>OW388084.2:47037643-49437643 GCA_936449025.2 Sarcophaga subvicina
AGTACGATTCGAATCTACACATCTTTTTGAATACTCATTGCTGATCTCTGATCTAAATATAATTTGAAATGAAATCTTTTAACAATTTATGGTATTGAGTTACATATTCAAAGAAACGATATACAGTGAGCGTCAAAAGTGAGTAAACACCACTGAAATAATTCATTTTCTTAGGATAGCGAGAAAAGTAAATATACTAAATAAAAATAAATAGTCGAATAAATTTCCAAAAATAAAAACGTTTAAAATGTTAAAACAAAAAACAATTCATGATAAGGGAACTTTTTTTATACTTAAGAACATAATAAAAAATTTAAAATTATAGTGGCTGTTGACTCACTTATGGCGCTCACTGTACAAAATTAAGTGGCATTAAATGCTACCTTTATGATGAAAGATGAAGCTCTTTTCTGGATGTATTTTACTTCTGTTGAATTCTGTTCTTTTAAAATACTGTTTAAATAAATTCCACAGAAGCGTAAAACATGGTAGTCTTCTATAGGATGTGCCAATATTGACTTCCGAGCTTTTACAATTGCCAATGGCATTCATGTTGAAGCTATATCAGTCAAATTAGTTGTCATTTACTCAGTCTGTTTTGCCAAATCATCCTTTGGGCTACCATAGACTGCAACGTGTGCTTGCTGGCGTCTGGCAGAGAAGGCAACGCGCTCTAATTTTTATCGGAAATCATGTTCAACGATGATATCCATTTCGGACAGAATGAGTACATGAACAAACAAAATTATTGATTTTCAGATCGATTTAGATTGAAGAACGTATAATGCATCTCGCAAAAGTCACTATCTGATGTAGATTTCCGGCTGGCGACATCATCGCTCCAAATTTCTTTGAGAACGACTTTGACCAGGCCATCTCTGTCAACGGCGAGCACTACAAGTCGATGATTACTAACTTATTTTAGCCTGTAAGAGAAAAATATAAATAAGATTTTGAAAAGACCATGCGGGGATAAGTTTACGAAACGATGTCTTTCAAATTATTTCAAACAAAACCAACAATTTTTTTACCAAAAATGCTTACTTACTTACTTAATTGGCCATTAACAACCCGTTTAACGAATTTAGGCCTGCCTTAACACATCCTTCCAGACGCCTCTGCTATTGTGCGCCTACGCCAGTTGGTGACACCAATCGATAACAGGGCTTCCTCGATTTGCTGCTTCCAACGCAAACAAGGTCGTCCTCTTCACCGATTCCGGAAATCTCTCTCTTCCATTCGAACGACATGGCCGAGCTATCGCATCCTTACTTAATTGGTCATTACAACCCTTCAGTCAGGATTACGATCTAGTTTCTCACACCACTTATGTTGTGTGTGTTAAATTTATACATGAGTGGCGGGACCTACAGTTTAAAGTCGACTCCGAACGACAGATTTTTGAGAAACTTTTCATGGCAATTTTATTTACTCTCAGAGTTTTTGCCAGAAATCTGCTGAGAAGAAGTCGCCGAAGAAATACTTTTTGTAATTTGGTTTGATGTCTGGCCTGTGGCTCGAACCCTGGCTTTACGTCTAATAAGCCAACACACTACCTACTAGACTACGGCGACTTCCATCCATCTATCGCATCCGCTGGATGTAAATACGCTGCACAATGTCCATTTCGTTGAGGAGCTCACTGTCGGATCGGATGCAGAACTCATCGCCAACTCTCAATGGACCGAAGATCTTACGTAGGACTTTTCTCTCGAACGCTCTCAAGGCTGCTGCGTCAGTGCTTAATAGTGTCCATCCCTGTGCGCCATAAAGAAGCACGGGTAGGATGAGTGTCTTGTAAAGTGTTCATTTTGTCGTACGACAGGGGTATCTGCTACTCAATTGCCTATTGAAACCATAATAGCACCGGTTGGCAAGAGTAATCCTACGCTTGATGTCCAGACTGACAACAGTTTTTTTTTTGTAACGGCGGAGCCAAGATAAATAAATTCCTTTACTATATCGAAAGTATTGTTATCGGCTACAAAATATTTAAAATTCAAAAAATTTTTTTTAATTGTTTCTTCCTATTGGCAACATTTTTTTCTTTCAAATAACTTGTCAAATGTAAACATGTCTTAACAGTAGTATCATAAACAATAAATTGATTATCTCCATGGCTAACGGTTAGTTAATCATGTTTTAAGCAATTGAATTCGTATTGTTTTAATGGCTGTCTCAAGCTGTCAAAACTCAAAAATACCTGAAATTTGAGATAAAAATATGAATTCTTGTGTATGAATTATTCACGGAAAAAAATAAACAGAAACAATAGCTTAAAACGAAATGAAACAAATCAATCGTCGTCTATGTTTTTATGCAACCTGTTGTCTTCTTGCAATATAACCGGCCACCATTTGTAAGACAATCGTATTATATTGGTTGGAAGCAACTCACTCGTAATGCATCAACCATAAAAATTGCCATCATTAAACCTGTGTATTTACGACGACATGGTGCGCATGGGCACATGCAATTACGGCCATTAGGCATTATTCATCAGTAGCGAATTAAAATGTCAAATACATCAACAAGATAAAGTGAATCCTACATGCGGAGATACATACTTGCAAAGTTGCAACATACTGCAGCAACAATGTTTTTTTTCTTTTTTTTTTTGAAAATACACTCTCACTTATCTCAGCATGCTCGTGGTGGACCAAATAAAAATTGAGAAAATGATTTACATTCGAAGGATGAGTGCGTATTTGTTCTAAGTCTTCATTTTTAAAGAATATTCAGATGGTGTGTGTGTGGTTTACGCGTAATCAACAAACACGCAAATTTCACATGTTAGAAGAAGCTTAAGATCCAGTGCTTTATGAGAAGACTTTGGATAAAAGTGTAGTCATAATTAGCTTGTATTCTAACGAAAAAATAATATAATGAAGAGCAAATGAAAATGATTTTAAAAGCTTATTTGATTTGTGTCAATCCAACCTTAATAATACATCGTAACAAACGTCAACGTGACATCTACGCCTATGCGTTTTATAGGGGATTACGAGCACTTTGGGTCAATTTCAAATTTTGGATCAAACATGCCCTCGCCTATTAGAAACTTGAAGACTTGACGTCAACATGTGGAATTTTTTAAAGAGCGTGGGTATCTACCACTTCAGGACCCAAAGGTCCCGTGTACAAAACAACATTTTTATAAAATGGTACATCAAGTCATTATAATCATAAAATATCTTAGCCATAAAGGTTCTGGTACTTAGAGAGGCCGGTTTGTTGTGAGTATTCGATGCAGGTGGAGGAGACTTGAACTGTTATTTGACCCCGTTACACTTTTTCTTGTGCGGTTCCTTAAGTCGGGTGCATACGTAAAAGCTACAAACCACAGTGGTCATCAAAGTCCACATAACCCATCCCATCCCATCGATCAAATTCAGTCTGATTTATGCATTACAGTCATGGATAATTAAACATTTCGAATGCCTTGGAGGACATTTGGACAATGTTATATACCACATAATGTAGTCGCCGTAGTCTAGGAGGTAGTGTTTTGGCTTATTAGACTTGAGGCCACGGTTCAAACCCCAGGTCAGACATTAAAACGAAATATGAAAAAATATTTCTTCGGCGACTTGCTCTCAGCAGATTTGTGGCAAAAACTCTGACAGTAAATAAAATTGCCATGAAAAGTTTTTCAAAAATCTGTCGTTCGGAGTCGACGTTAAAATGTAGGACCCGCCACTCATGTATAAAAATTAACACACACAACATCAGTGGTGTGAGAAGCTACGCCGTAATCCTAACTAAAGGGTTGTCATGACCAATTATGCATGCATCAAGTCATTATAATCATAAAATAATTAGAAATGTCTTAGCCATAAAGGTTCTGGTACTCAGAGAGGCTGGTTTGTTGTGAGTATTCGATTCAAAATTCGATTCATGCATTGCACTTCTGCGATTATAGTACAGATGTACCTATTCAGGCGATTAAGTCTGTGTACTCCGAAGATAAAGTACTCATATCAAGAGATTACATCATTGGAAGAATGTAAAGAAATGTAATGTGAAATACTACAACTGAAGTTATATAAAGGATAAGTAATAAACGCACTCTTGCCACAGATATGCATCGAACAAAGTAATAGTTCTTGTACAAATGGTAACTAGACGCAACAAAAAATAAAAAGGAGGAAGGTTTTCGAAACCTGTGAAGGAAACGACTTCAATCCGCAACTTTAAAAAAGTAAGGAAAACTATGTAAGTAGCTCCAGGCAGAAGTAAGCAGGAGTGATTGGAGAATAGAATGGTTATCGAAAAACTTGCTACCACACATTCTATTGTTCACTATGAAAAACTGTAAAGCATCTTGAAAGTTGTAAAACCTTATATAGAATTACGCCCAGATTAATGAAGCGATTAGATAACCAGAAATCTTACCTATGTATAGAGGGAGATACTCAAAAAGAAAACGTGGATTAAACAGGCAAATCTACCACTGGAGCTTTAATGGTTGTTATGAAGGCAGTGATAGTTGTACATGGATGGTATCACTTCTATGGAAATTTAATTCTTCTTGCTACATCAAGCGTCATGAAGGTTTTCTACAATTCAATGAGAATTACCTTCAAGATATGGAGTTTACACACAGCATCAAGCGATTGAAATCAAGGGTAACACATTTATTTATTCTGGATCCAGATCTGTGCAAGTTCAACTATGACAGAATATGCCACAATACATGTTGTTAAGCGTATATAAAGGCATTGATGATATTAAACGAAAACTGAGGTAGTTCATGCGCGAACATGACTTACACTTATCGACCCATAAAAAGGAAATTTGGCTTCCACCATTACAATGAAAATCGATATACTGACCGGTTGTAAGCCAACGTCAGTATGCTATACTGCAGCACAATTCGACTGCCGAAAGACGGTAAAATAGTGAAAATAAACAAATTTGACGTAGCCGATCAAGCGAAAGTACGGGCATAAGCTAGAGTCACGATGCAGACTAATTTGTAGATAATTGGATGATACATTGTCAATAGGACAAAACATAGATGTTTTGTCGATATAAGTATAACTATGGACGACCAGACATACTTTGAATGATGCCTTATCGTGTACTCAATTTTTCCTTCCAATTGCTACAAAAAAAGCTTTGATGAAGAAATCATACATACGGCTTTTTATTAAATTTATAACGCAAAAAACATACATATTTTAAATTTAATCAAAGTATTTCTTTTCAACTTAATAAATAGGAATTCTGCTTGTGAGTGGGTCATCTATCGGTTTAAATTTAAACCATCGCTGTTTTCGAATCTGATAATGCTATGTCATTCTAGTCTGTCACAAAATTCAGTATATTATCGCCATTCAACGTAATGAATCGATTTACGCTTAAGCAACTTTCGGATTTATTGGACAAACGAGCAACTGCACGATGATGTCGATTTTGCCAAAAAAAAGTCATATATTCGGATGAAGCTCATTTTCATCTTGGTGGATACGTTAAGAAGCAAAATTACCATATTTGGGACTCAAAAAACCCTCATCTGGTTTTACAGAAGCCAATGCACCTATTATGAGTGACTGTTTGGTGCGACTTGTGGAACGGAGGCATCAGTGGCCCATATTTCCTTGAATATGAGGACGACGCAACGATTACGGTCAATGGAAATACCTATCGCACCATGATAACCGATTTTTTGCACCCGCTTTCCATGGTGTTGATATCAATACTGTTTGGTTTCAACTTGCCTGACAACTTGCCTGACAACTTGCCAGTTTCGATTAATAAAGAACGCTGTCACTGCGATATACTTTACTAAAGTCAGAGCACGATATCAAGTATTTACTCGATTCATTCTTGGGCTCAAAATACGAGTGGACGCCTTATATTGCTAAAAAGATAGACAAAATGTCGTAGCTTTCGATAACAATACTTTGAGTGAAATGTTCTTCAAAAATCCATCTTAGGAAAGCATTTTCTTCCTACAAAAATGATCCGCTTTTAAGTTATACTATTAACAGAATCTCAGTACCATTTGTTTGTGATTCCATATTGAAAGTTACTTTGAAATTAGTAAGCGTGGCTTCTCTTGATCCTGTATATTTATACTCAAGTAATGAAAAACACTTTCGAATTTGGTTAAGATACATACCAGAGACCAGCAATGAATCGTTTTTTCGCTACTCATAAGTACTCATGAAATTTTGAGTATGAGTAAGTCAATAGTATTGAAATTCAACTACTCTGATTCATTCGTACTCACTACAACATTGATTTATAAGTACAGGTTGCAGTGAGTATGAGTAGAACGTTGATATCAAACTCATAACATTCGAAATATGTTTTTTTCATATACTTATAATAATACTTATATTATATTATATATACTTATAATACTCATAAATGATTCGAGTGACTCGAATTAGTCATCAAAATTTACAGTCTTAGTTTACAAAAAAGAAGAAAGAAAAAGACAAAGACGACAAGCAAAGCAAACACACAACCTTCTAGTGAGTATTGTAGTGTTCGTACACGAATCATACTTATTTTGTGATTCTTGTAAATGTTGAGTCATGGAGAGTCGAAATCAACAACATCATACGTATTGTTAAGTATGAGTATGATGAGTACTTCAAACTTTGAATATGAGTAGTATGAGTATGATATTAAAATAAGTATGAATGCGTATAAGTATCACAAATTATGAGTATGATTCGAATCTACTCATCCTTTTGAATACTTATTGCTGATCTCTGATACATACATACGAGTACATTCATTATGACCCTTCAGTCAGAATTACGATTTAGTTTCTCACACCACTTAAGTTCTGTGTGTTAATTTTATGTATGAGTGGCGAGACTTACAGTTTAAAGTCGACTCCGAACGACAGATTTCTAAGAAACTTTTCATAGCAATTTTTTCATGACAGAGGTTTCGTCAGAAATCTACTGAGAGGAAGTCACCAAAGGAATATTTTTTCATTTTTCGATTTACTGGAAATGTCTGACCTGAGGTTTAAACCATGACCTCATGTCTAATAAGTCTACACATTACTTACTACACTACGGCGAATTACAGATAAGTTCATCAACATCCGATATGTATTTTGTTAATCACGTACAATTTGAATATTTTTTGGTGAAATATTAGTATTGCAAAAATACTGAAACTCAGATTTGTTTAACTAAAATTTCATAAGTAGGTTAATTAAAATTTAAATTATTTTTGTTTTTTGCATTCTTTTGAAAGTTGAAATATTATTTTGTATGTATGTATGAATATGTAAACAGCAGATAAGAACATTCCATTACTAAATTCGAACTTATTCTGTTGGAGATTGCGAAATATTTACTTAATCTCAGTTAAACGCTGCATAATATTGTGGCAGTCAATAGCCAGCCATGAAGCCATAAATTGTGATGAACTATATTCTTGTTACCACATTTATTAAACCACCTTGTGTATCATATCGACATACTGACTGACTCTGAGTAAAATTATTATTATGGCTGGGCGATAAGGAAATTTCAAACTCATATCGGTTAATTGATTTAGTTTTTCTCTCTTAACGCTTTAATAACTGATGAGTGTTTTTAGTACCATAAATTAATTTTGAATTCACAATTGGCCACCACTTGCAGTCAATTTAATATCAAATAGCACTGGTAGCAGCCAAAGTACCAGCAAGTTATCGTACAAAACTGCTTTAGAGTACGAGTACGAATACTTGTAGCAGGAAATAGTTGAAATCATTTGGAATTTAATTAAAGACGTATAACAACAGACACGTATCAATTTTTTTTCTTTTTTTGCATAAAAATGTAACAAAATTGAGGAGTGAATAATTCGTAATGCAAAGCAACGAGTTTGCACACTCGTAAATGGCATGGCTTTGGAAAAATAAATTTGAAAATAAAAAAATAATTTAGAAAACAACCATAAAGTAATACGAAATAGTAATACAGTATTAAAATAGTATTATTATTTAACAGATATTGTATTACTTTAGGTATTGAAAAAAAGAAAATATTCTATTCGATAGAAATGTGACAAAATCCCACTGATGCAAAGTTTATATAAAAAGCTGAGATCCATTTTATACCCGATGCGAATATACCACTGTAGCTAACGTATGTACTTACCATAGGTAATCAGTAAATACATTACCTTGTATTTGCCATAACACTCTTACAGAAATATTATCCATTATAGTCGATCTCAGCCACAATAGAAAATTATTAGCTATTAATCAATAGAATTACCCAAGTTTTTACTTCTGACGAATATGATCATCTCTTGCTGTGACAAGACACAGTCGTTTAAGGTTTCTAGTAGCATGCCACAATGAATTATTTTATTCTGATGTTGAATCAAGACCTTTCAAATGTTTTAGAGGTGCTGACGCCCTATGTAATTCTAGAAATTCTCTGAACTGCCTTATGCATGCCTTGAGAATGATGTTTTGTTAGGGTGATCTGTTCAGTTGTCATGCTCTACGAGCCCTTCTTTAAACAGAAACTAATCTTTCACCATCAATAGAGAACACGCTGTTGAAGCTAACCTTTGAAAGACTGAAAGTTGCTCAGTGGCCTGAATTCTTGAAATCTTCTCCAAAATAGGGGATAGAAACGTTTAAGTTATCTGGAGTTCTCAACAGTATACACTTCTGTTTAATAAATACTCATGTATTTTTAAATTTAAGCCAATTAATACGTTTAAGTAGTGGTAATGTATTGTAGGGATTTGAGGTAGTAAGAATAGTATCCGAGTGGTCTGATGACAAGCCCAGTTTAACCTAGACTTTAATCCAGTCTCTACGCACTCCTTTGATCGCTTCAAAATCAATTACATATGGAATGTTCTGCCTACCTGTAAGCCAATAGCTGGATTGTCTACTCGAAACAACGTCTAAGCCTATCTTTGATATTATTTATATCAAACATTACTCGACCCCTAGGTCGGGATAAATTGGGATTGGCAATATAGTTTCCAGACAACGAGATCCTAGAGACTTAAGATTTACGTGTTCCCCTGCGTCCGGACATTTAGTTTGATTGAGACTCAGTATAAGTAGATCAAATCTGAAAAATTCTTGCCATAGTTACGTCGCTTTAGAAGATTTGAGAAGAGTTGGAATCTTTGTATTTTACGCTGAGGCGTCATCAAATCATTACTTGCGGTTTCAATCATTAGGTGTTGCTTAGCATGGGCGGGTGATGGAGTGATCGATATGCTGCAACCACTTTGTCTCAGGGATTTACGAAGATCAACTCAGTGAAACAGTGGTACAATTCAATGCTTTCTGCAATTCTGCAGCTGTAGTTCGTTGCTTACATCAGTCACCGCTTTTCAGCGACATACAGGAAGTGCTACGTGGAAACCACAGAGTAAGCCTTAGAGCCAGCGTATTATCCAACAAGTTGGCTTAGAGAATCTGAAATGCAATTGCTAGTATGCGTTGTTTCTTACATACTCCCTTCGTTTCTTAAAACTCGCTCAAGATCAGTAAAATATAAAGTTTGATAAGAAAAACATGAAACACTAAAATATGTATGTACATCCAACTTAAATTCTAAAGTATCACTCTTTTATAAAAAAATTACATTTCCATTGACTGTATGAACTTAATGTGTGTAGGTATTTTCCAGAAAGCATCTTTTTTATATTATTATAATTTAACCACACATACAGGCGCCGTGGTAACAAATTAAAAATTTCATTAGTTATTCATCTTTCTTAAGGCCAATTCACACGATAAGGATTTACGCACGTAAATTCCGAAAGAAAATATTATAAAATTCTATCCTAACTTTAAAAATGGGTGCTCTGATGGTCTAGTTGGTAAACTTGAAATCCCGAGTCCGTGTGTTCGATTCAAACCAGAGACCCTGAGTGTTTTATAATTGTCTGATTGCTGGCATTAATATATGATTAACCGTAATGGAAAAATAAAGTGATAATTACTAAAAAACAATTCTCGCGAAAAAAGAAGTGACAAAGATTTTACGCTGGCCATTAAAAAAAAGAATTGTTTCAAAAATGAATTTCGTCGCACACTACCCCCTCATTCCTTTCTCCTATTACCATCTTTTTGTTAGGCCAACACAATACTGCATGAGTAGAAGTCATCTTCTGAGTGTAGGTTTTTAAAACAACAAAACTCTTATGGCAGATAAAATACAAAAAAAAAATGAAAACATACCTGGTCTACGACTGCCAAATTTCAAACCGTATTTTCTTTCAATGTCATACACTTTCATTGCATATTGAGTTTACACGAGACTATTCGCCCTCTTGTACGATTTGTGTAATCGTCTAAAACATCCCCCTTTAAAGATTAAATAGACAAATCTAGTGTGAATATTATATTTAACAGTGCTTTGTTACTTTGATAGAAATAACACTCCATAAAGCCGATGAAAACCAAAGTTTTTTACATGAAGATGTTCACCGTAACATTATCAATGGACTTCTGCCATCTGGCTTATTCCGTAGAATAAATTATAAAGTTTATACTATAAACTAAACAACATGAATTTAATCGTTTTTTATGAAATTTAAAATATTTTTATTTTTTTTATTAAGAAACAGACAAATAATGACTGCATTTTTAATTCGTATAAAATTCAAATCATATTTTTCAATTTATTTTTCTTTTTTTAATTTTTTAATAAATTATTCGGATATAACGAAAACAAAAAAAAATTGTATAACGTATTGTATTGGCTGTTCTAACAGAGACTTTCGAACTTTGACAGTTGATTACGGTCATCATGTTGTAGATGTAGCTTTATCTGTCAAATTGGTTGTCATTTTGGACAGGGACAGATATGGCTTTCAACAACACATTAAAATAATAAAATTTGTTTATCAAAATGAATGTTTCATTCGAACAAGGTACCATCTTTACCAATGAGGATGAATAGATATACATATGTATAAATAAACAAAATTATCGAATAAAAACGATACCAATCCACATGAGATCCAAAAGCGAAATAAATTACTGTTTGATGTGAAATTTGGGCTCTCAGCGTCATCGGTCCATATTTTGTGAAAAACGGCGATGATTACCAAATTATTTTCGTTTTAATTACCATACAGCTTATGCCACTTTGGATATATTTATTGCATGAGAACTTGGTCACCTCAGGTGGATGACAATTGAACTGGCTACCGATGTCATGCTATTTGACCCCGTTAGACTTTTTCTTGTGCGGTTTACTTAAGCCACAAACCACAGTCGTATTCAAAGTCAACATAACCTATAACCCATCCCATCGATCAAATTCAGTCTGATTTATGCATTAAAATCATGGATAATTAAACATTTCAAATGGGTTCCACCCATAGAAGCCTTGACGGACATTTGGACAATATAATATGCCACACAATGTAGTCGCCGTAATCTAGTAGTTAGTGTGTTGGATGGTTAAACGTGAGGACACGATTCAAACCTCCAGGTCAGACATTTCTAACAAAACGAAATTTGCATATTTCTTAGGTAACATACTCTCAGCAGATTTCTGGCAAAAACACTGAAAATAAATAAAATTGCCATGAAAAAGTTTCTCTAAAATCTGACGTTCGGTGTCGACTTAAAACTGTAGGCCGCTCATGTATTAAGTTAACGCACACAACATATGTAAGTGGTGTGAGAAGCTAGGTTGTAATGTAAGGCTGCCTTCCAAAATGTTAGTTGCTTTGTGTTTGAACAAAGTATCGTATTTCATAATGGCGCTGTACAAAATATATACCATGTATTCTATTTCAAAACGTCGTCAATGTGTATTTTTAACGCAGTCAAAAAGCAATCAGACATCGGATTTATAGTTGATGCACTGTTTGGTTACTTTGCATATGTACAGCTGCGTTCAAAATAATAGGAGTGCTACCATGTAATATCTTCAAAGTTAAAATTTTTTATTCTACCAATTTACAAAACATGATATATTTTAATGGTAGTTACAACGATATGTAAGAAATAAAATACAAAAAAGAATCTCGTAATAACTTTAATATTTACGATGAAATTGATTCATTTCTGTGTTTGCCCCTGAATTCAGTTGATCAAAAAAATAGGAGTGTGAGTGTTCTTTTAAAAATAAAAATATTTAAAGAAAAAAGTGAAAAATAAGTACGGAAAAATGTAGTTAAAACTTTTTCTACAGTAATTCACATAAATTTTTGTAATAGTGGGACGAGGAAAGCACTGTACTGAAGAAAAGAGAAAACTAATTAAAAATTTTCGAAATAAAGGCAAAACTTACAAAGAAACTAAGAAAATCTTAAGTTACTCCGATCAAATGATCACAAATACATTAAAATATAAAAAAAGGCCGAAACGCGTGGGCGCAAGGCCAAAACATCTAATGTCGATGACCGCCGAATTGTGCGATACAGCAAAATAAATCCTTCAGCGTCTTCAAATAAAATTCAAAAGGATCTGAATCTTGCCGTAAGTGTCCCTACTATTCGTAGGCGTCTGATGGACAACAATTTATTCGCAAGAAGTTCACAAAAGGGGCCATTGTTGACATACAAAACAGGCAGCAGCACGCTTGAAGTTTGACCAAGAACATATCAAATATCCGAAAGAAAAATGGAGAAACATACTGTGGACTGACGAAGGCAAAATTGTTTTATTTGGTGGCATTGGGTCTAGACAGCATGTTAGACGTCCGCCCAACACCAAATATAAAGCTCAGTATACACAAAAGACAGTTAAACATGGTGGTGCAAAACTAATGATATGGGGAAGCTTTTCATATAATGGTTTAGGCACAATACATCGAATTAGAGACATAATGGATAGGAACGTCTATGTCGACATTTTGTGAGAAGTGATGTTACCATATTCCACGCCTCTAAAATGGATATTCCAACAAGACAATGACCCGAAACACACCAGTAAATTAGCAAATGAGTGGTTTCGGGTTAATGGGGTAAAGGTTATGGCGTGGCCAGCTCAGTCTCCTGACCTTAATCCCATAGAACATCTATGAAATAGTAAACATCTTTTTTAATAGTAAATCTTTATGAAAACTGAAATACTCCTATTATTTTGAACAGCACTTTTTAAGATATTTTATTTAAACTTCCTGTTACTTACTTGTTTAAAGCTTTATTTAATTAATGAATAACTTAAATAATTTAGTATTGAATCAACATTACATTACACCACAAAATTGAATTAAACCATGTTCTTTATTTGTTAAAATTTAAGCTTTTGTTTTTCAATGAGCTCACTCCTATTTTTATGAACACAACTGCACATAGTTTATATACAGTAGTAGAACTGCATAAATGTACCACACATTACAGCATCAAAAGGATTTGTAAACGAATACAAAAAATTTAAGTGCCAGCTTACACACACCTTGTTTTATTTAAATTTAAAAATGGGATGCACTTAATGATAGACCCGACATATCCAGTAAATATCATTACATCAACTCTGAGAGTTATTAATGCCCCTAACAAAAAAACGCTGTCCGTATTTAAAAACGTTAACAATTTCTGAAACATTTGCATTGTCTCACCAGGCATGTATGTAATATGAATTATTAATTGGGAATTATTTTGCCGAATTCCAATCATTCGTACTTTTTATCTCAATTGTTCGTGTCTTTTATTAATCATTCCACAACGATAAGATATTATAAAAAAAAATATTTAAAAATATTTCAAAAGTGATGAACCCAATAAATTAATCGCCTGTCATTCATCGTATAGCAGACACTTGTAATTGAGTTCTTTTGAAAACCGCTTATAAAGCGAACACGTGTCTGGAAACGTAAAATTCTGATTACATATTCACGTATATATATTTACGTATGCATAAAAAAATATACAAATTTTTTTGCATTTTTTTATATCAAAAAGTCAACGAATCAAAAGCATTAAATTTATTGCATCTGATGAAATCCCATAATAAAGTATACAATTTTATGATTGTGAATTGTGAATTATAAAGAAATATCATAATATTTAATAATTTATGTTGAATATGTTTAAAAAGTAATTCGCTACTTGCAATGCAAGCAAATGTTTGAAAAATTAATGTAAATTTGACAGAAAAGCATTTAAAGTTAAATTAATTTGACATCCAAATATAATCGTACGCCTTTTTTTCTAATCATAACCATAAAGTGGATAAATATGTTGGATAAATATATGTATGTATGTTGTATACAAATAAAGAAACAAACAAGCATACAACAACAGACAAACTGTGTGTATTTAAATAATAAATTTCATAGAGTTTCTTGTTTTTCACACAAAAACGCAATTAAAAATAGAAAATATTTGACAAAAACCAAAGAGAGTAACAAAATAACAAAAAGTTAACAAAAAAATGCATTCCATTAAGCATTTTCTGATAAATAAAAGTGTCATCGAATAAAAGTGAAAATACACAAGCAAGCAGTGGCTGGCTGGCTGGCAGTCTTATAATGAAGATACCAAAACAAAAGACTTAAGACACAAACCTGTTGATTAACAAGATTTGTGTCCAGTTTTACATGACCATTACAATTATTTATCTGAATATTCACAGCGAAAAAAAATGAAAAACAACAACTTGTTGTTGCTATCCTGGCCATTTTAAATAAAAAAAAATATTTTCTTTTAATACCCAGAAACATATTTTTCATACATAAGACTGCGATACTCTATAAGCCATACCCATAAGAAAATTCCTTAGAATTACTCATAAATTATTATTTTTCTTGTTGCTTGTATTTTTTTTTTTTAGTTTTTTATTTTAATGAGTATTATAGTCCATATTCTTACATGCAGTACAAGTCAAGCAATACACACCTTCCCCCGTAATAATAATTAAAATAAATGGTTTCAATTTAAACTTCTTCGGAGCACAGTTAAACTGCATTAAATTTGCATAAAATAACCGAATGAATGCAGAAAAAAATCTTTGCGCCACAGTTCACATGCTGGCACCAAGTGGTAAATGTTAAAGGAGGAGAACAAATTGCTATTGGCCTGCGGCTGATTCAATATAAAATTGCTAGCATATGTTTTGTCACCTTAAAAGTGTTTTCAATTATTTCGCATTTTGTTATATCATTGAAAATTTTATTAAATTTATGAAAATTGCAGTTGCAAATACCATATTGGCAACTAAATGAGCTATTGGAAGTTAAGATCCATACATAACATACATAATTGGTCATTACAACCCTTCAGTCAGAATAACGATATTGTTTCTCACACCACTTATGTTGTGTATGTTAATTTTATACATCAGTGGCGGGACCTACAGTTTAAAGTCGACTCCGAACGACGGATTTTTGAAAAACTTTTCATGGCAATTTTATTACTCTCAGAGTTTTTGCCAGAAATCTGCTGAGAGGAAGTCGTCGAAGAAATACTTTTTGTATTTTATTTCGATGTCTGGCCTGGGGCTCGAACCCTGGCTTTTCGTCTAATAAGCCAACACACTACCTACTAGACCACGGCGACTACTTAAGATCCATTAACTATTATTATTTATTTATTAATTGCAATACAATTACAAATTATATTCTGATTATATACGAGCTGAGTAACTTCAACCATATGCTTGGTGTAGTATAACAGACCAGAGTCTCTGCTAGGAATCGAACCCACGACTCTCACGGTAATAGTTTAGCACACTACCCACTAGACTAACAGGACAGCTATTATTATATAACTTCCAAAATAATGTGGTATAGATTTCTTCGCTCTTATCAATTGTATTCCTTGAGTTCCTCTTCCCTTCATACTTCTAGTCTTGTTTCAGTCCACTTCAGCTGTTGATTGGTATGTTCTAGGAATACAGGATTCGCCTCCGTCTATGTGAAAATGATTTTACGATTTTTGTAATGGGTGGACTAGCGAGGAACCGTACTTATTGATTCGGCATTCACTGAGGCTTAGCCTGATTTTCCTATTATGATCATTGTTTCTCGTATAATATTATGAAATTATCTTTATGAAGTTATCTTTCTGTAACGATTTGTTCAATTCAAACTTTGCATTAAAAATATCATAACCCATAGCAAGTGGCGCAGGGTATAAACAGTTAACATGTAAATTGAAAATTATTTTCTATGATAATTTATGGAAATTTAAATCTTTATTATTCACGATACATATTACACACCTACAATAATATATTGTAATTGAAAAAGACAAATAAATGGTGAAATATTGTAAAAAATGTTAAAAGTTTGATTTATTTTGTGTTAAGTTTACAGCGTATATCTTAAAGGATAAGCTGTAGATAGATAAAGGATAAGAAAGACATACAACAACAGACAACAAAGAAATTAGGAGAATAGGAATAAATAAAGGCTATGAAAATTAGAAGAGTAAAAATAACATACCGAAAGTGAAGTTATTGTATAATACACCCGGAAGCTTGATCCTTGCAAGAGCAAAGCACTAATTTATTAAAAATCTTTTTTTATGGCCATAAAAAATCCTTCTCATAGTGTTCATCATTATCAAGTACTGAGAATATCATAGTAAATACTACAAGTTTAATAAGCCCAAGTAGCAGTCGGAAACATCTACGGTTTTGACAAAAGTTAACAGTGCGTAAAAACTCTAAAATCTTTGATCTCTTAAATTACTAGAAATGAGTATACATCTCAGAAAAATAGATTCTTGTTCCTTCACTATCAAACCGCCTATTTTTCTTTCAGAAAAAACTCAATACCTTTATAAAGAAAAATTAATGTCAGCCATCGAATAAAACTCGTTTTAAGTCAATTCAAATAAACGAAACAAAAAATATAAGTTAACAAATACCACAGAATACAGGAAACCCTAAACCACAGAACAATTGACGACTTGGAAATAAGTCAAAAGATTTTCAGTGCGTATCAATTATAAAGTAAAAAAGATTTCCAATATAAGACACCGAAAGAGATTCCATAACATATGTTTAGATTGCAGCTTGAGCCTGCTAGACAAAAATAAATAAACAAGACAAACAGACAATAACAAAATGCACACATCCTACGGTACACTAAATTAAACAAACAAATATTTAGGAATGAAGTCGAAAAGCCAGGGTTCGAGCCCCAGGCCAGACATCAAAATAATATACAAAAAGTATTTCTTCGGCGACTTCCTCTCAGCAGATTTCTGGCAAAAACTCTGAGAGTAAATAAAATTGTCATGAAAAGTTTCTCAAAAATCTGTCGTTTGGAGTCGACTTTAAACTGTAGGTCCCACCACTCGTGTATAAAAATTAACACACACAACATAAGTGGTGTGAGAAACTAGGTCGTAATCCTGACTGAAGGGTTGTAATGACCAATTATGTATGTATGTAGAGAGGCAAACAAAACAAAGATCAAGAACAAACACCAACAGCAAAGAAAGATCGTTAAGTTACCAGACCTAAAAATACAATAGAATCCCGTTTAACGCTGTTTCAGCATAACGCGGTAGTATTGGGATTCTCCTAAATCGCACACTGTATTGATACTTGTTGTATATGTGCGCAAATGAAACGGCATTAACCCAAAGCAGTGCACTATATAGCAACGGTGTATACTATGTATCTTTTTCAATGCCCAGAATAAAGATTCCAACTGTATTTTCCGAAGTCGCAATCACAGTACATATGTACGTGTTAAGATGCCTCGTTTAACGCTGTTTCAATTAGCGCTGGAACTTATTGGAATGTATCTCCCGCGTTAAGCGGGGTTTTACTGTAAAGGAGTATAAAGAGAACGAAGAATATTTAATCAGTGATAAGATGTGCGTGAGTGTTTAATAATCGGGAGGTTTATTAAACAGTGCCCATTGGTAGTATTGAATGCCGAAAGTTTGCTCTTTGTTAATAAGAATCATGAATAAAATTTATGGCACAGTCTTTTTAGTTAAAATGTGTTGTTATTTGAATAAATAAAGAATTTATTTAAATGAGAAGACAAGTAACTATCAAAGTAAATAATCTCTATTATTTTATTTGCAATCATCGAATCCACAATAAAATAAACTTTATGCAAAATTTAAAAACGTAACAAAACAATATGAGATGTCTATTACAACAAAAATCACAATTGAAGACCCTTACAAGCGATTAGTATATATTCAATGTCTTAACTGTCAAGAGTATAACCCCACAAAGAAATATGTATTGTATGTATACCGTGGTATGCGTAAACTGTGATAATCTACCTAAAATCGATAAATGTGACACATTTCTGATATAATTGGCCAATTCACATGACTTTGTATCGTGTATGTTGTATTGAATACACTTTCTGTTTGTGAATGCTCAATGCTATGCTGTATGCAGCATTCATAATTTGATTTTTAAGCAACAAAATGAAAAATATTACGGAAAAAAGTAAATTAAATGATTTATATGTGCGAACAATATAATTTTGAAATGTTAATTTTTGACTCAAGTTACATAGAAAATATTTTGTATTTTTATTCTTCTTGGTTACTGGCATTTACATAAACTGATAGCACGAAACCAATACAACTTTTAAAAACATATGAAAAAAACTGTGTATAAGTGTATCGGATTTGTATATGAAAATTATCAAGAACAAGCACACACTGTTGTATATTCGTCCAACAATACACTCAATACAACGATACAAGGGATTGTGTGAATTGCCCAAATATAGTAATTGTGAGCATACGCTGATAAATATAAAGATTGCTCTGTGTAGTCATGATTCATGCGACCCTTTTAAAATTGTAATTTGAATTTTGTCACTTTTCCTCCAGTGACTTCTACTCACAATGTTTCACTCATCATCTTCTGGTAACGTCTTCAATTACTTAATTGGTTATTATAACCCTTTGTCCGGATTAAGATCTAATTTCTCACTCCTAGCACGTTGTCTGTGTTAATTTTATATATGAGTGTAGGGACCTACAGTTTAAAGTCGAATCCGTACAACTGAATTTTTTATGAAACTTTTCATGGCAATTTTATTTACCCTCAAAATTTTTACGAGAAGACTGCTGAAAGAAAGTCGCTGAAGAAATATTTTTTCACATTTCGTTTTGATATATATGCTGACCTGGGGTTTGTATCATCACACTACCTACTAGACTACCACGACTTCATTCCGAACGAATATTCCGTAGTATTTTTTGTTTGTAAATAATAGTTCATGTATTATTTAGAATTTACCTTAAGATTTCTTAAGTGAAATTTGACTTTCTATCTGAAGCCTGACAAAAATAAAGAACTTTCCAAAAAAACTGCAACATTTTCAAGTAAACTTTAGTTACATGTTATTAAATACGTCATAGAAACAGTGTTACCATAACAACTTGTTTAGGGGAAAAAAATTCCAAGTAAATTTGAAATTATTAATTAAAGTTTCCCAAAACAAGTGCAAATTACTTCCTGTAACACCACAAGTCTAATCTTTTAAACAAATTAAAATGGAAATCATCGAGTTTTTGCAGACAACTGAACAAAAAAATATTAAAAGTTATATTGACGTTAAGGTGAGCAAAATCGAAACTTTAATTAAACATTTCTTTGATTTCTTTTTTTTTTGTTGTTTTTATTTAATAAAATAATTTTTTTTTACGTTTTTCTTCTAAAGGTCAAGGAAAAACTCAAGGAGTATGATGTGATTTTGAATCAACGGCGTCAAATGTAAGTGAAACAAAAATCGGCAACAACCAACTGACTTTTTTATATTCAATTCAAAATTTCTAATTTTTAAATTCTAAAACTTTATTTTGGCGTGTAAACAAAAAGTATTGACAGTTGTACTGTCTACTATGGGTGCAGCAACATACTGACCCCCCTATGATTTAATCATGGTGAAAGCGAAAGCAAGTTGCACTGGAAATTGCAGTTGTTTAAATACAAATACAATTATGATGCAAATAATCAATACATCTTCCTTTTCTTTTATATTTTTCCCTTTAAAATAATTGCCTGGATATTATCGTTCAGCGATTTTTTCATTTGTAACTCCTTACGAACGATGATTTGGTTGACATTTCGCAACATTATGACTGTCAATCCCAGTTTCAATTAACGATTTGAAAGCGGCAATCATACCAAATTGGTTACCTTGGTTAAGTGTGCTTTCAACTGATTCGTATGTTTTAAAGTAGGGTGTTGGCTTATTAGACGTGAGGCCACGGTTCAAATCCCAGGTCAGACATCTACAACAAAATGAAATACAAAAAAATATTTCTGCGGCGACTTCCTCTCAACAGATTTTTGCAAAAACTCTGAGAGTAAAAACAATTGCCATGAAAAAGTTTCTCAAAAATCAATCGTAAATTGAAAAAATTGCCAGGAAATGTAATACAGCCAGCGATTTGGTCACAATCAATTTCAATGATGACGTTATGAAAACTTCTCTTCTGATAAATTTTCCAAAGTATAGTATGTCTAGTATGCCTGTAGTCTAGTAGATACTGTGTTGGCTTACTTGACAAGAGGTTATGAGTTTAAACCTCAGCTGTGACATCTCCAACAAAATGAAGGACAAAAAAATATTTTTTCCGCCGTCTTCTTATCAGCAGTCTTCTGTCAAAAACTCAGAAAGTAAATAAAATTGCCATGAAGGAATTCCCAAGTCTGTTGTTCGTAGTCGTTGTAAAATAATTGGTGCCGCAGATATTTCAGCTTTATGGACCCTGTAATTATCCTTCAGTTCAAAATAAATCATCATTTTCAGTCTACAAAAAGTCTCCTCACACTCCAAAGAAAGTCTGTTCCGTACATTTGTTAATGCCATGGCTGAATATTATATTGTGGGAACTCATGCGAGGCGCATTAGTCGTAGAGACATGTCAAATGACTTCTACAGAAGCTGCAGAAATGAGGAAGAGGAGTAAAATGTTCTTAACCTATTGGGTCGTAGGAAAAAAAGGCAACTTGGTATCACTATATAGAAAACTTAAACGATCTGTCAGCTATAGACATTAGGAGTCTAAGTCGCTTCATCAGTAACTCCGAATAGTTGAGGGACAAGGGGAAGATGGAAAACTGTGGTATCAAAGGCCTTATGCTTTATATGGCCTAAGTGTGTCTATTCCAAGAGACGTAAGAATTTATTTCATTCAGCAGATCAACTGAATTCGTTGTTAGAATTCCGATTTCATATTTTCATACGCTTAATGGAATATTTTCTTTGAGGTTTCGCTCTCGTGAAACGAAAAACCTTTTGCCTGTACTTTGCCATTACTCTTGAGAGAAAACACAGAAAATTGTTAATAGTGTTAATAGGGCCATAATAGAGTGCTTTCAATTCCATAAGCCTCAATTTTAGTATGTATACCTTCTCCAGGATGGCGATAAATATGTTAGCAGCTGAAATATTATCTGCAATGGCTGAAATCGTGGCTGGCTTGCCTCTGTATCGCTACTCATAAGTACTCATGAAATTTTGAGTATGAGTGAGTCAACAGTATTCAAATTCAACTACTCTGATTCATTCGTACTCACTACAACATTGTACAACAACACATTATAAGTACAGGTTGCAGTGAGTAAGAGTACAACGTTGACGTCAAACTGTTTGATTCATACGCCTACTGATTCAGATTCATAACTTTAGAAAAATGCTTATAATACTCATAAAAGATTCGAGTGATTCGAATCATTCATCAAAATTTACAGTCTTAGTTGTTGTTGTATTTACAAAAAAAGAAGAAAGAAGAAGACAAAGACAGCAAGCAAAGCAAAGTCACAACCTTCTAGTAAGTATTGTAGTGTTCGTACGCGAATCATACATATTTTGTGATTCTTGTAAATGTTGAGCACAGAGCAGAGATCAACAATGAGTATTCAAAAAGATGAGTAGAATCGAATCATACTCATAATTTCTGATACTCATACGCATTCATGCTTATTTTAATATCATACTCATACTACTCATATTCAAAGTTTGAAGTACTCATCATACTCATACTTAACAATACGTATGATGTTGTTGATTACGACTCTCCATGACTCAATATTTACAAGAATCAGAAAATAAATATGATTCGCGTACGAACACACTACAATACTCACTAGAAGATTGTGTGTTTGCTTTGCTTGTTGTTTTTGTCTTTTTTCTTTTTTTGTAACTGCAACAACAACTGAGACTGTAAATTTTGATGAATGATTCGAATCACTCGAATCATTTATGAGTATTATAAGTATTTTTCTAAGGTTATGAATCTAAATGAGTAGGCTTATGAATCAAACATATTTCGAATGGTATGAGTTTGAGAACAACGTTGTACACATACTCATTGTACTTATACTTATAAATCAACGTTGTAGTGAGTACGAATGAATCAGAGTAGTTGAATTTTAATACTGTTGACTCACTCATACTCAAAATTGCATGAGTACTAATGAGTAGCGAAAAACGATTCGTTGCTGATTTCTGCTCTGTACACAAGTATTTGGTTGTTATGCAAACAATGTTTCCACTTTTAGCCGACTGTCTTGGTTTTTTACATATTGGCTATCCAAACGAATGCAAGATACTACACCTTATATTTATCCTATCGTATAATACATTGTGTCTTATTCCATCAGGAACATAGGCTATTTACATAGGATCTCTATTGTTCTCTATTACTTGCTAATGCCCTTAATTCATTGAAAAATTTTTTCGTTTCTCTCTGAATCGTCCCATGTAGTTTTAGGTCGCATCGCCGAGTATCTTTGTGACAAGGTAAATCTCGTCATAAGGTTTTAGTAACACAAATCGCATATTTCTTTACACTTTTACAAGTTTAGGTTGCGAGACATTCTTGAATTCGAAGGCATGCAGTTGGAGGAAGAAATTATACTTCTGCTTAACGAGAGACTAAAGGAACAATTTCAAAAACGATTAGATTGGATCAATGCTTGGAGCTTGGAACGAGCCAAAGCTGAAGAAGAACTGTTAAAATTGAAAAATCAACAGAGAGAGATGTAAGTATCAAGGCATAGATTTAAAAAAACCCATGAAATTCATATTCTTAAAGAGAAAATTGTGAACAATGGCGTCACATGCAGAGCAGACAATTGCTTTTGGAAACTAAAAAGGCTCAGCTTCATCAGATTGAAGAGAAGAAAATGATTCGCCAAAAAGAAAAACAAATTGAAAAACAGTGGTTGGAAGTCATGGAGAGACTTAATAAAGAGCGAGAATATCAAGATATTTACGAACAGAAATTGAGAAAAGTTATAGAAGGGACGACTCAAAGTAAAAATCAGGAAATTGATCACAACAATAAAATGCGACAACATTTAGAAATGGAGCAGTGTAGGAAGGAGGAACACGATGAGTATAATTACATATTAATTCTATTAATTGCTGACATATAATATCTAATCTCTCTCTCTCTCTCTCTCTCTCTCTCCCTCTATAGTAATCAAAGACTGTTATTTATGGATGAAAAGTATCGTCAAGAAGCAAAACTTGAAAAAATTTTAAACAGGAATCGACAAGACGAATTGCTAAAGGTATGTTGTTATTTAATGTTTTTTACTCCTTTCACTCCTTAAACATTTTTTAATTCCACTTTATAGTGTCAAATTGACGCAAACAATTTAAGAAGATGTATGGAAATAAAAGAATCCCTAGTCGATGGTGTCTTACGCAAAAATCTAGAAGACGAACACATTCTATTAGAATTGGCGGAGGCTAAAAGACAAACCGTATACACGATTACCTTTAAAAAAAATAAAATTCAAATCTCTATTCCTCTCAACAGATACGCAATAGAGTGTGGCATAAACTTTATTTGGAGAACTGCCTCAAGGAAAAGGAGGAAAAAGTGAAAGAAAATCAGGAATATGACAGAATGTATTTAAATACTGGGTGTGTTTTACAACAACAACCAAAGAAACCATATGGAAAAAATGTGCGTTAATCAAGGAAGTTTATCGAAAAACGAACAGCAACAATTTTTTTTTATTTTCTTAATCAAAATCAGCATCGAAGATACGCGAATACAGTTAATTTTCTAAATAAGTTATGATGATCGCGCTACGCTTTCAGTACTTTTTTATTATTACACTAGCTGTACCCTGCATATGTTGCTGCGCCACCAACTAAAATAAATTTGAAAAAGGAAAAACATTACACAAATATCCAATTAATTTTGAATCATTTTATTGATTTTGTTTCCCGTTGTCCTGATGTCAGATGAACGGGCCTGAGTAATACGCATTCGATCAGTTTCTAATCTCCCTTCTCGTTGCTCAAGTGGTTCAAGCGAACAGGTCTCAGCGGCATATACTCGAAGATTTTCCAGTCTCAATGCTCGTCTGATTGTGAGGCTCGTAATGCTCTTTTCTTCCGTGCTTGAGGTGTGGATTGACCAATTGCTTGTCATTCATTTTGAATAATTTTCAGTGACGCCAGCCATCGGAAATTAATCGCACCAACCTCCGTCGACTCATTCGCAACAACTTTGTTAAGGAATGCACAGTTTACGATTTAATTCATTTTGAGTAATTTTCAGTGGCGCCACCTGCCGGAAATTATTCATACCAACTTAGAAACCCTCCCCGGCTCATACGCAACAACTTTGCTAAAGATCATAACATGATCAAATGCATAGTTTACGATTCTATAAGAGGTACATACAAACAAACATTCATTTTTATATGGGTATGTGGGCGTGGCACCTCGCCTACTTGAAATTTTAAAATAAAATGTAGCCCATACCTCCTTCCAGACATACAGGAAGGTACTGTTAAAATTTCAAGAAAATCGGCCAGCCTATTAGCCGTCTATAGACTTCAAACAAACAGACCAACAAACAAATAAACACACATTCATTTTTATATATAAGAAGATTTTTAATATGTTTTGCGCTTTTCAAGTATTATTGTTGCATTAGCAATACGTTCAACGCAATGCTAACTAAAGTTTCTTCCTGGCAACACAGGTGAAAAATTCGTTTTTGTTCGTTAAAATAATAAACGTTCTTTAACTTACTAATTCCCACATTATTTTTCCGTTTCCGGTTTATATAAGTAAAAATTAAACCCTGTTTGTTTTCAATGAGTGGCGTGTGTGTTGTGTTTGATTTGTTGTTGTTGGTTTTGTTTGTTGGTTGGGGTTCGATTGGTTTCTTTGCTGCTGGTTTGTGTGAGAGGGGGGAAGGAAGTTATAGTAAAACAAGGAAAAAGGGGTTGTTGTTGTGGTTGGTTGTGTTGTTGCCGCTGCACCCGCTCTTCGTTGTTGTTGGAGCTTTGTGCCATATACGACGGACGGAGAGGGAAGGCAAAATTATAAAACTTAATTTTTATTTTTTTGTTTTGTTTTTTGAAGTGTGGTGAATTTTGTTGTGGTGAGTTTTTACAAAAGACGTGGTGAATAAAAATTGAAACTCACCATTATGCTGTTATTTGAATTGGTACTGTATTACCATATATAAATGTACTGTACGTCGTTATTTGTATGGTATGTATTTAGAATAAGTAATTTTCACCTATGTTAGCGGAGGCATTAACCAGCATCTTTGGTTATCATATATGTACTGCATTACCAACGGTGTGGTTTGTGTTTTGATTAACGATAATTGATGTGATTATAACGATTAGTGAAACACTGAATATAAGGGAAGTAGTAGGTACACTCAAAGAATGAGTACGGGTAGTGTTGCCATCGTGTTTGTTATTCTGTTTAAAATACTAAAAAAAATTAAAATTTTAAAATTGCATACAAAAAATAACTGAATTTAAATTATTTTTCAAAAATGCGTTTTTGAATAATGATTTCCTTCTTTTATATTTTATCCAAAATGCTTGCAAAAAAGCTACAAATTGAAAATTCTTTGTCGAAATATTTTGTGCTTTTTCGAAAGGCATATCGGAATCCTAATTTATAACATTAGCAAAAATTATTAAAGAAAACTGTGAATTCAAAAAGTTGGTTGGTTTTTTTTCATCTTTGATGAGATCTTCAGAAGTTGGTTACAGATATTAAATTTCCTGGCAACCAACATTGGAAACAATGTTAAGCTCAGTGTTGAAAAATACAGTACGAATTCCATTTCTAAAACTACATTTTCAGTACGTTTTTATTATTACAGACAGAATTTATGGTTTGCGCTTGTCAGCTATTAATGGGGTTTAGTAGCAACAGTTCAAAATAATGCTAAAGGTATTTAGCATCAGTTAGCCCAACATCCATGCAACGTATGTACAATGTTCGTTTATAGAATACGAAAAGCAATGAGAACGCTTGCCGAAATGAACGCACATTTCGTTAGGTGCCGTCGATATTTGACTAAACGGGAGGGACTTTTACGTTTCGAATCAACTGTATTTGTATTGTATATGAGAAACATTCATTGTATAAGTCGTTAGATTTTATATTCCATTCTACGTGTATTAAGTATAAATAAATATTTTTTCATAAAAGTACCATTTGATGCAAAAAGGTACTCCTCTTTTAGTTATAGTTCAGTACTATTTCAAAATTTCCATTTTGCAACACTGATTGGGGTTGAGAATTTCAAAATAGGGGTAAAACTTGAAAACATTCTGACAACACTGAAACACTGAAACCCACACATGAGTTGTTGAATTGCAATAAAAATATTTTAAGAAACGAATTTTGATCATTTGCACCATCTTGTGTTTAAATGGAAATACATAAACATTTCCAATTTCTCAATGTTTAGTACAGACAACAACCTAATGAAAGGGAATTGTTCAAGGAAATTCCTCCTGAAAAATATACCAGAGGAGAAATTTAGTACGATCTGTTAGAAAATTTGTAATGTATTGAACTCCCCTGAAATTGTTAAATTATAGTGCCATCTGTAATATGAATTGTATACTAGACTTCTGGTATAGTACAGCCATGAACCTATTTAATATTACCTACCGTTCGTCTCTTTTTCACATTAGAACGTTTAAATTTCCTTATTAGTTCCCCTTAATAACAATTAAAACTGAACACTATTCCCACGGAATATTTCATTTCCTAATTCCTAAAAAAGAGGCAAATATCGAATGAAGAATCATTCACAATAATAATTAGCAACTATTGTAGACATTAACCGTGTTTTTCAGCTTGTGTACAAGTAATCTCAAAACGGAATGAAAAAGAATTTACTTGAAAAGTCTTGAATTCGCTAATCGCATACATATTAAAATAGATTTTTCGGCTAAATGCCCAAAAATAAGAAAATTTAAACAATAGAATACAGAATTTGTCAAAAGAAGCATTCTTTGTCTAAATACCGCATTAAATTTAAAAGCAATTATAAAATCAATTTTCAAATTAAACTTCTTGTAGCGAAACTATAATTGGTACAACACACCTTAAAAGTTGTTTTTATTTGATCGTGTTGTAAACGTATTTTTTAACTGGAATCATATAATTTTAATTAAGTTCCATTGTTACTGTAAGTAAAGAAAGATAAAGGAAATGGAAATTAAAAATCATATAATTTATTTTATATTTGGTTGCAAATTGTTTAAATAAATCAGAATCTGTTTCCTTAAAAGCAAACAGGAAATTCGACAAACAAAAAAAAAATCGTGTCTCCACTTTGAAGCCAATTCAACAGAAAATTTTTGGCAAAAATTTAAACAAATAAAAATACTCTGCGTGTATGCAACCTATTGCACAGTTTTTGTCTTTTGCCGTGTTTGAAGAGAAAGATATGTAAACAACCTTTGTTGTGAAAATATTTCCAAGACTTTAACCAGATTTTCGATCTTATAACCTGAAATATGACGAAAAAACTCTCCTCTGGGGTTTGAAATACACCAGGTCACATTCATTGGACTGTGGTTAGAAAACAAAGAAAATAAAATGTTGTAAACCGTTTCAAATATTTCTCTCACTAAAGGTGGTAATCCAAGTTATTAACCCATTAAATGCGTAGGTTTGGGTTTAGTTATACAGACAATAATGGTTTCAAACTTTGTTAAAATGTTGCCTCAAATAATTATGTCTTTAAACATTGAATGCCTTGAGTTAGCAAAATGGAAATTTTCTGCAACCACAATTATTATAGCCCCCAATCTCAACTAAATTTTTACACTAATCTTAGACTCTTACCAATTAAAACTGAACCCCTTATTTATATTATTGTAGACAAGGCGATATTTATTAAGCTGCGACTAGAACCTTTAGATAAAGTAAAAAAAAAATACCATGCATACTGTTAAGTGTTGATTTTAACATTACAATTAGCAGGGGAAATAAATAGGGGAATTTGTACAGTTTATGTTATGTTCTCCTTAAAAATGGAATAAAATCAATGTGGCAAAAGCAAAATCAACCAACCAACTAAACAAACCAAAACCTAAGCAAATAAATGCAAAATAAGTCATAACATGACTATCTAGTAATGAATGAAGGAGTTAAAGAAGGAGAAATTTATTTCCAGCTCTTTAGCATTTTAGACTCTTTTGATATTGATTTTGTGGTTGTGCTTTTTGTTTGTTGTTTTCAACAGAGGTACTTGATAAAATAATCAAAAAGCATGTCTGCATGTGTGCGTCTGTGTATAAACTTAACATAATACGGATTCCCCTTACAATTTGTTTCATCAATGCTGTGTATCGGCATGTGTGGTGTGTGTTGTGTGGCTTTCTCTTAATATTTTGTATGATGATTTTTGTATTTGTTTTTGGTTTTTAATATTTGTTTTTTCTTTTGAGTACGAGTGGTTTAGTGTTTTTGCTTTTTTTTTGTTTTGTTTTGAGAGTAATTTCATGTGTGTTTGTGTTTTCTTTACTGTATCGAGGCTTTGTGACAGTTGAGTTATTTCTGGCATTTCCTTTCAGTGTACTGTAGTGCCGACGCGATAAAATTTCAACGTCTTTTAAAAGAAATTCTTGCTAAAAAGTTGATTTTAAATGAAGTTAAAACCATGTTAAGGTTGAAATAAATTAAATAAAAAGTGTTAAAAACCTTAATACGTCTAAACTAGAATACATAGAGATAAAAATCATAATGAAATCTAGAAAATTACAAACGAAATTATGCAAATGAAAAAAATGCTCATTTTTTCATACAATAAATGAATGAAAGACACTTAAAAACGAACTGAATGTGTGGAAATTATAGAAAAAAAAAAATAACGAAACGAATGTAAAAAAAGTCAAACGACGCTGATCACATTATATTTTATTGTTGTTGTTCCTGTGTGTGAGTGTGTGTTTTATTTTCGGCGTTTTGTTTGTTAATGTTTTTGTTTTTTTTTTTTAGTATAAATTTTTTCCTTCAAATATTAAGCATTACGGGCAACAATATTGTTTAACAATTATTCAAAGCCCCTAATGTATTATCATTACAATTATAACATACATAGCTATAACAAGTACAAACAATTCAAGTTAAATATTGTTTAAAACATAATATTTTTATAATAAATAAAAAGCAACAGCAATAGGTAAATAATATATACGTATATAATAAGCAAAAGCAGCAGCAGCAACAACAGCAAATGTGGTCGATTATTATTTTTACTTCTTGTTGTTGCTGGTTTTTTTTTCAGTTGTCATATAAACCCCAAATAATCAGAAAACAAAAAAAGCCTTACGGCTTACGACCCGTCTAGTCAAACATCCACCTAGCCAGTGAGCCATCGAGCGAGCTGGTTAGAGATGGATGAATGGCTGGCTGCTTAAAGATTGTTGGACGACTAATATTGGTGGTGATGGTTCTTTTGGTGCTTTAGAGAGAGAAACATGACGTACAAATGTTGGAAGGTTGCTTGATCACCAATAAAACCGCGCGTGTGTGTGTGTCGCATGTGTACATTCTCATTTGTGTATCAGTGTATAAATAAATGTGTATTGAGCTTCGTCGCCGCAAACGTCGTCTTCGTTGTAGTTGTTTTCGTTGTTTTTTATAGAATTGTGTTTTGCTGTTATTACTGTTGATGTACTTGTTTGATAGTGAGCAAAAGAGTAGCGTATGTGTGTGTGTTGGTGGTTTGATTTGATATTATTTTTAATGCTGATTGTTGATTTTGTTACTATTTCGTTTATATTATATACATTCATATGTACATATTTTTAAACAAAATTTACGAAATAAAGTGAACAAAAAAATTATTAAATATTTGTGACACATTCTCTTAAATATAGCAGACGAAAAAAAAAACAAAAACAATCGAATAAACACACGTTCTTATTAAATTCCCCAAAATCATTAAATTATTTATATTATTAAAAATATTTTATTTTATTTTTTCTTTTGCTTTTTATTTGTGTTCCATTAAAATTATTAGAAATGCTAAAGATCATTTTGTTTCTTTTTTTATTTTAAATAAAATATATACTATTTTTTATTATAATAACAGCAACAACATACACAAGGTTGTTTAAGTGACAATAACAACAATCGGAAAAAAATGTCTCAAAATATTAAAAATATCACCACACCACTGGAGATGCTCTCTTTAAAAATTTTTCGCTGGTACATTTCTCTCTTCGTCTGTAAGTTAGTACACTAAATAGTACCATGTGTTGGAAATCATTGACCTCTGAAATAGTGTGAATGTGTTTAGGTTTCTTAAGAAAAACCTTGTGCGCATGCGCTCTTTTTGCATAGTTTTTTTTCTCTCTATAAAATAAATCAAACGATGGTTTTAATTTACTCAAAAGTGTCTAATTAATGTTGTATTGTTATGAGTTAAATATTATTTTGATATTAAGTTTGCTTAGCACAAAATCTTTGAGGATAAGTTATAACTGTAATATAACGTGATGCCTTTTTAAGACCGAAACATAATTTTATTATTTATAATCCAAGAAATATTTATTAATTCAAAGGCAAATTACTTTTACATAAAATAAGTATCCAGTTTTAGCGGATAACCTAGCTTTCAAGCTGACAAAGCAAATTAGTTGAATTCACATTCGATATATAGGGTATTATCCGCTGAACTTTTCGGAACTTACTACTATTTGTAGAAATTAGGAAACTTTTTTTGAACGTATAGAGTGTGCAGAGCAGTTATAGGCAATTATTTAAAATAAAACTTCATTTTCTTTTCTTTACCACAATTGCAAATGGGTTTTCCCTGTATTCACGCACACAATCAGTGCAGTAAGCAGACGATAATGTGAACTATTTTGGAAATATTTTTAAATAATTTTTATTTTACATTTTTATATTCTAATTATATACGAGCGGAGTAACTTGACAATATGCTCGGTGTAGCGTCACATACCATAGTCTCTGGTGGGAATCGAACCCACTAGACTACTAGGGCACCCAAAAAAAATTTTTAATTTATTGCAAATTCTGATAATTTTGTATAAAAATGGATTTTTTCTTACAACAAATAATTTGTTGAAAAATATTGCATTCAGCTAATTCCTTTAATGAAATAAGAATCTATATATGTATGTATGTATGCAGTAAACTCGCGATAATGTGTACTATTAAAAACTCTTCACTACATTGGAAGTTCGCATTAACGCGAGATTACTGTATTTGCAAATGTAGTTTTCAAAGAAAAATAGTTAATTTATAGGGAACATTAAGATTTTTGATCTTGTTTTCTAAAAAAAATTACATTTTGTGGTTACGATTAAATAATCGATCTAAATATCCCTTTTCACATCACGAGTTTCATAATGTGATGAAAGTAGTAAAATGCCTAAATACAGTACTATACACATATTTCACATGAAAAGGCAAAATCGAATAAAATTAAAAATTAGAAACAAAGTATCTTAAAAAACTTCTTTAACTAAAAATACTAATACAACTGTCCTCCATTCTAAATAACTTGCTAGCAACCCTTCCGAAATTAGGTGGACAGTCGTCATCCATCTAATATTTCTTTGCCTGTTCTTTTAAATAACTCCTTACTTTCAAATAAGATCCATATTTAATTTTGATGAATTATTATTGTATAGTTTCATAATGTAACGTACCTACCAGTAAATGAAATATATTTTAATATAAAAATAATACAATAAATATTGTGTATGAATGTAAAAATTCATAAACCAATTAAGAGTATGTGTATGCTGCAGTATAAATTTCTGAAGAAATCATTTAGAATGTCAATAATTCATACAGCATTATTCACAAAAACAAGTGAATGATGCGAATTGTTGCAAAAAAAGGCATACTTTCTAAAGCAGGTCAAAAAGTACTAAATTATGTGTTACAATTTGTCCCTCCCAGACAAAGGCGGATCATTAACAAAAAAAAAAACGAAAAAAGCAAACAAAAAGTGTATACAACAATTTAACAGAAGAAAAAAATGAACAATGGGAAAGAAGAAATAACAAAAAAAAACGGTAAAACGTGTTTCATTCATACATGTCGTGCTTTACGTCTGTTCGTCTCACTTTCTGGCTGTATATCTGTCTGGCTGTGTCTATTATTTGAAAGTTTCTGGTGAACGAAACCAGAAAAAGAGACGAATACTCAAGAGACAAAAAAAAATGGTTCCTCTTGTTGCTGCTGCTGTTGCCGATTCCAGTTCGGCTTTTACAATTGCTTGAAAAATTAATGCTGCATACAACAACAATTACTTTTTATGTCTATTTTGTTTATTTCTTTTTTATTATTTATTATTAAAAATTTCATTTTTTTTTTGTTTTTGTTAGTTTGTACAATATTTTGCAAACTTGGACTATATTTTAGAAATTTTCGATTTTCTCATAATTTGTTTTTTCCACAGTTACGTTTTGAAAACAACAAAACAAATCTAATATCAACGTCATTAGCAGATCATTAACCTTTTGTTCTCATCATGTCACCACAGTCCCACCGCTAGCTAGCACACTATCCATCCAATCAACTGAGCAACAACTACAATATGTTTATAATACAACCAGCTTTTATTATTCTGTCTATACCTACTTACAGTTTTGCTTTTTCTTACGTTGTTAATACAATACTAGTCGTATTTTGTGTTTCTCATTTAATTTGTTGTTCTTTTAAAATCATTTTTATTTTATTTTCGTTTTGCACTATTTAACTCCTCATATACGAAAAAGAATAAAAAAATTATTTTTGTTGTATTTTCATACAATAGATTATTACTTTGGTTCTATACATATATTCATTAACTTTTTTCATTTTTGTTTTTTTTTTACTTTCTTATTACTACTCATCTATTTCCGCATTAGTTTGCTTTTCTAATAGAAAGAGGTGATGCCAGATTATATTGTTGAAACATGTTGGTAAAGTCAGTACGGAATGCTTGGAAATTCAGACGACCTCTCTTGAAACGGAAATTTTCTTCTTGTTTTATTTATTATTATAAACAAATTTTGATATATTTCAACATCTCTGGACGTTAAAAATAGTTTTCTTTTTTGTCGTATCTATCGATTTATTTAATTTATGCCAAGAACTGAATCATAGAACATTACTTAATCTATGAAATTATTGCATACTCAAAACTGTTGATGGTTGTTTGACTTTGGAAAATTTCATGTAAAATTTGTAATCTGAACGTAGCTAAATTTATACACAAACGCAGTTACAACTTCCACAATCTCCGATACATCCACAATCTCGATACAGAAACTCAATGGTAAACTGGTTGCATATGATGGAAGTAGTAGATAGATGTCGGCAACTAGATTATTATTTTTAATATTAATTAAATGTAACATAACATCTATCATAAGAAACATGTTAATTATAATTACAGCTGTAGTGTGGTACATTAAAAACTCGAATATAAAATCAAAGATTTGAAATTGTTCTAAAAAATACTTGAATATGCGGAAATTTCAATGAAATCTCTGGCCATGTTTCTACTGTGAGTTCAATATCTCTGTGCTCCTATGCAATTCATTTATGTAGGCTGTCATATTCTGCTAACGAAACTTAATCTCCATTTCTCTAACAATGTTTTTTTTTTTTTTGTTCATGTTATTAATAAAAAACATGTTGATCTAAATCGTAATGCAGCTCCATCATATTAACAATGAAAGCCCAAAAAACAAAAGACTTTCATCATCCTTTTTTTTAAGTTAGGCTTGTTCGCATAAGTACCTTTAATTTGCAATTTTTTAATATTGTTCCTCAATTTTTCAGAAACATTTCTTGACATAAAAATTAGCCTGTTATTGCTTGGAACAACATATTTAATAGGACAAAAGAAGAAACATTATAGAAAAATAGATAAAACGTTACATTTTGATGCCAATTGCTCTACATTTAGGGGAGGAATTGCATTAAGGAGGAGGTATTACATTTCGGTTGCATTTAATCATTGGTGGCTAGAAAAATTATAGATAATAGAAAAAGAATTTAATTAAAAACTGTGAGTTCTTCATTAATGTGGAACCCTATTAATAAATACAAATATCCTTATACATACATACCTACTATATACAGCTACAGAAAAAAAGTGTACATACATCTTGTATATATGTAGACTCCCTTCCCGCTATATTTTCAATAATTTTTGTGTTATATTTGCTCTTGTCTTAAACAACGCTATAACACCTTTTTAAATTTGATAAAAATCTCCGAGAAAAAAGTCTACATGCAAAGGTGTGTGTAGACTTTTTGCTTCGACTGTATGTATGTTGTACACAGTCGTTGAGGCTTTATTATGGTTTTCAAAAATATAGGTTTATGCAAACGATTTTCTTACTTCTACTTAAGTAGGAGCATTTAGCCTATTTGGCCTTCTCTTCGTTTGTTTTTATGTTAAGTGTTATTTAAAAAAAGAAAGTAATTTGACGAATAGTTCGTAAGAATTTTATTTACTTAATTTAGTGCAATAAGAACAAATTAATGGCGTAATTTCCTTTTTTATCCCGTTTATTGTGTTCCAAAATGTTAACTAATCACATCAGTTTTATTGTACAATTGTCAATTGAATTTAACAGAAATTTAAGTTTTTTTTACATTTCATTACCACTTCCCTGCTCTCTAATCCTCTATCTCGCTCACACTCTCTAGCTTTGGAAATTCTTTATCCTCCAAACTGGGCTCTTAGTGTCTCTGTTTTGTCTGTTTGTTTTGTTTTTTATTCTTGTTCTTGTGAATAAAAGTGTATGTTTGCTGCTGTATTTTCGATATTGGTTTTCTTTTTTTTTTTTTCTGGTATTTGTTAAATTCTTCTTCTTCACCTGTTAAAATATTCTATTATTGTTTCTTTGATGTTATTTTATTATTGTTTTCTTTGCCTTCTTTATTATAACTCACATACACACGCAGACCATCTCTTACACATGCAAAAGTGATGGTATAGAAATTTTTTTATTTTTTTTTTGTTGCTTAATTCTGTTATTAATCTCTCGTTAATGATCTTCAAAAATCAAGTGTTTATTTTCGTCTCTATATTGTATTCGGCAGTTTTTTTGTTATTATTAGTTTATTATTATATTTATTAAACAACATTCAAATTGAATTTTTTTTTATTTGTTTATTTCTAAACATATATTTTGTGTTTTATTTTAAAATACAATATTTATAGAATAGTGGAGAGTTTAATAGTTAATAAATTCTTTAAATGTTTTTTTAAGTATATTTGTCGTCTGATAAAAAAAAACAACAACATCAACACTTAAATGTTTATTTTACTTGTGAAAAAATCAGCGTGTTTATTGCCTAAAGTGAAAATAGAATAGAGAAATAAAATTTAAAAACATTTTATTATCGCATATAAATTAAAAAAAATCACAGTACTACTCAGATTCTAATAAAAAAAAATTATAAAAATAAACGCACCATGGCTTCTAAACATCATATAAAACAGCAACAGCATACAGCACAACAACATCAGCACCTACAACACACATTTGGCGATGGTGATCCCTTTAATTATGAAGAACTCAACGTTATTGGAACAGGTAAGTGTGAAATAAATTTTAAAAACGAAACACAAACAGTAAAACCATGTATAATATTAATTCATTACATACATACATACATACATATAATTTTTATTACCGTTAATACCATATACAGTTGAATAATAATGAATCATCCATGTAACTTTGGATGCATGAGCACTTAATTATTTAACTCTCAAATGCAACGTGAATAGTTCTTTAAAAACACGGACAGAAAACTATTTATCAATCAAACTGTATCCACAAATTCTGCATACAACAATAGATTGTGTATTTCAGTTTCAGTTTGTCTATGAATATTCATTTGTGAAATGTATCTTCTGTATATTATTTCAAGAAATATAAGTAAACTTGATATTACCAGTTGATATGTGACGTCAATATAATAAATTTACATATAAATATTCTATTAATTAAATTTCTTTATAAATGCAACTCACTCAAGCTCTCACTTTTACTGAAAAGTATCATTTGTGCTGTGTAAATTAGGCAAATGAGTCTGTTTATGTCAGAATAATTTCTGTTTTTCTTTTTATAAGATTTTACTTACAATTTTTTTCAGTGTAAAATGCTAAAACTGTCAATTTCATCATCACTTAATTACTTTTATAAAGATTGCAATCTTTTAAGAGCAGAAGTCTGATAGTCTTCATCATTTTTATCATGGAAAACTTACTTAATTGGTCATTACAACCCTTCAGTCAGGATTGCGACCTAGTTTCTCACACCACTTATGTTGTGTGTGTTAATTTTATACATGAGTGGCGGGACCTACAGTTTAAAGTCGACTCCGAACGACAGATTTTTGAGAAACTTTTCAAGGCAATTTTATTTACTCTCAGAGCTTTTGCCAGAAATCTGTTGAGAGGAAGTCGCCGAAGAAATACTTTTTGTATTTTATTTTGATGTCTGGCCTGGGGCTGAACCCTGGCGTTTCGTCTAATAAGCCAACACACTACCTACTAGACCACGGCGACTTCATCATGAAAAACGGGAAATAGAAATGAAGTCCAGCTTTCAATTCGAAATATCTGAGCAAACTCTGTAAATTGAAAAGAAATCTAACGGGTCTTACTATCCGAACATTATTTAGAAGTAACGAAAATACCAATAATATTGAAATCAATCTAAAAACAATATCGGGTTTTCCAATAGGAACTTCCGAATGTTGATAGTCGATAACGACTGTATTGTTGAAACTACGTTGTCAAAATAGTTTTCATTTATTCCGTCTGTTTTGCCAAATCACCATGAACGGATGTAGCATTCCACAACCTATGGAAACTATAAACTTGTTTTATTAAAATGTAGGGTTGGGTTACTACAGAGATGAAATTCAAATTCAAAGACGTTGAAAATTGATACTTGATTTTTGAAATTCTTTTGTGTGCGTACTAGCTTTTTTATACCATATTTATGAATTGTTACTTTTTCTTTAACTTCGTGTAATCCACAAACTAAAATAAAACAACAAACCAACCGAAGGATCAGGTAAACGCCATGGTTATTTTCAAAACAGCGCAATGCTTGTGTAGTAACGGAATTTTCCCTCAAAATGTCTTGATTTCCTAAGAATAACAGGCTGCGATAAAATCTCTAATGAATGAATTTTTAACGTCCGCCCTTGTAATGAATACCCAGGATTTATAAAGGAATCATTTAAAGGTAAATCTTATATGGGTTCCGGGACATAGGGATATCGACGAAATTGTATTACTAACTAACTTTCCAGAGCCGGTAAAGAGCTCACAATCTCCGCCATGATACAATTCACAGGTATTATGATTGACTCAGTTAAACTAGATGTTATCCGCTCTTTACAGAGAAGTTCTACTTTGTTGGCAACAGAAAGGTACGTGCAATATTTCAACACACTGTTGGACTCGTATTGATAAAAATGGGACTGATTCCCTTTTGTATTTAAATCGAATGGATGCACAATAGCGAACCCCATGGTCAACCTGGCGAAAGTTTGGCCATTACATCAAATGATTTCTGTAGAAAGACACTGTCTTTCACCTCATGTGTTTCTTGTTAAAAAAAAAAAGTCGAAGATTTTTGAACGTCCTTAACCGAGCTCTCTTATATACAGATTGATGCAATAGCAAGATTTATTTTGGACTCCGATTAGTTTGGAATGTTGAATATTGAATATTGGACCTAAATGCCAATCTAAGTGGCACCTCTTCCTACAAAGGAGGTATGCCCTCTTATCTAGCCTAAACGAAGGAACAAAATTTTTCAAAATATAGAATTAATGTTCGTATTTCGTTCGAGTTACGGAAGGAGAATTGTTTTATAGACCCTTAGCGCCTTTCGAATTGGTACTCATGTATGGTGATGTAATAAGGCATTGTGCAGGGTTGCATCATTGTGCGTGGGGGCGGTGGTAGGCGCATTGTTTTCACTCGTGCTTAGAGCACCGTGGGGTAAGCCATCGCGGCGATACTCACGTAAAACCCTGGGCTAGTGTCCCTATCTACTATCTAGCGAAAAAAGTCAATTAGCGCTACTGACGCTCTAATAAGTTGAAGCACGACTTTATTTTTTTTAATTTGCCGGACTGGTGTAATTGGTGGTGCAATTATAAGTACAAGCCTAGACAAAATGTATTAACGTATTATAAACAATAAAATTTAACACCAGCATAATTGTAGAATTTTTTTTTTGTATATTATTAAAATGCACATAAATTATATCGAAAATTAATAAAACGAAATATCACTGGGCTTATAAGACACAAATGTTGCTGGGACAACCAGCTGTGTACAAAAGTACACGTATGTAAGTATATTTTCAAAATATACCATAATTATTAAACATTTGGTAAAATTTCGACAAATCAGCTGATTAAACTTACTGTGCATGTCAATAATACCAATATTGGTTATCTTTGTTGAAATATCAAGGCCAATAACATTCGGTAATTTTTTTGTATTTTTTCCATTTGGGTTAATAAAGAAAACAAAGTCAATATCTACTTGCGTACAATACATAGTACACTCTACTCTCCCGCAAAGATAATATTTTCATTTTTCACAGAACTCTTAGGCATGGGATACAAATATGCTCAGAGCTAACATGACAACAGCACCTGCTATATTTTTATTTTTAAATTAAGATGAAGAAAAAATTAAAGAAGAAACACATTTTTAATGCACATAAATTTATATGAAACTGAGTAATTTTTGAGTCTATCACAAATCCGTTTTATCAAGAATTTGCAATTGATTTGATTTGATTTGATTTGATTTTTTTCTTTCCAATGAACCGATTGTCGTCAGAGACTGCGGCCAATCTGTTTTACATATCGAAAAACGCATGACACAATTTCCGTATGCAATAAAAATACTGATGGATAGAGAAGATAACTTCTAAATACACATGTAGTATCTGACAAATAGTAAATTTAAATAATAATTCTTGTAATGTAAAGATAAATATGATACGGAGATAATTAAAATTTTTTTTATGATCGTGATACAATTGTTTTATTGTTTTTTTTTTTATTATTGTTTATTCTATTACAATTTTTTTCATTCTCCACAGAATTTAAAATTTGAAAAAATCGGAAAATTTATAAAAGAAAAATGTATTTTGGGCGATAAATGCATGCCTGTGTGTTTCTTATTAAAGATTACTTGTTGGAAATGTTGTCCCTTAGGTGTTCCATCCATGAGATTCCATTTTATCATACTTTTATCAGAATTCAAGACGTTAGTTCACCAATGACAGCTGTAATGTTGTTGTCTAATATTCTCGTCTCTCAATAGATTTCCGGTATCGCGTGACAATTTTTCCATGTTGGGCAAAACAAAAATTCTGTAATCATCACACTACACTGCTGTTCTAAAAAAAACGACATCAACCGTTCTAAAAACCGCATAAAAAAGTGCACCTTTAATGGTGTATTGCCTTCTTTTAAACGCCTTCTGGGCGGTCTTTATATTAAAGTAAACAATTCGGTTTGTTGACGTCCTTATGAGGCCTAAAATGAGTTACAACACTGAAGATAGCTTTTTGATAGAAACACATTTCTCTCATGGTGTTAAAGCGTTCTTTGTTTTTTGTGGCCAATCTTACTGAGAATTTTTGAACACTGTCACATGTCTCGAATCTTTTTCATACTAAAAAAATTTGCACTGAGAACTAACCAACAAAATAGCACAAACATTTGTCGAACCTTTAATTTCTTTTACCTAATCAATGGATTTCTTCTTTAAATTCTGCATTTTTAGCTTTACACCAGCCAACAAAAATATTTTTACAAAACTTAATGTTTATTTCTAATTTAATAAAGATATAAGTAAACTAATGTCGAACATTTCAAATATACAGTGTCAGACAAAACTAAAGCACGTATTCTTGTTGCTCGTTTCATAATTTTTCTTACTTTTGAGGCACACACTGCACACTGTATGTATTATTTATAAAAAAATGCATGCGTTAGTTTTGTCCGATACTATATATTAAAGTTCGTATTGGGGGCGTAATAAGAGAATAAATACATACATACATACAGCATCGGAAAAAACTAAAGCACGAAGTTGTGCTTGCCTAAATATAGTTCAATAAAATTTTAAAAGTCTGATGAATGTAAGTTTTTATTATCGATTTATTAGGATTACACTCTCTGCTCACTAAAATTAAAAAATTTAACATTATTCTTCATTAAACACAAAAATATTCATAAAAAAATAGCAATACTCACTTTCCTTGCGCGACACAACTAAAGCACATATTGAGTTTAATTAATAAAAATTCTAAAGTATTTAATATTTCGGTGTGTATCCTTTAGATTTTAAAACCGCAGCATATCTGTGTGGCATTGATTCAATTAAATTAGAAAAACCTCCTTAGATTTGCCTTAACATGCGGTTTCTACCTGTTGGAAATTGTCGTCTTTATTTTTGCAGGAATCACGTAACATTTGACGATCTCCAATATCCCATAGACTTTATATGGGATTGAGATCAAGCGATTCTGTTGACCACTTTATTACATTGCACTTAGTACCCACAAACCATTCTTTCACACATGTAGCTGTATGTTTCTGGTCATTATCCTGCTGATGTATTCACTTTAGTGGCAGAAATCCAGCAAATGCAAGGATAGAGCCATAACTAAAGAGCAGGGTCTATGACAAATCAACTGCAAGTGATCTAGTAGGTAGTGCGCTGGCTTATTAGACGTGAAACCTCGGTTTAAACCCCAGGTCAGGCATTTCCAACTAAACGAAATATGACAAAAATATTTCTTCGTCGACTTCTCCTCAGAAGATTTTTGGCAAAAGCTCTGCCATGAAAAGTTTCTCAAAAATCTGTCGTTCGGAGTCGACTTAAAACTGTAGGTTCTGCCACTCATGTATAAAAATTAACGCACACATAACAACAACATAAGTGGTGTGAGAAACTAGGTCGTAATTCTGAATAAAAGATTGTAATGACCATTATGCATGTTTGTATTTATGTATGTATGCCACTAATTCAATAAAAATTGGATGCCCTGATAGTCCAATTGGTAGTATGCTAAACTAAGAGCGTCGATGTCGTGGGTTCGATTTCCATCAGAGATTGTGGGAGTTTTCTGATTGTTAATTGCTTTGTGATAATAATATGACAAATTATATGTAAATTATATGAGTTTAAATACTCCAAAGACGAATGAACACCATCGTTTAAGAAGAAAAAAATATGTATAGTTATACCACTATTAGTTTAGTAATATGGTAGATTCCATAGATTACAGTGGACAGCAAAAGTCTTAGTACGGTAATATATTTTGACAAAAAAGTCCCCACGGGCTTAATATTTGCACAAAGTCCCGATATGACTTCAAGAGAGTATTTAGGAGATCATTTGAAAGAACGGTTACGTAATCGCTAAACCTCAAACAAAAGTCAACTGAAAAACTTGCTCATTGTGACACCAGAAAACATTAAACAAAACTTGTACATTCAATTCCAAATGGGTTAAATGGAGTACTTGACCTTAAGGGATATTCTAGTAAATACAAGGGATAACATTTTCATAGCATATTAGGCCTTTGAATTTTAAATTTACTCAGGGTTCTCCTATGGAGTCATCTGAAACTTTCCTTATTTTGTTTTGAATTGTTTGTTTTATAATAAAACAGAAATAAATTAATAAAATAAATACAAAAACTATACATTTTTATACAAATTTTTGGCTAAAATTCATGAAATTGCTAAAATGTTTTGCCGTACAAAGACTTTTGCTGTCCACTGTATATATATACATATAGTTGAAAATTAGCCCCACATCTCCACGAGAAATTTCATAATTTTACTAAAATTACTTTTTTTTCAAAGTCAAGTCAATTTAATACACACACCCCTTAATCTATAATTTGGATGCATATGTATGTACATACATACATACATACATATGTATGTGTATTGGCATATTTTTATATCTGGAAAACATTTGACGTTGTACAAAAATAAAACAATTTTTAAAGTAAATTTTCTCAAACATGATATCGAATTTTGCTTAACGCCAGCCATAATTGCTTCTGTTAAAATCTTTATCGTTTGTATCTTTTTGTTTTCTCTGATTCGAGTTTATCTTTGGACACATTACATACATATCATATTATGGTGTTATTAAATTCAACAAAGTTTATTAAGTCTAAGCGAATAAAAACATTAACTTTGGCAGCAGAGAAAAATATTGCATCGTAATCACAATTAATTTGTTGGTGTTCCAACTTAATAAACAAATATTTATGCAATTATATGTGACATTGACCCCTTTATTATGATTTTGTTTTAATTATTTAAAAGCTTTTTTTAATTTTTTTGTTTTTGTTTTTGTTTTGCTATTTCATGCATACTTACATACGTATACTATATTTAAATTTTGTATTTTAAAATGTTTTTATTTTGCTAATTTTTTTTTAATTTTTTTTTCATTCATTTATTTCCATGTTCTTCACCAATACCATATTACTATTACCACACTGCCTATGGCCGCCTCTCATTAATCACCGACCATTCTCATGTTGTGTGCTATTGTGGCCTTATGGATTTCGCCGCCTTCGTCGTCGTCGTCGTTGTCATCGTCATCGTTCGTCATTTGCTGGCTGGCTGGCCTGCGTTGACTTGTGTTCGTGAAATTTTAATTCCCCTACAGGTGCCTATGGAACGGTATATAGAGCACGAGACAATCATACGGGGAAAATAGTTGCCATTAAAAAGGTGCGAATAGCATTGACAGACAATGGTGTTCCCATGTCAACATTACGTGAAATAGCGCTGTTGAAACAATTAAATGCATCCGATCATCCAAATATTGTTAAGTAAGTATTACAATAGAATTAAATATGATACAGTGATGGACATAAATTTCTACATTTTAAACAACGATTCAGTTAGATTTTAAAGTTCAATACCATCCAGTTATACCCAAAATAAATATGAGTTGGAGGTATTGTTAGTGAGAAATATTGCACAGGGTACTTGATCTAGGATGCCTTTATTTATACAGCAAATTAAACTTAAAAGTTCAGCAACATTACTCAAGAACAGTTAGAAGAAAATTAAATATGTGCAGTTGTATTATATAACATAAGCTACTTGTACCAAAGAACATTTCTAAATTCTTCAATTTGATTTGCTCATGAGTACTTAAAGAAGACAGTATATTCTTGGAACAATGTCCTCAGAAGCGATGAACCAAAATCAGTCCATACACAAAATTCATAAAAAAATGAAACAATTTGTTTACGAAAATATACTTTTTAACACAATAGATTCCATATGAAAAGAAAAACATGCCACTGAGATGACTCTGTACACTCCTTACTGGTCTAGAATACGATTCAAGTATTAATAGAGAAACTATGTAATGCTGTAGAGCAACACATTACAGTTGTTAAACCTAAAAATATAAGCGATTTGTGAACGGAAATTCAGTAAGCATGGTACACAATACCACAAGAGCAATGGGTGATGAGAGTATGTACAGGAGATGTGTTTTTTTTATTATTTAAATAAGTTTTGGCACAGAATAAAACTTTAAAGTAGAATACTGAGACATTTATGGTCATAGGAATGATAAATCTTAATCATAATAATTTCTGATTCGAAAGAACTTAAGTAATGGTTGTCAATATTTGAAATTGGACAATAATAAGAGTATTCTAAAGTAGGGCCTTATTCCTAAGAATATATCATCTCTCTTTTTTTATTTGAATATTAAAATATAGTTTGTGTTTAAGAAAAAAGGGCCGCCTGTCAAAATATATGCCAGCAATCATTAGAATATTTTCGCAATTATGCTGTAGGAAGAGTGGCAACTTGATGGGAAACTGAGTGATGTTTATGTCTAAATATTTGACAGAAGATATTTAAACCTACATCCATACATACATACAAATGTACATAACAAAATACAAAATAGAAAGAAAATGCTTTCAACTGCCATAATACAAAATCCAATAATAAAATCATATGTTCAGATGTACTATATATACATATACATATATACATATATATTAGACAATAGAATTAATCGAAGGTTACTTTTATAATGTGATTAAGTTAAGAATTTTTTCGATTATATCTCCAGTAACAATTTTATTAAATGAATGAAATTTCTCTTTGAAATTTTGGGGAATATTAAGTACACATTTCGAAATATTTTTCACGAAAAGACTGAGTCAATAGTTTGTACTTTATTTATAGACAAATTTAGAACATAGGCACCATAGGCACTTCTTTCTACATACACAATATCTTATAAGAAAATACTACAAATATTTTTATTACTTTATTCAATCATTTTATTGGCATTGAGTGCTTATTTGTTGTTCTTTTTTATACGTTAAGAAATAAATGATTATGTACATTGAATGTAGTTGGACTGTTTTTTTTTTAGCATTGCCTCCATGAACTTTTCTGTTTCTTAGAAATTTAACTCATTTCTCGGCGAAAGTGTGCCGGGTGGTTTCAATGCTTATAGAAGTAGACTAAAAACAAGCAACTTCATTTTCTGTATATACTCGTAGTACCCACCGAATTTGCCGTAGTCTAGTAGGTAGTGTGTTGGCTTATTAGACGTGAGTCTACGCTTCAAACCCCAGATCAGACATCTCGAACATAACGAAATATGAGAAAAATATTTCTTCAGCGACTTCCTCTCAGCATATTTCTGGCAATAACCTGTGAGAGTAAATAACATTGCCAAGTTTCTTAAAAAATTCGAGCATTCGAAGTCGAGTTAAAACTGTTGCTCACACTACTCATATATAAAATTAACGCACGCAACATACAATGTAAATGATGCGAGAAACTAGGTTGTAATCCAGACAGAAGGGTTGTAATGACCGATAAAGTAAGTAAGGAAGTGGCCACAAACAAGCGTGACAATTGTTTAACGCATACTATACAGTACCGCTATAGGCCGTCCCTTGTAATTTTGTATATCACTGCATGCTCTGTTCCAATTAATTTTGTACAAAGAATATCTAAAACTCTAACAGTCTACAAATTCTACACACTAACTCGTACTAATACGTGTCCCGCACACTGTGTTATTGCTTTTGCATCAGTTCTATCCCAAGCTTCAATGATACGCTTCCAAAGATAATCGTATATCTTGCTCGGATTTACATTAGTAAACAAATTTCTTCTCATAATAATGGAAGAATATCAAATTGTTTAATAATCGTAAACACAAAAATAAATTTCTAACAACAAAAATATGCGCACAATTGACTCATCGTATTCTACGCAGGTTGATTCATGATTTACCGCGTGATTTGAGCAGAAAATTTTCGTACTTAATTTGAAAAAAATGATGGATTGTAATGGTACTTATGTACACACACATATCGAATATCATACATACGTTTTTCTGTTTTCTTCAATGAGAAAATACGAAATTTCTTCATTTCCTTTTACACAGTTTCTAATGTCTAGTCATTCACATTCACAAACATTGCAAATAAAGAAAGAATAATACGTTTATTATTCAATATTTTTTATGTATGTATGCATGTAGTGTGTGTGTGTAACATTAGAATTTATTAACGAAATGCGCATGCGCCGAGACGTCTTAACGTCAATATTAACTGTAAATAAAATTGTTTGTATTATTTATGTACATGCATAGGTATGTATACAGTTAAGATCGCAACCAACATACTCTTTCGCTGAGCGATTATAAAATCGTAAGCGGTGCCTATGGAAGTGGTTATGGTTACTTTTAATAGTGAATTGCATTCGTCATCGGAACATCATTCGTCACGATGGGAAAGCAGACGAAAAGAACATGAAGACAGCGTCATCAAGAGTCATAAAAAAACAAACGTATAAATTCTCACATTTTTATTGCTATTTTTGTTTTTGTTTTGTTTTAATCTTTTATAGTTCTTCACTGTACGTTTAGTTGATGTTTGTTGCATATTGCTGCTGTTCTAGTTATTGGCTGGTTGGCATGAGTAGATATTTGTTATATTGTGCGTGTTGTGTGTTTGTCACCCACATATGTATTATCCAGCAAGTCCGCCCGTCAGTCAATTAGTCAGTATTTCTGTCTGTCTATCAGTCGTTGTTCTTTATTGGATTCTCCGCTATTTTCCAATTCGATTTCTGCTCCGTATTGCAGAGTACTAGTAGTAGATAGAGTAGTAGTGTGTCTTCTTAAATGAAATGAAAAATAAATTTTTATTTTGTTTCTTCATTGTATTCTATTTTAGTATGAAATTGTTCATTCTGGCTTTATTTTTTTGTTTTGTTTTATAACCCTTGTGCGATTACAAATCCAAAATAGACGGCACAACGGCGCCGTAAATGCTGATAAAGTCACGCTGTAGCGAATGTTTTTTCTTTTGCCACTCGTAGTTTCGCCCGTTCTATTATAATTCTACACCTCGTTTGTTCATTGAAGAGAATTAGTTATTCTACCCACCTACCTTTTCTAACTAAAGAACACACATTATTAATTTGCGTGTGTATGTGTAAATGTTTTGATCACTTTGCAAAGAGAACAGATTAATTTTTTTAAGGGGAATTCGAAGAAAAGACAATAAAACAATGAAAACAAATCACAAAGGCACAATGTATGTCCCCCCTTATTGTGTGTGTGTTTGCAAAAGCACAAAGAAAGAACACCGAAAGGTAATAGCTCTGCTAATGTTAATTTTTTATTAAAGCAAAAACAAATAAAAAATTTTTGGAAATTCATTTATGTTCTGTTAAGAGAGACAAACTCTGTCTTTTTCTCTGTTAAGACGACCGTAAACAAAAGCAAACATTACATTTGCCGGTTGTTGTACTCACAACATGACTCCATAAACACATACATACCTTATACTCTTCTTAGCAGTAATCATCTCTTATTCTAACAGACAACAGATAGTTTCCAACAGCAGCAACAATAATGGGCATTGTGTTATCAAAAGAAACAATAATGTAGGAAACAATGACAAGTCTGTTTAAGTATGAACATACGTAGGCAATTTTCCTAACATAACAACAATAATAATAAAAAGTTAACCATCAGTCATCCAACCCTTGAAATTGTTAATGCCAACAATCGCATATGCACACTGATAAAAGCAAAAAAGCAAAAACAACTAACCTATTGACTATTAAGAGAGAATTTTATTTAGTTTATCGTTATTATTTATTTACTCGTATACACTACACCCCCTGCGTGTCGTCACATTCCAACATTCGTCAGAACTATTTAATTGTAAACAAAATAATTCACTGCATGGCAAATAAAGAGCAACAAAGTATTTTTATTTAGATTATTTAATAATAACAAATGCCAGTCAGCCAGACAGCCAGCCAAACAAAATCAACCACACAAACAACTGGCACTGGCTGATAATTTATTTTCAACAATCCAATCATATGAATTTTGCAATCAGCTGTTTGTTTGGTTGTTGTTTATTTTTGCACTTTTATTAGTTTTTTTTTTTAACATTCGTCTCTTTTTGTATTTTCGTTCTTTATCTGTTCTCTTCGTAGATTCTTTCATTCAAGGGGAATTTGCACACGATACGTGATAATACACGGAATGAAACACGTTCGTTCGAGTGAACCGCTCTCATTCTCTTCTCTTGTCTCTCATTGTTTACTTTTGAATTTTGTCGAAATTTGGGACAAATATTTTGTATTTTCGCTGTAGGGGCAATATTAAAAAAACACCTCATTCTCCTGAGTACTTTTTAAAATCTATTTCGGAGCATTACGTATACTCTTTGAGTCAAGTTTTGTAGTGTTATGAGAGAACGCTATTTTGAGAGTGGCGCTAGCAACACTTGGTTTCCAAAATGTTGACAAAGTTGTATTTTATTTTACGACATGGTCCCAGATAATTTACAAAAGTTTTTTGTTTAGCAATAATTTTCTCTGTAAATGTTTTTTAAAAAAATGTATCCTCTTTTTTTAATTAAATTAACTTTATACCAAAGCAAATAATAAATAGAATATTTTTATTATACCCTGTTTATTTATCAAATACATTTTGTTATTTAAACAATTCTTATCATTCATTACCTTTTTTTTTTATTAAAAATTTATTTTTTAACCCTTCATTGCAAACATATGTAAGAAATGTTAAATTTTCTCTTATCTAACAACTATACTCCTTTACAGTTGGCTTGTTCCAATAGTCTTTTTTATTTATTTATTTATTAATTACAATACAATTACAAATTATATTCTAATTATATACGAGCTGAGTAACTTTGACTATATGCTCGGTGTAGTGTCACAGACCAGAGTCTCTGGCGGTTATCGAACCCACGACCCACACGCTAATAGTCTAGCACACTACCCACTAGACTACCAGGGCACCCTAGTCTTTTTTAATTCAAAACATAAGATTTATAATGCCATTTGCCTAATTCTGTAACAAAGTCCTTAAAAAATCAAAACATTAAAGGTAACAAATATACGATTTCAAAAACGAAGTGTTAAGGGTGCATATCTACATGTACAGGCATGTAAAAAAAATTTCAATCTACAATTTTCTTAACGAGCTATACTGGCTTGAGATGTCTATGCAGAAGTCGTCTTACAGCTCAAGTCAAGTCATCACGTTCTTAAAAGTTCGTCCTCAATCAAATTCTCAGCACTAGTCTCGATCTCAAACGATCACATAAAAGTTGCAATGCAAACTCGAATGATACTAATGAAGCGTTGAACAGTAATTACGGCGTTGTGTTGCGTAACTTACGATACGAAATTTTTCTTCGTTTTCCTCAAAAACAGCGAATACAATGCCTATGAAGACATTGTATGCATAAAAACATCATGACTCCATATAGTTCCGTCTGAACTATGTCCTACATGCACAACATAACATACATGATTGGGCATTACAACCCTTCAGTTAGAATTACCACCTAGCTTCTCATACCGCTTATGTTGTGTGTGTTAATTTTACATACATAAGTGGCCCGACCTACAGTTTAAAGTCGACTCCGAACGACCGATTTTTTGGAAAAACTTTTCATGGCAATGTTTATGTACTCATAGAGCTTTTGCCAGAAATCTGCTGAGAGGAAGTTTTGATCGAGATATCTGACCTAGGGTTTGATCCATGACCTCCATCTAATAAGCCTACATACTGCCTACGGAAACTTAAATACTTTCGATTATTAATTTATTTAAAGTAAACAAACCGACAATTATTTTTATAAAGACAAAGTGCTCAAGATAATCGATAATTCAAAAGAAGAAAGACCAAAATGCAATGATCTAGTAGACCAGAAATATTGTTTATACATTTCATGCCATCAGCGCATTGACCCTGACGCGATTATGCTGATATTGTAGAAACGCTAAATGGTGAAAAGTACTTTTCTCGATTACTTTCAAGTTTCCACATGTTTTTTCTTATTTACTTGTAATTCTATTTCCAAGTATTCAATAATAATATAAGACATTTGATATTGTTAAAAGAGTTATTGTAACAGCATGCAATTTCTATAGCGACGAATTGAATTGATAGATACATCACTCGTTAAAGACTCTTAAGCCATTAAATTTGTTACTCCAGCCGGTCGAAAACGATTATTAAATTAATCGTTATGATATTATTATACGATTATAATAAAATTTTTAATTTATTTCCAGATTGTTTGAGGTTTGTCAATTCTTGGAACGAGAAGGTCAACTTATGGTTTTATTAGTATTTGAACATTTAGAACAGGATCTCTCTGATTTAATAGAACGTTTACCAAAATCTGGCATGCCTCCCACAACAATACAGGCAAGTATTATTAAAAAATTATTCATCGTATATATTGAACATGATTTTTAATGTATTTTATCCTTGTAGAGGCTTTCACGTGAACTACTAACCGGCGTCGATTTTCTGCATTCTCATCGGATTATACATCGCGATTTGAAACCTCAGAATTTGCTCATATCATCTCAGGGTCATTTGAAAATTGCTGACTTTGGATTGGCAAAAACATATGATTTGGAAATGAAATTAACATCAGTTGTTGTCACATTATGGTACCGGGCGCCTGAAGTTCTTTTAGCTCAAACTTATAACAGCTCAGTGGATATATGGAGTTCAGCGTGCATTATAGCTGAGATGTTTTCACGCAGGGCATTATTTCCTGGTACCTCCGAAGCAAATCAATTGGATCGCATATTTGAGTAAGTTTTTTGTTGAAATTAAAATCAATTTGAAATTGGCTGATAAAATTCACAATTTGTTTTTAGATTAACGGGCCGACCTGCACCCCATCAGTGGCCCAAAACCATATCATTGGTTAGAGAGCATTTTCCCTTGAGACTTCCTAAACAGCCAAAAGATTTGTGTCCTAATCTGTGTGAACTTTCAAATGATCTTCTGATGGTAAATATTAATATTTTTCGATTTCCCATTCTTCTATTCTATTTCATTCCATTCCATTTCTTTTCAGCAAATGCTATCGTATGATTTACGTTTACGACCTACAGCATTAGCCTGTCTAGAACATGACTATTTTCAACAGGAACCGCTTTTATAGAAGCCTTTAATGTTATTTACATATATTTATATGTCAATTAACAATAATTAATTAATTAGTAGTTGTTAGTCTATATATTTATAATAAAATTCTATAATTAAGTGCAACACATACATACATACATATATAAAAACAAAAAGATAACACATTTTCTTTTAAATATTTATAATTCCTTTCAAATGCATTTCAAGTTGTAACTCAAGTGTTCATTTTCTCACACTCTCTTCATTATATTGTATTAAAATTTATTTAACAACGAAATTCTAATTAAAATTGTTTTTTGTTATTTTGTTTACTCATACTTACTTAAATCAAATTTCTATTTGAATTAAAATGTCTTTAAAGATTTCAATTAATTTGATTTCGTTGTACTGTGTTCATTTTGTTAAACCTTTAAATTAGTTACCATTTAAAAAAAGTGTTTAATCGTCTCATTTCTTGGTTTCTTTTTTTGTTTTTCTTTTTGGAATGTTAACCTAAATGTTCATATTTATAGAACTATTCTAGTATGTATATGTAAGAATTATATTAAATATGCCGTAGTATTTGTGTAAAAAAAAATTTACCTTAAATCATATGTATGCATAAGAGTAATTAAGTTTATATATTGTATATGCATCCTATAAACAATAAATTATATTCATATTGTTGTATGCAACAACACTAAAACTGTAAAACTATGTTGAAAGTTTTTATTTAACAAAAAAAATTTTTTCAGGAAAATTGAGGCTTTCGTTTGGACACAAGATTAAATTGAGTTTCTGTTTAATTGAATTTATAAAATTACAACAATCCGCAAATCACGTTTTATGATGAGTTGTAAATCATTAAATATTTGTCTTATACGTGGAGACCAATTCATTAGAAAATACTAAACAAGTCCAATGAAGAAACGCAGTGATTTTAAATGCTTTAGTGTCGGTCTGACGCCTATACATTTGGTTTTAATCAACATTGCAACTTGTAACAGACTTTATAAAAACTCCATATATTTCAGTGGTGTTCTATAAAATATCGGGTCCGCTATCTAATTTTTTTTTCAACTAGTGCTTATTTCGTGAATGGTAACACTTAGCTCATGTCTGATTTAACAGATAATTAGTTTTATCCTTCCGCTGAACGAATATGGACCATCCAATGCGTTTTCGCTTCGCTAAGTGGGCCTGCGATCGTCTTACAGAAGATGCCGATTTTAGCAAAAAAAAAAAGTCATCTTTTCAGTTGAAGCTCATTTTGATCTTGGCGGGTATGTAAACAAGCAAAATTGTCGCATTTGGGGCTCAGAAAACCCGCACGCATACATTGAAAAGCCGCCGCACCCAAAACGAGTCAGTGTTTGGTGTGGATTTTGGCCCAGAGGCATAATTGGGCCATTTTTCTTCGAAAATGAGCAAAGAGTGGCCGTTACAGTCAATGGCGATCGTTATCGGGCCATGTTGAACGAATTTTTGTTCACAAAAATTGAAGAGGAGGATATTGGCAACATTTGGTTTCAACAGGACGGCGCTACGTGCCACACAGCCGAAGCTACACTCGATGTTTTGCGCCCTGTTTTTGAAGATCGCATTATCAGCCGCAGAGCTGATGTAGTTTGGCCACCTCGGAGCTGTGATTTGACACCGTTGGACTATTATTTGTGGGGTGCCGTCAAAGATAAGTGTTACGCCGACAAGCCAGAGACAATTGACGCTTTAAAGGACAATATACGTGAAGCCATTGGTGAAATACAGCTGCACACAACATTATCGATTGGTTAAAAATTGGACCGATAGTGTAGGCTACTGCATGGCCAGCCGAGGCAGCCATTTGAATGAAATTATTTTCCATTATTAACCGGAAGGATTGTACTTTTAAATAAAAAAAGAAATTTGAGAAAATATTCAGTAGTTTTTTTTGAAAGCATTTTCAAAAAAAAAAGTTATTTGGCGGGCCCTTTATAACGACCTTTTTTTGTGCCTCAGCAGTTTTCTGGTAAAGAATCGACATTAAACTGTAGGTCCCACCACTCATTGATAAAATTAAAACATACAACATGAGTGATGTAAGAAGTTAGGTTGTAATCCTGACTAATATATTGTAATAATGGCCAATTAAGTCTGTAAGTAAGAGACTAAAACTAAAAATAAAAAATTTGTCGTTGCTCGTTATTTATTCACACGGAGCCTCTATATTATTGAAGAGGGATAGACCCAGCGTACAGGTCTTACTGCATATATGTAAATGCCCTGCTGAGAATACTTTGCAACTAAATATGGTTTAATGGTACATATTTTAATCAGTGATTATACTGATAAGAAATCATTGCGAAACATTAACGTATAGTTAGAAAAATTCTTACAGTTCATAATATTTAAAAAAAGGAATGATTTGTAATAAAATACCTGAGTTTGAAACGGTCCTTGTAGACAACTTTTTTTAGTTCGGGAGTGATTGACCATGGTTTATGATTCATTCTTGATTTAAAAAAATTTTTATCTTAAAGATGACAAAGCAAATTGGTATCCTAATTTGCAACTGAGTTGCGTATTATGCGCAACATGATCATAAATGCAAACCTTGGCTGCAGCTGTCAAACGTTCGTAAATGCAAATTAAAGCATATTATGCGCAAATAAACACTAAACATAAAAATGGCTGATGCATTGAAGTACAAAAATTTTATATTTTTTTTTACTATTTATTCTAATTTATTTTACTCTTTTTTAGCCTCGAAGGTGAAGGAAAAAATGTAAAATTATTAATAACAACCAATATTAAAAATTTTTCAATTTTTCCAAATAAATCAGCAACATGTGATTATCAGTGTGAGCGCAAAATCACCATATTGTGCAGCGCAGTGATACATTTACTGTGTAACATTCGAAACTTGCAAGGAGAATAAATAAATATAACAGCAAACATATCAAATATAAAACACGAATATATACTATACATATGTATATATGTAAATATATTGTAATCTACATAACAATATTTATTAAATAAATAAATTGTATCTTATTTATAATACATACTACAATATGAAGAAAGTAAAAATAATAAAATAAAATCTCATAACATTTGCAAATAGGAATGCCACGTTTACATAAATTTGAATTTAAATTTAATAACAATTTAACTAAACTAAACTGACTATAATATAAAATACTAATGGTAAAACTAAATTATCCACTTGATCAGTATGAGCCTCAATAAGGCACGTTATAATAGTGGCTATTATTACAATTAGGCACTGAGCTGAGGTCATAAATACAAAGTCAAGAGAACATAACAAACAGATGGGTATCAGCACCGCCACAATGTATGCAATAGACCCCTCGAAGGTACGTGAACTATCTGAAATGAGTATAAACAATGAAGTCAAATTAAGATTCGAATAATTTGTATGGTTAAAAAAATAAAAGCAAATTACTTTTCCATTTAGTGTGACCAAATTTTGAACCAATTATACTGGCAGCTGTATCTCCAAAGCCAATCGTTAAAATACCCGATAATAAAGGTAAGAGTTTCGGATTTATTCCATTTGAAGTCTGATAACAAGGACACGGTAGCAGCCACATTGGTAGCGAACAACCGATTAATAAACAGAATGGTGTAAATGCTATGAGACCAGAATCCTTCTCATCGGCAAATGTATGAAAAGCATTTTGTAAAATGATACCAAATGGTGGCATTCGTAATATTCTTAGCAAATCAAAAATGGCCATAAGAGCCAATGCCACACCGGACGCCATGTAGAGAAAAGCACACTCGTATAAAATACCAGGTACATAGACTAGTACTATTAGAAAATGAAATGCCTTACGAACTCGCGTTGACGCTTGTCCACTAAGGCGCAATTGCCAGCAAATAACAAAAACTGTAGCCCCAACGAGTGCCAAGTAGAAGAGAATTATATAAAACTGTAGGAGAGAAAATTAATGAAAGATTTTATAAAATATACTGAAAATCTCTTAATTTAATGTTACTTACCCTTTTAGGATCACGCAAAATATATTCAAATAAATATACAATTGGCAAGGGTTTGGTAATAGGCGCTAGTGTAGCAGCAATTGCAAACATACCCATTAAAGGATAAAATAAGAACGGTTGACGCAAAAACTTAAAAATTGCCAACAGAACGCTAACTAACAATAGCCAAAGAAGTCCAAACTGAAAAAGAAAATAAAATAATTTCGTATTACATTTATCAATACTGATCTACTAAGGTGACATGAATTACCATCATAATAATATTTAAATTGGCCAAATCTCCTAATATTGTAGTCGTTTGTTCACATATAGTGCCATTTAATATTAGCAAGCAATTGATTACAAACAGAACGATGCCTTGTACCAGTACGGAAGCCTCGCCGTATGTAAAACTCATGGGCATATCACGCATAATTCGAATATAACATCTTTGATAGAATATAGCAGCCAGTGAAACCCATAGTAAAGACCAAGACCATGGTGAATTTAAAAATACTTTAAAAATCCAAGTGCCCGAAATAAAGGGTACAAGCACTATCAGCCATTTATAGAGTTTGGCTTGCATATTGAGGTATACGAAGAAACTTATGGTCTGTATGCATAGTGCAATTGAAATGATTGTGATAATTTTATAATTAATGGACAAATCTGGACATTGGATTTGCTCCTTAAGGCTTCTTGTATATCCAACAACTAATGCTAAAGGTAGTAAGCAACATAACCAGTATCCCGGCGAAGCGTTCGATCTATTAAAGATATTGTAAAAGAAATATTAACAAATTGAACCAGAGTCACATGGAAAGGTGTATATAATAAATAGAAATAATTAGAGTCGACCCTCGTATATTAATTACGGTTGTTATTTAAAACCATTTTCGATATTATACGGTACAATATTCGTGACTAATAATATGCGGTATAATACGATTAAATATTTTTACTAAAGGTATAAATATTGGACCGTGTAACATCGAAACCATAAGTCGCAAACTTAGTATCGAAACCATGTTAAAGAAGTACCGTACTATAGTAGAGTCAACAGTATATCAAAATTTCACTTTGGCGCATTTCTATAGTCATTAACACACACATGCCTGGACATTTATTTCTTATCAGTTCAAGAACTTTTACAACCTTAGCAATATGACGTGTTCAATCAACAACACATAAATATCAAAGTTCAAAATAAACAAAAAAAAACGTATCTTTAATCTTTATTAATTGATTGAGGTTTGTAGTACCGTATCTAACTAACCTGGGTACAATATCATTGAATTTATGATGTCCAACGCCGCACATATGAGCCTGTAGATTCCTTAGTTGAGCATCCTCATCACTGCTACTCGTATCGGTGCTGAAGTTACTGCTGCCCTCAAACCTGCGATTTCTCATCCTTTCCTGTTAATCGAGTTGTTTTAAGAGAAAATTTTGAAATATTTGATTGATTTTTCCTTTGACAAATCTATGTATGTGTGTCGTCAATAAATATCTATCGATTCAACAAAATCTATTCACTTCTTCTGTTGAGCAAGCAATTTTATTTTATTTCACTGTGGTTTCTTTTTGCCACTTGTTTTCATTTGTGTTGCAATCATACAGGTTTTATTATGTGTCTACTGCTGTTGCATTTGTGTCTTCTTCTAATGTGACTCCGTTGCACTTCTTGTTCATATTGCGGCGATTGTCAATTTTCTTTTAAATTTAATTTCTTGGCATTCGTTTCGTTGGCTCACATTTTGTTTTGATTTCTTTCAACCACAATCAGCTAATTTAAACAACACAACAACAAACACTATCGTTAACATATGGTTTTTGCAACAATTCACAATAGCATCAGTTTTAAATGCATTAACAGCTTACTGTAATGGGTGATCAATATTCCATCACTCATTCATGCATGCATTCATTCAAGCCATATACACAAAAGCTGTTAAATAAGAAACTGGAATTAAATCCGTTAAGTTTGAAAATTTTTTTCCAACATTTTTATATACGAAACTAATATATAATATACTCATCTATCCAGATAGTTTTAAATGAAAATATAATTTTAATTATATTCACATAGGAAGTTATTGCTTTATTCTATTCTATCGATATTGAGTTGTCCTTTAATTATTGTGGAAAAGCTATTTCGATTATATTTGTGCCTTTTATTCATTATTTTTATGTATATTAAAATGCATAAAAAAACATCTTCTAAGGAGAGTATTTAAGGTTCAAATTTGCCATACGAAATTTTTAATATTTTTATTAAATAAAAACGCATAATGTTTAATTATAGCTAAACCCAGAATTATTTGTTACTCGTCATAAAAATAAGCGGCTTAAGGAATGAAAGTCACAAACAATAGATAATTTATACTAAAATCTGGATTCAATATTTTTCTTTTAATACGAATACAAAATGTATTTCATCTAACTGGTAGATAGTGCTGACTTTTTAGAAATAAGGCCATGGTAAAACCCCAGTTCAGACATCTTAAGCAAACGAAATATGGAACAAATGATTATAAACTCATCTCACCGTTCCTTCCTTCTTCCATTGTAACATTGCAATCTTCATCGTTATTAAAGAATTACGGTCCAACGATGTCGCCGATCCATAACCATAGTAAACTGGGTATTTTCCTAGCCAGATTGGCAGCCATTGAACCTTACAACAAATTTGGAATTTTTTTTTATTAACATTGAGCCAAAAATAAACTTTGTAGCCAAAGATAAATGCGCATTTCTCACACGCACTAATTTTGATAATAAATATCAATGACATCAAAGCGTTGTTTGTTTGATAGCGTGTTCATGGTAAAACGGCAATCCTTGCTGAGAATTTTTGGCAATGCCACATGCCACGAATCCTATATACTAAAGAAATTTACACAGAAAATTCGAAATCTTTTATTAAAATTGCTATCATCAATTTGGTCTGTTTAAACTTTCATATTTGATGTAAATTTTAAATTATTAAAATGGATTTTGTATTTAGAATCAAATGTTTTAATTATTAAATTGAAAATGGTTTTCCAATTTCTTCAATTTTTTCTCAATCATAATAAGCCAATAAAGTATTAGGAAATTCAATATAGACGTTAATGATTCAAGCTTGTTAACTCTTCGGGATGAGGCATAAAGACAGGTTGATTAAAATGTATCAATAAGCACTGCTTAGTGTGACATATGGTATGTACTTAGTGAAAATGATTAACGTTTAATATTTACGAATTTTAGACTTTATTGAATGTAACAAATCGATTTTTTTTTTATTAGTTAATGGTAGTTATTATTATTTTACTTATGATGATTTCAATACCAAATTAAGAAAATATGCTTAATGAGAAATGATGTTTTGTTTTATTAGATTTAACAATATTAATAATAAATAAATTCGTTTGCAAAGAAAACCTATTCATTGAATCATAGTTATTTTTATTATTATTATTATTTATGTATTAAATCACTATTAAGAGTTCAAAAGATTTACGATTACAAACATTTTATTATTAAAGTAAAAGTACAGATAATTAAATGAAATCCAATTTATTTCGCGAATTTTAGATTAAAATGACGATTATTTTGCATTTAGATTTATACGATACAATTGAATAAATAATAACGACAAATTTATTCATAATTTTTATTCAGATTTTGCTTATAACACTTCACAATAAATATGTATGTACATATGTATATCAATCATGTTTTAAGCATCTATCATTAATGTAGTTCTAATAGAATTTTGGCATTTGGGAAAGAATTATAAAAACGAGTTGCTTGTTGTCTTTAATGTAGAACATGAATTGGCAATTGTAATAAGGCAGTTGATAAATGGAACTGTAAATCTTTCTTACTCTCTCTCTCTCTGTGTTTCACTTTCTATTGAGAGTTGTTTATATATCTATATATAGTATATATTATAATTGGTATTACTTCTAAGTATAGTTTAATTTAAATTATTGAATTGTCGTTATTATAGTATAAATTCATTTTACCTATGGTATTATAATTCAAATATGTATGTATGTTTTTATAAAAATGTTGGTAAAAAAGAAATGTAAAGAAATAATATTTTTTGCGAGTTTATTGTTAGCATTGTTTTTAATATTATTTCCTCGTATGTATGTATGTTTATAATTTAATATTCTACAGAAGCACTTGTGCAAACAAGAAAAGAAATTAAAACAACGCAAAGCAATATAAAGTAATAAGAATAATTAGTTTTATTTAAAAATAAACATAAATTGGAATTGTTAAAAAATAATAAAAGATGTGTTTTTTGTTTTGTATAATTAAATAATCATTAAAATATATTTATATCTCATATTTATATTAAAAAAAATACGATAAGGATTATAATGATTGAGATAAAAGAAGGGGAAAACAAACTGAAAAAGATATAGAGCACGAATTGAAAATTGTATTATTTAGTACGATTCTTTGTTTTGTTATTACTTAATGAAACGCCAATGGTTTATTGATTTAAATATCTTACTTATTTACAACATGCTCATCATCTAGTTAAACATATAAAATAGCGTTTAATATAGAATTTAAACGAATGAAAATTATAATCTGTTGTTCTCGTTAAAATAATAATTAAAAAATGTACTTAATTTTTTTTTAATTATTTTATGTATAAATGCATTTTTTCCAATACTTTTTTATTTGATTTTTGTTTTAATATTATTTTTTTTTTTATTTTTATAAAAATTTAGTTTTGTTTTTATAATTTTAATATTAATAATTTTTAAGTTGTTAATAATAATTAATATTAGTATGTATATATTTTAAGGGCTAGTAGAGGATGAGGGTAGATTGATAGGTTTGGGAAGATGGTTTGTTGTTGGAGCAAAGGAAGAATTTCTAGTGATAATAAGAAAACGAATAATTTTAATTTTTCTTCTTTTCTTTTTCTTTTCGGTTTTCGCGTATCTTCATTATGTTTTATACAAAGATATATTTGTTGGTTTTAAAATTAAAATTATTATCTTTTCCTTTTAACTGTGAATATCTTTTCTTTTTTTGTTTTTCTTTTTTTTTATATAAAAATAAGTAAATTTTATAAAAAAAATTAACAGAGATTAAAAAACGTATTTTTCTTTTATCTTGAAATAAAAAATAATATGCAAATATTTAATTAATTTCCGGAATCGTCCCCATCTAATGATTCATCTTGCACTGAAGAACTGTCATCACCCCGTTTCGATGATGGAGTTCCAGTCAAACGGCTCGAACTCAGACCCATGCCGCCGGTGCGTCTGAAAAAAAATGAGAAAATGTGAAATAAATCTTACAAGGCAAAATGCTCAGAATTCATTCGAACATGCATTATTTTGCAGTTAGTAAAATGAACATTAGTTAGTAAAATGAACAATAATAATCAAAATCACATAAAACAAAAGTGTTTTATTTTTTTTTTATCATGAGAGGAAATTCGACTTCAATTGAATTTATATTTTAAGAAAATCGAAACATTGATTTGAATTTATTTATATTAAGAAATCGGCTCAGATAGCTGAACTTATAGAACAAAACAAAATATGGTAATTGGGAAGTGGTGGAAACGTGCATTTGACATAATTAAAGTCAACGAAATTCTCGGAATACTTACAGCTGAATTTATGGTAAAAATCGTGCAATAACTCAAAAAAAAAAACTTCTTTTAGAAAAGAAGTAAAAATAACTTGTAACACAGACAATAATTCAAATTATAAAAGGGAATTCTATTGTTTCTAAACAAAATTAAAGGACAAATAAAATTAAGTGTAATCGGGTTGTGGAGTGTGATTAAAAAGGGAAATTCCTGTTAAAAAAAATTTAACACTTACATAATTAAACAAATTTAAGATTGACAGAGACGATCACTTTTAATTGTTATGAATCAATTTCATTATTTTTATGATTCTTTATATGAATCATATTGTTTTTAGAACGGACGAGACGAAAAAGTGTGTTGTATTGGTAAAACATTTAAATAATTAAGGACAAAATGAATTTATTTTAAGTTTTCTAACACTACTATTGTATACCCTCACAATTCATAATAAGAGTAGGATCCTTTTTGGGTGAATAAGCTTTAGCCTTTTCAGTTTCGGCGACCTGTATCGATCTTTTTGTATTTATTTTTTTTTTGTATTCATATAAAAATAATTAAAATGAAAATTCGAAATTCATAAATAAATAAAGAAAGAAAACATGAAAAGAAATTTAATAACATACCTTAATTTAGTTTTAAGGGAATTGATTTCACGATTCATGGCTTCCTGGCTTTCAATCATATCCTCACACTCACGTTGATATTTACGTTTTTGGGTCTTTTCTTTTTGTAATTCTTCTTCAGTTTCGTCCAGATTACGTTTAAGTAATTTCATACGACCATTAAGCTAAAGTTAGAACATAACATCAGTATATTTATTATGAAAACAACAAAAAAAAAAAAAAAAAAAAAGAATAAGAAAATTACTTTATCTATTTGCTCCTTGTATTGGTCGGCATGTCTTCGCTCATCTTCAATGTTCAAGCCCAATTCCTTGATTTTCTTTTCCATTTTACGATTGGCTTTCTGTTGCAGTAATCGTTCTTTACCTTCGTTATCAAGCTGTTCTTCCAAATTGGCAATCTTGGCTTCCAAGGTGGCAATTGTGGCCTTGATTTTGGTACGTTGTGCTGTTTCGATTTCAGCCAATTTTGCTTTCAGTTCTTTGTTTTGTCGTTCTAAAAGTGCTCTAGTGTTTTCGTTCTTCTGGGCATTCGATTTTTCTGTGGCTAATTCCGTTGACAATTGCTCGTTTAATAACTGGGCTTTGCGACTGCGGTCGAGAAGAATTTCTGAATTGGACTGTTCCTCCTCAAGTTCTTCCTCCAAAGATGCAATACGTGCCTCCAAACGACGTTTCTCATCGATCATAAGAGTGCCCTTGCTGGCGTTGGCAGCCATTTCTTCGGCCAATTCATCACGTTCCGCTTCAGCAGAACGGCGCGCTCTCTCGGAACTAGCGAGATCTTCGCTAAGTTGCATTACTTCAGCTTCCAAAGCTTTCACTTTACGTTCAGCTTCCTTGCTAAGAGCTTGTAATTCTTCCTTGGCAGCTTTGGCTTCTTCAGCTTCTCGTAGCGCATCTTTAACTTGAACCTGCAATTTCTTGGCGTGCTTAAGAGCATCTTCTTTCACTTTGTTGTGCATTTCCATAGTGGTTTCTAGTTCTTTAAGATCACCCTCCAGTTTCTTCTTGGCAGCAACAGCTGCTGTCCGTTGTTTCCTCTCCTCATCCAACTCAGCTTCCAGGTCGCGCAACTGTTTAACTAATCCACGACGTTTCTCTTCCGCTTGCTCTTCTTTAGCTTGAAGATCACGTTCAAACTGTGAACGCAAAGCTTGCATATTGACTTCCAAGCGCAGTTTTGCATCTTCAGTTAATTGTAGATCATCTTCTAATTCCTCGTTTTGTGCTTTTAGTTCGGCCAATTGTGATTCCAAGGCACGTTTAGCCTTCTCCAATTCGTGAACATTCTTATCGGCAGTACCCTGTGTGTTTGCCAGATCGTCTAGTTCATTTTGCAAAGCCTTACGTTTGACTTCCATATCTTCGATTTTATCGTAGGCTTCATCCAGTTCACGGCTCAATGAAAGCACCTTTGTTTCTTTTTCGCGGGCTTCACGTTCAGCTGTATCACGTTCTTGAGCATACTGTTCTGAAACGGATTTTTCCTCAGCCAACAATTTGTCGAAATTCTTTTGTTTCTTCTCCAATTCTAGCACCTATAAACGAAAGTTTTTTCCATTATACATACATACATACATATTTAATATTGAAAATGTTAATTTTAACTTACCTTTGTGCGTTGTGCTTCCAATTCAATGGTGGTATCTTCCAATTCGGACTGTATTTTCTTTTTACTCTTGTCCAGACGATCGTTTTGAGCCTGTAGCTCTTTTACTTGTCGTTCGAGATCCTCAATGCTTTTATTTAAACGTTTTTTGCCTTCTTCCAATTCCTTGACCATATCCGCATCTTCTTCGGCCTTCTTTTTAATGTCCTGCATAGTGACTGTAAGTTCAGCCAATTTGCGTTCGTAGTTCTTTTTCGTTTCTTCATCTTCTTCCAACTGTTCCTGCAGCGCTTCCTTTTCGGATTCAAGTTGACGCAACTTCGAACTTAATGATAATTTCTGGCGGGTCTCTTCTTCGAGTAGTTGTTGGGTTTCGGCAAGTTGTGATTCCATATTGCTGGCTGACTTTACTGCGGCGGATGCTTTAAGTTCAGCTTCTTCCAATTGATTCGTTATATATTCGGCTTCTTGTTGGAGTTTTGTGCATTTCTCTTGCAATTCCGAACGTGCACGTTCGACTTCAGCCAATTTCACCTGCGTAACAATGAATGATAATGATGTTGAATTTAAATTTCAAGCTCAAAACAAATATAACGAGTACGACTACTATAAACAGCAACTGTTCTATTCTTTAAAACAAAAACACAAATCATTCAAGCTCTGTTGTACTGAGTGTTTTCGAACTACAATATTAATGGAATGACTCTTTATGGTAATATTAATCTCTTGCGGTATCAGAGAAGGGAATAAAAGTATAAATTGTGTGGAAAAAAAAACCGCAAAACCTTTTAAGTTTCGAATAAAGTGCTGCAGTTTGCACAATTGTTACATAGTAACGTAAATATTTTTTTTGTTGTTTTAATTATTTTCATTGGAGGAGATTATGTGGTTAAAATCTTAATACCACATGACAAGCTGGACGAATTCATTGAGTGTAACAATCTTAAGGAAATCCAATTATTTACCTGTAATTCAGCTATTTGAGATTCCGCTTGTTTACGACGACGATCATTTTCTTGGCGGGAACTATTTACACTACGTAATTCGGTTGCCAAATCTGCATTTTCGGCTTCCAAAGTACTCTTAGCTTTTTCTAACACAGCCTTGGCTTTACGTAGATTCTCCAACTGCTCATTAATACCATTTAGTTCCTGAACATGTTTATGTCTCATTTCGGCGACCATAGACTCATGATTGACCGTTTCTTCTTCCAAGGATTTCTTCAGGGAAGCTAATTCCTGTTCACGTTTGGAACGCAATTCCTGTTGGGCTGTAACGTATATTTTCGTTAAGATTTTAAACCATATTAAAGCTATAAAGAAATTATTTACCGGCTGTCGTATCTAAAGAATCCAGTAGTTCGTTTTTAAGAGCTTCCAATTCTTCGCCCAAGTCACGGCGTATCTTTTCAGCCTTAGCTCTGGCGGCTTTTTCGGCCTCCAAATCTTCTTGTAGTTCAGCCAATTGCGATTCGATTTCACGTTGTGCCTTTTGGGCACCAGCTTTTAACGCAGATTCTTCATCTATACGTATTAAGGTTTGTGTAAGTTCCTCTTCGCGTTTAGCCAATTGCAATTGCAACTCATCTACTTGTGTTCGTCGCTCGTTGAGCTGCTCTTTTAGATCTGCCATTTCTGTTTCGATTTTACGTTTAGTACGATCAGATTCTTGTCTTTGTTGTTGATCTTTATGTAACCGTTCTTCCAGTTCGGCTATTGTGGCTTCATGTTTGGCTTTTAATTTAGCCAAATGCTTTGCCTTCTCTTCTTCCTCAGCCAACGTTTGCGACAAATCATTGGCCCTTTCTTCCAGCAATTTTTTTTCCTTAATCAGTTTTTGATTTTGATCATCTGTGAGGGCAAGTTCTTCTTCGTATTTTTTGATTTTGCCATCAAGTTGCACCTTTTCTAATTGTAGCTTTTGTCGAGCCGCTTCCTCCTCTTCCAATTGTTCCTCGAGGTCTTGTATATTAAGTTCAAGTTTCTTTTTCTCTACACCCAAAGACAATACACGTTCTTCTTCTTCTTCGATGCGTGTTTCTAGTTCTTGCATCATATCTTCCAATTCCTGTTTGCGAGCCATCAGTCTGGAACGCGACTCTTCCGCTTCAGCACAAAGTTCTATTTCGGCTTGCAACTGTTCGGCCAATGAGGTCTTCTCCTCCAACGCCAGTTGGTATTTGCGCTCAAACTCTTGCGTACTCTTGGCGAGTGAATCAAGTTTTTCGCGCACTTGCTTAAGCTCATCTTCTTTTTGAACGAGCTTCTCCTCCTGCTTTGTCACTTCGAGCAGAGGCTTGACCTTTGTATACAAACGCCACCACTGCCAATTCCGTAACTTCAAATAGGCAGCACAATTACGTTGAATAATGCGAATAGCATTCAATTGTTGCAAACGCTTTTGATAGTTACGTCTGGCTAAGAAACCACGACAGAATGCTTGGAAGTTTACAATCAAATCGGTTATCTTGTAATCACGCTCTTCTTCGAGATGAGCTAAAACACCAGCGCGGAAGAAGATCTTCGACTGACCGACACGGAACAAATTCGAGTCGAGTTCCAGAGCTGCAATCATTTTCTCGCAAGCCTTTTTGCCATCCATAAAACCTTTCGGTATGACGTTGGGTGTAAGTAGCTCGTACCGTTGACGGAACTCTTGGAATGGAATACGGTTGGGGAAGCCCTGGCGACAAATACGAATACCTTCGAGCACACCATTACAACGCAACTGGTCGAGGACCAGAGGGGCATCAATTTTGCCAGCACGTTTCTCATGATTCGGTATGATACAACGTACAAAATTTGGATTGGTGTTGCGCAAAGTGTCCATAAGTTTAGCCAATTGCTCCTTGTACAAATGTGATACAGTGCGGAACATACCCTTGCGGGTACGAGCTCCGAACTGGGTATCAGTAAGAGCTTGATGAGCCATGCCAACAATTTCGGCGTCTTTCCAAATGTTGACCACAAATGGATCTTGCGAGTTTTGTAGCAGAGAAACTATATTTTCATTTAACGGATCCATATTCTTCATCAACCACTTGGCAGCAGAATAATCCACCTTGCCGGCGTAGTGTACAATAGCAAAGTCGGCTACACCACGGAAATCTGTTTTCATGAATTTCGGATGCATTGAATGTGCTGACACCAATTTCTCGACGAACGTCTTATCGGTAGCCTTAGGGAACCAACATTCTTCATCCAAGAGAGCCATAATTCCACCAGGCTTATCAATCAAATCGATTGTTGGCTGCAAATCCAAACCGAAATCAATAAATTTCCATTCTATACCTTCTCTCTGGTATTCCTCTTGTTCCAGTATAAACATGGTGTGGTTGAAAAGTTGTTGCAACTTTTCGTTCGTATAATTAATGCACAGCTGTTCGAACGAGTTCAACTCGAATATTTCGAAACCAGCCATATCAAGAATACCAATAAATGAGGCACCTTGACGTTTAGTACGATCCAACGAGCGATTAATACGATTCACTAACCATTTGAACATGCGTTCATAGCACGCTTTAGCAATTGCTTCTACAGCAAATTCGACTTGTTCCTTAGTTTGGGCCTTTGTTACGAAATCGCGACCCACCTTAATGCGAGGCGTTAGGAAAGCTCTGGTCATATCGGTAACACTCAAACCCAAAAGATGTGCAATTTTCTGAGCCACTGTATTATCCGGCAATGTGGCCTGATCATTATTACGTTCCTGACGGAATTTCATACAACCAAACAATAGCACTGCACTAACAATACGGAATATCGAATTGAAATCATCTGATGTCATACCCATGATGTTCATAGATTTAACGGTGGCTTGAAATTCGGCAAAATCATCGACACCAGGCACTGGCAAACTGCCATTAGAAAGGAATGGATATGTTTTAATATCATCTAAGATAAATTTTTCTCGTTGTTCAGGCGTAGCGCCAGCGAGTAATTGATAGAATATATGGAATGTTCTTTCGTCTTTGGCTTGACGAATGGCACGAGATTTTTCAAGTAAGTACGTTTCGATATTGGCACCCGAAATATAACCAGAAGCATCAAAATTGATGCGTATAAATTTACCCTAAAGGAAAAAAAAGATGATATGATCAGATTAATTGTTTTCTACACGTTTAGTAAATATTCAAAATATATGCTTACAAAACGTGATGAATTGTCGTTTTTCACGGTCTTGGCATTACCGAAGGCTTCTAAAATTGGATTGGCCTGCAAAAGTTGTTGCTCCAACTCACCCTAAAATATTGAATACAAAAAAAAGAGGAAATAAAATAGAAAGAAGTCAGTAAAATATTATTTATTAATGAAAAAGAATTTTTTGTTTAACTTAAAAAGAGAAAACAATGCAGAAAAAAAGCAAAATTAAAGATAAACACACTACTAAGCATTAATCCAAGTATCAAGTAATTATATTTTATATTATTATTCAAGTTAGTATGAAGAAAATCTCTTATATTTTTTAATTTATACAACAACAAAAAATGTCGTGTAAGTACAAAACATACAATTGTAATAAAGCAGATTATAGTTTACGAAATAGTTAATAATAAATAATAATAGTAAAAATAATAAGAATAAAATATTACTTTTTAATTTTGAAAATACCTTGTAAAATATAGACCGACTTCCGGTATTTTCTGTAAATTTAGCATTTTCTATATCATTACAATGATGATCTATGCATTTTGTTTTAGACATACCATGGAAATTGCAGTTAATTTTAAACTTTTTCTTAACATTTACTTGAAAATTCTGAAAGCAGTTTAGTTGACAGTATGATCATGATAAAATTTTGTATGGTAATGATTTATAATTATGGAAATCTATTTAGTAGATTAATGAATAGCAAGGAAGGTAAAGAAAACATTAATAAAATAGAATCACCACACACAATGCCGTTGAAGAAGAAATTGTATTTTTTTCTTTTAAAATTTGTAAATGTTAATTAATTGAATTTAAAATGTTTTAAATACCGGTTTTTTAAGAAGTATGCATTCATCTATTTAAGTATAATCGTTTTTAAAGAATAGAAATTTTATTCCTAAAAATAATTATCCCTCATTGTGCGGCTTTAGTTTATAAATCTGATGAAATTTGGAACATCATAACAGTATTGCTATTATTTTCGAATTTTTACTTTAGAATTGTATATTTTATTTAAAACAATTTCTATACCTAATTAAATTCAAACTAATTTCAAACGACTTATGCGATAATTGAAAACGATCTTATAATTATTTACATTACAACCGAAAAAAATGGAGTCGTAGCATCATGCAAAAAAAGAAAAGAAATTTAAAAAATGGTACTGGAATAAATATTAATCAGTTATTGCAAAAAAAAAAACTAATTCTTCATGGGAGCTAATCAGTATCTTTTCAAACTTTCCAACTAAAAAAGTAAAAAAAACTACAAATAGAGCGAGCTAATGAAAACAGAAGATAATAAATGCTAACCAGATTATATTCTTATATATAATTAATTATATTTCAATAAATACTGATGATACTTTACCGCAAGTGTTCCCGCGTTACAACTACTCTAGATATTTTGAAAATTTAGTAACACAAAAATTTAGCATTACAAGAAGTTTTTTGCGTTTCAAATTGAGCAAAACAAACAAAAAAAGTTTTTTTTTTTTTAATTTTAAATAAAAAGAAACAATATAGACAAGTCGACAATTAAGGTTGAATAGTGGTAGAGGTTTTCAATTACAATTATTTTTTTGTAACATGAAATAAAGTATTTTTATTGATGGGTTACAAATTTAATTAAAATAGATTCGATTTTAATACAAGAGGTAAATTAAAAAAAAAATTAAATAAAAAATTTATAAAAAGGATTGCACAATGTGAATAATAAGTCGTTGGTGGTGAAGACAGACGCATTGATGGCGATGATGACAATTAATATTATGGCGTTAACGGAATTGGAGAAGATGTTCAATGGCAATGTTGATGATTGATAGTAGATAGTATAATGCAAGAGTTTATTGATTGTAGATATACAATGGATAAAAAGATGAAGAATGCATTAGAACAAGGGATCTTTAAAAAAAAACTATAATTTGGTATAATAAAAACAATTAAAAACTTATAACAACTTAATAATAAAAAATGGCATACAAAAAATTAAAATAATAATTAAAACCATTCACCAAATACAACAAAAAACACATATTAAGATAACTTAAAATAAAACAAAAAAAACTAATTTAAATTAAAAGGAACAGAAATAAAAACCAGGAAATACTTACAATAATTAAAGCCGGATGTGGTCCCTTTAGTGATGTTCAAATTTTTAAAAAATAAACATATACAATGAATTTTTTAAAACATTTTTTTTTTGCAGGAATAGTTGAGTTTTTTTTTTCATAAAGGTGTGATTTGTCATAAAGAGGTGGTGTGTTGTTGAATTTAGATGTGATTTTTTTTTTAAATATTGAGAAATATATTTGTACAATCATTATATTTACAAATTAATAATATGTATATTGTAGCAAATATTTTCGAGTTAAATTCAAGTTGTTTGGGAATTTTTGTTTTGTTTTGTTTTGTTTTGCAGCAACAACCGAATTATGTATACAACAACCAAAGAGTGTACAGAGTGGTAGGTTCATACATAAATATTTTGTTTTATTTATTGAATTTGTATTTATTGCAGAAGTATACATGAAAATAAACAAAAAGAAATTAATAAAAACAAAAAAATTTAAAATTAAATAAACACAGGAAAAATTTACATCAATTGTAATAAAATTAATCAGTATACATAAATATGGTAAATTATACGAATATATTATAAAAAAAAAACCATACACCAACTTATATAAAGATAAAGAAATTACAAGAAAAAAATAACATCAATTGATTAAAACATTCTTTTTAAGAAAAAAAAAGAAATAAGAGTGCTTTAAAAAGTTTCTTGTTATATTCTTAAAACAATATTAAATAATCCTCAGTAAGAATATATAAAAGATTTTTTCTAATTATGATATTTTCTTATTTAAATTTGTTGTTTTAGAAAGGGGTGTCAGAAGTTAGGAAGAGCTGACCTCCTATTTTGCATAATAATTCAGAATTCTGCGATTACGTTATATTTATATGATACTAAATAAGAACTGAATCAGGGATCACGTACATTTATGCTAGAATATTTCAATTATGTTGCGAGTTTACTTTTCACTTGATTCGACTGCATAGATAATATTTTTCACTTAAAAATATCGTTTATTTTTCTTTTTTTTGTAGGATAGTTTAATATATTATTAACCCTTTCATGCCCGATGTTGCCTATAGACAACATTGTACATTTTTGTTCATAAATTCCGTAATTTTTAATTTTTTTAAAAGATTTTTTTTTGCAAACAAGCTTGGTTAAAAACGTGTAAAACCAGAATACGTACGACTCTGAATTTAATATCACTTCATATTTAGGTCAATGACTAACAAACACATGTCCTTAAAAAATTTTTAGCTCTGGCTCAAAAAATTCGGGCATGAAAGGGTTAATAGTGGAGATATAGTAAAACTAACATCAATTATGACATTTCATGTATCGTATATTCACAGACGTAATTTACTGGCTATTGATAATGTACCAAAATTCGATATGTATAAACAAATATGTAGATATACGATGATCCTTTGACTATTAGTCCAAGAAGATAAAACTTGAATTATTATAGCAAAAGTTTTATATCAGATTGGATTATCGTAAGGAGGAGATATAAACGGAAGAACATATGCATGTATTTAAGGCCTAAGGTAGATACAATTTTAATATATACTATAAGGTGCATATATTAAAAATTTAAAAAAGGGAGAAAGAGTTGCAGAATCAATTGAGTTGGAACATGGTACTACCATTAATATGTAGCCAAATCATTTCGATAAAATAAGACTCTATCGAATTAGTCTCTATTGCCTAAAACATTAAAGGTTTCGAACTTTTTAACATTTAAACCGCAATCAGAAATAAAATTGTGTATAAACACAATAAAATCGATACTAAAAAATTATAGAAATTCAATTTATTGTTTAAGCACGGAATTCGAAAACACTCGCTGTACTATATCTCGAAAATGGAATTCAATTTAAAGCATGAATTATAAAAAGCTTATGAAATTTGTATGAACTTTAAATTTGTAGAAATTTTAAATGTTTAAAGGTTACTTTAAAATATATATAAAGAAAAAAATTTGAAATAGTGCAACAAACGTTAAACAAGTTCCAAAAATCTTTTCAGCTAGTGACAAAAAATTTGGTAAATTTGATATTGTTCAATGGTGTCAATACAATTTATATGTCTTATTAATTTAAAACAATTCAATAAGAAATAAGAATAACTAGATCGCATGCTATTGAACTGATCTTAAAAGGCACATTGTTCTTAACATAAGAGTCACATATGCAGTTTCTTTTTTAAATGTATTCGTTTAAGAAAAAGCTAAAAACGCACCTTTCATTTTTTTTTAATAAAACAACGAAAATTGTAATGAAATTTTATATTATTAACTGCATATACATACGTACATATATCAATTTAAATTTCAAAAAAATATTTAAGGCATTTTAAAGCAATTTTAATTTATATTGTATGTTTAATACATTAAAAATACCTTTAATACGTGTAAAAACCTAGACTATACAGCATATTTGTTTCTTGTAGAAAATGGTGTATGATATATACAAAATTAAAAACATTCAATATGGTAAGGAAAGAAAATTCAGAAAATAGATAATAATGAGCCCTAAAATAGTTCTATGATAAAAATTGTATAAACTTTTTATATATATACAGTGTTTGTAATTTATTTATTGTTATTTCTTTACATTAAGATAAGATTAGTTATAAAGTATGTTTGTAGTTACTGTATTCTTTCGTAATAATTATATTTAAAGAAATTCGTTCTGTTATCATTTGTTTTGATAATAGTGAAATTTTTAAGAATATAAGAAATTTGTTTTGTTATTAAACATATCGATAGAAATGAGTCATACTCATAACATTTGTGGTCATTAAATTAATCGTTTGGCTGTAGCTGTATGTTTTTAAGCTTAGCGGCAATTTACACAAGTTTTCCCCTTTTTTGGTTGTATTTATTTTCTGTTTATTATTTTAATTTGTTTACACAAATTTTATTTGGTGATTATTTATTTTGTTAAAAATGCATAACCGTTTATTTTTAGTTGATCATGATTAAAAAGGTACGTTTAATAATCGAACATAAATAAATAGCGAAAATGAAGGTGATTGATTGCAATGAAAATAAAATATTGCCTTTGTTTACTGAGAAACTATAGGTTTTTGAAAAAAGTTGTGGTCAGATTTATTGTATCATTAAAACGAAAATGTGGTAGGTTTTGGAAAGTAAATAATGTCTCCACTTTACTGAGACTCTGCTGTATTTATTTAAATACAATATATAAAAAGTTACTTAAAGTTTTGCAGAACTTGCCTGGTCTCCGTAATTATTAAATATGCTATTAAATATGCTATTTTATATACATACATATGTATACATTTTTTTGAGAGCATAATTTTTTATTTGACCTGATTTTGTATTTCTCAAACGACCACTGAGCTGAATATTCGAATATTGATATTTGTTTGTTCTTAATAAAGAGCATCTAAAAACCATAAGACAGTGTTACCTTATTCATCGCAGTACCCTTGTAAACACAACTTGTTTTCTCTCTAGATAGAGTGCATTTTTAAAGTTGTAAAAGGTCAAAGAAAATCTGTTTGAATGAAAATTTTCTTATTAATTGGTGGCTACTTGGAATTTTTTGCCTTTTAACGAGTTTTGAATGACTTTTAGAATGTCAGGAGAACATTCTTATAATAATTTTGTTTTCATTTATAATTCCTTAAAATTAAATTTTGAAAATGAAAAAGTTCTTAGAGTCACACCGTCACAAGGTAAACAATATCTGGCAAGGCAAAACATTATGTATGTATGTATGTATGTATGTATGTATGTATGTATGTATGTATGTATGTATGTGCGTATATCAAATAATTTCAGAAGTTATTTTTTTCCCAAAATGAACTCAAAAGTAAATAGAATACATGTATGTTTCTGGTGAACAGAACAACTTATCTTGACAGAGCCAAATAAAAATGGTTGGTTGATTATATTGCACTCAACTTAAACATTTGTTTTCACAACCCATACGGACGAATAAAAAACAAAACTTTAAAAATACAATATAAGTAATATTTTTGTTATAAAAGAGTAAACATAAGAATGTTTTCGATATGAGTCACATTAATTCCAACAAAAGGTATCTGCTGTATGTGAGACTCAACCAACTGACTTAAGAAAACAAAAAGCTGGAATTTTCAGTTTCTTAAAAATAATAAAATAAAAAACATTGGTTTATTATTCAGCAACAGTAAATGATGATAAATATTATATGAAGTGCGAATGGCACCATATAAGGTAAATGAAATTTTCGTAAATAATAGGCAGGCAGGCACATTAGCATGTTTAAGTCGTTTATGATGAATTATTTACAACAGATTTGTTGGAATAATGCTGGGTAACTAAGCTACCAACTTTAGAAATCATTCAACCTTCAAATTTTTGTTCTACATTACATTTTTAAAGATTAAATAATTTAATACCAGCCTCAATAAAATATTTTAAACGGTGCAAAAAAGAATTTTTTCGTTTTATACACTAAAATGTGACAAATTTTTATTGAAATAAATTTGAAAATAAAACTAATTGCTGTTGTTCTTTTTTTATTTGTAATTTAATTTTATTATTGTTGTCGCCTGTTGCTAGCCATAGATGTATGAAAGAATATCATCTGTTTGTTTCATTGTTTTGAATGTAGTCACAAATTAAAAGCACGACGACGAGAGTATTGGTAACATAAGGGTTAATTTTGTATAGTCATTTGTATTATACATCGATTTTATTTAGTTTTTTAAGAGGGAAAAAGCACATATGGGTGACAATGATGTTAAACATTATTATGATCATGAAAATGTTGATAGTGTGCCAGGCATCACGTCTGATAATTGAAAACAATTTTTCGATTACATAGTGGCGGAGATTTTTTTAGACTTTAAACTAAAGCCCCCCATTGAGATTTATCATCATTTGTTTTTATATATTTTCTTAATGAACAAACAGAAGAGTTGTAATTTCGTGTAAAAATTTCTTTTATTTCTTTCAGCGTAAATCTAAGTATATTCCTATCTGATATCGGATGTAATGGAATTAATATCGTTTCTTCATTTTCGTAAATGTGGTATGACACTTCTTGTCAGAGTGATTACAGGCCTTTTTTTCTAAAAGTATCACAATGGGCTTAACGGCCTATAAGTGAACCTATTTCTGGTGGGCTACAAATGCAACATAACCTTTTAAACACCATCATAATCATCACAGTTTTTTAATAGTACTTTAGAATAAATTCTAATTCGTAGTTATAATTGTTTTTAATGTTATTGCCGAAAAAGAGTTATGGGAATAAGCCCGGATATTAAATGAGACAATCTCTAATTCTGTTTTGATGTGTTTGTCATCTCTAGAAGGAATTTTAGAGCATCCATATATCCAAAAATTCTAGATATTCTTCAAACATTGAATTTGTTATTGCAACTAATGAGCTGCTTTAATTGCTTAATTGAGAATATAATTAATTTTATTTATTACGTAGCATGATGCAGTTAATTAATTTGTTAAAATCATTTGTTCGATATTTACTTTTCATCGCTCTATCAACATTAACAAATTAAATATACATTAATTTGCTTTTTTTGTTTTGTTTTTCTTACGATATTTAAGTCTTATTTTACTTCTAATAAAATATTTAATTACTCCAGTGTCAAGAATATGTAACAAAGCTATTATAAAATGAAAGTGTTGAAATGTGAATGGAGATGGCGATTGTTGTAAAAAACATAAAGAAACTAAACAAATTGTTAAGGAAAAAACAAAATAAGTTCATTGAAAAAACTACACGTACACTTCAAAACGAATGAAAAACATATTAACAGACAACAATCGTCTGTCAAAATCATATATATATAATTGTATGACAAGCTTTAAAGGCGCATGCGTGCACGTCAGATGTCAATAAATTTTAATTAAAAAATATTTTGTTTTTCCAACCTATCTCACAATATTCATTGTTTATTTTTGACAATGCATTATGGCGCATAACAACAAAATGTATACATTTGAAATAAAAAGAAGTTTTAACCAAATTTGTACGAAGAACTTCAATTTTGTTTACAATTATTAGCCAAAACTAAGTATAAAATATAACACGTTTTCGCCAAGTACGATATCACAACAAATTATGTATTTTTTTCCCCATATTACAAATGAAGTAAAAAACATAGAGTTTTTTAAAACGAGTTTCCTTATTAGGCAAGGTTCTTAGATTTTTATTTTTGTCAATTTATAAATTGTTTCAATAAAGCAAAAAACACACAAAATCTTGGGAAAAAAACGATTTTTTTAAAATATCATTATCTCACATATGGCTTTTTCCAATATTTTTCATAATTTTTTTAAATCGAATGCTAGTTAATTGCGAAAAATATGTGTAAATTGTTGCCTTTAAATGGTGTTTTCGTAAATTAAGGAGATAAATTTTATAATTTTTGATTTCGTCTAAATAAAAGTTATTAATAATTGATCATCATTTTTATGTTTTCTCACAGTCAGTGAGGTTATTTGTACATTTTGATACTTTTAGTATTAATTATTATTTTATTAGGAGAAAAATATCTTAATTGTTTATTATTAATTACTATTTGATTTCAAAATATACAATCAAGCTCACTCCACCTAGCTTCGCGTCAATTTAACCTATTGGCTTTGTATCTAACATACACAAATTTGTTGAAGAAAACCCTACATATTCAAGTTATGAGACTAAAATGTTATTTTATTGGAAATAAGGCCCAAAGGTTTACTTCGCAAATTGCTTAACTTTTCATACAGTAACAAAACTTTTTGTTATTCGATGCAAACGAGGACTAAAAATATTCAACTTATAATTTTAAATCTTTTTTTCAATAATCTAATTTCTATATTTTCCTTACTAATAAACCATATTGAATGTGATGTATTTCATAAATAAAATCAAAAACATAACAAAATTCTATACTAATTAATTAATTAGCTTAATAAATAATTCGTTTAAGATACTTACCGCACCAGAACCTTTTGGTTTTGAGGCAGCCACATATGCTAAATACTGTATGACTTTTTTAGTATTTTCAGTTTTACCAGCACCAGATTCACCAGTACATAAAATAGACTGATCTTCTCGATCTACAACAAAAAAAAATATATACAGAAGTCATAATCAATTAATGTTAATACAATAGTAACATATTTATATCTACTGTAAACTTAATTTGTTACTTAATAAAAAAAAACGATACAAATTGTTGTATTCAACTCTTCAATGGAATGCCATATGGCAGGCAATAATTTGTTTTTTAAATTTTAAGCATCATGAATAATTAAAGCAAATAGCAAAAATTTAATTGTGAAATGCTTAGACACGCACATTTATTTATTCAACACTTTAAATAGTGATGAATTTGAAAATAAACATTTTAATTAAGAAACACTTAAATAAAATGTTTTTATAATTTTGCAAAATAAAAAAAATCAAACCAGTTTATACTTTGTTAAAGAAAAAACATATAAGGCAGGCGGCATTTTAGGTGATTTTAAACGAGTCTTAAGAAAAATTTGATATGATATTACAGTTACTTTTTAAAAAATAAATAATAAATAAAAAAAGTTTATTTTTTCTTTTTTTGTTGTAATAAAAAAATACATTTATTTTTCTGTTTTTTAGGAAATCTAATCAATATTAAGAAAGAAAATGTTATCGACATTCAATTTTAATTAAATAATGTTTCGATGAAAACATTAAAAAGCGACTCCTAAAGTTGTGTATAAAAGTTTTAACATTATTATTTTACGTCTTTATTTCTTTCTTTATGCTATAAAAATGAAAACTCCTTGTTTTGTTGAATGTTCACGAGCATTTTGGGTGTGCCAGAATACGTGTATTCATTACCTTTGCATTCCTTTTTACAAATTCATATACAATGAATACTATTGAGTTGAAAGCACGTCTTTATTTAACATTAAAGAAACCAGGTCTCAGTTACAGAATTTTCAACTTCTTTCTTTGGTATAATTAACTAATTGAAATCAATCGGAAAACAAAAACAAAGTTTTATTTTATTTAAATGTGCAGAAAATGTTACAGATTTGTGTAAGTTTTTGAAATATTTAGTCTTAGTCTGTTATCTGCAAACGAAAGAGACGAGAGGAAAGTATTTTTAGTTCCAAAACTGGCAATCAGTCTCACCAATACATACGACTGAATGACTTCCTCACTTTCTTTGTAATTTCGTTATAAAATACTTGTGTTTTGTTCATGAATCACACTTTAAAAATGTTTACTATATAAAAATGTTAATGTGATACCATAAACTAAATAAAAGAAGAAAGAGAAAAGCAATACGATATGGTATAGTTTTATCAACTCCTTATTACTCGAATGAGTCATGTGCTTTTGAAATTTTCAGCTATGTTTATCAGGAATTAAAAAGAGTCGCTAGTACATACAATCTACAGATATTATATTAAGTTAAACTTGAAGGGAAATATATTTCCGTAACCATCTGATATTTTTTATAAATTGACTTATACTATTTGGATTTTTATTCCACTCCATCTATCACTATGTCAATGTAATACTCACATTCTGTTAATTGTTTATAATCGCTATTGTGTCTAAAACTCTAGCTTTATACTTCATGATGCGCACAAAGCTATGTAAAGATTCAAAATGGTGACTCACAATCAATTGTCACACTTAAATTCATGTCTATTATTTAATAGCAAAATCAAAGACTTTAAAATAATAAAAAAAATATATAGAAAACTATAAAAAACAGTGAAACTAGGACAATAACAAGTGTGAAGACAGAAATATTTATTTGATAAGCGAATGAATGAACGGATGGATGGATGGATGAACGGATTGATTAATATGATTGAATGTATGAGTCATCCATGCATATACATATTTACCATTATTAACGCAACGGTTGTAAGTAATAGATTATTTTGAGGGTTTTTCCAAAAAAAGGTCAACCAAAAAAAAATTTTTTTTAACAGAATATAAAAAGTTTAATTTGAAACTTGCATAAAATAAAACTTCAAAAATAATTTTTTTTTTCATTGTGAGAAAATAATGAAAAAACTAAAAATGAGTTATACATATGTTATGACGGTAAAAAAAATCTCTTTTTAAAGATTTTATTTGAGGTTATGTTTTCTCGTCGAATAATAACACCAAATTCTGATTTGGAGATTCACCACAGATTCAGTAAAAGCACCACACTACGATTCTTTTGGCGTATTGCAACATTTGTGTCTGTTGACTCTAACTCTACGTTTTTTTTTTCTGTTAGATTATCATATCATATTTATATGATTATTTATAATGTGTCTTAACATATTTCAGGATTAAGAGAACGTTTACCGTTCTTCTATAGATCTAGTATGCAGAAAGAAATTCTAACAGAAATTATCGGAAACAAAGAAAAAAAAAATAAATTTTACTTTAATAATCGTTATATTGAAAATGAACAAGAGTAAGTGGATGCTATCTGTCCGTTATTGAGTGTCAAAGTTCGAAAGTCCTTGTTGGAGGACGGCTAGCAATTTTTTTAATTAATAATTATGTGTATACAAGTAGTAAACTGCTTTGGTTTGTCGCGTTTCAATATTTTAATACACATACGCTCAAATTAATACCGTACTCTAAAATATTAAAGAAACAACTGTAAAAATACCCTCGAAAACGCAACGAGAACTATTTTTATTATAGTTCCATCTGACTACATCTTTAAAATGAAAATTTGACAAGTACATGCATTTATTTAAATATAAAAAGTGAAATTCCGGTGAATCCATAAAAATTTTTGATCATAATAATAGGTACACTTGACTTATTTATAATTTTTTTCATAGTAAATTAAATTTTTGAGTGATTTTTCATTGTGTTTATGTGAAACGCTAAGAATAATTTCATTTTGATATAAAATTACATAAAAATCAAAATATATTTTAAAGAAAATGGAAGGAAGTTATCATTGAACTGAAGAAGAGGAAAAAGTTGTTCAAACCATGAAGAATTACGGAAAATCATTGAGAGAGATATGGAACAACATAGGAAGGTCTTTACACTTTGTGCAAAATTCTTTTAGCAAAAAACGAACATGGCAGAATCTCGTGGCAGACCTAAGAGACCCAGCTCAGAACAAATTGACAGATAATCGTATTGGCAAAAAATGACCTCTTCAAATCCTCTGATGCTATTTCTGCTGGGATTTTTATTGAAATCAGTCCAGTAACAATTCCGCGTCGACTTGTGCAAGCGAATCTTCCAGTAAAAATTTGCGAATTTATTTTTGTTTCATCGCTTGAGATTAACTTTGTTTGTTCTGTTCTATTATTGTAATATCTCTCCCGTTTTCTTATTAGTAAAAATTTTCCAGCAAATTTTTCCTGAAAGATTCGCTTGCACCAGTCGATGCCGAATTGTTTTTTTTTATAAACTTTCAGAATAATAAAATCACCAAAAATATCATGTAATGTATGTATGCAAATATACACACATGTGCGTGTATATAAGATTTTTGTTAATGTCTCGATAATTAGACTAAAAATCAATGAACAGTCACTCAATCGATTGTGCAAATGAAGAAAGTCTTAACACAGAATGATACATATACGACAATCTTTGTTATCGATGACAGAATTGGTAAACGTATTAGAAATTATAATTGTATATGGTGTTATAAACTGGTGACGGTGTTGAAGTAGAAAATTAATGAATCATGGCATGTCATCTACATACTTAAAATGTAAATAAATAAAACAACAATTTCCTTCGTTGTTTTTTTTAACACGTATTGTATGAATTTGGTTATTAAATTGAGTATTAAAATTTCCAAGAAAGGTATTAAAAAATTTAAATAATTTTTTTTTGTTTATTTTATATTTTGAGAAGTGTAAACATGATAAGAGTTATGGATGGTATAACATATTAAGTGATGACAAAATTTGTGTAATGAACGGCAAGCTATTTATTAAAAAAAATATTTAAGGGGAACACTTTAAAATTTATAAAATATTACTTAAGATTTTTGGAAAAAGAAAAAAACAACATTTTAAAAACAAATTATTTAATAGAAATATTTTTGTTTTTTTAATTAAAAATTAAGGGTAGACCAATTAATTTAAGGCTTAGACATTCAGTCATTAAAATAAGTTCACTTCTATAATTATATATACACAATGCGATATTTGTTACCTACGAATTTCTATAGAATCTTAAGGTTTGTAAAACCAAAACAAAAATGAAAATGCATTTGATAAAAACAAATTAAAAATACTAAATATTATCTTATCACATCAAAAGTGGCTGCAAACAAAGGTCATTAGTAAAAATTTTATTTTTATTCGTTAAATAATTGAACAGTAACATTTCAGATAATGGTAAACACAATGTTTTTAGAATTTGTTCAACGTAATATTTTTAAAAATAAAACAATTCGTTCATAAATTCCCTATAAAATATATTGTACGATAACAAAAGTCAACTTTATTTTCTCCTAATGTTTATACATACATACATACATACATCCATTTATATATAATTAAATTTAATTAACTTTTGATAACTTACCCTGCAACATTGATCTATATGCGGTATCTGTAATTGCGAAGACATGGGGAGGCACTTCATGTCTTTTTATACCCTTATACCGCTCCATAATTTTTTCAGTATAAATGGGTAACTTTTTATAGGGATTCACAACGACACAGAAAAGACCAGAATATGTCTAAAAGAAATATAAAAAAAGTTATATTAAAATATGTGAATAGATTTTAAATAAAATAAATAAATATAAAAAATAAAAATTTTTCAGTATAAGTCAGCGATAAATCTACTAATTTACATTCACCTCTTTAAATTTGATTAGATTACAAAGAAAACGGTTTTCTTGTTTTGTAAAAACTATTTTCGGGTTAAAAATTTATGTCTTTTTTTTACCCGCACGAATAGGGAAAAAAACATCAAAATAATTTTTTTTTAATTGTCATTATGTCTGTGACTGATTTTTAGAGGACACTAAAAGGCCATATCCAAAGTTCATTAAATATACATACATGCATATGTATTAATTCCGACCGACTACAATTATCGTTCGCAGATATTAGAGATTAAAACATAATAAAAATTTAATAAAATCAATGTTCTCATAAATAACAAAAGTAATAATAAATTATACTACGTGATATTTTTGCATTCCTATCAAAACTGTAGTTTCAGTTTACATGCCAAGGAGACACTTCATTATCACGTTTAAGACACGTATGGAAATAATGGATTAAAAATGTCCGTATGAATGTTTTTTAATTCTTTTTCCCATTTGTCATCATAATAACAAATAAATCAAAATTTTAAAAATTAATTTACTATGAATATTTTATGTAACTGAAAATTTCTCTAAAAATTATGTAAGATTCCAACATAATATTATGACTCACTAAAGCATTGGGAGTTTTTGTTATAACATGCCACATAATATTTTTAAGTCTGCATTTTTATTTTGTTATAATAAAAAACACATTTAGATTGCTTTTAAAATATATGTATATACGCCATATAATTTAAGAATTTTATTATTTGTTTTTGTATATCTTTCTCTTTTTTTTTTACTAAATTTGTTTTCAAACCATTTCTAGCAGCACGCTCTACTTCCTTTACGAATACATTAGGTTTTAAGCGATTAAAAATTCAAAAACTAGAGTTACCCATGAATGTTATTTATTTAATTTTTTAATATGATGTAATAACGAAATTAGGGGTATATGTATGTTGGTAATTATGGGCCCTGATATATATCTTTCGATGTAGAGATTCTTAGGTTTTTTATGTTATGTTGCTAACCCACTCCTCCTGCATAATCTACACAACTCCTTGCCCATGTGCTAATTCAGTCTTCTTGATAAAATTGAATATATTACGTATAATTTAAAGAGAAATTGAAATCGTAAAATACATATATTCCAAGTTAAAGAGTTGACTAAATGCTCCCAATTAATTTATTTTTAAGGTTGGTGTGATATTTTTCAAAAATAGAAAAAAGCTATAAAATGTGTTTCATCCATAAATTTGTCTTAGGCTGTGATTGTGTAAAATATTTGCTAGTTTTAAATCTTCTATTAAAAGTTTATATTTTGCTAGATAAATTGCTCTATTGATTTGTAATTTGTATTCCGTACAAGAACTTAAATTAGTAATAAAAACTGGAACAGTTATTCTGACGAAAGTGTCAATATCTACTGACAGATATTTGCCTTTGAATAGCTGATCAATAAAATAATAATAATGAGTTAAAATTCACAGTAGCAGATAATAGTAAGAAAGGAAAGATTCGAAAGAATTAGTCGAATGTATCACTTAAAACATCACTGAGTAATACATAAAATTAAAACGAATTATTTTATGTGCGTCAATGTTAATTGTCATTAAAATATAAATAAACAAAAAATATGTAAAACACATATTTTGTTGGTGAAGCGTACTTGTCGGTCAATCAGTAAGTACATTCGTATAATAACCAAATATGGTCAATAGCAACTAAAAATGTGTTAAATGTTAAAATAAGCATTATTAATACTGCCAAACAGAAAAATGCACTCGTTACAACAAAATATGTAATATTATTTCAATATGTACGCAACAACAATAGGTATTAAAAAATTGCCGAGTTAAGGCAATCAATATAAGGTGTGTTCTGCACTTTTCTTTACAAAAAACAAAAAAAATCTTCTTGGACTGTTTTATAGCTATTATGAGTGTAATTTTGTATTTTTTAACTCTTTTTTATATACAAAAAACGATTTTTAAGTATTTTTCTGGATATTTAGCACTCTCTGTTTTAATCCGTGGTACGTTAAGATGTTAATTCCATTAGAAAAGCAAAGGTAATTCCCGTAATGGAATAGCAAAGCATCATATTGTGCTTAGGAAGGAGTTTTAAAGTAGAAGTTTGCAATAATTTTCAGTAGTAAACTTGGTAACCTAGTCACCAGAAATAATCGTTTTTCCATCAATCAAATACAGCTTCAAATATATGGCGACTGCACGTTTCAAATCGTCTAGGCATTGACTTAAAAGTCAATGAATTCAAACTACTGCTTCGGAGTTGATTTTATTCATTATGCTATCTAATAGCATAACAGCGTAACACAACACAGTCCTATTTTACGCCAATGTTATTGAGGTAAGACCACATTGAGTTTCTGTGTCAAAAGGTCCTCTCGAAATCTACAAGAATTATACATAGTGGCGAGTTCCATCCGTTTCATCGGTCGATAATAATTTCCTAAGAATTAGTGTGATCGTGTACAATTCTATTTGAAACCGTTTTGTCCTTTGCCCAGGGGTTCTCTTCTACATATTTAAATGCTTATTATATTTTATTAAAAAAAACATGAACGAATATACCTAATATACATGGTTTTTGCAAGCAATAAATATTTCATTGTAATTTAATTTATAGTGTGCGGCAAATGCAAAAAAGATCACTTGAAAACTAGGAGTAAACAATTTAATTTCAAAGAATCTGTAAAACTTTCCCAGCAAACACTAGAGCTTGATTTCAATTTAAAAATTATTTTAAATAATTCAAATTCAAATTGTTTCTTATAGGATAAGCATTTGAAATTAATACGCAACATTTCACAAATATTGTTATAAAATCATTGTTAATGGTGATCACAATATGAAATATTTTTTTTTCTTATCATAAAAGCATCATGTCTTATTTAAAGCGTTCGACTATTGTTTTGTTGGGTTAAAAGAACTACGCGTTATAATATTGAATGAACGAGGAAGACACTGTGTATAATTAATTATCAATTGAAATCATAACTGGAAACAATTATACATACATACATATATTTTAATTGATTTATATGCTTTTTTACAATTTGCAACGTCCGCTTAAAATTCTGATTTCATTTCCAAGAATCTAAGAATTAATTTTGTAAAATTTCTGTAAATTTTTTATCATCTAAATCGTATCGCTCCGCTATTAAAAAGGACCTTGCCGAACCAGAAACAACTTAGGTTCTAATAATTCAGAAAAAATGGAATGGTACTGAATGTAAAATGAAAATTTTGAGTTATATAGTTCGGTATAAAACTATCTTCCAAAAAATGTTCAATTAAAAGTATTACATATGCATAATATACAACATTTAATGAGTGTGCTGGACTCATACATAAGCCATCAACGAAGACGATTTAAAATTCGAGTAACACTCGATTTTGGTACAAGTTAGATTTGACGGTTGTCATTGCGAGCATCTCTATGTGTTGACATTTTTTTTTATTATTATTATTATTATTTATTCATATAAATCCAAGGAATTAAATCCAAGGATTATATTCAGTTAAAGAGCACTAGCTGCTAAGGCCATCAGCCCTGACATTATTTTTATTCTGTTTTTTTTTTATTTAAAAATTTATTTTCAAAATAAATTTCAATGTATAATTTGTGAACAGTATGAGGAAATTTTAATGCAACGATTAATATTTTTACTTTATTACTAAACGCATCAAGGTGCTTTGAATAAACATCTTCCTGGTTAGTAAAAAAAAAGAAAATATTATTCCCCTTCCCGCTTAACGAATAGGGTCCAAATTCCAAACTGTGAGGATAAGAAAAAACAGATTGAAATTTATTCGAAAAGTGTTACAAACAGAATGTTAAACCAAATACACCCTCAAATGCGTATTTGTCATTTTACTGTTAAAACACCATAAACGTGAAACGTTTTTCAATTAAACATGCAAAACCAATAATAAAACAAAAAAACAAATAATAAATGGCAAAAATAAAAAAATGCGATTCATTGCAAGACAAACGAACGAAACGACCGTCAGTCAAAACAAAACAGTCTGTTTATTAGTATGGATGACAGTCAAAATGCTGTTTGCTTAGGTATTATAAAGGCAACAACGGCTAACTACAGATTCTAACGACAACAACAAGCTGGTTTCAACAATATTTACCATTTATGTAGAATTGAGTCAATGCAACTTGAGGCAATTAAAGCAGTGTTTCATTTTTCTTATTTTGTATTAATTTCTATTTCATTTTGCTTTATTACTTCGCTTACTTTTGCAATGACTAATTTCATTTTATGCTGTTGTTCATGCAACAAGTGGGGGTTGCGAAAAGGAAATCTAGAAATCAGGTGTTTAGTAGGGGAGTACAAGAAGAGGGAGTTCGTTCTATCAAGTCCTCGTTAAAGCAGTATTTGGTAATTAAGACTGCAAATGGCCTTAATGTTCTAAAATATATTTAGGAACATATGCTACCATATGTATTGCATGCTTTTTTTTATTATTTTTTGCTTTGCTTATGATTTTTCGATATTTTTCTTTTTTAATTATATTGTATTTAATAAATTTTTTAAAACCAAATATGGTGATAAATTGTTAAATCTTGATTAAGTCGCATATGTTCTTTTCAAATAAATTACAATATGTTTTAAATCAATTTTTTTAATTTTTTTGGAATATAAAAAATAAACATTTTTTTTATTAATCACGATTTATTTAATAATTCCTTTTTTGCGGGTAAATACTAATAATTGTTGAGAACATTAATGTCATTAAAAAAATTCATAAAATTTATGTTAAACAAAAGAAACGAAACAAAGAATAAAAATAAAATATATTTTAATAAAACAATATTTATTATCAAAAATATTTTCTTTACGCTATAAAATTATAATTAACTCAGCGCAATCAAAGAAAATATCACGCAATTTTAATGTACAGTGCAACGAACTTTGCACAAAACAAATATTGTTAAAAGAAATAATATTATTCAGTTAAAATCTAACATTTTAAATCCTTTTTAGGGAATGTTCACATACTAACTGTGCTTATTTTTAAATAGTAGATTAAAAAAAGAGTCCGTTACAAAATCTAAAAACTTAAAAAATTCTTTCAAAGTCAATTTTCCCAATTCCAAGAAAGACTGTAAATCATGGTGATGATGAAATTGTCGTTTATGGAGTCATTTTCCTAGTAGTATAGTGGACGGCACTATATCGTAGACAGGGCATTATTAAAGCAATGAATTATATTGAAATCCATAAAATTTGCATACTACACTGGTACTAAAAATTTTTTGGAAAAAGTTAATGAAAATGGAATAAAAATAAGTTTTTATTAAATATTAACTAGATATTAATACATTTACGTATGTTATGTTAAGGAAAGAGAATTAATCCTTAATTATTATTTTGGGTAGTATTCGAATATCAGAGTTGTAGGTTCGATTACTACTCGAGACTGTGGATTGTTACAGTTCTCACGAACTGTTTATCAACAAAAATAGTAATAATGGGAACAATAATTTACTGCATACTACCATGTACTCCTCTTTTCCTTCTTCTATAAGTCACTTTTCGGTATTCCAACTGAATGCACTACACTCAGTAAAAAATTAAGTTTATCTAGAACACTAGAACTAGGATTCAGGGAAAAATGTGTGCAGCTGACTACATAGATATTTTTCAGAATAATATTATTCCGTTTGCCGAGGACGAAATGCCACTTAAATGGGAATTTATGCAAGACAATGATCCGAAGCATTCCGCTAGAAGCGTCAAATTGTGGTTTCAACAGAATGAGGTGCCTGTAATGAAGTGACTGTCCCAATCACCGGATTTAAACCCCATTGAACACATCTGAGGAATCCTAAAAAATAAAATCGGCAACTTTAAATCAAATAATAAACAGCAATTGTGGGAAAAAAATTCAGGAGACATGGTATTCAATTCCAATCTATGAATCGTCGCTGTCAGGAGGTAATAAAAATGAAAGGGGCTTCAAGCAAATATTGAAATAATATTTGGAAATGATGGTAATGTTTAACAAAATATACATATTTTTAGCATAACATAAAGTGTCCCTATTATTTTTTTCCAGGCCTTTTTCAAATAAATTATATTGTTTTTAAGAATTTGGCAGAACTAGTCACTTATTTTTATTTTATGAGTTAAACTATTTGAATACCTTTAATTTAATGTATATACTTTGTAATATTTATGGAAAAGTAAATAAAAATTTTATTTTTTCCAACAATGTATGTGGGATGTATTGGTGAATTTGATTTCTGGCTTTATCGAAAGTACTTTATATTTTAATTAGTTTTAAATTACATGTTTATAAATTAAAATCATATTTAAAAATTAGCATATCGCCACACTGTGCATTTTTTAATCTACACATTTCTTTCTTTCAAAACTCAATATATATGTATGTATGTATCTTTGTAGAACAAATTGTGAGGTGTCTTCTTCTGTGCAAGAATATTGTATGCAACATTTAAAATTTGCGTTTTCAAATTCAATACAATATAAAAATTGTTATTCCCACATTTTTTTTGCGTAATTTAAAGGAACAAATATAATATCGTCAAAACAAATGGTAAATATGCAAATTAATGGCAGTGAAAAAGATATAAATTTGAAAATAAATATGTACTTATGAAAGCTCAAAAAATTCGGTGGGAGTGCTGACAGTTTGATGATCAATTGTTGATTGTTAAAATATTGAAAAAAATTCAATTGTCAATATTTAAATTTAATGAACAAAACAATTTAATTTATGTATGCCGGTTAAAGAAAAATATAAATGATTTGAGCACTTTATATATATATGTATTCCTTTTCTTTAGAATATAAAAATTTCAATGACTTTATCATGGGTTTTAGCATGGCTATATTAGCCATGTAATTGCAACAGGGCAAGATATGTATGTATGTATATGAAACCTTAAATAAAGTAAACAAGTATTTATTTGTTTTTTGCGACATAGATCATTTAAAGATATTTATGTATGGATGAGAATTTTCATGATTATGATTTCATAAAAACAAAAAACAAGAGGAAAAGATTTTATTGAGAAAAAAACTCACTGACGTCACTTAAATGCAAATGATAATGGTTAATTTATTGTAGTTTGTAAAAAGTTTTAGACAGTTATTTTAAGCCAAAAAGAAAAATTAATGGGTATTATTTTGAATTACATTGTAATTCTGCATATAATTTACTATTAAATTTTGTTTCTTCAATTTTTTCACTCAATGAAAAATATAAAGTGAAAAATTATTTAAAAATAAAACAATTTTCTACAATTAATTTAGATGTGTGCGAATAGTAACGCAATAAATTTATAAACATTTCTAAAATTAAATTGAATCACTATGTGTTCAAGGCAGATAACACAAAACCAAAAAAGGGGTAGGCAAAGTGCAGCTACCGAATCCACTAGTAAAGTGTAATAGTGTTGCAGCATTAAAATACAACATATTCAGGTAGTAGTAGTACCACCGTGTCATCACTGCGGTTAAGGGTGTAAAAATCTGTTAATTGCAACATAAAAATTTAAATTAAATGATTGTCAATCATTGTCAATCAATCCATTGTACTGTCAGAGCCTATAAAAATATAGAAAAGCTTAAAATTAAACTACATACTTAGCTCATAACAAAGTTAATGTTGCGACTTGTATCATATTGTCAAACCAATTGTACATTGAAGATTTATAACGAAACAATTCATTCGGAAACAAACCTCCCTAAAAATATTAAAAAAAAAAATACAGACAAAAGTCATCACACTTATAAAATTACGTCAATGTGCAAATGCAAAAGGAAAAAAGAAATGAAATAAAAAAAAAACAAATCGAAAATAGCAAATAAATGACGACGATTGTGATGATTTTTCAACGCCAATGACTAAAACAAATTTTTAAAATTTTTATTCACTGAATATAGCACAGACATACAAATGGTTTGTTAGACAGACCAATAGACAATTGCATGAATAATGGCTTTAATTTTAAAATTGTTTACAAATGCAATCTGCAGTTTACAAAAAAGGTATTGAAAATGCTACGCCATCAATTAATTTATCGGAGATTTCTATTATTCCATTTTATTCCTTAACTTAAATATTTCATTTTAAAACAATCTTTTACAAAGATCAACAATAAAAATTAAAGATAAAATAATTTAAACTTTCTATTTAAATATTTCTTATCAATATTAAAAACAACTTAAACAATACCAAACAAACATATTATAAGCAATAAAGTGGTGGGCTTTTATTACATCTGTCTACTCATCTTACGAATGCTGCTGAATGTAGAGACAAAAACTAACAGAATTTCAATAGAATTAAAAGTACCATATTAGTTGGCTTGACTTGCGGTCAATTAATTTCTACATATTTCAAATGAATAAATGAATCTTTAAATTATAAATTTAATAAATTTCAGTATTGAAATTAATTTTTTTTAATTAAAATTTGAATTTTCCATATAAACAAAAATTTGTGAACGACAACGATTTTGGCTAGAGATTAACTGGTGCTATATTAATCACCACAATTTGATGGAGGTACTAAATAATTTTAGTTAATAAATTTAAAATTATTTTTAATGATCATCGCGACATCAAGTTGATCGTTATAGAGAATAAAACAATTTTATCACCACAGCGTGCTTGCATTTTAAACATTTTTTCATAATAACACTACCCCCCCCCTTAAACAGAGCAATTGCAGTCTATAATAAGATTTAAGAATTTTAAGTTTAAATTTTTATTACTTTTTCAACTTCCCATGACATTAAATTCATTTTAATCTCTGCTATTTAAACACATGTGAGCGAATATACGGAATTGCGGTATATTGTTGGTGGTCATTTAGCACCGGACCGCACAGCAGTAGTGGCAGAAAAAATCAAAAAGCCAATTGACAGTTGCGGTTTATTTTCTTTATAGACTTGGATTTTTTTTTCACATTTTGTGTTTTACTCTTTCATTTCATTGTAGTGACGAGATTTTTTTTCTTTTTCATATAAATATCGAAATGACGCCATAGACATAGAAAAGTTTACAACCTAAACTGTAATTATAAAAAGTTATTGTTAAATAATACACCCATCGTCATCATCATTCAATTGTAATATTAAAAAAGAAAGCAAAATAAAAATAAATAATAAACGATATACTAAAAAAAGAAATACAATTTTTAATAATAGATAAATATTTATTAATATTATTGTTAATGGGAAGTAATAAATTTATTATGCTTTATTAATTTGCGTTTACTAAACGCTTTAAGGAGGTGTCATTCAATTATCTTTTTGTAACTTCGTTTAAAATTAATAAAAAAATTTCTGCATGTAACATTACAAAAAAATGCCGCTTTATAGATTTATTTAAGTGTCATGCAAATCAGTCAATCAGCTGGCGTCTACGTGCCACAGAGTTCGATATCATATTAAGTTATTCTTTTAGCACAGGTTGTTTAAATAAAAAAGGTAATTAGTTATTGCATTATTACCAGAGAAAAAAATCGTTGACCTAAGTACATTTATAAAACAAATTATATAAAAATAAATAATTAATATGAATAGGCCATACTAAATAGGCTTACTTACAATCGAAAAGAGCTTCAGTATTATATTTTAACAAGAAACTAATAATCTGTATGTACTTTCAAAGAATAAATTGACCGTCATTGATTTTAAAAAATGAATGACAATTAAAATAAATGTAGGCTTTCTTAGGTCTCTGATATTTACAAATATTAGTAGAAATAAATTTAGAAGGTTGCAATGACTTGATAATGCATAGGCGTTATCACCTAATTAAACTATGACATTTATCCAAAAATTATAACAACAAATTGCATTAATTTATTTTTTCATGTTGAACATAAAGGTATAAATTCTTTAATTATATACGATATAATCGTATACGTGACTTTTTTTGAGTGCGTTTGAAAAAGTTTTTGAGGAACTGTGTATAAATCTTTATTCTTATACTCTTCATAACAAAAATCACTAATTGTATTGGATTAAGTAAAAAAAATACGAAATATAAAGTCTTGAAATAAAGTCTAATTATTTGCAATTGTTAGTTTAAAACATATAAATTGAAATATAATTTATCTAAATTGATATACAATTTTGTGCACTTCAAATTTTTAAAATAAAAACTGAATAATGTTAACAAAAAAGTTTGAAATTCAAAATTTATTAGTAAAATAACAAAACGTTTATTTTAAAACTACATAATTTGGTTATAAATTTATTTGAAAAATCTTCGCATGCTTTATAGTAAACGCGTTCATATAACAACTATTACTCTTACGTGGAATGAGTGTAAAAGTTATAAAAAATTGTTAAATTAATTATAAGAGGAAGTTATACAAATTTTTAATGAAAGTTCGCTGCTCGCCTCAAATATAAGAGGGTCTAACGTTTAAAAGTTTTTTTTTTAATTGTAGTTAATTCAGAAATAGGTTGCTATTTTAATGGATATATCTATCTAAGTCGATAATTTCTTCAATAACCTTAAAATCTTTTTAAGCTGCAGATGGTAATGTGGACTTACAACAAAATTAAACTACACAAATCAATTTGTACGTGTTGAGTTCCAGGGCCTTGTAGCGTATATTGACAGGCACGATATTGATCGGAATGGGAACCCTTTTTGGCTAACGAACAAAAAATTACAATTGATCTCTCTAAAATAATATTTACCGTTACCCTTACACTGTTCCAGGCAACTTTGTCCTCTTTAACACGTTCACTGCCATGATAGAAAAGAGAAGAACGCAGTCTCGGAGTTATCTTGTAGTTCGGTACTATGGATACCAAACGGAATTGATTTTTGAAAATCCCAGGATTTCGAAATTTCCTTATTGGCTGCATCCCTATTCGGTACTCAACGTGTTAATATAATTTTCTTCGATAAGTCGGAATAAGATACATTTGACGAATAAGCAACAAAAAAAAATTAGCCAAAAAGTATTAAAGAAACGTACATATACTTTCATTTCTTAAATGTTTGAATTCGATTAAATTCCTTTAAAACTCTTACACAACATTTTTAACAAATTGTTTTACAATACAATATCAAACGATTTGAATGAAATGACAGAAACCCAAACTGAATACAAATTAATTAAATAAATGATTAAAATATATGAACATATGCAAATACTATTTCAACATTTATATACTATATGAAAAACATACAATAAATCGCACATAGTTGAAGAAAAAAAAATATCAAACAAACTTAGTGATTTTTATCGACTTCTGTTTCAGAATTTTTAATTAAGTGTAAAGAACCTTATTCAAAGCGAAATTTATTTACATAGCTTTTCACCATACGATTTAAAAATATCGTACAATTTGCGTGAGTGTTGGCAAGTCAATTTTAAGTTTTAATTTTTTTATTAAAGATAATTTCAAGAATTTTTCTCTTCATTTTAAATGCTACTTCTTAAGTTGAATTTTTGGTAAAAAAAAATAAAATAAAAGCAAATAAAACAAAAAATACATGTTCTACATTTCATTTTATTTAAGCCACCTACCTACCTACTTACTTTTTAAGTAGATAAAATGAAGTTTATTTTATGTTTACTATTTCGTTAGGTTTTTATTTTATTTGTTGTTTTTTATTTTAACGACAGCGACAAAAAATAGGTTAAATATTAACATTTTCAGCTAAAAATTTTAAATTAACTTTTCTGTACTCAACCACTATATATGTATGTATGTATAAGAAGTCGTAACTATATATGTATGCATATACCATATACATCGATACGTATAAACATATCAACCAGCAACATATGAACAGTACGTCGTTATTTTGAATACTTGTATGTATGTATGTACAATAGATATGTATATAAACATGATTTTAGTCATTCTTAGTGAAGCAAATGTGGCAGTTGGCGTTTTTGTCTTTTCGTTTTCGTTTTTGTTTGATTTCAGATTTTGGTGTTTATCTTTTTTAAGGTTTTATTTTTCTATTTCATTTTCTGTTTTGGATGATTAAATTTCCGTTGATTGCAAATTTTAACATAAACGTTATTAGACATGACTGACAGCGTTAAAAAAGTTAAAATACGAAAATAAAAAAAGTTGAAGGTCGTTTTATTCTTAACTTGGCGCACAGTAAATCTTACGAAAATTGTGATTTTTAGTCAAAAACAAAAATACAAATGGCAAATAATTTATTAGTTTTGATTGTAACAAATCAATTATTTTTGTATCCATTTTGATTGTTCTTTTTTAAATTGAATTTATTTTTAATTGTTTATTCTTTTATAAAAATCTTTTTTTTATTAAAGTCTTATGTAGATAACCTAAGCAGAAAAAGGAAAAATATTATTCAAATATTTGTAAGGGGCGGGTGCATGAATATTTAATTATAAAGATATTGAAAACAATAATTTGCCGTCTTCATCATGTCAATAAATTAAACTAAGGAGTAAAAACGCATACAATTGAAAGTTATACGCTTTTAAATTAAGAAAGAAAATGCAAGTCAAATCTTAAAATTTTATATGATTACACATACATAATTGGTCATTACGACCCTTCAGTCAGGATTACGACCTAGTTTCTCACACCACTTATGTGTGTGTTAATTTTATACATGAGTGGCGGGACCTACAGTTTAAAGTCGACTCCGAACGTCAGATTTTTGGGAAACTTTTCATGGCAATTTTATTTACTCTCAGTGTTATTGCCAGAAATCTGCTGAGAGAGGAAGAGGCCGAAGAAATACTTTTTGTATTTTATTTTGATGTCTGGCCTGGGGCTCGAACCCTGGCTTTTCGTCTAATAAGCCAACACACTACCTACTAGACCACGGCGACTTATATGATTAGTTAAGTTAAAAATACAAGCCTTCGGAGAGAATTTTATACTGATTGGAACGGAAATAGAAATTTGTTAAAATATACGTGACGAAAATTAGACATATGTCAACAATGAAAAAGAAAATATCTTTTTCTGGTTCAATTAATATCAATTAAAAAACTAATTTATGTAGACCGAGATTTAAACGGTCAAATATTAATATATTTATTTCGTTTAAAAATCATAGAGCATTATTAAACTATATACAATGCAAAAATTAAAAAAAAAAGATTATTTTTTGAATATGCGTTCTGTACTTGAAAGATGAAGCTGCAAACACATTTCTAAAACGGTGGCCTGTTTGGTTACCGAAGAAAGAAAAACGAGTAAACCTCTAAAAAAAAAAACTAACCAACGGAGCTAAAAAGCTATGTAATAAACTACCTGTATGACTAATTGTTTCTGAATTCAAAATAACATCGTCATAATCTATTCGTTTTTAGTTTTTAATAATTGAATAAAAATAATTGAATACAAACTTAATAGAGAATGTACTTACATAAATCAAACCCGAGTAATATCTGTCTTTGATATTGTGCAAGACGGACGCCTCATTGAGACATGTTAGTTCGGCCATATCCTCGACTTTGTCGAATTTAGGCGGGTTCATTTTTTGTATGTCATCACGTAGAACCATTACACGCTTACCGGTTTCGGTAAGTTCAACTTCGACTTCATCGCCATGTTCACGTTTAATACTGGCAGCAACAAAACCCTTGAAATATAAACAAAAATTTATTAAAATCTGTTAAAACAATATTTATGGAACAAAATACGTAAGTAATATTCAAATACATATTATTTAAGTGCTTAAACAGCGAAAAAAAATGTTTAACATTTTTCAATAACTTATAAGATAGTTTTTTAACGGAGGCCAACATTTAAGTATGTGCCCTACTCATACAGAGCATTGTGTTGAAATAACAATGCGACAAATTGGAATCACTGGTGGCAATAGAACCGACAATACTGTACTACGGGAGCACCATACGCTACCAAAAGAAATTGTCGCATTTGAGGTTGACAAGGCCAGTTTTTTTGAAGTAAGATACTACTATACATCTATAAGTAGTTTCTTGGATTAAAGGTCATAATAATGTTATAGTAAACAAAATAAATACTTTAGCAGACCGTCTGCCTGAATGTCTAAATACATTGTTGTTCGAAAACATTTTGCATATTTAAAACGAGGAATATTCTAAAATTGAATTGTAAAAACAAGAGTTTAAAAATATCAATTATCATTATTGACAAGCGAAAGTAACTTTTAGACTGTATGCGCATAATATTAAAAAAAACTCTAAAACATAATTGCAATTTAGGCCAACCTTTGATAGCCAAACTAAGCGATTAAAGCTAGTGGTAACGTTCTCGATATTGTACACAGAATTGCGTAATTCCTCTTCTCTATTTGATCGTCAGATTTCTGATTTGCTGTATAATGAGTTTCTTTCTTGTTTAGCTTTTTTTTAAATAATGGAACAATATTATTTTTGTTTCTTATAATTGTGTACTAAGGTCAATGGCTAACCACATTAACCACAATATTTCTAAAAAGAAACTCAAATAAATAAAGAAATACTTTGTCGGTAAATTGAAACCAAATTACAATAGATTACCAAGTAGCAACCAGTTCTATAAATTTATTGGGACATTGTGTTGATTAGAAGTTAAGCAGGTTCGTTAAGGAACTCTTAGATTATATAATAATGAAAATTACCAGTTTGTATAAGTTGGCAGGTCCTATTGTGTTACCCCACTCTAATTATTTGCTTACAGAACTAGACGTTATATGCCATACCATACCATGCCTATATACATATATATATGTATTGTTTTTTCGTCCTTAGCGGAAAGCATTTGGGCATTACGTAAAATCGGTTGAAGACTGCGCTTAGGGATTTAAACTGTTGGTGTCTGCACAAGATATATTTCAGGGAAATGGATGGCTGCAATTTATAATATTCGACTTTCGAGAATGGTTAGTTACGCGAAAAATTTAGTAGTTAATAGTATAGCTAAGCCAGGCTAAACTGCCACTTTGATCACATTGATCACATAATCACATAATTCATGTTCCTTTCTCCTCACTTTTCACGAAGTTTCTTAGTCTTTGACAATATAATTCATTTCTTGGTTTGGTCGCTTGGACTGTGTCAAGAGAAATACATGTGCGCGACGGTGGTTTTTAAAATACGTAAGCAAACCCAAGTCTGAAATTAGGGCGAAACTTAAAAAATTGTACCAAAAACCAGTTAAATTTCTGACCAAAAAAAAACATAAGCGGGCGACTTAAGTCTTAAATTTATTAAATATCAGTAAATATTGCGTGAACAGATTGTCAATTTAATTCCATACGTACAGCAATATGAGAACAAAGCAAGACAGCATGTAGGGATAAAAATTGTCAGAATCATTGGAGGACATATCCTATATTGCAAAGCAATCGTCAGAACCCTCAACAGTGCGAGTTTAGACAAGTTATTTTTTTTAAATTTCTAAAATTTGAGACTTTAATGATTTATATACATACATTTATACATACATACGCACATATCCATAAACAGGACAACATAGGCGGATAATTTTTTTTTAGATTTAATGGATATTACACCTCATCAATTATCTGAATGATAAGTTTTGATAAGATTTTCAAAAACATTTAATAATTTTAGATTTTAAAAAGCTCTACAAATATTTTTTTGTATTAAAATCGAATTAAATCGAATTTATCGAATTAAATTGGCCAGATTTTATGGAGATTAACTTCTATTGACTAAATCAGTCTTCAAAATCCTTAACAAGGTGTGTTTTACAAAAATAAGTTGTGCGAAATTTAAGGTAACACAGTGGTGTCATTAGTATTGAAACGGTTTGAGGATGGATCGAGTTTTCGTTCTCCTCTCTTCCCAATGCAGTAGCTTACTTTTTTAAACTAAAAAAAATAAACTTATTTCGGAATACCCCAAAGATATACATATGTACGTTTAAACATTCAATCGTTCTTGAATGAACCCCTTACTATTACGAAAAAAAGCCCAAATGCATCAACTTATGAACGTCAAATAATATTAATTGAATTCTTATTGAATTTATTTGAAATATATATGAAAAGGCAAGTTTTTAAGAAAAATTTAGTTTTGTGTTTGCAAACGCCAACGTTTTGAATACAAGATCGACGTAAACATGTAATAAGAGAGCTGAGAGAATAAATAAAAACAACTGCATTTCATCATTCTTATTACACTTGGCAAATGCACATTTTTCTTTAACGGAATTTGAAAACAAATTTAAATGACATCACATATACATACATATGCATACACTATTTATTGCATGAATATTTTGATTGCAGGATTTTATTTTTGTATACGAAAATTATTTATTTATTCTTTTATTTATTTTTTTTATTTCATCGAAATGCCTGTATTGTCTGCAATAAAATGCAGATGATGATTGTTGCAATTCTGTTCATATACATATAAGTAGTGACTAGAGCTCGACACGCAGTGAGAGAAATTAAAAGTACTTGAAGTTCCATTTTTATACTCTTTATCTGTTTTTAGTTGCTCGCTTTACTTCTGTAGTGGACTATAATATTGGATTATGTTTATCTCCTATTGCCTGTGTGATTCCGTTGTCGTCATTATCGTTCTAGTGTTTATGTTCTTGCTTCTTATGAAGTTCAAGGCTCTCAAAATAAATTTCCTTCAACTTGATGCTTAAGTAAATGAGAAGCAGAAAATAGAAATCTTGTATAATAAAAAATAAATATACTCACATATAGAGTGTAAACTCACTCTCTGCAGTGCTCAAATTAAATAAAATCAATTTATCGTTATGAATTTAGCACAGAGAGCTGTTTTTTTTTTCTTTTCTTTTTAGTGTTGTGTGTGAGTATAAAAAGATTTTAATGTTTGTTGTTATTGTTTTTTTTATTATATTATATATTGTTAGTGGTATGTTGTTTGCGTTATTTTTGTTTAACAAAACATATTTAACAATAATAGTTTTACAGATGCTTAAACACCACATGTAATTTGAAATTTAAGATGCTATTGAAAACTAAATAAAAGGCAAATAAAATATCAATTCACTTAACAAGGTTTAACAGGGGTTAAGTTTTAATAAAAGTTAATAGAAATGTATTTGCAGAATATAATTAAAATAAAACTATCCAATTGAAGTGTTGTCATATAAAATACTGATAATAGTCAATGATACTGGATACAATTATAAAGTATTGTAAATATATGTAGTTCATCATGTTATATTAGAACACATTGAAGTTAAACGATTTTTAACCCCAATTTCTGGTTTTATATTTTACGTTTGAACTGAAATTGTACCAAATCCGAGAGCAAACTAACACCTTGTTTTGTAACAGTTTCATTTGTATGAAAATAACTAAAAAATATTTGAGTAATATCCTCAACATATCTATGTATTATTTTGAAAGGGACAATTGTTTGTGAGATTATTCCTAAAATGGAGTCAAATGACATTTCATCAGAAGTTAAACGATTGTTTTCAAATGAAAATATGATAAAACAAAGTAATTTTTATCTTTATCCACACTTTTAAACTTATTTCACTCTCACTGACAAATTTCAAATTTCTGTATTCATCATGTGGAAGTTAATGAATATTTTAATTTCTGTTCTTCCCAACAGATCGTCGTAGAACAATTTTAATATTTTCTTACGAGTCTAGACAATTTTAACAATTTTAGTTGTGGTTTTTATATGTAACAACTGGCAATAATTAGCATTTGTTGTAGAGACCAGTTTGTTTTTAACCCTTTAACTGTTTAATTTTGTTACAAAAAAGAAAACATTTTCTGTCTGCGTTATAGTTTTCAGCGGAGACGAATATACTGAACTAAAAAAGACTAAAATTTTCTACTTTGGATTGAAGCAATAATGTTGAAAACACGCGACATAAACAGGGTTAAGGATATTTGTTGGTTGACTTGGTTAGTTAGTTAGTTAGTTATACGAATATTGTTATAAATAGAACTGTTGGCCTACTACAGTATTGTTGAAGTAGGTGAATAAATATTTGTTTTTGTTGTTGTTTCCATGATTGCGTTCTACTGCACCTATAGAGAACAGCATTATTTAAATTCTTAAGAGCCAAAAAGAAGGAAAGTGGTTTTCAATATGAATGAAACAAGAAAAAAAATGAAAGCAAAAACAAAATACAAATAAGAATATTTCCATTATTACAACTGCTTAGTGTCAGTCTATATACGCTAAACGTTATGTGGCTAGTAAATACTGTAACACTTATTTATTCACTTATTTTTATTTATCTTTTCGATCATCTTTATCACAAACTTAAAACAAAATACATGTATATGTTCTTATAGTATTTATGAGGAATTTATTTGTGGTTCTTTACTAGTGGCAATTATAATTACAACCGGAAGAACTCTCAAGTCTCAAGTAAATGGAATAGATAAGTATGAATAAATATTTAAAAAATATAAATGGAAGCCTGCACTACTTCCTCATTTTCATTTTCGAGTTTGCTTATATATTGTCGAACATTTTTTAGAAGATATTTTATAACATATTTCATTAGCCTCAAACATTTTAATTATATTTAAATTCAAATCCTTGCAAGTAAAATTATATTCATGCACTAACTCCTCGTAAATTTAATCAAGAATATTATATCGAATGAAATAAATTTTTACCGCTGGTATGGGGGTTCAAATGTTATTTTTACAATTACAATCTAAGATGAGACCAAAAACAACTAAAATAGTAAAAAAAAAATTTTTAAGGAATTACGAAGTGGTATATTTGATAAAATTTTACACTTTAAAGTTGAACTGATCAGAATGGGAAATTCTTCTTAAGCGAAATTTATGTCATCAAGAACCTTATTTAAAAAGAGAACGATATGGCGCCAAAATAAATTGAAATATTTGCACATCTGTGAGAAATGACGTCATGCAATGTGTTTTGTACTGATTGGCAATTTCCAATCTTTGGTTGTTATGAAAACATAAAAAACTCTACGTTATCTAACACAAAGTGCTTTGCTTGTCGTATTATTAACTTCGATCATTCTTGATAGGTCACAACAGTTAGAATAACAGCACATTTTGAACTTATACGCTAAATTCCATACAATACGTTATGCAACGTGTTTATGACATCATTCGTGTGTCTGGTTTTATTTCGGATTTCCTTCGAGATTTCACAAAAATCAAACAATTTTGTTATTTACTGGATTCATTTAAGGTTTTATTGTTGGTTGTCAAATATTGTCAAACGTGTTGCGTCAACACGTTGCATAGTATATGTATGTATGTATATCTAACATAAAAAATAATTTGACACAAATCGCTCAACTCCTCTTACACTATCTTCTATTATAAAATATCTGTGCATAATCCCCAACAAATTTTTAAAAATCTCAGCAAAATTATTTCACTGAAAGTAATTGTTTTCGCTTTAAATTTAAATATAAATGCAGGAATATTTGCAACAAGAAACTCAAAAAAGAAAAAATCAAAGCAAAGAACACTGTTAACTTGTATTTGTTTAGTGGAGTAACAAAAAGCAGACCCAATAAAAACCAAACCAATAACAAAACCTCAAGCTTAAAAACGGCATAACAATAACAAAAATGAACGAATATTTATATTCCACGGATACATAAGCAATTTGAACAAATGTGGGCGAGGTAGTTAGTGTTTCCTTTGAATATAAGGCTTATATTTGTTATTGCTATAAAATAATAATGTAAACAAACATTGTCTATAGTGAATACGTTTATAGTAGAACAAAACAAAAAAAAACAAAATGTAGGAATAAAAATAGCATACAAGCCACCATAATAAAAAAAGGGAATAATCAGAAACAAAACATCGATTCTATTGAGAAAAAGCTAGCATTTAGGGATTTTTAAAATTACAGAAAAAAAAAACGTTAACTAGTAATTTTTAACGGTAAATGTATAATGTGGGTAACAACCTAAGGTAACAAACTTGAGCAGTCAATCGAATACATATGACTTAAATGGCAAAGATAATGAAAATGTCACTTCTAAAGAGACTAGTAAGAGCACATATCCAATTTTTGTAAGCAAAATATATACATATGTATATACAGACTTAACTCTCAGCTCTGGAAAGACCAAAGAGATCTCTCAGTTCGAAAACAGTTTGAAAACGATATTAAAAAACTTGGTAAAAAATCATCTCATCTTACAAAAAAGGTCTTCAAATGAAAGCAGAGCCTTAAACCAACCAGTGTGCAAAACAGTAGAACGAGCAGAAGTGTTCAACTGATAAACTCAAGTAAGCGAAACAAAAGAAGAGTTTTCGACAAATAAATTCAACAGTTAGAGTGCGTAAATATAGGATTTGTGTATATCAATATTACACACTGCGTGAGAACAAAAAGATATTTTAAGCGCTTTTGGGCTTGAACATACTGATTGGGATTGTAAAGGTCAGGAAAGGAAGATTAGGCCTGGTTCACCCACAGGTTTCTGAAACATTTTTGGTTCGGACAAATTTTTTTTTATATGGAGTTTGACGTTTCTCTCAGAGAGCGAGAGAAATTATTTTGTGCGAACAACTCTCAGTGTGAATTAAATTAATTTTAAATTTGGTCCGAACCATTTTAGAAAAGGTTGCCACACCATATGAAATTTATACAATACACCAATATTTGCAGAAGTTCATCGAAAGTCCCAGGGTCCATGCGATGAAAATTTATAAATGAATCTACGTCATTTAAACGCATTTCGGAAACTAGCAAGTGAAAATACCCTTTGGCTTCTCTTTGTTTTAAAAGTGGTCTTACAGCCGTCCTCTTGTTTATCTTTGATTTTCGTTTTTCATAAATATATTTTGCAAGTAATTTTACTTTGGTCACTTCAATGGCGAACAAGAGTAGTAAATGATTTATATCCATCGCAGAACAAGATGTATTTATTCTTACCAAATAATTCACTACAAATACTGTTTATTTTTTGTTATAAATATTAATTTTTTATTTCTTTATTTTGACACAAATATAATTAACTTTCTTAAGTTCATGCACATATATATTTACCTTTCATATTTCAATTAAATATGGCAGCACTGTTTTTACGAACAAAGTTTCTGAAATGGGTGAATCATGCTGCAGAAAACTCTCAGTAAACAAGAAATTTCTCCGAACCAAAAATGTTTCAGAAACTTGTGGGTGAACCCGGCCTAATGGGTGCATTATTAGGTATGCCGAAAAAAACCATAATGTTGCCTCTTTTCGCAGAAGAGCAAGAACTCAGTTGCCCATTTACGCGTATACAGAAAATACAGCATCAAAGGAACCATCGAACGTAAGCATTATTCTAAGCCACTAGTTTCGCTCACCATGTCGGACATACAAAACGCCATTAACAATCTTAATTGCCAAGAACTCTTGAAACGACTAGAAGAAAAAGTTCTGTATTTCAATCATCGGGGGCTAACTCAAAGATAGGGAGCTCATATAAAAACAAGAATAGTATACAAGAAAATGATTGGCAATCATCGATAAACGTGTCTATAAATATCGTTCGTATATGTACATATGTATGTATTTCTCGAGTTATTTTTCGTGCAGCTTATTTATTTACTTTTCTTTTTTGCTCGCTTTATTCATTATTGCTTATTCGAATTTAAAGAGCATTTGTTTTGAATAATGAATAGAAAAAAATGTATTTTTTTTTAATAATTATTCCATTTCAAATTAATGTCTTGAATGGTTAAACGGACAGCAATGAAGTTTAAGTGATTTTTGATAAAAAAAAAAAAAATAAATTTAGTAATAAATTTTTTATATTCAAGTTGTAATTGTTGTTAAAACGTAATTATGTGGGTTGCATGGTTGTGAATTTTTCAAGTACTTGTGCGTATTTTAATGATGATGTGATGGCTTTCTCCGAAAGTCACACTCTTTCAATTCATATTCCTTATACAATATTTATTACAATATTAGTAATTTGTACATATTGTTGCTCTAAGCTGAAAAATATTGGAAAACATCTTCAACATTTACTATGAAATTTATCAGTAGTAGGCAATTTAAATCTTTTGAATTCTTTACGTAACACCAACTATTCCCACTCAAATTTGTTAATTTACTGATTCTCATTCAATAAAATACGTATATAACAACCACCATAAGGTGTCTTTCATTTTATAGAGAATAAAAAAAAATCTGTTTGCAAATGGTTTTCTGTCGAAAATGTTTTAGCTGGCGCTTACAAGCCGACAGACTTTTGAATACATTGTTTAGTTATGGGTTTGGCGTAAACCTTGTGTCATAGTTTCAACCGCGAACTAAAAACCAAGAACCAATCAGGCAAACATTTTAAATTAAAAATATTATGTAAACGGCTTACATCGAGCACATGTACAATGTATAGGCAACTATTCCGCCATTGTCTTTGCCAAACTAATATCGTGTAGACAAATGGAACATGTTTGTTTTCGGCATAATGAAAGAATTAATAATTAATATTACAAAATTAATTTAGAAAATATATCAGTGTTTTAAAAATGTAGCACAATGCCTTTCTATATTGACATAAAAAATTTTCCACAATTCGCGTTTATGCACAGAAGTAGTTTATATATACATTAGGTGTCTATCTTCAAAAACGATATGCAATTGTCTTCGTAGTTATATTTTATTTTATATCTGATTGCCCACATTAGCGGTAACACATCAATACAACAAATAAATCCGATTAACTCATATTTTGTTTTAGTTGATGTTTCTTCTCCACATAATAAGTTACATATAACTGGTATATATGTAAGTATACATATATACTTTATTATTGTGTTTCGTCATATTTTTCTCCATTGTATTCAACACTGATTTTTATATGTACAATATTATTACTTGTCCTCTAACCGGCATTTTTTTATTTAAACGTATTCAATAATTTTTCCTTAGTCTTTATGTATGATTTGTTATTTGTAGACAACATTTATACATATGGACATTCGTAGAAAACGGATTGCAAAAAGAGATACTGATGATTACGTACAACATCCCTGAGAGTTCTCCAAAAATTAAATTTTTTTCCCTGCCATGAAATAAAACGATATCTACTGCGTTAGATAAAGAAAACTATTGGCATTAAAAGGAAAAACAGTATCTTGAAACATGTTTTTCAAGAATTTAGAAATTTTTCCGAATACAATAATAAAATTCCAATAACCTGTAAGGAAACAATGTCTTCTATACGGAACAAATAAAGTGCTTTAAAATTGTGAAACATTCATTCAATCCACTTAAGATTAATTTACAATGTTTATCACTCTTAAAAGGGATACCAAAATCTGTTTTAGTTATTTTAATCCCGCAACTGTTTATAACAAAACATTACTGTAATAAATAATACGTATGTGTGTATGTATATTCCTTGTATATTCTTTCTAAAAGATGTTTTTTTTCCGAGATACATATAAGTGCATGGTACATACAGTAGGCAGCAAAAGTCTTAGTACTCCAATATATTTTGACAAAATAAAAGTCTCCACGGGTTTAATACTCTTGCACAAAGTCTCGATATGACTTCAAGAGAGTATTTAGGAGATCATTTGAAAGAACGGTTACGTAATCGCCAAACCTCAAACAAAAGTCAACCGAAATACTTGCTCATGGTGCCACTAGAAAACACTAAACAAAACTTGTACATTCAATTCCAAATGGGGTAAATGGAGTGCTTGACCTTAAGAGATATTCTACTAAATACGAGGGAATAATATTTTCATATATTAAGCCTTTGAATTTTAAATTTACTCCGAGTTCTCCTTGGGGGTACCTATGGTGTCATCTAAAACTTTTCCTTATTTTTCTCTTGTTTTATGAGAAACATTAAAAAATTGTTTGTTTTATAATAAAACAGAAATAATTTAATAAAATAAATATATAAACAATAAATTTTTATACAAACTGTTGGCTAAAATTCATGAAATTTACAAAACATATATATTTGAGTACTAAGACTTTTGCTGTCCACTGTAAGTATACTAAGTCGTAATGTTTTCAATAAATTTTAAAGAATAATTATTTAAATTTTTATATAACATTCACTGAAATTTTCCATCCTGATAGAGAGTTCAAACTTATGTCACTTTTTAAATTCTCCGCTGAAAATATACAGATAAGGAACGGTGTATGTCGACTTTTTCCTGCTAGTTTTTATGTTCTTCCCCAAAAAATTCTATATTATATTTTTCTACAAACTTCTTTTTTCTTCGAACATTCTTAATTGTAAATGCCTTAAACAACGCTATAATGTATTTTTCTATGTTCGACACTAATTCTTTAAAACTTCAAAATCGTAGGGTGTATGTATAATTTTTTCCTTGACTGCCTAGAATAGATTGGTTGAAATATTCGAAAACAAATGTTAAAGCCCTTAATATCGCGGAAAGGAAAGAATTAATAAAGTGCTACAAAAATGAAAACATGTAGTACGATATATTTGCACTAGTCTTCTAGAATTTATAATACCGACGTTATTATTGACACTATCAAAACGGGAACTTCCTGATAAGATTATCACTAATTGAAGAAAATATCGAACTTCCTACTGCTACATTTGAAGTTATTTTTGCTACACTGACATTACTTTCTAAAAGAAGAACGCTTAACAAAACAATAAGAAGTGTGAATAGTAAATATCATAAGCATGTTTCGCTCTTTTTTATTGTTTGAGGACAACTCCTTAGTCCAAAAAATGGTTTTTATATTGAAATACATTTTTATTTACCAATTTGTTGCATTATTTTCCCATTACTACCTCATGCTCAATGAAATTGTATTTAAATATTATTTAAAATTTGTATAGTCAAGTTAGAGAAGTTTCTGTTTCATTATTTTTATTTTTTGTTTTAATAATTTCGTGAATTTTATTCAAAATAAAGTAAAAGAATGTGAACTCATGCTGAACCACCTCCAACAGCAGCTACAACATTATTGGCATATAAAGTTCCTTCGTCAAATGACGAATATGTTACTCGCAGTATATACAAGTACAAGTATAAGAAACAATACAACAGGCAGCAGTATCAGCCAGAAGCCTCAACAATAATGCAGGAACGACACAATACCTGGCAGTAGTAATTGAAAACCGCCAGAGTCAGTGAACCTTCAAAAAGACAGAATCTGGTAAAAAAAACACGCACACATACATACATACACACAAAAAAAAATAAATAAAATTGTGTTGTCGTTATGCCTCATACTCGTATAGAAGAAATAGAAACAAAAAACTACAAATTCATTTCAAATTAAAGGTACATAATCTAAATTGTAACTGCAGTTGTAAAAAAAAAACAATATCATGTCAAATTGTGGGTGAAAACAAATCATAATTTTTTGTAGATTCTTGTTAGAAACAAAGTTGCCTTAAACATATTTTTTGGATTTGATTACCAAAGAAGCTTGAATTTCAATTTTAGATGCAAAATAAATACTGAACGTATGACTTTGATTAATTTAATGCAAGCTGCTATTCGACGTCCTACCCAAACTAATCGGCGTCAGTGTTTGAAAATCATACAGTAAAGTTTGAAAAGAAGTCAATTCGAAAGGAAAATAATTTTTTAATATACAGCTAATATAGTAACCAACTTAAAAAAGACTGAAACAGAACCTGAAAAGATCTTAAAACTAAAATCAAAAAGGTCACATTAATCAATCTCAAACATAAGCACCGAAACTAGATGGTTTTGGCGTCCAATTTGGTATTAAAAAGGAACTGGTTAGAGTTAACAAATACACTTAAAAATAAATTCTACGCTCTAGTGACACACTGTACAATACGAAATAAATGTCTCAATGCTAAATTTACGGTATGTGATCCAAAAATTGTACAAAGGAAAAGGTTGAGTTACAAATTTTTAACAATTAGTTGCGTTCTTGTTAAAGAGATTTTAATTTGCATGGATTCAGGCAAAATACACAAACAAGAAGGGTAAAACTCGGCCGTATTATTTTTTTTTAGTAATTTGGTGGAATTTTTCTCCGCTAGGCGATTTTTACATACAAAGAAAAATAATCATTCTTCATTATTCAGAGGCAGGGTAAGTTAAAGATCAAATCGTAAGAACTTTAATTTCCCTCCAAGTAATCTACACAAAGTTTCTTACAACAATTGAAAACATATTAACGGGCGGTCTTGTTTCTAGGCATTATAACATGACTTTCCACATTAAACTCACGACCTGCTTAGCTGGAATTACTTGGTAATGAAACTGCATTAAGGCAAAGAAATAACAAAAATTAATTACTTGAAAGTTATAATTCGTGCACGATAATAATCCTGGATTCTTCGCCCCAAGTGTGAGGTGATTAAGTTAGCAAAATTAAATATCATGTGTGATAAAACCAGGAAGATTAGTAGTAAGTTTTCCTGTATGCGTGTCAATACTATCGGTTTAATATCAAGAAGTAAAATGAGTGGAAAAAAATTATTTTAAACCGAAACCTTAAACCTTTTGTTGAATGCAGCAGAAATGTACTCTTTTCGTAGACAAATGAAATATCTTTGATTTAATGAAATCTTCAATTAATTAAGGAAAATGTTACAAATTTAATATGTACGTATGTTTGTACATATAATTCTTCTAACACTATTTTATCGCAACCGCTTTATAAAATAAACATGAATGTAAACCATTACCTTATAAGGAATGAGTAGCCAATTGGTATATGCTAAGCAAGTCTTTTTTAATTTTAAAGAAAACAACGTGTTCGTATCCAAGTAATCCCAAAGGAATCTGTATGACTCATATTGCAGCAACGTTTTTGAATTCATATTGTTACAACACAAAAATAACAGGGGAAATTGGTTTGATGACAGTAAGGAGAAGTAAAATGCGTCATATTTCAGGTGTCTTAAATAAATTTTTAGATTATTAAAGTATTATCATTCAAAAATTTGCTTCAAAACGTATTCAATCATCTATCAGTTTAAGGACTACTACTAAACTACATTTTCATGGCATAATGGAAAAATTACATTCAAAATATTAAATATTATAGATCTTAAAAATTAATCTTTTGTAACGTTCTGAGATTTAGACGTTTAACACTTGAGCCAAAATAACCCTATTATAGAAAAATGGTAATGAATTTAGCTCTGGATTATCAGCAATAGAAGTTATTATATATTTTAGAATTGGCATGAAATGGCACCACAGAAATAATATTGAAAACAACACAGCAGCAGATTTTTTATTGTTTTTATTTTCTTTTTTTATACAACAAAATGACAAATAAGCAATAAAAAATTTAATGCTTAATTTTAAGAAATTCACAAATAATAGCAAACAAGAAACTCAGGAAAAACAGAAATAATTTTTTAGACAGTACTTTTTATTTCTTTTGTTTTTACTGTTGTTATAAATAAAGTAAATTCAAGATTATACTCCTATGTCCCTATATGTTAAATCTGAAGAACTCAGGCGTATTTTTGTCTGTTGCGGTTAAATTGAGTTCAATTTGTTTAGAGTAACTTTTGTAAAACTATTAAAATATAAACAATCCCAAACATTTTTCTTAGGGGGAAAGAATAATAATAATATATAAACATTATTAAAATAAAAAAAATCATAATTATTCCATCATCTGCCGGGCAACACTGAATGGGGAAACATTTTCGAAAAAATAACAATAATAAGCCGAAAAAACTGTATGAGTTGGTAAATTATCTGCAAATTTTATGGGAAAATATTTTCATTTTATCTTCTAAGAAAAATAGAAATAAATCGAATTCGAATAATCATGTATAAAATATTGTAAAAGTTTACAACCAAAAGACATTGATTCTTATATGCAAAATCCGATAGCGACAGTAAGCTGTTTTTAATAATATAATTTATAAAATTAAAATACATTGGCCAAGCATTTAATCTTTTTATAGCAATAAATTGTAACTGAATTAAAATTGAAAGTTCAATGACTTTGAAATATGAAAAGTATATAAATTTATACAAAAAAAATTAACAATAGCAAAAAATTAATTAGTATGTATAATATTATAACGCCAAAGTGATAAAATATAACGAAATAGATTATGAATACGAAAAATAATAAAATGAATCATAACCTGAATAAAGGGTTACTAGGAAATTTAGTAATGGTATTACAAAAATGCTTAAAAAACATTTCATTCAAATGAATGTAAGTCCATATTTCAAAAGAATTACGATTTCTTGCGATGAATAACTAATAAAAATATAAAATTTTAAAGCTACTTTATATTTATTTTTAATGAAATTAATTTTTATAATAAAAATATTTTATAAAAACAAAAAATTAACACAATTCAACGTATGATTTTTAAAAAACTACCTTTTTTAATCGAGTATATTCGACTTCGTTGAAAAATAGTTGAATGGACAGAAAGTTTTTCGTAACAAAATTAAGCAGTTAAAGGATTAATGTTGATGATGTACAAGGCAAAAAGTGTAAAACTTTAAAAAGCAATTCAATCAATTATAAATTCAGTTATTGATTAGTCATTAGGTAAACAAAAGAAACACATACGCCCGAAAGAAGTATATAAAGATCGCTTTGTCAGGAATTTTTAATGTTTGAAGGGGCGAGAGTTTTTATACTTAAAAATCATAAAACTTTTTTTGTTAAAGAAAGTAGAAAATAACGAAAACGTAAAAAACCCAAAAAAGAAAAACAAAACAAATCAGCATAAAAAACCGGTTCGTTTACGTACCGTACGTACATATGTATGTAGAAGTTGATTTTTGTTTTATACATTTTTAAAGAGACACATGAATAAATCAATAGTAGTGAAGAGTTCCATTTAAATGTATTTATCTTTAAAAATACGGTCAAAAACCCGAAGAATAGCAAACTTAAAAGTGTGTAGATGCAGTAAATGATAATTATTAGATAAATAAATCGGACAGAATTATTAGGGGACTAAATTTATTTCAAAATTTTATTTCCCTAAGTTTAGAGTGTAATACACCTTACAACCATTTTAAATGTATCAATTTTTTACAGGAATTTAAGGCGATATTTTAGGTTTTAGGTGTTTATTTCCTGAAGCCTTGACTTACAGAAGATGAAATCGCATTCACGGATATGTTAATTAACGAATCAAAACTAAAAACCAGCTCAACATAATAGTATTAAGCAACCTAAAATATAATAATTCTATCGTTAAAGATATACTGACCTGATTTTCATGGGGCACCCAAACCAGGCGTTTTTGTGTCCATTCAGCCTGAGTTGCCGGATCGTTAAATTGATTACGTTCCACCGAAAGATATTTCAATTCGGGATCGTTGCGATCTACTTCTTCAGCCATTACTATGTTTTTGTTTAAGTTTTATTTCAAAAGTTGATTAAATTAAGGTGAGGTGATAATTTTAATAATTTAAACACGAATGTTATTTTTAAATACACTTTTTTTTTTTGTTAAAAAATCTTTAAACACAAACAATCAAAAACCTTTAATTTTATTTATTTTTCTCTTTTTGTAATTATTACTTAAAATGTAAAAATTAATTTGTTAAAAAAAATTCGTTGTCTAATCTAAAATCTAAAACACAATATAAAAAACTCAGCTTTAAACAGAAAAATTTCATGCTGGTAACGCCGTTTATCTTAATTTGAGAAATAGTCAAACGAAATTACTCATTCACTCTATTTTCTCACATTTTTGACATTTCACTACTTCTTTCTTCTTGCATTTCTGTCGGCAAGAAATAAAAAGGAACTTTAAAACGCAATCACAAAAATGTGAGACAAATTTTAACGAATGAAAAACATGAAATTTTTCTATTAAAATTTATTAACAGCTGTTTAAATATTCTTAATTAAATTAGCGGCCAACAATGCAGTCCCTTTTTTATCACAAACAACAAAAAACTATTAAAAATCCTCTTCATTGCACTTTCTCTTTGATTCCTATTGGAACATATTCAATTTTCTCGATTTTTATATATTATGTTTTCCATTTTACGCACATTACTTTTTATCTTGTAAACAGATTCTTGCACAAAATTATTTTATTTTTTGTAATTTTATTAAAATAAAATAACACTCTTTCATAAAAAAATAAAAAAAATCCGTAATCCAATTTGAGCGACCGAACTGCCACTCTGTACTTTTAAGACTGAGTGAGTCAAGTTTAGAGTGCGAGTATATTTGTAAAAAATTGAGCGGCCTTGGACTGCGAACAAACCCAACACACAAATCTAGTGCTGCAAATTTTTTTGTTGTTTTTCTCTCAGTTAAATGTCTATTTTATCTTGTTTTTTATGTCGCGGCACGTAAAATCTTCGTTAAATTTAAGTGTGTGTGTGTGTTGGACAACGTACGCATGTATGTGTAAGAGAGTTTCAAGTAGCCGCTTTTGAAAATTTTTGTTTATTTTAATTTTCTATAAGACAAACTCCATTTATTTTATAATAAAAATATTAAATAGCAATCCTCTTTATTCCTTTTGCAGTAAAAACTTTTCACTTATATTTTTAATACTTCAACTCCCTTTTAAGATATCTTTTGTCTTTAACAATTTTCTTATTCTTCTTCTTTTTCCTTTTCATCTTTTGTTGGCCGCTTTGTTTGATGACTCAAACTTCTTTAAATTACAAATTCATTCAACAATGTTTCTTTTACGATTTAAATTTATCTTTTCGGATAGTAACATTAAACTACTTTTCATGATGTTCCATAATATTTTTTTGTTAATAATTCTAAATATTTTTGCCAAATTATTCACCTTCATTCACTTCAAAAAATGCACAAAAATTCTTTCACTCGTTACACGTAGGTTCTCCCGACCGACTACTTTTTATTTGCTGGGCGGGTTTCGTTGAACTGTTTGATTTTTTCTTTGCCTTCGTTAAATTCTCAATGAAGAAAAATGCAAAGCAAGTGTCAATTATATTACGCCGGACAGAGTTGCATTATGTACTTAGTGCAAATACATAGATTTTCGGTAATCGAATACAAATCCAATGAATAACTTCAATCTTTTTTTAAATGTTATTTTATTTATTAATTAATTACAATACAATTACAAATTATATTTAATTATATTCGAACTGAGTAACTTTGATCATATACTCGGTGGAGTATAACAGACCAGAGTCTCTGGTGGGAATCGAACCCACGACCCTCACGCTAATAGTTTAGCACACTATAGGTATGTTTATTTCACCCTGTAAAATTACAGTTATTATATAAACTGTAACATCACCCACCAATTGCGATAGAAAAGAATCAGTCATTATGCGGACCATACGTCTTGTGATTTGTTGTACAATACAGAAGAATAAACAAGTTGGTCGTCTTCTTCACAAGTTTCGATTTTTCAGCCAAAATTTTTATCCAACTTTGTTTTATAAATTACTCGTGTAGCATCAACATTCAAATTAAGATCGAAAGCTTTTGCATTACTGGTCTTATATTTTTATAAAAAATCACTTTTGGTATTCCACAATTCCGGCATGTTTTTGTATGCCTCAATTTCTTCTTCGCTCTCATTCATTTTGTTATTTCAAATATTGTTTAGCTTCTGCTTCACTTGTGTCTTCCTATGAAATTTACGAACAAAATAAAAATCGCCTTTACACATACCTGCTTTTAAACCGAGTCCAATCATACTGAAGTGATATTTTACATTTGCTGTCCTCCGTTTCCCATGGAGGTAAAAAGATAGACTACAAACATACAAGAGGGCGCGACTATAACCTTGATGGCCTAACACTTCTTAACCAGCTCAATCTACTTATGAATCTATGAAGAGCCTTCATAGAAGGCCCTGCCCAGGGTCCTTAATCTCATCCTACTACGGGCTGGACAGTTGCAGAGAAGATGTTCGATAGTGCGTCTGGAATCTGTTCCAGATCCTTGTCAGCGATCTAATATCAGAGTGCCCTGTAATAAAACCAAAACTAACCTTAGCAGGCCTTACCTAAGCGCAGCAGCAAACCTGTTCTAGCACTATCTATAGCAGTCCATAGACTCCTAAACACATAACAACCCGATCCCTCCCCCACAACGCCTCTGCTCTTCCTCCCTGACCCACCCATTGATGAGGCCGTAGTATTGGTAGATTGGGGGATTAGGACCAACTATCACGTCGCCAGCAGAAAGTGAACCTATTCCAGCGAGAACATACGCCGTCTCATTACTGAGTATACGACTCTGTCCCGAAGCCTAGCATAGACGGATCCGATCTGGTCCAAAGGTATATAAAGACCCTTTGCACTCACGAACAATTCGTGATTTATATCAGACCAACATAATGGTCCTTAGAGCAGCCTGACTATCAATGAAGATCACGTAAGATTCCGAATCAGAAATGTGCCTACTACCACGGTCTCTACAGCCTTCAAGATTTATTATTTTTTCATTGCATTCAATAATTTTTATTATAACACGAACCTTGGAATAGTTATGTATTTTCCGAACCAAAGATAAGTTTCACAACAACGTGAAGTTTTCGTCATAAGTCAGTCGCCTTTACACCAGGCCTACGCCTGAGTCACAAATGATGTATTCAAATTATCTCCGATGATGTTTCTAAAAAATTTCGATGCGAATAATTATATCATGTTTGGACCTATAAATGCAATAGCCGTTATCAATTAATATTTAAAAACTTCCGCGAGTTTTATAATTCTTTCGGACAAACAATTCAAGTTGGCAACAGTGTTTTGTTGTGTTTTATAAAGAACTACACGGACAAAAGAGAATTACGTACAAAAGAAAATTGTGAAAACAATTCATCAGAAATAAAAAACCAGTCGAGCGAAGTGGATGTCCGTTTGGAGGCAAAGTGGAGATTAGTGTGTAAAATGTAAAATAAATATTTATTAGTTTTATTATCTACGAGAATGCACTATAATTTGCTGAGTGAAATATTGATAAAAGAAGATCTTGATTATCGGGAAATTTAAGGATTTGCAAAGCAATAGTTTTTGTTCATTTAGAAATAAACTGCAACTTGAAATAAACTCGGGGAACGCCCACTGAAAAATTAAAAAACGAAGGCGTAAAATAATTTTTCTACAAAATTATAATCATTGATTGGCCTTAAATGAAGTATGTGCATAAATACTATTTTAACTTTATTTGAATAAAACGAATGTGTATAAAAGGTTTGCTTTATTTTAATTTTTGATTTTTTAAAGGCTGTGCCCCTGATATTTTTACAGATATTTGAAATGACTACGCTAAGTGACACGCCCACGCAGACAATATTGAGCTCAACGTCAGAGTCTAGTGATGTATCAATAAAAATAGAACAGGGTGTGTTACCTGAAAGCGGTGATTATGGTGATGGGAGTGGATGCCACAGCGTTAAGAGAAAGGGTACTCCAACAAGTACTACATATGAATCGAGAACAACTGATAATGGAAGGTATGCAAATAACATGCAGGACGACAATACGTTTGATAGATCCCGCAGCATATTTAAAACAGATATTGATATAAAAGAAGAACCAACTATAGACATCGATGACAGGCATGCCGATGTGGAAGAGGAACACGAAGAAAATAGCAGCTTTGACTCACAGTCACCGAAATCCCATGAACAGATTATTTCGCCTAAAATAAGAGTTACGCCCACAAGCAAACTAATAGCATCTAACGTTGGTCAAGACAACAAGAGACGTTATGTATGCCCTTATGAGAATTGTACAAAAAGCTATGGAAAAAGCTCTCATTTAAGATCTCATTTAACATGGCATACAGGTATTAAGCCATTTGTTTGCAAAGAGGCAGGCTGTGGTAAAGGTTTTACACGTTCGGATGAGCTTAATCGGCATATAAGAACTCATACTGGAGAAAAACCTTTTGAATGTGTTCAATGTACGAAAAAGTTTTCAAGAAGTGATCATTTAACAAAGCATTTGGCAACACATACGAAACAATTGATAGCTGCTAACAAGCTTTTGATGAAAAAACTCAGAATGGATATAGATTTTTCTCAAAGTGTTAATACTAAATCACCAGTTGCAGCGCTCACTAGAAATATTGAAGACATTAAAGAGCCTTTAGATAACACGCCTTTTATTTGCGGTTTTCAAGAGACTAATGTACATAAGCGTAAATCAAATTCTCTGCAAGAAACTACTGCAGGTCAGGAAATACATGAAACTAATTTAAAAATTAAATTAGAAAAAGCTGACGACGACGTAGAAGATATAAAAACAGCATCTAAATCGGAAAGAACGGAAATATCTAGTCCGCCTGTCGAAAGTAATGTAAATGTGAACATAAAAATAGAACCGAATATTCCAATAAAGGCTGAACCCTTCGATGAAACCTTAGTTAGAGAACCACGCAGGCAATCCTATGAAGATGAACCTGATGATGATGCCATTATGCCTGAGGCTAATTTGCCACCTCTGATACAAAATACAACGCCACCTGTAGTAACAGTTCATGATATGAAGAGATCAGCAAATCTAGTTTATGACCCCACACGTCCACACCCATGCTCCCAATGCACAAAGAGTTTTAAGCGTCAAGATGATCTCAATCGTCATATGCGTACACATACCGGTGAAAAACCTTTTGCTTGCAATGAATGTGACAAACGGTTTATGCGTAGCGACCACTTAAAAAAGCATATGAATACCCATATCCGAGTAAGATGATTTCTTAAAACTTAATCCGTATTTATAAGTTAAACGTAATTGCTTTTAAACGCGGGTTTTTCTCTAGTTTTGTTATCAAATGTTGTTTTATTTAAACGATTAACAATAATACATAGCCTAAAGAAAACTAACAATTTAGCTCTTATACTTTTGGAAAAAAAAAATCACTTAACATAATTTGTGAATTACAGATGTATAAAAATTTTACGAACGAATCAACTGCAGTATCTTCAATAACACAACTTCCTGGTCCATCGATAAAATTAGAGCATGGAGTTTAAGTGAACATAAAATCAGATTACCGCTGATTGGCATGGATGTATAAAAAAATTTGTTTAGAAATTTATAAACCGAGTATACGTTTAAAACTGTATGTATATACACAAATATATATGTGCGTAAATATAGTATATGTTAACTTGCCACAAACAATTTCTACTTAAATACGGAAAATATTCTAAAACTAAATTAGTCAATGTGAATAATTATTATTATTATAATATTTTAAAATAATTAAAGTAATTTAAGCATTAGTATTGATTGTATCAGTATTGTAACTTTTCACTTTCAATCTCCATATTTATGTATGTTGGTATTTATTATTATATTAATTACAATATGTAATACAAATAGCTCCGACCACACAAAACATCCTTGTAGCAAAAGAAGATTGGTATTTAAAGACCAAATTCAGTTAAGTGGCTGCATACGCATATAATTGAAATTATACGTCTTGATAGGCGAAAGAAATTATTTTCAAGTCCTTTTTTTGATTGTCCAAAGAGCTTTTAATAAAAATAAACAATGTACAACCATTGGAAGAATTTTCAAATACTTTGAATGTGTGGCTGTGGCGTGTTGTAGTGATTAAAGCAATCGGCGACGAAATTCGGGTAATCGAGAATCTAACACCGAAAAGGACGAAATAATGCTAATTTTGATTTTCAAATGTTCAATACCCCTTAAATAAGCCATCAGAGGGTTAAAAGTCAACAAAAGTTTCTCATCACTACACTCCATACATAAACGCAGAGGATGCTGTTTTTGGACAATGACCAATGCAATGCTGAAACTGAAGAAACTTGATTAATAAAACTAAAAGCAAATAAAATAAGATGATGGGGCGATTTATTATTTGATTGTAGCATATTCAACTTATATTTATTATTTATACCATATAACTAAATTATTTAATAATCTTATGTCGGTTATGTATGACATAATTGGCTTTATGCCCGAACATAATAGTTTATAAAGCATTTTTGTAAATATCTTTAGGCCTTTGAAAATTATCATGTATAAATTCGTGATAAATATATACATATTAATCTGTTAATATCTGATGTTATTGAAAAAGAGAGAGAGAGAGTTCTATTTTTCTTTAATGGTATAAATTTGGTAAGGATTTAATTTAATAATAACACATCTTATATAGGTTGTTAATATTCCTTTAAATATACATATATTTTTACGTTTCATAACTAATTTAAATTAAAATTAACTATGTATGTATGATTATTTGTAATGACATTATATTGGTTTGTAAATAAGAAATTTAATAATTATGTATAATAAAGTAAGTGTATATCACGATTGTAGTTTTTTGTAGCTGATATAAATGTAGCAATGTAGTAAACCTTTGGTAATAAATTTTTGGTCTGCAGCATACATGAAGGGCATATTTAAAATTACCTCCTAATCTATACAAGTGTATGTCTAAAACTAATAAATAAAGTTGCGTGTAGGTGGGAGTGGCAGCAGCATAAAAAATGTTTTAACATTGAAACCTACATACAATAAACCTAAACGCGTTGAAAATAATCAATTCTATTTCTTCGTTACTGCTGTAAGTTGTGAATCAAAAAAAATTTTTTCTATTTCATTGGAATTTTGATAACAAAATTAGTTTCTGAGGGAATGAAAGTAAAGTATGCTTACGTTACGCCTTTTTTGTTATTTTTTTTTAAATTACGTTTTGTGCTTGATATTCTTTGACTGCTACCAAAAAGCCAACAACCAAATATAAAGGTTTGGTTGCTGGTTTCTTCTTGCATATATTAGTTCTCGTCATCATTTTCACTAATATCCCAACACATATTTATAAACATTTTTACGGCAGACAACATCAAATACAAGAACAATACTGATGTTCTGGATAAAGTGAATGTGCAGTACATATTTGCTTGTTTCGTATTGAAGGGTCGGTCCGTTGCCCGCCCCGTTATCGTTCTGCTAACAGCGCTGCTTGCCACACCTTTTTCCTGTTAATTTTCTTTTTTTTTTTGTAAAAGATTTGTGGATATATTTTCGTACGTTTGCCATTATACTTTATGAGCTCATGGTTTTATTTGGGCGTAGTTTTTTTTTGAGGAGTGGTTGCTTTATTTTATATGTTCAATGTTTTTTATTACATGCTTAGTTTGTTATGGAGAAAGGTCACAATGTTTATTCACCATACCATAAATTTCTAAACAAGAGAATTTAATCTTATTCGTTGGTTCTTAAAAGAACAGACAGAAAGAGAAAATATATGTAATTACGACCGAACTCGGCAAAATTGTTCAACTTTAGCTTTCATAATTTTTCAATTTTAACCGAAACACGCTAAATTGCAGTATGTCTCACTCTCGCAGAATTGAAGTTAATATATAGGAATAACTTGATCTTGATAATCGAATAGTACTCGACGTTGATAGCTATGGCCTAGCCAATGCTGTCCTCAAAGAAGTATGGACCGATGAAGTAGCCAGCCCAAAATGAACACCAAACAGTGACTTCCTCGCGATGCATTGGACGCTTTAGGATTTCATGTAATTACTATCGTCCCAAAATCGACAATTTTGTTTATTGACATACCCATTCATCCAGAAACAAGACTCATCGTTTCACACGATTTTTCGATCAAATTAAAGTTGTCAACTGCTTCAAAGCCCGTTCAGGAAACAGACGTCGTGGTCTATGATAGTCCGTGGTGATTTGGTAAATCAAACTGAATAAATGACAACTAATTTAACAGATGAATGAATGAAGTTCTCTGTTGGAAGACCCGATATACATCTAATAGTGGGTAGAGTCTCCTAAGTTCAAAAAATTCTGTCTGTGGTGCTGCTATTCAAATTCGTTTGCAATTCACCATTAATCAGAATCACTTCTTTAAGATGAAACATGGTTTGTTAATGATATTTTCCTTATAAACACAACGGGTCAACCATCGCCAAATGTTTTCAATTGAATTTTATTCTGGAGAGCAAACAGGACTGTCCATAATTACAATATTTGTAGATTGTACCCATTGTTGAGTATAAATTTTGCATCTAAAAACTTGTGAAAAAAGAAAAGCTGAACACATGGTGATTTCAAAAAGTTTGGTTAATTTTAAAAATACCTCACATATAAATTGTATTGGAATGTCCTTACGGCCAATTGCAAATTTCTGCGCACGGCAGTTAAGGGTTCATTAAACGGTATTATTGTCACACTAATAAATCCTACAGGCAAGTTACTACAATAACATATTTGAATATTACCAAAATACTCGGAACCGTCTACTAAAAATGCAATCCATCGCCACTGCTCCTAATTACTTTGTTTTCAGTTAGGAGCTAGTCTCTTAATTATACATGTCAAACCGAATGTTAGGATTTAAAAAAAGCTGATTTTAACCCAACTCTATTTCCGTTGAAAGTGTTTGATGTTAAATATTAGTTGCATTCGATTTATGAAAGGTTTAAGTTAATAAAAATGTATACTAAAACAATATGTTTTTTAATAATAAAGTAGAACTTTTGTATTATCCATACATACATATTAAACTTAATAGGCGATCTTATAATTCTTTAATAAAAGATGTATATATATATTTATATATATTTCAAATAGATACATACATATGTAAAGATCATAGGACGTTTAAAACTAAACTTTATTAAAGTGTGAGGACAACAACAACGACAATTTTCTTTTATGGATTGCAATAACGTTTTGATCTTTTATGTTTTTTCTTTGCTTCATTGGTCAATGGTTCTTTACCACTACTTTCCAAGTCGAATGATTCCCGAAATAATTTCAAACTTTGTTCGTGAGCTTCGGCAACGTCGGCTAGGTTTTTGGCAACATTTTGCTCTTGTTGATTCGTGCTATTCGATTCAAATGAATTGCATTTGTCTGGATCCATACACGTTTGAGATTGATAGTAGTCATAGTTAAAAGCTGAAGCAATTGATTCCGCTGTGGGAAATGACGACGGACAATTCGGAAAGTTATCGTCCTCTATGGGTTCATAGATACTCTGATTAAGAAAATGTGTAACAGATGATGAGTAAATATTTTTGTTATTAAACGTTAAAGAGTTGTTGCTGTAGCTGCTGCCACTTCCGCTGTTATTGAAAGCGTAAGCCGCAAAAGAACTGAAGGCCGATGATGGATTTATTGATGTGGGAGAAGTTAGACGCTGTAAAACAAAATTATCTACAAATGCTGAATTAGAGCTTTGCGATGGTCAGAACTTTAAGTCTTTTATGGCTTGTGGTAAATCGGGCAGTTTAATATCTTTAATCTGTTGTGGAATGTTCATGCTTTTCACTGCACTCACAGCTCTCGCTGGAGCGGCCGATATACCGGCCTCTTGTTTAACCAATTTATTTTGTTCCTCAATTCTGGCCATAATGTCAGCCATATTCGTCTGTAATACCATACCACCCATTACTAGCTCCGATAGTATATGATGCACTGCATCGGCGTGAAAGATTAAATCCAATTCGCATACATTTTCGAAGCACTTATCAAGTGTCTCAACAAATACCTGTATCAGATCTAAAATACCCAGCTCGCTTTCCGATGAATCCACGCAGAAAACAAAATATAGAGTGGCATAGTGGCGATAAATAAGCTTGTAATCTGAACCTCCAATTAAACTGTAAATGCATGGAGTTAATTAAAACACATTTTTTCGACTCCAAATTTCTCAAACTCACCTGCCACCTTCAAGAAAATTGCATACATTGTCATCTCGTTTGGACACTAATTGAAAGGTTTCCTTAATTATCTGCTGTTGCATATCCTCATTCTGTAGTACAAATAGATGAAAAAACAACATGAGGTTCATGATCACACAGAAAATCAATAAAAAAAAAATCATTTTACAAAAAAAAGAAACAAATTTACTTACAAAATATTGATAGAACTTGGAGAGGCGTGGTTTGCCATGATTATTAAAAACTAAAATAGCTTTAATCATTATTTATTTAGTATTCTAATGTCGTATTTGGAAATTGTTATCTATGAAGCTGTGCTGGTTAAATATTTATGATGCATTTAATCTTTTTTTTTTGTTTTCTCTTCTAACAGAAATTAATAACAAAAAACTTCACATTCTCCAAGTTGTACCAGTGACACTCAGATAGTCGAATACTCAAGTATTGAGTAGTTGATTGCATATGAAGTTGACGACCATAGATTTACTACATATTATTACAAAATACACTTAAAGAAATAAATATTTACTTACATTTAAATTTATCTCTAAAATAAACTAAAATAGAAGAAATATCGTATGAAATTTTTGTTTTATAAATAAAAATGTGAATACATTAAAAATTCATCTAATAGCTCATCTGTTTTACTAGTGCTATGGATCAGAACGATTTATCAAGGAGAATTGAATGATTTGATATCTGTCGTGGCAGATATCCAGAGGATTTCAGTTTCTGCAAGAGGTAACTAAGGAATTTAGCAAAGTCCTGAATAAGTTGATCGATATTTCAGATAAGGGAATTGATAAACAGTCTGATTTGCATATAGGTCTTCCTTTGATTAATCTAAATGTTCAATTTTAACCCATTTTGTTTTATTGTACTCGATTTATACATCCTTTTTTTCAAGTGTAGTTTGATGTCATAATATGGCACCACTATGTTCCTCAATTGAACAGCTGAGCGCATTTCATGAGAAGTGGCAAATGTTTTCATCAAAAAAATAAAAATTTGCCTTATTTTAGCAAAAAGTAAATACATTATAGATAAGAAAAACGTAAATCTAGAAGAAATTCATTTAAACAATTCTGTGCCAGTGATTTCGAATGAAAAACTTATATTAAAGCAAAAAAAAAAATCAAAAGAAATTAAGGCGTAGCATACCAAGTGTCAAATGAAAATAAAAAAAAGAAAAATATATCCTCATATGTGTACATATAAAGAACCTAGAATAAAAATAAAGTGTATAATTAAATTTGAAACAAAAGCTGTATTAACAACTAATTAACTATATGGGACGATTTTTGGCAATGTGGGTGAAATAAAAATATGGGGCATAAACCGATGAATGAATTAAGAATATAGTAAGGGTATGTACTAATGGAAAACAAATTTTACGTACATATAATACATAAAATGTTTAATAATAATAATAATTCGGTTTTTACAGATCTTTATAATAATAATGCAAATGTCAATTCATAAGATTCAGATGTTTCAGCGTCAATTGAAGCATACTGCAGCTTATCAGAGTTACAATATAAAAGAATATTTAGTAAAAGATTACAGAGCGTCTCTATATTTCTACTCTATGGATAGTAGAACAACTCAAGAGATTTGATTAAGTGAACCGGAGTACAATTTGAAATGTGTTCACAGCGTATAAAAAATTAAAAAAATATTTATATTTGCTGACTGAAAATTGAATATAAACATATTGTATATTGTGATCACCTCAGAAAGCAGGTCAACTTATCAAAACGGAAAGCTGATAGACAGTAAATTACTAGAGTAAAAGCAACAAACAGCATCAACATTCTACGCCAGCTATTACAAACTCGTGTTCTAAGTCTAATAGCTGTTACTTCTCTAACATCTTCACTATCATCGCCATCATCTCTAACCGCCAAACTGTTGTCATTAATTTTCTCTTCCACCTCTTCCAAGGGCCAACCACGTACATTCACATCTTTTGTAATGTTGTCTGATTTGGAAGATAGCGATGAGCTGGATACCATTGCAGATGTTATGGGTCTGCGTTCACAGAGTAAGCTCGACAATTTTAGGGAAATGTGGTATCACATATTTTTGTGGGCCTTGTTCTCATCGATATTCATCCACACCTGTGCCGCACTGGTAGCATTTGTAACGTTGCGCAAACATAAATTTGGACGTTTCTTTTCCATATTAATACTGGTAATGGGTTTTTTATCGCCGGCCTTGAGCGGTATTATAAGCAGTGCGGTCATAGCATTTGTACATCGTGCCTCTAGTTTACCCATGTCTCCCATCTATGCCATGGTTTGGGGTGTAGGTCAGACCATAGTCTCAGCGTGTTTAGGTTTTACACGCATCTTAGCCACATTGTAAAGTTTACTTACTACTGTATTGACTGTGTAAATGCTAAAGTATTTTTAATTAATTTTATTTCCTTTTTGTTCTATCATTTTGTAAAAGTTACGTTTTTAATTGTTCATAGTTTCTATTGTACATTAATTTTTCTTATACAACTAAAGTATGTAATTTAAGTAGTGTGTAATCCTTAGCTTAACAATTTGCATCTCTATCATATACAAAATTATAGTAAATTAATTATGATAATATAAATAATACATATATTTAATCAATAAAAACAAAAGTGGCATTTTTATTAAATTCAATTTTTTTAAGATTATTTTTCTTATCTTTTCGTTTAGAAGCTGGAAAATACGTTACAATATTACATGTTTTGTAATGTCATAATAAATGAATCGCAAAGAATCGTTAATTTCTCTAATCTAAGTTTAACAATTTATGTGTCATTCGTAAATTGAAATACTTATTGCTATAAATTGCACATATAATTAATATGTATGTGTTCATTTTAAAATTATTAGTTAAATTGGGATACAGAACATGGGATTATAATTTGTATTACAAACAGTAATTTTAAATAATAATAATAAATTATATTTATATCATGGTTCATAATTATCTGAATAGAATTATTTCGATTTTTTTTTAAGATTTATACGTTAATTTTATTACAACATAATATGCGGCGAACAACAACTAGAAAACAGGAAAGAGGCAAAAACAAAGAGAAATAATTTAAATGTAACGAAGAAGGTAAAACAGAGTAAACTCACTAATTAGTTAATATCAGTGACGAAACATTTAATATCACAAATCTTAGTAGAGGTGAACTCAAGATCCTAAAAGATTCTCCACCCAGTTTAAGGACTCATTCCGTTCTGGAACGGTCCAACATGGGCTATAAAAGCCTAATAATTTGACATAAACAATAATGCCCTGAAACCCAACACCGTGTCACACTCTTGCTTTTCAGAAGCATAGTGAAGGACTTCTTCTAAACAACAAACAAACTTTAGTTAATATAGGTCCCAATCAGTGTACTGAAGCTAGCTGGGCTATGTAGATATGCAATCATATTCACTGGCCAAACCTACTGGTTTGGTAATTGCAAACACCTCCAATGCAGTACCAGCCCCCGTCTTCGACCTAAGTAGTACAATTAAGTAGCAATTAAGAACCACTGAGGGCAGCGTGAATTTACACATCCTGACCATATAGTCCGTAAAATCTAGGCATAGGTTCAGTATGTCCAAGTCAGCAAACCTCAAAGTTATGGCATGTCCAAACTACTCTTCTCTAGTAAGACCTTTTTTAAAAGACTTCAAAAGGTTGCTGACGACACACGTTATGCTCAAAGAGTACAATGCATGTACTCAAATTTATTTCTCCAATGCACTTTGTTTTTGATCTAACTTTGAGCCTAAACCCTAACAAACAAAATTTTAAAATCCTATCTCTTCCAGCTTCTTTGAAACAAGACAATTCACATTCACTTCTTATTAGCGAGGACACGTCTACTGTAAATATCAAAACAAACATCTACTTCGATAATTTCAAGAATTTTTATGTTTTTTAGCACTAACAATAAAATACAGTTCAAATGATTCATTTGATAAATAAAGTAAACAAAGATTTGAAATAACAAAACAAAAATACGTTTTACGTACTAAAATATCCTCATGATTTGAAATAATATTTTAAACTAAAACTCCTTTTCAAACCCGTAGAAGGCACTATTTACTCGTTTTCTTTATGACTACGAATATGAACTTCATCAAAAAGAAATGTTAACAAAATATCGTTATTAGTTAAAACAAATTTTGAGCTCTATCCGCTAAACAACCCATAGAAAGTATTATTATTTCACATTTGCAAATAATCCTGAATGCATACCATTCAGATGTTCTTACAGAATTTTTATTCGTTATATTATCGCTGGAATACATTAAATTTCGGTGGTTACTCATTAAAAATTGCATTTCATATTTTTTGCAGCGATGAAACCTTCTTTTCCTTACAGCATTTCGATTCCTGATCTATTGCACTTCATCAGGCATAAGATCGACGTTACTCGGCTTGTAAATAATTATAATATAATTTGTAGTTGTATTCTAATTAATAAATAAATAATAAACGTTGCCTGCAATCGGTTTCAGTCATATTTTCTTTTTATACAATAAGCCACAATTCGTTATTAATTTTATAATAAGAATAAAACCGTTTTTGTACACCGACCACAAAACATATCTGATAATATATAATTCGAATATTATACAATTTACAGTATTTCAGACTGTTGCCGATAATATAATTTCCCGCTGTGGGTGTTATTATTGGAACACAAAATGCAGATGGACTTTTCATTATTTACTTCTTTACGTTACTGCAACGGTTAAATTTTTCTGTGTCACTTTCAAACTAAACATACATACATATGTACAATATTCGTAAGAGCTAAACTTCCGCTTCGTAAATATTAGGATTCTGAATTTTTCTGACTCTAAATTATTTTTAGATACAAAAAAGATAATACTATGTTTTATCTCATAATTAGCATATTCTTTATTGTTTCAAAAATCGACTTGTTCCACTTTCAAAATAGACAGCTTATATGTATGCAGATATATTCGGTAAGTTGTAAATAATAGAAATGAAATTTCTTTTCCAACAAATATGTGATAAAATTTTAAATGCTGAACTGTTATTGGTAAAATACTAGAGTAGTGTGCTAGACTATTAGCATGAGGGTAGTGGGTTCGATTCCAATCAGGGAATCTGTTTGTTACGCTACACCGAGCGTAAGATCTAAGTTACTCAGCTCGTTAAAGATATATTATTATTTCAAACAATTTCAAAGTTGGCTGGCTTTCGGTTCTATAAGATAAAAAATGAGGACTAAAAATATCCAAGTTTAAACATCTCTTATCACAATAAAAAACAAATTAAAATATGCAAGGTTTTCTAATAGAATACTTTAGATTTAATCGATATCGATATATATTCACTCACTTTTCTCAAAATATAAGAAAATCCAAAACACGGAATCAGGGATTTAATAATTAATTACTTAAGTTATAATCTTTTAATTTATTATTTCATTATCAATCTTTGAAATGTAAATAGCTCGCCTCTATCATTTAAATGTTTGTAGACTCCATGTATATAAATAAACACTCCTTTGGCAATTCCTCCCTCTTATAGAAACGTCTAAAGGATTTCATAGAAACAAAAAAAAAATACGTACGTACCTTTGTTTTTAAGTTCATGCCGACAATATTTTCTTAAATTTTTGTTTTCGAATTCCTACCAATGATGTTAACAGTTCATATTAGTATTGTTGGGTCTTTGGAGTTATAAAGCGTATACAATTTATCGGATAAGACATTTCCTAAGCGACGATCGGTTTGTAAAGCCACTGGTCCCGAGCGTTTAATTTTTAAATCTGCCATTTCTTTAACAGCTTCAGGATTATTTTTAAGATCCTCATTAAGTTTCTTAGGACAGGAATACTTGTCGATTATAGTCTCAGCCACTTCAAGCGTTACTAAAGGCAAACGATTTAAATGTTGCTGCCATAATCGACCAAACCCGCTTGTGCCCTCAATACGGACACATTGTTTTTTATCATTTGCGAGAAACTTCTTGAAAGTGCCCAGTATTTCGGATTTTTGTTTTTTGTATGGCACCTCGGCTACAGCTTTAGTTAAACGTTTCATTTGATTTACGATTTCTTTGCTAGAGGATTCAACTTCCAAAACTTTGAGTTGCTGCATAACCTGAAGTTCTATTAAAGCGGAAGACGCTGTAGAAGACAGTTTTTCATGGTTACGTAAATATAATACAATATGTTGATAGCCTGGAAAATGTGTATTGAAGTCATCGCCTATTTCACTGAGAGTTCCTTTCTTATGCATGTTCAACAAGTCGCTTTGCGTTAATAGCTTTACTGCTTGTGTTTCTTTTTGCCATACCCCACTCAAGGCATCGACTTTATTTGGTTCTAAAGCTAACTGGCCCATGCTACGTTCCCATATCATAGTTTCCTTCATTGGCAATGTTCTTATTTCATACTTCAAATCTCCTGCCATATTATTGAGCTCAGATATTAAATCTCTGCCATAAGGAGCGGACATCACGTGAGAATCCAGTACTAGGCGCACATATTTCTGACACTCTCCTGGTTTAATACGTTTTTGTTGATCCCGTATAGTCTTTTTCCATAGTTTGTCGGACTTGTTATCCATTTGTTTAAAAAAGATATTGAAATATTCCACAAGATCGTTTTGTTAACAACGAAATTGGCGGCTTTAAATACCATTTACAGCAACGCTGATGAAATAGTGGCCCGTGAACTAATATTGCCTTATTTAAGAGGACTCTGTTTTAGTATAATACATTAGTGCTTTACCACATCTCTGTTTTAATTTCATCAGCTGTTAAATAGAGGTTAAGTTTTCGTGATTTAAATACAAAACCAAGAATGAGCAATTTATTAAGATTACTAAAGAACCCGGTAAAAAATATTTGCACTAAAAACTCTGTACGTTTAATAAGTCGTCAACCATTAGCGCAAAGTCTAAAAGATGTTTTTTTGTTAGGTAAAAAAGTATGTAGAGTTGAAGAATCGCCAACAAAAATATTTGCCGGATTACAACGTTCAAATTTATGTACCAGAGTGTATGACATAAACACCAACGTTACCAAAGATGTTATATTGTTCAAATATGAAAATCCTCGATTTTTTAAAATATTGAACATATTTGGTATATGCCAATTTGTTTTTTGGACTTATTTATCTCATTTTGCCTTTACAACTTTAAGAGATGCACCGGTAGAGCAGAAAGATGATGAGGAACTGAAGTGGTATGAGCGCATTAATCTTGGAGAAAATAAATACCGCAATGGCATTACAGCCATGAGCTTTATAATAGGTACACTTATTTATTTTAAATAACTACTACTGCTGCTAAATATATTATTATTTCAGGCTATGGTATCCTGGCAGCTGTATGGATGTTTACATTGCGTTCTGTACGTTTTCTGATACTAAGGAAAGGCGGACGAGACGTTACTTTTGTTACTTACAGTCCTTTTGGGCACAATCGCATTATGACTGTGCCCCTTAAAAGCATTTCTGCACAACAGCCGAGAGACTTGGCCGACTCTCTTTTGCCTTTAAAGGTACAGAATCGCTCGCTGTTTTATGTTCTTGATATGCGGGGGGAATTTAAGAACGCGCAACTATATGACTATACTGCAGGATTGCATAGACGGTTATAAACTTGAAGTCTATTAAATTGAAATTTAGATGTAATAATAAACCATTGTAAATTTATTTATAAAAAAGTATTCATTAAATCTGCCTTAAAAAAAATACTACAAACTACAGTCCAGGATATGTACACTCGAAACTCTTTAATAAACGGGTTCAGGTTTTTGTGTTAGCAGCAAACCAAATCGTTTCTTGATTGTAAGACGTTGTCTGGAGTATTTGTCTTCGGGTGAGAAATGAGCAGGATGGGCTGAAATTGTTGGTCTACCGTCTTCAGTACGTTTCTAAAGGAAAAAATAAGAGTATTGTAATTAATTCCAAATCAATTTAATAAAGAATTCAACAATTTTACCTTCAATGTGTAGACACGTTCTCCATTTTCGTTTAAAGTGTACATTAAATACATAGTGTCAGCTTTTCTTTAATAAGTTTATCAGAAATGGACGAGAATTATTATTTATTGTAGTAAACCACACACGTGCACTTTATTTATGCGATAAAAATGGAACAGGGTGAAATAAAAATAAATTAAAAGGGGAGTATTGCCAGCAGAAAATATTTATAGAGGAAAAACAGGGTTGTTGATATAAGCATTACAATAATAGTTGCCAGATTGTGTCAGTAAGTAAACATTTGTGCATTGCACTGCAGTTTCACGATCAATATCCTCCTTCCATATTTCAGACAAACTGCCTTTCAAAACGTCAAGAAATAGGTGGCTGTAACAAAGACTACCGAGCAACCAGAGTCGATAATTATGACATTTAAAAATCGCTCAAAAAGCAGTCCTACCGGTTTAATTAGAGGGAGAAGAAATGTTATAAGTTCGGCATACTTCCCATGAAAAGTGTTCCTCTTCCAAGCACAATCTGAGCGCTTTACTTTCTCCTCCTATATGGTTCCTGGGTGCAAATGTCAGTTCCAAGTGTCTGGGAAGTAGGGACTTTAAAGTTGTGACTTATGCAGATGATGTGACTATTCTGGTAATTTGTAAATATTTACCAACGTTAGAACTAGTAGAATCTGCGCTTGGAGCTTTATCCACAAGAAACTGGGTATAAATTCCGATAAGAGAAAATTTGTATTGTTCTTGCGTAGGTGCAAGATTGTTACCTTCAGGTTAGAGCGGTAGGTAGCTTTCATTGACGTCTGAGGTAAAGTATCTCAGTGTTATTCCAGATAGCAAGCTGAACTGAAAAAACAACGTCGAGGAAAGAATCAAGAGGAGAATGAATGATTTCTATCAATGTAGGAATTCGATAGGTAAAAGTTTAGATCTTCAGCCTATAACCATTCGTTGGATCTATTTGCGGATTGTTAGACTGGTTATTACATATATTAGTATAATTTGGTGAATTTGGACAAGGCCAGCTTTAAATTGGTTACTGTGTACACCGAACTATTGCAGCGTATTTTACGACGAGGGGGAGTTGGAACCATCCACTGAAATTGCCCAGTCCTTAGTAGGATGAGGTTGAGAAACCAGGTAGTGACTTCTTTGAGGGTTTACAGTCTCTGCCTAGAGCCAATATTAGAACTCTCCAAAGATTTATAAGTGGATTAAACTGGTGAAGAAGTGTTAGGACACCTAGCCGGTAGCCGCGCTAACTTGTGTTTTTATGCTCTACTTTATCACTATCTTCCTCCGGTTCCTATCTCTACTCTTTCCTAATTCCTTTCTCTATTATTACACCACTTTCACATTTTTCCTTTTAGGACGAATTGTCATTGTCCGTATACATCAAAATACTGATTGTAAGAATGTGATACGTTGTTATTTTGCTGCTTCTATGTGAATCAAAATTTTCTCTGTAAAAATGAGCATTTGAAACCGTACATATTCTTAAATCTGGCATCTTCAGCGCTAAATTGTATTTAGTGTGGCAATACTTTTAAAATTGTCAATTTGTACATTTGACAATCTGAATTAACAGATCCATTTTGTTGTTTTTGTGTGCGAAAGACGGTATTTTGACTGCGGATGAATTTGTTTTGTTTTTTCTATGAATAATATAAACTCTGTCAGTAACAAAAATATAAAAAAAATCATAAAAGTGGTTTTATAAATATAAAGGCGGCTAAAATTTGATAAAGATATAGTTTTTGATGAGAAAGAAAATAAAACAAATGTAGTTAATTTAATTTATTTACAGGTAAGTTTTGTTTATTAATTCCCTCTATTTGTTTGGCGTGTGTAACGTAGTTTATAGATGTTTTACAACAACAAAAACGAAAAGAATGAATTAGGATTATGTGCGTCAATAGGGTTACCAAGTTCATTGATCTAAAGACAAAAAAGGGAAATGGAAAACGTGATAATTATTAAAAATTGTCCTAATAAATTTTAATTAATAATAAATTCATATATTATTATAAATTTTATATATTATTATATATTATTATTTAAATTTTATTATATATTTAAAGTTTAAAATTGTTAAATTTTTAATTCGTTTTTTACAATAAATCGGATATCATATCGCTTTTGATTAAAATAAAATTATTTATTAATAACTCAGCAACTATAAATGAGGTTTCTTTTGTTAAATTTAAATAATATTGAATTGGGATTATATTGGTTCTACAAATTAGTTTTGGTATTACTTGAAATATTTGTTTAAGCAATATATAATGAAAGTTTGACAATGAGGTATATGTTGGTTATAAAAGTTGTAATTTGTACATAGTTTTAATAATATTTCTTTCCCCTAAAGGAAACTTTTAACACTTATAAATAGATAAATTGTTTGAAATCTCAACAACTTTAAATCACTAAATAATCACAGTCCTTTATTTTGTTATGCATTTTCATCCTAGTAAAAGTTTCTTGTGCATTACTGTAGCATCAAGAATATATTATTTTTAACTAAATTATTATTTCGTAAGAAAGTATATTAAAATATGTTATAATAATATCAAACGATGAAGAATTGTCTATTATTTACATCAGGTATTCCTACAAACGAATTATATTCGACCTTAAATGTGATATGAGAACGACAGTTACATACTTAAGTGTATTTTTTAAAACTCTGTCCTGCTTTCTAAGTAGTTGAAATACTAATCTTTCAGCTGATTTAAAGTTATCAAATGGGTGTTTTAGGCGATTTTTGTATACTGTTTGGGAATGGCATAAAATGGAAACGGTTAACCCTAAGAAGTATAGTGCATCAATAAAGTACCAATTACTGAATATATTACTACATGATCCAGTTTTAACTGTTGGGCTAAGATTTTATGTAATAATATTAGGGAAAAATACAAATATATAATAATTATTCTGTATTTGAGCCACTACGAAAAAACTAACCTCAAAATGTGTTTACTATGTTATCGATTGATGTGGATTCTATTTGTGGATCGAAATTTACGAAATGCCAATTCTTTAACTAACAACACAAAATAGAAAATTCCTAATGTAATTTTCCTTTAATAATTTATTAAACGCTTACATAATACAATATGGCCGCCGCCCAAACTAGTCATGGAATTATTTCAAGTCTGTTCATACTACATATAGAAAATAATCAGATACAATTTTTTAGGTTATACACTAAAGCTTTTTCTCTGTTGTTAGTTATTTTAGTGTAATTTATTCGTTTGCTTGCCAAAGACCCCAAAACAACATGTCGCTCTCTCTCTCTCCTTCTCTTTTCTTTAACAGTTTAATCATTATACTGTATTTCTCTCTCTTTTACTCTATTTTTTCTTACAGATTCCAAAAAATTGGAATTATGGGTTTTTCTTATTTAGTTTTAAATATAGAGGCGATTTTTTAAAACTTAGACCAAATCGACTGTTATATTCCCATGCGATAGTTTTGGTACAATGAATGTTTATATGGGTTGCTTGCATAGCTTTAACCTATATGAATGAATGTGTTTTTTGTCATACTATATGTATGTATGTATGTGTTCATACGTAGTTTATTTATGTATATCTGAAATTGCATTTAACTACACCTAAAATATATATAATCTTCGATCTTTAAAGTCGGCTTTATAAATATGTATATAAACGTAAAGATATGACTTCACATCTTCTCCCATTTCCTCTATGTTTTTGGTTTGACTCTCTTTTTATATTCTTCATATTATCGGATATTTCTGTCTCTTTTTGTTTAATGTGTTTCTACTGGTTTCTGTTGTTTTCATCTGTTCTTTACAAAGTCTGTTTTTATAATTTTTTATATATATTTTTATTTTTAAGGATTATAAATTATATTTTTGTTAACTTTGTTTCAATTATTATGATATTTTTAAGCAACGTCAAAGAAAGTTTGGATTTGTACCTATTTGTTGTTGTTGTTTTTTTTTCTTAGTTGCGATGCTGGACTTACATATGTATGTATTATGTATTCGAGTTGTTTAAAAATGTACATACATATGAGGTGTATACTATATTTTATTAATTTTGGAAAACGTTTATTTCTAACATTGTCGGTTTACTATCTTATAGTGTTTATACATCTGTAATGTTTTGTTTATTTTTTTAAGTAATTAACAATATATGTAATACTTATTTATGCATATACATATATATATATGTACATATGTTAGTTTGGTTTTTGCTAGTGTAGGTTAGGTTATTCTTAAAAGTAAATTAATTTTTCATAGAAATTATTTAATATGTTACAATTTAGACCAGGTAGACAAATTAATCAAAACTAATAGAGGACAAAAATCGAAAGATAAGTAGCATAGAGGGATAGAGAGAGAGAGATAGAGAGCGTAAAAGAGAGTATAAGTATTTCTGTGTAAAGAAGTGTTCATACTGTTTAAAACAAACGAAAACAATTTTTATTCTTATAAATAGGTCGTTATTGGGTATATATTATATTATTAGGTTAAATAGAAACCTTTATATTTTTTATCTATATATATATTCTACCTTCTCCCAGCCTACCCCATAGATCAGTTTAAAATTAGTACAATATATGTATATTCATATTATAATATATGTACATACATACATACATACATACATACATAGATATGTACTAATGCAAGACGTCATATGGGAGATTGACAATTGCTATTCTATCTGTATCTGCTTGATAAAGTTGTTTATTGTGCTTTTTGAAAAATTTCTTTTATTTCGGTTCAACTTTTTCCGTTGTACTAAGTATACCTATAAAGTTGGTTTAAATATTTATTAATAATAATAAAAAGAGAACCAGGAGGATGGCATATCCTTACCCCTTTCCACATCTTTTCTGAGATATTTTCTTTTAGAAATATTTTGTTCATCGCCTTGAAGTCATTTCCATATGTATACGAATCCTTAAATTGATTACTTTTTATTACTTTAATTTAAATATATTTCTTGTTGTTTTTTTATATAATACATATGTAACAGTAGAAAATTTAGTTTAATTTTTGTGTATGTATCCATAAAACACAAATACGCCCATTACTTCTTGTTGGTTGTATCATGTTCCACAACTTCTCGTCTTTTGCTAAGAAAGGAGTTAACACGTTTCCGATAAAAAACCAAAATCTTTCATAATTTTTTTTTATAAAAAATTTTAACAAAAAAATATCGCATAATGCATGTTATTAAAAACATAAAATAGTAAAATTAAAAAAGCTCTTTTTTTGCACAGCTTTAAGGCAAAAAACGAGCTTTTGTTATAAATAATGATAAAATGAATAAAATATACGTTTTTAATAAAAATTTACAAAAAAATTAATAAATAAAAATAAAATAAATAGTATAAGTGGATTTTGTTAAATTTTATTGACAATTTTAAAGACTATAATTGCAATCCACATACAATCCACTTTGTTTGTATACTACATAAACACAACGTGGATCGCATTTTTATCGATAAAAATAATAGTCCTTAAAAGAAAAACAAAGACCATAGGCAAAATCAAGTCTTTAAAATCCCTTGCCCCCTAGTAAACCCGTGAATCCAGCAGAGTATGTTTTGTTACTATTTGATTTTTTTTGGTATTGCTTGCTTGTGTCATGGCGGCCGCCGCTTAGTTTTGTTATTACTGGTTGTATACTTTTGCTTGTTGTACATACACACATATATACATATGTAGTTTCTATATAGAGTTGGAAGACTTTTTTCCACAACTATGCTTCTAAAATTAAAACTATCTGCAACTTAGTTTAGTGTTCTTTCTTTTATAGGTAATTTATAGGCATAAATCCTATTCCAAGGTATTTCTAAAAAAATTTTCTAGCCATTGTTGGACCTGTGGGAGGAGGAGAAGGGGAGAAGTGCCGCTTAGGCATAAAAGAAAACCGTAAATATTTCCCGGGGTTCAACTTAAACCTATCTTGATAATATATATTATCAATATATTTTTCGCAAAGAGGCAAATCTGTAACGATTGTACAGTTTTCGGAAACAAATCTATAACCCGAATGGCCATTATACATACGAACATATCAAAGTCTCGTCTCATCATGCAAGTTGAAAATATCTTTCGTTTCTTTTCTGCTTTGTATAGTTGTTGTTCAGTTCTCTGTTTCACGTGCAAACGTACGGTCGCGTTTTATATTCATATACTCACATTTTGCGTTGTTTTATTCTTTATTGTAAGTCTCTGGGCTGTAAAGCTTATTTTCGACCGAGCAACGTATTTTTTGCTAAATGTAAGTCATAATTTATTTTCTTTACTTAAAAAATTAATAATAAATCAAAATATTTGGTCAAATTCAAGTCCCTAGCTTTTTTGTTTTTCTCTTTTTATCTCTTTTGGCCTCTCTCTTTTTTGTTTATTCTCTTTGTATACGACACTGTTTTTCTTCATAATAAAACGCCATTTTGTCAATTTGTTGTTTTTGTCAAAACATTATTTTCTAAATTATTTATTTGGGTTTGTTTCTTGTTAATTTGTAATTCGTAAAATATGTTGCATTTTTTGCCTAAATGGGTCCTATCATGTATACAAAGTCAATAATTTGTACATATTATATATTTACTTACTTTAAGTAAGGGAAAATAAAGCGTAGATTACCTCAAATTTGACATTTTTCGCAAAATGTCAAATTCTAAGTGTAGTAACAGTTAGGGTTCTTAGCTCATCATGTTTTCATTAAAATTATGTCTATACATGCATATACATATGTATGTTCTACAAATGATAAAAATAATTTTGTTCCATTGCCGTCGGCGTGATTGGGTCATTGTTACTAAGAGAGGGGTATTACAATGCATTAAATAAACTATAAGAAATTACTGTAATAATCAATAGTTACATAATGTTACATCATTTTCTAAATTTCATTTATATTTTTGATCGAAAATGTATATCAACAGAAATTTTTGTTTTATTTTTTACTATATTTCTTTAATTAACATTTATTTTTTTGTCAATGCATTAGTGATGTGCAAACAAAAAAATAACCGGATGCCCTGCAATTACCGCAAATTACCTAACGTATAAACATTGAATTATATAGCATATTTTCTTCATGTGTAATTTTTAATTCAAATATTTATGAACAAAATCGTTATAATTTTTAAATGTAAAGTTGTGCATGTAATTGGTTTTAAAAAACATAGACTTCATCGGAAACAATAAGTAGCAGTGAAAATTGTAATAAGCAAGTTGATGGTATTGTTTTTGTTGAGCTTCAATTAATTTTAAATATTAATGTAATATTGAATTATTATATTTAAAGCATTTTAAAGTTATTGCGTTTAAGTGATATTTGATTTTAATCTCATTGCTCTTAAATTTTTTATTCGATTAGAAGTACCGAATGCTTATGGGGTAATCTTTTGGTTTTATAACACTATCGAAAGACAGTATGAAAAACAGATGTTTGTGTTTTAAGTAGTGTGGTGTGTTCAGTAAATGCTAAAAAATTGACGTCAAAACAAAAAGAGAAATATTGTCTGAGTTGTTGACATTAAGAATAAAAACTATTTGACGTTTAACTACTAAATTTTGAATTACAATAAATTAGATTCAAATTTCGGTTTCTATCTTATAGATAATCTAATGCATACAAGAGAAATATAAAAGAAATATAGTAACAATATAACTTAAACAAGATGATGGAAGTTAAACAAAATACTGCAGTTGATTTAAATGATCTGTTGGCGTCGTCGAAGAGCAATGGGTCCGATGAAGTGGATGATGCCGTGATGGAAGATTTAACAGATAGGCATCCCGATTTGGTACGCTGCGATATTATGAAACCCGACGGTTAGTATTGTAAAATTATTATAGTTATTCATTTATATTAAAATATCCCTAAATCAATTCAATATTTCACAGACAAGACGGCTAATGTGTGTATGGCTAATGGCAATATAATTAATGCTGATGAGGTTGATGGAGATATAAACGAACCAGTTAATCCCGAATTAGAAGATGCTTTACTAGCTGATGAAGATATTCTTCCTAATTTGGACAGTAAACAAGTAGAACCAGTTCCCGCTGCAGCTGAAGATGATATCTTGGCTGATAAAGTGGAGACTTCGAATTCTACGACTAGTTCAAGTAACTTAAGAGATCCAGGTGATGATTTGGATACTCTGCTATCTAAAATAAACGATATAGTGGAAGACTGTATTGAAAATGAAGCCGATAATAACGTTATAAGCACCGAAAAGCTTTTGGAATCTGCAAATATACCCTTAGAAAGATCTAGTGCAAAAAATGTAAATTTAACAGAGGGCGTCTTGTATGTGGCTGAAACAAAATTGAATGAAGTACCCGAGAAAATTAGTACCGAAGATAGAGAAGCAAATGCACTAACCACAAGTGAAGAAGCAGAAGTTGTTTCACCCTCTATACCCGCCACAGAAAAGATTGTTAAAAATACGGAAAACGAGCATCATGATACAGACAAAGGAACGATTAACAGTATAACTAATTTAAACGAGCATCATGATGCAGATAAAGGAACGATTAACAGTATAACTAATTTAAACCCGGAAAAAGAATCCCTTTTAACTTCTCCGACTAAAGTTATCAATGTATCGAAGAATGAAGAAATCGAACAAGAACAAGAACAAGATAAGACTGAGCATTGCAATGTAGAAGCTGTTCAAGATAATGAAATAACATCAAATAGTGATGAGAATCATGACGATATGCGGAACCAATCATCTGGGGGTACTGTTACAACTGACAGCTTAAAATCTCCAATAAGAGATGCAAAATTGGTTGACACAGAAAAGAATATTCAAAGGGGTGATGACAAAAAAAGTTCAGTGGATGACATAAAATCCAATGAACAAAACGAAAACGAAGATTCAGATGATGAAATAGTTTTCTATGTGGACAAGCCACCAGATACAAAAGAAAAAATATCTAAAGAAGAAGAAAAACCAGTAAATACACAACAACTAAGTGAAACATTAGCTGCAGAAGAAAATGATGTTTCAAAATCAGAACTAAAAGAAACTTCCATAAAGAAAATAAATCAAGATGATGATGATGTTGTACTCCTACTGGATGATGATGAAGAGGAAGCAAACCCATCACTTAAAGAAGAAAAACATGCTAAAGGTGATTCCACAGAAAATCCGGAAGAAATCAAAAAAAGTGAAAATGACAAACCCATGGACGATGAAGTTGCAGTTGAAAAATCTAAAGACATTGACATGGACAACTCAGATAATGCACGTGATGATTTTGCTAGCGAAAAATCGAAAGATGTCGAAAAGCTTACAAACAAAACTGTAACAACGGAAGCTTCTGAAGAAGCAAACAGTAATTGCAGTAGTAGTAGTAATCTTTTGCAGGAAGCTAAATCAGTTGAAAATGCAGATGAACCAACTCCCGAAGATTGTGAAAATGAAGAGGATGATGATGAGGGAGATGTAGAGTTAATCGACAGCGAATTAAAGGAAACAGATTCTACAACAAAGGTCGACGATTCCGAATTACCACCTCCAGCTAAGCGTTTACGATTGAGTGAAGACAGCGTACAATCTTCAAAAGCTGAAGAGGCCAGCAATGACCAAAAGGAAGATAATATATCAGGAAAAGAGAACGAACCCATAGAAGACCTTGAAGCCAAAGGATCTCCCGAGGATTCGCCATCTTCCTTAAAACGCAGTCGTGATGTTATTGAAATAGAAGGAGATGAGAAATCGAATGATTCCAAGGTTTCAAATGACAGTATGCATAAAAAACTACGTACGACAGAAGTAGAAACTGACTTAAAACCTGCAGAAGCTACAGATGGTGAAAAACCATCTGAGGACACAAAGTCAGCGGTTGACGTAAAATCAGATATTAAAGCTATTCCCTCTTACCAACCTATTCCTTTATATCCACCCCCTAAATTTGGAAGCTTAAAATCAGAGAGTTCATTGAAAATAGATTTTCTAAAGAAATTCCGCAAATCGTTTGATAACATGAGCAAACAGGATCTTGAAGAATTGGTTTTACAAAAGGTTGTAGAGGCCATTATACACCGCAGTGAATTTTCGGAAATGCGTGAATTGATTGAAAAACAAGAAAAGTTAATTACGGCTCATCGGTCTAAAATCTCTGAATTGTCAAAGCAATTTCGTGATTTAGAAATGGTGCATAATCGCGTTGTTAAAGATATCGAACAGCGAAACTCACAATTTATTATGCCTGTAAAAATAACGAGAGCAGTAGGACTTCAAGTTTATATACCGAACAAAAAATCTATAGCAGAAGCAGCTTCTTCCAGCAACAGCAATACTACATCAAATACTTCGTCTTCACCGCAACGTCCTCTAACAAATCAAGCTCCGTCTGTACCGAGCTCTACTGCAAATCCACCACAAAGACAATTTTTGACTTTACAAGCAGAAACACAGCAACAACGTGTTGCATCCTCTACACCCAATGCAAACAATACCGCAAGCGGTATTCGTAGGGGTTGTGCACAAAAGATAACTCCAATTAGACCAGTTCCAGGCAACAATCAAACACCCCCAGCAGTATCCCCAGTTAATTCTGCAATCTACCGTAGCACACCAAATCAGTCAGTGTCATCACAACCTACTAGAATATTAAATAAAAATGTGACACAACCTCCAAATGCCGTTGCTGTGCAAAGATCCCGATATTTGGGTTCAAATCAAGAAGGACAACGGTTACCAACACAACAACAAGTTGCAAGATCACCTAATATCACAGCTAGTGGGTAAGACAGACTTTTTTATGTAACTTCTATTATGTTATAGGGAATCACTACTTTGAAAATATCTTATGCTACACGATTGTTTTTTGTGTGTTTGTTAATGCAATGTCAAAAAATGTCTTCCATTCTCCGATATTTTTTTAAAATTACGCATAAGTAAAATATGTGTAAGTGTGTGTCAAACATCGTTACTACTGAAATAACATTTTGCGAACATATACTACGCAATAGAAAAATACAACAATTTTGAGCTCTTAAGTTCAAAGTTGCGAAGTTTGAAGAAATAGCAGTAACTCTGTCTCTTCGTGCAGAATAATGAACAGAAACAAATCATGTGAATCAGAAACAGGTCTGTTCTCGTGCCAATCGGATTAGGGTTATAGATTGATCTTTTTATGCTGCCCTGAATCTTATTAAAAAAATATTTGTAGAATCATACAAGAAGTTTTTAAAATGCTAAACCCTCTAATAGTGATCAATTTGTGCAAATTGTTGAAAAAGCCTTTCAATATTTATTGGACTCTCATTTGCCGTTTCGTTGTATAATTAAGTGAAATAAAAAATTATACTATTCAGTCAAAGCATTATATTTGCATATGTACGTACCTCCTTAAGTTGTCATTACAACAACCATTTATTGAGAATTACGACCTAGTTGTGTGTGTTAATTTTATACATGAGTGGCAGTACAGTACAGTTTAAAGTCGACTCCGAACGAAAGATTTTTGAGAAACTTTTCATAGCAATTTTATTTACTCTCAGAGTATTTGTTAAGTCTGTTGTCGATAATATTTTATTTTTTTTCTTATTTTTCCATTTCAGTCAACGTGTTGCTCCTATTGCTGCAGCTCATCCAAAAGCACCATTGAATACACCTGTTGCCGTTCAACGTTCATCCTCAACGGGTTCGTCGAGTTCAATTGTTGATAACTACATAAATACTTTGACACATCTGGGTGGAGGCAACACTGCTGTTAGTATTACACCTGCCAAACCAAAAGAGAAGGCGGTTATAGATTTGACTGACGAGGATGAAGCGCCATCGCAGCCGTCTAGTGGCCAATCTACCGCGCAAAATCCAGTCCCTCATTCACAGCGACGCAGCTTGCCGGTGCAAAATAGTACCAATTCCCAATTACAATATGGAAGATCAGCACCTCCTCTGGCGCGTATACCTCCTGCGCCTAACAACAAAAACCGACAGATGTCTGCAATTCAAGGTAGATCTCTTACACACCAGTGTAATCAAATTGGAAGAATTATTCAACGGTTTTGTTTATTTTTTAGCTCAAAAGAACAACAATTCGTTTGCAGCCATTAACACTCCTCCTGGTACAAGTATAACCCGCATTAATGTATCATCAAATGCTGCTAATGTACAGCGTGTGAAATATAGTCATCCAGCACCATTACCCGCAACACCACCTCAAGCATTTAATCCCGCATGGAAACTGCCACCTCCACGACCGACAATACGAATAAGTAATCTTGATAATGGCATTGTTATCTCTTGGACCATGGAGGAATCTATGGATCGCCATGCAGAATGTGTCAGTTATCAAATATATGCTTACCAGGAGACCTCTGGTCCACCCATGGTCGATTCGTGGCGTCATGTGGGTGATGTTAAAGCCATGCTTTTACCTATGGCTGTTACTCTCACTCAGTTCCAGGAAGGTCAACGTTATTTCTTTGCAGTACGTGCCGTAGATTGTCATCAGAGATTTGGTCCCTTCAGTTTACCTAAAACTTGGAGTTAAACTAATATGCGAATGCGTACAAATTGTGTTGCTGTCTCCTTTTTTTTTTCTTCTAATTCTTATCATCTCGCACTCTCTTTGATTTTAATTTGTGTTCTTAATCGCCATTCTCAACAAACTAACCTTGGTTTTTTTTAAATAGAAAATATTTTTACATAAATAGCTAGTTTTAAAGCTGAAAAGCAGGCTAATAATTAAAACTGAGAAATATGTATTGAAATGGAAAAAATTATTTATTATGTATTGTAAACTCTGTTGATTCTCAATTATTTATTTTTATTTTTATTTCTATTTCTATTTCTTTTTTTAACAATTTCATTATTTCTGTATTGAAATTTGCAAGCGCTTTTCCATATACCATATACGCGCACATATATTATAATTTTCATTAGAATATATTAGGCATTCTGAATTCATCCATACGTCGAAATCTTACTTAAGATGTGAGAACTCGTTCGCACCTAAATAGATAGGAAAGGGAGGCCTCAATAGTTTTTGTAGAGGTTTCTCTTAAAACCAGAATATTTTAATTTTAATTGAATAATTTTACTATAATAATACATACATACATAGTCTTAAATTGTATTTTAAAAAGAAATTAAAAAAACAAACAAAATTATTAATGTTTAGACAGTATATTTACATTGTAAGAAAAGTACACATACATTACAAAAAAAAAAATAAATAAGAAAACTTACACACTATAACAGTAACAATAACAATACACGTATAAAATCATATAATTAGATTTATAAATTTTATTTCTGCTAAATCCTTAAATAAGTTATTATTAATATATTATTTATAAAATTAATTAATTTAATGTTAAATATGAAATACATCTTATCAAAATTTAATAAAGTCGTCTATACTCTCTTCCTATCTCTGCATTAAGATCATCCAATTAACATGAATGTCATTTGGGCGGCGTAAAATAAACAATCATCACAGTAAAAAAAGTGAAAAATATTACTTTTTGTATATCATAAATAAACATCAGTTCAGTCTCTGCGATCTATCATTCCATCAGACATATTCAAAGTCACATACATACAGATGTTCAGAAAATTGTAATTGAAATAAAAATAAATTTCATTTACTATTATTGCATCGAAGTAAGAAACTAAAATACTCGAATTGCCTTTTTATTACAATAACCACTTTTTGTAATTGAGGTTACAGGCCAACATGTTATTGACCAAACGTTTTCTGGTAATTCAAAACCATTGCATTCAGAAAGACCTGCGATGGTAGCAGTATTAACATCCAATTATCTTATCACGTTAATAACCAGTCCCAGGTTAACGTATACGCTTCCTACTGTTGATGGAGCATGAAACCTTCTGTGTGAAGAGTAAACTCTACGAAAGGGAAGACAAAGAGAGGCAAAGCCTCTTCTCAAGCAAAATTTGTTTAAAAAATCTACATTTTTGTTGGGAAATTACAACAGGAGGAGATTTTTGAGTCTTGCAGGAATGATCTAAGATTAGTAACTGGCTATAGAGTGCTGTCACAAAAAATACCTGTTGCGGGAATGGGAATCGTCTCGTTTGATGAAAATAGAATCGGAACACATACACATACCAACAGCCCAGTAGGAAATACTTGTACAGGGAACTATCCTGGCTGATACTGAACAGTATGCTGAAGTTTGTCAGGACAATACGATTGGAAGAGACATTATCGGAATACCCTATATACATAAATCGAGGGCAGTACAATGGATCGTATGATCGCCGAACTATTGCAAAACCATACGATAACAATAATGCGCATGTGAATTAATTAATTTTATAACCAGAACGATAGCAATTTAGCTTTTAGTTCGAAATATCGTTGCGAAAGTCCCCATAGTAATCAAACAAGATATGACAATAAGTGCTACAAAGTTTGTAAAAAATAGTGGAAAATTATTAGTTCTGAGCATAAGCGCATTAGAAAATCATGCAAAACAACTGGAATCGAATTTGCTAAAGCTCACCACAAAAAAATAATGGCCATCTGCCAAATTAGTTGTCATTTATTGTCTGTTTTGCTGTATCAGCATGGGTGACCATGGAGCAGTTGGCAAGTGATATTAATTTTCATCGAAAAATCATATACAGCGATGAGGCCCATTTCTGGATGAATGCGTACGCAAGCAAACAACACTCTATCCGTGAGAGTCTGCAAGAGAATCTAAGGCAGTCGATTTTGCGACGCTCACAAAAGTGGGTACGTTAACAAATAAAATTGTCAAATTTGAGACGATGCTAATCCACATGGGATTAAAGAGCTTCCAATTCATTCTGAATGATTTTGGACTGTCTTCATCGGTCAATATTTCTTTGAGAACGACCTTGTCCAAGTCATCACTTTTTTATCACGGGGCACTGCGAGATTAGGTCGCTGACGGATATCTGGAACAGATCCCAGCCGGAATATTGACTATTTCCTACATCCTCTCCTTTTTATCCCTCTATTATCCTTCCCTCTGTAAGGACGTTATACAATGGGTCAATTCGACCTCCGAGTACTGTACTTGTCTTTATTGACAAGTACATGTCCTCTAACCTAACCTAAGTCATCACTTTCAACGGCGAGTACTATAACGCGATTAAGTTCTTTTTGCCTGATTGAATGACCAACCAACTACTTGCGGTTTCAAAACGACGGCGCTCGTACCAAGTAGCTCATGACATGTTGAATATTGTGTGCCGGCGATTTGAGGTCATTGTTATCTCATATGGATGGTATCTTGCCATTTGATTCCAATAAGCCATAATTCATAGCAGACCTCTTAGTCTATATAACCCATGGAAAAATTCGGATGCGCTTCACCCAGCGAAGCCGTGACGGGCATTTGAACAATGTCACATTCTACACATAATCGCATCAATAGGTCTTTCTAACGAATAAAAAATTTCGATGATATTCTCGCACACACTTTATTTTTATTAAAATTTACTTCCTTCTCCATTTTCCCTCTCACAATATATTTTCCTAGTTCTAACACAATGCAAAGCAAGATAAAGACCGTGACCCTGAGTTTCGGCTAAAGAATAAAAAGTATACGGGTTAAAAATGTAATTAAATAATAGAATATGCTCGGCTGCTTCTCTTGCATTGCGGTATTTTGGGCACCCTTCATCCATATCGTGGCCATACTTATAGTGGTATACCCTATAGCATCCTTGACCGGTTAAAAACTATGTCAGGTGAAAGTCCATTCAGCTAAACTTGATGTGAGTGGAAGTGCATCAGTCATGCTGCCATCTATCCATGCACTACTAGCTGCAACCGCATCATCCCCGCAATTACCTGCGCTGTATCTGTAGGCACTGTGTGGCAGACTGAAAATACCCTGAGAACAGGTCTCTTGCAGGCTGTACCATTACTGTGCTATAATTACAATTCTCCTCAGTAACAGTCTTTTCTTCTATTTTCGGCCTCCCAAGTCGTGTGTTCGTTAAAAGTGAGCTCATTATTCCCAAATCCTTAATTGGCTGATTCAATGGTATACGCTAGTTACCATCAGTTATGATAATTAAGAAGTAGGAAGATAGTGCTTATAAGTAGGACATTAGTTTTATGATCATAAAGTCAGAGAACAATGCTTATGATCCAGCTTCTAACTAAGCCAACATTATTACACATTCTTAACAACCCATAAAGATTCTTTTCTTTTGTCCCCAGAGTAATGTTGTGCAATAATCTGCATGCCTCCAGGGAGTCTAAGCATCAGTACTCTACCACATAAGCCCAGCGCCGAAACTTGAGGGGCCCCCACTGTTACGGCATACGAGTCTCTGGTGAGTCGAATGCAGCCAGCGTGGTGTTCTAGTCTCCCGAGTTGAAAGCGTTTTTAACACTCAAAGTGATGACAAGGCACTATCGTCTTCGAGCCAGGGTTACCGCTGATGGTGTTCTTCGGCACGGTTGTGACTGCCGAAGAACTGTGAAGCGTGATTTTCGGAAGTCCTTGATCCAACGTTGTTTCCAGCCCATGTCCAGCATCAAAAACTTTTCTAAACATCCCAGTATTACTGTCAATAATTTAAATGCCATGTTTGGAATCCTATAGATCCCCTGTGCTTTACTAAGTTTCATTTACTTACAGACTGCCTCAAATTCCTGTCTGCTGACTGCAGTGATTTCGTCTTGAAACTCGCACGGAGTATGTAATTTCGGTCTCCTGAGGCTCTTGACAATTGATTGCATTTCTTGCACAAGCAGTTTCTGGTGGTCAAAAGCTGTTCAGCTTTTTCATCACCACTTTATACTCCGTGCACAAGAATTTTCAATCACTTCGGCACTCATTTCCCCGTAACATCTTTTGCTTTGTGGAAATGTCGTATTATTATTGGTTCTGAATATTTTTATCTTCTCTGCGGTTCTGTGAAGTCACCGCGAGCTTTTGCTCTTTGGAATGCCAGCTGAGTCCGATTACATATTTGCCTTAGATCATCTATTCCTGCCAGGCATGATATTTTCTTGTCATAAACGCATTACAAGTCTCCGTTATACAGCGAAGACAAAGGTTTGCCTATCAAATCTGGAGTCTCTCCAGAAAAGGTTAGGAAGAGTGGCAGAAATAGTGAGTCTTGTAGAGAATTCGTGGATTACGAAAATTATAGCCTGGTGTGTAGAGGGCAAACATAATCCAGTTAGGTAAGGTTGCTTGTGCATAGGTGATGAATGTCAAGTCAATCTTAGAGCTCCATACATTTTTTGAAACTGTATCCCTTTGTCAAGTAGAGTCAAGTACATCCTCCCCGTTTGGGGAAATTGACACCCTCGGCATGATTGCGTATCCTCGTTAACGATGTCGTCGGGACTGCGTTTATAGTCTTTAACTGATAGGTTAGTGGGAAGGTAATAGCAACTGGAAAAGGTAACCCAATCACTTTACATGCCCTTTGATTTGCAATATAATTTTTTCTATACTTACTATAATTCTTATCTTGGGTACAATTACTGCAATTCGGTATGCCACTTAATTGTCTATGTTTCTTCATACGTTATTCTTCTTTAGAGCAGATATTTCATTTTGTTAATGGATTGAACATATCGTTCTGCTGCTTGCCTCTATCTAGGCGACTTGCAATAGACGGTCTTTTTTCTATATTTGTTTGAATTTTTGTTTCATGAAAAAACTTCTTCTTTCTTCACTACAATCGGTTTCGACACTTTCTCATCCAAATCGATCTAATTTTCGAAAATAGATCTGGTATGATGATTTTGGATATACGGCAATTGCCTATAGACGATAAAAGAGGGATTGTTTCCCGTTCTTATTACGCTAAACCAGACTTATGACATCATGTATATTGCGAATTATTTCGTTGGCAAAAAACTCGTCGTTTTGCTAATATGGATGAAGGTTTCTATCAGGAAAGAAGTTATAAAACAAAACGATGCATATTTCAGATGAATGGAGTAATTTTGAATTTTTCTAAATAAAGTACTCAATTTTATTTCAGTGTACACCTCCACTTTGGGTTTGATTCGATAATTGTTGACTAATTTTTATCAAAATCCATACATTCCCTCTAGAATTATTAAAAAATTAACGAAAGATAAAACGATTTTCGGAAGTCGCCGTAGTTTAGTAGGTAGTGTGTTGGCTTATTCGAGCCCCAGGCCAGACGTCAAGACAAAATACAAAAAGTATTTCTTCGGCGACTTTCCTCTCAGCAGATTTCTGGCAAAAACTCTGAGAGTAAATAAAATTGCCATGAAAAAGTTTCTCAAAAATCTGTCGTTCGGAGTCGACTTTAAACTGTAGGTCCCACCACTCATGTATAAAATTAACACACACAACATAAGTGGTGTGAGAAACTTGGACGTTGTACAATGGGTCAATTCGACCTTCGGGTACTGTACTTGCCTTAATTTGACAAGTACACGTCCTCTAACCTAACCTAACCTAAAACGATTAGTTTTTGGTTTCGAGTAGTTTCGGTTTGAAGAGAGTGCCTTGTCAAAAAAATGCATTTAGGTTTGATTCGATTATTATCGACTAAATTTTATCAAAATCGATACACTCCCTCTAGTATTATTAAAAAATCTCGATTAACTAAAACGAAAAATAAAACGATTCGATTTGGTTTCGAGTAGTTCCGATTAGAATTTTCTAGTTCTTATACCATGGTTCGTAATCCATTTTCTAGTCCAGAGAGTGCCTTGTCAAAAAATGCCTTTTGGTTTGTGTCGATTATTATTGACTAAGTTTTATCAAAATCGATACCTCTAGTGTTATTAAAAAATCTCGATTAACTAAAACGAAAAATAAAACGATTCGATTTGGTTTCGAGTAGTTCCGATTAGAATTTTTTGATCCATAATCCAAAAGAGAGTCTAGGTAGTCTAGTGGATAGTAAGCTAGACTAAATAATAATAAATATGTGTAAATAAATAATTGCAAAATCTACGAACATGTTTAAATTCTTTGAAGAGTACTTTCCTTTAAATTTAATTCAAGCCGTAAGGTCTGGCCACCTTTAAAATTGAAGGTGGTTTGTATTCTCTTAAATAAGTGGCGCAAAAGGAAGTAAATATTTAGTATATCCTACAATTACGAATACTAATACAATTAAAAAAAATACACAACGATGCACTTGCAGTGTGCAAACGATAATACACTAACACCATTGGAATAAACATTTAAATATGTGTGCATGTGTGTCGGTTTATACTTATAAGAAAGAGAAAGAGAGAGAGAAGGAGAGAGCGATAAAAGTTTTGGCCTTAATGGAAGACTGCAGAAGAGTGTTGGTATAAGAGCATGTGTATGTGTGTATGTTTTTTTGAAAAACAGCCAAAAAACCTTGACATTATGAGGAAATAAACGAAAAACGAGTTGGAAAACCATCAAAACAACAACAATAACAACAAAACAAAATAAAACAAAGTCAACTGCAAAAGAAAAAAAGAAAAAACATGACATGAGAAACAAACAGAACAAACCACATATTTGTAATGCAAACAACAGATGTTCTCTCACACATGCATACGAGTACATATATATATATGCAGCTAAGCAGTCTTGCAGAATGAAAAAGAATGTTAAAACTTACACACACACACACACTTACACTAATTTACTTGTAATGTAATGACAGTTGCTTTATTGTGTTTCGTTATTCATCAGGCGCTTATGAGTCTCATCATGTGAGAATGCATTTGAATATCCTTCTTTTGATGCCATTTTTTCGGCATTACGAATTCACTTTACAACAGTGCAGAAGTGTTTGTATATGTATGCTAGTGTGTGTATTGTTTTAAACAATTTTTTAGTGAGAAATGAATCAGATTGTTGTTATTTTTTCATAAACTACCTTGAAATCTTGTGTGAGTAAAGGGAAACAAAAATCCAATCAACAAATTGTGGTGAATTCTATATCACACGAACACGAAGTATTAGATTTTACGAAGAAAGCATTGTATTGCCAATGGGGACCCGTACTGCAATTGATGTTTTTCTTTTTTCAAATATTGTGTCAACATGATTTTACGTCATTTAAATTGCGCCCGTATTATGTCTTCAAATCTTTACGTGTTTTGTTTACACTTTTCAGCAGTTTTTATATTATTTAGGAAATATAACTGCTGCACGATAATCATACGGATGTGATAGTGATGAGTCATAGCTTTACTAAGGTACGCAAATACAAACACACTTTAAAAGTCTTTAATTTCTATTATTCTTATCGTATACGTATGCCATGAAGTCGCCGTAGTCTAGTAGGTAGTGTGTTGGCTTATTAGAGGTATAACCAAGGTACAAATCCAGGTCAGAGAACAAAACGAAATATGAAAAAATGTTTCTTCAGCGACTACCTCTCAGCAGATTTCTGGCAAAAACTCTGAGAGTAAATAAAAATGCCATGAAAAGTTTCCCAAAAATCTGTAGTTTGCCAAAATTAACACACACAACATGGGTGGTGTGAGAAGCTAGCCAGTAATCCTGACTGAAGGGTTGTAATGACCAATTATGTATGTATGTATACCTATACCAATTAACTTGTATGTAAAAATTTAAAAAAAGAATTTTAGGGCCTCACTTTCTCTTGTCATTTCAAATGCTTTCATATTGCTTACGAAAAAATGTTAATAATTTGTTAATCTCTTACGTTTTCTTGAAAATGACTTGAATTGTACAATTTAAACAGTAACTTACATACATACATGCGGGTCAAATTGTATTCAACATCGGGGACTTCCAATAATGGCAATAGCTTTTAGCAAAACCGAAGTTAATTGAATTGAAGACACAATAGTCGATAGTGTGTTGGCTTACTAGACAAGAGCTCGTGGTTCAAACCTTAGGTCAGACATAACGAAATATGGGAACATTTTTTAGGAGACTTCTTCTCAGCAATCCTTTTACGAAAATTCTGAGGGTAAATAAAATTGCCACGAAAACTTCTCAAATTTATCATTCGAAGTAGACATTTAATCTGTAGCTCATACCACAACATAAGTGATGTGAGAAGCTAGTTTGTAAACCTGACTAAAGGGTTGTAATTACCAATTAAGTAAGTAATTAACTGTATGGGTTAATGGAATAATAGCATTATTTATGCTAATGCTAAGAGAGTTTCTTTTGAAACTAAAATAAATTAAATCCTCTGCCCAAAAGTTTTCTATTTGGTATAACGTTTTATCCTTAGTGTAAATATTTTAATAGCGTTGCTAGGATAAATATTTCATATCATCTTTTTCAACCACATATTTTAAGCTTAAGGCCTTGACCTTAAATAGTTCTCTGCCTGAGTTATTTTGATGTGGTATATTGTTAAATTAGGAGAACATAGGTATTATTTCAAATTTCAAAATTTGCTTGAGACCGAAATGAAAATGATCCCAACGAAATCGCTGTTAATGACACAGTGTACAGAAAATTCCGCCTTTAACGTGCTAAATCTATAAAATAAGGCTTATTTTTATGTTCTGGTTTTTATATTTTCTTATAGCGCTATATTGTTACGTCTATTTTAATTTAAAAATTTTTTATGGATGTAAAGATTGCAATCTGAAATAAAAGAAATTGTTCACTTTTACGTGTTTTTATTAAATTATATATAAATAAATCATTTTTTTCTATAACAATGATAAAGATAATACTTTCTAAAATTAAAACTACACAATTTATTATTTTTTACCCATGCGCCGGTTTTTTTTACTGCTACTGACTGGTAATCATACCTTTGGCTCAATTTATATTTCTTCTATTTTTGGTATGGCAACTTCTGGATCCCTACTGTTGATTTGTTTTTCTTTTCCATGTTTCGTTTACTTTCTGTTGAGTTTTGTTATTGTAATTTTAACATTGTTATTTTATTATTGTTTGTTCTTTGTTAAGAATAAATATATAGTCTATGGGCTTTGGAGGGGATTGAAGACTTAAATTTTCAAAATTCTTGAAAATATACTAAATATATTCGAGGTTTGCAAGTGCATGCTTTGGGTTTGTAGTCAAGCACTTTAATTACACCATCTCTACCACTTCTTGTCACCTTGTAGGTTATGAAAAGAAGTATATAGTGGGGAGCATTATGGAGTACATATTTCAAGATTAGAAAAAATAATGCAAATGAAAAAATGTTTGCTGTGAAAATGAAAAACTTAAAATTTCTATTACAAAAATATAAAGTTGAAGCAACCGGCTTGTATTCACTTGCGTATTTAATACAGACCACATGTGTTTAGAATATGGTCCATCATTTAGGAAAATATGTATGCTCTGCCATAATGTGCTGTACTCAATTGGATTCATGTTGGAATTTTTAGCTGGTCACTGAATCAATTTGACGTATTGATTGACAATCCATTCCTTTATGCTTCATTGAAAATGCTTTGGAACACCATTGTTTTGAAATATACATACATACATAATTGGTCATTACAACCCTTCAGTCAGGATTATGGAGTTTCCCACACCACTTATGTTGTGTGTGATAATTTTATTCATAAGTGGTGGGACCTACAGTTTAAAGTCGACTCCGACCGATTTTTTTTAGAAAATTTTAATGGCAATTTTATTTATTCTCAGAGTTTTTTCCAAAAATCTGCTGAAAGGAAATTTTCATTTTTTATATTTTGATGTCTGACCTGGGGTTTAACCCGTAGCTTTACGTCTAATAACTATAATGACTACGGCAACTTCGAAATATGGCATCCTTAAATTCCTTTCATCTATAAGCTGGAGGATATTGAGCTGCAAAATCTGAAAATAATCTTCTTTAATCATTGTATTACTGACTTTTTACAATTTCTCGAAGCTCTTTCCATTGTCCTTCAATGTTTCTACAATATGTTGATGTTGAGTGGAACGCCCTACATGACATCAGAAATATAATTTCCACCAAACTGCTAATGATTATGTTTGGAATCACTTGGTCGTTTTTAAGCATTCTTTATCGCATTAAAATTTTTAAATGCCAATGAAAGTATTCGTTGTTCTCTTCTTCCATTACATTGAAAAATATTTTTATTTAAAGCCCCCTTAGCTTAGGTTAGGTGGCGGACCTCTTCGAAGGAAGAGGTCCCTCTTAGGCGAGCATTTAGACCCATTGTGATATCACAATTGATGCTATCGGGGGATCAATCATTCCCTAGAGAAAACCCTCCCGAATCCAAAATAAATCTTGCTATTATATTAGAGAGATCGGTAAACAATGTCAGAAAATGAGAGGCCAAAAACTTTCTGACGAGAGGTGAAAGACAGCTACTACAGAAGTCATTTGTTGGAATACCAACTCTTTCGGCATGACTCCCAAAAGGACAATAGCCTGTAACGATCGCTATAGTGCGATCGAAGGCCATGAATTGTAAGGACAGAAAGTGAGTCAGCCCTCTTCTTGTCCATATGTATTTAGCAGAGTCTGGCAAAATTGCATGTACCTTCCTGCTACCATATTACCAGACTGTAAAGCCCCCTTAAATTTTGAACATGTTACGCGCATATAGTGTTCATTTACTTTATTCCTTTTATATTTTTATATACTAATGTACTCACTATTTCTCGCCACTGCCACTATTTTAGAGGAGAAAAAATTCTTTTAAGACTACTTCACCGGCTGTTTTTCAAAGCAATCAATCACTTAAAGAGATATGGGTTGACCTCGATCATTCTTGGCTAAACAATCCCTAACCAATTCTAAACTATTCAAAATGTAGTTATACGAAGAAGGCAATGCATAATTCTTTGGTAAAGCGATGTTCATCAGCTGCAGCATCCGTTGGGTTATGAGCATAAGTGATCGTGTTTGACAGGTATTAAGGGCTTGCCACAATGTTAATTCAACGAATGTTAATTCAGTTATAAACTAGAATGAAAAGTTTTGGTAACTACGTACATATGTATGGGGTTACCATAGTCTGGTAGGCAGTCAGTTGGCTTCCTAGATGAGAGCTTACAAGTGCTTGTAACATGCCAAAAAAAGAATGAAAAAATAATTTTTGCGGCGACCTTCTCTGTATGACTACTCGCAGAAGAACTGAAAATCCCATGAAGATCTTCTCAAATTTGTCGTTAAACTGTAGGTCCCGTCCCTTATGGAAAAAATTAATGCAATATGGGTGGCGTAATTCTGACTAAAGAAATCTAATAATAAAATACCAGAAAATCATTATTTGTGCTTAAAAACATAATTTCATGCAATTTGTTTGATGGGTAACATCATCACCACCATTATGATGAGATTAAAAACAAAACAAAAACAAAAAACATCTGATTGCCAGCCAGGAATTTAAGGAATGCATAAGGAATGTAACCACTGTAAACAAAACAATAATACTGCGCATCTACAATTAAAATACTTTCTCTTTATGGTCTCTCACTCGCGCGGTTCCGCTGTCATTCGGTTATGGGGTGATTAAATTCACCAAATTCACCACGGCGCCTATTCAACTATCTTAACATTGTTATGATGGTTTCCTATATTAAAGGAACTGACTATAAACAGTTAAACCGTTACAAAACAACAGTTATTCGAGAATTAAACTTGGCAAAGGGTTGTCGTTTCAACCTTCGCGTACGTTTTTTACATTTTCGCACGTTCAAAGGAAAAATAAACAGAAAATAAAAGAAGAATCCATAAAAACAGAAAATTCACGGTGTGTTACAAATAATTTTTTACACTTCCTCACTTCACACACATATTCTAAGACGGTGAGTGAATGTGTGTTTGTGTGTGTGTGTGCGTAAACGCCATAGTTGTATTAACGGTAAATTGCATTTAAAATGTTTCAGTTAAGTCTGGAATTTCGCATGTAACGGTACAGTGAAATTATTCTCTTTAAGAAAACAGGCGGAAGTTAAACAATATGCATGTGAATCATTTGAAAGAAAAAGAATTAATGGAAACCGAATGCGAATCGAATTAAAAAAATGTTTCTAGTAATGAACGGAATAAATTCAAAAGGAAATTAATTAATAATCCATTAAAAATATTAATAATTAATTGAAGTAATTGATTGGAAATTAAACGAAATATTGTATATCAAGTAAGGTTTGTGTTGTTAATTAAATTAAAATTAAAATAATTACGAGCATAACAATATTTCAAGCTACCCCTATTAGTGTTTTTTGTGCATAATTTTTATAAAAGAAAACATAAAAATAACGGTGGTAAATAACAACAACAACAACAACAAAAATAAATAACATCCTATTGTAAATGGCCTTCTTATTGGCCAAGTGTACTTGTATTATTTGTAGTATGCAGCCACCATCACCACCACCACCTTGTTTTTGTGGCTTAATATCGCTGTGTTAGAACATGTCATTCATACATAGTCGTTAGGACTTAAAAATAAAACCAACAAAAGAATAAAAAAATAACACAAAAAAGAAACAAAAAAGAAAAAAATCAATCAAATAAATCAATTGTATTTAGAAAAAAAAAACAAAAAGAAAAAAAAACACATAAAAAGTGTTACGCAAATGCCATTTTGTTTTCCTTCTTTTCTTTTGCCGTTTCTTATAAAAACATCAGGATGGAAAAATAAATATTAAGTGAGTAATACTCGACTATTAATTCGAATATTTCAAATTTGTATACATTTTGATTACAATAAATTCTATTGATTATCTACTCAATGTGCATGGGATTTAACGGAAATGCCTCTGTAGCTGGAGTAGAATTCGGTATTCAAGTTTTTAAAAAATAATGAAATCGTGGTTAAAAGATAATTTACCGAGAACGATTATTTTTACATTAGAAACCGGTGAAGATAATTTTAAAATATCAATGTTTTTAAAAATATAAATTCCCTTAAATACTACATTTTATGCGTTTAAAGGAATGTCAATTAGAAAAATTTTCTCATGTTTTTTTTAATTTAAATATTGTAGAATAATTACTGTGAATAAATATTTTATAGGGTGACATCATTTCAACTTGAAAAATTTCAGTTTTTATAATTAATTGGATTTTAAATCATAAGACAGCATTCCCCGGATATAACACTTTCAAAAATGCCTGCAGGACAGTGCTTATAAGCGGGGAATTCTTATATCGAAATCCCGCATCAGAGAGCAAATAATCGCATGTCATTCAATCTGAATTCTATTTGCTTCATTGATAACAATGGTTTCGTATTCGATGGAATGCTGACTGGTCGGAGAGGGCTTTAATAATTTTCTACTGCTCGTTGGGGTCAGCAAAGTTGTAATTTGCTGGGTAACCGTGTCACTTCGGGATCACTGCGAAGAAATAGCTGAAAGAGATGGATCTACAGCGGGCTTTATAGATATAGTCAAGAGGATTGCAGCATTAACTCGACAGAGGATCAGATGGCTGACTTGCCCAAGATCTGCATCAGGGAGATTATAGGTTTTCTGTCAAGAATCAATTATCTGAGATTGCGTTGTTTCAGTTGAATTGCGCTGTCCAATTATTTTTATTACTTTTTCCAATCAACCTGCCGTATGGCGTTAATGGTGAATATTGGCTTCCAATGACTCAAGTAATCGAGACGCGTTTAATCACACGAATGACGGAGCTATAAAACAGGATCAATTTTTGAAAGAAAGTTGTCACAAAGCGGGTGTTCATATAAAGGAATTTTTTAAAGTAAATTTAAAATACGAAATACAATTCTTCGAATTTATAAGCGGGGAATGTGTATTGAAATAGTTTCAGTACATTTTAAAGCAAAAAACAGGATTACCTAAGTTTCAGTGCTACTAAGCGGGGAATTATTGTATCCGGGCTGTTTATGTCCGGTGAATATTGTAATCTTATAATTGTTAGTTATTTCAAATTAAAACTGACAACGCGAAAAATTTTCAGTTCAGTTATTCATAATTCCAGCATTCTAAGAAATGTATTGTTATTCAAAAATTATGTTCTAAAAAGCCTTTTCGTGCTGATACGTTAACGACTGAGATACCAAAACTCACATTTCACTTTAATAAATTGAGAACAAACGTTACACTTAACATCAATTTGTGGTTCTTTAGAGGAGGCAACTTCAAAAAAAAAAAAAAACAGAGGCACTTTGAAGTGAAAAGAAGTCAAAAGCACTTCAAAAACTGCCCAGACATCTTGACAGATGTGTTGTTTGGTGCGGTTTGAGTGCCGGCGGCATCCATGATCCGGATTTCTCCAAGAACGATGAAAATCGCAACATCACAGTCAGCATAAGGTACCTTGTGATGATTACTGTCTTTGTTTTAACCAAAATGGAAGAATTGAAGAAAAGAAAAAGGAAGAATAGTTGTTTCAAAAAGATCGAACAGCCCATAGGTCGCTATAATCTGAAGATATGACTTCACTTGATTATTTTTTTATGGCAACATGCAAAGTCTCTGGCAATTTTAGCCCTGGAAGACAATATAATAGTAATAACAGCCTCTTTAGTCGTATTTGGCCTTTAGTAACATACCGGCCGAAATGAAAAAAGTATGCTAAAATCGGAAATTACGTATGAACCATACCAAACCACTCCTTCCACGCCTGCAATATTTACCTGAAATAATTTTTAAAAAGTAGAAATTCAATTGCCGCCAGAAATAAATTAATCACTCACTTTTACCGCTTTTTAAACTTAACCGTTACAGGTTAAAAACAACTTTAACTATGGAGACGGTGGTAAATTTTATCTTATCTTTTAATTTTTTTAAATACTTTTCCATTGAATGTTTTTAATGACACAATAATTTTATAAAAGCCATTATTATTTCGAAAAGAGAATCAATATTTTGATAGTAGGTGTCCAAACAATGTGGCAAACCGAATGAACTATTATGCAACTGTCAGCTGTCAAGTCTGATGTCAAACGAAATCATGTGATCAACTTAAAGACGTAAACTTCTAGAAAAATATTCAAAAATATATTCTCACTCACTTTGAAAATATAAAAATTTGTTTATGTACGATTAAGCCAAAAAAGGATCGATGTGATGGCGTTGTGCCAAACTCAAGGCGTATTTGCAGATTCTAAATGCAATATAAAGTCAAGATATTTGAAAAAAAATATTTGTTTCCTTGAAATGTTATTGTGAAATAAATTCTTTATATATTTAAATTTAACAACACATTTCAACAGATAGCACGGTGTTATCAATTTAATTTTACCTAAGGTTTGATAACCAGTCTTTTGATATAACAATGTACATATACCCAGGATATACTTATTTAGAAGGGCGGTTACCTCGAACCCATAGCCCATGAGGAAACATGAGGTGCATATCAAGTTCTACGCAGGGAAGTATTATTGACACCGAGCAGTATTCTAAAATTTGTCAGGGCAATAGGCTGGGTTGAGACATTATTGGGATAACCTATAAAATTTGGACTGACTACAATAGATCGTATGGTCGCAGTACTAAGGCACTTCTTCACGATAATAATTGATAACTCTCAATTTTATTACACGATACTTTTACAACAGGTATCAAATTTTAAAGTGTATGATATAACAATGTATATACATTGTCCATTTTACAAATACTGGCAACATTATCTGCTGTTTTATTTTTAAATCATTCGTTCCAGATCTATCAACTTCTAGAAGCCCACAATAGATTTAATGGACTACCTATGTAGTCGTTGTATTTTAATTTGAATTTTCATTGTCCCTATTTTTGTAATTTCCTTGTTATTTTGTTATTGTTTATTTTTCTTGGTCTTTCTTTATGTTTCGAAGACGAACAGTCTTTCAGTTTTTAATCTTTTACCAAAATTGATGAAATCCATTAAGAATAGACGTAAAAATTTACAATTTTGAGGGCATAAATACTATATTCTTAACACATTCACTTCTGGCTATTTTCGCTCTATCTTTTCTATAAGTTGAGGTATTTTCTTGAAACTTTTTACCATTTGTGGTGTAGATTTTGACATTGTTTAATTAACTGAACTTATTTTCGCAAACAGTTCGCGACCGATAATTGATTATCTTAGTATTGAAGATAGTGAACGGAAATATCCCACAAGACATAAGATAAGGGTAACTTGAGTACACTAATAAGTTTACGCACGGAACATTTCGCCCTTCATGTACACCTGAATTGTATTGGAATGGTGGTGAGATCCCAATATTGTGGGGATGAAACTATACCAGGCACAACTCGGCTCAGAGTAGCGGTCTGGAAGATGTTATGGAAATTTATAAAAGATACAGCATTTCTATAGAAAGCAATGATGGGTTAGGTGTATGCCACCAGGCATGATACCCTTGGTTTGTATCTTCTCTATTTTCCGACCTATATAGCCGGACTGTAGGCTCTAAACTTTAGCCTTCTTCTCTAAAGAATCATATTCTCATTTAAGAACCTTAAGAACCGGTGTAAAAGTTATTAACGTTTTGGATCAAAATGGTCCCAAAACAGGTTAAACAACAACAAAGTGCACACAGAAGGAATCTCAATTTCTGATATCCATAATTGGAAAACGAGCAATCTCGTTTCCCGATGTTTACGAAAGTTTTTTAAAAACGAGAAATCTCGTTTCCTGATGTAAATCTGTTAATAGAAGGTCATAAGGTTTTTAAAATTGAAAACAGCATCAGCACAACTGTATTATTTCTATGTGTTAATGATCATATCATATGTACATATCTTCGTAAATGTTTAATATTGTATATTTGTAAATGTTTTTTATTTATTGAGATACTTTTTAAATTTTTTTTGTGATTTTTTTTGTCCCAATTCATCGTCATAAATTGAATAAAATTTAATATTATTGTTATTTATTGTATTTATTTATTTTTTTTAATAACAATTTAGTTTCCTTTAGCAATAAAAATTAAGGAAATCATAATTTAAGTTTTTTTACAATCGGGTAATTTCATATGAAATTTGAAAAAATATTTTCTGTTTAATTGAATTCATTTCATTTACTCGATTAAATTTCGTAATTGTTTTACAATTAGGAAAGCACACATACATGCATACAAGCATTCTATGGCCTATATACATACATACATACATATGTACCTATGTACGTACATATGTCATTATGTCCATACACAAGCATACAAATCGACAAAAACACATCAATCATATAAAATTAAATTGCGTTAAGGCAATTTAATAATCGTTATAATCAAAGAGAAAAAACACACAAAAACACCCAAAAAACAAAATAAATATGAAGACAAAAAATCTAAAAAAAATTATTATAAACTTATAATTTTATTTAGAATACACCATACACACCATATACATACATATATTTATTATTATATTAGTATGTGTAAATTAACATCTTCACACATACATATGTACATATGAACTACGTACTTATGTCTGTCTGTACATATTATATTTGCACAATAAAACATAAAAAGTCTCTAAAAATACCTCTTTTTTACATACAAATATACCAATGTATGTGTGTGTGTGTGTGTACAGAGGTATTAAGTACTGTTACACAATGAACAAACATGTATGTATGTATTTGTACATGTTTATTGCCAAGTGTTTCTATACACATGTTGTGTAAATATGAATGTATATGTGTTTTGTGTGTGTGTGTATTGTTTAGAATGTGTATTAAAACGTTTTTTTCTTTCTTATTTCGTCTTTTATTATTATAGTTGTTGTATTGTTGTTGGTTTTAGACAAAATGTATGGAAAGCTTTTCCCATTTAATGTGGCAACAAACGTATAAAACGTTATACAATATAATGATTGACAAACACACATGTATTCATATACATGTCGTCATGTATATACATGCACAAGTATAAACGCAATACAATACAAAATATAACAATAGTGTCATCAATGTAAATATTCTCGGTATACGTACATATGTGTGTATACACATATTTACTTACAACTACAAAAGGAATTAAGAAAGTTAGACCTGCTATGGTCGGTTATATATCGCTTGTATGTTCCTATTGAATGTCGACATAAATTTAGTATGTAGTGTCTTGGCTTATTAGACTAGAGCCACTGGATCAAACTCCAACTCAGACCTTTCGAAAAAAACGAAGTACGAAAAAATATTTCTTTCGGCGACTTCCTCTCTGCTCTCTGTCTACTGTCAAAAATAGTTTCTTAAATCTTTCGTTCGGAGTCGACGTTAAACTACGTGTTCCGTCGTTCATGGATAATATTGATGCAAGCAACGTAGATGGTGGGAAAAGCTAGGTTGTAATCCTGAATAAATCAGCAAAATTATATTTTTATAAAAATTAAAAGACAAATTGCTAATCTTCTCTGTATCGTTCCAATTTTAGTATAGGTTCTGCCGAAGCAGAAGTCGCCGCAGTCTAGTAGGTAGTGTATTGTCTTATTAAGTGTAAAGTCTCGGTTCAAACTCCAGTTCAGACATCAAATGGAAAATATGAAAAAATATTTCTTCGGCGACTTCCTCTCAGCAGATTTCTGACAAAAACTCTGAGAATAAATAAAATTGCCATGAAAAGTTTCTCAAAAAAATTTGTCGTTCGGAGTCGAATTTAAACTGTAGGGCCCGCCACTCACGTATAACATTAACACACACAACAAAGGTGGTGTGAGATACTAGGCCGTAATCCTGACTGAAGGGTTGTAATGACTATGTATGTATGTATCTAAAAGACAAATTTGTCAACCTCAGAAGTTATTCATCGAAAAAGTTCAATTGCCGTTAAAGTGAATTATAGATCAGTTTTGAGCGATTCCAAAAAGATGTACAAAGTAAAAAACTCAACAGAAAGAATCCCATTTTTTAATGAAACTCGTCACCATTCCATTAAGCCTGCGAAACACCATGTTTTATGTACAGGTAAGGGTTCCCAACTTTACTTTTTCACATCATTGTCCTCCTGTACAATGGCATGGTGCACTCTAAAGGCATTCGCATCAACTAAAAATATGAAATAATCCTAGAAATAGCTTAACATCGATGTGTATAGTCTTTTCAAGTAGACTCGATCCTATTATTTAAGCTAAAAATACCGTGTCCTGTATAACAGCCCATTACAATCATTACCAACTATAATATACGGTATACGCCGTAGGGTATTATAGTAAAAGAGAATAAAATAATAAAAATAACAATAAAGGTGTGTTGATATTCTTTCATGATGATGTGTTTTAACACAACAACAACCGCGTCAACAACAATGGCATCCGAATACAGTGAATGAATAAAGAAAACAATAGCCATAAAAAAGAGAAGAATGGGAGAGAAAGAGAGAGATGGAGAGAGAAACAATATGATTACAAATCATGTTCAATAATGGTTTCTAAGCAACCAGATTTACATGCTTTTTTGGTAAGTAAAAATTGCTAAGAATTGGATCATAGAACGAACGCACTATGTTGGATCTTGCGTAGTTCGAGAAGAAATTTAAAATTTTAATGTTCATACTGGGCCTCAGCAAAATAAAATGCCCAAATAACTGTCAACACACGACATGCTGCGATAATATTGTGATATCTTCGGCAAAATCATTTGGGCAATGAGGATCAAGCGGTGTTAGATTTTTTTTTATTCAAAAGTAGTAAAAAACTGTCTTATTTTTCGGTAAATTTTTCCTACAAATTGTTAAACGTGCTTTGTAATATTAGTCGTACCGGCACCAAAATATTAACAGGCGACTTTAATGCTCAACTTGGAAATTACAGCACAGGAAACAATTTTAACTATTTGGTGATGTTTGTGCAATAACATAAATAGAGTGATTTAGATTGGGTATTGCCAGATCAAATCAAAACGATCACTTCACAGTGAGGCGGTGGTTCCCAAGCCAAGGCTTCACAGCATGGGCTGTTTTTGAGCTCCGGTGTTCGAACACATTACCTTGTATGTCGCGCCATACAGTATTATGTTATGTTGACTGCTTTACATATTTGCTGGAGGAATAGTTTTTTTTTTTTTGGAATTTTTTATAGCAGGTTTCGTTAGGTTTCGTATGCAGCTTGTTTAGGTAGCCACCGTTGGCCTTCTTTGTGCACTTTGGGTCTTAAGTCTCGCCTTGAAGCAAGCTGATCAAAGTTCCAGTATATCATTGTTGATAGTTGATCTTCGAGGCGAAGAATTAGACGCATCATTTTGAATACAGTGAATACAGGGGATAGATGATTTTTGAGTGTACGTGAGTTACTAGGCTCTCTAGCATGTGTTGGAAATCCTTTAGTGATCATCTAAGGAAATATTACGAAACCATTGAGAGAAGAATAGTGAATACAAATCCATGTAGCTACAGTGGTTGATTTATTTATATTTTAAATGTAATTTTTCTTATGATTACTTCTATTTGTCTCTGGCATACATACATACATAATTGGTCATTACAGTCAGGATTACGACCTAGTTTCTCACACCACTTATGTTGTGTGTGTTAATTAATTTTATACATGAGTGGCGGGACCTACAGCTTAAAGTCGAATCCGAACGAACGACAGATTTTTGAGAACCTTTTCATGGCAATTTTATTTACTCTCAGAGTTTTTGCCAGAAATCTGCTGAGATGAAGTCGCCGAAGAAATATTTTTCCATATTTTCGTTTTAATGTCTGACCTAGGGTTTGAACCGCGGCCTTGCGTCCTATAAGCCAACACACTACCTAGTGGACTACACCCACTATCAGTTGTTTATAATTTAATATTTTTTTTTTTAAACATATCGAACAAGAATTTTTATCTTCTTTTTTATTATTTTATAAAATATACACACACATTATAACTTTACTTACACGAATATAAGACGTGTATGTATGTGGGCTGATACGTTTATTCCGTTTAATAATGAATTCCATTTAAAATGTGATAACAAAAGATGGGAATTCTTTCTTATATGTGCACGGAAGGCTTTCATTTTATTGACATTTAAGGATATTCAATTTCTATTGTACTTGATTTTAAATTATATCGCATGTGTATGTATGTATGTGTTCAGAATTTTTACAATATTTAAATCATTTACATATGTATGCATGAAACAGATGATATATACATACAAAGAGTTATGAGAAAAATAATAAGGACACCAATGTACGCCTAATTCATTCACTCGAATTATTTATGAGTATTATAAATACTTCTTTAAATTTATGAATCTGAATGAGTTGGCTTATGAATCAAACATATTTCGAATGTTATAAGTTTGATGTACTCATACTCATTGCAACCTGTACTTATAAATCAACCAACACACTACTTAGACTTAGACTACGGCAACAACAATACATTTGCCCTAGGTTTTTTCATTAACATCTTGGAAGCGGATATGTAGCTTCCATCTTTTCCGATTGACTGCTTTTATTGCCATAAGTTCCGGTTGATCGTTATTCTGCTTTGTTTCTGTTACGTTAACCTGTTTTGTTGTTACAGACAGGTTTGGTCTGCTGTTGCATTAATTTAAATTGTCGCTAATACTGTTTTAGAGTGAATAATTTTTTGTAGACATTCCGGTGTTGTCTAAAACTGGTAGATCTTGTCCAAGTATATGATGAACAAGATTTTGTCATACCGAATCTGATATTTCATACCACGGAACCTAAGTCTCTGATTGTTAATTGTACTTCAAAAAGTTCTCGATTGCATTTGAATCTGATTTCAGTGCGGGCCTGTATAATGCATTAAATTTTTTATCTGTAAACTAAGTTTCACAAATTGTTATGGACTGCATTGCTCTTTGTAGTATTTTCAGGCCGGTAAAAATGGCGTGGACATAGGTAATTTACTGCACGATAATAAAATATTTACATTTGGAGTGCTAGTTTAAGGATATGAGAGCAACACTCAGGAGTTGACCACTATTCATGCTGTGCATTGTGTTGGAATACAGGATAGATAATTTAAGGAGAAAGGAGAGGGTTGTAAGCGACATTTTTTTTAATGACCAGTGTATATACAAACCTTTGGCTGTTACTTTTCGAGAATTGCTTTTTAGTAATAACGTCCACTTTTTTTCTCTACTGTAGTTAATCATTTATAATGTCAGACATACAGTTAGACAATCACAAACATCCACAATCTCAGGTGGAAATCGAATACATGGTCTCGGCACTTGATGTTTAGCACACTACTAACCAGATCATTGGGGAACCCTGAGAGCTGTACGCAGTAACCAAGGCACAAAGCTGGTCTAGGAATGGTTCTATGTGGATAGTTAGAATGACTTAAAGGCACTGACATGGCACTATGTCAGCTCGAAACTAGTCTGAGCCTCCAGGAAGTCCCTAAAAAAGGTATTATAGATTGTAGATTACATTGCAGCTGAGGTGGTAGGAGATGGCCCGGTTATATGCCTGGTGAAGTGGTCAGTTACAGTTCAGAGGTGGAATAGACGGAAGAATCTTCAGGCTTTTATAGCCCAAGTAAGATTATTTTTGATCATTTGAAGTCACCGTGGTCTAGTAGGTAGTATGTTGACTTATTAGACGTGAGGCCTCGGTTCAAATCCCATGTCAGGCATCTCCAACTAAACGAAATGTGAAAAATATTTCTTTGGCGTCTTCCTCTCAGCAGATTTCTGGCAAGAACTCTAGGAATAAATAAATAAAATTGCCATGAAAAATTTCTCAAAAATCTGTCGTTTGGAGTCGACTTTAAACTGTTGGTCCCTCCACTCATATATAAAAATTAACGCACGCAATATAAGTGGTGTGAGGAACTAGGTCGTAATCCTGAACGGAATGCGTACTTAATTTGAATCGGCATTGCACTCTGAAGGACCAGCTCGAGAGACATAGGCACACTTTTATGCAGTGCTTGTGGCCTCAAACTGTCGAGACCGTTCTGTGTCCCTGGCTTGGAGTGTGGTGTCTAACACTTGGTTAGGATTTTATCTGTGGTTTTGTTGCTTCTTCTTCTCCTTTATTTTCTTTTTACCTCAGCACACTTCTCTGGTCTTAACTCTTTTTTTTTGTCTATACGACTTCTTTCATTTCTTTCTCAATTTTAAAGTTTCTTTAACTTAACCTCCGATGTTGAAAGTTCTCTTGTTGGAGCTGTGTTTATACACCTACCTTTGCAAAAAGCATGACATACATTTGAATATCCAAGAATTTATTGATTTTGATCGAGTTTTGTATTTCAAATAAATTTTGGCTTTAAATAAACGTGTTTTTATAAATTTCTACACGATATTTGTGAAACCAGCATCTGAAAAATTCAAAACGCAATGATAATGACTATGATTTATGTATGTGGGCTTGACAGACTAATTCTAGATAAATATTCGATTTTGTTTTTATTTTCATAACATTGCCAATCCTTTTTATTAAGTTAATAATTTCATAAGAGCTTAATTGAAGGGTTTAATCGATTAGTCCAACCTCCTGTTTAAAATTCATTATAAATTCAAATGTTTTTTTTTCTTTTGCCATGAGTTTATTTGAACGAGAGTTTAATGTTTGGCTCTTGGATACGGAAAAGTGTTTGGGAAATCCAAATCCACATTTGATTTTTGATTTTTAATCTCAAACGGGTTTTCTATGCAAAAAGGCTAAAAGGGACAAAATAAAGTTTCTCCTCTTTAAACTAAACATTATTCAGTCAGCTTTTAAGCCTTTTGCAAATATTTAATGCGATTGAATTGAGAGTAGGATCGTTGTTGGAACATGTGAAAGGGATACATTTTGTGTCGGATTAATTTTGTAACATTCAGTAAAACTCCAATACTTTAATGCAAATGGAAGGAATGAAAAAGGACTCTACTTTCCTTTACTGTGTTCTGCCTGTTCTGTTCTGTTCTGTTCTGTTTTGTTCTGCATGGGTCTGTTCTGCTTAAAGTCGGTTCTAATCCTTATCAATATTAAATGTCTGTTTAATAAACACAATTTTGAAAAGAAAAAAAAAACAAAAAAGGTTTTAATCAAATCATTTATAAAATACATACATACATATGTTGTATTAGAGTCAATACATAACCAAACCCATCTACTTTTACTGCCAGCCAATACTAAAGTCTATTATTTAATGTACAGTGGAGTATGTATATAATAAACTTTGTTTTTATTTGAAGTTTAATAAGAAAGTAACTATAAAGAATGGAAGTATGAAAAGGAATTCATTACTTCAACAATAAAGAAGTTGTAAGTTCGAGGTGCTATTCCTTAGCAAGTCCAATTCTAAACAGTTCAATCACGACTAAATCAACCTGTATCTCTCTCTCAGGTATGCCTTTCTGGATTGTATTTATGTCCCATAATTTCCCAGGATGTGTTCCAAAGATTCATCTTTCAATTGGTTTGAGAAGAGTCTTTGCCTCTTTTTATCTTCCCTTTCATTAAGCTTATGTTTGCTCTCACTTACCAAAATGGTTCTCTTTCCATCAAAGGTGTGGCAGCTGCTCATCAGCTTGCTCATTGCCTGCATATCACACATCACCTTGGATCCATAATAGCGTAACGTTATACTTTCTACCTAGTTGACTCAGCTTCCTAAAATAGTCCCATACTATCTCTGATTCAATCTTATAAGATCCGAGTACTCGAGTAGCAATCTGACTGTCAGAAAGTATATCCTGCCTTTTGTATCTCCTATTCAATCGAATCGAACGCATATTTCTATGGCAGGTATTTTCACTTGTACGATACTCACGAGTTTCCCCATAGGCTAGGCATATTTTGTTCTAGGACCATAAACCCCGTTTCTGTTTCAAGATTCATTCTTGATCTATCTCTACACCACAAAATAGTCCATCCTTTCAAGGACTTAGAGATTATTCCATTCATTCTTGTTAGTAAGTCGTGTGCGAAACTTACTTACTTACTTACTTAACTGACCATTAACAACCCGATTAACGGATTTCGGCCTGCCGAAATACATACTTCCAGGCGCCTCTGCTTCTTGCGAGCTTACGCCAGTTTGTCACACCAATCGATGACACGGTTTCCTCGAATTGGTCCTTCCAATGCAGACGAGGTTGTCCTCTTCGCCGATTTCCGCAGACCCCCGCATCAAATACCCGTCTCGCCGGAGCATCCTCCTCCATTCGAACGACATGGCCGAGGCAGCGCACCCTCTGGATGTTAAAACGCTGCACAACGTCCATGTCGTTGAGGAGCTCATACAGCTCACTGTTGGATCGCATGCGAAAATCATCGTCAACTCGCACTGGACCGAAAATCTTACGTAGGACTTTTCTCTCGAACACTCTAAAGGCTCCCATGCCTCTGCGCCATAAAGAAGCACGGGGAGGATGAGCGTCTTGTAGGGTGTTAGTTTTGTTGTACGAGAGAGGTCTCTGCTACTCAATTGCCTATTGAGACCATAGCACCTGTTGGCTAGAGTTTTCCTGCGATTGATCTCCAGACTGACATAATTTTTGGTGGTAACGGCGGAGACAAGATAAATAAATTCTTTGACTGTCTCGAAAGTATAGTTATCGGCCGTGATCTAAAATAATCGACTCTACTGGTTCTGTCCAGGGAAGAATTTAGCAGGGAGCTTTTAGCCAATCGATTCTAAAAATCGCAAAACCCCGTAATGAATTTTGTTTTCGACTAGACTTTGTCCTTACAACCACGAGCTGCGGATTTAAATCCAACAGAGTTTCCAGCATCGCTGTAGCCCAACCGTTAGCCCAACTCCAACTGTTTTCAGGTTTGTTTTATCTACACAGACAATTAATCCATCGGTCATTATTATTCTGACTGTTATGGTATATATCGAGTGTATAATTCATGGATCACATCTCCAAGATTTTCTGTAAACCACCTGAATACTATTGTGGTATATCTGGTCTTTTCTGTAAATGAGCTGTCCATGTCAATTTACTATCCACTGTTATATGTAGATATTCGACCTCCATTTCTTGTGATATTATATCACTCAGGAGTCGATAAACCGATCGGCTATCGTCACCGTAAACTTCAAAAATGTTTCAACAACTTTTGACACATTCTTAATTTTACAGTAATAGAAAATCAAAATGGTGGTAAAAAACGGTAAAGCTCTGAACTTTCTCTCATAAATTAACGTCTTGTAATAAAGTAAAACTTAAACTGACACTCTTCAAATGGGATGTAATTTTAGAGGCATACACTTAGAATTTGTAACTGAAATTACCCAAACACTCAATATAACTTGTAAACAATATTTGCAAAGTTGGATTACGAGCTTCTCATCAAAATTCTAAGTGAATAGATTATAAATGTCACCAATATGAACCAAGAGGCTTAGGAATTGTTGATCTTAAATTTCCGCTAAGAAACTACACAAGTCCAAATGCATATTTCCTTCAATATTTCATTATAAATGTACTCTACTGTACATATAAAAAATATCTAAACCCGGTTACCAGTTTACCTAATTATCCATGTATGAACGTAAGTGTTGGTAGATTATTTAAACATGTCCTTTCTGTTCGTTCATAACAATAAAAAAGAGTGTCAGACAGAAAGGGAAAGACAGATATTTCAAGGATATTTGAAATTGTGTCCATAACGATAGCAGTCAGCAATTTTTATTCTAGGCCCAACGTTTTAATATTGTGAGCCAATTTGTGTCTTACACACACTCATTTACTCGCACAAATGTCAGTTTATATTTACTGACACACATGTTAGTTGTGTACGAGTATATATTTACATATTCATGAGAACATAAGCATTGGGTGTGATGTCTCCACATTTTTTAGTTATACGACCTAAAGTTCATTGGTAGCTTGGGGTAGCCAACATATACAATTTTACTCAAGGTATGCTAAGAGCCTATGTGCTTATCCTAACTCAATTGAATTGTATTCCGGGATCAAGTATTACTTCGTTGGTGATGATTCATTCGTTCTGCATTCTAAATGTTGGGCTCAAAATAACCCCGTTATTGGACAAGTGTACCCTGAGACTACAGTGCTCTGTCAAAAGGCCGGTTATTCCTGGATTAGTCTGATGTATGGCTCAGATTTCCTATTATTGTAATTTCCCAAAGAAGTCGCCATAGTCTAATAGGTAGAGTGTTGGCTTATTAGACGTAAGGCCACGGTTCAAACCCCAGGTCAGACGTCAAAACGAAAGTATTTCTTCAGCGACCTCCTTTCATCAGATTTCTTCCTTTTAGGTACCCTTTATTGTCCGTATTTAAAAGTAGATGGTCTGTAGTATACTTGCGCTGATGGCTACGATAGTCGAACACGAGTTCCGTAAGAGGGTTTCCTATTTAACTGTCTCTTGGACAAAACTCTATTATTTCGGACGAGCTTTGTAACAAGACTGGGCAATAAAAGAGAATGGAACAATTTGGAAGCTATGTAATCTTTAAATAGTGACAACACAAGTATATGTACGGTCATGTTAGTATGCCAGACAGATAAAGAGGTGGCGTTCGAACCCAGAGTAAAATATTAGAAACTCTTGGAGAAGCTTGCGAGTATTTTTTAAATGAAATTTATACCATTGAAAAACTTGCTCAATTTAACTCGGACAGAAGGTACACAGAATGCGGCCCAAAAATCGTATGAAACTGTCTGTCTAGGCAAGTTAAATCACCTAAGTAGGTAAAAGAGAGTCACGCTTTCCTGAGTCCCTATTAATGTGGGACCTTAGAACACTATGCCACAGATGAGCTTGTCAGGGGATAAGTTTCGGCATCAATATCTTTAGTACTGTGGGCCAGAATGTATTTGTGTGTTAGGAAGAGGAGTTTAAAAAAGAGAAGATAGAGAGAGGTCGAGGTCAAGGCAGTCTACGTTTTTTCTATATATTTATAGTGGCAAAAGATTGAGACTTGTTAGACTAGTTATATTAGAATAGTTTAAGAATAGTTACCGGTGTTAAGACATAATAGAAAGCGCTTCAAACTGTGATGTATTAAAAGAAAGAAACAACTGGGAACTCATGAAGTACAAACGGAGTTGATCCTAACTGACAACGAACATTGTTCTGAGGTTTGCCAATGAGTTGAGAGAAGTAAAATACATGACTTCTTCGCAGCACATCTACACGAAAATAATAAAAATAATACAAAACCTGCCCGTGTTTCCCTATATGTATGTACATATGTCTATTATGCCGCCATCTTTACATAGTGTTGTCAGTTAATTGGCAATCGCCGTTATTTTTATGCTTGTGTGTTGTATTGAGTGTTAGTCCTCATATTAAATCCATTTTTGTACGATTACACTGGCAACTTAGAACAGGAAAATGTTATAGCTGTTGGCCTTTTACAATAACAATAAATATGTAATGTATGATCGTAAAATAAATTTCTGCTAAATTTCCACAAAAAAAAAAATAGTGAGAAGCAAAAATTCAACAGGGAGAACACCCACGCAGCTGACTGGATTTCAATTAATTTCAAAACGATTATCATGCCTGGATGTGTGCAAATACTTACGTATGTATCATAAATGTGAAACTATTTAGGTTGTGTTGTGATGTATCAATAAATATATCCCTTCGATATATGTTATTGTTGTGTATTACAATAGCAATAACATGGCATTTTTCAATTGATTTTCTTTTTTTGTTGTTTGCCTTTTTATTTCAATTCCCCGAACAATTAATGGACTTGTGGTTCAGGGAATATTGATATCATCTAACATCGTATGGCAATTTTCGATTTCAAATGATAAAAAAATTTCAAAATATGAATAATTGTTAAAAAAATAATGTTTTATACAATACGGAAGCAAGCTTAGTGTTGTTGTTCTTGTTTATTAAAAATTCATATATATATATACTCATCAAAAGTGACGATAATTTATTAAATTTTCTAATTGATTTATTCTATTAAAATATTGTTCTCTTTAAATCGCATGAAAATTAATTAAGAATTTAATTTTTTTTAATTTTAATTACAAAGTTCAAATACTTTTAACTTTAAACATTATGAACAGTATTTGATTACTTCGGAAGGATATGAAATTGAAAATTGTGATTAGGTCTAATTTATCTAAATGAAAATATATGTTAAAAATCGTGCGAAAGATACATTCATACGAAACCAAATAAAAGTCGGAAAGAGGGAAGAGGGACTACTATAATATTAGGAAAATATTAGGTTAACTGTGGTAACATTCATCATAAATGTAAGATAATCACCGATATTAAGCATTTATTGCGAATATGAAACACTTAAGAAGTCGCCGTAGTCCAGCAGGTTGTGTATTATCTTACTAGACGTGAGGCCTCGGTTCAAACCCCAAGTCAGACATCTCCAACAAATGAAATTGAAATATGAAAATACATTTCTTCAGCAACTTTCTCAGTGGATTTCTGGCAAAAACTGAAAGTAGAAAGGTCTGTCATTCGGAATCGACTTTAAGCAGTAGGCCCCTCCGCTTATCGATAACATTAACCCACACAACATAAGTGGTGTCAGAACTAGGTTGTAATTCTGACTGAAGGGTTGTAATGACCAATTATGCATGTATGTGTGTATGAAACACTTAAAATGGGTCGACATGTGAAAGTTTAGAAGCAGGAATATAAGAAAATTGAAATTTTCATCCCAAAGGAGTATGAGCGGCTCAAGTTGATTATATTCAAATATTTGGAACCAAATATTTGGAATCAACATAGGTAAGCATTGTATTTGAGCTCGGTCAAGGATGTCAGAAAATCAGACTTCAAAAACCTCTGTCTTCTTAGGACAACAACAGGTCAAAAACATATGAAGTGAAATTTAGTCTTTTATTCCTCCTCCTCAGACCCATAGTATCTGCAGCGGTCATTTAAAGAATTGCAAATTCTTTCAGCGCAAATTTTTTCAGCGCAAATTCTTTCAGCGCCACAGTCTAGTAGGTAGTGTGTTGGCTTATTAGAACCATGGTTCAGGTTAACCATCAAAACGAAATATGAAAAATATTTCTTCGGCGACTTCCTCTCAGCAGATTTCTGGCAAAAACTCTGAGAGTAGATAAAATTGCCATGAAAAGTTTCTCAAAAATCTGTCGTTCGGAGTTGACTTTAAACTGTAGGTCCCGCCACTCATGTATAAAAATTATCACACACAACATCAGTGGTGTGAGAAGCTAGATCGTAATCCTGACTGAAGGGTTATAATGTCCAATTATGTATGTAAATTCTTTTAGCACACATATCAAAACGACAATGGCCAGACAGAGTCGCTATTGTCTCGGTTCATTTTTTATCCATACTCATCCAGCAGAGGCTAGAAATACTGCCAACGAAATTAAGCCTCCTAGTAAAACGAGTAGATAATATCGAATTAAGCTGAGGCAATCGAAAAACCTATGCCCTTGTAACATGTCCAAAATTGCAAGCTACATACCAGCCATGACTAATTTATCGGCACTGTAATTTCCAACGATATTATTTTATTCTGGAACCCATATAAGAGTAAGAGAGTTTTGAATAGTCCGTAATTTCATAGAGAAATTCTCGGCATTCATTGGTGAGGACTGATGTTGAAAATTAGTTCGTTAGGGACTTAATCGCAGCTAAGCTATTTAAGCAATCTATCCCCCACTGTTAACCTGAAGCTAAGCTTCATGCGTTGTGTGTATGTGTGTGTGTGTATGAATAACATTGCAACATTTCGTCAAGCCATTATTATCGATTATTGCTATTTCTTGCCACTTATACACGTTGTACAACATTCAAGTACATCTCATCGATTCATGGCTCACTAATACAAGTGCAAATAAAGTACTTGCTTGCTCGTGTCATAGCTATTCGTATGTATTGTAGAAATTCTCCGTTACAAAAATTACAAATTTATGCAAATTATTATTAACGACGATGAGATGCATAAATTACAAGCACTTACAACTTGCATACACAACCATATTCATACTTACATACATACATACAATATATGTTAAAGCTTGTCAGCTCATGTATGGTAGACAAGTTACAAGAGTGAATTCTGAATGAGGGTGAAAGGATAGCAAAAAGAAAAAAAAAAAGAGGAATCACTGGTTTATTGTTTATTACTGTTCATTCACATATTACCGTATCGATAGATTTTGTATGACCATATCAAATGGTTGTTATTTACAACCCAATACTTCAGTGTTTTTAATTATTTATTTATTTATAGATGTGTATACGTATGCGTACAGATGTTTAGTAGGATATTTTTGCTGTGCGAGGCTAATAATTATATGCTTGGAATAATTTTTAAGGACGCAAGAACAACATATAACAGCAGCAAATCAAACTTACTTAAATTAAATCCTTGAGTATAAAAGGAAAAATTTCAAGAAATGGTGACAATAATGGAAACTTCATAAAACCGGTGCCATACTGGTCTAGTATGGAAAACCACCGAACCTCAGTTTCTTAGCCAGTTGGCAGCCAACAATTTTTAGTTTCCAAGTGAACGTTTTAAATGATCGTTGTCAGTTGTCTTCTGTAATACCATTTTTTTTTAGCAAATTATGTTGTCTTTTATATTCGAATCATTCATTCATTTTCAATAAATTTGATGTTTCAGGAAATAAATTTTTGCCAAGCTTCAGATTCTACCACAGTTACTATTACAACTACGTTTTCTGTTGACACCAATTTGAATTGCTGTTTTTAACTTTTTAAAGATTGCAGTGCTACTCGTTACGTTATACTACTGCGACTATTCTGTTCCACACTTAATTTTAGCCAATATATAGAGACTCCACGTAGCTAACATAACATAACTAACATAACATAAGTAATATAATGTTGCGTTTCTACCTTTTAAAAACGTTTAAAATATGAGCTCGTAGATTGCAAATAAAATAAAAATAAATTTGTGTTTAGTTTTAATTAAATTTCTTTATTATTCGCAAAATTCTATGTGCCACTGTTCACAAATTGATGTAAACAACAACAATTGCTTTCCTTTTTATTCCTCTGTTTATATCCTTCGTATAAACAATAACAATTGCTAGACAATTATTCGACAGATCTTTGTAACGGAGGTCTTTATAACAATTATTCTCTTCAAACGCACCGCGTCTTTACAGAAGACTGCCTGAATTTTAATAACTAACTCGACTGCTTTGCCTTGCCTTTTATATTGCAGGGTAAACAGTCTGATGAATGTTCTTGAAGGCGAACGTTCATGACTTCGCCTTCTCGAAAGCTCTATAAATGTAAACGTTCTTGTTTATTGTAGTGTTGTTGGTATATTTTTGTTTACCATTTTTTATGCTGGTGTTTGTTGTTATATTAAGCAGTATGATAATTTGTAAACAGGTTTTTTTACTGCACTGTTTTGTTTTTGTAGCTTTTATTTATAATTTAAAAAGCAAAACACTAGTATCTAGATTTTTCCTTTTCGTAACAATAACATAGCTAATTTAACATTACTAACATAACATAACGAACTTAACATAACTAACATAATGTGATGTTTAACAGCAATATATAGGCAATTATGTGACTAGAGCAGCAATATTTGAATCCATGTTCTTAACTTATATATCGATTCTCTAACTTAGCTTGCTATAGTTGGAAACCCACTTTGTATGCCTATTTTATAATTTAATTCTGGTAATCATCATTCATAAGTAGATTTCGATTTGAAATTGAAGATTCAATATACATATGTACAAAAAATCCAAAAACAAAATAATTTTGCCACAATTGGATTACGCTGTGCTGACATGTTTATAAATTCTTCTGATGAATAAATAAATAAATAATTAAAATAAAATAAATAAATAAAATAGTCGCCGTAATCGAGTAGGTAGTGTGTTGGCTTATTAGATATAAGGCCTCAATTCAAACCCCAAGTCAGATATCTCGAAAAAAAAACGAAAATATGAAAAATTTTTTCTTCGGAGACTCCCTCTCAGCAGATTTCTGGCAAAAACTCTGAGAGTAAATAAAATTGCCATGAAAAGTTTCTAAAAAATCTGTCGTTCGGAGTCGACTTTAAACTGTAGGTCCCACCACCCATGTATAAAATTAACACACGCTACATAAGTGATGTGAGAAGCTAGGTCGTAATCCTGGCTGAAAGGTTGTAATGACCAATTATGTTATGAATAGCTCGGATTCGGAATCCGCTTAGCCGTCAAGTACACTAGTGAATTACTTTCTATTTTTTCCCCAATTTGATTTTTTGAACCTAAAACCTATTTAAACCTTGAAATTACTAATACGTAGCCCTGTTTGGATAATTTTATAATTATGGCGAAATGCCAGTGATGTGGGCAAGCGAAAATGTGAGTCACATTTCTCAGTAGTATATTGTAGAATTTAAATTTCGATAAGAAACTGGACTTTGAAGGCCATTGTTCAGTACAATATTACACAGTGTTTAATCCAAAACATTTAAAAATAAAATGTTTTTTATTTCAATTTTTCCTCTTAAATATAAGTTTTAAATAAACGCTCAAACAAAATCTGTGAGAAAAAGATAAGCTCTTCGAAATGAATAATGGCTCTTTAAAACTAAGAGACACATGGCAATAATGAATTATTGTCTTGGCAAATAAACTATGTTTGGTAAATAATTTAATTCTACAGAAAAAATAAAAACAAATACAATTTTTTGCTTATATATGTACGTATGTACTCGTACGTACATGCATACTTGTTTATCTTTAAAATAATAAAAAAGAAAAATAGAATAAAAATTGAATAAACATTTTGGTTTTTGGTTTTGTTTTTATGTTTTCTTTTCGGTAATATTTTTAAAAGAGGACAACACATCCATTCATTTATTCGTTCATTAAACATTAAATGAATTACGTGATACAAGCAGAGGCCATCAGGCATCAGGCATGAGGCACATGGCATGATTTACGACTAAATCTAAAGATATTAGAACTGTACTGAATGGCACAGAAAAATAGATGAGACCAGAGCAGATCAGAGCACAACACAAGGACATAAAAAACTAGTTGACTTTAAAAACTAGCAAAAATAAAACAAAAAATAAAAAAGAGATACAAACACAAAATAATTAAAACCAAAACCAAATCCGTAAACTAAACAAAAACCATATTTTTAATGTTTAATTTAAATATAAAATAAAACAAACACATACACATCTACACACCATATATACTTTAAACGATTATAAAAACATACAGACACATACATACCATACATAGCATACATATGTATGTATTTATACATTAAAAAGGACAACTTATAATAGAGGGTTTTAAAATACAATTAAAAGTGTTGTCTGGTTTTATAGACCAGAATACCAGTATGAGGTAGAAATGGGCATGTTTATTTAGTTTCCGGTTATTGAAAAAAAAAAGATTTTGTTTTTCCAAAAATTTGACAAAATATGCAGTTTATGTAACTATTTTCTCTTGAATTTGTTTCGTTGCTTTTATGTGTGTTTTTCTGTATTTGTAGAACAACTTTTTGTTTCAATTTTTATAGGTTTTAAACATTAAAATTAAAAAAAATACAATTTTAAGGAAGATAAAAAATTCAAGAGTAATGAAGCGTAAATAATTGCAAATACACTATGAAACTAAATTTTAAATTCTTTTATCTTTTCCTCAATAATTAAATTAGAACAGCTTCAGTTTCTATTAATTGCTAGGAATCAAGCTGATACTTCACGGGTCTAAGCACCTCATAGGATATCGAATAAAATTAATCGAAGTTTTTCATTTTGCTAGCACTATATGAAGTACAATAAAAGTATTGGATCTCTAATGCAATTTATTTTATTTAACGAATCTTCAACTTCAAAAGCGAAATAACAAGTGTTTAAATTTTAAAAAATAAAAAAAATAAAATTATTTAACTCGATCAACATCGGGAATAAGTTAACCTTTCGTAATACATTTGTAATCTGCTTTACTTAATTGGTCATTATAACCCTTTAATAAGGATTACAATCTAGCTTTTCACTCCACCCACGTTGTGATTGTTATATTGTCCATGAGTGGCGAGATCTACAGCTTTACAGCTTTCGAAACTGAACGGCAGACTTGAAAATTTTTTCATTGTAATTTTATTCCCTCTGCCATAATATTGCTGAGAGCAAGTCGTTTTGTTCTAAATGTCTCAGCTGTAATCTGAACCACGGTCTCTCGTCTAGCAAGCCAATAAATTCTAGAGCAATTTCAAATTGAAGCAACAAGTGTTTAAATCTTAAAAATCTAAAGTAATAAAATTATTTAGATCCTATCATCACCAGTAATAAGTAAACCTTTCGTAATATATTGCGTTTGTAGCATAGATATTTTTAAATAGAGACATACATACATAAATACACACATAATTGGTCATTAGAACCCTTCAGACAGGATTATGACCTAGATGCTCACACCACTTATGTTGTATGTGTTAATTTTAAACATGAGTGGCGGAACCTACAGTTTAAAGACGATTTTGAACGACAGCTTTTTGAGAAATTGTTCGTGGCAATTTTTCTCAGAGGTTTTGCCAAAAATCTGCTGAGAGGAGGTTGTCGAAGATATATTTTTCTGATTTCAGTTTGTTGGAGATATCTGACTTGGGGTTTGAATTGAGGCCTCATGCCTAATAAGCCAACACACTATCTACTAGACTACGACGACTTTAAAGAGACGATATCTGCAATTGCCTCTTCTTTAAACGAAAACAATTGGTGGTCTCACCAACTTCTATTTTTGTTGCCTTCAAAACTGTACCTGAACCCTATATGCATGCATTCAGTCGGGATTACGACCTATTCTCACACTACCTATGTTGTGTGCGTTAATTTCACACATGAGTGGCGGGTCCTACAATTTAAAGTCGATTCCGAACGACAGATTTTTGAGAAACTTTTCGTGGCAATTTTATTTACTTTTAGAGCTTTTGCCAGAAATCTGCTGAGAGGAAGTCGCCGAAGATATATTTTTCAGATTTCAGTTTGTTGGAGATGTGTAATAAGCAAACACACTAGCTACTAGACTACATACATACATAGATAATTGGTCATTACAACCCTTCAGCCAGGATTACGACCTAGTTTCTCACACCACTTATGTTGTGTGTCTTAATTTTATACATGAGTGGCGGGACCTACAGTTTAAAGTCGACTCCAAACGACAGATTTTTGAGAAACTTTTCATGGCAATTTTATTTACTCTCAGAGTTTTTGCCAGAAATCTGCTGAGAGCTACTAGACTACATCGACTTTAAATAGAGAGGATACCTGTAATTGCCTTCTTCAGCATATCTATCGATGACTTTACTTGAATCTATCCAAGATTCAGATATTATCAAAAAGTGAACTGAAAACACAACATTCCACCGGAAGCCTATGTGAATGAATTTCTTTTCCATAAATTTTATTTGAACCTATTCAAGGTATTGTCATATTCAGTGTATTGCAGAAGTGAAATTTTGAGGCCATGTAATCTTTTCTGCCAAAGGTAGAAATACCTTGGCCCGGCCATGTTAGTTATTTTAGCAGTGCCGAATGTAGGCGTAAGGATTCCAGTAGAATTATTACATATCTTTGTGAGAGTTAAAGCGTGCATTATAGAAAAATGAAAAATAAATTCCAAATTCAATAGATATTGATATACTGAACGATGATGTAACAAATCATAATTACCGATGACAATCATAATTATCGAGTTTTGCTCGATTTTCTTTAAAAATTCAGTTCAAGTATAAAATTCTACTGTACTCGTCAAATGGTGTTTATGTATATGTGATTCAAGGTATTTATATGCATACTAAAGTATTTAATATTATTGGCAAACATTTCAACCGTTTTTTACTTCGTTGGTATTTTGAATTTGCATTTTATAACCCTGAACAGTGGAGGGTTAAACTTCAAGGTTGCCGCAAACAAGAAAGGTCTGGCCAAAGCAAATAAATAAGAAAAGAAACTAAAATTAATAGAAACAGAAAGGAAAAACAATAACGAAAGAAAGCACAAGATTGCAGCAGCAGACCCAAATAAACATTGGGTTCTTTCAATCCCCATACACATACTCATACATTTCCATACATACATACACCATACATATGTATATATGCAAACGTATATGTATGAATGTAGAATATTGTATAAGGGCATATTTATTGCTGTTGTTGTTGTTTGTTTATTTAAAATATAAAATGTTTCAAAAACTTTTAACGTTTCTTTTAACGTTTTAAGGTTTTGTTTTAAACATTCCTTTACAGTACATTATCGTTGTCCATAACGCCATAAATACAACAACGCACGTGTTGCGAAGGGTCTTAACGAAAAGAATATGTTGTTCAAATGAAATTGATGTTTGAACATTTAATTTAAGTTCTTTGCACAAGTAAATGAGTATTTTTTGCAAATCTAAGAAACAAAAAAATTTTTAATTTAGCCAAAAAGAATTGGACGGATAGACAAACATTACATTTCTTAGATATTCTCATCAATGTTAGTATGTTTGCATTACTCATCCTTGCACTATGGGATGAAAATCAAAATAAACGTTGTATTTTTACGCTCGACATGTGAAAATTTTAAAAATAAATTTGTTTGAAATAATTTTTGAATTTTATTAGCAACAGTGCACGCTCTTTACTACAATGAATGGTTAGACAACAATCCCGTTATTTTTGAATATGTGATGTTTACACTTTCAATTTTAACGGCAACTTTCTTTTGGTGGCCTGAACTCCAGAAAACGCTGATTTTAATGAATTTTCGTAATTCTTAAGTTTTACTCAGAGTACTTCAGATATGAAACGGACTCAATAAAAATTAAAGACTTACAATGGATTTGTTTCATTCTCTATTTCCAAAATGGATGGTTAGCGCGGTTCTTTTATATTCGTTCAATTGAATTATTCTTCGTATATTTTGAAATATCAAAAAGATTATCAAAAGATATCGCCAAAGATTGCTGAAAGGACGGTCGTCGAAAGAATATTTTTTCGTTTTGGTTGACAGGTCTAAGTTGGGGTTTGAACTATGGACACTCGTCAAATAAGCCAAAACACTACCTACTACACTACTTCTATTTCTTTTTAAAACACCCATACCTCACTTTGTGTCGTTTTGTTTTGCGTTTTTTCGAAGTTGCGTCGCTGTTGTTGTTGTTCGACGGTCGTCGAAAGAATATTTTTTCGTATTTCGTTTTGGTTGAGACGTCTAAGTTGGGGTTTGAACTACGGACTCTCGTCAAATCAGCTAAAACAATACCTACACTACTTCTACTTCTTTTTAAAACACCCATACCTCACTTTGTGTCGTTTCGTTTTGCGTTTTTTCGAAGATGCGTCGCTGCTGAATTAGTACTAATTTTCACTGTGCGTCGTTAGATTTTCGAAATTGCGTTGTTTTGAGTACGAGTTTTAATTTTTTTCCTTTTTTTGTAAAAGATGGCACGTCTTTTGTATCTAATTGCGCTATGCTATCAAAACTTGGGTATTCCCTTTCTAACTAAAAATAATACAGTTTTATTTTCACCTTGTTTTTCTAATTCTGGAGTTCAGTTTCAATTAGTGTGTTAGAAATTAAGTGAATTTTTTATTTTATTTTAACTGAATTTGTTTTTTTGTATGTATTTAATAAAATTTTATATTATTTTTGTTTTTTAAATGATAACTTTGTTCAATTTTGTTTTTAAAAAATAGTATTTGCAGAAGTCGCCGTTATCCAGTAGTTAGTGTGTTGGCTTTTTAGACGTAAAGCCACGGTTCATTGGTAGCCTGGGTTAGCCAACATATACATGAGGTAGCCAGCATATACAATTTTACTCAAGGCTTGCTAAGAGCCTATGTACTAAACCTAACTCCATCGAATTGTATCCCGGGATCAGAAATCAAGTATAACTTCGTCGGTGATGATTCATTCGTTCTACATTCTACATGTTGTGCTTAAAGTAACCCCGTTATTGGAAAAGTGTACCCTGAGACTACAGTGCTCTGTCAAAAGGCCGGTTATTCCTGGATTAGTCTGATGTATGGCTCAGATTTCCTATTATTGTAATTTCCCAAAGAAGTCGCCATAGTCTAGTAGGTAGTGTGTTGGCTTATTAGACGTAAGGCCACGGTTCAAACCCCAGGTCAGACGTCAAAACGAAAGTATTTCTTCGGCGACTTTCTCTCAGCAGATTTCTGGCAAAAACTCTGAGAGTAAATAAAATTGCTATGATAAGTTTCTCAAAAATCTGTCGTTCGGAGTCGACTTTAAACTGTAGGTCCCACCACTCTTGTATCAAATTAACAGACACCAAATAAGTGCTGTGAGAAACTAGGTCGTAATTATGACTGAAGGGTTGTAATGACCAATTATGTATGTATGTATATATTTTCATAATCCTGGAACCTATCTTCGATCTTTACATGGTTTGCTATAGAAAATCATAATTCACTTTGCGTCAATATGCGTCGTGTTTTTTTTGGAACGTAACAACGACGCTAAGTGAGGTATGGGTGTAAACATTTCTATATACATATATTGAGATGGAGTAATGTACTGTTTAAAATATTTAACTACAAACGCAACTAATCCAGGTTTGAATACAGCAGTAGTACAACAATAGTTCGTCATGGTCTTGCTTTTTAGAAGTTTTTCCAATTAAAAAAATGAGGTTCATATGCAAACATACCATACTGAAGTCAACGGATCTCTCAGAGAGGATATTAGCAAAAACCGAACATTAAACGAATGTCCTACGTATCATCGTCCTGGGCAACGAAAATCAATAGATTTTTCAAGGAGGAAATATCTTGATTAATAAAGAAATGTAATTTCAAATATTTGTATTCAAATACCTTTACTGGAACGTATAGGTATTTTAATTTTTGAGCGCAATATATTAACTCTTCCTGCCACTTAAAGTAAATAATTTTTTTCAATTTTGATTAAAACAAATCCAAATATGTCTCTAAGGATAGCACCGGGTGTCTAATTAACGTTTCTAAATTATTGTCTCAAAACCATTATATTTTAAACCAGTGAACACACTTTTGATGCCCATCAACTCGTGTTTCCCCTTCCGTTGTTGGTTTAGGTTTGTAATTGAAATATGACTTCCATAAGCCGTTGTGTTAATGAAATATTCATATAAATTGTCAAAAAGTTGTTTGTTTTCAGTTTAAATAATAAGATAACATTATTAATTTATAAACTAAATTGTTAAGAGAAAAATGCCGAAGAAGTATGCCGAAAATTTAGTTTGGAAAACTTCCCAAAAAAAGATTCTCTTCTCATAATTTAAATTTACAACAATGACAGGCAAAGTAGTTTTTTCTTTTTGTTTTTCTTTTTTTTTTTTTGTATAAACAAATACCTTTCTAAAGAATTTTCCATATTTATTAACGTGTTTTGTTTATTTTTTTCTTTTTACGACAAGAAATGCTAAATCCCATGGTGCATCTCTGTCAAATTCATACACCTTTTATGCGGTGGAAAACCATTATAAAATATTTTCACTTTTTTTTCTATCATTTTTGTGGTTTTTCTTTTCAGTTATTTGGGATAATACCTACCTATACTAATACTACTGCCGTCTACTACAATAGCACTTAATAGGAAAGAAACAGAAAGAAAGAACAAGCAGAAGCAGAATAACAAACACTCTCATACTGCTACTGTACTACCACTAGTATTACCGCTACTACTACAACCATATTAACGCTGCTGCTCCCGCTGCTGCTGTTCGTGTGGTCTTAGTTTATGGCCCAAGGACGAAATGTTAAAATGACAATAAATGCACAGTCACACAAGTGCTGAGTTTGAGTGTATGTGTATGTGTATGTGTAAGTGAATGGAGGACAATGAATCGATGAAGAGAAAGTGTAACAAAATACATGATAAAAAAGAAAAATAGAAAAAAAATGTTAAAAAAATTTTCCAAAAGAAATACTGTTTCTATGGATACTTGAGAAGGGAAAGATGTGAGAGGAGATGAGAAAATTGTAATTTTCAACATAGAAACTGGCTGAATAGAGTGAGAAAAATAAGATTCAACCTCAAAACGAAAGAAGCAAACGTTTTTGGCACTTGCCACAAGTCTATTATTTTTGTGTGTGATGTTAGATTTTGAAAAGAGATTTTTTTTGTACTCACAACGTAAATGAAACAAGCAAAAAAAAATAACACACAATAACAACAGGAGTTAAAGTGAAACAATAAAAAAATAAAAAGAAAAATACGTTAAGAAAAAGAGACAAAAAGTAAATTCTTGTATACACCGTTAGTGTAACTTTTAAAGCAAGCGCTTGCATGTGTGTGCGCGACAACGACAAGGAAAGACGAATAAGAAGCCAACTTCCGGTTAAGAGAATGTACAGCGTTATACTTTTCATGACACCTACACAGCATCTTGTATGAGTCAGTCAGTTTATATCCAAAGACGTGAGAGTGTGTGAAAGCGCTACACAGTATATAACAATAATATACACGAAAACAAAAAAAAAAAAACAAAGCCAAACAGACGGCATGAGAGATACATAAATAAACTCACGTGTATATATTCTCACTCATACATACATACATACATGCATAGATGCATGTATTGGTATTAAAATACCTTCTTTTCTAATTTGTGGTCGTGCTTTATCACTAAATAACAACAGCAGCATCGGAATCCTTGTTAGCAAACGCAGCAGCAGCAGCCAACATTGTCTTGATACCGACAGTTTAACGGACCTGTAAAGAAAGTCTTTCACTTTGTATCAGCATCTCAAATCACAATGGAAAGGTGAGTGCGTAATTTAAGCCATTCTTTTTGAATTTTTTTATTCTTTTTTTGTTTTCATTGACATTCTATTCTTTTCCAAGTCTTTTGATATTCTTTCTATTATTTTTTCGTATTTTATTTGTATTTATTTTTGTAAGAAAATGAAGAAACAATAGGATACGATACGATACGTAAATATTGATACAGTCACTCTACATGAGATGCAAAAGAAGCCTTCAAAAAGTTTAAATTGATTTTAGTTTCAGGCTGACCATGTATAACATATTTTAGTGAAAGATGAGCATCCATATTAGTATGGTAAGAAGCATAGAGAGACTACAGTAAGCCCCCCCTAACGCGGGGGATACGTTCCAATAAGTTCCAGCGCTAAACGAAACAATTAATAAATCAATTGTGACGCAAGAAAGATGCGTTCGTACTGTGATTGTGACTTCGGAAAATACAGTTGGAATACAACCGCGTAATACTGGAACAGTGTTAAGCGGAGCAGCGTTAAGCGGGGTCTTACTGTATCAGTAATAAAGTATAGTTACTAGGTATGGTATATGCCTTTGGTTTTTAAAATAAAAAATAATTTTAGTCTTCTATGAGACAGTATGTTGGCTATTCCTGCGAATTCTATGAACTGAATAATCTTGAAGAGAAATTTAAAATCATTTACACACCTACGAAAGAGATTCTTGTGATTGTGACAAGTGTAATCAAAATATTTGCAGAGTATCACATTGTTCGGCCTAATGGAGCATATCTTCTCAACTCAGTAAAGGTCGAGGTTTTATTCTAAGAAATGCAGACTCTCTTTCTGGTTTTTCGCCTGCTAAAAGATGCTTTGTTCAGACCCAATATGAACACCCTGCTGGGTATGACTTAAGACCAGTCGAATCAAACATAAAGATGTACATAAATTGGATTCCGGAGCAATTCCATCAGAGAATTGGGCAAGACTTGATTACTGCGTATTCCGGGCTGAGATATCTGCTGTTTATAGGGCTTCGGATAGCCACATAAGTCATGAATGCAGCCTGTACAGGCCTTTATTAAAGATATGGCGGTCTAGTTGCTGATGGGGAAAGTTCTGGAATATCAAAAGAGCTACTGCCCATTAACTATAAATGTGTAAAATGTGCTTCAGAATCTCATTGAAATTTTTTATTCATTTGAAAGACTATTATGTATAGAATATAACATCGTTTCAATGTTCACCATAAGTTCTCTGTGTAGAGCGCATCCGAAGTCTCTAAAGCCTGAATTCGACCTAAGTTGATGTGTCGTTTGTAGCTGACTCGCATACAACTGCAATTTAAGGACACCCCATAAGAAAGAATCTGCCTTGCAGACTTTCACCTCCACTTGAGATGACCTAACGCTCAAATCGATCGTGCAAAATATCCAATGAAGATGAGTTGTGCGGCACCTAGCGCCGTGATGTTGAAACCACATGTCATTGGTGTACAGATCATTCAATTCATGCTAAAAGAAGTTGGTAATTCTCAATCTATAGTGCTCGTCATTGACAGTCATGGCCTGGCCAACGACATTTTTAAACAAATGTGGATCGATGACGCCGCCAGCCTAAAATCCACACCAAATATTGATTTTTTCCGTATGTATTGTATACTCTTGGATCTCATGCGGATTGGTATTATCATAAATTCGGTAATTTTGTTTCTTCACGTATCCTTTCATACTGAAAATGATTTTTCGATGAAAATCGGGATTAATCGCCAACTGCTCCAGAGTTCCAGCAAATGCTGGATAAAACAGACTGAATAATTGACAACTAATTTGACAAATGTAATGTCAAAAGCTCTGAGTTTACATAATTAGATCATACCACTCATGGATAAAATTAGTCCATTCAACATTGATGGTGTGAGAAGATAGGTTGTAATCCCGACTTAAGGGTTGTAATGAAGCTTCTCGGCTAATAAGAGTAAGACATCAAAGTTCTCTTCGCAAAGACTATTGTGTTTCAACGTTTTATCGAATACTACGGAATGTGTTTCAGGGAAATAGAGGGACTTGCTCTCGAAAATCGTATATTGTTTTAGTGGTACTTGTACTTCTCATAGAGCATATCTATGATTGACTAGTAGGTGGCACAATGCATTATACATAATTGGTCATTACAACCCTTCAGTCAGGATTACGACCTAGTTTCTCACACCACTTATGTTGTGTGTGTTAATTTTTATACACGAGTGGTGGGACCTGCAGTTTAAAGTTTTAGTGAAACTTTTCATGGCAATTTTTATTTACTCTCAGAGTTTTTGTCCGAAATCTGCTAAGAGGAAGTCGCCGAAGAATTACTTTTTGTATTTTGTTTTGATGTCTGGCCTGGGGCTCGAACCCCTCAAATAAGCCAACACACTACCTACTAGGTTACGGCGACTTCTTATAGATAGAACTCCTATATATTTTTTTCTTTTAGCAAGAATATTCTAGAATGATTAAACTCTCTTATTAAAGACAAAGAGCGATGTTATAATTATAAACACAATAAACGTAACGCAGCAATCTCTCAAGAATAGAATTCAAGGGTGTGTATGGAAATTATGATTTTAAAGGCAGCAGGACAACAAGCAAAGATTCTGCTGATTTTCTTTTAGGCTAATTTCTATTTTTATTCGCAGCAATGAGAGAATTAGTGCTCACAGTAAGAGGATTTGTGCTGGCAATGGGAGTATTAATGCTGTCAAAATAATAACATGCATGAAATAAATAAATATTGATGAAGAATTAATGAAATGTTTTTTTTTTTTTATTTATTTTCCTTATGCTTCGCGGCTCCAGCCTTTATCATAACTAATGCTCATGCAGCATATGCAGTGTTGTACTTGCTGCGTTGCCTCTATTCTATTTAAAACATACGGTTTATAATATTTCAAAGTTTGCTTATTTAAATGAGAGAATATATGATATAATGAAATATTTCTACAAATAAAATGTTTAAATAAATCAACAATTATTATCAATTTGTTTGCAGTTTATTTAGTTTAAATTTCTGTGCAGTGAGTGATCTTCTTTACGTAAATTTGTACATGCAATCTAAAGTAGAGTAGATTTCAAAATTTATTTGAGAATTTATGACATTATGTGGCATTTACAAGGAATTATTTTAACATGAATAACCTAAATTTGTGAAACATTCATAATTTTCTAAAATCATATCACATACATACTCTTCATATGGTATTCACATGCAATGTTTGTGGTAACTTTACTGATGAAATACTAGATATAATTACGAATATACACAGATAGATGTCATATCTTTCATTTGTATGATATATTGTACCGTTATTATGAGCATAATTAAAATCATTAATTAAAAATATTACAACTCATATGGCACATATGAACGTATGTACATATCAACTAAATATGTGTATGTAAAGTGGAGCGAACCAAGATTTCAAATACTCAAAAGAGAGACAAAATGAAAAAAAAGAATATAAGGGATGAGTAATAGTTGTGGTGGTAGTACTTTCAAAAATTGAGGTTATAAAGTATCATCGCATAGTCGAATAATTTGAATCTGCAGTAGTTCTTTATAAATGAGAGCAAAAGTATGCAGACGACATAATTATTAAATCTAACAGTGTGGGTGTATGTGTGTGTGTGATAAATTTTAATTTTATTAATAAAGAGCAGCATCTGTGATTTGAGGCATCAGATGAAAGTGTTCTTTTTTTCATATCACAACCTTTGATCACGATGCATGCTCTTATTTACGCTGGTCGTATTTTTTATGAAATCGAAACAAATATCACTGTTTTCCTATAATATTATGAGCAATTTTTATTATTTTTAAATGTTTATTGGCTTCACATTGGAATATTGTTTGTATGTATCTACATATATGCAGAGAAAATGGGTGATTTTAATTTAAATAAAAATTGAAAAAGCAAAGATTAATTAAATTTAGTGAATGCCTTTTTATGTATATAAAATCATGCGATATTATTTGCTGATTCCAATCGCCAACAAACAATAAAACAAAGAAAAAGATGCGCCTAGTGAAGATACTTTGCTTCTAAATGGTAATCTCAATGAATGTACAATAGTTTCAGATAACAGAAGAATGAAATCAATCTATTATGGGTCGAGACAATTGTGAAATTCTCGATGCTTTTACGATTTCTTCCGAAATAGATGTGGTACAGGTAGAATACCAGATAGCAACTTGCGACGATGTATTCCAAATATGGCCACTAGAAACAAACAACTAACCAAAACTTCTTTACTGGACTTTTTCTACAATTTATTATGATCCTCATACCCCAACTTTTCAAGTTTGATTTTAATTTAAATACGTCGAATGTTTTCATTACCTACGTTCTAATGAAGGAATTTTAAGTTTAATTTTTTGTGATAGACTCGCAAGTACATTTCCATAAACTGTCAAAATAAATTTGAAATTACAATTCCGATCAAATCCTAAATAATTAATTAGGCTTTCTGAATTATGACAGTTGATAATGACCATCTTGTTAAAACTATAATTGTCAAATGAGTTGTCATTTAATTAGTATGTTTTATCAAAACACCATGGATTATCATAGACAACCACCTGTGGACTCTGTAGCAGTCTAATTTTCGTCGATGAGTCCATATCTGTGTGGATTTTGGGCACGTGCGATCATCGGTCCATATCTCTTTGAGGACGACGTTGGCTAGGACATCACTGTTATAGGCGAGCACTATAGGTGAATGAATGATCTAAACATCAACGACATATGGTTTCAACATAATGGCGATACGCAATCCACAAACTGGGGTAACAACAGTTTTAAGGTAGCATTTAAACAAGTTGCCTGTCTCGACATAAGCCCAAACACTGATGAAGTTTTTCAATGTAGACTAATATGTAACATCCTTTTTGCGATACCTAGTTGAGAGCTACCAAATATTTTATAATAAATATTGTTCTTAAGACTTCGAAAGCAACCTTTCAACGTTGACAGAAAAAATCTATTATCTCCCACCGTGGTTTTCGAGGTCGGTTGGTGCTGTATAGAAACTTCTATATTGGTTACTCAAGAAATTGTGTTTATGGGATGATGATATTAGAATACCTGAACCTATGCATGCTCTACCTTGGTTTATTGCAACCATATCGACGCCTCCGTTCTATAACATTCTAAGTCGAAAAAGTGTGTTTTGAGTTATGTGCTCTCAAAGTTTTCACGCGACATACGACTATATGGGTATTCTAAGTAGATTTTTCCCTATAACTTCGGAACGGATCGGCGCATCTTAACCAAATTTTGGCAGTATTTAAGTTAGAGAACGTAGAATTTAAAAATGCAAGAACATTAAAAACGTTCTAAGTACACTTAGAACGTTATAGAATGGAGGCGTCGATATAATGTGTAACCAAAAATTTCAAAAGCCTTCTTGATTTGAAATGTATCTCGGATACCATCTTTATGCCAATTTGTTTTTCAACAAGAATGCCGTTTGCGTTCCAGAAGCAGATCTTCGGGTAGTTCATCGGTTGCCAACCAAAAAGCATTTTTACATATTTCTTTGTGTAATCGTGTATACCGTATGGTGTGTGTATTTTGTTATTGCCTGTTTGTTTATTTCCACCCGAGTAATAGTGTAACTGTTTTTCATTAGGACGGATCACATTCATTGACACTGACCCAACTGAAATTCGGTGGGTTTGTTTATAAAGTTTTTACTCATTTTATAGTCAGCATTATTTGGTTGAGAAACGTTTGAAGAAAGCAGAATGTATGATTTTTCGATTTTTTTTTGCCAATAAGGATGTAGGTAGTCGTCATCGAATTACCTTCTAAATGATAACAAGAAATCGAACAAAATTTCCTGAATTCTGCTTATTTTACCAGTATAACCCACATCAAACAGGTTTGTTAATCATAAAGCTATTCATTGTCTATACCAATAATTTGAAGACAACTAAAATTTTAACCGTAGGATTTACCCAGAGTTTCATTTGTAGGCAACTGTTTTGTCACTGAAACTATAGCCGCACCCCTATTAATGTTAATATTTTAGCCTGTACAGCTTGTAAGGAATTTAGTTTTGTAGTATAAGAGAAAATAGACGAAAACTTACATTATATAATAAAAATAAATTATTTATTCACTTTAGTTTCATAAATTTTAACAAAAACAGATGTTGCATAACTATAACCGCACTTTAACAATATTAACAAAATTATAAATTAAACAAAAAAAAAAAAAAACAAATATATATTTAATAATGGGTGGGACCTCCTTTATTATGAATCAGCTCAAAAATCCGATCTGGGATACTTTGGACAAGCTTTGTCCTCATATCTTCACTAATTGCTCGCCATTCATCAATGATTGCTTCCTTTAGTTCGAAAACATCTTTGTATTGTCTGTTTTGGGCATAAACGCGGCGGGTCAATATTTCCCAAATATTTTCTATTGGGTTTTGATCCGGAGAACAGGCGCGCCAGTCAATCACTTCTATATTTTTTGATTTAAGCCATTCAATCGTCTGACGACTTTTGTGTACTGATGCGTTGTCTTGCTGAAAAATGGACGTTTTTTCAGCCCGGGCTTCCAAGAAAGGCATTTTCATTTCATTCATTCGAGTGCTCGGAAAGGCCAAATCAAGCATTGCATCGCTGCAAAAGGCTCCCCATACCATTAGGTAACCGCCACCGAAATTTCGTTTAGAGAAATATCGTGGTTCCTTCCGCAGAATCCTCCAATATCCACTGAAACCATCTGGACCGTCAAGATTAAATTTTATCTCGTCTGAAAAAATCACCTAAAAGAGAAGAGAATGAATTATAAGACATAAAAAAATAAAAATATATACTTACCTGACTCCAGTTTGTTTGCAAATTTTTCTTTGCGAATTTATTAGCGATTGTCTGGTTATTGTTCCGGATTCCTTTATCACTCTACTTATTGTGGAATTTGACACTTTTACGCCACAATCGACAGAAATCTGTGAAATGCTTTTCATAGAATTACTTGCGTCTCTAACAATTCTGCGTCGATCTCTTTCGGATAACTTTCTTTTTGGTGCTCCGGTCTTATTTTTGCCATACTGACTCCGGTTTTTGGCAAAATTTCTTACCACTCTGTCCGATCGACCTAGTTTTCTACCGATCTCTCGAAAACTTAGCCCAATTTCCAAAAAGGGCAAGATTTTTCCTTTTTCGACATCTGTAAGATATGATCCCCTTGGCATTTTATTTTAATTGAAATAAAACGTTAACTTGCCAACAAAAAACTTAAAATTTCGACGCAGTTATAATTTATTTTTAATTTAAACGCGATGCGGTTATAGTTACTCAACACTAAGAAATACATTAATTGTTTGCCAATTTGTCAATTCAAAGAGTAACTGACAATTTTTTTGTTTGAATAAAACTACCGTTATAATACTATAATATACCGTAAACCCTTTCATTAAAAATTTCTTTTTACGTTGAGCATAACGGATAATGTAGTGCGGTTATAGTTATGACGGGCAGTGTACTTTACAGCATCAGAACACTATACCTGGCTAAATGTTTTCGAGAATAATTTAGGATATTTGGCAATATTGGCACTGTCTATTATTAATGGATTTTATACATACATAATTTTACATAATTGGCCATTACAACCCTTCGATCAGGATTACGGCATAGCTTTTCATACCACTAATGTTGTGTGTGTTAATTTTATATGTATATGAGTGGCGGGACGTACAGTTTAAGTCGACTCCGAACGACAGATTTTTGATAAACTTTTCATGGCAATTTTATTTGCTCTCAAAGTTTTTACCAGAAATCTGCTGAGAGGAAGTCGCCGAAGAAATATTTTTTCGTATTTCGTTTTGTTGGGGATGTCTGACCTGAGGTTTGAACCGTAGCCTTGCGCTTAATAAGCCAACACACTACCTACTAGACTGCGGCGACTCCAAATGGATTATTTACTACATTTATGTATATTCTACGACGTGTTCTCTGTAATATGCCATGTCTTATCGCAGTTAATACATTTCTTTTAAATTAATGTCTTGCTTTTTATCTTATCCCATTTAATTAGTTCCGTAGAGATTACCACACACACAACGTCTACAACGGTCTTCCTATGACTGAAATAGAAATTTCTTACGGTATTATAAGTATCTCAAACTCCAGATGGAATGAATTTCGTTATTTTTAATTTGGTGTCACCAGACTTTTGAAATTTTGTTCTACGCGCCACAGTGGCAGAGTAGAAATGTTGGCCTCATTGTCGTGGACAACGATTTGTAGGTCATCTTTTGGTAAAAGCTACAATACTTTTAGTATTTACTGTTATACCAACAGTATTTGATAATAATAACCGCCATGAGGAGAGACCATCGATATTTTTTCTACCACCCACATCATAAATGATGTGACAAAATTTGGGGCATCTTCTACCTTTGGCTTTGGGCAAAAGAAAAGAAAAATGAAAAGAAAAGGAAAATATTGAGTTCATCACATTTTCTTTTTCTACGATTTCATTTTCTTTTTTAAAATTTTTAAAAATCTCAAGTGACCGGAATTAAAATCCATCATTTCTATGTCAAAAATATTAGAATGTTTCTCTTTTCTTTTTTGGAATGAACGGAAAGAGAAAGAAATGGTTTTTGCCGCATTTGGCGAATAAAATACGAACATTTGTATGTATAAGATACGGTTTATAATTATATGAACAATATGTAACTGTAGGTGGATATGTATGTATGTATTCTTGTATGTAATATTTGAAAAGAAATACAAATAAATATATTATTTTTAACTCTATGATCTTTATAAATGTGTAGGTGTGTGTGTGTGTGTGTGAGTATGAATATTTATCTGTATTCGTACGTGAGAATTTAATGCCTCAAAAAATAAACAAAAAAATAGAAATGCTTTGACACTTTTGGGAATTCAAATAATGCGAACTCCACATGTTCGTAGCATTTAAAGTGAATGTAAAAGATGAGTATTTCAACATAATTTACATGTGTTGTTTGTTGTTGATGTTGTTTTTTATTACAATTATCGTATTTACCTTAAGGACAGAACTTTAAATAGATTCATTCTAAAGAGATTGGCTTAGAAATTGAAAGGAGATCGTAAACCTAATATGCGAAATTGTGATCAGATTCGAAATCAATAGAGTGTATTTTAGTGAAGAGTTGACTATGCACATACAATATGTCGCATAGAGATTGAATTTAACCATTCCATTAACTTAAGACACGAAGATATGTTAACACTTTCTGGTGTGAATGGTATTATATGCTTTGAATATGATTAATGAATATTACATACTTTTACAGAGTTTAAGGGCCATTATTACAACTTGCCGTTAAACTTGGATTTAGTTAAAGGTACCTTTAGCTAAAGAGAACTTTAAAGTTACCTTTAACTTATTTTCGTTATTACAACTTACAGAAAAAATTTTTCAAAAATATGGCAGTGCCGGAGCATTGTCGATAAAACTCCTCAATTATACAAGTTTTATTTTAACGCAGTGGCAACCGCGGGCTTCGTTTTTTTTTAAATTTGAAGTTGCCATAATGAAAATAATATATAATATGGCAAGTTCAAACATAAACTTGACTTTAAAAGTTACCGGTAGGATGATCCTCCCTTTAGCTTAACGATCACTTCTATCTTATTGGGTACTCATAATAACGAAAAACAATTTAACTGCCCGTTAAAATCCTGCCTTTAGTTAACGGCAAGTTGTAATAATGGCCCTAAGAGTTATTTGTGATATTACGTATAAATATATACATACTTAGGTATGCATTTAATGATAATAAGTTCAAATTTTTTTTTAGATTCTTATAATCCAATAGTCTCTCTTTCTTAAAGTTTCGGTATACAATACCACTATGCTTAAAGCGCACTTTTTAATACAACCCTTGGTTATTAATCTCTGACTCACGTCTCATCACAGCCAACTTTGCTCTTTTCTCTATTTATACTCTTTTATTTTTCTATCTGGCAACTTTGCAATCGTTCTAAGGAATTGTTATTATCAATCTTCCTTATGTTAATATCTTCGTAAATTCCTGTATACCGTACAGTGTGTGTATTTTGTTATTGCCTGTTTGTTTATTTTCATTTAGTTTATTTCCACCTGCGTAACAATGAAACTGTTTTTCATTATTACGGATCACGTACGTCGATACTTATTCTGTGAGTTTGGTTACAAATTTTTATTCATCCACCTTATAGTCAGTATAATTTGGTTGAGAAAAGCTTAACGAAAGCAGAAAGTTTCCAGAATTGATTTTACCAGCTTATTTTGCCCATAAGTATGAAGTTTTCTTTGCGGTAGTTGTCATAGAATTATCTTCTAAACTATAACAAATAATCGCACAAAATATTGCTTATTTTAACTGAAAGAGATCATTTGTTCTAGATATTCTTAATAAAAACTTTCTATTTCATGCACAAATAAAAGATTTATTTTTACTAAACCTTATATTAAAAGCTAGTATATAAATTATTACAGCGCTCAATCCTTAAGAAAGATGACATGTATAGTCAATTACATACATACATACATACATACATCCATAATTGGTCATTACAACCCTTTAGTCAGGATTACGACCTAGATTCTCACACCACTTATGTTGTGTGCGTTAATTTTATACGGGCGGGACCTACAGTTTAATAAAGTTGATGTCTGACCTGGGGTTTGAACCGTATCCTTACGTCTTATAAGCTAACACAGTACCTACTAGACTACGGTGACTACTAGTCAATTATTTATTTATTACAATACAATTACAAATTATATTTTATTATTACCGAGCTGAGTAACTTTGACAATATGCTCGGTGTAGTGTCACAGACCAGAGTCTCTGGTGGGAATCGAACCCACGACCCTCGCTCTAATACTGCTACTCCACTGGACTACCAGGGCACTCAACTAGTCAATTAATTCTTTTAAATTCTATATTTTAACGGGGTGTGTGAAAATGGTTTCTCTTAAAAAATTCCATTGAATTTATGAAGACAGTTTTAAAAGGAAAAAAAAGTAAAAAAAATAAAAAATGTCAATAAATATTCTTAAAAAAAAAGTTGAAATGCTTCGTATATTTTTTTAATATCGACCTACATACCCTCTAAAGCACGCATGGACCTTTTAACTCTTTGTGGTATGCAACAATTTCATGTTGATGCAAACAGCATTCAAATACAATGTCGTGGCGTTATTTTGAATGTTTTTCGGTTTTTGCTTTTTTTTGTTTATTTTTTGTTTTTTTTTCGTTTTATCTGGCATAGAAGTAAAAGTTGTTTTTGTTTTGTTTTGTTTTGTCAAAATAAAATAATAAATAAACAAATGGCAGCACAAACATGAGTCTCTCTCTCTCTCTCTATCAACATGCTGTTGAGCTGTTGTTTTTTGGCTAAAGGTTATATTTCTTTATTTGTTTGATGTGGGCTATCAGTCTGTCCTTGTGTCTGTCCATCTGTCCGTGTTTTGAATTTTGGTGGTCAACATTTGGCTTGTATTTGTATTGGTTTTACGGATAATGCAGGTCATTTATTTTGCATACTGTAAACCGTGACGCTTGTGTGTTTTATATCCAATCAAATAGACACACACACACATACATACATATATATGCAAGTTGTACATATACATACGTAGTGTAGTGGATGTGAATGTATTACTGTAAGTGTGTTTGCATGTGTTTAGAATTTTAATCAAATAAGCTTACAGCTCACATACATATTGTATATGTCATTTACATACATACATACACACTTACTATACCTCTACGAAAAAACTCACACTCACCCACATCCACTCGCCATCAAATCGACTCCACATACAAAAGCAATAGAGAGCAATAGACCATCAAACATTCCCATCATAGGCACATACGAGTATTCGTCTGTCTATGCAAATATCCTACACTTATTACCTTCACTCACTCATTGATGTTAAATTTCACCTTTTGCCCAACCTTTCAATATTTGCCCTTGTCTGTATTTCCTTTACTCTACAGTTTTGTTCTATTGCCTTGCCTTGTCCTTGCTGTTGGATTATAACCTGCTGTTTTCGTCCTGCCCTGTGTGTTCTGTGTGTTTTCAGCAATTAGGCAACATTATCCTTTTCTATACGAATTGAAATGAAGTTATTTTGAATTTTAATGGGCTTACGTTATAAAACAATTAACTCTCTTGTATTTAAATTTATTACGTTATTTAAACAGATTAAAATAGAGTTTTTTTCTTTTTATTTTTTTGTTGTTGTTGTTGCTGTTGTTGTTGTAGTAGTCAACCCTTTTTGTGGCATTAATTGAATGAGCAAACGAATGAATGGCACAATGGTACACGTTTACATGGTTTATTAATTTTTAGGGGAAATATTTTTAAATAATTTTTAAATAAAATTAAATTGCAAGAGAAAATGTTTTTGAAAAATTCAAATGAAGTATGCGTACATAACACTATGCGACAAAATACTAAAATTAAATACACCCGTGTAACTACCTAGTCCAAGTTGTTCAGTTCGTTGAGAAGAATTCAAAAATACTTTTTTATATTTTTCTTGGACCCTCCAAACTTTTTAATTAAAGTTTGCTACATGAATGGACAAACTGGAAAAATATTAAAAAAATTCGCATTTGCCAAGTTTACCCCATCAAAATTTATAACATATAAGCTTGAACAAAATGTTTATGTATACCATTTTAAAGGCTAATATCTTCCCTTTATAAAAAATGTTGGATTTTTAAAATGGGTTCAAACATATTTGGGTAGTTACTCGTGTATATTTTCACTGTCACACCGTGTAATTATTGAAATAAAAGCAAGTCCAGGGGATATTTGACATTATTAATCTGAATATGGCAATATGTAATGTTTAATGTTGTATACTTTATAAGAAAGTTCAAATACACCACTTATTTTAATCATGATTGGCGGGACCTAAAGTTTAAAGTCGTCTTCGAAGCTCATATCTTTTTGTTGATAACTTTTTATTTACTTTCAGCCATTTTTGTGGGGCTTAGGTTTTCAATCTTGGCCTCAAATCTAATAAGCTAACGCACTACCTACTGTAACTGCTGCAACTACTCTGTCCTTTAGGAATTACAAGGGCCGATAAATATGAATTATTAAATATACAACCTTTTAATCGAAAGGGCACCCAGGAGATGTCCCCTATTCATGCAGTGCATTTTGTTGGTATACATACATAAAACATAGTCGCAGGTGAAAGGATCAATTAAAGTTGAATAATTTTTATTTTTACTTGTTTATGTTAATTTTTGCAACGAAAATTGCCGTTAAAAAAACTTAGAGCACCTCTGCCACCTTTACGAGTCTCCTCTGTATATTAGGCTCGAAAAAAGTATTTTATTAGGCCAGCAATTCGTGTTCACTCCAAAGATATGCAATAATACAATAGAATGGCCAGCTGTTGTTGATATAGCTTCAGTTCCGCTAAGGCTTGAGTTTTATGAGTTGAAGGATACTCTTGTAAAACCCAATCCAAAGAAATCTTCTGGAACTGATAAAATAAGTAATAATATGCTAATAGAGCTGCCTTACAGAGCCATGAGGATTATTCTCTTTGTCTTCAATGCGACTTTACGTCGTTAATAGTACTGTGAAGAATGGAAAGTAGTGCTGGTTACAATTATCCCTCAGTCAGGATTGTATCATAAAGGCCCATCAGTCAGTTTAATATTTTGTTGGATATCCAAGTTGTTTTATGACTTCATTCAATCTGTTTGGAATGGAATTCACCAACTTTTTTGTTTCCTCAGCACTTAATTTCTTTCCGTATAACATTTCGGAAGGTCTCTTTACTTCTAATTACATGCTGGCGAATTTTTTTTCTCTAATAAATCCCACAGATGCTCAATGGGATTGGAATCTGGAGATTGGGTGAGTGTCTTGAGCTGTCTTAGAGCATTATACAGGAGCTAAAGTCGAACGACCTCCGCAGTGTGCTTTGGGTCGTTATCATGTTGGAACCAAAACGTAGATGGTACGTTGAGTTTTGCCGCACTTTGGTTTCCATTATTTCTTAATATGTTTAGGTATCCATGTTTATCCATGGTGGACTCAATAAATTCAAGTTGACCTACCCCTAAAGCCGCCATGCATCCCCAAATTATATTTAATTATACATGAACTGAATAACTTTGACCATATGTTCGGCATAATTCTGTTGCACAGAGTCTGGTGGTAATCGAACCCACGTCCCTCAGGCTAATAGTCTAGCACACTACTCACTAGACTACCAGGGCTCTTAATATTCTAAGCAGTTAGGAGGATCTGCATCAGCTTCGCACATCGAAAAACTTCAAAGGCGCCAGAACAAGATTTTACGTACGGTTGCAGCTGCTTCGTGATACATTAAAAATTTCAATATTCATATTACCGATGTTGATCGATCAAGTATATTTTTTCTCTAGATTTTAAGATTTTAATCATTTTTGTTTGTTCCAATATATTTGAATACTTAATAAATTATAAAAAAAATATTTTTTTTAACCATTGTAAGCCTGCTTAATGGAGTTTGCAAAAAAAGAAATAAATAACGACTAAATTTGTTCTCTTGCATTAAGACAATCCATGAATTATGCTACGAATTGCTGCTCACTTTCACCTTATTCTCGAAATATAGTCCCTAGCTCAGAGGTAAAGATTAGGAATCAAAGACGAAATCATATTAAAAGGATTTATTCGATGAACTGTACTAATCTTATTTTGTGGAAGGGATAAACAAATTTAAGGAATGTGCAGTACTATGGAGGATTATGTAAAAAAATAAAATAAAATTTTCATCTAAAAGAACTTGTTTGTTAAAACAAGCTACGGACTTACTGAATTACCGTCTTTTGTTAAATTTTAGTTGACCTCTTGGTAGCCTGTATTTAAACATCCATCTTTATTTGGAATTAATTTTCAATTCCATCATATATTAGTTACAGGACAAGATGATATAATTCGGTTAGTAATCTTGCCACATATCTTCAGAGTACACAAATCTAGCCCTTTCCTTAGACATCGTGTAAAATATACTTTATGTTTCGTACGTTATCTTTCAAATGTTTTTATAAGGTATCTCTACTATTGTAGTACTGCAATGCGAAGTTTTGACATTCGAAGACGACATGATTTCCTATCCAAGAAACACCACAAATTCATTTGTATGAAAGGGAAGTTTAACTTTAAGAGGGAACTCCTTCTGGTAGAGTTTTAGTTATGACAACTATAAATAAATAAATGCTTCCACCAACATTATGTATATATACATACATACATAATTGGTCAATGCAACCCTTCAGTCAGGATTACGGCCTAGCTTCTCACACCACTTATATTGCGTGCGTTTATTTTTATATATGAGTGGGGGGACCAACAGTTTAAAGTCGATTCCGAACGACAGATTTTTGAGAAACTTTTTCATGACAATTTTATTTCCAATCAAAGTTTTTGCCAAACATCTGCTGAGAGGAAGTCGCCGGAAAAATATTTTTCATATTTCGTTCAGTTGGAGATGCCTGACCTGACAGAATTACGACCTAGCTTCTTATACCATTTATGTTGTTAAACTAGTGCGATCTAAAGTTTAAAGTCTACTCCGAACGCAATTTTATATACTCTCAGAATTTTTGTTAGAAATCTGCTAAGGATCAGTGGAAGAAGAAATATTTATTATATCGCAATTTGTTGCAGATGTTTGACCTGGGATTAGAACCGTCGTCGTACGTCCAATAAACCAGCACACTGTCTACTAGACTATGGCGACTACACTATACTTGTGTAACTTAATTACAATGGGAACCTAGTGTGTAAAACTTTGTCGTTGAACACTTCAAATTTGAAGAACTTTCTCCTTTAATTGAATCTATCTCTTCAGGTCGTAGTTAAAATTGTAATCTTAAATGTTGTATGTTAAAATAATTACAGCATGAAAAGAATTCTAAGTCACGCTTTATATCTACTTAAACGGCGCGTTCAAGTCCCTAATGACTATGTTTAGCCGGCTTTACTTTGCATTTGAGGTTAATTTATTAATCATGTATCTGGGCATTAGGGGCATTATTTTGAGAATTTCTTGTTTTTATTAAAATGTTATTTTTCCTCTTTTGTTCAGCTCATTAAATGCATTTGCAATTCATTAAATGCATCAACGTTAAGTAAAATTATGAATTTCATTAAAATTTCCTTTTAATCACCATCATGGACATGAGCATCAGCACAGCATCTCCAACCACTTCAGCTTCATCAACTCAATCGCATCGGCACTGGCATCAATTCTCTTCTCTCGGCTGTGTTGTCTTCATGAATAAAAATTAAATGGAATCCAATGCAATGCAATGAAATAAAATAAAATGAAACGAAATGAAATGTTTAATAAAAATGCAACCAATTATTATGCAAAACATGCTTAATTTGTACCATAAAAGACGACAGACGAATAAATGCCATAATAACGAAACTATTTTAATAAGGAAAAAAGGAATAAAGGAAAATTGTTCAACTATTTTTGAAACACAAGAATAAATTAAAAGAACAAATTCCAAGAATAAAATATAACTTTGAGTTTTCATTTACCATTAAAGCTAAAAAAGAACAAAAAAGAATAAAAAATATGGTAGAGTGCAGCGAAAAAGTGAGGGAAGTTGTATGACACCAGCATGTTGTAGTTTTAAAATAATTAATTTCTTTCTCTCTTCTTAATTCCTGAAGATATGATGCACAATGGATATCACAATTAATTTGTATCTGTAATCCTTCTTACGAATGATGTTGTCGATCCACAATTATACGTTACTGGTAAAATATTATGAACAATATATGTCCAATGTATTTCGCATTGTTTCGAATTAAGCTCTTGGTTACCTTTTAAAGATTTTATTGAATTTTTTTTTCAATATTAAACTTCTCAACTTTCTCGTTATGCGGCAGATTGAGTTGATTATTGTATCTTAAAATAAAAAAAAAAAATTATTTAAATCCGATCTTGTACTTGTAAGCTTAGCTTTTTTAATGTGGTAAGCGCTGGAGTGTTGTCCACTTGTCCCAAGTATCTTTATGAATATTTTATAACCAAAGTTTTAATTACTGGGATTTCGAGCTCTATATGTGCGTACGAATTTCTGATACACCAAGGCGCTGCTATAATCATCAGCTAACGAATGAGTGTGAATGCGATTACTTATTGCCATATCTGACTCAAACGTGAATCTTGGAACTGGTCCCAAAACACTCCCTTCGGCTGCAGGCTGGGCAGTACTCACAGAACAGTCATCATTGATGTCGAACTTTCGGTCTGTTGTTGTTTTTTTTTTCAATTTATGGTTAAGTTGCTATGGGGTTTAATTTAATTGTTTAGTTTAATTGCTATCGGAAGCGTTTCGTTACTGACTTTATATAGTGTTACGTTTTTACATACATACATGCATACATAATTGGTCATTACAACCCTTCACTCAGGATTAGGACCTAGCTTCTCACACCACTTATGTTGTGTCCGTTAATTTCATACATGTGTGGCGGGACCTACAGTTTAAAGTCGATTCCGAACGACAAGTTTTTGAGAAACTTTTCATGGCAATTTGATTTACTCTCAGAGTATTTGTCACAAATCTGCTGAGAGGAAGTCACCGAAGAAATTTTTTATTTTCATATTTCGTTTTGATGTTTGACCTGGGGTTTGAACCGAGGCTTTACGTCTAATAAGCCAACACACTACCTACTATACTATGTTACGTTTTTAAAAACGTTTAGAATATGAGTTCGTTGATTGCAAACAAAATAAAAACAAATATGTACATATGTGTTTAGTTTCAATTAAGCTCTTTATTTTTTGCACTACTTTTGTGTGCCACCGTTTACAACTTGATGAATCCAACAATAATTTGCTTTATTCGTTATTCTTCTTTACACTTCTGTTCGCGTACACGCTAACAAATGTTCGGTAGATTTTTACAACAACGATCTTCAAACCACGACTGTTTTCTTCATACGCAACGCGTCTTTACACAAGACTGACTGAATTCTTACTACTCGTTGCCTGCTTTGTCTTGCCTTTTTATATGCCCACGTAATTAGTCTGATTAGTCCGCCTTCTCGAGAACTCTATGGCGACTTCATTGTTGTTTGTGTATTTTGTTCACATCGGCTGTTGTTGCGTTCTCGCTTACTTGTCTATCCCCTTTTCTTTCATACTGATGTTGTTGGTTTACTTATAACAGGTTCTTTGTATTTGTTTGTTTAGCTTTTGCTCATTTTAATGTTAAACGATGTACACCATTTCCATTTTCGTAACAATATTAACAGCAACTTTCTTTGAATAGAATCCACAATAATTTCTTTGATCTCTCGAAACTCTAAACGTATGTATAGTGAAGGTCTAGCAGCAGGTTAATATTATTATTCGTGTGGTTGCATGAATTTAGCGTGAGGATGATCAGATGATCAATAAATATATTGATTTTCCTAGCACAATAAAGCCCAGATAATGTTGAGGTTTCATAAAGATTTAAAGATAAAAATTCGCATAGTGTTTCCACTCCATATTTTTGTTTTTTAAGAAAGGGAATGAGTGGTGGTAAATCATTGATAATTAATACTAAGCATTCTATTGGTTAAATTAAAATAATATATATAATTTCCTCGCAATTGGTCACGTCCATCGCATACTGCTCGTACAATCCATATTAATTTTTTTCGCATAATATTTTTCCTATCCAAGCAAAAAGGCTTCCAATTTGATACATTTTCTTGACGGAATAAATTAAAGACGCAAGCCAAGATTCTTCACAATCGGTTTTGGATGAGCCTTTAATAAATAAAATTAAACATTTTATTCATCAAGCAAATAAGTCTGCCATGAAAAGTTTTTCAAAAATCTGTCGTTCGGAATGGACTTTAAATTGTAGGTCCCGCCATATTTCAAGAATACACATTCACTTTTCATATGTTACTAGTAAGAAGACGGAGGTAGACGAAGCTACCTATTTTTTCCATGCAAAACCGCAAACGCAGGATTTTTTAAGTCCATTTTAAATCGCTTACTACTACTAAACTATGTAAGTAATCTTATCAATTTGTTTAAAGTTAATATGAAGGTGCTAAATATCAAACAAACCATCACTAAAATGTTATCACACATATGCTATTGCGTTGTATGAGAATTCGCATCAGTTTTCTTTCGATGAGTATATTTTTTTAAGACAAGATATTACTTTCAATAGGGATTTCTTTTAGTCAAACTCCCTTCTATAGAACACCATAATTAGATTTTTTGTTAACAGCGAATGACTTTTTGTGGTAGGGCTCTGGCTTTTTTAGACGAGATTCCGTGGGTCAAACCCCAGTTCAAACATATCGAGCTTAACGAAATATGAAAAAAAACTATTTCCTTTGACGACTTCTTGGCAGTTTTCTGGTAAAAGAGTAAAAAAAATTGCCAATAAAAGTTTCTCAAATCTGTTGTTCGGAGTCGACATTAAACTCTAGGTCACGCCGCTTGTAGACAAAATTAACACACACTACATGAGTTGTAATTCTGACTAAAGGGTTGTAATGACGTATTCAGTAAGTCAGTAAGTAAGGTCTGCTCTGTTGCTACACTCTGCGAACCCTCCTTGTAGCACAAAGCAAATTTTCCAGAATTTTAAAGTGAACTTTAATAATTTAAGGGTTTTGAATAATTCTATTCCAGTACAAAAAATTGATTGTTTGTAGCATTAATAATGGAACGTATCAAATCATTCTCTATAACCGTTATTTAATTTAACTAATGACTGTGTGCTGATTGGCATAATTAAAGGTGATTCGCTGCAGTTTAAGAAAATTTAACAGTGAACTGTTTGAACCTACACCACCTTAAGTGTAGAGGATGAAATAATACCAATATAATGAAGGTAATATGCGGTAAAAGAAAGACAAAAAAGAATATAAAATAAAATAAAGAAAAAAGAAAATGAGTTTGAAATTTCTTCTTTTAAAGTTTCAGATAATAAGAAAATGTTGAGGAGGAGGTATTAAGAATGGAATTGCAACACCGACAGTATAATATTGTTGCATATAATGGCGTATAATAGAATTTTATATTTTAATTATGCATCAATTTGCATGGTTATGGTGCGATTCTCTTCTACGCTTATTATTATTCGTTGCATTTTTATAAAATCGAATTTGTATGCCAATATCTGTGGGCAAGGAAAGTTTTTCTTGTAGTTTTCTTCCGGGAATGAATGCACGTGCATTCAGTTTGAAAGTAAGAATCAGTGAAATTCATTTTACTACCCCCCTTGTGCCTCTCTATTCCCCATTTGAATACCGTTGGCAATCGTTTGTTCGCTTATTGTCATCATCATCATCATCGTCATCGTCACTGGCATAAGCAGTTCCTGCCATATGGTGTCTTTTCTTGACGTGGTTTCTTTAATTTTTTCTTTTCTTTCCTCTTTCCTCTTTTCATTTAAAATTGTTTTTGTTGGCTGTAATAGCATTTCTTTCGTATGTTAGCTTGCTTTTCAATTGCTAAGAAAAATAAATGGAATTCATTTTGACATTGAATTGAGGCGACACAACAAAGAATTCAAATTCAGCAAATGCTTCAACATCGAATTGAAAGAGTTGCACAGTCATTCTCCGTATTTTTTTTAATTTTATTTTTTCCAATTTACACTTCGGCAAGAAAAACGCGTAAGGAAGGCGATTGGAAACTTTGGAAACATTTGTATGAACGGAAAAAGGACAATAAATGGCCAAAAAGTACTTTTCTTGTTTGCTTCCTACAATGGCACTAACCTCTGAGGGAAATATAGCTAAATTTATATTTAGAATTTGGTTCTGTACAATAAGATGCGTGAAATAAAGCCACCTTTGGTAAGAATTTATACTTTGGAATGTGTTTATGGCCATACACTCTACTCTTTTCCAAATCTTTAAAGCTCTGTTAACGAAACATTCTTTATGTTGTCAATCGTTGAAAGTCTGATCTTACACGACTTTTTTTCCATTTTTGAAAGAACAATAAGTAACTGTGAACCAATTCTAGAGGATATTTCTCTAGAGCTCGTCTTTAACTGTTTAAAGATGGAGAAGCCATTGAAACTGAAAGCATTTTCATTTTTATTGAGGAATATAAACTTCTCTTCTCGTTTTATTTTTAAATGTTACGAACGTTGATGTGTGTCTGTGAAGTTTATTACGAAAATGGTTCATTTAACCTGAGAAATAGTGAAATAAGCAGCACGTAGTGATTGCGGAATCATGACTGTGATGAGAAAAAAGTGAAAAAAAACATTTCTTGATCTTTGTTTCATGCTAAAGCACTTCCCTATAGAATGGGTGGTGGCAATTGCCCTCAATTGTTATCGAAAAATCAACTTAAGGTCTATTTCCGCATGAATGGATACATGAACAAACAAAATTGTTCAATTTTGAAAGACGATACCAGTCTACATGAGTTCCAAAAGCTTTCAATGCATTACGAAAAAATGTCTATTTGGTGTCAATATTGGGCTGGTGTTGTTATCGGCCGATCTTTATTTGAGAACCAAGTCTTCCAGGGCATCACTGTCAACGCCGAGCACTATAGATCGATGATTACCAAATTCTTTTGTTCTAAATTGACACTAACGATCATGTCGTTTTAACAGGACAGTGCTACGTCTCACACAACTGATGCCACTTTAGATATTCTGAACTGACTACCGAGATCGCACGATTTGTTCCCGTTAGACCTTTTCTTTTGAGGTTTTTCTTAAATCACTGGTGAATACACCTAAGTCACAAACTACTGTAGCCCTCAAATCATACAGACTAATGCCATCGGTCAAGTTCAGCTTGATTTATGTCCCAAAGTCATGGAATATTTGATATTTTCAATACGCTCCATTCAAGTGGCGGGACCAACAGTTTAAAGTCGATTCCGATTTTATTTACTCTCAGAGTTTTTGCCAGAAATCTGCTGAGAGGAAGCCGCCGAAGAAATATTGTTTCATGTTCCGTTTTGATGTTTGAACTGTGGTCTTACGTCTAATAAGACAACACACTACCTATTAGACTACAGCGACTTCAGTGTATACTTTCAATAGTTTGAAATGTGAACTTTTTTTTTTTTTTTTTTTTTCATATATTTATTTGCAATCTATTTTAATACAATAATAAACAAATTGAGTAACAAAAATAAAAAAAAAATTAAAAAATGATTTATCTCCAATGAGACTAACAAAGAAGGATATTAAAATAATTAATAATAATAATAATTTTTTAAATAATATTTACATATTTACATTTTTTTATTTTCTAAATGGTAGGTCTAGAACATGAAACCTTTTAAGCCTTACAATTTCCTCACTTTCATCTAGTAAAGTAATCGCTAGAGTGTTACTATGGTTAGTAAGTCTGTCAATATATTTCCTACTAAATTTGTTGATCTCATTTTTAACTTTAGATATTCCTAAATCTTTATGAATATTATCGTTAGTAATAAACCAAGGAGCATCTAATATCATTCTTAGAGTTTTAGACTGATAACGCTGCAGAATTTCAATATTCGAATTGCTCGCAGTTCCCCACAACTGTATTCCATATGTCCATATGGGTTTGAGGATAGTTTTGTAGAGCAACAGTTTATTATGCAAACTTAGCTCAGATTTTTTGCCAAGTAGCCAATACATGCGTTTTGTTTTTATATTAAGCTGTTCTTTTTTGCTTTTTATATGGTCTTTCCAAGTTAATCTTCTATCAAGATGCATTCCAAGATATTTCACACAGTTAGAGTTAGGTATTTGTTCGCCATTTAGAAAAATTGAAGGACAATCGCCTTTTCTTAATGCAAAAGTTATATGCACCGATTTATCAGGATTAACACAAATATTCCATTTTTTAAGCCATATTGCTATGCTATCTATATAGTTTTGAATTACATTCGATGCTTCTGTTGGACAATCATTATTTGCAATTAATGCTGTATCGTCGGCTTATGTGGCAACTGTAACATCTTCCATAAAAGGCATATCTGATGTATATATAGTGTAAAGAACAGGGCCAAGTACACTGCCTTGTGGAATTCCAGCTTTTATTTCACAAATATCCGAAACAGAATTGTTGATTTTAACATAAAAATAACGGTCACTTAAGTATGATTTAAGAACTAAATAAAAGGGTGCAGGTAGAAGTAATTTTAGTTTGAAAAGAAGACCAGGATGCCACACTCTGTCGAATGCTTGCTTTACGTCCAAAAAAACTGCAGAACAATATTGTTTCCTCTCTAAGGCATTTTGAACAACATTAACAATGCGATGGCATTGTTCAGGCGTACCATGCTGATGACGAAAGCCAAACTGATATTCCGGAATGATATTTTTATTATCTAAAATTGGCTGAAGTCTTTTCAGAAAGATTTTCTCAAATATTTTTGAAAAAGTGCACAGTAAACTTATAGGTCTATAGGAACTTATAATGTTTTCTGGTTTATTCGGTTTAGACACAGTTATAATTTCCGCACATTTCCATTGTACTGGGTAATAATTTAGCCTTAATATTGAGTTGTAAATAAAAGTTAATAGGAGTATAGCTTTTTTTGGTAACATTTTTACGTATTTCACTCCTATTTGGTCATATCCAGGCGCTTTTTTAACGTTTAGTATTGATATTTCTCGTTCAACTTCTTTGGGGGTTATATGTCTGATAGGCAAATCCATTTGGCAGGGACTATCCAAAAACTCATTAACATTGCTTTGATCACTATCATCATTAAAAGAGAATGGCTGAAATGTTGACTCCAAATATTGTGAGAATGCTTGAGCTTTTTTGAGGTCCGATTTACACCAAGTACCATTTATATCTTTTATTGGTACATTTCTTTTACTGGGTCTTTTTAAATACTTTGTTGCATTCCATAGTTTATGTTCAGAATTTTGATTGTAACCAATATTTCTTAGATAATTACTTACTTGGTCATTTTTATATTCACGTAACTTTCTTTGCAGTTCTTTATTTGCTCTGTTAAGTATTGTTTTATTTAGTAAGGTTCTCGTTCTTTTCCAATTTCGTCTCAAACGTCTCTTATCTCTAATCATTTCCCTTATTTCCGCAGAAACCAAAACCCTATTTCGGTTATTAGCAACAGCTTCATTCCGTGAAGATAAATATGCAGCTTCATGGATGAGATTTGTAAAATTTTCAACGACATTATCTATATCAACAGCTTCTTTCAATTTTATTTTAAGATTTATATTTTGCTCTAACCAGTATTTAAAGGAATTCACGTCAATATGTGTTAATGTTACTTTATAATTTCCATTTGTTTGTAAACATGTATCATAATTTACTATCAAGGGCGAGTGATCAGAGCTTAAATCATCCGAGTCTAAAATATTCAACAAGTTACCTGGAATACCGGAGTAAATTACAAAATCTAATAAGTCTGGAATTTTTCTTGGATCACTTGGCCAATATGTAGGTCTTCCAGAGGTTAAAATTGAAAAATGATTATCGATTACATTTTTATAAAGTTCTTTTCCCTTTGGGTTGGCAAGTCGGGAACCCCACCAAGGATGTTTGGCATTAAAATCGCCGCCAACAATGAATTTTGTACCAAGAGTTTCAAAAAAGTCTTGATAATCATCATATTTAACATTATGTCTGGGGGGAAAATAAATTGAATATATTAATATATCTTTGTTATTGCAATTTATTCGTATTCCGGCAGCCTGTAGATGAGGTTTCTGATAATCATCTATGATAGTATATTTTATTGACCTTTTTACTAAGATTGCTGAACCTCCATGAGCTCTATTTTCAGGGTGATTACAAGGAATTAGGTCAAAGCCATTTATATTGAAATATGTTCTATCGGTAAAATGTGTTTCAGATATAAGAAAAATGTCGATATGATTAATATTTATAAATGTTTCAATTTCTTCTTTGTGGTTTAGTAGACCGTTGGCGTTCCATATTGCAAACCGTAGATTTATTTGCATAATTTGGAGACTAGCATGGTAATCATGTTAAGGAGATTTGTTAACATGGATTCGATTCGATCCATTGTGTTGGAATTAATGTTTTCAGAGTTATTGTTTCTCACTACTTCAGAATAAGATTGATTGTTATTCTGTTGGCTGTTTCTCTGGTAATTATTATTAGAGTTAAATTGAGGAAATTCATTCGAATTGTCTGGGGCATAGTTGGCTTGTCGGTTGCGAGTAGTTTGTCGTTTAGCAATTAATTTCTGATATATTTGACAACCTTTGTAATTGGCAGTGTGACTTTTTAGGCAGTTAATACATTGAGCTGGCGAATTTAAGTCTTTTTTGCATTCTGCAGTTGGATGACCAAGACCACACTTAACACAATTAAAAGGTCTCTTACAATAAGTCTTTGTATGGCCAAAAAGTTGGCATCGGTGGCATTGAACAATGTCGTTTATTTTTCTAGGTGCTTCAACTGTAATGATAGCATTGTTTAAGTATCTTAAATTATAAATGTCCTTATTATTCTGTTGAGGATCGAGATCAATATAAAACATTGGCAATGATTCTTTGGTCAATCTACTTCGCACGTTAGTAACATTACGAACTTGATGTCCTAGGCATATTAGTTCGGCCTTGATGTCCTCAATAGGAGTAGAATGGTGAAGTCCCTTTATAACAACTCTATATGAACGATCTTGTTTCAATTGATATGTATGAAAACCTATATTTCGACTTTCTAAGTATTTTACTAAGGTTCTATATGAATCAACCGATTTAACCATAAGTCTGATTTGATTATTTCTTAATGATTTATAACTAAAATTATCTTTTGAAATAATATTACCTATATTACAAATCATACTATTAACATCAACTACATCTGGTATGTATATTGGCGGTGGTTTAGGTATTGTTGCATTATCTTCATTGTCATCAGCATCATCAGTCTGAAGCTCAGCAAATTTGTTGCTACTCGATGGAATGTCATCACTGTGGAAGGCCATTCGTTTATTCTCATAAATTTTTGGGGATTCAATCAGATTTCTCTTTCTTTGCCGTTTTGTTATTATCTGCCAGTTTAGATTCTCGTTTGACTCGCTACCTACTTCAGCATCAGTATCATCAGCATCTTCATCCATGGTGTTATTATTGTTTAAGAACAATAACAGTTAGTTAACACAACTAAATTGTTTTTATAATACACGCACTTATTGTTTGTGTTTATTTTTTATTATGTTTTATTTTTCACTTGTTTTTTTTTGTTTTACTTGTGTAAAGTCTGAGTCCACTATGAAAGTTGATGAAAGATTTGGTCAAAAGACGCAAATGAATAAATAATTGTTTTTTTTTATTATTTTTTATTATTGAAAATTAATAAAAAATTTCGAATAAAAAGAAATGTGAACTTGAAGATTATTTCTTTCCTTTGTAATACGGTCTTCAGATATGTACCTTTATTGCGTAAATCGCAATAAACGCCATTATTGAACATAATATTTCATTTTATAAAGTTTCAATTAATAATTGCGCAATAAATGCGCAAATTGTTATAATATTGAGTAAAACTTAAAACGCAGCACTGTCATAAGTATGTTCAGTGAGCATATTACAATTTACCGAACACTTTTTGTTGACATTTGAGTTGTCAAATATCGACAACAACAACAACGACAAAAAAATGAAAAAGCAACAAAACAAAATAAAAACAATGTTGTTGAAACGACCAGCTGTTTTGTTTACCAGCTTTCAAATGAATATTGACTAAGCAGCTGAACTGCGTACATATATTATTATATAAGTATATTATATATACTTAAAATATTGTACTCAATAAATCGAATATTGACTCAATAAAAGTGCATGTCTGAACATAGTATAAGGTAGGTTGAAGAAATTTTCTTTGGGCTTATTTTTAATTATATACCCTGAGTTATCGTAGATAGTAATGAGTTTCTCCTAATGTTCGCCTTGCGTTTTGCTTTGATTGAATCTCTCGTATTTGTTCGATTACGCAAGGATTGCTTTTGACGTTGCTTCCTGATAATCGACACAATGTACTATAAACAGATTCAAATCAATCGCTCAAAGTGTATTGCGCTGTAGGGTAAAATTAAGTCGACTAATACATCTTTCAAACGTTTTTCTTTTATTCTAAGAATAGTAAGAAGTGTGCTTACTTTACGTAAGTCTATAATATTTCCATACTTACATTTATATGTTCTTCGGTATATATGTATGTATGTATGTATGTGTGTGTGTACATGTAGATGTGCTCCTACATAACGGAATAATACAATGACATTTGTGTTGATTAGTTCAGAATCAATTCAACATTAAAATTGGAAAACGTAGGCGAAAACTATTCACTTGCATGTGACTAGCCGTCATAGAACCGGGGTACAATTTTATTTCATTTCTATCAGACATTGACTACAATCACTGAAGAGTATGGTTGTGTATGAACAAAATTATACAATCTTCTTTTAAGATTTCTTTTTCAATTTAACTGCAATTTTAGATTTGTTCACTCATAGGGAGATTCTTCTTTAGAAGTGGAAAATTTTACCATTGTTTCGATTAAAATAGCTATTGTGGACAAATCTATCCCGGAAAGCACTGAAGACAACAAGTAATTAAAGTAAAACGAAATACATACATACATATATAATTGCCGATATAAGAAGAAGATGGTTTGCGAAGTAGAACAAGCATCCATAGAAACTGCGATATACTCAAAATATTGCGGGTTATTGCCTTAGGGATCAACAGAAATGCGGATCGTGAATAACTTATGGAAAAAAAGGAATTCTTATATATCTGTATCTATCTTCTGTATCTATGTTATGAGCAAGGTTTGAGTAATTTTGCCTTCTTTGGTCTCTAAACACTTTCCCACCGGTTTCATATGAAAGAGAGAGGTACAAATGAAAGATACAGATGAGAATCACTGTGAATATGGTACGGGATGAAATAAAAATATTCTTTCCATTTAATGCACTAGAACCGGAAGGAGTATATCTGAGTCACTTTCAAATCATCAACAACTACTGTTGGCATCTAATGCAGATTCTTGCAAAAGTTGTAAAGCATAGTTTTTATACTTAAACCGGGCAAAGTATGCATTTCCAAGGGCTTTTTGCCCGATCTTCTTAACGTTGTTCTTGCTTAAAACATAGAGCGAACAGTTGATACCACGGTGAAGAGCAGTATATAAAATGAGAGCCAGAAGTTCAGAGGAAATTCCTCCATCAAAAGACAATTAGTAACAACGAGAACTACATGAATATAACTACCAATATATCGAAAGCTCAGACAGATTTGTGAGAAACTTTTCATGGCAGTTTAATTTATTCTCAGAGTTTATTCCAGAAATCCGCTGAGAGGCAGTCGCCGAAGAAATATTCCATTTTGTTGGAGATCTATGACCTGGTGTTTGAACCTTGGGCTCACGTCTAATAAGCCAACGCACTAGCTACTAAACTACGGCGACCTGTTAACCTTACATAAACCAAATCGATATTTTAAGGAATAAGTGGATAAACTTCAGTGCATTTGATGTAAAACAGACGAATAATGTTCTGTGTGAGTGACCATGACACATGGTCTTCTTTAGGTACTGATTGACGACAGACTTGTAGCTGCCTGAAGAAAGCAAGAAAGCAGGGAAGAATCCGAACCCATTACATAAAATAGCGCAAAATGCTCTTCACATAGCATTCAACTAGGCTCGTCCGAGGAGACTTAACATTGAGCCCGATAAAACGGAGATCTGCTTATTTATAAGGAACAACTGCACTTTCCTGACAAAGAGATCGAAATATTCCATCAGGCAAAATATTGATTTCACGTGCTTGATAAATTAGACTTAAGTTAGATGGCCATGGTAGTTAGATGAACTATGGGTACAAAGAACGTGCTGCCAGGGAATAAGCGGTGCTAATATATAATACTAGCTAATACCCGGTGTACTTCGCTTAATATATGTATACTTTTTTACTTAAATAAATAATTCTTATTCTAATGCCTTGGGATACACAATATTTTTTGTTTTTCCCTCTGGTGCGTATACATATAAATCTGCTGGTTTTCCTACTCGCGAACATGCGACGTAAAGCTGTTCATGTGAGAAACATGGATTTTCTAGATCAAGTCCACAAACTTGCAAGGACTAACCTTGAGCTTTATTAATCGTCATTGCAAATGCTAGGCGAATAGGAAATTGCAGGCGGTTGAAATCGAATGGCATCTCCGATGTGGTCATAGGAATACGTGGCAGAAATACATCAGTTCCCTTAAACTTTCCAGTTATAATGGTCGCCTCGATAAGATTGTTCATCATTTTTTTTACTGTTAGTCGAGTGCCATTAAAAAGTCGTGGGGGATCAATATTTCTAAGTAAAATAAGGTGAACACCGTTTTTTAACTGTAAGTCATGAAGCCTGGTAAATACCTTCCAGACATACAGGAAGGTACTGTTAAAATTTCAAGAAAATCGGTCCAGCCAAACCGATAAACAAACCCACAAACAAATAAACACATTCATTCTTAAATATGGGGAATTTCGAGTCAAGTGACCCAATTTTTAAAATCGATGTTTTCCGATTTGGATGAAATTTGCACTAAGAAGTCAACATTTCCTTTTTGGAAGCGGAAGCCATTGTGAAGATTAATTATGTAAGTAATTAGTAAATAACGCACGTCCAAACTTTAACACTGTTTATAAAAAACTAATTTCCGAATGTCCTTAGAATGCAAATAAATACTTTTTTAAGATTATTTTTTATGCCAAATATTGAAAAATCTTATTCTTGAATTAAAAAATAATTTTTTTGATAGATATCCCACTCGCACCCATTAAGCGATTATAAAGGCCTTAAAGGAAATTGTTTAAGCATTCTTTTGAGCAAAAAAAAAGGCCCATTTTGAAAAAAAAATTTAAAAAAAAATTAATTTAAAAAAAAAAAATAAAAAATTTTTTTTTAAAAAATTAAAAAAAAAATTTTTAAATAATTAAAAATTTTTTTTGGAAAGATTGAAGAAATAGCTATCTAATATCCTTTAGAAAATTTTTGCTAGGACCAATAGGTGAAAAGTTACACACATTTTAAAAAAACCCTATATGACCAAAATGTCCAACTTTGGTCCCCTCTAACTCCGGCAGTTCTGATAGATCTGAAAATTTGTGTCTGGCCTACTATCCAATAGTACTAATCTTGGTGCGAATTTCATCCAAATCAGAAGACATCGATTTTAAAAATTGGGTCACTTGAAATTCTCCACATATAGATGGATTTCAATAACTGTCGTGTATAAAATATTACATAGAGCTGACGGGTGACGTATACGTAATATTTTGTTAGATAATAACACTCATACTTTTATTTATTTATTTTATTTTATTTTATTTGCCTATTTCAACATAAAAAGTAGCCTATAACTCCTTCCAGACATACAGGAAGATACTGAGAAAATTCCAGGAAAATCGGTTCAGCCGTTTAGTCGTCTATAAAGTTCAAATATACAAATATACAAACATACAAACAAACACACATTCATCTTTATATATATAGATGGAATGCAAGTTTTCCTAAACCGGACCACCAGTTTGTAGTTGGGGATCTAAAGGCCTACAAGGTTAATATTAAAATCGGATATCAAGTATATCAATGGTATTACAAGCAAATGTATCACTGGATCGAAAATCCTACCCAACGGAAAACAGGGCCAGACTCCTTTGGGTACAGGGTCGACTCTTAAACGGAGTATAGGACTGGACTGGTTGACAATATTATTAAACCAGAAACCAATTTATATTTTCGTATAGCTAATCATAATGCGGTTTTCAATGTATAAGCTAGAACAACGCAAATATTTTTTAGTAATAAATTGATTGAATTCAATGCAGATGCTCAAAATGACATAGCAAAGGTACATTAATATAATGGATAGCTTTTTACAACGCCTAATACATATTATCAGAGATATATTGTAAAAATTCAAATGAAATAGTTTAATCTACCAAAGGTGAGTTAATGATATTCATTCATTTGGTATCCTGAATACTTCATACGCCTATCAAGTTCTAATAAGTAGCAGAATTAGTAGAGTATTTATTTGTTGTCCAACATGGGAGCATTATTTGCAATTAGAATTCTTAATTTCAAGTCGTTAGTTTCATGTCTATTTTAGTTTCTCTCCACTTGCTACTACCATTACATACTACCACGCAGTGAAGTACTTGTGAAATTAATTCTCAACAATGACTTGTGTTAGTTGGGGATTAGTATGAGCTTTAGTTTCAGTTCGAAAGTTATAGTTTGTCTCCATTTGGAATGGCACATCTTGTGTTGCAATTTCTATTAACAGCTCCACCAGCACAACTACGAAGCATTTCTTTCCGGGCAAAGTGACTTGTAAATATTTTAGCAGCATGTCTGAGTTTAGCCTTCTTTGTCGCAAGTGTTTCAATGTCAAATGGCGTTGGACAATTGACGATGGGTGCTAGTAGGGGGGGGGGGGGTTGTAGCAGTTAGTAATTAACAGGGTGTATAAAAGTATTTTAGTTTGCTTTTCTCCACATTCAGTGAACGTAATTTAAGTGTACATATGAGAGAAGATATTTAGAAATTGAAATTAAGTTCGTGGATATCTAATATACTTCATGGAATATAAATTGTTAGGGTCGTATGAGTGTTGTTTTCTTAATTTCATTATGTTTTAATGGATATGGATATGGATACCAGAAGCACTAATAATAAAACATTTAAAATATTTAATCTCTACATCGTATACATGTTATTTTTAACACCATTTAATTACAAGAAATAATGAGGGTGAGTTAATGAAGTTAGTACAACGTTTAACTCTTGACTATTAATTCTTGATTAAAATAAACTTGAAAAATTGTTCTTGTAATTCAAATATATATTTTTTGTCTTTGAAAATAATTTTAGAACACGGGTTTTAATTCGAAAAACCTTGTTCACATAAATACCATGAAGACCGGGTACAAAAAATTTAATTGACCACAATGGTTGCTCCGTCCTCATTTTCAAAGAAAATGATACCTCCGCCCCACAAGCCTCACCAAACAGTAACTCGTAGTGGGTGCATTGGCTTCTGTAAGAACACGTGTGGGCTTACTGAGCTCCAAATACTGCAATTTTGCTTATTAACGTATCCATCAAGATGAAAATGAGTTTCATCCGAAAAGATGTTTTTTTTTAGCAAAATCGACATCATCGAGCAGTTTCTCGTTGACCCAATAAATCTCGACGTTACTCAAGCGTAAATCGATTCATTACGTTCAGTGGAGATAATATACTGAATTTTGTGACACAATAAAATGTCGTAAGTATTGCCAGATTTGAAATAACCGATGGTTTAAATTTAAAACCAATAGAAGGCTCACCCGATATGATAAATGGCATAGACATCGTCAATTATTATCCAGCTTTGTTTAAATTCTGGGATTTAAACTCTCTAGGAAGTCAAGTGCTCAATACAATGTTTTTCTAATTCAACGTCTCGATTGAGACTGTCACTTTTCCGTCTAGTTCAACGTCAAAATATAGTTTCGTTTTGGACTTAGACAACGATTCTATAGGCATTTCAACAGGGTATAGCAATACTATCTACCAGACAGCCCGCCATTTAAGCACTCAGCTCCTATCGCGTTAAATCGAAGATAGTATGAAACTGTCTGGGGAAGCTGAATCTGCTAGGTAAACAGAACAAGGTTACCCTCTGCTGGGTCCATCCAGACCCATCTGGAAATTTTCGGCAATTAGGAAGCAGACGAGCTTGCGAAGAGGGGAAGTAGTAGGGGTGTTAATTTGGAAAGGTATGCTCAACGAAAGCGAAGTTAATGCCGAGACTCTTTTCAAATTCAGTGGGTTTAAGGTAATCAAAACTTTTGTTAGGAAGTTAGGTTTGGTTAGGTTTGAGGAAGTGTGCTTATCATAGTACAATATCCAGAGATCAAAATCACCCATTGTAAATTCGTCTTAGAATAGAGAGAGAGAGAGAGAGGATAATGAATGAGATATGGAAATTGGAAAAGGAGAAAAGGTAGGAATGGATATGAGAGACGGAGAAAAAAAATGGACCACAAACACACAAGAGAGCGCGACTACAACCTTGATGCCTTAGCATTTCTCAACTTGCTCAACCTATTTATGGATGTATGGAGAGCCCTAATGTCGGCTCCCGAGAGATAGTCCAAAACTTCGAAGAAGCCCCTGCCCAGAGTCCTCAACCTCAACCTACTAGTGGCTGGACAATTGCAGAGGAGGTGTTCCATAGTTTCCAACTCCTCATCGCAACATACCCTGCAATAGTCCGGTTGGGATGCTAAAGATCCTTGTCAGCGATCTAATCTCGCAGTGACCGGTAATGAAACCAATACCTAACCTCAGACTGGCCTTATCTAAGCCCAGCAGCAAACCTGTTCTATAACAGTATAGGTACAAACCATCTCGATCCATCCTCCCAACGCCTCTGCTCTTCTTCCATAACCCATATAATGGGCAGAAGTGACAGAAGTTACAAAACGAGGAGATCTGAATCATGTATCAGACTATCAAGAAGTAACCTGAGGCTGATGATCGATCTTTTGACAAGGCACTGTAGATTTGGGGGTTGGCTCTAGGCATTTTATTCCCTGAATACAAATCTGACCTCAGTTGCTACATCACACTAAGTTTTCGACATATCCTAACCTTAATGCGCAGGAAAAAAAGATTTTTTGGCTCGAATAATTTTTTTTTATCTTCATTTGAAAGATCTCAATTTACTTTTACTTTTTTTCTATCTTCTCTTTCTCTAGGACGTAGCGATTGATGATAATTAGTACTTAAGAGTACTTAGCGAAAGGGCTAAAGTACCAATTGTCATTAATTTATTCTGCAAAAAAAAGAAAGAAAGAAAATCGATGGCATATTTAAAGATTTTTAATCGGAATAAATGCCTACCATGAGTTATATTCACTCAATTATTATGAAATGTTTTATTCAGTAGGAATCTTTCTCTTTCTCTCTCTCTCTCTCTCTTATTTCAGGTATTTTTAGCATTAAATATCATGTGGTGTTTAAATATGATTAAATTGCAGTTCTGGCTGACATGATGGTCATCTCTGTCAAATGTCGTTGTGTCAAGCATTCTATTCAACCACAAATTGTCAAATAAACGAACACTTTTGCGCAAATTTATATACAAATATTCTGAGATGAACGCAATCTCACTTCTGTGTTAGTAAGGAAATCTATACGAGTATATATGCTATGTCATAAATGTGTTTGCGTAGGAGAGGAGGAGAGAGAGACTATGTGTGTGAATGTGTGAAGAACACTGGACGTATGGTAATTTATTTTTAATTTAAAACCAACATTATCTCTTTTAATATGTTTGCATAATAATTTGTATGACTTTAAAGGACCACACACACATATATTCAACACCAATGAAATCATTCTTATACATTATTCTGCAGCGCTCTCTTCGTCACTCTCTCCCTCACTCGCACAATAACTCGGCGACCACACAGTTTCCACCAACACTCATTCAATTTGCTTCATTAAAAAATTATATGGAAAAGCAAACAAAACAAAACAAAAAAAATTAAACCGAAACCTTATTAAAGAGGGAAATGAGAAGAGAGAACGATGAGATAGAGGAGGGCAACAGTGTGAGTATGAGGGAGACGCAAGCCTGAGAGCTAAAAAAAAATAAAACCGATGTGATTATTATTTTTATAACGTCGCTATCAACAGATTAAATTGTGGTCTTTTGGAATTTTTATTCAACACTAAATAAGAAAGAATTTCTCGGAAAATTGTAAAACACACAGTTTCGGGAAGTGAAAAACAGAGAGAACGAGAGTGAGAGAGAGAGAGTGGATGAGCAAAAGTGTGAGAATGTTACAAGAGAATATGAAAATTAATGTAATGAAATTCCGAATGGGAATTAAGGACGGAACACTACCAAAGTAGCAGCTGTTTAACTCAACAATTCATGACTTTAAACAGCATCAGCTGGCAACCTCACAAACCACAATCCATTAAAGTTACTTCCGTCGTAATGAATGAAGGCTACACCACCACAGTTTAAACTGAAATATAAAGTGAACCGAAATGAAATGAAATGAAATGAGAATTAAAAATAGCACCAATAACAATGACAATGACAGTAGAAATGCGTAGAGTATTATTCAGGTATCCAGCTGGGATGAATTTTCAAATACCCTGCCTTTGTTGCAATATAAAGTGTGGCAAAAATTTATTTCTTTTTAATACTTTAAAAGAGAAGAGAAAGTAAAGACCGGAGGAATAATTTTCATTTCATATTTGAATTATAAATTATTTTTTCAGTTTCTATGCTGCTTCGACTTCATTTCTTTTATAATATCCAGTGGCTATAAATATCTTAAAAAAGATAAGCACTGCAGGATATCTTTACATACCTACTTATAATGACTAATATTGGGTTGGTTGACAAGTTTTCTAAAGCGGAACTTAGTAAGAATGTACTTTCTAAAATTGTTGTAGTTTCTTTTATTGGATTGCAAAGAATACATGTTCCGATTAAGTATGAAATGAAATACCGGTTTAATGGCCGTTAGGACTACATGCATAACATACATAATTGGTAAGTACAACCCTTTAGTCAGGATTACGACCTAGCTTCTCACACATTTTATGTTGTGTGTGTTAATTTTATACATCAGTGCCGGGATCTACAGTTTAAAGTCGACTCTGAACAACTCTGATTCCCTTTTTGGGAATCTTTTCATGACAATTTTATTTTCTCTCAGAGTTTTCATCCGAAATCTGTTAAGAGGAAGACGCCTAAGAACTATTTTTCCATATTTTGTTTTGTTTAAGATGCATGACCTGAGGTTTGATCTGTGGCCTCGCATCTAATAAGCCAACAAACGGCCTACTATGGCGAACATGTCGCTAAGACTACTTTAATGACACTTTGGATCTCGGATTAAAACTCAGAAATTATTTCTGGTTTATTTGCTTAAATGTGAGATTTCATAAAATCATAAAGAGAAAAATTGCAGGGCTTTGACGCACTATGTGGCATTTACCCTGAAAAGCTGGCCAAAAAGGCAAAAATGAATTTAAAAAAAATTTAAGAAACTGAGTATGCAGTTCGATAGACAACAAAATTCTGCATTAGATAGTGAATTTTCACGAGTAAGCGCAAACGTGAATTTCTAAAGGGGACTTTATATGGGGACTAGGGTCAAATGTGATCCGATTTTCACCAAACTTTACACCACGATTTCTTAATAAACAGGACTGATCCACACTAAATTTTATCATGATTGTTGCATAATTACCATAATTATGTGTAAATAAGTGCAATTTCGAGGGGAATTTGTATGGGGGCTAGGCGAAACCACGGACCGATTTGAACCAAAATCAGTTGGGTTCATCCTTGGGCCTAATTATCACTAACACTATCAAAAAATTCCAGCCATTAACTCATAAAACACTTCTATTAATTTTGGCCAGGTTTTCAGGCAAAATGCCACATAGTGGGACGTGTCAATTAGAATTCTTTGTGCAAATCGTTGCTACAATAAATTGATTGAGGCACGTGTAGTGTGGCAAGTAATACCACACCGTTCAGTTGAGTCCTCAAATCCAGCCGGATTGTAAGAGGTTTCTGAGCCCCAAATTCATTTATTTTCAAAAAGTTATGATATGGTAAACTTTATAATTAATTTTTATTTTCCCTTTCAAAATATGAAAGAATATTCCTTCGGCGACTTCATCTCAGCAGATTTCCTGCAAAAACTCTGAGAGTAAACTGTAGGTCCCGTCATTCTTATATAAAAAATTAATACACACGGCAGAAGCGGTTTGAGAAGCTAGGTCGTAATCCTGACTGAAGGGTTGTAAAGACCAATTATGTATGTATGTATGTACAGCATTTGTCACCCAAGTGTTTGCTATGATATTTACAAAATAATTATTTTTTTAAATTACGTTAGTAAGCTGTCGTTGTGGTTTGAATTGTATTCCATTTGCCGTTTGCCATTTAAACATTGTAAAAAACGTATAAAAAGTGACACAATTTAAGTGTTTCTGTCTGATTTTATTCTATTTTCGAAAAGAAATATTTTCCGCTTGCAATTATAAAAAATAATTTTCATGATGACGCAACTTTTGGTGTCATCAATTGCGGTCATCGCTTGGGATTTTATTTAAATATTTGTTAAAAGGACAACGTCGTAGATGTCGACTATTCTTTAGTTGATGAAATAGGACAACCCTTTTCCATATTCAAACTAATTTTTTTCTTTGCTGTTAATTTGTATTTATTTATTCAGTATACTTTGTTTCTAATTAAAAAATCATAATTTGTTTTGGTTTTTTCTTCTTTTTTAATGGCGCCCTTTTCTTTTCTTGCTTAACAAACTCTCTTCCCACTTTCGAATGTTAAAACCGATGTCAAGTAAATTATTTTTTCTACATTTTTTTTAGACTTTTTTCTCAAATTCTTTATAAAACCCTTTTTGGTTTCTTTTAAATTGTCTATAAAAACAAAGTCTTTAAAAAAAGCTGATAAAAGAACAGGAATTTTTTACGAATTTTTTCTGGGTTTTTTCTTTTTTTTTGAAGAGGTATGAACAACAATAACAACATCAACAGCGACAAATTCATTTAATTGTTGTTGATCATGGAATATGAAAAATGGCTTTTTAACTCGTTGTCAGTGTGTGTGTATTTAAGAGTATAACGAAACTTGAGTTTGGTATACAAACATGTATGCAAGTGTTGCCACATTTGTGTATCAATCAGAAAGATGAGTAAATTCGAAACTGCTTTTTTTGTAAATGCAACAATAACGAAGACTGTAAATTTTGATGAATGATTCAAGTCACTCGAGTATTATTCTAAAGTTATGAATCTAAATTAGTAGGCATATGAATCAAACATATTTCGAATGGTATGAGTTTGATTTCAACGTTGTACGCATACTCTTTGCAACCTATACTTATAAATCAACGTTGTGGTGAGTACGAATGAATCAGAGTAGTGAAATTTCAATATTGTTGGCTTACTTATATCCAAAACTACAGTCGCCATAGTTTAGTAGGTAGTGTGTTGGCTTATTACTATGCCTAAAACCAGGGTTCGAGCCCCAGGCCAGACATCAAAACAGAATACAAAAAGTATTTCTTTGGCGACTTTCTCTCAGCAGATTTTTGGCAAAAACTCTGAGAGTAAATAAAATTGCCATGAAAAAGTTTCTCAAAAATCTGTCGTTCGGAGTCGACTTTAAACTGTAGGTCCCACCACTCATGTATAAAATTAACACACACAATATAAGTGGTGTGAGAAACTAGGACTTTGTACAATGGGTCAATTCGACCTCCGGGTACTGTATTTGTCTTAATTGACAAGTACACGTCTTCTAACCTAACCTATATTCAAAATTTCATGAGTGCATATGAGTAGCCAAAAAAGCAATTCATTGCTGATCTCTGGTATCAATGTTCATTTATACTCCTGAAGAAATTAGAAGAATAAATATTTTAAATCAAATTGTAAATAAATTTCACTCTTGAATTAATATAGAGCTCGACTCTAGACGTTCTACCGAAATATGTAGAAGATATAAGAGTATTTATTACATAGCTTTCAATATATAAGAGCAACAAAGCGAGAAAACTGGAGATCAAAATTCAATCTAACCAACTACAAAACATAATTCATATGCTGAAAATTGTTAACTTGTTCGGTTGTAATACATATGTATCTGCATAATTGGATATTGCATCCCTTCAGTCAGAATTACGACCTCGCTTTTCGCAGCAGTTTTGTTGCGTATGTTAATTTTATGCATAGTGGCGGGACCTACAGTTTAACGTCGACTCCGAACGACAGATTTTGGAGAAACTTTTCATGGCAATTTATTTCACTCTCAGAGTTTTTGCCAGAAATCTGCTGAGAGGAAGTCGCTCAAGAAATATTTTTTCGTATTTCGTTTTGTTGGAAAAGTTTGACCTGGCATTTAATAAGCCAACATTCTACCAATAGACTACAGCTGCTTCAATACGGGACTTATATTTAAAAATAAACTATAATCGAAACCCTAAAAAATAAAAAGTAAACGATTTATCACATGAACCAGTATGATGTGTTCATGCCCCTATCCAGGCATTGCCTCTGTGAACGGAAAAAGTTTGGAATAAATGTTTTACTCTCTTTTGTAAAATACAAACGGAAGCATTTTTTCTCTCACTTTACGTAAGTAAACCTTTATCGCCCTCTTGAAGAGGAAGTCGCCGAAGAAATATTTTTTCATATTTCGTTGAGTTGGTGATGTCTGACCTATGGTTTGAACCAAGGCCTCACGTCTAATAAGCCAACACACTAGCTACTAGACCACGGCGACCTCAGTTATGAGGCCCTTAAATGTTTAACACTTACTTATTTAAGGTCCATTATTAATTTTATCCCGATTAAGTATGTGCAATATAATGCGGCTCCTACATGTTGGTTACTGGCTGTACAACTTTATTATTTTGTACAAACAATTGTTATGATGAAGGGGGTTGGTTGGTCGTCGGTAGGTTACGGATCAAAAAATTTTGAGGTTCATACAACAGACGACTAATACGATGCTACAATAACAATTTATAAGTAAATTTCAAGACGACCAACTGTTCATTCACCATGTGGTACAACTATTGGCAACGTCTACGGGCCGCAACTCTGAAATTTTCGATTTCTTACTGTGTTTCAGAACTATATTTTGGATTACGGTATTGAGGAATATGTTTTAAAGTGTTATATGATTGGATATTTTAATTTTGTTCAATAAATTATCGTATAAATTGGCCTAAGGAAACAATTTTGAGTAGCAATCGACAAACAATGGCAACACTTATGTTTGTTAAAACGTGCACATTTGTTTTTCAGAGTATTTTTTTGTTTATTAGTTGAGTGAGTTAGAGAAAAAACATTTTGTGAATACCGTTATGTTTTTTTTTGGTATGTTTGTTGACTTTCGTTAACAATGTCATGACAATGGAGTATTAAAAATAATAAAAATAAAAATATTTTTGTAAATAATTATGTATGTATAGAAAGGGTATGCGAGTATGTGTACGTGTTTTCATACACATGCATACATTCGAGTTTGCCATTATCCTTCAAAGAGAAAACATTTTTAACATGGTGGTAAGGTTTCGTGCTGTTCAAATATTTGTTGAAGTAAAAAAGTCAAACACTACTTAAGTTATTATTTTTTTCCTTTTTTTGTTTTTGTTACATTGTAGTTAATAAATTAAAAAGAAAAAAAAATTGTTGAAGTTCAACTGGAAAGTATTTTATGGCAATAATTTATTACATTTCAACAATATTACGACGACTGATAAACGCAACATGACGCATTTCAAGTTGATTGGCAAAAGTATGAGCAGTATTGGGTAAGATTTAAAGCATAACATAAAGGGGTTTCGGAGATAGTGAAACGTTTTTTTCTAAAGTTTTTTTATAACTCCTGTAATTTAGTCTTTATTATTATGTTGATATCCAGAGAGTTTGGAATGAAATTTAATTAAAAAGTCAAGAAATTTTTAGGTATAGGAAAGGGGAAAACTCTTCCCTCTTTATGATTATTATGATAAAAGAAAATAAATTTTAAGCTCTGACCATCAAATATTGCATGTCACAGGGATTTTTCATGTTATCGTGTTGTTCAACCAAACAAACCCTTTTCAAAAAGCCTCCTTTTCTTGGCAAAGCATAAATAATAGGAGGGTTTTTGTTTTTGTTTATTAAAGTTCTCGTTGCTTAAATCCGAGGTGTTAAAGTCTTTCGGTTTCTTTTGTCCATAAAATATTTCCTTCTTTACAAAATACAACAGAAGGAATAGCAAAAGAATTAACAAATGAAACGCCGGCATGAATAATAACAACTTACAACAACAACAGCAGCAACAACACCCAAAAAGAAGAAACAACATTATGGTTACCATTACATACAACAACTACAACAATCAACTATAAAATAATTACAAGTGGTAGACAGTATTTTTAAGTTGTTTTGTTGTTGTTGTTGTTGTTTTATTTATTCATTATTTCCATTACCATAAATGTACTCCGCAATACTTCTTGCCGCAGACATCATTCTCTACTTAATTTCTTTCAACTTTTGTTCACACATTTATTTTCCTTTTGTAGCTGTAGTAGTTATTGTGTTGGAATTTTTAACTGAAATTAACAAACGACGACTCAATTTACTTAAACAAGTAATGCACGGTGGTTTAAAACTAACATTAAACGCTTACAATATTGCTAAAATACGTACATATGTATGTATGCATTTTAATTACTCAGAGTATAACTAAAAAGCTTTATAAATTAAGCGACCACAATAATTGATTACCAAGGATTTATATGAAAATGTCTCAAAAATAGTTGAGTATTTTCCATCGAAATGTAAGTTCATCTCGTCTTACAAAAGATATAACGTCTGTATTTCAGTTTCCAGTTGTTCCCATTTACTTTGTAAACGGAACCACTGTGCAGTGTGTTTTAATTTACTTTAAAACCCTTTCTCTGTCAGTGTCTCTGCTGATAAACTTTTCTCACTTCTATTGTTGTTGTTGTTATTATTATTTCTCTTTATCTTTATGTTCCATTCAAATTTGTATTTAAAAAGAGTAAATGTTTGCTTGAATGCGTATATGCATGTATGTGTGCCTGTGTTGTGAGTTGATGTATTTTTAGTAGGCTTCTCTTCTCTTCTTAATGAGCTTAAATGCAAATCATTTAGCTAAACCATCCTTAAATATACATCAATATTTACGAGAGAGTATGTGTGTGTGGTATAAATTCATAATAGTAGTAAACTTTGCAATTGTTTGTGTGTGTTTGCCTATGTGAGTTGCATTTGTTTTGTTTTTCGTGTGATTGACCTTATAACACTTTTGCTTTTGCTGTTGTTGTTTAGCTTGGATATGTTTATGGGGTTTTATTTGGCTGCTTAGAAATCTTCTCTTCTGAATACGATTTAATATACAAAAGAAAACAAATAAGAGTAGAAGATAAAAACTGTTTCTCAATGTTTTCATTTGTCAATAAATGAGTGTCCAATTTATTTGAAAGATAAAATATAGACCAGGTTAAATGCATTCAATAAATAAAATGAAACCGATAAACTCTGTGCAACGATACTGATTAATGTGGCTAATAAAAGCGAAATACAATTTGTAAACTTTATTATTCCTATTTGGAGAAAGATAATCTACGAAGAATGGCATCATTTGTCTTCCTCTGTTTGTGAATCTATGCAAGGATTTGTAAGTATTGTACGTACGTCAATCCATATTTCAGCAACGTTTAAGTAGTGATATTTGAAATTTTAATTACAACTCTGTGTTCATATTAAAACTTACTTACTTAATAAATTAATCTTAACAACCCAACAACAATAATCTATGACAGTATTTTCACGATTTGGTCTTTCTCATGCAGTCAAGGTCGTCCTCTACGCTGATTTCCGTTAACATACATACATAATTGATCATTACAATCTTACAGTCAGAATTACGACCTAGCTTTTCACATCATTTATGTTGTGTGTGTTAATTTTTTACATGATTGGCGGGACATACAGTTTAAAGTCGACTCCGACCGACAGATTTTTTTGAGAAACTTTTCGTGGCAATTTTTTCATTCTCAGAGTTTTTGCCAGAAATCTGCTGAGAGGAAGTCGCCGGAAAAATATTTTTTCATATTTTCGTTTTGATGTTTGACCTGTTACCCCTCGCATTAAATGTCCGATTCGGCGGAATATCGTCTTTCATTCTAACGACATGACCGAGCCATCTTAGCATATGGATGTTAATGCGCCATGTCGTTGAATAGCTAATAGTATACGTTGTTGGATAGGATGTGATAATCATATCCGACCCGCATTGGACCGAAGGTCTTCAGTAAGACGTTTCAACCGAATACTTTCAGGGCGTACCAACGTCTATGCTTCTGCATCATAAAGAAGTACGGAAATGATGAGTGTTTTATATAGTCTCGTAGCAAGAGAACTGTCTTTGCTACTTAATTGCCTATTGAGACAATATTAGCACCTGTTAGCAAGAGTGATCCTAGCCTTGATATCCAGACTAACATCATTTTTGGTGGTAACGCTGGAGCCAAGATATACAAATTCATTTGCAGAATCATAAGCATAGTTACCGGCCGTAATCTGGGTCCCGATACGCAACATCTCCCTCCTTGTCGGCAACATATACTTCGTTTTACCTTCATTTAAGAACAGACCTATCCGATAACACGCACAATGATGTTAATGTCGTCAGCGAACGCAAACAACAGGACACTTCTGTGAAGCGGAGATTACTTTTGAATGTAGCTTTTTGAAGCCCAGCTTTCTCAATGTACTAGAACGCGAGAACCTCGAAGCGCTAATGCCTAATCGGCTGTGACAAGTTAGTCCGAGTCGATATTTGAATCTCTGCATGTGCGCACATCTATTATATTTGAAATGTACCTTTCGCCAATCGCAATGTGATCAATCTTGTTGAATGTTAATCGATCAGGGGATAATCAAATATCTTTAAGTGTCGAGATACATACATACATAATTGGTCATTCCAACGCTTTAGTCAGGATCACGACCTAGTTTCTCACACCACTTATGTTGTGTGCGTTAATTTTTTTATACATGAGTGGCGGGACCTACAGTTTAAAGTCGACTCTGAACGACAAATTTTTTGAGAAACTTTTCATGGCAATTTTATTTACTCACAGAGTTTTTGCCAGAAATCTGCTGAGAGGAAGTCGCCGCAGAAATATTTTTTCATATTTCGTTCAGTTGGAGATGCCTGACCTGGGGTTTGAACTGAGGCCTCACGTCTAATAAGCCAACACGCTACCTACTAGACCACGGCGACTTCAGTGTCGAGATGCTGAAACTTTTTCCCGCCGAAACATTGGAGCCTCATGCCATTGGAGGCAGTGGTCGTGTGGCTGAATGACTGTGGAACCAAAAATGTGTCGTATATATCCTTGAGCTGTCCTAAACAGGTTATCTGAAAAGTTCTGTAATTTGTTGTTCTTTTCTTGACAAATACATCTCGCAGACGAAAATGGATACAAAATTACGTCACAGCTATAAAAGAGAAAGACAATATTGAACGTGAAACTGCAATGTACCAAGCCAAGAACAAGTAAAAAGTATTTAAAATTTAGTTTAAAATAATCATTACGGGATAATTACGTTCGTCATAATCGATCTGGTCCAAGAAAAAAACAAATTTAAAGAAACATGAATCGATGTGATTATAACTGATTATGTGTGTAGAATATTTCATTTCATATTTTCCTAACTTTAGCAAATAAAATGTAAAAAAACTAATGTTTAGTCATCCGTTTCTTATCATTAACGAAGTTCCTTAAAAGTTAGTCTTTTATTTCATATTCATTCTTATTTGCTGTCGGAAAAATATAGAAAAACATTGTTTTGACATGTTGACAACTTTAATACGCAAAATATTGAAATGAAACGGCAACAACGATGGCAGTATTTTCATACAATAGCAGCGAGATGATTGGCAGGAAATTTCCACAATAAATACTTGCAAATACAGGATATAAATTCCTCTCTATAAATACATACATAGAATGTATAGACATAGTGCCAATGTATATGTGAATATAAATAAATACGTATACATACATACATATATTTAAATACTAAAATAAAATAACAATTACGTAAGGATATCGAACTGTATAGAATGTACATCCATACATATGTATGTATTTCTCTTTCAATACGTCATTTTGTAATGCCATTAATGTCATCGAAGATAGAAATGGATGAAGGAACATTAAAATAAATTTCAATTTAAATATTTTCCTTAAATCGTAAATTGTTGATGTATTTCTGGGCAATGGTTCAAATACTCGTACTCTCAAAACGTATTCGAATACAACTGTACCATAATACAGGATTATTTTGTTAAATTAATTCATTCTAAACCAAAAAAAATTTAAAATGTATTGTTTGTGTATATGATACGTGGGCATGAGTATTTGAATTGAAATGATAAAATCACTTCAGTTTATAAAATATTCACGTGTTTTGATTGATTCTAAAATATTTATACAAATAATATCGTTCGCATTAAATGCCCATCATCAATACATAGAGCAAAACAATAGAAAATAAATGCATTTTAATTGAAATATTCAAAAAGATTTTCATATTTTGTAAATCCACTTCAACTTAGACACCTATACCTCAACTTACAAGGTAAACAAATTGAATATTGCTACGAAAATGAAAAATGTAGATACTGATGTTTTGCTTTTACATCGTTTAATATTAAAACAAGTAAACAAAAGTACAACAACAAATTCCAGCATAAAAAATGGTAAACAAGTAAACAAAAATGCAACAACAAACGCCAGCATAAAAAATTGTAAACAAGTAAACAAAAATACAACAACAAACACTAAAAGCATAAATGTAAACAAAATACACAAACAACTATAATTAGACAAGGATGTTTACATTTATAGAGATTTCGAGAAGGTGAAGCTACGAACATCGCCTTCAAAGACATTCATCAGATTGTTTACCCTGCCATATAAAAGGCAAGGCAAAGCAGGCGAGTGAGTTAGTGAAGTTCAGTCAGTCTTGTGTAAAGACGTGGTGCGTTTGAAGATGGCAATCGTGGTTTGAAAATCTCCGTTAAAAGATATGTCGAACAATTGTTATTGTTTATGCAAAGAGTGTAAAAAGAGGAATGACAAACAAAGCAATTGTTGTTGTTTACACTAAGTTGTGAACAGTGGCACACAGATTTGTGCGAACAATAAAGAATTTTAATTAAAATTAAACATAAATTTAATTTTATTTTATTTGCAATCTACGAGCTCATATTTTAAACGTTTTTAAAAGTTTAAAACGTAACAATATAATTTAATGTCTATACGCCATGCCTACTGGTATGAAAATAAAACAAGAATTTTTAATGGAAGAGTGAAAAACTTTTTTATTCAAAGTATTGGCCATTGTTGCCTACACATTTCAGGTAATTTGTGGATTCTCCGCCAACAAAATTGTTCGTCTTTTCTAGCAAAATAATGAGTCACATGTCTGCCAATTATTTCATCATCAAAGATTACCGTCTTCATTCAATATAAATTGTAATTCGTTTTCTTCAAACTTTTTTGATTGTCTTTCACGTTCACACATCAAAATCGATGTCTTGGAAACATCTCAACCATCTTCTGTATTTTGCCTTCGATAGAGCATGATCACCATATGCATTGACAAGCATTCAATTAAAAAAATTAATGCTTTCGCCATCTTTAGCTTGATGGAAAATATGGTATTTGTTCACTGATTTGTTGTATAATGGATATGTTTGACGGATGTTTCCTGTGGAGATATTTTTGTGGTATCTTGACGCTCATGTGGGGGTTTCTATACGATGAACTGATCTAATTCACGCCATCGCTTCACTTACTGCGTCAACTGAGAGATCAGAGCAAATGATAATCTGACGGTGCAATATTGTGAAAGCATTAAATATTCTCAATCAAGCTGTTTCAGTTTTTCCAATTGCGCCGTCTTCGATTTTCATCACCTTCTGTGTGCCACTTTCAAATCATTCGGCTTTAGTTGCAACTCCTTCCAATTTCTTTTGCACCGACTTCAAGATTTGTGTCTATAGCAGCTCCGCTAATTAGAATACAGTTACAAATTATATTATAATTATTACGAGTTGAGTAACTCAGACCTTATGCGCGGTGTATTGCAATAGACTAGACTATCTGGTGCGAATTGAACCCACTACACTCACGGTTATAGTCTAGCACACTAGAGCATGGGCTCTATTAATTTTTCACGATTCTCTCCAACAAAGATCAAACTTTTCGATATTCAATTCCATTGTGTTTAAAGCGCACTTTTTAATACTGTACCAAGTTGACACCCAATTTCCATGTAGCCCCACCTGCATGCGTTGTTCGCTCTATTTATACTCCTTTATTTTATGTCCAATAAAGTCTTGATCTTTCGATGGAGTCTTTGTTGCTGGATTTTTTATCTTTGTTTTGTTCCCTTCTCGTAAATTACAACGTATTTGGTTGTGTAATTAAATGTACCGTACGATGTGTATATTTTGTTTGCTTTTTTTGTTTACTCATTTTTATTTAGATTATATAGATTTTTAATCATGGCAACAATTTATATGCAAATAATATTTTTTTTCTATTGTTTTATTTTTGTATAAACATTTAAACTTTTTGTTCGTTAATAACTAATTTTTTATACCAAACAATTCAACTGAAAACTTTTAATTGCTTTCCTCTTTTCTGTTTATTTGCAGGTACGATTAATTTAAAGAAATTTAATTGTCTCTCAAATAGAGAAGAACTACTGTAAGTTATTTCGTATATTAATATTGTATATGGTCACTGTGTCGTCTAAAGGTCATTCTAGCACTCAAGATTAGATTATTAAATTTGTATTTGTAATGAAATTTTGGCCTTCACAGAGTGTTTCATTAAATTTTTCATTTGCATGCACAAGATACAAATTGCGTGTGGCATAAGGTAAAACAATTGCTTTCAGCAACTTCTGATTATATTACAACATCACAACAAAGTTTAAAAGGAGTGCATTCGTAAGAAAGAAGAAGAAGAAAAATATAAGTGAGACTTATACCCACGGTTGTAAGTAACCTGTAGGAGTAAATGGTGGCTTTTACATCACATGGATGGAGAAAAGATTATGCTTTAGATTGGTGATGGATGCAGCCGTAGTATATATTATTTATAGTGCTCGGTATTGGTAAAGGTATTCGGATTCTTAGTCATAGCACAGCCAGGTCATGGTGTCGTGGTCTGATTTATGTACATTGATATTGCCTCGCAACACGGTTATTAATGATCTACAAGATCGCTAAACAAGATGACCAGTTGAACATGCATAGATTTCTTGTGAATTAACTGATCTGGCATTTTTTGATTTAGGAAGAACTTTTCTCTCTAAATGCAACTCATAAAAGAAGTATTGGTATCCCCTATATGATATGAATTACACACATACGTACATAATTGGTAATTACAGCTCTTGAGTCAGGATTATGATCTAGGTTCTAACGACACTTATGTTGTCTGCGTTAATTTTATACATGAGAGGCGGAAATTACAATTTAAAGCCGATTCCGAAGGACAAATTTTTGAGAAACTTTTCATTGCAATTTTATTTCCTCTCAGAGCTTTTGCCAGAAATCTGTTGAGAGGAAGTCGCCGAAGAAATATTTTTTCGACCTGGGGTATGAACCGAGCCCTCAAGTCTAATAAGTCAATACATTACCTACTAGAATACATCGACTTTATGAATTAGGGGCAGGTTATTGCTTACTTTTTTGGAATAGTCCTTGTCTTGATTTAAGAATATAATGCCTCTTCATTTAGCGACCGATTTAATGATGACAGTTCAATAAGCCTGCAGCGCAACAGTTTGGATTATGATTGGGGACTACTGCTTAACGGTCTAGTAGGAAATTCTCGCAATGATTTGTTGTAATTCGAACATTTTAGCTGAATAATTTCTTGTATTCGTGCGTCATAGTTTTGGAGTTTCAAAAATGTGAAATTTAAATCATTTAAGTTTAACGTCAAAGTCAGTTGTTAAAAAAAAGACGCCTGAAGCATTTGTTTCACTCTGGCTGCAGTTTGCGTTTATTACACACAAATGACGAATTTGAAATGTTTTTAAATTTATCTTCTTTAAACTAATTGTAGGCTTAATGTACAATATTACCGGATTTCTTATATTGTTGTGTTCATTAAAGGTCAAAACTGTTTGGCATCAACTTAAAGTTAATAGTTGACCGAGTACATTTTTACTGAGCTTTCAGGGCAGCTAACTGATATTATAGTATCTATATATGTATAGTATGTATTGGCCGTAGTCTAATAGCTAGTTTGTTGGCTTATTAGACGTAAAGCTCAGGTTCGTATTCCAGATCAGGCATCAAAACGAAATATGAAAAAATATTTCTTCGGCGACTTCCTCTCATTAGATTGCTGGCAAAAACTCTGAGAGTAAATAAAATTGTCATGAAAAGTTTCGCAAAAATCTGTCGCTCGGAGTCGACTTTAAAATGTAAGTCACGCCACTCACGTATAAAATTAACGCACACAACATGAGTGGTGTGAGAAGTTAGGCCGTAATCCTGACTGAAGGGTTGTAATGGCTAATTATGTATATACATATGTATGTATGTATTGGCTTTAATGTATTTTTTGAAAAACATATTTTTATTATCATATTTAAGCCTATTTTATAGGTTTTGTTTCTTTCCTTCTTTTGGGGCCAATTCCCCCATGGGCACCCTATTCTCCAATGGTCGTTGTTTAAGGTTTTTATAAATCGCTATTTAAATGAGTTTTAAATATCCGTCTTTACAATAAATTATCTGTGCAAATGTAATCGAGTACTACAATACTTCCCTATTGTCTTTGTCAGTGTTTAAGTGTGGTTGTTGTGCTATTAACGATTTCATTGTCGTTGTTAATGTCGAGGTAGCAATTCCATGGGTGTTGTTGTTATTTTATTGAGAGATAAAAATCTCAAATGTTTTTATTTGTCATCTACAAACAAATTGCTTTTAAAATACTTATTCTCTCTCCCTCACTCACTCTCTCTCTAACTCGGTAATTTTTTTGTAACATTACAACAAAAACAAATAATGATTATAGGTAATAATAACGGGTGATTTTTTTCATTATTTTTTTGGTATTTGATTCTTCATGGTACATTTTCATTTAAGGGTGAACAGCATTCGTTTTATGTGGCTTAGAAAGGTTTGACATTTTACCATGAATTGAATTTTATTGTCAACAAATCATGCTGATTAGAAAGTGTGGCTCAATACATATATACATACATAATTGGCCATTACAACCCTTCAGTCAGGATTACGGCCTAGTTTCTCACACCATACATGTTGTGTGTGCATATTTTACATATGAGTGGCGGTACCTACAGTTTAAAGTCGACTCCGAACGACACATTTTTGAGAAACTTTTCGTGGCAATTTTATTTACTCTCAGAGTTTTTGCCATAAATCAGCTGATAGGAAGTCGCCGAAGAAATATTTTTTTTTCATATTTTCGTTTTGATGTCTGACCTGGGATACGAACCCGGGCTTTACGTCTAATAAGCAAACACACTCCCTACTAGACTACGGCAACTTTAATACGTTCGATAACAAACAGAATTGCCGTATTCGATTATAAAAACTGTCAAAGCATGTGAGAGCTGCACTGTTTTTGAAGCTGGCGGTATCGCTGTCTTCTATTTCTTCAAAAGCGAGGATAATCACAACTTTTCAGTCAATTAAATGAGACACACAGCATGAGATATCTTGAACACGTTGACCCAATAAATTACGTAAAGTCTTGCCTGTACTAATGCTAGCCGGCCACAATTCCACCCTAATTACAGCTGTTGTTGTTGCAATTACTGGCCGTTATGCTGGAAATGTAGGTCAAAATTAAATCTCAAGAATTGACCTCCGACATCATAGCTGCTCCTAAAATTTCCACGACATAATCTTTGAAAAGTAAAGTTTTTTTATCGCCCCAAATAAATATTTCATTCACTTTTTGAACTTTTCAACGCTCACTTTTTTAATTTTCAAAACTCAAACACTTAAAAAGTCGCCCGTTTCAATTGTAAGCGTGCTCGTGTGTGTGTTCATACTTTCGGGCACTCACACACACATACACGTGTACATTTACGCAAAAGAATGTTTAAATACTCTCAGCAGCATTAAAGGAATGCCAGCAATTTCCAACAATGATTACTCGTATTATTTCATTTTATTTCTTCTTCTCCTATTTCTTCTCGTTTCTTTTAGCTTTGTTTTGTTTTTTGTTTTGGTTTTTTTTTGTAATTTATTTCTTTTTGCTATATTTCTGTTCCATCTTAACTTTTACTATAGTCCTTGTTATTGTTATTGTTGTTGTTGTTGTCGTTTTGTATAGCATCTCCCATCTTTTATTTGTTTCGCATAGATATGCGCCCGTTAAATTCTTATAAATTCTGTTAATTTTATTTTAAGTCAATTCTAAATGACGCGTATACCGTGAAATTAATCAAATTCACAATGAATTCTTCTTCTACTCGCTCGCTCTCGCTCTCTCTCTCTCTCTTTTATACACATATATGTATGTATGTATATAAACTCGCTTACATATACAGTCTTGCTATGAGAAAGTCCTGTTTTCAACTTTAGAGAATTCCACCATTGCTGGTGCACATGGCGAATATGTGAATGTGTGTGTGTGTTGTGCCGTAGAGAATATTTAAATATTTGTGTATGTGTATGTGTGTTTACCAGTTATTTGAGTGTATAATTCATGTTGGATTTTATTTAACTGAAGTTAAATAATGGCATCACATTATTTTTTGGCTAGAAGATGCCTCAACAGCAATAGCAACAACAATAACAACAATAACACCAAAGAGAACAACAAACATTAGCCGAATTAGAGAGGAATAATAGTAGAGAAGATAAATGCCGGTTTTAGTTTAAATTGCAGCATTTCGCATTAAATTAATTTTGCTTTTCATTTTCCTCTCAGCAATAATAACGTTGTTATTGCTTTAATTTTTATGTTTTAATTTCTGTTTTTTTTTTTTAATTTTTTATAAGTTTTTATAAAAATATACGTATGTATGTATTCTTGGATTAAAATTGAATAAAAAATTCTTCACTTAAATATTCATTTAAAAAACTGAAAAATATTTTTTTGATTTAAAACTGGCAACGTTTTTTTTTTATTGCGAAATTCATTTTTAATTGGAATATTTAAAACAGGTCAACCGTACGAAACGAAGGAATGTTTTATTTCTCTGCATGGTATTCTAATGCAGGAATTTACAATGTTTTTATGGTAAAAATGGAAATATTTTTTTATAAATATTCTTTGATTCAAAAAATATTCGTACTAATGGGCAATTCTTTTTTCTTTTGGTAGCTTAAATTTATTACATACAGACATACATACATAATTGGCAATTACAACTCTTCAGTCAGGATAACGGCCTAGCTTCTCACACAACCCATGTTGTTTGTGTTAATTTTATACATGAGTGACGGGACCTACTCTACTGTTATAGGCGACTGCGAAGTTTTTTGAGAAACTTTTCATGACAATTTTATTTACTCTCAGGGTTTTGGCCCGTTTTGATGTCTGACCTGGTGTTTGAACCGTGGCCTCACGTCTAATAAGCCAACACACTACCTACCGACTGTGGTAGGTAGTAAATTTATTAATTCATTTAAAACGGAAATTACTTCAAGGGTTGTCATCAACGACTAAATAGTAGTTTAGGTTAGAAAGAAAAAAGTCCCACTTAGGCCCATTGTAATAGCACAATTTATTCTACCCGGGGATCACGCATTTCCCAGAGAAAGCATACACGAGTTCAAATAAATTATGATATTGCATGAATTTAAGGAAGCTGATTCAAAGATTTCAGAAACTAATGTCTTTATATGACAAGAGCACCTGAAAGACAGTCTCTTCCACATTCTCAGTCCCACAATTGATTGCCCAGTCTTTTGGAATGTCTACAAAAAAGACAATAGCTCATGAGAATCGCTATTGTGCGATGGATGGCCATGCAATAGAAATGATTTTGTCCTCTTTGCATTATCATGCAATTTAAATACAGAAGTGAGTCAGTCGTAGTACTAATTCGTGTAGTTATTGACATTTTTCGCCCAAATTTTACCATTTTCGATTCAAATCATTCAACAAACCAAAGGAATGTGCGTACCGCAGAGAATATTGCTGTTGTAGTGTGAAGTTCTGAATTATGTTGTAATCCTTCAAAATTTCATGCTACATTTTGTTGGACAATGCACGTTTCAGCAGGATAATGACTCTGCATAGTGAAATGGTTCGAAGATAACAATATCATACCAATGTATTAGACTGGTCCACACGGTATTCAGATTAAAATCCGATCGAGAACTTGACGTATGTTAGAAAAAACAACAATCAGTGGAAAATTTCCCATTAATTGTGATAAACTTTGGGAATTAATTCACGCTGCATGGTATGATATACCAGATTGTGTATGCCAAAGGAATCACGTTTTTTGCCGCTCGGCATTCTTGCGAAGCTAAGAAGGCTGTGCAACTCCTGCAGTTCCATCGTAGTAGGAAAGGATCTCTCCAGACAACTTGCTACCATGCAAGGTCTTAGACATGTGGTGTATTCTGAGGAAGGTAGAAATACAAATTCACTATTTTCCATAATTGACATGATAAGATATACCAAATATACTTTCATTAAATGAAAACAAAACGAAATACGTATGTACAGTGAGCGCCATAAGTGAGTCAACACCCACTATAATTTTAAATTTTCTATTATGTTCTTAAGTATAAAAAAGTTCCCTTATCATGAATTGTTTTTTTGTTTTACCATTTTAAACGTTTTTATTTTTGGAAATTTATTCGACTATTTACTTTTATTTACTATATTTACTTTTCTCGCTATCCTAAGAAAATTAATTATTTCAGTGGTGTTTACTCACTTTTGACGCTCACTGTATATGTTGTCTACAAGTAGGGATATGCGGATCCTAGACTACGGCCGTTAAACATTTATCTTGGCTCTGCCCTTACCAGCGTAAATGGTGTCATTCTGGAGATCAAGCGTAGGATTACTGTTGCCAACAGGTTTTACTGTGCTCTCAGTAGTCAATTAAATAGCTGAGACCGCTCTTGTGTGACGAAATTAATGTTCTATAAGTTGCTCATCCTCCCGTGTTTTTATATGCTACAGAAACATCAACGTTGTTACGCACCACTGCAGCAGACACGATAATATTCGAGTCCAGTGCGAGTTGGCGTTGATTTTCGCTATGAGCACCTCAACGACATGGACGTTGTGTAGCTCGTTAACATCCATAGGATAAGCTAGCTAAGACATGTCGTTAAAATGGAAGAATTTATTCCGCCGATAAGACTATTTAATGCACAGGCTAGCGAAGGAGCACGAGTAGCAGAAAAGTCTGAAAGAACGTATTTTTGGCAGACCAAATTCCAATAAACGGGTTATTAAAGCCAATTAAGTAAGTAAGAATTTGCATTATGTTCGATGTAAATTTCTTTCAATTACTTTTAAAATCACATCACTTAACGTCAATTAAGATGGTTAATTAAAGAAGAGAAATGTCAACATAAGTTGGATTTTATCAAAAACACAAAACAACAACAAAAAAAACTTGAATAAAAATAAATAATTAACACTACTTTTGTTAAATTAATTTTGTCGCTGTTGTTGAGAATAATATGCAGCAAAGGGCTCGGTAGGTTTGTAAATTTTGTTTCTCATTTAAAATGTTTGATTTTTTCATCTCCTCTCTGTATGACAAAAGCATTGAAAACATGCAGATTGTGCTGCAACCGCTTCCAATGGCTGTTGGTTGCTATGGTTGTAGACAGAAAATTAACAACAAAAAAATTTAAAAAAAAATTAGCTTTGATATAAAAAATATAAATTAAGTATTACCTGCATTTCTGGGAAATATATGTAATTGTGTAAAGAATAAAAAATAATTTAAATTACAATTTCATATACAATCGGAGGTTTTTAGGAATACGTTGGTAAAATTTAAAACAAAAAAATCCTTTCTTTTTTTTACTTAAATTAGAAAATTTAAAAATAAAAATAATAATAATAATAATAAATTGTACATTAATAACTTAACAATTCTTTAATAAATTATATAATAATTCTTTTTTAGTTTTCCCTTAATATATGTATCTTTATTTTATATTCGGAAATTTTGGTGTTGTTCATATTGCTACGTTTTTACTTTTTAAAAACTGTGTGCCACTGTTTACAACTTTATGTAAACAACAACAATTGCTTTGTTATTCCTCTGTTTACACCCTTTGCGTAAACAATAACAATTACCACACAATTGTTCGACAGATCTTTACAACGGAGATCTTCAAACCACGGTTACTCTCTTCAAATACATCGCGTCTTCACACAAGACTAACTAAACTTCACTAATTCAGTCGCCTGCTTTGCCTTGCCTATTATATGGCAAAGTAAACAGTCTGATGAATGTTCGCCTTCTCGAAGTCTCTATAAATGTAAACATCGTTGGTTACGTTTATTATTGTAGCTTTGTTGGTATATTTTTGTTTACTTCTTTACAATTTTTTATGCTGGTGTTTGTTGTTATATTATGCAGTGCGATAATTTGTAAACAAGTTCATTGTTTTGTTTTTGTAGGTTTTGTTTATAATTTTAATGTTAAACGATGTAAAAGCAAAACACCAATATCTAGATTTTTTCGTTTTCGTAACAATATTGAAGAGGAAGGCGAGAAATTTTGATCTGACCATTGCTTTCTTACATAAATGGTTATACCACAACCCACCGGCCTTTCTTTAGAATCAAAATTTTCGATTGCATGCGATTCTCTTCCAATTTAAAGATAATCTGCAGCCCCTTACATAATGAAATCTCTTTCTTTCGCCAAGTCGGGCGACCATGATTTCGAGTACTATGTACACTCTAATCAATTGCAATGTCTTCCGCAATCTAATTTCCAATCACTATCCGTCTGGATCGTTTGTAAAACTTTGTGTTGGAAATCCGGTTGCAGCAGTGGTTTTTTTCACCGGAACGCGTTCCAGACTCCGGTTCACGGTTCGGAAAAACTACCCGGTTCGTTCCGGTTTTTGTTCCGGTTCGGGTTCGTTTCAACCCTTGTTTATAAAAATACATATAAAAATTCGTAAAAAAATTAGAAAAAAAAATCAGCAATTCTTTTTAATTTTTCTTTCAAAACGTCAGCCAATTCTCGTTAACAGAAATCATCTTTAGTTCCGGAACGCGTTCCTGTCCAAAAAGGAAGTACAGGAACGACGTTCCGGCTCGACAACACCACTGGGTTGTAGAGTCTCCATATCCAAGGAATATTTCTCAGGCAACTGTTGATGAAAGCTGGCAGTTTGTTCGTTATTCTCACTGAAATATGCCATGTTCTACTTACGTAAAGTACAGATTTCACATTCGCACTTATTCTCGAATAGTCGTATTGTGGTCGTGGATGATAATTGCCGGTGGCTGGGCTCATTGATTTGTTCCAGTAAGATTCGTTGCGAAGCAATTATGTTTGACTGAACTGCCGTTTGGTTTCAGAGTTTGGCAAATACTTTAACCAGTACTCGATCTAAAATGACTCGGTATTGGGCCTCTAGAGTTGCGAATGGCTGCATAGTTCCCCACCAGTTACTATAATTCATTGTTGCGTCTTTTATAAAAATTAAAGTAGTATTTATTTGGTATGATAAATGAATGACAGACATTTACTTATCAAAATTATTCAATTCGGCCGGAGACAATCATTTCATGTGGTTCAATTTGGGCAAACTATTCTAGCATTTTCCTGTACCTCACTAATGGTAACTGTAATGTTGTCTTTCAGGGTCGTCCAGAATTACTGTTGACTTGTCCCTGCACACAAGAGACTGCGCGCATCCTCACAAAAATAGCCCAATGGGCCTAAATCGCATGAACTTGGCAACAATTGTAAGATTAATTGTTGATCAAACTACCTCTTAATAGGTTCAAGACAACGCATATAGCGTGATAAGTTGAAGCCAGATTTCAACCAAGAGCAATCCTTTCATTTTCGGAACCAATTAAGTCAATGATGCCTTCGACGAGTGAATTGAGCGATGATACTCATATCAGTAATATGTTTGCAGTATTTTTCGCTTTAACGTTTGATGATACATTCGTCTCATATCTAATCTTCCATTAAGCGCTTCCTATCTTCAATTGTAATTGAAATTTTTTATCTGTTTGGAAAACTTATTGATGCCATAATGTGTGGAATAAAATATAGCTTCTATGGATGGAGTGCATCCGAAATTTTCGATTTAATATGACGCATAAATCAAACAGATTTTGAATTCGGCTTTGAGTGCCGCTGTGGTTTCCAGTTTGCATATATTAGTGGCTTAAGAAAACTCCACAACAATATTTACATTAACCCCACGTGAGATGACCATGTCTTCAAATCGTTCGCATATAGACCAGAGATCAGCAATGAATCATTTTTTCGCTACTCAAAAGCACTTATGAAATTTTGAGTATAAGTGAGTCAACAATATTGAAATATAACTACTCTGATTCATTCATACTCACTACAATATTGATTTATAAGTATGAGTACAATGAGTATGAGTACAGCGTTGACATCAAGCTCATACTATTCGAAATATGTTTGATTCATAAACCTACTCAGTTAGATTCAAAACTTTAAAAAAATACTTATAATATTTATAACTGATGGAAAGCCGAAATCAACAACATCATACTTGTTGCTAATTATGAGTATGATGAGTACGTCAAACATTGTATATGAGTAGTATGAGTATAATATTAAAATAAGTATGAATGCGTATACGTATCAGAAATTATGAGTATGATTCGATTCTACTCCTCTTTTCGAATACTCATTGCTGATCTCTGATATAGACTGGTCAACGTCAGTTTTCTAAGATCTATTCGGGATATTTTTTCAAAAATAATCAATTAAAGATTGAAATAAAATGCGGCTCGAATATATTATACGGTATCCTGCAGTTTAATGACCCGTATAAACGTAGAAAATTTTTCTAACAAAAAAACATTCTTGATTTTGTTGTATGCAAAGTGTTTTTATTTTATTTTCTTTCACTGCAATTAGAACAATTATATTTTTTTTCTCGAATTTGTACAGGGCATTCTAAATTGTAAATCACCTTTTAAGAGCATTTTTTTCCGGTTTAAATCCAAATAAATTATATTTGTTTTATCTGTCTGCAGATAAAAAGATCTAAGAAATGAAAGACAGAAATTCTCTTTTATTTCAAATTGCGTTATTGCAACAACAACAACAACAACAAAATACATTTCAGTCTCTTGTCTTTCTTCAATCTTTTCTTTCCTGATTTTTTTGCTGATGCAATATGAAAACGAAACAAAAAAAATATTTGAAGGCATTCCTAGGAATTATCATCGTTTCCTTTTATTTTTCTATTTTTATAGATTTAAAGGATTTTATTTTTCCTTCCTTATTTCTTGCATTCTATTTACGAGATCTTCTTTTCTCGTCACATTTTATTTGTGACAAATAAAAACATTGTCTGTCAACTGCCTTAAGTCGTTTACTCTTGCTGTTGTTGTTGCTTTTCCATCTGCCTCTAATGCTTTTATTCTGGCCATGAGTAAAACAGTAAAGTCATCATCATGATTCATTATGTCTGCTTAAATGCTATGCTGTGTGTGTATGTCTGACACATACACACACTCAAATGCATTAAAAGTGAATACTCACCCGAGAAGTAGCGGAACAAAATTTTACCTCAGCGATGGCCACGTTCAATGCAAGATAATGATAAAAGTCTAGACAGATATATTGACATCAGGATTGTCATCCGTAAGATTATGATCGTGGTATACTTGGTTACATCGATACGATTGAAATTGAAGAAATCGGCCAGTGAATACAAAATTTTTCAACCACTATCGGCTGAACGTAAATCTGATCTAGACAGCTTTCAGACTAACACGTCATCTGTTTCCGTATCGTTGAAACCTAGCTAGACTTGAAAAATAATAGTGAATAACGCAGCTTATAAAGGCCCGAGTAAGGCCTTAATAAAAAGGAAAGCTAGTAAGAGCTTAAAGACTAAAAGGCGTAGGAAATTGCTTAAACTGAACGTGGTGATCTTAAAAGTTATCGAGAAACTCTCCTTTGCGGACATCGGGAAGGCAGGCTTTGTGAAATGTTTTTCAATGGCGTTCATTTCTTTAAGTGATACAATCAACCTGACTCATCAGTTGTCTGGCAGAAAACGCACCTACTGATCAGAGATCAGCAATGAATCGTTTTCTCGCTACTCATAAGTACTCATGAAATTTTGAGTATGAGTAAGTCAACAGTATTGAAATTCAACTACTCTGATTCATTCGTACTCACTACAATATTGATTTATAAGTACAGGTTGCAATGAGTATGAATACAACGTTGACATCAAACTCATAACATTCGAACGATTCATACGTCTACTCATTCAGATTCATTAATTTAGAAAAATTTAATTTATAATACTCATAAATGATTCGAGTGATTCGAATCATTCATTAAAATTTAGTCTTAGTTCATTTATATAAAAAGAAGAAAGAAAAATACAAAAACAGCAAGCAAAGCAAACACACAACCTCCTTGTGAGTATTGTAGAGTTCGTACGCGAATCATACTTATTTTGTGATTCGTGTAAATGTTGAGTAAAGGAGAGTCGTAATTAACAACATCATGACTATTGTTTAGTATGAGTATGATGAGTATTTCAAACTTTGAATATGAGTAGTATGAGTATGATATTAAAATAAGTATGAATGCGTATAAGTATCAGAAATTATGAGTATGTTTCGAATTTACTCATCTTTTTAAATACTCATTGCTGATCTCTGCTCAAACTTGCTGCTTGAGCCCAGTAAAAAAAATGGAATTCATCATAATAACTTTCATTGAATAACTTCAAAGCATACAATCAAGCGCTCGTGTTTAAGGAGTATCTGGTTTATATTAGTAGGAAATGTAAGTCAATAACTTGTGCATTAATAATGTCCAAATTTGGCGGTCCACGGCAGAGAAAAGGGCTAGTGCTCATGACAGTGGTGAGACCGATTTCCTTGTATGCAGCCGTCACATGGGCACAGGCCACCAACAGGAAAACTTATAGAATTAGATTAGATGCAGCCTAGACTCCTGTATCTCCATCTGATCTCAGGGTTGTTTCTGCCGTCTCCTTACTATCGTCAGGCGCAGCCTCAGTTATTGTAGCTAGTAGCGTATAAAGAAAATATGAATGCCGTATTAAAAACGAGCTTGGCGCACTCTTTCTAATTGAATTTCAAGCCTATGGGAAAAATGCGGGCGGTCCGATTCCTCTCAATAGAAAAGGCAGTTTCTATTTCATCAAAACATTGTCCTCTTGAGGTTGACACCAGGGGGCTAGAGGCAGGAAGAATAAGATATCACAGAACATCCTTTCTGCTATTATCCAGCGCTTAAGAATCTGAAAAGGAGAAGTCTTGGACAACCAGAATATCGTTGTAGTATAGTAGGTAGTGTGTTGGCTTATTAGACGTAAGGCCACGGTTCAAAACCCCAGGTCAGACAGAAAAACGAAAATATGAAAAAAAAATATTTCTTCGGCGACTTCCTCTCAGTAGATTTCTGGCAAAAACTCTGAGAGTAAATAAATAAAATTGCCATGAAAAGTCTCTAAAAAATCTGTCATTCGGAGTCGCCTTTAAACTGTAGGTCCCGCCACTCATGTATAAAATTAACAGACACAACATAAGTGGTGTGAGAAGATAGGCCGTAATCCTGACTGAAGGGTTGTAATGGCCAATTATGTTATGTATATAGACCAAGGCGACTTGAGAAAAAATGACACTTTCATAAGGCTCTCGGGATGGATAATTGAATGACGAAATAGATAATATCGGTGTTACGACGGGACCTTATAGGATCCAAGTAAGCTATGGCCATTGAGCTGCCTGCAAGTTTAACCTTACTTAACCTCTAGAAAGAAATCCAACATGATTGGACCACTTCCACAAAAGGTAGATGAACTTATACTGGTATTATCTGACTAGACGGAAAAAAACACGGTCAGCTGTGTTTGCACCGAAACCTGTTTGTTAACCAGTCACCAATGCTGGAGCTCATATCTTTTTAAATGCCCAAATGTAAGTCAAACCACTGCCAATGTTTCTTTAATACCTGCAAAACGATGGAATCTACGAAGCTTCATAATTATAAACTTCATGCGAACATATGCTTCTACAAAAAAGTTTGAATACAGCAGGTGATAAAAGCGAGCACGTTTTGCAGCACTGGAAAGCAACTTTCGTCCCAGGGTATCGTTCCATAGGGTATGACGAAGGCGCTTGCAACCCTTGAATAACACTTGCAGCATTTAGTGCATATTGCTTAGCATAGCTTAGAAAAACACACACACTCATATGCAAACAAACAAACGTATTTGCTAAAACAACAAAAAAAAGAGAGAAATTGTTAAACAAGGCAAAATAAAAACTTCATGGTTGAGAAGATCCAAAGAAAATATTGTCTGGGAAAAAACTAAAAATGAAAATAAAATTCAATAGAGTTTGACAGCAATGAAGGTTGACTGTTATATAAACAAAGAAAAAAAAATACTTTTTAAATTTAATATCGCTTAATAGATTTATTTTTTTTTGTCTTATGGAATATATTTTAGCGACGTGATTAGATAAAACGAGTTGCCTACCATTAATAGCATCAGTTTAATGTTACTGCCAAAGATCAGCATTGAATATTCAAAAAGATGAGAAAAATCGAATCATATTCATAATTTCTAATACTTATACGCATTCATACTAATTTTAATATCGCGGAACCTCTACTCATAATCAAAATTTGAAGTACTCGTCATATTTATACTTAACAACACGTATGATGTTGTGGATTTCTAATCACAAAATGAGTATGAATCGCTTACTAACACTACAATACTCACTAGAAGGTTGTGTTCTTGCTTTGCTTGCTGTCTTTGCCTTTGTCTTTTTTCTTTTTTTTAAATGCAACAACAACTAAGTCTGCAAATTTTGATGAATGATTCGAGTCACTCGAATCATTTTATGAGTATTATAAGTATTTTTCTAAATTTATGAATCTGAATGAGTAGGCGTATGAATCAAACATATTTCGAATGGTATGAGTTTGATGTCAACGTTGTATATTGCAACCTGTACTTATAAATCAACGTTGTAGTGAGTATGAATGAATCAGAGTAGTGAAATATCCATATTGTTGACTCACTTATATTGAAAATTTCTTGAGTGCTTATGAGTAGCGAAAAACGACCTCTGGTTACTACGCTGTCTGTGAACAATTTCCTTACCTGTGATTAATCTGAATCCAGTGAGTACTTCTGAGGAATTATCTAAGAATACGTTTGCATATATGCATACAGTCAATATTAGTTATACGGATGATGCATCAAGGTTTCCATATCTTCCTTTTAAAGGCAGTTTCTCGTCAAGTATCATTTCATCACAGTAACCAGTGGTAAATCCTATTAGTAATTATCGTATCTGAATTTCGTAGCTAATTTCATGTCGGGAGGACAGCATGAATTATCTTAAATACAGTGACTCAAACAATTATTCGTACACTATGTTTTGAACTTATATTAAATTGAATTTAACGATTTATTGAAATTTGTATTGTATTCAACGCTAATTATTAATAGTGATTCGGTTTGATGGACCACAAAAATTAAATTAAAGTGGGCGCAATTCACAAAATTCACAACAAAATTCGTTTTGATGGGAAACTAATTTTTAATTGTTAAAATGTAGAAAGGAAGATAGAACGGTTAGCTTGATTAAAAAGGCCAATGCCGTGGAAGAAGAGAAAAGTATTCGAATTTATGAGAACATTTAGTTAAAGGCACAAATCCTGTGCGATTTCCTGCTTATGAGCGAGTGTAAGGCAATGTTTTTCTACGGTTTTCAAGTTTTCATACAAAAATATAAAAATTCCGTTCAGATTATGCCAAAAAATTTGTTATTAAGTCGAATGACTTCTAGACCAAAGCAAGTTTAACATTTTTCGGTGGTAGATGATTTATGTGGCGGAAGAAAAACACAACGTTGCTGTAAAAGCACTTAAAAGCAGCCATGGAATATGAAGATGGTAAAGACTGCAAATTTTGATGAATGATTCGAATCATTTATGAGCATTATAAATATTTTCCTAAATTTATGAATCTGAATGAGTAGGCTTATGAACCAAACATATTTCAAATGGTATGAGTTTGATGTCAACGAATGGATCAGAGTAGTTAAATTTCAATCTTGTTGACTCACTTATATTCAAAATTTAGTGAGTACTTATGAGTAGCGAAAAAACGATTCATTGCTGATCTCTGCTTGGAAGTATTATGAATATTCAGGCTACTCTGTCCACATCATCATCTATAAACAAGGACCAAACAAATACCCAACAAAACCGAATTGTCACTGAATATTTTATAACGGGAACAACAAATCTAAAATGAAATGTCTTGTGAATACCAGATAAAAAAAAATTGTTTCAAATGTCCATCATTTTCTATTTCTGGACTTTCTTCTTTATTATCGCTGCCAACCAGTGGCATACGAGTGGAAAACATTAGCCAACTGGCAGTCAGTTTATCAGTTTGTCTGTCAGTGGAGGAACTTTGGTTCTTTCAATAACTTCCCAGAAACGAAAGAAACTTTGACTTCATTACTGTTGAAATTTTGTTTTTCATTTTTTCCATACATATTTTTGTTGTTGTTGTTGTAGGGTTTTTTCACTTACTCTTCAAGGAATTTGTTTCTTGTAAAGTTATGCATTCAGAGCGAGCATCAACAGGACGATGCAACTTTATATTCTTAATGTTGTTGCTGTATTGTCTGTCAGCAGACGTTAGATTCACAAATAACAACGATGAGATGAGTACAATGAGAGGAGAATAAATGGAAATAATAAGAGAACAAACAATACTGAATGGAATGAAATAAAATGTAGAAGAAGAAGAAGAAGATGGCGAATAAGGAGCAAAAGATGTTGAAGAAGAAGAAGCAAACAAAGTTGTAAAGTCAGTCAATCATTTATTCCATGATGAAACATTTTTGTTATGGTTACTGTTCGTCCGTCTGTTGTTCTTTTTTCATGTTGTTTGTCATTGAGCGTATTTGTCTCTTTAAATTGTTGAAGAAAAAACAAAATTCGAAACAAGAAATATAAATGCAAACATCAACGATATTATTGCGACAAATGAACAATTGTTTTTTGGCAGAAACACAAAAAAAAGAAACGGAATGTAGGGCCAGGAACGAAATGATTAAAGAGATGAGTTTTATATTTTTTATTTAGAATGTCAGAAAGTTATGAATGCAATTGCCTGGGTGTGCAACTTGTTGTTGAGTCCAACTCATTTTCATAGCATTGCATTTTTTGTTTTGATTGATGTAATCGTTTCAGTATTTAAGTGAAGGCCAGTTTAAGGGTTAAGGTGATTGTCCCTACTCATTCATAGAATGAAAAACAAACAGTTCGTCATGGGTGCCCTGGTAGTCTAGTGGGTAGGGTCGTGGTCGATTCTCACCAGAGGCTCTGGTCTATGAGACTACACCGAGCATATGGTTAAAGTTACTCAGCTCGTATATAATTAAATATAATTTGTTATTGTATTGTAATTAATAAATAAATAAATAGTTCGTCATTTAAATCATTTGGTCAGGGTTAAAATCTAGCTTCTGACAGAACATCGATGAACATTGCATTGCTGATACGCTGGTAGGAAGATCGAAGGTACTCGACATGTAATGTATTTTTGGTAGACAAAAGACTTGGCATTCAGTAAAATGACGTCTGCAGGGACTGTGTTACTGAGAAGGGGTAAGAAACTATTTTTCAGTTGCTTTTGTCATAAAAAGATGTACGATATTAATCTATCACTTTCTCATACTCTTGACTGAGCTCTCCAACATATAAATTAGACTCGTGTTGGTTTCCTCTAGTGAATGTTTGATTCCCGGACTGAATATTGACTGTGTTACCATAATGGGCCTAAGAAGGATTCACCACTATTGGAAGCTCCTTCTATACCCAAGAAGATAAACAGTAAATATTCCTTATGTGTCAGCGAGTTTTTCTCGCCGTATTCTAGTAGGCCAACACACTAGGCTTATTAGACGTAAAGCCAGGGTTCGAGCCCCAGCCCAGACAGCAAAATAAAATACAAAAAGTATTTCTTCGGCGATTTCCTCTCAGCAGATTTCTGGCAAAAACTCTGGGAGCAAATAAAATTGCCATGAAAAGTTTCTCCAAAAATCTGTCTTTCGGAGTCGACTTTAGATTGTAGGTCCCGCCACTCATGTATAAAATTAACACACACAATATAAGTGGTGTGAGAAACTAGGTCAATAGTCCGGAATGAAGGGTTGTAATGATCAATTATGTATTTCAGCTAGTTTTTATTCGTGTATGTTACGCAATACAACCAACGAACTTTCTTTTGTTAAAAGCATGTTATCCCCTTGACAGAAATTTACTTCTAAAGTTCTAACGTAGATTGAGTCATGAGTCAATGAGTCAATCTTTGCATTCATTGTCTTTACAAAACGCACGAAAAGTTAATGGGTCTTTAATCCTTAGGTGTTTTGTAAGATGTTTCCTTAAGGGGCTGTAGATATTCCAGTCTCAGATGTTATAGAAGAAATGAATACAGTGTGAACTAATTAAAACTGGCGTTGTTCACTTTTGCGAATTGTTCACATTTCCGACACATTATAATTTAATCTTTACAAACTTTCTTCACAGTATTTAAATAGGAAATGAAGAATAAATATGCAAGCAGATGTACTAACGCATACATACAGTCACACAGATAGTTATACGTACCCCCCTAAAAATCATTTTTTAAAAAGTAATGAACTTCTAATCTAAAATTTCTTTACATTAGCGTCTGTATCGACACATTTACTTACATAAAAAAAGATTCCCAAAATCTATGAATTTGTGACTGCAGTTTGCTGTAAACCAATATGGCACCACAGAAAATTATACGTACGACGTATATTTCGCATAAAATTTCTCCAAGGGTAGTCCGGTATATAAAAGGTATTGTGGATAAAAATCCTAGGACTACAGCCGTAGAAATAAATACCTCGGAAAGTGATCACAATGTTATTGTGCATTTCGAAACAGTTCGAAGTGTTTTGAGAAAGAACGGTTTCCGCAGCCGAGTGCCGAGAAAAAGCCACGATTGGAATTTGCCCAATAATATAAGGACAAGTCAACTGATTTTTGGGCGAATGTAATATTTAGTGATGAGAACAAATATAATTTGTTCGGCTGTGACGGAAAACAAAAATTTTGGGCAAAAATCTGTTGACTTGTCCATATATTATCATTTAAAAAAAAAAAATGATTTTAAGGGGGTACGTATACTGTATATATGTACACCTAAAACGGGGATTCCCGCAACTAATAAACACAGAAGTTTAACGTTCAAATTAAAAAAAATCTGTTCAAATTATAGGGCTTTTTACATTTGTTCATCTTTTAGAGTAGTCAATGAAGCAAAAAACATGTTCACATTAAGCGGTGTTCATATAATGCGGTGTTTACATTAGCGCGCGTGCACTGTATATTTCATCCGTTGCCGAGGACATAAACGTTTCAAAACTAACAATTGTCCATTCGTTTATGCTTGTAGACATAACTGATGTGTATTCTGGACTGAGTGTCAACAAATTGTGTCTTGATGGAATATATTTGCTGCAAGAAGCTCAAGAGATTCCCTATCCGCACTCTTTACACTTAATATTGAGTTTCAGCCTACAAAACCGATGTTTTGTTTTTGTTAATTTGGTTTACATTAGCTTTGCATTAAGACGGTTAATCAATGAATTCCAATTTATTTTACTTCCCTATGTTGAGGTGGAATTTTGCTATTGACTTCTATGGGGTATACTTAAGCGATGTACGAGGTGTGATCAAAAAATAACCGTTATTTTCAATTTTTTCAAAAAGTATTTATTTATTTATCAATAATTATCTTGTCCCCTTCAAAGTAACCCCCCACTGGGCTTTGGTTTCGATGCCATAGCCGTACACCCATGTTTCGTCACCAGTTATGACCTTTTTGAGCAATCTGGATCTGGATCGTCGTTGAAGACGTTCAACATCTCCTGAGCGATGTCCATGCGACGTTGTTTTTGTTCAAAATTTAGCAATTTTGGAACAATCTTCGCTGTCGCACGTTTCATGCCTAAAACATCCGTAAAAATTGCTTGGCATGAGCCGAACGATATGCCAACATCATCAGCAACCTCTCTAATAGTGATTCGCGGATTATCCAAAATCATTTTCTTCACTGTTTCAATGTTTTCATTGGTTGGCAAAGTTTCTTTGGTCACGTAATTAGCACACCCACACTAAAGGTGGACAAAATCATCATTGCACTTAATTCTTTTTAATATTTTGTGATGGCACTCCTTCTCTTTAATAACCAATTATAAACTTCCAGGAAGACTTTCAAAAATTCTCCAAGATCTTGCATATTGTATGTCATTCCATAACACTTGAACCACTTTCCACAGGTCTTGCATATAACGGTCATAACGTTTTTAGTCGCCTCCATGATGGATGTTGTACTTTTAGTCTAGACTATCGACTGAAATGCGGAATGTTTGTTTTAAAAAGAAAACCGAACTTCAGACATTTTGTTTAAACTCCAAATTGTTCAATGATTTGTAAATTTTTGCCTAGATTTTCTTGGAATATCAAACTAAAGCTTCTTATTACGTTTAATTGAATTTAAAATGAATTTTTTTTATATTTTTTCAACTTTTTTCCAGGTAAGGGCGCCAGTCTTCTTTATAGTAGTTGAGAACAATAAATTTTCTGAATTTCTGTCAATTGAATGAATTTCTTTTAATAAAGAGTGTAATCAACTGGACGTAAGTATATTATACATGCCCTCATGCACTCTTGAATCCTCTTTCCTTATGGACATAAAAGGAATTATAAAATATTTATAAACTATACAGTACAGATGATACAATACGTATTAAAAGTATTTGTTTTTATTTTTATTATTTGAAATCTGCGGTATTTACCAATTTATAAATAAATATGTAAACATATTTTGCTTGCCACTGTATTATATTCTTACTCACACGTTTAGCAATATTTCAAGGTTTTCATTGCAATTCAGTTTTTTATCTTCATTATTACGAAGCCATATTAAATATTTGCGTGTGTTAAACGGCTTTTAATATTAATTAACTGTATTTTTCTTACAGTGTATGAGTATGTGAAAGTCTATCTCTCTCTCGTTGTGTGCAAGGGTTTAACCATTGAATGGTCAATATTGATTTTGTACGCGTTACTTGTATGAAAATAACCACTTCATGTCATACACATATTGTGCCATAAATGCACACACACTAAAGCAGACATCATCACAATTACCTCTAACACAGCACAAGGAATAAATATTAAAAAAGATACGCGACAATTTGTTGTTTTAATTAAATTTTGAATGCAGAAATCAAGAAGACACAATTACAGTTTAATGTGGATTTATTATTATGGTGTATGTATGTGGTGGGAATTGTTCAATTTGTAGAAATTCTGATTTAATATTCGTTAATTTGAATCATAATGCTTGAAACACATTCGACGCGTCAAGTGCGGTGCTTAGGTGCGGATGACATTGAATGGAGGGCTTGTGTTGAAGGAATCGAAACGATGGACCTTTGTAGTGTTTAGGCCTTAATATTTTGAGGAAAATACTATACCGGGCCATAGCTGCCAGATTTGGCGATTTATCGTCATTGTGACGATTTTGTGGTCAAAAAAATATCATATTGACGAAATTACGATTTATGCCCTTATTTTGACGATGTTTGGAAATTAAAAATTTACATCATATTCTTTATTTTAGTAAGTATTTTAGTAGTATTCAGTAAAGCCACTTTAAGCCTAGTATTTGCTTTACAATTAGTACTATTGCAAATTTATGTTAGTAATCACAAGATGATGACGATGAGCCACCGGCCTATACATGATTGTATGTATACATTGTATTCCATTCTCTTTTGGATATAAGTGGTGTAAATAGTAAGAAGCTCAGCTGAGGTAAAGTATTTCTTGCATCGTCTTAAGAAGCTAAGGCAGTGAAAAATGTGTCGGTTCCAGCGAACATCACAATGAATTTTCAGGCGCAGAACGTCAAGAGCTTCTGAATCTATAATATTTACACCACCCATAGATTTATATAGGTGTTATATAAATAGTTTAGAATAGTTCGACTAAAGAACGAATTTTGTTTGTAATACAGTGTGCAATCCAGTGGCCAATCGAGAAAGACAAGCGTTACGTAGGAATAAATGATTCTCATGAACAAGTCCTCTTATTTCGCTTGAGCAATTTCCGTTGTAGTAGCTCCAATGAATCAATGGATTTCTATACCCCATCGTCATTAAGTAGCAACTTCGCCCTCTCCTGTATGCGGTCGAGAAGTCTCAAAATAGACGATGGGGAACCGGCCTATATATGAGGGTTGAATTCCATTCTCTTTCGGATATAAGTGCTGTAAATCAGATGAAGTGAAGTATTTCTTGCCCCGTCTTAAGAAGCTAAGGCACTGAAAAATGTGTCGGTTCCAGCGAACATCACAATGAATTTTCAGGCACAGAACATCAAGAGCTTCTGAATCTCTAATACATATTTACACCATCCATAGATTTATATAGGTGTTAATAAACTACACTGGGATTAGTATTATCACATTCTTCAGCTAATGTAGAGAGAGTATTAAGCCAAGTTAATTTAAATTAAACTAAATTCCTTAGAAACCTTATTATATTAAAAGTTTGAGTTTTTGTTTATTTTTTCTGACGATTTTTTTTCGATTCCCACGTCTTTGACGATTTTGACGATTTCTTCTAATATTTGACGATTTGATGATTTATGTATATATCTGGCAGCTATGGACACGACTTGTTTGATTGGAAAGATTGGAAGAATCCAAAAAATTTCGTACAAGATACTGTCTGTCTGGTTTGTCTCCTGTCCTTTAACCTACCTACATACATACATAGTTGGTCATTACAACCTTTCAGTCAGGATTACGACATAGCTTCTCACACCACTTATGTTGTGTGTGTTAATTGTATACACGAGTCGCGGGACCTACAATTTAAAGTCGACTCCGAACGACAGATTTTTTGAGAAACTTTACATGGTAATTTTGTTTGCTCTCATAGTTTTTACCAGAAATCTGCTGAGAGGAAGTCGCCGAAGAAATATTTTCATATTTTCGTTTTGATATCTGACCAGGGGTTTAAACCGTGGCCTTTACGTCTAATAAGCCAACACACTACCTACAGTGTGTACCTACAGCGATTTCAATGTATCTCTACCTGATAAAATAAAGTTTTGAACACAATATTATGATCAAAAATTCGAATTGTTTTTGGTTTATCCAAATTAACTTTGCCTTCAAAATACAGACTACAGATATTAAAATTGAAGATTTTGTCGATTAAAATGCTGTAATATGTTGTGGGTTAAGCAGATTTAAAAAAATTATTGTCCAATGACATCGCCAGATCAAAATAAGTTAAAATAGAACAGGCGTTTCTCTATTGCAATTGCCATGGTTTTGTAAATGTCCAAACTAGGCAATCCAGTTAGGTTAGGTTAGGTTAGAGGACGTGTACTTGTCAATTAAGACAAGTACAGTACCCGGAGGTCGAATTGACCCATTGTACAACGTCCTAGTTTCTCACACCACTTATGTTGTGTGTGTTAATTTTATACATGAGTGGTGGGACCTACAGTTTAAAGTCGACTCCGAACGACAGATTTTTGAGAAACTTTTTCATGGCGATTTTATTTATTCTCAGAGTTTTTGCCAGAAATCTACTGAGAGGAAGTCGCCGAAAAAATACTTTTTGTATTTTTGTCTTGATGCCTGGCCTGGGGCTCGAACCCAGGCTTTTGCGTCTAATAAGCCAACACACTACCTACTAGACTACGGCGACTTCTTAAATCCAGTTATTCTTAAATGAAATTTGAGTTGCTGACGTTAATGACGAGTCAGTTAACTTGTATGTTTGTAATACTCAACAATTATCTCAATTTCATAAATTTCAATCTTCTTCAATGGCCTGTCTTTTGAGCATTTTAGTTAAATTGAATTAGCGATCGTTTTAATTCAATTCACTTCAGTGAACTAGCTACATACTTAGTTAATCAAGTTCAATCGATCATTTTTAGTTTCTAAGCTGTGAACGTACTCCTTGCATATGTACATTTATATGAGCCGTCTCCGAACGACAGATTTGTAGAAATTTTATGGCAATTTTGTTTACTTTTTTTGTATTTCGTTATGTTCGAAATGTCTGATCTGGAGTTTGAATCGTGGCCTCTTGTGTGAAAGGCCAATACACTACCTACTCGACTATGACGGCTTCTAGCTAATCCAATTTGGAATATCCCACATCCCTAGAATTTTTAGTGCATTTTATATAGAAACAATAGTCATTCATTAATCCCTTTCTTTTAAAACGGGGGTCAGGCAAGAATTGTAATTGCTGAGTAGAGACAATTTCTTTCCAATTGCCCAAAACGGTTTAGTAGTTTTCATTTCAAAAAACGGTTCGGATTGGAAGAAAGCGATTTTGGTATAAAACCTTCCAAAAGTTAACACAAAACTGTTAAAAGTGTAACGTTTTTCTGTGATGAAATCTCAACAATGATTTTAAAATAGGCACAATAGCTTTCATTAGCTCGTACCACTGTAGAGTTAAAGCTAAGTCGGATCTAGTCAAAGAAAAACTTTGATGACGGCATCTTTAAAAGATATTAACCTCTGGAGCATTTCGTATGCTGAGTTCCATGTAGTAATTACGTCTTGATTTAATTTCTTTTCTGGAAAATTCATTTGTTTCTGAGTTTCACGTAATTTTTTCAAAACTTGGGAACTTTTATGCAAGTATTTAACAGTCATTTCAACTTTTTTAATAATGAATCTTCAACTTCAGCTATTACAGCTCGGACTACATGATTTAGCAAATGTGAAAAACATTTTATTCCTCGTCACTGACCTTTGCGGATAGCTGCAGTAATTAATCTAGGCGGCATTATCACTCACTACCCCTGTAACCATATTTTGTCATTTAAAATCTGTGATCTCAGTTTTGGGAATATTTGTCAAGTTCTCTGCGGAGTATCTATCTTCATACTGACAGATGACAGATCAACATCAATATAATACGCGATAATGGCTAAATAACAGCTGTTAGACACATGGCGGTGGCGGAAGAAATGTTTAACTTAAGTAAATTTCACGATGTCTACAGACAATGATGGTTTACAGACAATGTGTTACCAGATGGTGATTTGTATCCTGAACAATGCAAAACATCCTCAATAAGATTTTTTTAATTCCGGTTCTTCTACAATCCTCAAAACGTGATGTCCCTTTGCCACCATTTTTAACACTTTGTTCAATTGCTTGCCTACCTATAATTGTTGGCGTTAGAGAATAATGTCTCCTTTTTAAATGGCTGTCTAAATTAAAGCCTCTCAGAAATGCTCAACGATTACAATATTTGCATTTAGCGCTTTGTTCTCCATCTTTTGTAAAATGCAGTCATACGTAAGTAGCAGTACAGGAAACTCATATCCATAGCCCATCCCATATCCCCATCTCAATTAATTACAAACAATACTTGTCGAACGCATCAAATACCCGATATGATGGTGTCGTATTCTGATATACAATTTCATCCATTTCCAAAAGATTTTGATTCGTTATGCGTAGAAACAAAAACAAGTTTTCTAGCTAAAAGCCTAAATAATGTTTTTACAACTTTATTAGGCCAACTTTAACTTCGGGTGACTTCAATGCCTGGCACAGGTCCCAGGACTCACTGACAAATAACACACGTGGAAAACTGAGAGACTTAGACTCTAACTTTTCTAAAGAATTCTGATATCACAAATAAAAGCAACCATCAGGTCTAGAATCAAATATATCATCTGCCGGAAATGTAATTTATGATAAGATTCTTCCTTCCGAACTTGAACTAGTCCCCAATAGTAAAAACCTAAAACCCCAGCACTAGATACGATTTTATATACAATGGTAAATAAAACGTGCACCTGAAAATATCAAGGAAAGGAAGAAAGGCTTTTGGAATAAGGTTTTCACCACAATTATCCCGCAACAATTTAAGACAAGATTGATAGTTTCTATACGAAAACCAAAAGCAGAGGACATCTCCAAATTCGTACCGCACAATATCGATCAATTCATATCTATCTAAAGTCCTAGACAAAATTGTATCAAATCGACTGTGGTAGTTTGTTGAAACATACAGCTGCTTGATAGCCATCAATTTGGATTTTTTAAAGACAAATCAACAATAATCGACGCTCCACTTTATGTATGTAGACTATTAGATTGCCGATAGTCTTTCCGAGAATAGATATCTCATTCTATTATTTTATTCGACTTCGAGGACGCTTTTGATAAAATTGGGGCCCATGCAATAATAGACCAGCCAATTGGCTGGAAAGTTGGACCAAAAATTATTTGGTACATAAGTAACTACACGCATTTGACGAACGGACGAGAGAGACTCCAGAGAGAGGTTGTTTGTTTACCTTTTTAAGTGTGGTATGTTTATAACGTGGTGAATTTTTGGAACGTGTGGTGAATTTATTCGGGTTAGTTTTTGCGAAGTGTGATGAATTTCTCCGATGTGGGGAATAAGATCAAAATTCACAAAAGTGCCGTTATTTGAAATAGGTACTGTATAATCTTAGATCACTGTACTATCAGTGGCGAGTTAATCAGATATGTATGTATGTCTAGAATAAGTAATGTTCACCTTCATTAGCGGAGCCATTGGGTTAAAACAAACACACCACACATAAATCGTGGTGTGAAACAGGGATGCCATTGTGTTAGTAGTTATTATTCAAGTTATTACTCATATATAAATATTAAATTTAAAAAATATTTTTGTAATATGCATAAAAAATAAAATTTAAATTAATTAATTAATTAATTTTTAAATAATTTTTTTTCTGTTTTAAACTTCAAAGACAGAGTTTGTGGATAAATTAATTAGGGGATGAAAACAGAAATTTTTCCTATGGACTAACAAAACTCAAAATTTTTAATATCAAAGATATGATATATCTAAATATAATAAAAAAATAATAACAAACATACAAATATAATAATGTATTTACATACTGTCTGTGCTTTCACATTTGCATATCATCTTTGTCGAAATACTTTAGAATTTTTTAATTAAAATTAATTTTTTAATAAAACTAAATAAATTTGGATTTAATTTTCCTTCTTTGGTGATTTCTTTTCGGTTACAAAATTTTTGATTTCCTGGCAACATTGGACTTCAATTAAAAAATGTTGATATAAAATATTTATGTTTATAAAGTTTGTACCTAAAAAATGTTGATAAACTTTAAGGAGCAACAATTTAAAATATTAAACATTGTAGCATACGCTCGTACCAACATGCTGCATGTGTATAACAGTTTGAGTAAATAGCACTCTAATAAGAAATATCAAACAAGAAGAGAAAAGTAAGATGAGAAAATATAAAAAAAAAACAATTCAAGTTTGGAAATCAAAACACAAAATAAATATCTGATTAGAAAAACAGAGAGAGATAAGGTGAAATTAATATGAATAAACAAAATTTCTGGAAGGAATACAAACGAATGAAACAAACAAAATAAAATGTTTTTGTTTTAAAGAGAAAAACATTTCATTTTATTTTTGCATATTTTTATACTCTTCCTGTTTAATTTGTTTTTGCTTCCATTAAACTGGTATACAACTGAAGAGATGTTGAAAACAAAAACCTGAAAACAAAAATCCAAAAACAATAACAAGGTACATACTTTAAATAAAAAAACCTCCAAATAAACGTAAATGTGAACAGTTGAGTATAGAAATAAAGCAGAAAACACGAAACAGAAGCGAATAAAGAAAAACGGCAGACAGATGAATAAAAATATATGGATGGCAAAAAAAAAAAACACAATTAATAAAATATACTGGCTAAATATATTGCGTTTGTAACTGACTGACTGACGACTACAAAATGCGGCAAAATAAAACGTATGCGAAACTATAAAATTCAGTCGAGAAAATACTCTTTTGGAGTACGGGCTGTATTTTTGTACTGAAAAGGTTACACAGATGACCATTTAAAAATCGCTCAATTGTTTTTATCGTTCCGTTTACTCTGTTGGTGCGACCAACCGACCGTCACTCACCATCAGCACACAGCTGATTAATATTTGTGCAAATATCAAAGAAAATCAAAAAATAAATACAAATAAAAATGGAAAAAGTTAAATACATACCTATAATAACGAGAAAGAAGAATTCATGAGAATTTTGCTTATGAAGTGATTGTTTCGTATTTTATCTATAACACAATAACAGCAACAAATTGAAATAATAATAATAATCATTAACAAATAAGTGTAAATTTATAAATAAATATTCAGAAAAGAAAAAAATTTAATCGGAAAAATAAAGAAAGAAAACCAAAAATAAAAATATTAATAATCGTGTTGGTCGGTGATGAAGAAATAGGCAATAATCGTTGCTCGTATGCCAGTAGAGAGTGTTGCCACACACATGCACGATTGATTATAAGAGAGAGTATAACAGTGCATTAGTGTGAGAGTATATGAAAAAAGCAAGAAATATGTGAGCGCAAGTGTATTATTTTTTGCATTCTAATAAGAAGAAAAATCTATACAAATCCATAGTGGAGAGTGCAAAAATAGACATTTTTCTTGTACAAATTCCATAGAAATGTGGAAATATTTTTAATCAATAAATCATATTTCATCAAAATAAGTTTAAAAATTTAATGGAAATCTGAAAAATATGTAAAATCAATAATAAGAGAAAAAAATCATTTTTGTTCATTACAAATCCAACCAGTGCGTGCGTGTGCATTAAAGTGTGTGTATTTGATTTTAAAGAAAAATAAGCAATACCAACAACAACAAAAGAATACGAATGTGAAATATTGTTGCTCAATAATTGTGATTAGTTAGTGGCAAATTTTTTTGTATATTTTACAAGTGCTCCTTTGATTTTAATAATAAATTTAAAATAATTTACATGAAATGTTTTCAAATCAAATTCAGAGGAAAATCTATAGTTTCTTACGTTAAAAGTTAAATGAGAAAAACAAAAATACACAAAATATATTGAGTGAAAGCTAAAGCAAAATACGAAGCAAAATACAAAAAATAAAAAATAAAGAAACAAATAAAAAGAAGCAGAGAAAAAATTATAATAACAACACAAGTGGTGGAAGAAGCAACACTAGCAGCAATAGGAGCAGCAGCAGCAAAATAAATGTTGCAAACATTTTGTTGTTTTATTTCATAATAAGAGAGTTCTTTTTCAAAACAATTTCTCAACCAAGCCCTCTCTTTCTTTTTGTTTTTGTTACTCTGTTTATTGTTCTCTATGTAAGAAAAGTGTGCGCGTTAAATTATCTCTCTCTTCGCTCTCGCTCTCTGTATGTACTTTATAAACAATAACAGAAACAACAGAAAGAAACCTCGAGAGAAAACTGCGAAAACAGAAAACAAAACAAAAAACCTAATAAATCCAAACAGCTGTTGACATAATTTTACTACTCCATCAACCTTGGCAAAATAGCAGTACAATATTGTGCTTTTGTTGCTTTCTTATAGAAATTTTTAATATTTTTTTTTCATTGTTTTAACGCAATTTTATTTTAAAATTTTGTCATATTTTACCTGAGATAATAAACAAACGCAATAACAGAAAATCAAAAAAATAACAAACAAAATTGTATTGTGCCAGTGTATTATTGTGCTCATCTCGTTTAAATCAGTGTTTTTTTTTAACAAAAAAGTCAACATTTTTTACGCTGTATCGCATCAAAAAAGTAAGTAAATATTATTGTTTTTTACTACTATTTTATTATTAATGCTGCTGTGTCTGTCTACGTATTGTTAATTGTTATTTCAGAATTTATTAAAAACTGTGTGTTTTTTTTTTTGAAAACTAGTTTCCAGTTAATTTGTATGCGATAATTTACGTTTGAAGTCGCGTTATGTTTAATGCTCGTGGTGCTCCTAAAACTAAGAGAACGTTTGTTTGCTTGTTTGTTTGTTTATTCATTACGAATTATTTTTGCATGTCGTCATAAAATCTTGTGAAAACGTGAAACACTTTTAGAAATAGGAATAGAGTTGCCATTAGTCACGTTTAAGAAAATTGTTGAAACAATTAAAAGTCAAGCACGCATATAAAATTAGTAACATATTGTATCGGGTCTTTCATTAGGCGCTTGCTATCTTTGAATTTTAATAAAACAATGTGTGTGTGTGAGATATCATTCGATTTATTTGTTTGAGGTTATTATGTGTGGAATATAACATCGTCCATATATCCGTTATGGATTCTCTGAGCGGAGCGCATTCGAAATATTCAAGTTTTCATTAATCTGACAAATATGTAAATCAAGCTGAATTTGATCGATTTGACGATTTGGGTGACTCCTTAACGTCAACTCAACGTGAGATGAACATATCACCACTGGTGGAGAATATCCAATGTGACAAGTAATGCTATCCGGTTGAAACCACATTCTGATCATCGTATTCAGTATAAAGAAGTTGGTAATCATCGCCGTTGACACCAAGGGTCTGTGTAACGTCGTTCGAAAAAAATATGGACTTCTGATGCTCAAAACCTTATCTCATGTGGGTTGCAATCGCTCCAAATTCGACAATTTTGTTTTTTTGATGTTTCAATTCATTCATAAAATATGGCGTCATTGTTGAAAATGATTTTTCGATGAAAATTAGAATTGCTCCAGAGCCCATTCTACTGTCGTCCACTATGTCTGCGCAAAATAAACTGAAGAAATGACAACTAATTTGACAGATATAGCCCAAACAAGGTAGCGGTTATTAACTGTCAAAGTTTGTAAGCGTCTGTAGGAAGACCCTATAGTACAAAATCAATGTCTCACAGATGGTCTCTCCAAGTATTTTTCAATATTTTTGATTTAGTAAGCATAAATACATACTCAATTGGTCGTTATAATCATTTAGTCAGGATTACAACCTAGATTCTTACACCACCTATGTTGTGTGCGTTAATTTTATCCATGAGAACCGAGATCTATAGCTTTAACGCCGGCAACGGATTTAAATATTTTTTATGACAATTTTACTTACTTTTTTTTGTATTTCGTTTTGTTCTAGATGTCTGAGCTTAAGTTTGAATCGCGGGGTTTGATCTAATGAGCCAACACTTTACCTTACTAGACTAAGGCGAGCAAGCATAAATTATTGAATATTATATGAGGAAACGGCAGCAGAAATAATATCCAGATATGTTATGATTTTTAATCCGGTTAGCAGTAGAACTTGTTGTTAATTATAGAGAAGCTAGAGAGAAACAACAAAAAATACTCATAACAAATACGGAAATAATAGCTACTAGTTCTGTGACAGTCTCTAATAAATTCAAAACATATCGAAATAAGATTTTGTATAGACAAATAAAACCACAAAAATCTATTCGAAAGTGGGAAATAAGTTTGAAAAATTGCGGAGCTCCATGAATTAGATTGAAGAGTGTTTCTTGTTTTTTTTATAATGATGTTAAAATACAATTTTGTTTGATATTTAGTTTAATTTTAATTAAAGTTGTTTATTATTACTGGATTTAAGGTTTTCCAACTAAAGTTAATTAAATTCTTTATTCAATCAGGAAAAATAAAGTCCTTTTTCTAAAAACCAGTCATTTCACCGGTTGCGTACATATGTATGTATGTGTACCAGAGATCAGCAATGAGTATTCAAAAAGACGAGTTGATTCGAATCATACTCATAATTTCTGATATTTATACGCATTCATACTTATTTTAATATCATGGAATCTCTACTCATATTCAAAGTTTGAAGTACTAATCGTACTCATACTTAACAACGCCTCTGATGTTGTTGATTTCGACTCTCCATAATTCAACATATACACGAATCACAAAATAAGTATGAATCGTGTACGAACACTAAAATACTTACTAGAAGGTTGTATGTTTGCTTCTCTGTCTTATTTGCTTGTGTGTCTCTTTTTGTAAATGCAACAACAACTAGGACTGTAAATTTGATTAGAGTCACTCGGATAATTTATAAGTACTATCAGGGCCATTATTACAACTTGCCGTTAAAGGTAACTTTAGCCAAAGTGAATTTTAAAGTCACCTTTAACTTCTTTTCGTTATTACAACTTATAGCTAAAATAAAGTTAACTTTTGCAAAAATATGGCAGTGCCGGAGAAATGTCGATAAAACTGCTCACTTAAACAAGTTTTTTTTTAAACGCAGTGGCAACGACTGGCTTCTTTTTTTTTTGATGTATTTGCTCATTTTGTTTATATTTGAAGTTGCCATATTGAAAATAATATATAATATGACAAGTTCAGACATAAACTTAACTTTAAAAGTTACCGGTAGGATGATGCTCCCTTTAGCTTAACGCTTACTTCTGCCTTATTGTTCACCTATAATAATGAAAAACAATTTATCTGCCAGTTGAAATCCTCCCTTTAGTTAACGGTAAGTTGTAATAATGGCCCTAAGTATTTTTCTAAAGTTATGAATTTATATGAGCAGGCTTATGAATCAAACATATTTCGAATGGTTTGATGAGTTTGATGTCAACGTTGTACGCATACTCTTTGTAACCTGTACTTATAAATCAACGTTGTAGTGAGTATGAATGAATCAGAGTACATAGTTAAATTTCAATGTTGTTGACTCACTTATATTTAAAATTTCCTGAGTGCTTATGAGTAGCGGAAAAACGATTCATTGCTGATCTCTGATGTATACCATACTCGTATATTAACTCTTAATGCCATGTTATATTTAGTGCTGCTATACAGTGAGCGCCATAAGTATAAAAAAAGTTCCTTTATCATGAATTGTAGTTTTTGTTTTAACATTTTAGAAGTAATAGATAAAGTTTTTATTATTGGAAATTTATTCGACTATTCTCATTTACTTTTCTCGCTATCCTAAGAAAATGAATTATTTCAGTGGTGTTTACTCACTTTTGACGCTCACTGTATTTGTTTTACTTACATATGTACATACATTATGTTGGCATCTCTAATACAGGCGAATAACTTTTTTTTTAAATCGATTACTAATAAGTCTACAGAATCTGCCACTTTTCTTGAATTTTCTAACTTTTAAGTTAATTTTATTAAAACAAAATTTAAAAGAAATGTCTGAAATCTATATGAATCACAAATATGCTATACTATATAGCATATATGGGATATATATATACATACATATAATCCATTTCTAAATAAATTTAAGTAATCAAATATTATTCATATTTCCGAGTTCTTAAAATGATCATAAAAAAATTTGTTTGCATTTATTTGTTGAATTCTCATTAAAATTGAAATTTATTTGAAAGCAATTGTTTTTATAATGAATCATTCATTCCGTAGTACTTTCGCCATATATTTAACAAATTTTAATTACTTTTATAAACAAGAAATATAATTAAAAACATTACTTTATTTTATTTGAATCGAAAAATCGAAGGAAAAAACAATGAAACATCCTTGTATGTATTACGAATTTATTATTGATTTGAAATGAATTTGATTTGATTGGGTAGGCATTCCGGTGTGTCATTTATTTCTTTTTGGGGAAATCGTTCATTTATAAGATTTTAACGAGAGAGGCATCTTTTATTGTTCCTATAAAAGTTTATGCAATGTTTGCTGCTTTTAATTTGTATTGAGAACTTAATTGGTAATCTTTTTCCAGATTGAATGTATAATTTGTAATTGATTTGAATTAAATTAATGTCGCCGTAGTCTAGTAGGTAGTGTGTTGGCTTATTAGACGTAAGGCCGCGGTTAAAACCCCAGGTCAGCCATCAAAACGAAATTTGAAAGAATATTTCTTCGGCGACTTCTTCCTCTCAGCAGAATTCTGGCAAAAACTCTTAGAGTAAATAAAAAATTGCCATGAATAAATTTCTCAAAAATTTGTCGTTCGGAATTGACTTTAAACCGTAGGTCCCACCAGTCGTATGAAATTAACGCACACAACATAAGTGGTGTGAGAAGCTAGGTCGCAATCCTGACTGAAAGGTTGTAATGGCCAACTATGTATGTATGTATGTATGAATTAAATTGATTGACTGACTTAGCAAAATATCTGTTAATAATAGAATTACTAGAGAGTGACTTTTCAAACATATGTCTTCAACAAGTGGTCCGTTTAATGTAACTAGGCGCACAGGCAATACAACGAATTGATCACTTAGATGATCTTGGCATGTGTGAAACCTTAAAAGCTTGTTCAAGATAATTATTTTGCAATAATTTTTTAATATGCAATTACGATTCCTATAAATTCCTTTCCATGGTAAATGATTTGAGTGAAAAAAATTTTCGCAATCATTTTCTGTCAACAGCGCCTTCAATATCTTCAATTTCGGAACAATATATTGATGAAAACTGTATATTTTTAACCAATCGTTGGCTTACTAGAAGAGAGCTCGATAGTTCAAACCTATAAAAGGAGTTTTTTTTTAGCGACATCCTTTCAGCTGCCTTCTGACAAAAGACTACCGTTCGGAGCTGGCGTTAAACACTAGATACTGCCACTGATGAGTAATTAACACACACAAAATAGGTGGTTTGAGGTGGTTATGCTGCAATTCTCATAATATCTGCGACCCTATGAGCTAAATAAAGCTTTCATGCACCAATTTATAGACTTTCTTTTGTTGAATCCTTAAATAGACAATTTTGTCTATTGTCGATCATGTTCTTTTGCTTCACGAAGAATTTAAAAAGATAAAACTAAAGGATAAAGCAAAGAAAGCATTTTAAAGTATGTTAAACACGTTTTTAATGACGTTCGTACGTTATCGTAAGTTTCGTTTTTCCGAAATCAAGGTTTGGCTAACCAGGCTGTAAGTCTTTACAGTTACGGTTGTATGTTTGAAGTCATTCTCATGTTGAAAAATGATCCTATGTGCACACTGCGCTATTTTTTCTATTATTCGAATCTTCTTTCACATTGTTTCATCTTTACCTACAAAGGATCCAACTCTGTTGGGTATAATACACTCTTAAAACGTTAGAAAGCTGCCGCCATATTGTTTACCGGTTTTACGTTTTGTATGATGAATTTAAATGATCACTTTTCTTTGCCTAATAATAGATTCGTCCTTTTGGTCTGTAAATTTTACTTCCAGTGAAGCAAATCACCTCAAGAACAACATTAAAGGCAAACGATTTTGAATCACTAATAGTGACAGACTCGTTGTTTTTAATTTTTTTTTATCTCCGAATAGATTACTTTGTCATATAGAAACATGATGATAAAGAAACGTTTCTTCTTAATTGTATAATCAAACAAAGTCACCGCAGTCTAGCAGGTAGTGTGTTGGCTTATTAGACGAGAGTCCGTCAATTAAGAAAAAAATATTTCTACCGACGTTATACGGCCTTCGGATATGCATCTTTATTGCGTAAATCGCAATAAACGCCATTATTGAACACAATATTTCATATAAAGTTTCAATTAATTATTGCGCAATAAATACGCAAATTGTTATAATATTGAGTAAAACTTAAAATGCAGCACTGGCATAAGTATGTTCAGTGCGTATATTACAATTAACCGAACACGTTTTGTTGATATTTGACAACTCAAATGTAAACGACGACAAAAAAAAAACAAAACAAAATGTTGTTGAAACAACCAGATGTTTTGTTTACTAGCTGTCAAATGAATATTGAATAAGCAGATGAACTGCGTAAATTATTATGCCTGAACACTTAAAATATTGTACTCAATAAACCGAATATTGACTCAATAAAAGTACATATCTGAACATAGTATTAAACTATAGATAATTCACAGAGAACATGGTGGTTGTGAGAAGCTAAGTCGTAACCCTTACTAAAGGGTTGTAATGATCAATTAAGTACACCATTGATAATAAACTTATAAATGTTAATCTGCCGCTGTATAATGGAATATTGTTAAACGTACAGCACAACATATATTCCATACCTATATTGATCCAGACATTGATTATTTATTTAAATTTGTAACGAAATGTCAAATGCTGCATTTGATCAGCTGCTGCTGTTTTGATATTTGCAATTTCAAATGTAAACTAATCTCAATTAAATTATTTCTTCTAATTACCATATTTTGTTAAGAATACTTTACTTTTTTTTATTAATTCTTGTAATTTATTCCAATAAGTTGATAACCTGCCTCTGAACGAGTTAAAAGTGAGTTTTTTTTTTTGTTTTTAAATGTCAATTTCAGTTCATTGTATTTAAATTAGTTGAGATAACTTGTAAGAATTCAGACTGCAAACGATTCTTCATCGTTCTGATAATAAACTTGTAACTCACAACTTAACACTTTGGCAATAATTTATTCTCCAGTCAATTATTAAATTTTTCTCTTGGTTTTTAGAAAACTAACCGTAGTTCCTTCCTTCCATAGCCTGCCAATAATTAATTTCATTATAAAATATTTATTCACGCTCAACTAAAATTGTTTTCTAAAATAAAAAAAAAATTCCTCTTGTTTAATGAGAAAATAAAAATCTTGTTTAACGAAAAGAATTTAATTTTTATCGTATGCAACTTTTATTTAAGAATAGCTTCAGTATTGTGTTTTGTGAATTTCATTAAAATATCACTGTTAATGTCGACAAGCTATCTTTCCACTAAAATTTATCATATTTTTATATTCATTTTCGGCTTAAATAAGGCAAAAATATTGTACAATTAAAATGTCCGCTTGAAAAATCGAATCAAACTTCGAAATGTGATTAATTGCACGTTCTACAGTTATTCAGACAATTTAATTACGTTTTATGAAGGACAATTGGATGCTAAAAAGAGAATGGCATCAGCAAACATTGTGCCTTTTAAAGTTTTGAAGAAATTTTGTAATTATTTCTACTCTTGAGGTGTTATGCTATAAACAGATTCAAGGCTACAGACTGCCGACTACAACCTGTCAAAAATAGATTACACGTGTGCATATGTTTTTACGGTTAAACAAGGTGCATGGTTACACGAACATTGTCGTATCTCTGGCCAATTTCGACTAATTTCTACTTTTGTTGGCGAAAATGAACTTATTAGTGTTGTCAAAATAATAATAAGATGTATGAAATAGAAGTTTTAGTAACGCGATGTATGATGTATAATACTAATTGGATTATGTTTTAAAATGCCAACATTAAAGATCAACTGTTTATCGCTAGTCAAAGTGTTTATAGCATTACTATTATCATATCATATCATAGTCATGATATAGCATGGGCTCACTGCAATATTGTTCACATCGTTTTAAGTTGCATTTCAAAAATTTTATCAAAATGAAGTTTCAAAGCAATAGTATTATTATGTCGCCTAAGAAATATTTTGTCATATTTCGTTTAGTTGGAGATGCCTGACCTGGGGCTTGAACCGAGGCCTCACGGCTAATAAGCCAACACACTACTTACTAGACCACCGCGACTTCAAACATATCTACCTCAACAAATTGCATGCCTCTCATATGACTCTCTCGATCGACTTTATTGGACAAACGAATCCAAGGCTTTAAACAAAACGGTAGGTCAAGACTAGGCCTCTATACAAAAGATCCAGAAACCAAACTATAATCCGGTATAACATAATGGATCATAACATGGTTTTTCAAACAATAGTACGTGCGATCAGGTCTTCGAAAGCTCATAATCCCAATCGTTTAGTGCAGACACTATATTAAACAAAACTATTCTTGGCACAGAGGACTATAAAAAGTTGAGGAAGTTTTTAAAGCTAAAAGGGCTCCAGTAGAAAGTATGATTGATATCCCATAATGTTGAGCGCACAACAACCCTACTTGATGGCTAAGGTCTATTCCGATAGGCATGGGATTTCGAATTCTATCAGCCTAAAATATTGGACATTTTCAAATCTTTTGCAAACTCCATTTTTATTAATTAAATCACGATAAATTTACTGATAAACTTAAGATTTTGCGTCTTGTTACACAACCTCTAAATCGGTTTGTTCGGCCTTTACATCTTTCCATTATTATGGATTCTGTTCTGATAAATTTCGTAAACAATCCGCAAATTATTTCAGAATCTCCTTTCAAAAGAAAACTTTATTTAAATAAGATGAACAATGTGAACCGGCACAACAACACTAATAGTTTAACATCGACTTTGAACAACTGGCAGTTTTATTTGCTTTTAGAACTTCTGTCAGTAATTTACTTAGGAAAGTAATATCTTTTCATATATTTTTTTTGAGATGTCGTAGCTGAAATTTAAACTCTCGAGTTATCGTCTACGAACTCAGTAGACTAGCCACTAGAACAGAGCGATAACTTTTAGAAATATTAAAATAAAACGGCATTTATTTCGTTTTGTACGTAATAGTTTTACAAATTTCAGCAGAGTTTTATGACATGCTCTGCTCCAATGAGTTTTCTACAAAGAATAGCTAAAGATTAATCGAAAAGTTATCTACGTGTGTATATACTCGTACATACATACATATACATATATGTCATATTTTACGGAATTGATACTGGAATAAAAAAGTGAAATTGTTTGCTAAGTTTGATATATAAGTTGCGGCACCGCACTTTTCTCGACCAAAAAATCGATAATGCCATGAAAAAAAAATTGAGCAAGGTCGATACTCTGATTGTATCGTGAACGCTGACATAGGTCTAAACAGTTATCCAAAAAGCAACGACACAACATGATATCTGCTATAGCGTTCAGGAAGTAAATGTCTAAAAAACCTTCGTATGCTTTGGTCAAATCATTGATGTTTCATCCTTACTTATACTATTCTCAGATATGCATATTTATTGAGTCAATATTCGGTTTATTGAGTACAATATTTTAAGTGTTCAGGCATAATAATATACGCAGTCCAGCTGCTTATTCAATATTCATTTGACAGCTGGTAAACAAAACAGCTGGTTGTTTCAACAACTTTGTTTTGTTTGTCGTTGTTGACATTTGAGTTGTCAAATACCAAAAGAAAGTGTTCGGATAATTATAATAAGCGCACTGAACACACTTATGGCAGCGCTGTATTTTAAGTTTTACTCAATATTATAACAATTTGCGTGTTTATTGCGCAATAATTAAACTTTATATGTAATATTGTGCTCAATAATGACGTCTATTGCGATTTAAGCAATAAAGGTTCATATCTGAACATCATATTACCATCATACCACAACAATTTTGTTTGAAATTCCAATCAAAGAAGAATTACAACAAGAACAAACAGATACAATTTTCATGCAACATTAAAACTAGAATAGGTGACAATCAAAACTATCACTACCACTACTACTTACCCTTTAAACAAAGTAGAAAATGTTAAACAATGTTTAATTGTATTGTAATTAAATACTGAAAAAATATTGTTAAACTTTTATTAAATCATAGTGGAAGTGTACAGGTATGAATACGAATGCTGCGGGTATAATTAAAATTCAATTTTAAAAATAAATTCTCTTCATTGTATTTAATTTTTATTTCTATTTTTAGTTTTATTTTCAAGCCTAACAATTGTATGAGAAAACAAAAAATGAAAAATACAACAAATTCATGTCAAAGAACGTAAAATTTAAAATGTTTACTCATCGCCTAGTTTTCATAGCGTTTTTTTGTGCTGCTTTGTTATGCTGTTTGTTACTGTATTTTGGCAAGAAATTTGTTTTGTTTTCGTTTAGTTTTTGTGTTTTGATTTAATTTTTTTTGTTTTTGTTTTCAATTTTTTTTCTCATTCGTTCCATCAGAGGAGTTACAAAAATATTCGAAATTTCGTTTCATTTTTCTTGTTTTTGTTTTTACATTTACAAATACGTCTTCGATTTGTTGCTTTTTTACGATTCTTTTTAAGCTCTTTTTATTGCTTCACTGCCTTGGTATCTTAACCAAGTTAACTAGCAATAGCGAATAGCAAATTATTGTTGTAGCTGCTGCTATTGTTACAATATTAGTCGCTCTATGCCTTAGACTCTGTCTATTTTGTTTTTGTTATTAGTTTAGCAGTTTTTTGGTTTTGCTTTTGCTTTTGCTCTCACTGCCTATTTTTTTTAATTTTCTATCATTAATATTGTAGTTGTTGTTGTTGTTGTAGTAAAAAAGTGTTACCAACTTGGCAAAGGCCAAAAATTACAACGACTTGTAACGAAATCAATCGTTAAACAAACAAACAATTGCGCGATTATTGGCTGAAATATTTAGTTCGATTGAAACTCTTGTTATTGTCTGACAAACGAATCGTTTATAATGACATTATCCAAACACTTGCCAATAAAATTCATGTCAAATTTGTATTTTATATGCACCATCTTTATAGCACACAGGGCACATGCTTGAGTTGACAACACTTTAGCTTGACCACCAATTTGCAACGTACTGTTGCGTTATGGTGTTTTTAAAGAGGAGAATCATTCCAGAGCAGTTTTTGAATTTTTATTCATCAAAACAAGAGTTTCATCAAACTCATGCTATAAACACAATAAACGCAACATAGCAAACACAGCAGAGATCAGCAATGAGTATTCAAAAAGATGAATAGAATCAAATCATACTCATAATTTCTGATACTTATACGCATTCTTATTCCTATTTTAATATCATACTCATACTACTCATATTCAAAGTTTGAAGTACTCATCGTACTCATGCTTAACAATACCTATGATGTTGTTGATTTCGACTCTCCATGACTCAATATATACACGAATCACAAAATAAGTATAATTCGCGTACGAACACTACAATACTCACTAGAAGGTTCTGGGTTTGCTTCGCTTGATGTCTTTGTCTTTTTCTTTTTTTGTAAATGTAGCAACAACTAAGACTGTAAATTTTTTTGAATGAATCGAGTCACTCGAATCATATGAATCAAACATTTTTCGAATGGTATGAGTTCGATGACAACGTTGTACTCATACTCATTGTGCTCATACTTATAAATCAACTTTGTACTGAATACGAATGAATGAGAGTAGATAAATTTTAATATTGTTGACTCATTTATATTCAAAATTTCATGAGTGCTTATGAGTAGCGAAAAAACGATTCATTGCTGATCTGTGAAACACAGCAATTTTTCGAGCAGTGCATTTAATATTATTTTCATATACACTCATGTATTTTTGTGAGAATTTTGTCTTTGCTGCGTTGCGTTTATTGTGTTTTTAGCATCAGCGGTCATATTAATGCCGTATCAGCATTTTATCACTAACAGTTTACGGTCTCTATCTACAACCTTGAATAAATTGGTGTAACGGTTATGCAGCTGATAAAGAAAATCGATGCTCCGAAATCATGGACATGAATCTCAGCAAAACCACTCCAAATGATTAAAAATACACTCAATACTTACATACATAATTGGCCATTACAACCCTTCAATCAGGATTACGGCCTAGCTTCTCGCACAACTCATGTTGTGTGTGTTAATTTTCTACATGAGTGGCGGGACCTACAGTTTAAAGTCGATTCCGAACGACAGATTTTTTTAGAAACTTTTCATGGCAATTTTATTTACTCTCAGAGTTTTTGCCAGAAATCTGCTAAGGACGTCGCAGAAGAAATATTTTTTTTCATATTTTTGTTTTAATGTCTGACCTGGGGTTTGAACTTTGGCCTTTCGTCTAACAAGCCGACACACTACCTAGTAGACTACGGCGGCTACACAATAGTTACTTCATCCATATTAAAGCTTTCAATGTAACATACATCATCAAGCCAAAGTTTGCATCAAAGATTAAGAGAGAGATCTGGATTGTCTAATGTCAACCATTCGGTTTGTCTTTTATGAAATTAAAATGAGTTCTCGACGTTGCCATTCATCGTTTCGCTTATAATTCTCGCACTATCTGAACTTTCTTATAGAAAGTTTCCAAAAGCCGGCAAAATTGTGTTTTTCAATCCGTTTGCGATTCTTTCATATTTTTTATTTAGGTTTGTATGAGGATTACTATTTTGATTGTTAAATAAAATTGCAAATTATTAAGCAATCATTTGCATTTTAAAATTTTAAGATTTGAAGAAGTGTGTTCAACCGCAAAAATAAAAAACCGTTTTGCCTTTACTTTTCCAATCTCTAGCAGCTTTCATAGTAGCGCGTATTCGACTTAACATTTCTAAGGCAAATAACTCTTTTGTTTTTTGAGAATTCAACAAAAAACGTGAATTATTTTTTACTGACCTTGTGTATTAAGATCAAAATAACAACAAAACACAACAAATACATTAAAAAATAAAAACAAACTAAAAAACAAATAAAAAAAAAACATAAATTATAATTGTACTACAAATAATTGTTAACGTTCACATTAATATTCATTAAAAATGCGTATTAAACAATACAAAATAAAACAACAACAACATCAACTACAACAAAAAAAGAAATAAAACTTAATTTAGTCTTAAACGTTTTATTGTATACATTTTTATTATTTATCGTTAAACCGGTGTTTTCACTCTCTCTCTCTCCATCTTTCTTTTTCCCTCACACTCTCACACAAAGCATACAGTTAACCAACACATCTAATGAAGAATATAATTTTTTTATTTCTGATCGATTCGTAACAAAGTAATTAAAACAAAACGTAGAAAACGTGATACTCAGCTAGACTTGCATGGCAATATCATGAGGGTTAGGTTAGGTTAGGTCCGATAGGCAGGAAATCCCCATCCTCATTTAGGTCTAAAGACAAGAGTCCATTATATTACCCGTATGACGTAGTAGAAAACTAACCGTTCTGCTGGATTCACCCATTGTTTCGGAACATCCATGCTTTTTCAAGTTCAGTTTTTTTCAGAGTTTGTTGCAAAACGATTCACCCACTTCGAACAATTGTTCTGTAAAAACAAGGTTACCATATGAAATATTTTTGTAAACAATGCGTGTTAGTTTTACAATTAGGCACCACTGTAGCAGATGATTGCAATTCGTTTTCTTGGCTTGAGTGCGATCATATTTTTTATTGTGTTACAAAGAAATTGCAAATTAAAACAAATCTTAGTAAAAAAAATGGTTAAACGTAAAGTGCTTCTTTTAATAGCCATTGAGTTGAAGAAAGCTGGTTATGATGTGGCAGCTCAGTTCAACTTTACTTAAAAAATTAAAGTAGTTGGCAGCACAGCACAGTTCGATTGTTTTGGAACAAAAATTAAAATTAAACCAATTCGAGCTGAAATTGTTCCGAAGCAAGTTTACTCTCTTTCGCTCTGTCTCTCAAAAAGATAAACGTCAAACTACATACAAAAAAAAATTGTTTCGGAATAAAAATTATGTACAAACTGCATCTACAATATATTCTAATCATAACAGAAGGCCTGTTGTTGGAACTGCATCAGCTTGGCTCTATCGTCTCGTGACCGCTCGTTAATAGATTTTCGGCATAGATTTCGCGTCAGCACGATCTAAGGCCTTTAGCTAGGCTATCCGTAAACCCCTTCCGTATATTTCAGTGTACATGCAGTAAATTTTTAAAAAAGTATGCAACCAATATCTTATAAGTTGCTTCTCGCAGCCACTTATGTTACACATGAGTGGTGGGACCTACAGTTTAAAGTCGTCCCCGAACTACAGAGTTTTGAGAAGCTTTTCATCGCAATCTTATGTTACTCTCTGAGTTTTTCCCAGAAATCTGCTGAGAGGAAGTCACCAAAGAAAATATTTTTTCATATTTCACATTTTGTTGGAGATGACTGATCTGGGGTTTGAACCGCGGTTCTTACGTCTAATAAATCAAAACAATATACACTAGACCACGGCGACTACATGTCAACAAACATAGTTGCCGAATTTGGTACGACTCCAATCCACAATGTCATCCGAAAAGTGTGATTTGATGTCGATTTTGGACTGGTGACATTATCGGGTAATATTCTTTTGAGAATGGTCAGTCTATCACTGTTAAAACACGAACACTACAGGTCGATGATTACCATTTTTTTCGGCCTAAATTAAACGATCTTGACATGTGGTTTTAACAGGATGGTTCATGCCACATTGGACATTGTGCACAAGTAATTTGAGGGCATGGTCACCTCACGTAAGGATTATGTGAATTGGCCAACGAAGTCATGCGATTTTATCCAGTTAGTCTCTTTATTGTGGGGTTTTCTTAAGTCACAGATATACGCAAATACACAGTGGTCTTCAAAGTCAACATAACCCGTGCCATCAGTCAAATTCAGACTGACTCATGCGCCAGAGTCTTGGAAAAGTAGACACTTGATGTGCTATAATGAAAGTAATGTTTGTGTATTTGAATTGTCGGTCAGTTTTATGTCTGTCCTGGTTTGCTTATTATTAAGGCGAGCACGCCGCTTAGTTATGGCTAAAAAGCCGCAGTTTAAATGAGAATAAAAAATCAAATCTTTATCAGCTAAAGAGCCGTTATGATCATCAATTTTATTCTAAATTATATCAATCAACTTACAGCTATTTATATAAATTTCTTAAGCCTAATTTCTTACATATTAAAACTTATGACCTAATTTAAGTTTTACTTAACATAGAGTGTGCATGGTCAGCATTTTGTTACTTTACAATTATTACGTATAGAAAATTTGCATAATGCAATTTGATACCTCGTGCCATTGGTCATTGACAGTTTTGTTTATATTATTGAGGAATGTATCAAAATGCGCAAACGTAACCAACACACAACAGTGGATAAGTGTGACCAACACACTACAGTGGGTTCCATCCAGAGCCGTAGCGGACATTTGAACGATGTTATGTTACAGGCTTAAGAAACGAATATACAATTTCGATGATATCTTGCACAGACTTTGTTTTATTTAAAGTTGAAAATAGGAAGCGCTTGTAAAAGACCCAACACCAACAGAGTTGTTCTTCCACTCTTTAGGTTTTGGTGGATTAGTTTCGACACTTAGAAATCAAGCTTAATATATAAGGGTTTGAAGGAAAAAATGTCATTTACAGCAGATATGGATCTCAAAGGATACAAAACATTTGGAAGAAATTACACGAAATAAATTTCATCGGAAAATATAGCAGCCCGAGTCTTTTTAGTACTTGGATAGCCATTAAACAACACCTTTCGTGTCTTCATTCAAAATATATACAGTGTATGAGAATCGCATGATTAACAGATGAACGTGTGAATTAATATTCTCGTATTGTTGTTGATTTTTAAAATAAATGTATTTATGTATGTACTATTGTATGTATTTATATGCGAGGTTAACGTAACATAGTGGATAGTGTTACTATGTATACAACACCATCAAGTTCAAATCTTAACGTTGACATCGAGAAAAAAATATTTCTCTCGATGACAACGTTCTTAGTAGTCTTTTTGGCGAAAGCTTTGCAAAGAAATATTTCCGTTAAAATGTGCAAATCTATAGGAGTTAACATTAAAGTATGTGGGTCCCGCCACAATGTGTAGTAAGGGTATCCTGAGCAATTATGTACGTATGTATCTATTGACAAACGATTATTTTAGTTAACAAACGTACACGATAACTTATGCAAATGAAAATAAATTTCAAATTAGAACTGCATTCTTCTCCTATCATTTGTTGTTGGTCTTAGATTACAACGCGCAATCGTTTAAAAATTTCTTTTTTTTAATGAATGAATGAATGTTTACCGGGATAACTAATCGAATCTCTGTTTCGATTTTGTTTATTGAAAAATTTTCAGCAATATTCTTTCGTCAATTATACATTTTGATTACACGGTGCGACAGTCAAAATACACCCAACTAATAACATAGTGTAGGTTGTGAGTTTTGTTGAGTAGAACTCAAAAATATTTTTTTTTATATTTCTTGAACCCTCCAAAGTTCTTTTAATTGACAAAAACGCTATTTTTAATCTTTTCACACAAAATGTTTGATTACCCAAATCTTTTTTAACTTATTTTTGAAATCCAAAGTTTTTGAAAAGGGGAGATGGTTCCAATTTAGATGTTATGAGTTTTGATCGGGTAAACTTGGAAAAAATGATTTTTTTCTTATTTTTTATAGTTTAGCCATTCTTGATTGCAAAATTTAATTAAAAAATATGAAATAAGTGGTGACGTTCTGAAAGTGCATTCTCTTGTGAAGAGATTGATACTCCGTTTGATAAAATCGGACAAAAATCACCGTAGTTATTATTTAAATAGTATAACAGTCGTGTTATATTTTTTATATATGTATGTATGTATGTCATCTCATCAAATGAACTTTGTCCAAAAATTTTTGGTGGATCTTCATTGTTTACGACAAAATATGTCAATTTCACGTTTGTGGTTTTTGCAAATATTATTATTTCACTGTGCGCAAACATTGGCCAACTTTTGGTGGTCGCCCAAACGTGAAATTGACACATTTTCCTATAAACAATCCATAAAAAATTCTGAAAATTTTTTAACTGAAGGTTCATTTGAAAATAATTATATTGGAAAATATAACACGATTGCTCTAATCTTTAAATAATAACTATGATAGTTTTTGTTCGATTGTATCAAACGAAATGATAATCTCTTCACAACAGAATGCACTTTTAATTAAAGTTTGCTAATATGAATGGACAAACTTGAAAAAATATGAAAAATATTCGCTTTTGCCAAGTTTACCTCATCAATCCCAAAGAATATTAAGTCAAATAATATATGGATGTATCAGAGATCAGCAATGAGTATTCAAAAAGATGAATAAATTCGAATCATGTTCATAGTTTCTGATACTTATACGCATTCATACTTATTTTAATATTATACTCATACTACTCATATTCAAAGTACTGATCATACACATACTTAACAACACATATGATGTTGTTGATTTCGACTCTCCATGACTCAACATTTACAAGAATCACAAAATAAGTATGATTCGAGTACGAACACTACAATACTCACTAGAAGGTTGTGTTTTTGCTTGGCTTGCTGTCTTTGTCTTTTTCTTTCTTCTGTTTTTGTAAATGCAACAACATCTAAGACTGTAAATTTTGATGAATGATTCGAATCATTCGAATCATTTATGAGTATTATAAGTACTTTTCTAAACTTATGAATCTAAATGAGTAGGCTTATGAATCAAACATATTTTGAATGTTATGAGTTTAATGTCAACGTTGTGCGCATATTCATTGCAACCTGTACTTATAAATCAACGTTATAGTGAGTACGAACGAATGAGTCAGAGTAGTTGAATTTCAATACTGTTGACTCACTCATACTCAAAATTTCATAAGTACTTAGGAGTAGCGATTCATTGCTGATCTCTGGTATGTATACCGTTCTAAAGGTCCATCCCTCCCCTTTCTAAGACATTGATTCAAAAACGTTTGTGTAATCAATAAATGTTTGCGTAAAGTCAAAAAAAAAAGATTTTTGTATAACACGATACGGTAATTTTTGTCCGATTTGATCAAACGAAGTGTCAACCTCTTCACAAGATAATGCACTTTCAGAATGTCACCACTTATTTCATATTTTTTAATTAAATTTTGTAATTAAGAATGGCAAAACTTTAAAAAATAGGACAAAAATATTATTTTCCAAGTTTACCGCATCAAAAGTTATAACATGTTAGTTTGAACCATATATTTATATATTTCGTTTTAAAGGCTCATCTCTCTCCTTTTCAAAAAACTTTGGATTTTAAAAATAATTTAAAAAAACAATAATTTTGTGTGAAAAGATAAAAATAGCGTTTTTGTCAAATAAAACAAGTGTGGAGGGCTCACAAAATATAAAAAAAATATTTTTGAGGTCTGCATAACAAAAGCTACACTATGTCATTAGCTGGGTGCATATTAATTTTTTTTTATTATTTTGTCGCATTGTGTTATTAGATATGAATTGAATTATAACTTCTTCTTTCAAGAAGTTTTCAAAGAATTTAAGATCGATTAACTACAAATCCTTGTATCAAACTTATGTTTCATTACTATTCGCTGCTGACCTGCATTCCCACTGGCTTTTAAAATGTGTGTGATAGTTTCAATTATAATTTATGTAACTAAGTGAGTGACTTATCAGAACAAAATATATCGACATTACACAGTGTATCTGCATTATCTTCTATTTTTATTTATTTTCACAATATATTAATTCGTTTTCTTTTATAATTTAAAATTTTAATAGAATTCCGCAAAGAGAATTTTTTTTTTTTAAATAATTGAATGTAATGTCATCATCATTTGAAATGAAACCGCAAATTTTGAATTGCATTTAATTTACGTTTTTGTTTGTTTGTTGATTTTCGATAGCATGTGATTCCATTCATTGTCGGAGGCGTAATTTAATTTGTATTTAAATTGTGTTTGTATTCTTATTTATTGTATAAAATTTTTGTGAAAATAAAAATAAAAATTTAAAAATTTATTGACGTTTTTAAGTAGAATTTTTGTGATTTGTTTCGGATTTATATTTGTATTGCTGTTGGCTTAGTTTTTTTTGCGCCGAAATAAATGCTAATTAGCCAGGTAATCTCCGGCAATAACTGTCATGTCAAAAATCTAACTGACAGTTTTAAATTACGATTTTGTTTTAAATAATTGAGTACATCTCCATATATTTGAATGTCCTATAATTGAAGAAATTCTAAACTAGAAAAATAAAGAGAAATTAGCAGTGAATCTCTACTCAACAGCACAATGGGAAAGTTAAAATTAATACTGCACACCGCAATATTATACAGGATATTGTAAATACAATTGGGCAATTCACACAAGCCCTTGTATCGTTGTATTCATTGTATTGTTGGATGAATATACAACAATTGTATGCTTATTGTTGATAATTTTCATATGAATATCCGATAAACTTATACACATTTTTTTTCATATGTTTTTAAATGTTGTATTGGTTTCGTGCTATCAGTTTATGTAAATGTCAGTAATCAAGAAGAGGAATAAAAATAAAAAATATTTTCTATGTAACTTGAGTCAACAATTAACATTTCAAAATTATATTGTTCGCTTAGATAATTAATTAATTTAGTTTTTTCCATAATATTTTTCATTTTGTCGCTTGAAAATCAAATTATGAACACTGGTATTCTTCTTCTTATCGCTATTTGACGTTTGGAATACGAAATACACAATACAGCATAACACTAAGCGTTCACAAACAAAATGTGTATTCAATACAACATACACGGTACAAAGTCGTGTGAATTGGCCAAATATCTGTAATATATCGTTTGAGTTATTTTTTTAGATGTAACTTTTGAACATTTATCAAATTTTGTCCGCTTCTTTGTCTAATTTTCAAAAAAAGGTTTCTTTGTTGTACAATAGCAATGAATAAATGAATAAATTCATTAAATGCTAATAGATTGGCTTTTAATTTTTCAGTTATGTTGGTTCATTCATCCCCCGAGTATTCCCAAATGTACACATAAGTAGAAATAGTCGTTTTCTGAAAACTTCACAAGTCAAAGTAAAGTAAATTTGATACTGAGGTTAAAGGTTATGAAGAATTCAAGAGGCTTTTTGTCGAATATTAAGGTCTAAATAAGAAGAAGAAGAATTTAATCATAAGCAACGATGAGTATACATACATACATTCATAATTGGTCATTATAAGCCTTTAGTCAGGATTACGACTTAGCTTCTCACACCGGCCATGACCTACAGTTTAAAGTCGATTCCGAATGGCAGATTTTTGAGAAACTTCTCATGGCAATTTTATTCACTCTCAGAGTTTTTGCCAGAAATCTGCTGAGAGAAAGTCGCCGAAGAAATATTTTCGCTTTGTTGTCTGACCTGCGGTTTGAACCGTGGCCTCACCTCTAATAAGAACCAACACAATACCTACTAGACTACGGCGACTTCAACGATGAGTAATGCAAGACCATTATCGCGATCCAAGTTCCACTTGGAGTGGATTATGCCCATATTGCCGCGATTTGACATCAGCTACGAGATTCTTGATTTGAATGCACAATATAAGCCACAATATTGTCAAAGTGATAATAGTTAGAATAGAGATTTAACTTACATTTCTGCCTCATAACGAAGTCGCCGTAGTCTAGTAGATAGTGTATTGGTTTATTAGACGCGAGGCCGTAGTTCAAAACCCAGGTCAGACATTACGAACAAAGGAATTATGCAAACAATATTTCTTGGGCGATTTCTTGTTAGTAGTTTTCTGGCAAAAAGCTTGGAGTTAATAAAATTGCCATGAAAAGATTTCCAAAAAAAAAAATCTCTCGATCGGAATCGACTCTAAACTCTTGGTGCCGTCAGTCATGAATAAAACTGAACACTCTCAACATGCTTGATATGAGAAGTTAGGTTGTAATCCTAACTAAAGAGTTGTAATGACCAAATAAATAGTTTGTATCTGTAAGTATTTTACGCATTTCTTCGGCGCGTTCTACATATGTTGACATTCCTAGAGTCAAAAACTTATAGCTTTTGTGAATCAGGATATTTTGCCAACGTCTCACGCTATTCACATTTCAATATTTCTTGTTAAAAGCAATTACTGAGCATATCAAATACAAAAAAATGTACATACAAGAGAATTAAATCCGAATTTTAGTACTTACGGGTATAATTCCAAATTATAATCCAATATTTATGAAAGATGTAACAATATAAGATAGAAAAACTAAAGTTAAGATTGGTTATCCATCAAAATTTCTTTCACTAAATTTTTTAATTTCACGTTTTCAATAGCTAGGCTAAGAATTTTAATTCCTTCCTGTGCTTTCACTGCGTAAAAGCATACAATTTCAATTTTTTAAAATATTATTTCATGCTACAATATATTTTATTATGATACATATTTTTAAAATGACCTTTATATTCCCATGATTTCGTATCCAATTAATCCTGTTACATTCGTATTATATTGGAAAGAAAGTAGAAAAATATTCATTCTGTGTTTGTTTTGGATTTGCAAATTAATCGAAAAATCCCCTCAACTAAAGTATACAATATAATTTCGGTTATAATGAAATATTATTATTTGAAGGACGCAAACATTGCTGTCAATCCATTAAAAAAAAAAGAAAACAAAAATTAAAATAAATAAATAAATAAGTAATAATAATAATAAAAAAAACTATTGCTATCATTGGCAAATTATTGGCATTACAAACATACCAATTGTACAATAAGCCCATCGATAACGCGGTATTCTTTGATTTCCAAAATGCGGAAACTTTCCTTTCCCTTTTTATATACGATTTTCCTACAAATTCTTATAAAACAAAATTTATTTTAAACATTTAGGGCCATTATTATAACTTAAAGGTTGGGTTAAGTTAAAGGTAACTTTAGCTAAAGTTAACTTTAAAGTCACCTTTAACTTCAACCTACAACCTACAGATAAAATAAAGTTAACTTTTTCAAAAATGTGACAGTGTCGGAGCAATGTTGACGATTAAACCATTTTTTCTAAATGCAGTGGCAACGACGGGCTTCTTTTTTTTTGTTGTAGTTGCTCACTTAGTTGCCCTATTGAATATAAAAACAATATGGCAAGTTCAGAAATAAACTTAACTTTAAAACTTACCAGTAGGATGATCCTCCCTTTGGCTTAACGCTCACTTCTACCTTATTGTCCACTTATAATAATTAAAAAAAATTTATCTGCCCGTTAAATCCTTTCTTTAGTTAACGGCAAGTTGTAATAATGGCCCTTATTATTTTATGTGTGCGAAGATAAATTAAATTTTTAAAACCAAAGACGCGAACCCACACATTTAGCAGCGAAGCTTTTTAGCTTTTAACGTACTGTTTAACAGAACCAATCTGAAAAAGTCCATAAATTTAGGAGCCAATTATAGGATATATACAAGGTCCAGGAGTGCCATTCCTCATCCAAACGATAGCTCCAAGGTCTGTTAACATAACAAAGACAAAATAGCATCATGTAAACCGATATTTGTCGAGAAAATTGCCTTGGCAGTCTCACGCGCCAGTTTTGTCTCAATCTAATATGGTCCTAGTAAGAGGTTTATTTCGGGTAATTGTGTAGCTGATGGACTGACTACAGCCTACATATTTCGACCGAATACCAATTCACACATAAACATCGTTAGAAAGATATTTATTAGACGGAGCTAAAAATTTGGTCGCTGATTGAGGGAGAATATAACTTTACTAACCTTAATAGAAACGTACTAATAAACGATTTAAATTGAATCCTATACAACGATACAAGATATTTTAAAACAGGCCATCGTTGGTAAGGTATCCGTGCCTGATAGTGGTTCTAGATCTGATTTTGACTTAGCACGACCAAAGCCAAAGTCGCTGTAGTCTAGTAGGTAGTGTGTCGGCTTCTTAGACGTAAGGCCGCGGTTCAAACCCCAAGTCAGATATCAAAACGAGATACAAAAAGTATTTCTTCGGCGACTTCCTCTCAGCAGATTTCTGGCAAAAACTCTGAGAGTAAATAAAATTGCCATGAAAAGTTTCTTAAAAATCTGTCATTCGGAGTCGACTATAAACTGTAAGTCCCGCCACTCATGTATAAAATTAACACACACAACATAAGTGGTGTGAGAAGCTAGGTCGTAATCCTGACTGAAGGGTTGTTATTATGTATGTATGTACGATCAAAGAAAAAAAGCTCGAGAAAGAGACTCAAATCATGCTGAACTCATGCTCTGATTTTTATCTGATGATATCTGCCACGTTGATGGGGAGTTACCTGTAATAGCAAACAAGCGAGCGAGGGTGGGTAATTAATTAATTTTTTTTCCTTTGGCATTCAAATGGCACACATGCAGAATATTTAATGTTATTTTTTTCAATCCATATTGTTTATATTTTTCATTTGATTATTTTTTTTGCGATTTGCCTTTAAATTATTAACAGAAAAAGTTATTTATAGACTTTACTTAGTAACAATTAAATGGCAATAATAAGATTGATAAAAATGTATAAAACTACAACAAAATAGTGAAATATTTTTTATGGGGGGTTTTTTTTCTACTTTTAATATCAGTTGCTTTATTTAAATTTCTGTTTGATAATCAAGCCTGAAGGAAAGAAAAAAAATTGATCACAAGTAAATTATTATGATTGATCGTAATACCTGTGAACACCTCTTTATTTCGTATTTTATTTGTATTTGTTTTCATTATTATCGCAGTTTATTAGTAAGTTTCTTTATCTTTTCATTTCCCATAGAATTATTAGTGCGGCGTTATTAAAATTCGTTTGGTTTTTTTTTTATTCTTTTTATAGAATAAATTATTAAAAAGTTTTTTCTCTTAGCTTCAGGTGAGAAAAGTCAAATAAAAAAAAATGAACGTGTGTTTTTGCTAATAAAAGTGTCATGACTTTCTATTATCTCTGTTATGTTTTCAATTTGAGGTGAGTTTTATTACACTTTGTGTGTTAATTTTAAATATAGACTGTTATACTTAAGCAGACGTAGAACCAAGGAGGCGCAATTGCAAATATTTTCACATCCTGAATAACTGATATGCATGAAGAAAACAAAATTTTTTTAAGTTATTTTCTTGGATCGTACCGCTACTAATTGGTCTAATTGGGCCATCTATCGGTTTAAATTTGAACCATTTGATCTGGCAATACTTATGTCATTCAAATCTGTCACAAAATTCCGTATATTATCTCCACTGAACGTAATGAATCGATTTACGCTTGAGCAACGTTGGGATTTATTGGAAATTTATTTCCAAAACAAAGAACAAATTTATTGCTAAAGTTCGTGAAACTGGAAGATCATCCTACTGTTAACTTTTAAAGTTAAGTTTATTATATCTTATTTTTACTTTAATTTAATATGGCATTCTTCAAACATAAACAAAATGAGGATATACAATAATAAAGAAGCCCGTCGTTGCCACTGCGTTTAAAAAATAACTGGTTTAATCGTCGACATTGCTCCGACATTGCCATAATTTTAAAAAAAGTTAACTTTATTTTATCTGTAGGTTGTAATAAGAAGTTAAAGTTAACTTTACAGTTCTTTTTAGCTAAAGGTACCTTTAGCTAAACCCAAGTTTAACGGCAAGATGTAATAATGGCCCTAAATGATAAAATGCTATTGTTGTTTATGAGTACCAACTTCAAAACTTCAAACGTCTTAGTCCATGCCGATAAAGTAAATTTGTTCCACAATAACTTTGAATTTATTAAATTTCATTTAACAACGACATAAGATATTTTAGTATAATTTTAATTTTGATTTCTAACATATATTCTATAGCAACATTCTCGAAAGTTCATTAATATCTTAAAACCATAAATTAATTTCAAATTAAAATAAATTAAATTAAAATAATCCCCATTATAATCAAAATTGATGGTGTTTTCGATGAGAAATCAAGTTAACGAATATTTTGTTTTTGTATTAAAAACATCACGAAATATAATAATTAATTGACCATAATATTCTTTGGCAATTAGAATTAAAATTTGTGTGTTTTGAAATCCTGTTGCATTTGAAATTTGATGTTCTGTTTAGAAGATTTTTGTTCAACCGGTTTGAACAATTGAAACAATTAAAAATTCATTGAATTATTGGTAAAATGATAGCCGAACAATTTAGAAATATTGACGTTCTAATATATTTCATATAAAATTTGATTTTTGGAATCTAATTATTCTAACGCTAAACTAGTTAATCGAATATAATTATCACAATCAAATAATTTGTGAATATGTTTCAGCTACAAACATGGCACAATTTTAAGTCAGCGTGCTAAACAAGTTAACATAGGGTAATGTTTTGTAATTCCGGTATCGAGCCAAAAGAGTTTACTATTCTTTAATAAAAAAAAAATATATACTTCGTTTTGACAATATCTCTGAAAACATATAACATTACCAGATGTGTACACTGTTATTTTGATTTTCCGTCTCTACGTTGTGTATATGAGAGTAGTAGACAGCAACATGATATCCTGCGGAGGTGCTTTCTTAAATTAAATGGACAGAAATATTTTCAGAATAAAATAAATAAAAATTGTTGTGCGGCCTTTGCGCTGACCAACTTCTTCTTCCCTGGTTTGGAGGAACTTGGTCAGTACAAGCACTGCGTTCACCTGTGGCTTCACAACGGGCCGCTATGCGTGCTCAAGTGAGCTTTTGGTATCAAAGCTTCCACTCTGACTACTAATACTAAATAAAAATTGTTAATCTCTGGCCGATTTTAGCTATGACGTAGGCAAGGATCAGTGATATTTGTACCAGCATTTGATACAAAGTTTTTTAATTTGTTACTTTTGTAATGACTGACTTTCTTTAGCTAGGTTTTGTTTTGCGCAGTCTGTAGGCCGAAAGTGTACAATATGCTAACATGTGCTCAATTTTACACAAGAATCATACGAAAATACTGTCAATTCATGAAAACTACATTCCACTAAATTGTGCATATTTTTTTTGTGATAATCACCATTCGAGGCTCAAATTATTGGGTTGTTCGGAAAGTAATTTCGTTTTTTTTTTTTTTTTTTGGAAATAAAAGACAGTTTTCATATAATATCAATCAAGTGGTCATAAACTGTTGAATTTGATAAATTTAACCTCAATCTGATTTCACGTGCTGTTATTCGCCGGTTCGCATCAACTAATGCCTTTTTTGCGTCGTTATCAGCTTCAACCGGCCTTCCCGAACGCGGTGCATTTTCGACATCAAAATTGCCGGAACGAAATTTAGCGAACCAGTTCTGGCACTGGCGTACTGTCAACACCCCTTCTCCATACACATCGACCAATTTCTTTCTGGCTTGAACAGCATTTTTACCCTTTCTGTAGTAAAATAGTAATAAATGTCGAAAATGCTGCTTATCGCTCTCCAAAAACTACTGAGTAGAATTAATTGGAATTTTCACACACAAGCCTAATGGCTTGCCTATACGGCTTAAGTGTGAAGTTGGGTGCATAAAATACAATTAAATGTCAGGAAAAAACGAAATTACTTGTCGAACAACCAAATATGAAGTATTCCTCCCTATATATTGCTGCTGAAAGTGTCGACGCTTCAAGGGAAAGATTTGAAGAACATCAAAATTAATAAATTGTGCAGCATCCTTAGCAATAATGCCTTTATGCAAACACCATACGAGGAATACATCGTACAGGCATGTCTATTTAATGGTAAATCCCTAGCAGTTTTGGGTCTTATTAGGGACTAACGTTCCAATTTTCCACAATTTCCATTATCCTCTTGAGTTCTAGTGTATTTTTAAGGTAATTTTTTCTCAATTTTCAAAACTATTTCGATACTTTTACCGGATCTCTTTTATTCAGGAACGTTTGGAATACATTTTCCATGTAGTGAGACATGCATTCAATTGCGCAATTTTTTTTTTGCATTTGGGTGAAAACTTAACTTTTCAGTTTCTGTTAAAATGATTGGATTTTGTCTTTGCTACACCCAATAACGTTTGAAGTTTAATTTATTAAGCGAAAGGTTTGTTACTTATGAATAAGGATCGTTTAACAACCTAAAAATGAGTTATCTACATACATATCAGAGATCAGCAATGAATCGTTTTATCGCTACTCATAATTACTCATGAAATTTTGAGTATGAGTGAGTCAACAGTATTGAAATGCAACTACTCTGATTCATTCGTACTCACTACAACATTGATTTATAAGTACAGGTTGCAATAAGTATGAGTACAACGTTGACATCAAACTCATAACATTCGAAATATGTTTGATTCATACGCCTATTCATTCAGATTCATAACTTAAGAAAAATACTTATAATACTCATAAATGATTCGAGTGATTCGAATCATTCATCAAAATTTACAGTCAGTGTTGTTGCATTTACAAAAACAGAAGAAAGAAAAAGACTAAGACAGCAAGCAAAGCAAAAACACAACCTTCTAGTGAGTATTGTAGTGTACGTACCCGACTCATACTTATTTTGTGATTTTTGTAAATGTTGTGTAAAGGAGAGTCGAAATCAACATCATGCGTATTGTTAAGTATGGGTGCGATGAGTACTTTAAACTTTGAATATGAGTAGTATGAGTATGATATTAAAATAAGTATGAATGCGTATAAGTATCAGAAATTATGAGTATGATTCGATTCTACTCATTTATTTTGAATACTGATTTGCTGATCTCTGATACATACAGTGGACAGCAAAAGCCTTAGTACGACAATATATTTTGACAATTTCATGAACTTTTAGTAGCGCCACATTTTGTCTCTAACAGGGTAAACTTTGCTGTTAACAGACCACTGTTAAACAGTGGCAATAATGGATTATTCTTCTACTTTGCAATTATTACAGACTCTTGACATAAAATATAATTTTCATTATGGTCATTATTATATATGAACAAAAGTGCTGAAATGTGAAGGATGGTTGGTGGGGCCGGAGGACGGAATTATTTCAGCTATCCCACTACCACGGTTGGAAAGAGGACTACCATTTGCATATAGCCTGTATGGTGTACTATTTCTTATATGTTCCCAAATGGCCACTGATCTTCTAGAGAATTTTCAAGCAGAAAATTGATACTTTGAAAGCCAATTTTCTCAATATCAAATCACTATATATGGGACTTTTTTTTGCTGATTTTATTAAGCGGCCTTGGAACCTTCCTTTGAGTATGATATGGTACTCATAGACCTAGTATATGCCCTAGAATTAGCTCCCAAACAAGTAACTTTCTTCAGATGGATGCTGTTAAACATTTAACAGTGCTCTGTTAAGGTAAATTTGGCTTTGTTAAGAGAAAATTTTGCTCTGTTAACGCCAAATGTGGCGCTGCTAAAATTTATGGATTGCGTCTTGGATTTTCAAATTCGAATTTATCTTCCCATACATCGTTTTCAAAAGGTGGATTTTAACTCGTATTATGTTTAAAATATCGATTGGTCGTGTGAAACTAAAGTAGTTTAAATGCAAGCTAGCAAATGTACGCTTTAAATTTAAATGAATGATTTTATTTGAACATTTTTTTTTTAATTTTTATTTATTTTTTTTTACATTTTCATTAATGCCATTAAAATGTTCTCTTTATTTTCTCTCTCTTTTTTAGGTACGTATACAATTTAAAAAGAAAACAAAAATCTTGATTTGTAAGTACATACTTATTAAATATTAAATACACTCTTTTAATATACATATTTTTTATTTATCAATCAATAGTACACACACATACATAGTATAACGTTTTATTATTTATTTATTTATTTATTATTAAAATTGTTATTAATATTGTTTATGACTGTTTTATTTTTTTATTTGCACTTCTTAACATTGTATTGCACATTTTGAGGTTTTACGAGTCATAAAATTTTTGTTGAGCTTTTAAGGTCGTTATTGGTTAAACGACAATAAAAGCATTGATTTCATCCAGGGCCCCAAAAAAATGATTTTTTTTTAAATATTTTATATTGCAATAAAATATTTATGGTTTGGCATGAAAGATAATGGATGATATTGTTTCAGATAAATTTTTAATGACACTCCAGAAGAAGCGCATCTCCAAAAATTAGAAATAGAATTCATTTGACGCTTTAAATACTTTATGCTTTAAATTATGAAATATTTGTAGGTTTGTGGTGTGTTTCTATCGCCTTTGTTCTATTTTTTTAAGGCATTAGCTAACAATCACGAATATATTCGTGATTGGTGCGGTGTTACGCATATATGTGTGGAGATAATTTCGAATTTAACTAGCAAAGACAAAAACCAAATATTTTAACAGAGCTAATGTTAAAGTTAACAGAGCAACAATGGTTAACAAAAAATACGAAAACTAGTCAAGGAAGTATATGCGAATCTTTATTTCATTCCTTAAAAATTATGGCCCACACGTTCTTGTGTGGAACATCTTCTCTGGTAATTCGGAAATTCTTTTGAAAATTGAAAATTTTGACTTAGTTTTCGCAGCGTCTGCATCGGACCCTTCATAAGAGCTTCCTACTGTGAGATATCATTAAAAATTTTAATTCATTTCAAAGACCTATTAATGCCATAACGTGTGGAATATAACATCGTTCAATGTCCGCCACGGCTTTACTGAGTCTGTCTTATAAATCAAGCTAAGTCTTACTGATGGCATGGGCTATGTTTCTTATTCGCAGGCACTTGCGGCTTAAGAAAACCCCACAAGAAAAAGGCTATCGGGGCCAAATATCACCTCCACTTGGCCGTACCATTGACGTTCTTACTTGCTAAGTTACTTAATTTGTTATTACAACCCATCAGATGAGATAACGACCTAGCTTCTCACACCACCCTTGTTACTCATGTTAATTTTATCCATGAGTGGCGGACCTGCAGTTGCAGTCAACTCCGAACGACAAATTTTTTTAGAAACTCTTTCTGACAAATTTATTTACTCTCAGAGTCAGAAATCTAGTTAAAGGAAGTCGCCGATGAAATATTTTTTCATACATCGTTTAGTACTTACGCATTGACATATTCCCTAATTTATTTGTGTTCGGAATCTCTAAGATCCGAGATTTAAACGATTTTTATGAAGTAAATTTTTAATCGAAGTAAATACTGTAAAATTTGAAATAAATGAAATGAAATAAATGAAATGAATCAGCATTAGAGAATGGTTTTTCCGAATATTGTCGCGTGTCTTTCGGAAATTATATCAAATCAAGCAACTAAATTTCTTGATTTATTTCAGACTTTTTTCGATGACACAGTGCGTTTTACAATTATTCGCAATTCAATCAAATAGAAAAAATAAAATTTTTTATTACACTGACATCATGTTTCCTTTGTTAAGCTTGAAGAACGAAAGTTTTCTTCAATACTTTTTGTGAATTAATCACACTCGAAATATTAATTTTGCTCGAAATATTGTCACCAAAGTAACTGCCAAATTTTATATGAATTCAGTTCGGAAAACCAAATGTAATAACAGTGAACGACTTAATAAATTAAGTGCCCGGTTTGCTTTTAAATCACTTTCAAAGTTCGTTATCGAAGCAAATATAGACAATTTTACTCCTCTTAAAACCCTTCTTCAATACTTATTACCTAGGCTATCCGATCTTGTCATATTTATTAAAAGTTATTATGTTTTATTATTTTAATTATTTCTTCTTATTTTTTATCTTCGTATGCTGTTTACTAACAGGGACTTGCATACTTTGTCAATTTACAACTGTCATCTGTCAAATTAATTGAATGAACAAATGACAGTATGTCTTAATAACTCACCATAGACGGATACAGCATTCAACAACACGTGTAAATAATGAAATTGTTTTAATCAAAAGGGATGTTCTGTTCAAGTAAATAACCGCGTGGTGCGCTTTGAAAAAATCATTATTTAGGACGAAATCAATCCACATCATCGACCTCTTTTTCTTTGGGAACGACTTTAGTCAGGCCATCACTGTTAATGGCGAAATCTATAGGTCGCTCATTTCGCTCATTTTGGCCTGAAATGGATCATGTATACAACAACGATATATGTTTTCAACAAGACATTGTTATGTCACATTGGATATTCAGCGATTTGGGGGCATTGTAATCTCACTTGGACGTAATGTGCGATTTGACGATGAGTAGATTCGAATCATACTTATAATTTCTGATATTTATACGCATTCATACTTATTTTAATGTTATACACTTACTACTCATATTCAAAGTTAGAAATACTCATGGTACTCATACTTAACAATACGCATGATGTTATTGATTACTGCTCTCCATGACTCATCGTATACACAAAATAAGTATCATTCGCGTACGAACACTACATACTCACAAGAAGGTTGTGTGTTTGCTCTGCTTGCTGTCTTTGTCTTTTTTTTTGTTAATTTGTGTCTTTCTTCTCTCTTTGTAAATGCAACAACAACTAATACTGTAAATTCTGATGAATGATTCGAGTGATTCGTATTTATTTATGCATATTATAAGTATTTTTCTAAATTTATGAATCTGAATGAGTAGGCGTATGCATCAAACATATTTCGAATGTTATGAGTTTGATGTCAACGTTGTACTCATACTCAGTGCAACTTGTACTTATAAATCAATGTTGTACTGAGTATGAATGAATCAGAGTATGTAGTTAAATTTCAATATTGTTGACTCACTCATACACTCATAAAATTTCATGAGTACTTATGAGTAGCGAAAAAACGATTCATTGCTGATCTCTGATGTGTGTGAAGATAAATTCGAATTTGAAAATCCAAGACGCAATCGATAAATTTTAGCAGCGCCATATTTGGCGTTAACAGAGCAAAATTTCCTCTTAAGAGAACAAAATTAGCCCTTTACAGAGCACTGTTAACTGTTTAACAGTATCCAACTGAATAAAGTCACTTGTTTAAGAGCTAATTTTAGGGCATATACTAGGTCTATGAGTGCCATATCATACTCAAAGGAGTATTCCAAGGCCTCTTAATACAATCAGCAATATAGTCCCATATAAAGTGATATGGTATTGTGAAAATTGGCTTTGAAAATATCAATTTTTTGATTGAAAATTCTCTTGAAGATCAGTGGCCATTTGAGAACATACAACGGTTGGAAAGAGGATTCTCAGGACTACCATTTCCATATAGTCGGTATGGTGTACTTATATTTCTTATATTTTGCGCTGTTAACGCTAAATGTGGCGCTGCTAGCATTTATGGATTGCGTCTTGAGTTTTCAAATTCATGGAAATTGGACATTTCGGATGCACTCCATCCAAAAGTGGTGTACAATACGATGCGATACTATATTCCACACATACTGGCATCAGTAGGTCTTTAAAATGAAATTTCGATTTTATCTCGGACAAACGTTGTTCTATTTAGTTTTGAAGATAGGAAACGTTTAATGAAAGACCCGATAGCTCTTTGATGAGGCGTATGACTGTTACAAAGCATCTGTTTTTACTTACGCGATTTTGATAATAATTTAGAACTCGCGAAAGCTTACAACGTTGAACGGTGTGTCCAATTCAATTTAGTCAGAAGGTTCAGAGTGATGAGGCCAGTAAATTTCTGTAGAGTGGAAAAATGAGTTCCGAAAAGTATACTCGATTAAAGATAAGGCGGAGATTCTTCTCAATACAGGCGCTCTAAACTTATGCTGGGTGTTTATAGTGGTTGATGCATTACTGATTTCCTATCTATTAGAAGGTATTGCCTACCATTGGCTTGACTTATTGTAATCTTCTTACTTTAATTCCGTATTTATTTTGAGGTGTAAGAAAGAATCTTGGGGTAGAAAATATTTTCCATCATAAATAAGAAAAATAAAAATAAATATGAATAAAAATGGAATGATAAAATCGAAAAACCGCAGTACAATACTTCATATTTTTATTTATAAATACAATACTCAGTTGCACTTATTTTCTTTATTTGCTTTCAATCACAGAAAAATGTTTCTTTGTTTGAAATTCTTTGTTTCAATATTTCCATTTACGATACGAAGATTGTTGAAGAAAGTGGAAATTTGTCATTGTCTGTCGTACAATAACATTTTAATATGATTTTTGCAAATCACTCAATTTCTTTCTTCCCCTCTTGCTCTCTCTTTCTTAGTCTATCTCTACAGTAATAATAAAAATTATCATTTTCGTTATCTTTATACAAACCGTACACACGCACCTTGTGAACATGTGAACCAAAGTGGTGAAGTTGAAGGTGGAATACCCTACCATGGCAATGGTATACTTTGGTTTTCAAATAAGAAATTTAAATACTTTTCTTCTTTAAACTTAACTTTATGTGTTGCTTAATAGACTTTGAGAATTCTGTTTCTGATCTAAAGTATCATACGGTAAGAATAAATTAAACTGGGCCTTGTCAGATATTACGATGAATTCTGACCTTCTTTGTCAAATTACATCTTTCGATGGTGCTATTTTCGTATGGTCTGCTTAATGATGTTCCCTTCTATAAGTTTTACAAATACAGTATTCCCTGGATATAACCACTTACAAAAATGCTTGCAAGATAGTGCTTACAAGCGGGGAATTCATACACCTGACGGCAAACAGCCACGTGTCATTTAAGCTAGTAGAATACTATTTGTCTCATTGACAGCATTGGCTTCGTATTCGATGGAATGCCGGCTTGATCATACATACATACATACATACATACATAATTGACCATTACAATCCTTTAGTCAGGATTACGGCCTAGTTTCTCACATATGTTTTTATACATGAGTGGCGAGACCTAAAGTTTAAAGTCGACTCCGAACGACAGATTTTTGAGAAAGTTTTCATCGGAATTGTTTTTACTCTCAGAGTTTTTGCCAGAAATCTGCTGAAAAAATATTTTTTCATATTTCATTTAGTTGGAGATGCTTTATCTGGGGTTTTAACCGAGGCCTCACGTCTAATAAGCCAACACACTACCTACTAGATCATCTTGATCATTTTCTGCAATTCGGTGTGGTAAACAAAGTTGTAATTTGCTGGGCCCCCGTGTCATTTTGAGATCACTGCGAAGAAATTTCTTTAAGGAAATGGATCCGAACTAGACTTTACAGACATAGCCGAGACTCCTATTGTACCATTGAGTAGTGGGAGAGTCAGGTCGTTGACTTACTCGAGAGCTGCACCAGGCCAGATTAGTAAAAGAAGAGCGTTACAAATTAAAAAAGGCGAACTGGTGGATTGTAGGTTTTCTATCAGGAATCAATTATTTGAGATTACGTTGTTTTAGTTGGTTACGTGTTCTGTCTCTAAAAGAAGGAAACTGTAAAGAACATTCTGTGCAACTACATTGTGCTGTTCAACTTCTTACTACTTCTCCCAATAAATCTACCGTATCGTATTAATTATGAATATTGGCTTCAAATGGCTTGAGAGCTGCTACTTTATCAGCATAACCGCGTGACTTAACATATCTTCATAAAAAGAAATCCAGAAACGTTTAATCGAACGAATGACGGAGCTAGTGAACAGATCCAGATCCGGATGTATATAAATGAGATTTTTCGGTTTTTAAGCGAGGAGTGATTAAAAGTTGGATTTATTTGTCGAAATAGTTTCAGTACATTTTAAAGCAAAAATCAAGATTGCATAAGGTTCAGTCTTACTACGTCTAGTAATTTCACAATCTTTCTATGAAACTGTTGTTGTTGAATTTTTGATCTTTGTTCCATTCCTTTCTCTTAAATGCTCGTAAATTTCTTGCACTTGTTTGTGAATTGGCCAATTCACACGACTTTGTACCGTGTATGTTGTATTGAATACACATTTTGTTTGTGAACGCTCAGTGTTATGCTGTATTGTGTATTTCGTATTCCAAACGTCAAGAAACGATAAGAAGAAGAAGACCTGTATTGACCTGTATATTATTATATACATATATATATATATATATTATTACATATATATATTATTATATTATATAATTATAATTTTGAAATGTTAATTGTTAACTCAAGTTACATAGAAAATATTTTATGTTTGTATTCTTCTTGATTACTGGCTTTTACATAAACTGATAGCACGAAACCAATACAATTTCCAAAAACATATGAAATAAATGTGTATAAGTGTATACGTATAAGTTGTACATTCGTCCAACAATACAATGAATACAACGATAAAAGGGCTTGTGTGAATTGCCCACCTGTTTACCGTATGATGTGTGTACTTTGTTGTTGTCTGTTTGTCTTATTTGCTATTTGCGATTATTAGATTATTTTTATCCGTATAACAATATGTTTCTGTAGACTTGTTAATAATAACGCGTAATTAATTTTGAAAAGAAAGAAGTTTTCAAAAGAAATTCTGAGAAATACAATACAATGTGCCAAATATGCTGTCACTCAACGCTAAACAAATGAGTATTCTAAAGCAGATCCATTAACAGGTAAACATGCAGCAGCATGTACACGCATACAAATAAGATAATTAACGTGCATCGTTGATATATTGTTGCATGTTTTTAGGAGCAAAAAAACTAAATAAAGAACCAACAAAGAAAAACTTTCTAAATGTCATGTCTTTTCGAAAATCCTACCAGAATGAATTTTGTTCATCGCGTTTTTCTTGCAACTTGTTTAACTTTTTTTTCTACTTTCTGGCCAACGCATAATACAACAGATCAGGCAGCGGATAAAATAAAGAATGAAGACAAATTGTTGCAAATATCTTCGTGTATTACTACGCCCTACTTATTAGTGTGTGGAAAAAACAAAAATCATTTTTCAATACATTTTCCTTATAAAAATCAAGAACGATAGGAAATTATAAAGTTTTGAAAGCAAACAAGTTTTTAAACGTTCCTAAATCTATTAAATGTGGCAAAGGCACGAAATTGAATATCACGACAGATGATTACGCAGATCGATGAATGAATCTAATAAAATCTGGATCAAACGAAAAATAGATTAATTTGCCTGAATTTATTTCTAAAGCGATTGAAATATCAAGCTTTAAAATGCGTACCATATAATCCCGAAGAGATCTTGTTTCTTTAGTTTACGAATATTCTCAGATTCACTTCACTTTAAACCACGTTGTAGATTATACAGTACCATTCTTAGACATTGTTTTCAGTTCATTTTTTGCCACTGACTTCTCTTCACTCGTTTGGTGCACTTAACATCCAGAATAGAGGATCCACTTTTGAGTACTTAAAACAGGTAAAAATATAAATCGAACTTAAAACTGGCTCAACTCAATATATTAACCGTATTTACTTATCCATTTGCTTTATACCAGGTGTACCGTTATGAAGTGAGCGTTTTATTTAATGGGAAAGTCAGAAATATTTTATTCAGAGTATTGGTCATTGTTGGCAAAACGTTTTTTTGTTTCATCATTCCGGCAATTTGTAGACTCCACGCCAATAAAACTCTTCTTTTTTGAGCAAATCAATTAATCATCCAAATTTCGACATCGCCGTGGGATGGTGCGTAGTGCTGATCAGCTAATGTGTTTCCCATCGGTTAAAATAAATAGTAGTCGGAAGTAGCCGAGTCTGGTGAATACGGCGGATGGGGTAGCTCTGCTCCCAGACTAATACTGTGAATGTATTCTAAAACGGTCTTGCCTTGTGTGCAGGTGCATTGTCATGTTGCATCTTGTCGTGTCTTGTGGTCCATTCTGGTAGTTTTTCTCTCAATGCCTGGTTCAAATTGATCATTTTTTGTGTGTAGCGATTTCAATTAACGGTTTCACCAAATTTTATAAGCTTATCGTACATCTTTCTGGTCCCACCAGGCACACAGCATCGTTTTCCTGCTTATCTCAGATTAGCCCATGATTTTATCCGTTTAGGATGCTTAAAATTTTTCATTGCCTGTAACAATTTGATGTAACATTAAATTTGTATCATGTTTTGGAATCAGTATTTTACATCCGTCAGTCATTTAGTACGTTTTCCATTTTCCGTATTTTTGTGAGTATCCCATAGCTTTTAAACGGTTAGAAATTGTTTGTTGTGCAACATTTAACATTTCTGCCATTTATCTCTGACTCAAAGTGTCATCTTCAAACAATATTGTTTGTAATTCAGCGTCTTCAAGCTGTTTTGGTAGTCTTCCACGTTCTTCATTTCTCCCACCAAAATTCTTAGCTCTGAACCGTCGAAACCATATTAATCGTATTGCTTCCGATAGAGCATGATCACAATACCACATTCAAACGAAGGTTCCAAGGCCTGTCAATATGACATTGACAGAATACTTTCATGTAGAAGTGATATAATTTCTTGTTCAATGTTAAAAATTTCTTATGGGAATCAGGAGTGGCTATTTCTCAAAAATACGGAAGGGTACACGTGTGCCACTATATACAAATGGTAGTCCAAGAACACCAATGCACACTGAGGAAAGCACCTTAAGCCGTAAGCCTTCAAGAACGATGAAAATTGTAACATTACAGTCAACAAATCACGTTTTGACGTTTTTTTTGCCAAAAGTCAAAGAGTTAGGCTTTACATACGTATTTACATACATAATTGGTCATTACAACGCTTCAGTCAGGATTACTTACATCAGCACTGATGTGTGTGATAATCTTATCCGAGAGTGGCAGGGCCTACCGAACGACAGATTTTTGAGAAACTTTTCATGCCAGAGATCTGCTTAGAGGCATGCGCCGAAGAATTATTTATTCTTACTTCGATTTGTTGGGGATTGAACCGTGGCCTCACGTCTAATAAGGCAATACACTACCTACTAGTCTACGGCGACTAGATATTTTTGGTATGCCAAAATTGGAGCTCTACAACGGCGTCCTCTTAACCAACATTTACTTGGAATAATCTTTAAAACGGCATTAACTTCTCGCCCCCTACAAATATTCCATTTAAGTGTACAAATCGTTGACCAGAATATTTGCACGTTTTTCGATAACAAAGTTAATCGATAATAAATTATTTCTGTATTAAAAAACGGAATTTCCAAAAAGTGAGAGATAAAAAGTTTTATTGTCCCGAAAGGGTTTTCATTTAAACTGCCATTATTTATGGAAAAGTTATGATGGCTAATAAAAACATAGTTCTTAATAAGCCAAAAAAAAAAATAAATAAAACAAAAAAATTAACAAAACATTGAAAACCATTAACGGCTTAGTTTAAACGTCACTAACTTTTATTCCGTCACATACAAATAAATCATGTTTGTTTAATCTTTAATTTATTATTATTATTATTATGTTTAAACAGAAGAAAATAAAAACTTTTTTATTTTCTTTTATAATTAAAGCCAAAACTTATAATGCAAAAAAATAAAAATAAAATTTTCATTATAACTTCAAGTCTAAACCCGTATCCATTTCTTGTGTTCACTGTTTTAATGTGTTTTGAAATATTTTTATTTTTTGTTTTAATCATAACTCATGTACACTATTTTTGTTTGTTTTTGTTTTTGTTTTATAAAACTTATTACTGCATTCTGTTTTGATTATTCTTTTCTTTCGCCTCCTTTTCATTTCATATGATTTTAATGGAATTTATCATTCAACAAAATCTCTTGCATTTAAGACAGACCGCACTGTACATATATATACATATGTATGTTTGTGGAGGAGATGCCATAAGGATTATAATTGCACTTGCATTGCCAACAGAGCCAACAGAAAAAAGGACATTGAACCACAATTGTACAGGCATTTTTAGAAAAGACATACAAAAATGTATTTTTCTTCATTTTTTATACTTTGTCTGTGGTTTATTCCAAATTGGATTCAGTTCCGTATCGTAATAAGGAAATTTTTTCTTACAAATTATAAATGTTTTTCGAATGAAGTTGAAAACTTTTTATTAAAAACAAGTGATAAACATTTTATTGTGCTAGGCAGGCAATGTAAATTTTATTCAGAATTAATTTTCTAAAAAAAATATGTTTATTTTGCAAGATAATGCATGAATTGTTGCGTTTTTGAAATACTTTCTGCAAAAATAGATAAATAATAGATAGATTTTAAAATCAGATAAAAAAATAAAGGAACTTCCATCAGATTAATTTGTTTTGAAAGCCGGTCATTAAAATTGAGGGGATGTTCCCGCCATATGTAATGGTAGAAACACTACCTTAGTGCATGCAATTTTAGGGAATCTGGTTCCCTTATTGATCACGTTTCGCCGTAGTATTGCTATAGTTGCCAGTGTTACAACTTTGGGATTTACTGGTTAAAAATACAAACAGTATTGATAGTTTAAAGACCCAATAGAATTGGATATCTTACTATAGTGTTGATAAGCCCTATCACAATCGTGCAGAGAGGATTCACATGCATTCTAACGATATTTCATTTAGTAGTTGCCACCTCCATAGCTTGCGACGATGTGTGTGCAGAAAGATTTTAAAATCTATTACCCTAGGCGCAAACCAATTCAACTAGCAGAGCTCTGTTATGTTGCTAACAGCACTCTGTAAAAAAATTAATTTAAGGCTTAGAAAGAAAACCAGCAAAAAGAATTAAAATTCTTGCGTAAAATTAGATAAAAAAGCACAAGTTGTCCTATAGTTAAGTTAAGTCCTATAGTTAATCACTGTAACAAAATATTGCGCAATAAGAACTACCATCAACAGATAACAGATAACATTTCCGAAAGCTAATGTAATGTGGCAAATAAATCAATATAGGGATAAAGCAGGACAACATGGGCGTCCCTTTAACTAAATTAATCGCCAGAACCTTTAACAGAGCGAATTTTGATAGTAGATGCTGAAATTTTCTGACATTTCTTTCAGATCTTTCTTTCTCAAAACCCACCATGTGTCATTTTGCAGGAAAACATAGGTGTTATTGAAAATACACAATTTTACAATTTTAAGAAATTGTAAATCAGATAGCTTTTCTTACAGTGGATTTGTCGTTCGCTCACTAACATAACCATGCTTTCATTTTTTGGCGTCCTATCCTGTTGTTATTAATGAGCACATTCGCCAACTCCAATAGGAAATCTAAAAGGAGCAAAATACGCCTTAATGTATCTTCCTAAATGTCACAGTTGTATTATATTTCTGGCCGGAGATCTAAGCAAGTTTTTTTTTTGTTATGTAAAAAAAAATCAAAGGATTTTCGACAGTTTGTGCGTACGTTCCAGCAAAATTGGAATTGAAATTTAATTTGTCACACCAACTTACACTAGTCACAGATGAAATATTGAAAGATTTATCATTATGGGCACCAAAAAATTGAAAAGACTGAGTCAGCGTAGTTGTACTATGTACCATATCATATCATAATGGCCATTAATCTTCTAAAGAATTTTCATGACCTTAAATTTTTTTAAAATCATTTTTCTTAAATCCCAAAATTATTTGTCAAGTCCCACTATCCTGATTCGAAAGGGCCTACCATTTGTATGTAGTTTTTTCATGGTCTATTTGCTCAGTAAATATCATTTTACATGCAACTATTTTGTCAATGTCAATATTAATTATTATTAATGGACCATGGGGCCTTGGTTTTGGGGTGGAATAATGGACCTAGTGTACATATGCATGTCCTAAATCTAACGACATTTTCAGATTGGTTCTGTTAATAAGTTAACAGTGGTATATTAATAGCAAATATCATCCTTTCAAAGACAAATTTTGCTTTGTTGATGTCGAATGTGGCACTGCTAAAAATATGGGTTTGCGTCTTTGGTTTTTAAATTCGAATTTATCTTCACACACATACAATCCACTTTCCCCATGTCCTGAATGTCTTCAGCCGTAAAGCCGTACATCATACGTAAGCGTCACACGTTATAATAAGACTAACTTTGTTGAAAACAATAAAAAAATTCACTTCTAATGTGAAGAATGTTTTGAGAATTTTTGTCGTAGTGTAGGAACATTCTATAATTTTTATAAATTTATGAAATTCTCCACATGAATACTTTTCTTCACTGCAGTGTGTCGCAGAAAATCATCTTTCTTATCGTCGTCATCATCATCATCATCATAACATGGGCTCCACTACTTGCTCTCCTCTACTAAGTAGCTGAAGGAATAGACGACATTCACTTCCATTAAAATGCAATTTAATGCACAACACTTTGTTTACCCATATTCCATACAGATGTTGTAAAACAACAATAAAACATTGTTACGCGCCGGTTACCCGAATAAAACATCAAGGTTAAGGGCATGCAAAGATCTCCCCGGTAGCTCAGACTAAAGTGGTTCTCAACCCGTATTTTACGACGCGCAAGCATATAAACACAGCCTGCATGCCACCAAGATAAAAGAAAAAGACTGTGCTAATATAAAGAAAACATACAACAATGTCAAAACGCGAAAGTATCCGGACACAAAAAAAACCCGAGTCAAAATGATTTAACGGCTAGGTGTTATCCCGTCTAGGGCATAAGTTCCCTCCCAGTGACAAAGTCACACGCCATGACAGACGGACGCCCTAATCAAATACTACATCTGTCCCTAATACAACCACGTGCCTCTTACCCTACCATGCTCCCTGCGTTTCCCTCCCTCCGAAACAGCAGATTAGCAAATCATATTTCTTAACTCTCACCTAAGGAAAGACGTCATATATACATATACAATTTCACAAAATTTTAGAGTTTATTTATGCAAATAAATGCGGAGTAATATTAATAATTTAAAAATAGAGATTTAGTAGATATAATGATGGTTTTTATTTTAAATAATATAAAAAAAATAATGTGTTGCCTGGCTATCCTCGGCGGTGCACCGCTCCCACGATGATGCTCTCGGGTTGTTGATGTTGTGGCTGGAGTGTCGATGGCGGCTGGCGTTGTCACTCTTGTCGCTGGCTGTACTAGCAGGTGAGTATTGTTCTATCAGGTTCTATCAGGTTCTATCAGGTGAGTATTATTCTATCAGGTTCTATCAGGTGAGTATTATTCTATCAGGTTCTATCAGGTTCTATCAGGTGAGTATTATTCTATCAGGTTCTATCAGGTGAGTATTATTCTATCAGGTTCTATCAGGTGAGTATTGTTCTTGAAAGTCCTTTGCTTGCTTTCTTTTTATTGGATCTTATGATTGTTCGGTTTATTTTATGATTTTTATTTTTTTTTTTTTTTTATTTCGCAAAAAAACTTCTCATGGTCGTTAATTATTTAACTGTCTTATGACTTGATTTATTTCAAAAAATTTTGTTGTTAATTTATATTTCGCATTTTGGTCTTCCTTACTTATTTCTAAAAATCTTTGTTAAATTTTTTATTTCATTTCACATTTTAGTTTTCATTACTTATTTTTATTTCTGAGAATTTTTATTAATTTTTTATTTCATATTTTAGTTCATTTCTTATTTCTATTTCTGAAAATTTTTTATTATTTTAGTCTTCATTTCTTATTTTTAAAAAAAAGTTGTTAAATTTTTTTTATTTTTCACATTTCGGTTTTCTTTACTTGTTTCTAAAATTTTATTTATTTTTAATAATTTCACATTTTAGTTTTCTTTACTTATTTTTATTTTTAATAATTTCACATTTTAGTTTTCTTTAATATTCTTTTAAAAAAAAAAATTATTAATTTTTTATTTCACATTTTAGTTTACTTTGCTTATTTCTAAGAATTTTAATAATTTCACATTTTAGTTTACTGTACTTATTTTTTGCTTATTTCTAAAAAATTTTAATACTTTCACATTTTAGTTTACTTTACTTATTTTTAATAATTTCACATTTTAGTTTTCTTTACTTATTTTTATTTTTAATAATTTCACATTTTAGTTTTCTTTAATATTCTCTTAAAAAACAATTATTAATTTTTTTTATTTCACATTTTAGTTTACTTTGCTTATTTCTAAGAATTTTTAATAATCTCACATTTTAGTTTACTGTACTTATTTTTTGCTTATTTCTAAAAATTTTAATAATTTCACATTTTAGTTTACTTTGCTTATTTCTAAGAATTTTAATAATTTCACATTTTAGTTTACTGTACTTATTTTTTTGCTTATTTCTAAAAATTTTAATAATTTCACATTTTATTTTTAATAATTTCACATTTTAGTTTTCTTTAATATTCTTTTAAAAAAAAATTATTAGTTTTTTATTTCACATTTTAGTTTACTTTGCTTATTTCTAAGAATTTTAATAATTTCACATTTTAGTTTACTGTACTTATTTTTTTGCTTATTTCAAAAAAATTTTAATAATTTCACATTTTAGTTTACTGTACTTATTTTTTTGCTTATTTCAAAAAAATTTTAATAATTTCACATTTTAGTTTTCTTTAATATTTTATTTTTTTGCTTATTTCAAAAAAATTTAATAATTCACATTTTAGTTTTATTTAATATTTTATTTTTTTGCTTATTTCAAAAAAATTTTAATAATTTCACATTTTAGTTTTCTTTAATATTTTATTTTTTTGCTTATTTAATAATTCACATTTTAGTTTTCTTTAATATTTTATTTTTAATTTGAAGGGAGAGATCGGAAATTCTTCGAACTGTTCAGTTCGAGTGCCACACGTGAACTGCCCCCAGCTTCTCAACATTCCTTTTTTATATCTTCTTTTTTCTCTCTTCTGGAATGTTCTTTTCTCCCGCCATAACGCATTATCTTCCTCTACCTATATCCCTCATCCTTGTTTCTGACAAATGGCACATTCTGATTGGTTAGACTGTCTAACGGTAAAATTTTTAACGAAACAGACGCCAGGTGTCAGAATCTGATTGGTCGATCAGGACGCGCAAAAAAAAATATAACGAAGTACATACATAGCAAAAGGGATAAAGATAATCGAAGAGTTGCAATTGCATCAGTAAAAGGGTTGCAATAAAGTGCATTATTGCCAACCATTCATGCAAAAATAAAAGGGTGGGAGTAAAAGCTGCAATTCTAGCTTCGACAATCCGTAACAAACCTGCTTCATCTGGAGGTCTATGATCGACAAGTGAACAGGCAGGATTGTAAGAGCCAACCTAAACTACACAGGCTGAGAAAAAAAGAAGGGAGAAAGGAAAAAAAAACGTGTGGCTCGACCCACGACCCTAGGAAAAGAGGTCTCATGTTCTACTTACTAAATCAGCCGGGCTTCACAGTCAGTGTAATCTCCATAGCTTATGGCCTTATGTCTGAAGCGTGATACTTCCCTATGTAGTTTCCTCTCAGATCTTCAAGTGTATACAGCGAATTTCCTAACTTTTCTCTAACCCTGCATTTTATATATTTGGGGAGGAATTTCGCGTTAATAGCCGATTTAAAATCACTCTGTGCATGGTTTCTTCTAAAGACTTCCTGTCCTACGACAAAATTTGTGGATTTACACCTCGTGTTGTAAGTTCTGCTTCCTTTTTCATGAGCCTTATCGAGATTCCTGCGAATATTCTCTCGCACAACATCCAGTCGGTCATTGCGTAGAACCAATGTATCGTCGATGAGAATGTTAAGTCGGTTCAATACGTCGTAACTCGTTCCGCTCGTCATCATGTTCTGCCCGAAAAGTGCGAAATATGGAGAACATCTGATAGCCGAATGATAATCACTGCGGAGAATCTGTAATATTTGAGGTATTTTCCTGTCCCAGGCTGTATGGTTAGGATGATCCTTAAGAAAATATCGTATTTTTGAGATCACTTCTCGATTAGCCCTTTCAGAGGCATTCGCCTGTGGCGAATAAAATCCTGTTGTTATGTGAGTAATGCCGTGTGCCAAGAAAAAGTCTTCTATCTCTTTTGAAGTAAATTGCTTGGCGTTGTCGGTGTGAATGACTTGTGGTACTCCAAAAGTGCAGAATATGTCATCCTGAAAAAATGCCATTACATTTACAGAGGTTGCCGACTTCATGGGCTTCAAAAACAAAAATTTGGTAAAATGGTCGATCACAATCAAAAGTTGAGTATTTTTCGACTTACTACACGGGTATGGACCTAGAAAATCACAGAAAAGTCGTTGAAACGGCCGATTTGTCTGAAACTGCTTACCCATGGGAGGGCGTAATATCTGGTTGGTCGGTTTAATTTCCTTACAAATATCGCATTGCTTAATATATGCCCTCACGTCCTGTGTCATCCTTGGCCAGAAGTATTTTTGCCTGATTCTGAAAAGCGTTTTCTCGGCTCCACCGTGGCATCCTTCTCTGTGCGCGTTTTTAATCACGTTTCCAGTTAGGGATTCGGGTAACCATAACCTCCAGGTGTCTTTCGGGTTATCTGATCGGCTCTGAATGTTTTCGCGTTTAAAAATCAAGTTCCCTGATATACATAGGTTGGGGAGTACCCGGGAGTTTTTCCTTACATGGTCTCTTATTTTGTTGTATTCTGGGCTTTCGAATTCCGGTGAGGACAAGTCGACTTCAGGTGGATTATTGCATATTTCAAGTTCATCGGTATCGAATCTGGAGAGCGCGTCGGGAACCACGTTCAATGCACCCTTTCGGTGTTCCATAGTGAAGTTAAAAGCCTGGAGTTTCAGGCTCCACCGGGCCAACCTGCCATTCAAATCTTTTTGGCTCATAAGCCATCGGAGGCTCGAGTGGTCCGTAATAATTCTGAAAGGGAGTCCCTCAATATATTGTCTGAAGCGCTTTACACTCACAATGGCCGCTAAACACTCCAGCTCCGTAACTGTGTAGTTCCTTTGCGCCTTGTTTAACTTCTGGGATACAAATGCAATAGGTCGCTCCTTCCCATCATTATCTATTTGATATAAAACGCCCCCTACACCAGTTCGGGATGCATCACATTGGATTATAAATTCCCTATTGAAATCTGGCTCGGCAAGAACAGGTGCCTTTGACAATGCTATCTTTAATTTTTCGAATGATTCGACAGCCTGAGGTGATAGATGAAAGGGCTTGTTTGTCTTTCTCAGACAATCCGTTAGTGGGCCTGCAAGATCTGAAAAGCAACCTATGAATGAGCGATACCAATTTGCCATCCCGATGAATCGCCTAACCTGACGCGGTGTTTTAGGAATCGGGAACTGAGATATGGCCTCGACCTTTTCAGGATCGACTTTCAAATGTCCGCCACCTATAAGGTAACCTAGGTATCTGACCTCGCGCTGACAAAACTTGCTCTTGCCTACATTAATTGTCAAGCCAGCATATTTAAGACATTTCGCGACTTCGAGGAGTAATTCCAGGTGCGTGTCGAAATTATGGCTGCACACTAGTAGGTCATCCAAGTAGACGAATACGTTATCTCTCAATTTCGCCGGAATTACTTTATCCATCAGACGGCTCATTGTTTGTGGTCCATTACACACACCAAATGGCATTACTGTGTACTGGTATAAGGACCTACCGGGTACTGCAAATGCTGTCTTCTCCTTGGATGTGTTTGACAATTTGATCTGGAAAAAGGCGTCTTTTAGATCTATGCCACTGATGAAGTAGGTGTCTTTTAGTCGGCTAAGAAGTCCATTAATGTGGGGCAAGGGGTACGAGTCCTTTTTTGTTAGAGAGTTTAGTTTTCTGCAGTCCAGGCAGAGTCTGATTTTTCCGGGTTTTCGAACTGTCATGATTGGGCTGCACCAGGGGGAATTCGATTCTTCTATAACACCGAGTGCTAATAATCTATCTAACTCTTCGTAGACCTCGGCTTGTCTGGGTGGCGAGAGAGGGTAGTGCCTTTGCTTTACCGGTGTAGCATCACCTGTATCTATATGGTGTTCCAGTAGGTGGGTACGCCCTAACCCTAACTTTTCGTAAGATGGAAAATTCGCCACAACCTTTTCCAGACGCAATTTTTGTTCCGGAGATAATTGGTGAAAATTAGATCCAGTCTCCTTGACAAGCTCCGAACAGGACAAATCTGAAAAAATCTGAGGAGCAATGTCGTAGGCTTTCCAAAAATCCACACCGAGGTATCCAAGCTGAGAGAGGTTCGGTGCTACATAAAAAATTATCGACTTTTCTACTCCCTTATACGTCACTGGCAATTTACAATACCCCACCACATCATTCCTGGAACCATTTGCGGTAAAAATACTAGATCTAAATCTTTCCAATCGTATATTGTTCCTATTGACAAAATCAAGACTTCCCTTTCCTAATACAGACACGTTAGCACCGGAGTCCAATAGACACAGCAACTCCTCGTTCAAGATTCTAATCTTTACAAAAGGCCTCCCATCATCGTCGTCTGGCAAGCGTGAAGATTCTGTTACTTTTCTAAATTTCCTTCTCCTACGGTATCTTTGCCTGCACTTGTAAATTCGCTGCGAAATTCTATGACCAACTGACTTATGTCCACTGCGCTTAGGTTTATTTTCATGTTCTAGCTGAGTATATGTTTGTATATCCGGTAAATATTTTGTCCTATCTGGTAGTATGTCCTTCTGGGAAGGCTTTGCTCCTGTGTTGTGTAACTCGGGATTTATTTTGAGGAACGAGCATCCCCGGTCGCCCACTCGCTCCGACGCAAGTTTCCCCCATGAGGTTTATCGCACTTGACTGTAGTTACTCCTTGTTGGCCGCATTTATAGCAGAAAACGTTTCGCTTCTCGGCAGGACAATAAATGTAACTATGACCGAGCTCTAGGCAATTCCAGCACCTGATTTTTGAATAATCGCCTGCTACCCAAGTTCTATTCACCTTTAGCGCCTCCACTTGAGGGTCAAAATCCGTGTCCGTATCTCCTGGTGTGGTTTCGACAGAGATCTCATTCACCTGACGTCGACTAAAGCCAGTATTCTTGTTTTCTAGGAGAATTTTCTCTGCTTTCCTCGCCAGATCCCGAAGAGCATCTAAATCATTTGGATTAGCTATGAAGAGCATCACTTTTAGTTCTGCGTGTACGTTCTTCTTTATTATGTCAATTAAAGCTGCATCGGTCAAAGGGTTTGTTAGACGTAAATTTAATCGAGTTACAAATGAATGGTAGTCATCATAACACTCCTTCGGTGACTGTCTACGTGTCGAGAGTTTAAGCAGAATTTCATGGTCACTTTCACTTGAGCCAAATTCCTTAGATAGTGCAGTTTTCAGCATTTGGTACGTCGCCCTCTGGTGTTGCTTAATATAATCCCAATAGAATGTTTCAGCTTTACCGGTCAGGAAAATGTGGAAATTCGACATAACATGGTCCTGTGAGCATTGCGAGCGCGCAACAAGAGTATCTAATTTGAAGAGAAAATCCGAGACACTGCCTTCTCCGCTGAAAGAAATCTTCCAGTCCTTTAGCTTGATATTCATGATAGAAGTAGCGTACGACGGAGAATAATCCTGAGATCCAGACGGTTGAACATTCAGTCCGGGCGTAGCAGAATTGGGTCTGGTGTCAGCTGTACTCCCTATTGATTCTCTAAGAGCGGTTAGTTCTCTCCTAAATTCCTCCTGAGTCTTACGCATGGCCTCCTGGAAGTAGTCTAGTAAGCTTTCCATTGTGTTACCACCTGAAGCCTGGTTGTCCCCTTCTTTATCTCCTCCCCCTGGCGCCATTTCCACTGAAGCTAGGTTGCCTGATGTTGAGTTCCCTGAAAAACTCGTTCCTAACGCTGCTAAAGATCCAGTTAACGACTCGTGACCAAGATTGTCTCCCTCTATTTCGCCAGATGGGTTTGATTCCAGTAAACGGGAAGCAGATGATCCTCTTAATGCCCTAATACTCGAATCTGACTGTGGACTAAGCGAAGGTCTCTTTGACACTGGAGTTGTACCCCTACCTCTACCCTGCGCTGATACTGAACTACGAGATGCAACTCTTACTTTTCCTGGTACGTTAGCTAAATTTGACCTTGTGGCTATTTCGCGTGAGGAAGCCCCAGTAGTGCCACTCGCCCGAGTGTTAGGCTTGGACATAATGCGCCATTGAACGCACGAAAGAAGTAAATTAAACCCAAATAAAAGAAAAATCAACACCGATCAAAAAAAAACAATTTTAAATTATCAGCTGGAAAAGTAATAAGAATAATTATGTATTATAAAAGGTTGTCTCTTCCCAAGGAAGAGGGGTGATAGGCAAAGGAAGAAAACGTTCGTTTCCCAAAAATGTAGGGAAAGGAAAGAAGAAAAAACAAGTACTTTTACCTGTAACTAAGATAAGCGCAAGCAAAAGAAAATTCCAGATTAGCAATTAAAATTTAAATACGACAATAGAATAAAATAGAATTTAGCAATTTCAATGAAGCAGTTCACATGTGTTCTCAAGGAGGACTGCTGGGAAACATGGTAAAAATAGGCACGTGGTTTAAAAAAAAAAATTCATATATAAAAAAAATCTCATCATAGATTCACACGTGATACGACTAACCTCAACCTGCACATTACTAAAACCTTCCAATTACCGCATCGTGGTGCAACTCGTCATTCATCACTACGGACAAGGACTCCCGCGAGCAAAAACACTGCGCGATACCTGATAAGATCCCGGGATCCTATCGCAACGGAAACTTTCGACCAGTTCGGACTTATAGTTCCCTGAATCTAGAGCAAATATCGCTAGAAAGCTGACAGAGTTTCGGTCAAGACCAACTTGAGGGTGACCCTCCCTCGACGTCGCAAATGAAACCTCCAGACTTGTTGTCCAGATGGCATGACTTACGCCGATTTATGAAGGAAACCAACAAAGGCATGTAAAAACAGATAAAATTAAACGTTTTCCCCATTTGATGTCGCAAATGAAACATCCAGAGCAATCAAATCCAGATGTCATGACTTACATCAAATACACGAAAACAAGTAATAATTCTAACCGAAACCTGTCCAGTAATGTGCACTAAAATTATTCTAACTGTACTATCCGATAATGTCGATCACGTGTAACCATCGTTGACTCGAAACCGAAACCCGTTACATAGCACGTGCCAGTGGCTCGGTCGCCACGTGGTGCGAATCACCGTTATACGTCATTTAGAACACGTGCTCTGTCACGCTACATTGTTTCGTTGGGCGCCATATATGTTACGCGCCGGTTACCCGAATAAAACATCAAGGTTAAGGGCATGCAAAGATCTCCCCGGTAGCTCAGACTAAAGTGGTTCTCAACCCGTATTTTACGACGCGCAAGCATATAAACACAGCCTGCATGCCACCAAGATAAAAGAAAAAGACTGTGCTAATATAAAGAAAACATACAACAATGTCAAAACGCGAAAGTATCCGGACACAAAAAAAACCCGAGTCAAAATGATTTAACGGCTAGGTGTTATCCCGTCTAGGGCATAAGTTCCCTCCCAGTGACAAAGTCACACGCCATGACAGACGGACGCCCTAATCAAATACTACATCTGTCCCTAATACAACCACGTGCCTCTTACCCTACCATGCTCCCCGCGTTTCCCTCCCTCCGAAACAGCAGATTAGCAAATCATATTTCTTAACTCTCACCTAAGGAAAGACGTCATATATACATATACAATTTCACAAAATTTTAGAGTTTATTTATGCAAATAAATGCGGAGTAATATTAATAATTTAAAAATAGAGATTTAGTAGATATAATGATGGTTTTTATTTTAAATAATATAAAAAAAATAATGTGTTGCCTGGCTATCCTCGGCGGTGCACCGCTCCCACGATGATGCTCTCGGGTTGTTGATGTTGTGGCTGGAGTGTCGATGGCGGCTGGCGTTGTCACTCTTGTCGCTGGCTGTACTAGCAGGTGAGTATTGTTCTATCAGGTTCTATCAGGTTCTATCAGGTGAGTATTATTCTATCAGGTTCTATCAGGTGAGTATTATTCTATCAGGTTCTATCAGGTTCTATCAGGTGAGTATTATTCTATCAGGTTCTATCAGGTGAGTATTATTCTATCAGGTTCTATCAGGTGAGTATTGTTCTTGAAAGTCCTTTGCTTGCTTTCTTTTTATTGGATCTTATGATTGTTCGGTTTATTTTATGATTTTTATTTTTTTTTTTTTTTTATTTCGCAAAAAAACTTCTCATGGTCGTTAATTATTTAACTGTCTTATGACTTGATTTATTTCAAAAAATTTTGTTGTTAATTTATATTTCGCATTTTGGTCTTCCTTACTTATTTCTAAAAATCTTTGTTAAATTTTTTATTTCATTTCACATTTTAGTTTTCATTACTTATTTTTATTTCTGAGAATTTTTATTAATTTTTTATTTCATATTTTAGTTCATTTCTTATTTCTATTTCTGAAAATTTTTTATTATTTTAGTCTTCATTTCTTATTTTTAAAAAAAAGTTGTTAAATTTTTTTTATTTTTCACATTTCGGTTTTCTTTACTTGTTTCTAAAATTTTATTTATTTTTAATAATTTCACATTTTAGTTTTCTTTACTTATTTTTATTTTTAATAATTTCACATTTTAGTTTTCTTTAATATTCTTTTAAAAAAAAAAATTATTAATTTTTTATTTCACATTTTAGTTTACTTTGCTTATTTCTAAGAATTTTAATAATTTCACATTTTAGTTTACTGTACTTATTTTTTGCTTATTTCTAAAAAATTTTAATACTTTCACATTTTAGTTTACTTTACTTATTTTTAATAATTTCACATTTTAGTTTTCTTTACTTATTTTTATTTTTAATAATTTCACATTTTAGTTTTCTTTAATATTCTCTTAAAAAACAATTATTAATTTTTTTTATTTCACATTTTAGTTTACTTTGCTTATTTCTAAGAATTTTTAATAATCTCACATTTTAGTTTACTGTACTTATTTTTTGCTTATTTCTAAAAATTTTAATAATTTCACATTTTAGTTTACTTTGCTTATTTCTAAGAATTTTAATAATTTCACATTTTAGTTTACTGTACTTATTTTTTTGCTTATTTCTAAAAATTTTAATAATTTCACATTTTATTTTTAATAATTTCACATTTTAGTTTTCTTTAATATTCTTTTAAAAAAAAATTATTAGTTTTTTATTTCACATTTTAGTTTACTTTGCTTATTTCTAAGAATTTTAATAATTTCACATTTTAGTTTACTGTACTTATTTTTTTGCTTATTTCAAAAAAATTTTAATAATTTCACATTTTAGTTTACTGTACTTATTTTTTTGCTTATTTCAAAAAAATTTTAATAATTTCACATTTTAGTTTTCTTTAATATTTTATTTTTTTGCTTATTTCAAAAAAATTTAATAATTCACATTTTAGTTTTATTTAATATTTTATTTTTTTGCTTATTTCAAAAAAATTTTAATAATTTCACATTTTAGTTTTCTTTAATATTTTATTTTTTTGCTTATTTAATAATTCACATTTTAGTTTTCTTTAATATTTTATTTTTAATTTGAAGGGAGAGATCGGAAATTCTTCGAACTGTTCAGTTCGAGTGCCACACGTGAACTGCCCCCAGCTTCTCAACATTCCTTTTTTATATCTTCTTTTTTCTCTCTTCTGGAATGTTCTTTTCTCCCGCCATAACGCATTATCTTCCTCTACCTATATCCCTCATCCTTGTTTCTGACAAATGGCACATTCTGATTGGTTAGACTGTCTAACGGTAAAATTTTTAACGAAACAGACGCCAGGTGTCAGAATCTGATTGGTCGATCAGGACGCGCAAAAAAAAATATAACGAAGTACATACATAGCAAAAGGGATAAAGATAATCGAAGAGTTGCAATTGCATCAGTAAAAGGGTTGCAATAAAGTGCATTATTGCCAACCATTCATGCAAAAATAAAAGGGTGGGAGTAAAAGCTGCAATTCTAGCTTCGACAATCCGTAACAACATATACACACATACTATATACCACCATACATGTATGTATGTATTTATATGGAGAATAAAAAATAATAACAACAACAAAGGCAATCAAATTATAAAAAATATTAAAAAAAGGAAAAATCTAGAAAAATAATCTGAAATAAATTTTTTACTCATACACAAACCGCTCTCCTCTCACACATGTACAATATACATACATAAAGAAACCACACATGGACGCATAAAAATAGGAAATAATTTCTACCGACAACAATGGACGGCAAGCAAATATGTGAAGAAGAAAAATGCCAGGAGTTTTTTTTCCATTCATTTCACTCCATTCTTATTCTCTTTCATTCTCTGTTGGTTCACTTCTAAATTTGTTTCAGCGTTTTTATTGTTTTTTCTTATTTTTTTTTTGTTATCTTGGTACACATATTTAGATGAACATCGTCAGCATATAATGAAATTCTTTTAATGACATTTCTTTACATTTGCGTGTGTGTGTGTGTGTGTTTGTATGAGAGAGTATGTTGTGTTAAAAGAAAGAACGAAAAATAAACAAAAATAAGAAAACAAAATTAGATAAAAATCTACTCCCATTAAAGTACATGTCACACACCTATACAAGTTCATGCAGCAAACACACACGCAAAAGAGAGAGACAACAACCAGCTTAAAAGTATGCAGTAAAAAAGAATTTTTTTTTATGCCTTTAGGTTACGCTATACACTCCAACAATGAAGAGAGAGAAACGTATTTACCAAGTTGTTAGGAGGAGAAAAACAGGGACAAATGGAAACTAAATGTGTTTTAGGAAAGACAACTGTAACTGTGTTTGTTGTTGTTGCTTTTTATATTCTTAAATAAAAAAATTTTAACAAAAGAAAGCAACAAAAACGATATGACAGAAAGTAGGCAAAAAAAACCAACAAAAAAGTTTTTAATTATTATGCCACTTAACATAAGTATTAAACGTAGACTTAGACTTTGTTCCAAACAGACTTTTTTCCAAAAAAAAAACAAACATTTCATTACACCAATTCCAATAGGCTTAAACAAAACTTTTTCTTTTTTGTTTTGTTTTTTAAATAATTTAACAAAATCCCACAATTCAACAAATTTAAGTCCTTGAATGCATCTGTTGATACGAAAGGTTGTGAAAGATTATATAAGAGGTTTATAAAGTTTGTAAATTTAAATGCTAAGGCAGTGGGAATTTGTACCCTACAACCACTTCATCAACATACATATATTCACATAGTTAGTCTTCAATTTCAAATGAAGCGGCAATAAGCTCTCAAATCTTAATCGAACATTTTTTAAATATTAATTATTATGCCCGGTCTATACCAGAAATCAATTTGACTTTCGTAGTAGGTTAGGTTAGGTTAGGTTAGAGGACGTGTACTTGTCAATTAAGACAAGTACAGTACCCGGAGGTCGAATTAACCCATTGTACAACGTCCTAGTTTCTCACACCTCTTATGTTGTGTGTGTTAATTTTATACATGAGTGGTGGGACCTACAGTTTAAAGTCGACTCCGAACGACAGATTTTTATTTATTGAGAAACTTTTCATGGCAATTCTTGTTTACTCTCAGAGTTTTTTTCCAGAAATCTACTGAGAGGAAGTCGCCGAAAAAATACTTTTTTATTTTGTCTTTGATGCCTTGCGTCTAATAAGCCAACACACTATCTACTAGACTACGGCGACTTCGACTTTCGTAGTAACCGTATATCAAATGTACAGATCAGAGATCTGTATTCAAAAAGATGAGTAGATTCTTATCATACTCATAATTTCTGATACTTATACCCATTCATACTTATTTTAATATCATACTCATACTACGCATATTCAAAGTTTAAAGTACTCATTGTACTCATACTTAATAATACGCATGATGTTGTTGATTTCGACTCTCCTTTACTCATTTTATACACGAAACACAAAATAAGTATGATTCGCGTACGAACTCTACGATACTTACTAGAAGGTTGTGTGTTTGCTTTGCTTGCTATCTTTGTCTGTTACTTTCTTCATTTCTTTTGTAAATGCACCAACAACTAAGACTGTAAATTTTAATGAATGATTCGAGTCACTCGAATCATTTATGAGTATTATAAGTATTTTTCTAAAGTTGTGAATCTGAATGAGTAGGCGTATGAATCAAACATATTTCGAATGTTATGAGTTTGATGTAAACGTTGTACGCATACTCATTGCAACCTGTTTTTATAAATAAATGTGTAGTGAGTATGAATGGATTAGAGTACATAGTTAAAATTCAATATTGTTGACTCACTCATACTCAAAATTTCATGAGTCCTTATGAGTAGCGAAAAAACGATTCATTGCTAATCTCTGGTACAGATGTGATCTGCAATGTTTCTCTTTTCTAGATGACCACAATGGCATAATCAAATGATTGCAAGTCAAAAGATTATTGTGGAATAGAAGAGTATGAGGTTTCTTAGAATGATAGTCTGTTTCTGTTTTGCCTGATGTTACATGAGATAATTGGTGGGTTCTAGTGTTTAATATACCTCGGTGAAATTATAATAACACGTAGGTACGATTTTTTGGCATGTTAGAATATTTTCTGTGCGAGAATTTACAACTGTTGTTGTATCGTTAAGTTGTATACGGTGGCAAACAAAAGTAGTGTAAAGAATAAAGAGAGTTTAACTGAAATTAAACACATATTTATTTTTACTTCGTTTGCAATTAACGAACTCATATTTAAACGTTTTTAAAAAGGTAGAAACGTAACAATATTTTAACCAATTCTATAGTTGGAATATTTGTTATTGTAGATATCGAGGTGCTATACGAACTCATAAAAGCAGTGTCAGCAACAGATCCCTGGTTGTTTGACTCGCGTGTAGCATAAAGACATTCCAAATATTTTGTAAGAGGTGCCGTTTTTCGATATTCCAGAAGCCCCATTTTATGTTGGTGGAAAGTGTAGTGTTGGCAATCTTCTCAACTTTTCCAAAGTCTAAAACGTCTGGGATTTTCTACCTTTCGTTAGCTCAATAAGTTCCATACCACTTTAAAAATGCAATAAAACAAAAAACGTTTTGAAATTTTGCTAAATTTATGTTTTTGTTGTGAAGTACAATTGTTCCGGTTAGAAATGTGCCAGTACCCCATTCGGTCCGATTTCGAGTGTATCTGGTCGTATCTCGGCAATGGCATCACGAATGTTGCCCTTTGTCGGCATAACACTTTTTTTTAACGGCGCCCCACAGAAAACAGTCCAACGGCATCAAATTGCATCTTCTTGGCGGCCAATTGACATCACCATTACCGCTAATTAAACGGCAATCAAATGTTTCGATTGTGGCATGAGATGTATAGCAAGTTGTACCATCCTATTGAAACCAAACATCGTTTATATCAATACCATGAAGAGCGGGTAGAAAAAAATCGGTTATCATGATGCGATAGGTGTCTCCATTGACCGTAATGGTTGCGCCATCCTCATTTTTAAAGAAATATGGGCTAATGATACCTTCGGCTTATTAACGTACCCACCAAGATGAAAATGAGCTTCATCCGAAAAGATGATTTTTTTGCAAAATCGATATCATCGTGCAATTTCTCGTTGGCCCAATAAATATCAACGTTGCTCCAGCGTAAATCGATTTATTACGTTCATTGGAGATAATATACGTAATTTTGTGACAGATTAGAATGACATAAGTACTGCCGGATTGGAGATAACTGATGATTCAAATTTAAATCGTTTATTGGGGCACGATTTTCGTTTATTGAGGAGGAATCTTTAGGCTTTATAAACTATTTATCGAAGCAAAATTTAAAAACATTTTTTTTAATTTTTCTGTTCAGCAACAGTGTAATAAATTTGAAACAATGATGATGCCAGTTATGAACTCAACTGTAATATATTTACCGTGAGTATGTGTGGTTTCGTTTGTGTATATTTGGTGGTTACAATTGTTTAAAGTATGTGGGCAAGTTGAGCCCTCTCCAGGTAAATGAGGGAAAAGTACTTTTAGAACAATTCGTATTCGTAATTAGTAGTTGTCTGCTACTTTTGAAGTACTTTTTCAACATTTACACCCGCTACACTGAAGCAAATAGTTCTGGTTAAAAATGTTTAATAATAATTTTTTAAATTTTTTTTTATTTATTTATTTATTAATTACAATACAATTACAAATTATATTTTAATTATATACGAGCTGAGTAACTTTGACCATATGCTCGGTGTAGTGTCACAGACCAGAGTCTATGGTGGGAATCGAACCCACAACCCTCACGCTAATAGTCTAGAACACTACTACCAGGGCACCCAATTTTTTAAAAATATTTCAACAAATTTTCGAATGCTAAATTAAACAATTGGAGTATAATGAGAGGGGATTTTAAAGCCTTTTGAAGTTGTTTTAAGACACTTTTGCCACATGGCCATTCGAAGTGTTGGTTTAACTTTATTCATCGTTATCGACTGAAAATTTATTTTATATTAACCGCAAAATATTTGCACAAACCATATTACCCTTTAACTTTGGCTAAAATCTGAGTAACAAAAACTTGGGGCAAGTAAATGAATGGTGAAAAGGAGGAAAGAGAATATAGTGTTTGTGAATGTAAGATATGGGTATATACGTCAAAAAAAAAACTTCTGCAGAAAGAGCGTTTCATATATGGATAGTGCGACAGTAGAACGAATTTTCTGTTAAATGCATTGTGCAATACACTGGACGTTCGCGGACAAAGGTTCACATGTACTACGTGTACATGTACTACTATGAGTAATTTTCGTTATTAAGTTATTTCACCAGAGCACATTCCTGTAGAACATTTAAATAGAAACCTCATTGCGACGGTGTTCCTATAAATAGTGTTAGATACCCTAATGTCCTCTCCTGAACGGAATGTCATGAAATAAACTTGGTAGAACCGAATCAAGTATGAGAGTTGCATTCCTTTTACGTTTTGATATAAATGATGTAAATGGAAATGAGATCAGTTACATAATTGGTTATTACAACCCTTCAGACAGGATTACGACCTAGTTTCTCACACCACTTATGTTGTGTGTGTTGATTTTATACATGAGCGGCGGGATCTACAGTTTAAAGTCGATTCCGAACGACAGATTTTTGAGAAACTTTTCATAGCAATTTTATTTACTCTCAGAGTTTTTGCCAGAAATCTGCTGAGAGGAACTCGCCGAATGAATACTTTATGTATTTTGTTTTTGATGTCTGGCCTGGGGCTCGAACCCTGGCTTTACGTCTACTAAGCCAACACACTACCTAATAGACTACGGCGCCTTGATATCAACTGAATGAGATCAGCTGGGTGATGCATTATTTTTTTCGTCTTAAGAAATCAAGTTCCCTGAATTCTTCTTTCGACACTTGAAAAATATGCAGATTCCAGCGACATCGCCGCGAATTTGCATACCCAGTACTGCTTTTACATCAGCCAGGTAGTGGCACATCTCAGTTTAATCTGACCTTATCTGAAAGTATCGAATCTATTAAAATCCGTATGCTGAGACGTAACAATACTAAAAGCGATATTTCCAAGGTACCATACTCAATCAAAAACTTTGAAAATATCTACAACCTTATTCTCTCATAGTGGTTGGTGATGAACTCGTTTAGTTTTCCGGAGACTAAGATCAACGGGTTATTAGTAGAATGGCCTGATGAAAACCATATACATGTCGCTTATTTGATTCTAAATATTTCACAAGCTGATGGCTATTGATACCTTCCATAACCTTATAAAGCGTGAAACAAATTAAAATTGGGCGGTTGTTTTAAGGCCCCTACCTTTTTAGGGATTGAGATTACTTTATCAACCCTCCAATTAGATGAAAAATATCAGTGCGATATGAGTCATGAAAGATTAGCTAACAGCCGAGCAAGCGCCGAAAGCATTACTTTCCGATCAATGCTCAAATACCAACCAGAAGTTTTCTTCATATTGAGAACAATAAGGAGCCTTTTATCCCTTTCGGTTGATATTTACATTCTGATGATAAGTTATAAAGAATCTGTTGGGAAATTCATCACAGCATTCAGTCCCATCGATTTTGTTATTTGTAACTAACTGTACATGTGACAAGCTGATTGACCTTAAGAAACCTACTAAATCTGAAATTGTCTCACAGCAGCTACATTTTAATATTGTTTGTCACCATTCTTAAGGTGTAAGTAAGCATGTTAAGACCCACTGCATTTGTTGCCAGTATATGCTGCAACAACTGCACTTCGTCTACTACAATTCTTTTTTTTGTTGTTTTAATTTTAGTTGTTTAATTAGTACAACAACAATATCAATTGTGCAGCACGTTGCACAGACACACACAGGGACATAGTACTTGCGGTTGTGGATGTCATTATTTTACAAAATATTACAACAACAACTACAAAAGGTGAACGGAACATCATTACAAAATTTTTCTCGTACTGCCATGGAGTAGCTAATAACAAACGTGTGTTAGAATTTCTTTTAAATTTTTATTCAAGAATAGAGAAATAAAATGTTTTTCTATTGAAATCTTCTTCTACAATAATTCCAATAACTCCAATAATTACATATAAAATGAGGAAAAACTATAATATGATCCCCGGGTGTGTTTTGTTTTCATCCACACAATTCCAAAGAAATTTCTGTGATCTCCACTAGTGGCGAGTTGTCGCCATAATATTTTTTATTGGTTGGAACTGTTGTCGCTGTTGGTTGGTGTGATTGGTTTAAGCAAATCTCCAATTTAAAATATATTGTGGCTGAAATTAAAACAAATTCTTGTTAATTTCTCAGTTAAAAAATTCAAATATTTTTGGTTTTCGTTTGTTGTGTTTTGAAAAGGATTTGTTCGAATTCGTTTGCAAATTTTAATGAAGGAAAGATTGCTTATGAATGCGGTTTATTTTTGTGAGAATTATAGTTAGGGTTGCCAGCCTGGCTGGACTTGGCTGGATTGTCCAGTTTTTCTGGTGCTTGTCCAGTTTCAAGCTAAAATTTAATTTGTCCAGCTAAATAGAAATTTTTTTAGTACACTGCAATAACTAGGGCAATAATTTTCATGTCATCTTTGTCAAATCATTAGTTTATTACAAACGTTTTTTTTTTACCAAAGTACAAACTACTATAAACAAAATCAAACTATACTGAATTGTATATTTTGTTTTTAGTATTTAATTTTAATTCTTACATACATACATATGCATATGCGAATATGTATGCGACGGACTGAAGTTTAGTTAAATAAATTTTAAAGAATACAATGAATTTATATAATTGTAATATTTTTAAATAATAATACATATGTATATATGTTGATAACAAGGGATATTTTAATAAAAATTATTTACAAAACCAAAATTAACATTTTCTCAGTATTTTTTTATGTCCAGCTTTTTTTTGTTTTGTCCAGCTTTTTCAAACCCAATGTCCAGCTTTTTGCGAATCGGAATCTGGCAAACCTAATTATAGTACAGTTATACTATGTTCAGATATGCACTTTTATTGAGTCAATATTCGGTTAATTGAGTACAATATTCTAAGTGTTCAGGCATAATAATATACGCAGTTCAGCTGCTTATTCCATATTCATTTGACAGCTGGTAAACAAAACAGCTTGTGGTTTCAGCAATATTGTTTTTATTTTGTTTTTTTTTTCTTCTTTTTTGTTTGTCGTTGTTGACATTTAAGTTGTCAAATATCAACAGAAAGTGTTCGAATAATTCTAATATGCGCACTGAACATACTTATGACAGCGCTGCATTTTAAGTTTTACTCAATCATATAACAATTTTCGTATTTATTGCGCAATTATTAATTGAAATTTTATATGAAGTATTGACCTGAATAATGGCGTTTATTGCGATTTACGTAATAAAGGTGCATATCTGAACACCGTATTACGTGCAATTTTTTTTATTGTACCAGTTCTTCCAACAATTGCTTCCGGACTTTGCCAGTTAACAAGGATCAAATTATGTATTCAGTCAACAAGATTTGCAATTTTTTTTATTCTGTTCGGTCACAGTAGCGTGCACTGCGTCCATTTCAGTATCGTCCTAATTGTTCTACTAAGAGAACAATGGACAAGCACCTGTACGTAGACGAAAACCTCCTCTTTGTCCGTAAAAGTGTGCAGGAAATTTTCAAGAAGACGATTTCTCATTTCTCACAAGAACAAGGCCTTACGGAGATCACAATTTGAGGAATTTTGCATTGGGACTTGGTTCTGTATCAGTACAGAATTCAACTGACCCAGGAACTGAAAATAAGAGACCAAAGACAACGACATGTGTTCAGTGAATGGGCTAATATTTCATTGCAAAATTCTTTTCGCTTAGAGGACTATTTCTGGATGAATTTGGGATGACACTAATGCATCCAATGCATGCATGCAATGCATTGCTGACAGAGTTTTCCATTCAAAATTTATTTGAGAATGATGTTGGCTGTCAATGGCAAGCACTACACGATGATTATTAACGTTGATCTTTTGGCTTGAATTGAACGATTTGGACACCACCGACATGTGGTTTAAACAAGACTGTACCACATGCCACAGCTATTGCCTTATTGTATATTCCGCACAAGCGATTTTAAGGCATTTTCATCTCACATGGAAGCGATGTAAGCAGGTCACTGGGATGGTGCAATTTGACTCTGTTCAGCGTTTGATTCTTGTTGGGTTTTCCTAAGTCCCAGGTGTATACGAATAAGTTATAAACCTCAAAGGCCGTCAAATTCAGCCTGATTTATGCGCTATGATTTATGAGCCATGGAAAATTGAACATTTCGCCTACGCTCCACCCTGAGAAGGCGTGGATAGATTTGGGCGCCACAAATAATGACATGAATAGGTATTTCAAATGAAAACAAAATTTCTCACACAGACATTATTTCATTTGAATTTAAATATAGGGAGTGCTTAATAAATTATGACGTTAACGTTGCACTTACCTGAACTCCTCAAAATGTTCTTCAAATAAATAAAGGGACATAAAAGTTTATTTTAAATTTAAATGAAAACTATACTGCAATTCCGTTGTTAATTTTAATTTAATCTAAAAAGATTCCTCTTTAAATTTAAAAATTTTTTGGGCGTTTTCTTTAGTGACCACGTGTATTAACCACCAAAGTCACACAAAAAGAGAATCGTCCGTTAACAAAAACCAATTTCGAGTCTTGAAATGAAATACTCAATTACAATCCGAAAAAAGTCTTTGAAAACCTGAAGGTTTAATTTGTAGTTCCAACTTTGCATTCGCTGGCCGCTTTTAGTCTTTGGCCTTTGCATTGGTATTCTTTTATTCTCATTTTTCTTCTTTTTAATTATTGTTTCTCGCCTCTGGTTTTTCTTTTTTTCATTCTTTCTTTTCTATTTTTTTTTTTTTTTTTGTGGTAACTGGATGTCCATTCTTTATTATCGCCACGTAAACAGACTCCAAGACAATTGCCAAGGCATTCGCCAACATTCATTTGCTTTCCAATAATGTTTGTCTTCAACGCTGCAAATCAAAATGTACTGCTGTACGGCAAGAGGCAACATAATTGACTATTTTCACCGTGGAAAAGTTCTGGAATAAAAAAACGAATTTCTTGCTATTTTTTAAATGTATCTTGTGAATGCAGTTGCCAGTTTTTGTTTTTTTTTTTCTTTTGGTGAAATACTTGATGTTTTTTTACCATGTGGAGAAGGGGATGTTTTTATGCAGATTCTGTTGTGCATGTTGCCCCCATCTTTAGTTGCTGTTTTATTTATGATTTCGCTCTTTGAACGATTGTCTATTCGTTTTGGGTTTTGGTTGTTCGTATTCTTTCTTTTTCTTAATCTTCTTACGCAGTCCACAAATACTATAGCTTTGTGCAGGCATCTGTGAAAATTTATTTCTTCCATTTGGTTGCCGCTATTAAACACACAAAACATTTCTGACATTTTTTCTTTGTTCCCATCTTCGAGAGGTTTTAACACCCTATAAATGTAGGAGCGAAAAATGTAGAAGAAGGGTTAGCATCGAATACCTTAATGAAGTGAATCTTTGGTTTTCCTTTCCCTTGAGACATCCGTCACGTTAAATCAAGGTATGAGTGTATTTTAGCAGGTTCAATTTATATTGTAATTAATAGTCTTGAATGCCATACCTAAGGAATGTCTTCAAGAGAAGTATAATGGATATTTCAGCATATGGTAGAGTATCTTCTAGTCGAAGTATAACTTCTCACTTTTATGTTGGTTTCGCTTTGTTCCAAACTTTGTTCTGATATTTTATTTGATACACTACCTTCGTTCCGGTTTATTGGAGAACATTAATACCAACAGTTTAGAAATACTTTAATCGGCGTTTTCATTTTGATTATTTCTTATGCAATTCTTTTTTACGCATTTCAAAATTTGTTTGGGGAAAAGTTAGTGCCAAATTTTTTGCTGGTAATTTATGCAAACAGAATACATACTTACACTAATACTATGTTCACGTATGCACCTTTATTGCGTAAATCGCAATTAACGGCAATATTAATTTCAATATTTTATATAAAATCTCAATTAATTATTGCACAATTAAATGATAATTGTTATAATATTGATTAAAACTTTAAATACAGCACTGTCATAAGTACGTTCAGTGAGCATACTACAATTTTCCGAACACTTCCTGTTGATTTTTGACAACTCAAATGTCAACAACGACAAAAAATTGCCATTAATAAAAGATTTCTTTTCAGCAAACTTTTCAGGATTACCAAATTTTTCTTTCTGATCCTTCTGAGAGAGGCCACTTTCGAATCAAACGTTGTTCTGACCAACAGCAACAGCTTGGTGTTTCTATTTAACACTAGTAAAACATTTTCAAATAATGAATCGTCTTCCATTTTTTTCACAAAATTTTTCAAATTTAATTAATTTTCGCGACCAAAATAAAAACAATGTTGTTGTTTATCAGCTGCCAAATGAATATTGAGTAAGCTGAATATTGCTTATATTTATTATACCTGAAAGGTTAAAATATTATTCTCAATTAACCGAATATTGACTCAATTAAATTGCATACGTGAACATAGTATAACAGAGAAATAATAATTTATTAAAAAAAAGAAAATTTTAGGGGATGCAAGATGTGTAGTCTTAATAATAAGAATGTATCAGTAAACTCAATGAAATTTGAAACAATGTACAATGCTTACAATATTTTACTGAATATCAAATATTTGACGTGTGTGGAATTTGTTCGAATTTTAAAATCCAAGACGAAATCCATAAATTTTAGCAGCGCCACATTTAGCGTTAACAATGCAAAATTTTTTCTTAACAGAGTAAAATTTGCCCTTAACAGAGCACTGTTAACTGTTTAACAGCATCCACCTGAACAAGGTCATTTGTTTAAGAACGAATTTCAGGGCATATACTAGGTCTATGAGTACCATATCATACTCAAAGGAAGGTTCCAAGGCCCCTTAAAAGAATTTTTTATGACAATTTTTTTTACTCTCAGATCTATCTCAATCTATGGAGAGCAAGTTGCTAAAGGAAATAATTTTTACATATTTCGATTCCTTCCACACTTCTGAGCTAAGGTTTGGACCGATTTCTCTAGTCCAATAAGACAGCATTTCCTTTGAACCCCTTGTAGGATTTTTACGTCTTCTTTTCTATTAATGTGAGCCATAATACTGAATTTTACGTATGTAATATTAATAGTATTTATTTAATAGTCTTTATGTATTGCCACTCTTGGACTTGTTTCCATTCCAGTTTTCGGTCTACTACAACACCTATTTATTATATCTGCATTTTGTTTGCTAAGGAAACAGAGGTCATCATAACGAGTGTTCTTCATTTCCCTCGTAAACAACCAGATCTTCATTGTAAACGCATACATATTAAGCCCCTTGGACGTGCTCTGATCACTGCTATTCTCAGAGCATCTTTCTTTGTTGCACATAATTGATCTTGAGTATTTTCTCTCTAAGGTATTACAATATCGTTCACTCAAAACAGACTGGCTCAAGCCTTGGATTAATCTCCCTAGGAGACTAAGTGTTGTGCTAGCCCACTGCTCTGTCTGATGTATCTCGATGTACATTGTCTTTTAATTTCATGTTCGCACTATAACCAACTAGTAGTTGCCGTAATCTAATAGGTAGGGAGTTGGCTTATTAGATGTGCGGCCACGGTTCAAACCCCAGGTCAGACATCTACTACAAAACAAAATATGAAAAATTTTTCTTCGGCGACTTCCTCTCGGCATATTACCGTCATGAAAAGTTTCAAAAAATATCTGCCGTTATTGATGTATGCGTGTTGCGTGAATGCCAGCCTCCTATTTGATATCGTACTTTTTACCGCAGTCTCAACAGCGTGCTCCATTGTCCTTTGGAATAGCGCAACTTTCTTTGCCAGGATTAAGTATGAAAGCGGGCTTTACTTTCTGCCAACTTTTGCAGTGTGTATGCATTAGGGATTGTAATTTTATTTTTTCTTTCTATACAAACTGAGTCATTTAACCTCCTGAATTTTAATGTAATTTGCATATGATTTAAATTTAAAAAAATAATGTTCTTTTGAAGCCTTAAAAGGTTTCTTAACATTTGTTTTGTAATACATTTCAATGAATCATTCGGTATAAATAAATTAATTGCATTTTGAAGTGTTTTTTTATGCACGAATAATGATTTTTTTCGTCCATTAACCAGACAATATTAATGAAAAAAAATACCGAAAAGGAAAGGTATTTTTACTTCAATTGTAAATAAACAGTGAATGAAAATAAATTCTTACTTCCGTGATATTCGTGCATCCAATGTGAAGTTTCTTGAACTGTAAGAACACATTTTAATTTTTTTTAAATCTTTTTAAAACAGAATTCTTTTGACACTCTCTCTTTCCAATCATGGAAATTATGGTGTGATCTTTAAAAAATTTATTGTATTTGTACGTTGCCTTTGCATCTATAATTGAGGCCAGAAATAAAACTCAACAGGGAAATAGAATTGATGATTACGTTCCTCAGACTGTATTACGAGGAATATTAACAGAGTGACCCAATTTAATGACCCTGACTTGTATAAGTTTGTTTATGCGCGAATGTATATATAAAGTGTGTACGTTATTTGATAATAAATCATAAAACATTCTATAGTTTTTGCTTTTGTTCTTCTTTTTTACACACAAAATGACAATGCCAGCCAGTAGACATTATATTGTATAATAAAACTCTTTAAACACACGCACACACACAGTTTCATTTACTCTCTCTCTCTCCACTCTGTCACATTTATCTGTCTTTGGTTTTCGTCAAAGTTTAAACTAATTTATCTACGTAAGCATACGCAGAGAGAGCGAAAGACAGAATGTGCGTGTGTTACAATTTTTTTAAAAATAATTCATGCGGAAATACAAATACACACATACACACACATGTGTATTGTCTATTGGTCTCCTTCTTCATAAATACTTGAGTTTTTCTGTGTGTGGCACATGCATGTAAAATCAGTGGTAAATAAATAGGTCAACGTGTTATTTCTCTTGTCGTATTTTAAAACAAAAGAAATGCTTTTGAAATGTATGCATTTCGGTCTGTTTGTAGCCATGAAAACCCCTCCTGTTTTTGTTGTCTTTTGTTTTTAATTAAACAAAAAAAATAAAGAAAAGAGAGAAATAAAAAGCAAAACATTACAGCAAGAACAAAGAAAATATTTAATTTGAAAATTCAAGTCATATGAAAGTACAGACATTGTTAACTAATTAGCACAAGAAATAAATGATCTACTACCACATACATGTCCATTACTATAATAACATCGTTGACCTTAAGGCAATAACAGGGTCTCCCAGATGTCTTTTTTCTTATTCAAGCTAAAGAGTAAAAGATTTCATTGTGGATAAATAATTCAAAATCTACTTCTCTATTTAACTTACTTAATTCGTCATTAAAATTCTTTATTCAGGACCACGATCAAGTTTCTCGCACCAACCATGTTGTGTGTGTGGACCTACAGTTTAAAGTCGATTCCGAAAGACAGATTTTAAAGACTTTTTGCCAGAAGACTGTTGAGAAGAAGTCACGAAGAAATATTTGTATCGAGATGTCTGTCCTGTGGTTCTAATGAGCCAAAACACTACCTACTAGACTACAGTGACTTTAATCAACTTCCACATCGTTTTGATGATCAATTGATATTGATACATGAATACATTTTTATGGTAAATGTCCACTTGTTTCTAATCAATTATCCACTGCTGTTTGTAGGTGTATTTTTACATAAATTTTCCGAATTATATTTGTTTTGTTCTGTTCTTACCATATAAAGTTGTATAATTTTTAATTAAAAATCGTATCGTTGCACACACATTTGCTATAACTTTCCATCGGGTGATAAACTTTGGACTTTGTGTCATGCACACGTTGCATTTGAAATTCTGTTAAATGAAGGAATCAGAACAGAATTTATTTTTGGAAATGAAACAAAAACTTATTTTTGTATTTTATATTTAAAGATTTTTATTTAAAAGTTAATTTATTTATAACAGAAACGCCATGTCCATATACATAAAAAAAACAATCGAGCATTTTAGAAATATGGAAATATGGACGTTGACTTTGGCTGTTATGTACAGTCTTTGCTGGAATATGCTTCTAATATCGCAACTTTTAACATTTCATTTACTTCTACTTTCATGTGAATGTGGTAGATAACGTAGATAACAACTATTTTGTGCTGAAGTTGACTTAAAGTCCTGAGGAACTTGATGTTTCAACATTATGCTCTCTCGACGAATTTTATTAAATTCTAACGTTTTTACTTATTGGCCACATATGATTGCATGGTTTCAGGTCATCTAAGGCAAAACGAATCGAAATTATACACCATCTGCCCGGTCATTTTGCCTTCGTTTCGGACGATGTCTGTCCTGAATATATAATAATTAGCACGTGAGCATGTAGTAAATAATATTTGCAATTTCTGTGTTATGTTGATCAGTTCCCTTAGTGACATGTTCGCCACCATGGCCAGATCTTCAAACGTTCCGATGACGTCGGCACTCACATAAGAAATGTTGCAAACATTCGGTTTCCTCCAAATCATGGCAGCTTCAGAAGTAATCCTGGTGGGGCAGACTGAGCTTGTCAGTGAAACTGCCTAGAGCGCAGTGTCCCCTTAGAATGCGAAACGTTTTCTTGTCGAATTCAAGTAATGTCCTGGTTCTCCCACTGCCCTCTGCTGGACACAGCCGTTTTGAAATTCGGTAACCAGGTATGTCGGACCAAACACGACTTGTTGAATTCCATTGCGCTTTTTCCATTTTGGAAAAGTATTCCTGTAGAGGCGCATATATCTCCTCTATCGCCTTCCTTCCTTGGACATCTTTGTGCCAGTTCGTACGCCTTTTCATTTCCCTTTTTGCCACAGTGCCCCAGAATCCAGTAGAGACGAGTGTTGTGTCGGCGTATACGGTGTAAACAGTTAAATTTTCAATCATAATTTTATTTAAAATGATTCACTCGTTCTTTTTTTTTAACTATTAAACGTAAAAACAGTATTTTTCATCTTTCAATATGTTGCAGAAAATAATTTCAATCCATAAATGACAATTATTTGTGGAACGTATTCATTAACAAATTTTAAAATTTTCATATCTTAGGGCCACTATTACAACTTGCCGTTAACTAAAGGAAGGATTTTAACGGGCAGATAAAATGTATTTCATTATTATAAGCAGACGATATGGTAGAAGTGAGCGTTAAGCTAAAGGGAGGATCATCCTACCGGTGACTTTTAAAGTTAAGTTTATTTCTGAACTTACCATATTATTAATATTTTCAATATGGAAACTTCAAATATAAACAAAATAAGTAAATACAATAAAAAAAGATGCCCGCCGTTTCCACTACATTTACAAAAAAGTGGTTGAATTGAGCAATGAGTTTTATCGACATTGCTCCGGCACAGCCATATTTTTGAAAAAGTTAACTTTATTTTATCTGTAGGTTGTAATAACGAACAGAAGTTAAAGGTGACTTTAAAGTTCACTTTAGCTAAAGTTGCCTTCAACTAACCCAAATTTAACGGGAAGTTGTAATAGTGGCCCTTAGATGTGTATTTAATTTAATTAAAAAAACCGGGACATCGACATGTATGGAATTTCTGCCATACATCTGCTCTACTTCATTCTACTCAAAACAATTAAGGCAACGAATTTTACTTACCCCTTTACAGCAACGCTGATGATGAAGGGGAGCAAATTAGGTTAAAGTATCTTGCGTATATACAGTGGACAGCAAAAGTCTCCACAGGCTTAACACTCTTCCACAAAGTCCCCATATGACCTCAAGAGAGTATTTAGAAGTTCATTTGAAAGAACGGTTACCGAATCGCTAAACCTCAAACAAAAGTTAACTGAAAAACCTACTCATGGTGCCACCGGAAAACACTAAACAATACTTGTACATTCAATTCCAAATGGATTAAATGGAGTGCTTGACCTTGGGGGATATTCTACTGAATACAGGGGATAACATTTTCATATATTAGGCCTTTGAATTTTAAATTTACTCAGGGTTCTGCTTGGGGCTACCTATGGAGTCATCTGAAACTTTTCCTTATTTTCTCTTGTTTTTGAAAAACATTAAAGAATTGTATGTTTTATAATAAAATAGAAATAAATTAATAAAATAAATATAAAAAGCCTTAAATTTTTATACAAACTTTTGTTTAAAATTCATGAAATTGCAAAAATATATAGCCGTACTAAGTCTTTTGCTATCCACTGTATGTATGTATGTGAGCATTTCATTAATTTTACTACAACTATTCTTAAAATTAATAAGTATTTAGTTGTCATTGAAAACTGAAACTGAAAAAGGTTGATAACAGTGTAGAGCCGCCTTGTAGCGATAAGAGGCATTTAATATACGATTCTTGAAGTTAGTGGAAAGGCTAGTTTTCCATCGCAACTTGAATTTTACTTAGTTGGAAAATAAGTTTATGTTTGTATCGCGACGATTACTCTGGTTTCGGAGGAGGAATAAGTCTGTGTATGACTGTTAAATGCCATGCCTGAAGTATATATTAATATAAAGCCGGCTGTCATATACATTTCTCTGTGGAAAAGCTGCTGATATGAAAAAATTTTCTATCGATAATATTGCTTATCAGCAACCTCTCAATACTAATAGGAAAGTTTTGTATCAACTTGTGTATGAGGCCAGACTCCTTCGACTGTTTGGGAAATGTCTATAAAGAGAACAGAGCCGTATCTCTTGTTTTTTAAATCACTTCTTTGCCATTTCTTCAGGCATCATTATTAGTATGCTTATGTATGTAACATACTACTATCATTAGTTTTTGAAACAGTTTTACTTGAAAAATTGTTCTTAATAGACTTATAGGCATGTAAGACTCCTATCATTACAACTAATAGAATAATTTTGAAGTAAAATTGAGTTAAATAATAAATAAAAATAAGTTTTCTTATAGCTCCACCAGGCACTTTTATTAGCATCCTTTTACTGATTTCTATAAATTTTGGGAGCTTTCTTTTGGGTGAGATGAACAAAATTTTTTTTTAATCTCTCAAGACTCCATCAGCAGCTGGTAAACAATAACGAATTTTAAGTGGTCAGTAAACTATTCCCATTTTTCAGGAAAATATCGCGAGTCGTTGGGATGCAAAATTTTCATAAAGGTGGTTTAAAAATAACAGGTACTTTAAGGTTTCTGGTTGAACTTTGACTCTGGTGTAGAATATGGTAGATACGTTTCAAATATTTCGTTAGGGAAAGTGATTTTTGTGACTTTTTGTTGAGAAAATCTATCCTATTGCCACTCTCGCCAATCTCTTCTTGTTTCAGTAACCATTCTTTCCACATCTACAAAGAAAATTCTATAACAATCGTACATTTTCTGTTCAGTAAACGCTAAGATATTTTTGTTATACTTAATACTTTTGCTCATCCTTATAACTATTGCGATCGTCAGCATTTCAAATTGTAAATAGTCCGAAGACAAATCTAGAGAATCCCGAGTTATGGAATTAATTTCTGTACATATTTTTTCTCTTTCACACAAAGTCAATTCCATCTGAAATTTTCTGCCTAGCGGACAATGATGTGCAATCTCAACCTCTAGGCGTAACAATCCGATATAAGCAAAAGATGTGTTGAGCATTGTAGTTACGGTTACAGATTTATAGAGCCTGTTAATTGAAAAGATAGTTTACGACTAAAATTAAGGACATTAACATATTTGCTCAAAATGCCTCTACTGATTTAAATCAGACCAGGCTCTTATTAAACATTTCTAGCCGCTTGTGGCGTATGGGAAACATTATGATCAGGTTAATTTGATCAAGTAAATATTCCTGAAGAATGTTGTTCAGTCAAACAACTTTCCCCATTTGTATTATCAAGCACTCTGTCATCATGCTAACGCTTAGCACTGGAACATGGTTTGAAACATGACTACGTTCTAAAATATTCAAATGTAAACTTTATAATGTTGCTGTACTTTTGTAAATGTTTTCTTTTGTTTTTAAAATATTTTGTTTTTACAATTTTTGTTCCGTTTATTAATGAAGAAATAAAACCATGATTTATTTTTATTTTTTATTATTTTATTTTTCTGTTGCGCGTACATTAACCTTTACGGTATATTGTTGTCGACAGTGTAACAGTGCAACAACACCAACAATTACTTTGAAATAAAATTAGCTCGTGCAAATGTGTCTGAAACAAAAACGCAAAAAAATAAACATAAAATAGGCGTTGAAATCAGAGGAGAAAAAAAAACAGAAAATGAAAATGCTGAATACAATTGTAAGCGAATGAGTAAGTGGCTGAGTGAGTGAGTGACTGACTGCTGAAGATGACGGCGGCGACGCCGACGATGATGATGTTGATGGCATTACCGCTGATCTTGATGTTGAAGGCGATGTCACTAAAGTTGTTGTATTGTTGTCGTGGCATTGAGGAGTGTTTGTCTCATAATGCAGTCCATTGCTTTCTTTGTTTCGTATTGTTTATGTTGTGAATTTTCCTTAAAATTGTTCCCCCTTTTTAAGAGGCGACTACAAGTAGTTTGTTTTGTTGTTAGTGCCGTTCTCACTGTTACTGTTGTACTTGTGGTTGGTGGATGTCGTTTTCGTAGGTCTCTCTCGTAAGGTCAATAAATTCGTGAAATTAGCTTCGGGAGAAATTTTATACCGTTTCTACGTTGGCGTTTTGAATTTTTGTTTGTTTTATTTTTGATTTTTGGCGATGATGATGATGATGATATTGACCAGTTTAGTTAAAAGCTGTTCCTTTTGTTGTTATTGCTGTTGTGTTGTTATTGTTTGTCTTCTCGTTTTGTTTGTTTTCTCCAAATGTAAGTTTTAATGTGAAAGTCTTTGTTAAGGCAATAACTGGTTTCATATTTTGTATATGTTTTGTAGTCGCATAGCTATTGCTGTTGTACACGTTTTAATTTTGATTTTTTGTTGTTGTTGCTTTATTATTTATGTTGTTGTTGTTGGTGTTTTATCGTGTTTTTTGCGCCTTTTTATTAATTAAAATTGATTAACAATGTTTAAAAGGCTGAAAAATCACAAAAAAAATTATAAGCACTCACACTACATAACAATCGAATAGGATTGTCGATAATGTGTAGTGAATGAAAAAAGGTGGGATTGTTTTTAAAAATAATTGTTTGAAAATTAGTTAATAAGAAATGAATACAAATGTATACCACTAGTATAGTGATTGCAATGCTGAATAATACAATACATATGTATGTATATTTAACGTACAAAAAGGTTTCTCTAATTCCAGTGTCTTTTTGTCAATTCACACACTGAACTGCCCACGTGCATTCGTTATGGTTGTTGCATTACCAGTGTAACTGTTTATGTCTTATACTATAGAAAACCATTTGCCAACACCATTGTTGAATTGTCGGAAAATACAATGTCAGTTAAATTTTTAAAGAAAACAACATCCAACTGTACCATCTTACCACAATACTCACCTTACAGAAACGAGTGAGAGATACACAAACGAAAACGCAAACTTACAGTTTTAGCGGAGCCACTTTAGGCGTTAACAGAGCAAAATTTGATATTAAAAGGACCACTGTTAACTGGTTAACAGAACGAATCAGTAAAAGCCTCTAGTTTTGGGAGCTAATTGTAGAATATATACCAAGTCTAGGAGTGCTATTCCTCATCTAAACGAAAGTTTCAAAGTCCATTTTATATAACATTGACAAAATAGTTTCATGTAAAGGAATATTTAGTGTGAAAATTGACTTTGGAGATTATATTAAAAATATACCTCAACACACAAATGGGGTACAAGGGGGCTACAGCAAAACCATGTTAATGGTACATCTCAAATAATCATAACATTCCAGAAAGCTGGCTTTGAAAAAACCCATTTTTTAATGAAATTTCTAGAAGAGATCAGGGGTCAAGTCTCAAAAATATGGAAGTAAATGGAATGGAATGCGATTGTTTTTAATAAAAACATCCGTTTATTCTTCAATCAAGTTAGACAGGCTTGATTGAACAACTTCTTGCACCAACTGACTTCTAGAAGATTAAAGTAAAGTAAAAGTAAAATCGTGACTTAAAAGCCGTCATGTCATAGTTGCAGGCAGACTATATTATGATAAGCTCTGCCCAATTGACAAATTATAACTTTTTAAGCTCTCTATTACACTGGAAGTCTTTTTAGTTGAACAAGTGTTACAAGTACATACAAGTAATGGTTATACTTGGGCTTTTGTGTCTCGAGCTACTAATGTTGGAACAAATTTCTTATTCACGCTTTATTGGACGTTTAAAACAACCTAAAACGAAATGTTATTTTTACTGATCCACTGGTCTGGTAGATTCTAGAAGAAATCACATTAAAAAACAAATAAAACAATTTTGCATTGTAAACCAAAAGTTAAAAACTCTTGAATAAAGCCGGACATATCCACCTTAGTCTGATAGTTTCTGCATTTAAGTGACGTATGAAAATAGATTTTAAAATCAAATTACCCCAGACACAAACCAATTTAGTTTGCAGAGTTTTGCTAAACAATAAATTTAAGACATGAAAATAAAAACAGGAAAAACAATAGATTCCTGGATAAAATTAGGTAAAGAAGCACAATCTGGTGGAATAAATGTATTAAGAACTACAATGAACGGATAATCATACATTTTCAAATGCTAATTTAAATTGTTACATAAATCAATATGGGGACTAATTGCGACAACATGGGGTAACGTAATGTATATTACGTCCAACTAACTAACTAATCAGAACACCTAACAGAGCTAGTTTTGATAGTAGTATCTTAAAATCCATTAAATTGCGTTTTCGTGGGAAGACAGGACAACAAAGGTGGCCCAATCAGATTATTTTCAATGTAAATTAGGCCCAATTAACTAAATCAATATCCAGAATCTTTAACAGAGTGGATCCCTCCATTCCTTTCCAATCACCCTCAATTTTTCTATCTTTTTTCAAAATAGATGGCATTGAACACAACTGGAATTAGTGTTTATAACCACCATTCGAAATATAAACGCAATAAAACTTGACAAAATATTAGAATTAATGGGAATTTTTTTTAGTTTACCTTTATTGAGCCTTAATTCGTTGTTTAACAAAAGTACTGTTAATAATATAACATACTACTGTTAGTAACATAACCGTGCTCTGTTAACCAAGTCTTTGTGTCTCGGCTAGTTGTCTTTAAAATCTATCTTCACACACATATTTAAGTTATAATGCCCCTGTAGAAGTAAGGAAGAAGTTTTCAGTGGCGAGAAAACAATTTTATTTTTATATTTGTGTTGCCGCTGGCTCCTAATTAAATATCTCGCACTGTGTTATTTACCTGAATCTACACGTTTTATTTTATTTATTTGATTAAAGTATTAAAAATAATTTCATGATCAAGTCGCATATAATTTTTTTTTAACATTTTTTGTTTGTTTTTTTTTTTTGTTTTTTTAATTTTATCTTTAGTTATTTGCAATAAATATCAGCGTATCAATTTATGTATACACGCTCAAACAGTTGAAATTAATTTCTTTTTTGTTGATTTTTTTTTAAATTATATTTTAAAACTTTCCTTAAAGACTTGTTTCTGATAATGAAATGAAATTATTTTAAAAATAAAATAAAATTAAATATAATGGAGTGTAAAAATGCACAAAATTAATGCAAATGATATACAAATACTGCACACAACTCGCTACAAAAAACAAAAACCGAACCGATGGACATGAAAAGTAACAGGCCCGCATGTAAATGTCATGTCCATTAATGCAAACGTAAATGTTGATTTCTAGGCAATGAAAAATAAAAAAACGCAAATGGAGGCAAGAAGCAAAACGATCTAGAAAACGGTGTGCGCTTCTCAAAAAAAAAAAAATTCTGAATTCTGACGCAGTCACAGTCAGTTTAAGATTTAGATTCCTATTCAGATTGCGTTTTTAACAATACAATTATTGTTGTTGTTGTTTGTTAGTTTTATGGGTTGTATGTTTTTATTTATTTTATTTTATTTTATTTTTGTAGTTTTTATTTTTAAATATAATAATTTACATTGAATGCAAATTTTATTTTGATTTTGTTTTGTTATCGAATATTTTTTGTTTTTTTTTTTCTTTTTTTTCATATAAAAATTTACTACGTTTTCTTTTCGTTTACATTTAACTCACATGGTTTTATTTTGATTTTGTTTTTTATTATTTTTCTAGTTTAAATTTTAGTTTTTTTTTTGATGTTGTATTAGCGTGTGTATTTCCAAATTTGTTTTGGTTTTATTTGCTTTAAACTGGTTTTAATTTAAGAACTTGGTTTAGTCGTTATTTATTTTAATTTTTTAACAAAAAAAAACAAACTGTTATACAATCATATCGACTGTAATATAAAAAAGCGAATTTGTTCTCTAATAATATGTATTTACATAATGTGTTAATATATGTATGTATGTACACTGTTTCATTTTAACTAAAGGTTCTTTAGGGTACGAGTTTATTTTTCAGTTTATTTTTAATTTTTTTATTGCTTATCTTAAATCCAGTTTCGAAGTCGCGTAGTCTAGTAGGTAATGTGTTGGCTTATTAGACGCAAAGCCAGGGTTCGAGCCCCAGGCCAGACATCAAAGACAAAATACAAAAAGTATTTCTTCGGTGACCTCCTCTCAGCAGATTTCTGGCAAAAACTCTGAGCGTAAATAAAATTGCCATGAAAAAGTTTCTCAAAAATCTGTCGTTCGGAGTCGACTTTAAACTGCAGGTCCCACCACTCATATATAAAAATTAACACACACAACATAAGTGGTGTGAGAAACTAGGACGTTGTACAATCGGTAAATTCGACCTCCGGGTACTGTACTTGTCTTAATTGACAAGTACACGTCCTCTAACCTAACCTAACCTAACCTAAGTCCAATAGAAATGGTAAAATGTGCTTAGAAAAGTTGTTCAACACTTGAGATGCCAATAAAAGGAACTAAAATTTCAATATCCAAAGCAGTTAAAAAATACATACGCAGACAATCTCTGCTTAAAACCCCGAAAAAGATGAAGAACATTGGTATCTGATGGATTTCGAAAAAAATATATGTATTTTCTGTTGTCATAATCGTTCACCTGTGACTGTAATAAGAAATGAGACATAAAAGGTAATAGACGCTTGTATCTGCAACCACAGCATGGCACTGAGACTAATAAGCATCCCTAGACTTATACTATGTTCTGATATGCACTTTTATTGAGTCAATATTCGTTTAATTGAGTACAATATTTTAAATGTTCAGGCATAATAATATACGCAGTTCAGCTGCTTATTCAATATTCATTTGACAGCTGGTAAACAAAGCAGCTGGTTTTTTCAACAACATTGTTTTTATTTTGTTTTTTGTTTGCCATTGTTGACATTTAAGTTGTCAAATATCAACAAAACTTGTTCGGTTAATTGTAATATGCTCACTAAACACAATTGTGCATTTTAAGTTTTACTCAATATAGCAATTTGCGTATTTATTGCGCAATAATTAATTGAAACTTTATATGAAATATTGTTCTCAATAATGGCATATATTGCGATTTAAGCAATAAAGTGCATATCTGAACCCCGTATTATGTAGTACAGTAGGATCTTGATTATCCGTGATGGTCGGGACCGGAAGCATTCCGGATAATCTATTTTCCCGGTTATTTGAGTATCAATTTTGGCTAGTTTTTTAATAGATATTTTTATTAATTAATGAAGGAATATGTACATATTTATATAAAAACTAAATAATTCAAGGATTTTATATACATATGTACATGTTTCAAAAATATAAAAAAACCACACTTCTCAAATTTCTAAATTAAACTAAACAGGTTTACAAATATGCTTCTGACTCATCGTATACTAAAGAGGGAATTCCTCTTTTTCGCTTGTTTGTCCAAAATAATAGAAAAAATGTTTTGCTTATAATCACGGATAATAGAGGTAATCACGGTTAAACGATGCAGAAAAATTTAAGTCGATCCAAAATAAAATTAAGTCGATGCAAAAAAAATTCTTTTTCCATCCCGGATAATTGATGTTGCCGGATAATCAAATCACGGATAATCAAGGTCCTACTGTACAATAATTGAAGTTAACCCATCTTTATTGCCTTAAAGAACACACGTACATATATCCACGCAAATACGTAGAGAAATCTTTGCATTCTTAACTTATTATCGCAATTTAGGCCGATTGCGCAGCTAGAAATGCGCTTATCTTCAACAGTTTATAATACTTTTGCTTGACAAAAGCTTTTTTTTGTGTGACCAATTATCTGACCAGCTTCCGGGGTTTTAGAAATTATTATTTTTAGAAAATTTCGTTCCTGGATATTAATGATATTGTGTATATAATATACGTAAATTCACACCGACTATCAAACTAACATCTCCCTGTTACAAATAGCAGAACCAAGACAAAAACAAAATAACAGAAATCCTACAAAACAGAAAATTATAGGAACAAATACACAAGAAAGTATGAGAAACAAAACAAAGATCAAGATTCAAGAACAATTCGAAACAGAAAGGTCTCGAAGTTGCCTGTCCTAAAATAAGAGAGTACAAATAAAGCAAAGAGTAACTTTGCCAGTCAGTCAGTAATACGTAGAGAGTAATGTAAGTGATGGGTTTCGTTGTAATTTAGGGATTATATAGTTATAGCACAGCATTATCGATAAAAGTATATTGTTATTTAAATAAATAAAGAATTCGTTGCAATTATCAATCATTTTCTATAATTTTTATTTGTTGCAATTTGATCTGTGTTCATATCTATTCTTATAATTTCTTGTTGTTTTATTGTGGTTTGTTTTCCTCGTCCTCTGTTCATGTTTCCAGAATAAATCCGTAAACAATACATTGTATTTGTTCTAGTTTATCCCAAAAGGTGTGTAATTGTAACATATTTACTTTTGTTTTCTTTTTTTTACTTATTTTTAAATTAAATTAAATAAACACTGACCGGATTCATTTGGAAATTACTTCCTGTTGAAATTATTTCTTAAAATTATTCCAGTTTTATGCTCCTAAATGATGGTCACTTTAAGACTCTAAAAATTTTATTGCCATTTTAATGATAATGACTTTGCTAAGAGTGACCGTTTAAAATAAATGTTTAAACATTAGAATACAACTTATGAGTTAAAATGTTTACATTTTTTATTATAATTTACATACTATACTATGTAGTCATATATCATGATCATTAATTAAATTATTTTATTTTTATTTTTCTCTTTTCTTTTTTCTAGGTAAGTTTTTGAAAGACCTTAAATGAGAATAATTGTTAAAATTCAGTTTTTAATTGTAAGTATTACAAAATATCATACATATATAAGTATAGCAAAATACTATAAAATTTTTTAAATTATTATTGTTTTTATTTATTTAAATAAATAAATTCTTATCACATCGAATTCTTAATTAACGTACGTTATCGTTATCGAACTTATTAATCGATTGTAATTCGGTCGATATTAAAACAAAAGTTATTTTTTGCAAATTGATATTGAAATGACAATTTTCTTTCTAAATTCAATCAACGTAAACTTGCATTGAAAGTACGAGGCATCTCCGTAATCTTTTGCTACTGACCGGTTTTGCCAGACATTTACAGAGAGGCAGCCGCCGAAGAAATATTTTTTCATGTTTTGTTTTGCTTGAGATGTCTTCGGCTGGATTTTCAACTTTGGCCTGATTTCTATTAAGTCAGCACACTACCTACCTACTAGACTCCGGTGACTTAAACTCCGCCATAATGTACTCTAATTTTATTAGGGCTTGTTATGCAGACAAAAACAAATTAAACGAATATAAGTAAGCAAAAAAAAATACATCGTACGGTATACAGAATTACACAAACAAATACGTAGGAATTTACGAGAAGGGACCAAAACAAAGAATCAAAAAAATATCGTATAGTTGCCAGGCATAAGTTAAAGAAGTATAAATAGAGCGAAAAACGGTGCTGCCAGTCATAGATAAGACGTTATGTGATTAAAACCAAGTAGTACCGAACGCCGAAAGAGTGATTTTTGTTAATAAAGATCGCGAATAAAATTGATAAACACAGTGTTATCAGTTTAAGTGTGTTCTTATTTAAATAAATAAAGGAATTTTAAATAAAGGAACAAATAATGAACAGACGAAGTAAATAATTTGTTCTACTTTACTTGCAGTCATCGAATTCGTGATAAATCAACATTTTACAAAACATGGTCGACATTACACAGAAAATTATTTCTTTTGAAGCATTATTCGTGTGCGAAAATGTTCATGTTACTTACAGTCTAAACAGTTTCAAATCTAATATTCATAAACACTGCATTCGCATTCACTTCAAAGCAAATAAAATTTAAGAGTCAATAACAATTTTTATTTGGCAAAATAATTTTTCGCACTTCTTATCAAATGGCCATATACCAGCGAGTATAAGCGATTGTTTGTGCATATAATATATGAGTTATTATCGTAAACGACAAAGGTGTCAGGTATGATAATACAGTCTTGTATTTTTTTTTTACCTTTTTCTACTTTTTTATTTTACTGTTGGCGTGTTGTTGTTTTTTCTTTAACTTTACTTTAAAATATCGCATAAACTTTACTACAAAGCAAGTGTTATTGGATAAAAACAAAAATTAAAACCCAATGACGTATGATATAATATCGAATAATAACTCATAAATTTGCGAACTTTTCTAAGTGTGCGAGCCAGAAGTTTGTAGTGTCAATTTCAAATTAAATTCAAATCTTTTGTGTCGATTAATTTCAATATAAAAAAAAAGAATTTATTTCAGCGTCCAGAATAGATCGTATTAACAATTTTATGGATCACTTCTTAAATTTAATTTCTCTTTAGAAAATGTCAAAAATTGCTGTTTAAGACGAGACCAGTTTGTACTATAGTCTGACCTATGTACTGTACAGCACTTTTTACTTCATTGGTTGCATAATTAACTTTGGTTAGTTACAAATTTTACCGAATATTAGAAACGAAAATTAAATGAAGCGATACAATGTTGTCTTATTAGACGTTAGGTTCAAACTCCAGGTCCAGACATCTTAAAAAACGAAATATGAAAAAATGTTTCTTCGGTGACTTTCCCTCATCAGATTCCAGGCAAAAAACTCTGAGAGTAAATAAAATTGCCATGAAGTGTTTCTCAAAAATATGGCGTAATGAGTCGACTTTAAACTTTAGGTCCCGCCACATATACACTGAGCGCCATAAGTGAGTCAACACTTTTGTTCTTAAGTATAAAAAAAAAGTTCCTTTATCATGAATTGTTGTTTTTGTTTTAACATTTTATAAGTAATAAATAAACGTTTTTATTTTTGGAAATTTATTCGACTGTTCTCATTTACTTTTCTCGCTATCCTAAGAATTATTTTGCATTATTTCAGTGATGTATACTCACTTTTGGCGCTCAGTGTATATTGAATTAACACACACAACATAAGTGGTATGAGAAGCTTGATTGTAATATTAACTGAAAAGTCCTAATGACCAATTTACTTCACTTACTATTTACACCACTTACTTTATCTGACCGAAAATGGAACTCAACTCTCACGTATGGGCCGATGCTTTGAAGATTTTTTTTAGGTCTCTCGACAGCACATAGGAGAGTGTACCTAAAGGTTAGGTATCTAACTTTATTGATTCATTAGAGCTCCGTCTCAAGATGGCTTGTGTTTGGCTATTATATCTCTACCACAAGCATTTTTCTCTATAGGGACTTGTCCCCTAAAATCATATATTCGTACCTACTATTCGTCTTTCTTGCAGAGCACATTCGTTTTTAGTTGCTTAGCCAGTGAATCAAACACTGGATTACAAACAGAATTCGTTCGTTAGCCAAAACTGTCCGTTTATGGAATTCCATTTTAGCAAAAGGTCTTTCCTGTAACTTATAACGTAAATAGATTCAAATCTGATGTCTACAAACACTTTTCCCTCTTTCCTCCTTCCCAATCGAGGCCATTCCCTGAGTGTTCGTATTAAATAAGAAATAACTCAGACGGCTGATAATGCTGTAGTGAAAGTACAGTTTCGGTATTTTCGATTCTGTTTCGGTAAAAGGATACACATGACCTGCATATCAAATTTGTAGAAATAATAAAAAAAAACTATTGATTGAGTCCGATAGTCAGCTACAGTTGCTAAATTATAAATTGTACCAACAATTGGTGACAAAGTCTAATTTTAAGATAAAAAGTGTTTTTGAATCGTATACTTTTATTTTGTAAATTAAATTCTTTTAATCTTTATTTAAATTTTAAATTTTTTGCCAAAAGTTTTTATTTTCTTCCTGTTTCAAGTGGAAAATATTACAGAAATATTCTGTGGTTTTTATTAAATTCTAATACACTGACAGTGAATGGAATGAAAATAGAAAACAAGAGCAACTGCAAAGTGTACAAATAATTTTAAATATTAGAACACACTGCACAATACTTTTATAGCAAAAATATTTGAAGAAATTAAAATTAGAAATGCATAACAGCAGTTACCAGATGTTGACGATACTAACTCTTGTATTTTAACCTTACTTTGCATATGGTTTGCCTCATTGTAATGTTTCGTATCGGGATTTGATTTTTTTTATTGCGGTTGCCTTTTTAAAAGAGAAGTGATCGTTTCAGACATCATTGTCATGTCTCGTGTCATACTTATCTCATTTCGTATATTTTTTTCTGTTTTACAAACATAATTGCCACGAATCATAAGATTTTAGTTTACTCAGCACAAAGAGAATTTATGGCCCAAAATCCATTAAGAGATTAAAAAAATTAAAAACTTTAATTGTTGTTGCAGTTGCAGTTGCATTTGGAATTTTGGTAATAAATTTATAAATTGGCTTTAAGCCAAAAGAAAATAAAAATTCATTTCTTTTTCTTCCTCTTCTTCAATGTTATTTTCAAACTAATTTCCTTAATGAATTTAATAAAAATAAAAAACAAAAAAAATAAAAAATAAAAAATAAAAACAAACGTATAAATAAAGAATTCCAAAAATAAAATGTAAATCGTTTTCATAAATTAAATGGAAAATGTCATCACATTGGAATCCATTTGCATAAACTAACATTTTAATTCTTAATTGTGACAGCGGAAGTTGCAGTAAGGAAAAGTTTAAAGAAAAACATGAACAATAAATACAAAAATAAAAAACATATTTAAGAATGTCAAATAAAAAGAAATAAAAAAAAACTTCTGTATTTACTTTCACTGGATATTGTACGTATTTGACTTGAATTTGAGCAGATGTATCAAACAGCTTGAAATAAGCAGCAAATTTGTATTATTGTAGTATAACTTAAAAATCGAAATATTTCGTCATACATGAAGTACTTCTGCAGTGTATACGACCACATTTTTCGTCATGGAAATTTGCGGTAATTTTTTTAATGCAGTTCTTATCTATTGAATCCTAGCCTATGCTAGGATGCGAGAGCATATTGTTTACATTTTCGCAATCAGTCACGTTTTTTACGAATTAATAACATATCATGCTTACTTGAAAGTTTCTTAATTTTTGCCAAAGAAAATATTTTTGAATTACTCAAAAGTGACGATGAAATATTGCCCGGGAGAACAGATGAACTATGGCGAGCAGCAGTAGCAGTTCAGAACAAATCGATAATGACTTTTCTGGGAACGTGCCAGATGTTGTGTAATCAGATGATGACTATGTTGATACGTTTTTGCCTTTTTAAAAACGTTTAAAATATGAGCTCGTAGATTGCAAATACAATAAATATAAATTTGTGTTTAGTTTTAATTAAAATTCTTTATTATTCGCACAATTCTCTGTGCCATTGTTCACAACTTGATGTAAACAACAATTGCCTTTTTTGTTATTCCTCTGTTTATACCCTTTGCAAAAACAATAACAATTGTATGACAATTATTCGACAGATCTTTGTAACAGAGAACTTCAAACCACGTTTACTCTCTTCAAACACACCGTGTCTTCACACAAGACTGATTGAACTTCACTAACTCACTCGCCTGCATTGCCTTGGCTTCTATATGGCAGAGTAAACAGTCTGATGAATGTTCTTGAAGGCGAATGTTCGTGACTTCGCATCTATAAATGTAAACATCGTTGTTTACATTCATTATTGTTGTTTGTGTATTTTGTTTATATTTATTCTTGTAGTGTTGTTTGTGGGTTTTTTTTTACTTATTCACCATTTTTTTGTGTGCTGGTGTTTGTTGTTATATTAAGCAGTACGATAATTTGTAAACAGGTTCGTTTACTGCATTGTTTTGTTTTTTGTAGCTTTTGTTTATAATTTTAATGTTAACCGATGTAAAAGCAAAATACCAGTATCTAGATTCTTCATTTTCATAACAATATAATAGATTTGTTCAATCAGTATTAGATGATTCCGTTTCTTCCGTTTTTATCTCAGCCTGGACTTACATTTGAGGAACCCGAACCCATAAAGATTTTCTTTTTTATTTTCAGTAATTTATAGATGAGAATTTTGTAAGATTTATGCAGAAAATTCAAACTAGTACGCCGAACAATTTTTTGATAAATTCATGCTAGAAATCTTGCATGGTTTAACACTGATAACCACGAAATAAAAGTGTTTATTTGCCTACGAATTTTGCACGGACTAATAGGAAAACTTTCATATGAGCTGTATTGCACAAAGCGAGAAAGTCAGAAGACTAATTTTTTTTATAAAACTATGTCAGAGAAAAGATTCTAACTATTAGAGAAATATTTCACTTGATGAGAACATATCAGTAGATGAGCTTAATTTTCTCATTGAAATTGTTGAATAGGATGTGGAAGCAGTCGTTACCTGCTAGTAGAGGACTTCCACCAAAATCATCTGGACTTCCTGACAGATGGACCATCGGACTCTTTAAGAGCAAACGTAACAAGGAGATGCAAATTGTTCAAAAAACCTTAGAACAGAAGCGAGGTTCTTGTGTCCCGACTGTGGTGTTACTTTGTGTATTCCGCATTACTTCAAGGAATATCATATGCTACGAAATTATTATTTCAATTCATTCACATAATTTTTTCTGCATTGAAGTTGTTTGATTTATAAAGTAATATTGTTACGAAAATGGAAACGGTGTACATCGTTTAACATTAAAATAAGCAAAAGCTACACAAACAAATACGACGAACTTGTAAACCAACAACATCAGTATGAAAGAAAAGGGAATAGACAAGTAAGCGAGAACGCAACAACAACCGATGTGAACAAAATACGCAAACAACAATGAAGTCGCGAGAGAATTCTCGAGAAGGTGAAACTCCGAGCATTCGACTTCAAGAACCTTAATCAGACCGATTACGTCGACATATAAAAAGACAAGACAAAGCAGGCAACGAGTTGTAAGAATTCAGTCAGTCTTGTGTGAAGACGCGTTGCGTGTGAAAAGAACAATCGTGGTTTGAAGATCGCCGTTGTAAATTTCTATCGAACAGTTGTTAGTGCTTACGCGAACAGAAGTGCAAAGATGAATAGCGAACTAAACAAATTGTTGTTGTATCATCAAGTTGTGAACAGTGACACATACAAATAGTGCGAAGAATAAACAATTTACCTAAAACTAAATACAAATTTATTTTTATTTTGTTTGCAATCAACGAACTCATATTTTAAAAGTTTTTAAAAATGTAAAAACGTAACAATATATTAAGAAATATTTTGTCAAAATAAATAAAATCACTAATTGAAAGACCACATCCTTTTATTACTTGCGGTGAGATGACACTACTTCAAATCATGCAGAAAAAAAATCACTTGTGAAAGGAGTTGAACAAAAGTTTATTCCCCTGTTAACAAGTTAAATTGCCGACACTTCTGTTGACACTTCAGTTAACGATTAACGTCTTTTGATGTAGTAGGCTTGAACAATTTCTTGGTTTTACGATATCCTGAAACAAGTTTTCGTGAAACAGTCGTTAAATAACTTGGAAGTAGTTCAAGCTTTTTTGTTAAATGTTATGACATTTGTCTTTCGAAGGCTTACAAAAGCTTATTTTTAAAATCTTCATCGACATTTCCACCAAACAGAAGAGTAAGTCTTTATTCTTTTTTTCTTCTTTTTATTGCCTTTTCTGACGTAATATCCATTAGGGCACTCATTTCCAATACAATATAATCTAGTCGACATTAAAAACTTGATGAGTAGAATGTCCACAAACGTCAATTCAATTTATTATGTCCTGAAGTTGTGCTTTTCCTCTTGAACCATTCTCTACGTACATACATACACAATTGGTCACTACAAACCTTCAGTTAAGATTACGATCTAGCTTCTCACACCTCTTATGTTGTGTGTGATAGTTTTTATACCAGAGTGGCGGGACCTATAGTTTAAAATCGACTCCGAAAGACAGATTTTTTTGACAAACTTTTCATGGCAATTTTTTATTTACTCTGAAAGTTTTTGCCTGAAATCTGCTGAGGGAAAGTCACCGAAGCAATATTTTTTCATAACCGTGGCCTCACGTCTAAAAAGCCAACACACTACCTACGACTTAAAATCATCCTAACAATCCTATACTGACTTATGTAGATTTAATGAGGAATAAAAACTAACAAAAAATTTGTCGACGTAAATCGAGGGATTAGTATAGTGTTGTCAGAAGCACTTAATGTTAACAAAGATATTACATTTTAGAGCCATCTGCCGGAAATTTGTAATCGAACGTTTTCGAACTTGCTAGAACATGTTTTTTGTTTGTAAAATGCCAACAGAATTTTAAATGTAATTATTATTATGGAATAAAATTTTCATCTTTATGTTTGTATGATGTACAATATTATTACAGTTGTAGTTGAGGTTTTTTCTTTTTTTGTTGTTGTTAAACAAATAAAGCAAAAAAACCCTGAAATAATACAATAACCAAAAGCCAACAACATATTTATGCAAACACAGGCATGTACAATAAAAAAATATGTTTTTTTCCACAGGGAACAATAAAAAAACACAATAAACATAAACAAAGTAAAAAAAAAACCTGTGCAATCATTCAATACTGATTCTGAAATCATGAAGATTTTCCATCTGCTTCTGTTAAACTGGACGTATTTCAAAAGTTTCATTCAAGTTCAATTCATCAACTTGGCTGTCAGAAAGCACGACAATTAAAGTCAAATTTTATTGTAATTTTATTAACAGTTGTGCTACCAAAAATACAATATGTAGACAGATATGTAGACTTCTGCCCTGTATAATATATAGAATCAGGCGTTGTTGTTGATGTGTATGAAGATAAATTCGAATTTAAAAAGCAAAGACACAAACCCACACTTTTAGCAGAGCCATTTTTTGCCTGCAACAGAGTAAACTTTGCTATTAACTGTTAACTGTTTAACAGTGGCAATAGTAGATTATTCTTCTAATTTGCATAAAAAATACTTCTCATTATGATCGTTATTATTTGTGAACAAAAATGTTGAAATGTAAAGGATGGTTGGTGGGGATGGACGGCGGAATTATTCCAACTATCCCGCTACCACGGTTTGAAAGAGGACACTCTGGACTGACATTTGCATATAGAGTATATGGTGTATTATTTCTTATATGTTCCAAAATGGCCACTGATCTTCTAGAGAATTTCCAAGCAAAAAATTTATATTTTCAAAGCCAATTTTCTCAATACCATATCACTTTATATGTGACTATGATGCTGATTATATTAAGAGTCCTTGGAACCTTCCTTTACATATAGTATGGTACTCATAGACCTAGAATATTTCCCAAAATTAGCTCCTAAACAAGTGGGCTTGTTCAGTTGGATGCTGTTAAACAGCTAACAGTGCTCTGTTAAGGGGAAACTCTTCTCTGTTAATGCCAAAAATGGCGCTGCTAAAATTTATGGATTGCGTCTTGGATTTTCAAATTCGAATTTATCTTCACACACATGAGTTGTAGTCGACTTTTAATTATGACACTAATTGAGAACATTAATTGACCAAATATTCAGGCGTAGAAAGAGCTAAGAAGACATAAATTCTGATTACTATATATGGTAGTTAACATTTGACAATCTTTAATTTTTAAACAACGGTTACCCTGCTTTTTTCTTCATACATGACCTTTAACTTGGTTTTGACCTGCATTCACATATTGACGTATTTGTTGTTAAAAAATAAATGAGAAATACTTTCACAACGAGTTCAAGTGGAAAACCAAATAAAAAATTAATGCTTAAATGGATATGTAGTTCCACGAATCGAAATACTGAAAAGTTTTATGAAAAATTAAATGAAAATATTGCAAAAAAAAAGCGACAAAAAAAACAAAAACGAAGAGAATTTAATTTCAACATAAAATCTCCATAATTGTTAAAGAGCATGTCGAGAGCTTTGGGGGTCGAATGTTCGGTTGCTGTTGCTCTTATTTATAAACTGAAATTAAATTATTGTCAGGAGATATAATTTTAATTGTATTCTATTATAATTTCCATACTGATGACGCTGAAGCTGAAGCTGATGATGATGTTGATGCGGTATCAGAGGGTAAGAAATGGGAGGGGAAAAAGCGGACAAATATTAAGGCAAAAATTATTTGCAACAATAAATCACGTGATTAAAATGTAATTTATTAATAATACATTCATTGTTTGTATTCGTATTTTTAATGTTTTTTTGTTTCCATCATGAGATCTGTGCTATTAAACACACAAACAAACAAACAAACAAATTTAACAATTTGATTAAACATGGTATACTCTCTGGTTCTGAATTCACAAATTAACAAATAAAAAACAACAAAAAAAAAATAATAATTACAGGGGATTTTTAATTGTTTGGATTTTGAAAAAAAAAACAGAAAATTTTCAAATGTGAATGAAATATTCGTTTGGTGCTATAAATAAATCAGTGGCTTTCCCTTTTTACGGCTTAGTTCAGACAGAACTGGAATTGTTTCTGGCTTATCCCTGTACATGAGAGAAAACGGCAACTCTGCGATAACGACAATGGAATAACAGTACTTCCGATACTGAGAAAAATGTTAAATCGTATTATATTGACCCGAATATCGCACGAAATGAACAATTTTATGCCAAAGAAAAAAATATCAACCCAGTGAGAACGGTTTTAGAGCAATGCTTTGAGTTCTGCTGTACTATTTACTTGGCGTTTATAGACGTTGTGAAAGTCTTCAATAGTGTCAGCAGCCTTGCGAAAAATACTAGATAATCTTAGGATGCCACTAAAAACTCTTAACATTATATGGGCCGTGTACGGACATTAAATCCAATCTTTAAACGGTTGCAGGACTTCAAATCTAACGTTATATGTTTCTCTTTCAAATTGCAAGGCATCGACAAGAAAACATTAATGCCAGTTAGTTTAAGTCTCATGGGTCAATTCGATCCTTGTCTTTATTGACAAGTACACGTCCTCTAACCTAACCTAACCTTGAGTCTCATGCAGTTGGATTAGACGCGAATTGTTCAAAACAAAAGAATATTGATCAACGGCTACCATGCTACGTTTCTATTATAATTCTATTCAATTATATTCTCTTTTACGATTGCGAAACCTGCGAAATAAATTCTTACCTTCTAAATATATGGTAACCGAATTGATGTGCTGATTGCAACAATCCAAATTTTTGCTGGAAGTATCTGGAGATAATATGCCCATCCTTCGAAGGCCAACTAACTACATTGCTCAATAAGAAAGGAGCCCGGGAGTTGGAAAACCTGATAGAATTTTAGAAGACATAGATTGACGAAGTGTAGAAGATATTGTGCGGATCAAACCCCAGGTGAGGCATCTCCAACAAAACGAAATACGAAAAAATATTTTTTCGAGGACTTCTTCTCAGCAGATTTCTGCCAAAAAATCTGTCAATCGAAGTCGATTTTAAACTGTAGATCTCACCACTCATGTATAAAATTAACACACACAACATAAGTGATGTGAGAAGCTAGGCCGTAATCCTAACTGAAGGGATTGTAGTGATCAATTATGTATGTACACTCAGCCACAAAAGTATACATACGGTTAACAAATTTCAGAAATTTTTTAACCAATTCGTTTTCGTTGAAAATCTTTACAATTGTCTGACATCTTTCTTCGATTTTAAGACGGTCTTTTGCATTGAAATTTGTGAAATTTGTTAATCGGATGTATACTTTTGTGGGCCTGTGCAGGATCACAATTCAGTTCAATTTCAGAAATTTTTTAACCAATGCAAAAGACCGTCTTAACATCAAGGAAACTATAAAACTAAAAAAGAGTAAACGGATATCATAATGGACGCAAGTTATTGAAACAAGAGTCAACAATTTTCTCTTATTATCCATAAATTCCCCTGGAACAAAGTTCTCAACCATATTCTTATACTGGATTCTAGTTCGAGACATTTGGCTTCATTCTAAGAATAGTTTGTAGGTTATACGCAACCGTCAATCTACATAGATACACACAGTTACTAAAGTATACATACGGTTAAAAAATTTCAGAAATTTCAGAAATTTTAGAAATTTTAGAAATTTTAGAAATTTTAGAAATTTTAAAAATTTTAGAAATTTTAGAAATTTTTTAACCGTATGTATACTTTAGTAACTGTGTGTATCTATGTAGATTGACGGTTGCGTATAACCTACATACAAACTATTCTTAGAATGAAGCCAAATATCTCGAGATAGAATCTGGAATAAGAATATGCTTGAGACACTATGTTCCACTAGAATTTATGGGTAATAAGAGAAGATTTTTTATTCTTGTTTCAATAACTTGCGTCCATTATGATATAGAAATGAATTTAAAACTGAATGCAAAAGCTTTTACTGTGATTTGATGAAAGAATTGCTGTTGACTTTAAAATTTTACCCACCAGATCGGGCTGGGGAATAGCCGTTGTCAGCAGAGGTGTACAAAACGATGATTTTCGCTGTTTTAAGGAGTTTATACTTTTGAATATGTGCCAGACCCATTCAATACAAGAATAATAAGATTATTATGTGTTGGACACAATTATGTGACTGCTAAAGCATTAGAAACAAAACCGCATTTTGACGAAGCTGCTTTTATGTAGAATTATGTTTCATGTTTTGGACCAGCGAAATTTGTTTAAAAAATTTAACACATGTAAATTTAAATATTGTTTTCTTCTGTATTTTCACTAATTACAACCATTTCGTCTTCTCCAAAAATAATGAATTTTTTTTTATATAAAACCATTTTTTATTTGAATCACTTTTAACAGAGCTTATGTTCTCTTTAAATGGTTACTTCCATTGCTATGGTTTCTGTTTAAATCTTTTACTATTCACAAAATTTTTCTCTTCTCTCTCTCTTTGATTGCATTTTTTATTTATTTTTTATTCCTTATTTTATATTTTATATTTTATATTTTTTATTTTTTTATTCATTCCTTTTTTATTTATTTCATTTTTTATTTTTTTGGTTTATTTTAAAACATATAAAAAAAAGTTTTGCATATTTTTTTTAATATTTTCATATTTCGTTTACAAATATTCTTTTCCAATTTATTTAAATGCAACGCGTAAAATCAAATTTTTTACGCAAACTGCACATATATAGAGTTGATATACATTTTTTCTTTATTTCTTTGAAATTTGTTTTCTCGTCCTTTTTTAAAATCCTTTCTACTAAAATGCAATAATTTCAGTTTCAGCACACAAATCCTTCATTTTTTTTATCAAAACAAAGATTTTTCAACAAATAAAAAATCTAATATATGTATGTACGTATGTATTAAAAATTCTTATTTTAATTATATTCATTCATTTTTATCTGTCAAAGAACAAAAGCAATGTTTTTATTCAATTCTCTTTAAAAGCTTTTTAACATATTTTTTTTTTATTCACCAGAATTGTCATTCGAAACCATTACAAATTGTTATTAATTTCAGCTAAGCCACTAAGCCAAACACAGCAACGAATTAATTTTTTAATGTTCAAATCAGTGAGGGCAACTAGTGAATCCAAATAAGTTACGCTAACCAAATAAATTAGGTTATGTTAGGTTAAGTAAGTAACCCCAGAACATTCGTGAATCTATTATTTTATATGAATGATAGTAAGTAGTCCTACCATTACTTGCCTCTATATTGGATATTTAGCAATTCGCTAAAAGAATGCAACCGATTGCATTCAGGGCAAGATCGCTTGCCAGTTTCGCCACCCTGTTATGTCATATATTCATACAGTTGGGCGATCTGATCGAATAAGAAATTCACTGGTATTCATCGTACTAATTTTCGTTTGATGTCGCAATCGAATGCATTTAGGCAAGATTGTTTGCCAGGTTTGCCACCTTTTTATGCCGAGTATTTAAACAATTCGGCGATCCAATCGAATATGAAATTACCTGGTATTCCTCATACTAACTTTCGTTTGAATTCGCCGTAGTCTAATTGGTAGTGTGTTAACTTATTACACGTGGGGCCATGGTTCAAACCGCAAGTCAGACATCGAAAATGTAGGTCGTAATCCTGTCTGAAGGGTTGTAATGACTAGTTATGTAACTTTAAAACTGTTTAACATTTCTTAATACAGAGTAGAAAAAGGAGCCAGAAAAACAAATAAGAATTGAGCAACAATACAATAAGAAAACTGTATAGAAAGACCATATAAGATAGAAAACAATAACAAAAACAAAACAACAGTAAGGTTCTAGAAATTGACAAATCAGGCTCATGCCTGACTCAAACATTTCAAACAAAGCAAAATACGAAAAATATTTCCTCTTTTCATCAGTTTTCTGGCAAAAACTCTGGGAGTAAAATAAAATTGCCATGAAAAGTTTCTTACAAATCCATTGTTCAGAGTCGACATTAAATAGTAGGTCTCGTCTGTCATGGATAAAAATAATACGAGTGATGTTTGCTAGCTAAAGAGTTGTAATGACCAATTTAGTAAGTAAGTAAATAAAGCGAAAGGTAACATTGTGATGAACAGTGGGATATTTAAACACTGTTGTATAACACAGTGTAAAAATGCAAAATGTGTGTAAAGATAAATTCGAATTTAAAAACCAAAGACGCAAACCTACACTTTTAACAGCGCCACTACCACGGTTCGAAAGAGGACTCTGTTCCAAAAGGCCACTGGTGTTATAGAGAATATTCAAGCAAAAAATTGATAGTTTCAGAGCCAATTTTCTCAATATCATATCACATTATATGTGACTATATTGCTGATTATATTAAAAGGCCTTAGAACCTTCCTTTGAATATGGTATCTTACTCATAGGCCCAGTATATACTCTAAAATTAGCTGCCAAACAAATGGGCTTGTTCAGTTGGATTCTGTTATACAGCTAACAGTGCTCTGTTAAGGGATAATTTTGTATTGTTAAGAGAAAATTTTGCTCTGTTAACGACAAATGTGGCGCTGCTAAAATTTTTGGATTGCGTCTTGGATTTTCAAATTCGTATTTATCTTCACACACATAAAATATTGAATTTAAATCAATTTTCCTAAAGAAATAATAAAAATCAAATAACGTAAACGATTTATTTTTATTTCAAAACTACAATTTTTGAATCCACATCAAATGCTCGTTTTTTAAAGGCAAAACGTCACAGTATTTTGGAATTTTAAAAGAAAAAAATAATAAAAAGAAAATTAAGTTTTCTTTTATTATTCACAGAGAAAAGATAAAATTTGAAATATTTTTATCTTCGTCTTATTCTTTGATTCATTTTTTTGTAAAATTTTAGTTTAAAATTTCACTCAACTTTTCTATCAGCAACTTTAATAAAATCTTTTTATTACAACAATCATTAGATTTAATGAATTGCAGATAAAACAATGAAAAAAACAACTTCTGTTCAAAAGTCCTAAAAAAAACAATTGTGGCGCCACCATATGTCACTAATGAATACAAAAAGTCCAATGCAGGCCCAACTCGAAAATTGGAAAAAGAAAAACGCTTTAAAAGTTATTGAACTTCTTTTGTTGTCTGTAAAAGTCATCGCAAGGGGGACAGGGAAAGGTAAGAAAGGGTTGAAAGCAAAAATATTGAAACTGTAGCATTCAGTTCAACCGTTTAATGTTAAAAGTTTTCATATTTTCGGTAATTGATATCGTATTGTTATCATACCAAAGGCCATCAAATGGAAGGAACTTATTTATAAAAAATAAGAATAAAAAAACAAACAGACAAACAGACAAAGCAGACTGAACTATAGAATGAAGAAAACATTAAAAATGATTTTAAGCTTCTTTAAATTATTCATTTTTAATATTGTTCATGAAAGTATTGAGTTTTTCTTTGACATTTTATTGAAATTTTACACACGAACATTTTAAATGTTATTTACATGCGAACTTTATTCATAATGTTCTCAAAAGTATCAACATGAAGTTCATTATCTTATTGCAACTTTACTTTTGTAAATGAAAAGGACACATGAACCGTAATAAAAGAGACTGGAGTTTCCACATACTACTTCCTAGACTACAGCTTATTAGACGTAAGGCCTCGGGTCAAACCCCAGGTCAGATATCTCCAACAAAACGAAATATGAAAAAATATTTCTTCTGTGACTTCCTCTCAGCAGATTTCTGGCAAAAACTCTGAAAGTAAATAAAATTGCCATGAAAAGTTTCTCAAAAATCTGTCGTTCGGAGTTGACTTTAAACTGTATATCCCGCCACTCATGTAGAAAATTAATGCATGAGTGGTGTGAGAAGCTACGCCGTAATCTCGACTGAGGCGTTGTAATGGCCAATTCTGTTATGTTATTATTATGGAGCTTCCAAACTGTGGTAGATCACAGTGTTCGCTAATTTTCATCGAAAAACCACCTGGAACGACGATGCCCATTTCTGTATGAATAGGTACGTGAACGAACAAAGTTGTTGAATTTGGAATTCCCATGAGATCTAAGAGCGTCCAATGCATTCCGAAAAAGTCAATATTGCGAAATAATTTCTCAGATGTATGTGAAGATAAATTCGAGTGTAACTAGCAAAGACAAAAACCGAAAATGTTAACAGAACTAATGTTAAAGTTAACAGATCAATGTTAAGTTGTTAAAAGAAAATACAAAATATTGTCAAGAAAGAAATCACCCAAATATACGATATCGGAGAATGGAATCTCTGTTCCATTTCTTAAAAATGTTGTCCCACACTTTCCTGAGTGGAATAACTTATCTGGTAATTCGAAAATTCTTTTAAAAAACTTAGGCAAAAAAATTTCTTTGTTGTAAAAGTGTCTGGAGAGGATGATTGATATTGTGGGAAAATTGGACTTGCTGCAGTTAACCCACTACATGCGAATTGTAACCTAAGGCGTTCATAATAAAACCCAGTTAGTGCTATATCCCAAATAATTTTGGAACTTGAAAAATTCACTCTGTTAACAGTGTCTAGGTAGGATGATTGATATTGTGGAAAAATTTGACTTTTCACTCTGTTAACAGTCGATCATCTTACCCGGACATTGTTAACAAAGTCACGCTGTCAAAACAAATAATTTTTTTTGTATGAGTTTTTCAAAAGAATTTCCGAATTACCAGACAAGCTGTTTTACTCAGGAACGTGTGGGGCATAATTTTTAAGGAATGAATTTCTCAGCAAGATGTTTAGCCCCGGTTTTAGTTCAACACCGTTCAGAAAGTAGGTAGGTAGGTAGGTTGGAGTGATAGGTTTGGATAAAGCTTATTTGAGCACATATAGCACGTCATGACATTACAGGAGATCGGAAAGTAACTCTGAATAATATTTCAAGTGCCGCCAGTCATTTTCAATTAAAATGAATTCTTAATTTAAATAGAAAATAACCGTTAAATAAACCGTAAACTGTTTTTTACAGGAAACGCAAATAAATGAACCATCCAGGTAGTATACAAGGATTTTTTCGTTATTTTCACAGCTAAATTTAATGAAACCTTCAACACAGGACAGTTTTTATTCGCCAGACGGACAAGTCTGGTTTGTTTCTCTGTTATACTATGTTCAGACATGCACTTTTATTGAGTCAGTATTCGGTTTATTGAGTACAATATTTGAAGTGTTCAGACATAATAATATACGCAGTTCAGCTGCTTATTCAATATTCATTTGACAGCTGGTAAACAAAACAACAACATTGTGTTTATTTGTTTCTTTTTCTTTTTTTTTTGTTTGTCGTTGTTGACATTTGTGTTGTCAAATATCAACAGAAAATGTACGGATAATTGTAATATGCGCACTGAACATACTTATGACAGTGCTGCATTTTAAGGTTTACTCAATATTATAACAATTTGCGTATTTATTGTGCAATAATTAATTAAAACTTTATATGAAATATTGAGCTTATTGCGATTTACGCAATAAAGGTGCATATCTGAACACCGTATTAGGAACAAAATAAATTATCAAATAAATTACAAAAAATATCTAAAATTTGCTTTAACAGTTCTGTGGGTTTCCATTCATGATTATTTTCTCTCCGACAATTATTATTATTAATTTAATTATTAATTAAACTTTAAATTCTTCTTTAAAAAAAGCTATTTCTCTTATTACGCAAGTACAATAAGAAGAAAAGGAGGCAAATAAAATCGATAGAAAATCAAATTTACAATGACTTCCATTTAAACGTGCAACAATCAGGCAGGCAGACATTCACAAATAGTAAAAAGAAAAACAATAAATGGCTATTGAAATGGAAATATTGCCAGTAAATGAATATTTTGCTACAGTTTTTGTGTGGGTGATCCTATTACTTTATCAGCAACTGTACCCGCTTACACATACAAACAAAACAAAAAAATATTTAAAATTTCTATTGACTGTCAGAAGTTTCAAAAGCAAATGGAAAAGTTTGTCGTCACACTGTATATGAACGGTGAATGGGTTTTTAAGCAATGAACAATAGTTGTGTGAATGGAAATAGCAACAGTTTTCAAAAGACAAATAAATAATTTTAAATTGATAAAAATTTTCTAATGCGGCTAGTCTCCATCCAAAACGTTTTATAGTATCCGGAATCAACTAAAACCTATTTGGATCCAAACTGTTAAAATTTTTTTATGCCTGTGTAAAATCTTAATCTGATTTGAGTCGCCTTGAGCCTGGCCGACTTTCAAATGTTGCAACGTGATGCTATAATTGTAGAAGCTGCTGTTATACACTTACATTGAACAGGTACATGGTGTATGCATGTGTTTTTATGCGTCTGTATTCATAAATGTCTACATATTATTGTATCACATATGGTAGATGGATTGATGCCTGTGAATACTTTAACATTGACAGACGTGGATGACATTTGGTTTGGAAAATAATATTTTTCTTGCTTGCTTCTATTGTATTTTGTTGTTTTCTTTTTTTTATTCGTACCTCTCTTTAGCCATTCATTCAGTCAGCCAGTCATTCATTGAATCCTTTAGAGAATACGACTACTTTACTTCCGCTTATGGTTTTTGAATATTTTATGACGTCAATAATAAAAAAAAAATAGAAAAACATAAAACGTTGCATATTGTTTTTCTTTATGGACTCCTTTATTTATTTATTTTTTTTTTTTGTTTGTCTTACATGTCGATATGCATATGATGTTGCTTAACTGCGTCAACTAATTAGTAGAAATTTTAAATTTTAATTTGATTAAATGCTTTGAAACATGCATTCATACAACCTAGAGCAGCCAAGGTACGAATCAGGAAAGGAAAAACGAGTTCATTAAAATTTTAAAATTTTAAAAATTAAAAGACTCCAATCCTTTTCAAAGAAAAAAAACCATCCAGTTAAGTTTAGCGAAGGATTTAATGACAATTATTTTAATTTTCTATTTAAATACCTTGATTAATTCAATATTTACGACTAAAAACCTTCATCAAATTTGTATAATCAATCCGACTTAATGTAGCATTAAGCCTGTAAATTGCAATTACCATATACATTTACAATTACAATAAAGAAATAATTTAGAAGACATAATAAATAAAAACAAAAGAATAATTAATAACGTTAAGTAAACACAGAAACAACAATTGCCACATTATGCGGTAAAATGAAGTGTAATCAATTCTAATTAACCGTTAACAGCTGTATAAACAATCAATGAACGAACGAACTTAATACAGCCAATTGAGCAACACACAAATTCCACCTGTCATGTATTTTGTGGGCTGTGGGAATGGTGTGTGTGTGTGTGTGTGTGTATTTGCCAGTGTAAACTTCTCCTTCATTAAAATTGTTCTAAAGCCTTAAAACGTATATCGGTCGGTCTGTCAAGTTTGTTGTTTTAATTTAACAAGTATGTGTGTGTGTGCGTTGCGAGTTAATACACTTACATGGCTACGTGTGCTTTAGAGCCTTAGCATGAGTTTGTTTAACTTCCTTCTATACGCCGTTTTTATACACAAACATTGTTTTCTTATGCACGACGATTGAAACTATTGAAGCGTAACAAGAAAAACAAATTTCACTTACCCACACACATGCTTGCCTATACACGGCATTTTCAACTTGTTTCCTTTGGGTTTTTTTGTAACGATTTTTATCTCCTTTTTTTACTTTTCATTTGTTTATTTTTTTTCTACTCTTTAGCCTTTGCAAAATAAACCTTATAAAAATGCATTCAAATCTCTTACTCCACTCCACTTCACTTCTCCTATATGTACACAGCATATACAGTGTATGTATATGTGTATATTATACACCCACCCATACATATACAAGCGACTTCAATGACGCCTTTATGTTTTTGTCTTTTATTATGTATTGTATGGGTGTAAGCATGCAAATACTTTTGTAGTTGTTTGTTTCCATTTTCCTCTTCTTTTTCTTTCATTTTTTTTCTTTCATTTCTTTTTTTTGTTACTGTATTGCGGTGTGGTGAACATTATAAGAGAGACTTTATTAACTAAATATCAGCTGAAAATAAAGTTTTTTGTATTGCATACTGCAGGGGGTTCATGAAATCAATTCACGAACAACGTTGGCAGTGCATAAGAAATTAAGAATGAATGAATGAATGAATGACATTGCTTAGGTGACATTTTGTTTTTGTACGTTTTTGTTTTCCATTGAGAGAAAATATGTTTCCCCCACAGCCTTCACCTTGATTTTAAATTTATTTTTAGATGTGTTTTACAGACATTTTAATACAAGTTTTTTTTAGAGGATTTATTGCATTTGCATTACGTCCTAAAATATTTCCTCATAGCTAACTAATTTGGTAACAATATTTTCATACATACGTACGTAACATACCTTTCAGTCAGGATTACGACCTAAATAGCTTCTCGCACCACTTACGTTGTGTGTGTTAATTTTGTAAATGAGTGGCGGGACCTACAGTTTAAAGTCGACTTCAAACGACAGATTTTTCACAAACTTTTCATGGCAATTTTATTTACGCACAGAGTTTTCGCCAGACATCTGCTGAGAGGAAGTCACCGAAGAAATATTTTTTTTTCATATTTTCGCTTTGATGTCTGACCTGGGGTTTGAACCGTGGCCTTTATTTGTTCTCAGAGTTTTTGCCAAAAGTCTACTGTGAAGAAGTCGCTTAAGAAATATTTTTTCATATTTCATTTTGATGTCTAATAAGCCAACACACTACCTACTAGACTACGGTGACTTCACACAATATTTTCACTTTTCGAAAATCGAATGCATTGATCATAAATGAAAACCATTGAGGAGCCTCTAAAGGGTGGGCCATTTCAAAGTTTCAATTTAAAAATGCAAAAATTAATTGCCAAATTAATTTTTTGGTTGTGAAGTACAATTGTTCCGGTTAGAAAAGGAATATACTTTCATTCATATGGCTGCCGCGGCTGGCCTCACAGTACCTCATTCAATCGGACCAATTTTCGTGCACTTTTTCGAGTGTATGGGATCGTATCTCGGCAAAGGCATCACGGATATTGGCCTTCAAGTACTCCATTGCCTTTGTTTTTCGTTAACGGTGCTTCACAGAAAATAATCCAATGGTGTCAAATCATAGCTTCTTGGCGACCCATTGGCATTCGGTTAATTAAACGGCCATGAAACGTTTGGCGCAATAAATCGATTGTGGTGTGGCAAGTTGGACCTCGTTGACATCAATACCATGAAGAGCGGGTACAAAAAAATCGGTTATCATGGTGCGGTAGGTATCTCCATTGACCGTAATGGTTGCGCCGTCCTCATTTTCAAAGAAATATGGGTCGATCATGCCCCTGCTCCACAAACCGCACCAAACAGTCACTTGTAATGGGTGCATTGGTTTCTGTAAGACCACGTTTGGGTTTTATGAACCCCAAATACGGGATTTTTGCTTATTAACGTATCCAACAAGATGAAATTGGACTTCATCCGAAAAGATGTTTTTTTTCGTTCAGTTTTTCGTAGGTTCAATAAACCTCAATGTTGCTCAAGCGTAAATCGATTCATTACCTTCAGTGGAGATAAAATACTGTATTTTGTGATGGAATAGAATGACATAAGTATTGTCAGATTCAAAATAACTGATGGTTCAGATTTAAACCGACAGATAGGCCCACCCGATATGTACGAAATTGAACATTTAATGTTTAAACATCAATTACAAGAATTTATGTTTCAATAATCCTTTGTTTTTCTTCTTTTTTTATCAAAATTTTGTAATAAAATAACATTTTAAAACAAAAAAAATCGTTGGCTAACGACTGTATGCAAACTCGACATAAAAGCTTTTCCGATGCAAATTGCATCCCCTGCCATTACCAATGGAGTGCGTTGAAATCTGCATGAATACGAACGAATAAAAGTAATGTGTTGCCACATTGCAAATTGCACAGAATTTAATATGAAGTGCCCTTCAAATGGAATATGAAAACATTTTGTATTCACTAAATTAAAAAACGAATATTTTTTGTAACGATCAATAAAAACGTTACTTTTTTCATTTCGTTAAATTTGTTAAAAGGCGTTAAACCTAGCTATTAAACGTTACACAAAAAATATTATGTTACACAGGGTGTGGTATAATAAAGTGAATTGTCACTTTAGCTTGGTGAATAACATTTCTGGTGTCATCCATCAATTCAAAAGTTTTTAAAAAGTTATTGTGTACATAGAAAAAATCTTTGAATTGGCTTGACGGCTTTTCTATTTTAAAATAATCAACTCTTATACATCCATTTGGAAATTTCTCTTTTTCCTTGTATTAAAGATTTATAACATTGGTACTACGGCCGCTATGCAGAGGGAAGTCTGTAGAAGTTCTACTAATTTTTGTTGACATTTCGATACAAATTTCTTCAGTTGTCTGGCAGTGTATAGGTTTTTCTTTTCACAAAGTGTAGCATCATTAAAAAACTTTTAGTAATAAAAGTGTCTTACCATACCGTCAGAGTAATATTCATATCTGCGTATTAAAATCTTAGAATCTTTGAAGTTTTCCGCTTCATATTCCTCTTATTTTTGGTTTAGGCCTACGTATAAATAAGCGCCCAGTTTTGTCAAAATTTAGAGTAACTTCGGTGCTTTCAGATCCTATTAAAATAGTGTTTTTGTGAACAAAAGTTCGTAAATAAAATTAGGCCCTACATTCCCTTCAACTTTTTTTGCCTGAATTAAACGGTCTGGGCACCGACGACATGTGGTTTCAACAACACGATGCTACATTCCACACAGCACTTGTCACTGTGATTATTTTTCACGAGCGTCTTTAAAGTCGCCTTAGCTTAGTACGTAGTGTGTTGGCCTACTAGATTTGAGGCCACGGTTCAAACTCCGGGTCAAACATTTCCAACAAAACGAAATATGAAAAAATATTCCTTCGGCTACTGCCACTCAGCAGATTTCACGCAAAAACTCTGAAAGTAAATAAAAGTTCGTTGCCGGTAAACAACGCTGTTTGTGTCTCCTTCTTTGATGTTAAATGTGAAAGTCATGTCGCCTGTAAATTCGCTCAATAGCGGTGGCCAAGCAACTGGATTGTTGCGACAAATTCGACAAAAAACTGCCGTGAAAAGTTTCTCAAATAAAATCTGTCGTTCGGAGTCGACTACAATTTAAACTGTAGGTCCCGCCACTCATGTATAAAAATAACTCACAACATAAGTGGTATGAGAAGTTAGGTCGTAATTCTGGCAGAATGGTTATAATGACCAGTTATGTATGTATGTATTTTTTAAACACTTCGTCAGCTCACGTGCAGGTCCTATAAACTGACTACGAGATTGTGAGGTTTGATCCCGTCAGATTTATTCCATGTAGGGTTTTCCTTAATCGAGGCCTGCAAACTACAGCGGTCATCAGAGGCAACATAACCCATGCTTTCGCTCAAATTCGGAATGGGCACATAAGCCTAGTCATGGAAAATCGGACACTTCGTATGCACTCCACCCAGAAAAGCCGGGGCGGACATTTAAACGATGTTATATTCCATATATAATGGCATCAATTGATCTTTCAAACGAATAAAAAATGTTGCAAATTCTTTGTTTTATTTTAATTTAAAGACAGGAAATGCTTAATGAAAGACCCTATATTTAAAATACAGCATATTGTTAAAAATATTTAAATTTCAACAAAAATTTATTGAAGACTATTTTCTTCGGTCCTTTTGTTTTTTGTGCGAACCACCCTAGCCATTGTTCAATAGGCATTGCTTACCGGTCAATTGCGAAATGACCAGTTGGTGTAGAAAGAAAAATGTCAGACAATGGTATTGTGGGCAACTAAAAACCTTAAACATGGCGGCCAGAAAAAAGAACAGATCATTCGGAAAAATAAAATAAAAAGAGAACCGCCTTTAAGCCAAAACAACTTTAAAAAACAAATACGAAACAAAACAACGGAAAATAAAAAATAAAAATACGGTTGCAATGCCGATACAGCTGATTTCATTTTTATTTCCAGTTTGCTGAACATGAAATCGGGAAAGAATTTAAAGGAAAAAAACATTCTCAATAATTCGAATGCTGCAACCGTTGGGAACGAATTACAGGAATGATGGTTTGTTTGTGCGCTCAAGAGGGATGCTGTATGGATATGTAGTAATACACATACCATACACATACTACTTTATAAGGAAGCGGAAATCAAAATATACAGTGTCGACAGAAATAATTTAAACATTATTTTGTTCTTGGAATAAATAGTACGACAGTAGGATACTGCAATACTAAATATACAATATACAATAAATATAATATACAATACAAAACTATACGTATCGTAATACAGAATATATTCTTTAATACTATGTCATCATGCCGACTGCTTCTTACGTTTGGTTTCAATTCCGTTCTGTTATTATTATTTTAATTTATCGACGTATTAACGTTCAAGTCGCCGAAGTCTAGTAGGCAGTGTATTGGCTTATTAGACGAGAGGCTACGGTTCAAACCACAGCTCAGACATCTCCAACAAAGCGAAATACGAAAAAAATTCTCTCGGCTACTTTCTCTCTTTATTTACTCTGAGAGTAAAAAAAATTGTAAAAAGTTTCTCAAAAATCTGTCCTTGAGAGTCGAATTTAAACTCTAGGTCCCGCCACTCTTGTATAAAATTGACACACACAGTATAAGTGGTATGAGAAACTGAGTTGTAATCCTGGCTGAAGGGTTGTAATGGCTGATTATGTACGTATGTACATATGTATGTATCAGAGATCAGCAATGAGTATTCAAAAAGGTGAGTAGATTCGAATCATACTCATAATTTCTGATATTTATACGCATTCATACTTATTTTAATATTATACTCATACTAAGCATATTAAAAGTATGAAGTACTCATCGTATTCATATGTACTTAACAATACGCATGATGCTGTTGATTTCGACTCTCCATGACTCAACATATACACGAATCACAAAATAAGTATGATTCGCGTACGAACACTACAATACTCACTAGAAGGTTGTGTGTTTGCTTTGCTTGCTGACTTTGTCTTTCCTTTTTTTTTTTGTAAATGCAACAACAACTAAAACTGTAAATTTTGATGAATGATTCGAGTCACTCGAATCATTTATGAGTATTATAAGTATTTTTTTAAATTTATAAATCTGAATGAGTAGACGTATGAATCAAACATATTTCGAATGGTATGAGTTCGATGTCAACGTTGTACGCATACTCATTGCAACCTGTACTTATAAATCAACGTTGTAGTGAGTATGAAGGAATCAGAGAAAATAAATTTCAATATTGTTGACTCACTTACATTCAAAATTCTATGAGTGCTTGTGAGTAGCGAAAAAACGATTCATTGCTGATCTCTGGCATGTAACGTTTCGCAATAAAACCTCTGATTGCCAATCGATCGTAATTGTTTCGCGAGCGATACAAAAAAAATTGTTCAACATTTTTTCCACCTTTTTTATCTACCACTGTATACATGTACAAAACATGCAACGGTAAATTAAATACATCCTCCCACCTATATTTCAATTGGAAACATTTATTTCGTTGAACTTTATTTTTTTTTTCATTTTTTTTTGGTTGAAAGTTATTTTTCCCTCGAAATTATTCTTGCTAATCTTTGTTTTATTGTATGAAAACGTTAAAAATAGAATATAAACAATGCAGACGATTTAAAAAAGGACTGAGAGAAGCTTTTAAATACGCAATCATTTTATTTGCTGCTCGGAGTAAATATTTTATTTCCGATTTTATTCAGAATAAATTCTTTAACTTATGAAAAGAGATAAAAAACAAAAAAATCAGTTTTTTTTAAATCATTTTGAAATAAATGTTATTCGGCCAACAATACCGTCTCTGATCTCTGAATGATTTCAAAATAGAGTCAATTAAGGCTTGGTTTTTCGAACAAAAATGTCTTGTCCAGTTTTATGTGTATGCTGTCGTATACTCTCGAAATAGACTTTAAGACATGAGGGTTGGTTTCCGTTTTTAGTCGGATGTGGTGTAAAATATTTCCTTCGCCATTTTGTTAGTTCAATTCTTACTTCGTTACTTGAAAAATACGATTCTTACATCAAACTTTGGATTGGATTCTCCTGCCCAGTTTCTTAAACGCCAATATTGCACCATGTGCAATAGCTAAAGATGGACCAATGATGAGTAAGAAGGCTTCATAGTCTAATCGGTAGTGTGTTGGCTTATTAGACGAAAGCCCGTGGATCAGACATTTAGAACAAAGCGGAAAATGAAACAAAAATATATTTTTTATTCGTGGAGTATATAAAATTACCATGTAAAGTTTCTTAAATCTGTCGCTCGAAGTCTACGTTTTTAACTGCAGCTCCCGCCATAAAAAATTAAATTAAATTAATATACACACGACATGGGTGATATGAGGATCTGGGTTGTTATCCTAAAGTTGATTTAAAATGGTATTAAATAATTATCATGAATTTAACCCGAACTCATCTGACAGCATAGTGCTACGCCTGCGAAATTTCAACATATAGAGATAGAACTGGCGTACGATGGAAATGCAATGAGTTCATACATCACAACCATTACAACCCTTCAGTCAGGATTATGGCCTAGCTTCTCACACCACTTATGTTGAGTGCGTTAATTTTACACATGAGTAGCGGGACCTACAGTTTAAAGTCGACTCCGAACGACAGATTTGTGAGAAACTTTTCATGGCAATTTTATTTACTCTCAGTGTTTTTGCCAGAAATCTACTGTGAGGAAGTCGCCGCAGAAATATTTTTTCATATTTTCGTTTTGATGTGTGTCCTGGTGCTTGAACCGTGACCTTACGTCTAATAAACCAACACACTACCTACTACACTACGGTGACTTCCAATGCAATGAGTTCTAGAACTAACAAACCGTTGCCATACATCCTTCCATTCGATAAATTCTTTGAAATGTCCTGTTCCAACCTAAAAGAAAATGAAGCGATTCACTAAAAAAACTGCGATTCTAGAACACTGCATTAAAACAAGTGCTGGTTGAGATCGCTTAGAACCCTTTTAAATGCGTTAAAATGTGAAAGTAAATATAAATATCGAAACCCTTCCTAATGGCAGCAGTGGTTGACCGCTTTCCGACATTTAACAATTGCGAACTTGTGACCCAGTTGAAAGGCTATTATTATAAACTTCATAGAAGATGCGTTATCACTTTGTAATGAATCCAACTCTTACAAAAGAGAATGATGAGGGTAAGAAGCAGTCTGCTTGCGGAGCAAATAATACGTTATCTGGATGTGCTCCCTTTAAAATAAAGTCTTTAACTTGGTTTAACCAGTTTTCGACTAAAATGCAATAACTCTCATCGTAATAACGGCAGCAGACAGCACTATAGCTTGTTTGGAAGATAACGGTTTACTCTGTTAGAAGGCGTTCTCAAAGTCACATTACGCGGAAGAGTTATCTGCATTTACAAATGAGTGAATATTCGTAACTTTACCGTTGTTTCTCGTTTTTCTATTATAGAATAAGTTAATACTATGTTCAGATATGCACTTTTATTGAGTTAATATTCGGTTAATTGAGTACAATATTTTAAGTGTTCAGGCATAGTAATAAACACAGTTTAGTTGCTTATTCGATATTAATTTGACAGCTGGTAAACAAAACAGCTGGTTGTTTCAAAATTTTTTTTTCGTTGTTGACACTTGAGTTGTCAAATATCAACAGAAAGTGTTTGGTTAATTGTAATATGCGCACTGGACCTACTTCTGACAGTGCTGCATTTTAAGTTTTACTCAATATTATAACAATTTGCTTATTTATTGCGCAATTATTAATTGAAACTTTGTATGAAATATTGGGCGCAATAATAGCGTTTATTGCGATTTACGCAATAAAGGTGCATATCTGAACACCGTATAAGAATGTGCCGTTGCCTGCTGTAAAAAATTGAAGATTTTACAGAGAAGAAACTGTAATTAAAAAACACCAACGAGGTGGTCTGTGAACGAGGATCGTAGCAAAAGAAATTTTACATTTTTACTTTTTGACTCTGAATGGCGTTACAGCAATAGGTTAATAATTGTTTAAAAGATTTGAAACTAATTTTAAGTAGAATCAATGTCGTGTTTAAAGTTGAATAAAAATATAAAATTTTATTGCAATACAATATAACAATTTGACCCTGAAATTCTATACAATGTCATCTTTTAGGATTTATTGAAATATTTGCGACATTTTTATTCAAATCTAATCTGTTTTAAATTTTTATTTTTTATTTTATTATTTTATTTCTAACAATTAACACCTCTTAGATAACGTTGTGCTCTCTTTTTTTTCCGTACAACGATATTATTTTTATGTTATTTATAAATATTTTTTTCTTTTTTTTTGTGTTACTTAACCTTTTAATAACATTGCACTGACTGGCTGTGCTATTTATTTAAATCTTGTTTTGACGTCATTCCATTATCCAATACAATATCGTTATTAAACATTGTTTTTTATTTTTATTTTTATTTTTTCTATTGAAACAAAGATACTTATCATTCGTAGGAGGTTGGGGGCTAGAAATTCTAAGTGCAAATGACATTAATTGTCCAAGAAAAAAAATCATAAGGAGAAGTTTTATTATGTGTGTGAAGATAAATTCGAATTTAAAAACCAAAGACGCAAACCCAAACTTTTAGCAGCGCCACTTCTTGCCTCTAACAGGGTAGACTTTGTTATTAACAGAGCACAGTTAACTGTTTAACAGTGGCAATAGTGGATTATTCTTCTACTTTGCAATTGTTGCAGACTCTTGGCATAAAATATAATTCTCATTGCAATCATTATTATTGATGAACAAAAGTGTTGAAATGTAAAGGATGGTTGGTGGGGATGGAGGACGGAATTATTGCAGCTATACCACGGTTGGAAAGAGGACCCTCTGGACTACCATTTGCATATGGTCTGTATGGTGTACTATTTCTTCTTATATGCTCCAAAATGGCCACTGATCTTCTAGAGAATTTTCAAAAAAGACTGATATTTTGAAAGCCAATTTTCTCAATACCATATCACTCTATATGGGACTATATTGCTGATTATATTAAGCGGCCTTGGAATCTTCCTTTGAGTATGATATGGTACTCATAGACCTCGTATTTGTCCTACAATTAGCTTCTAAACAAGTTGGCTTGTTCAGATAGATACTGTTAAATAGCTAACAGTGATCTGTTAAGGGCAAATTGTGTTCTGTTAAGAGGAAATTTTGCTCTGTTAAGGCCAAATGTGGCGCTGCTAAAATTTATTGATTGTGTCTTGGATTTTCAAATTCGAATTTATCTTCACACACATAGTTTTTTGTCCATGCCACTTACTTTTCTGTTTTTAAAATTCGGTTTTTGTAAATAACATGAGAGTATGAGATTTCGATTATAATGAATTATTATTTTTGGATGTTTGATTGCAACAAAAGTGTTTCGTGACAATGCCACAAGTACTCAGTAAGTTTTGCCATTTCACCATGAATAAACAAACACCCGAACTAACGCTTGCAAATCATTGAATTTTATTATGAAAACTTATAATGCTATAAACAGAATAAAAGCATCACATCAATCTCGCAAAAATAGAATACATGGGGTGTATATAGAAATAATTATTTTTAAAGCAAACAACGATTCAGCTTCTGCTTTGCTTTGAAGCAAATTTCTATTTTTATTTGCAGCAATAAGAGAATTAATGCTTCCAGTAGGAGAACTTGTGCTGGCAATGAGAGGATTAGTGCTGTCAATACAATAACATGCATGAAATAGAGGGTTGTAAAAACGCAATGTATGAAATATATATAAGGCGAAAAAGCAGTAAAGCACCATTGATAAAGAATTAATGAATTGTTTATTTTGTATTTGTTTTGTTTATGCTTTGCCGCTGCCGCCTTTATTATAATTAATGCACATGCAGCTTAGCTCAGATTGCAATTGCAAAATTTTTGCACTTGCTGCCTTGCGTCTATTGTGTTTATAGCATAATGCATTAAACACCTAAACGACACATGCAACAAACTACAATACACGCGTTTATATAACGACTTTTGTCGCTAGCGCAAAATTAGGTTACTATGTTAGCGAACTCAATATGGAAAAAGGATTCCGGTGTATGGCGAAAGCCTCGTTAGCTTTTTTCTGATATTTTAAGTACAGACAGACGAATCAATTATAAGATTGAAATACTTTAATGGCATTATTCATGAGTGACATAAAGCATCAGTTAACAGTTAATTCCTATTTGTACTTCAACCTGAGGGAAATCGGTTAATAGGTAATCAATTCGTATTCCAATAGGACAATGCTTCTAGTTATACAGTCGAAAAAGATACGGAATTCTTTGTAGTCAAAATTTAATAATTTTATTGTGGCCACTGCTTAGGCTATGTTATTGAGGCAATGATAGAAAATGTACTGGAGCGTGTTTCAATACAAATTGGAATAAAATCGCTAGAAATGTGTGTTTAAAATTAGTAGATGTAGAATGCAAGACAGACTTTCTAAAAATGTCCCTCAAAAGTGGCTATTTAAACGAGTGGAAACTTATTATTTTCATCATATTTTTTTGAGTTAATTTATGCTTCTTCCCGGTTTGACAATGAAACACATTTTTTATTAATAATATTTTAATTTTGGACTTATTTGAACAAAATTAGGAAATGCAAACAATTTTCCAATTCACACGACTTTGTATCGTGTATGTTGTATTGAATACGCTTTTTGTTTGTGAACGCTCAATGCTATGTTGTATTTCGTATTCCAAATGTCAAAAAACGATAAGAAGAAAAAGACTAGTATTTATAATTTGATTTTCAAGCAAAAAAAATGAAAAATATTACAGAAAAAAGTGAATTAATTAATTATCTGTGCGAACAATTATAATTTTGAAATGTTAATTGTTGACTCAAGTTACATAGAAAATATTTTTGTATTTTTATTCTTCTTCTTGATTACTGGCATTTACATAAACTGATAGCACGAAACCAATACAACTTCCAAAAGCATATGAAAAAATGTGTATAGATGTATCGGATTTTTATATATAAATTATCAACAACAAGCATACAACTGTTGTATACTCGTCCAACAATACAATGAATACAACGATACAAGGGCTTGTGTGAATTGCCCAAATATGTTAAAATCAAATACAAAAAAGATGATATGATAGATTTTTTATTTTTAATGTATGGATGTATGTATACGACATTATTACATATTTTTTGAATATGATCTTCGTATTAAATATATCGGATGAAAGGTAATCAAAATTATAAATTGATTTCGATTATAATCAATGGAAATAACTGGGTGTTCTCATGACACCTCTAGTTGCTCTATTTTTTATATAATAAAATAAAATATAAAAATGTATACATACATAGATTTTTATGCATATACATTATAAAGTTTTTTATTAACATTTATTTTTATTTAAATTTATTATGAAGCACTACACTTTATTTAAATTTGTTACTTTTTAAAAGTATTTGTTTCCACTTTTTATTTATTTTTTATTTTATTTTTATTTATTTTAATCAAATGCCATATTTTATCTCGATTTTTGTTTGTTTTTTATTTAAAACGTGCAGCTTTAAAAATACAATCGCAATTGATTTTTTATTTATTTATTAATCTTTTTTTCTTCGTTTTATTTTATTTTTATTTATTTATGTGTGTCTCTCACTCCCTCTCTGCTGTCATTACAGGTAAACAAACAAATAAATAAATAATAAATATTGTATAAAAAAATTAAATAAACATTCAAATTATATAGGATTTAAAACAAAAGACTTGTACTTGTATGTGTACATAAATCGTTACACAGGTATGGCAAATAATTGAAATTAAAATTTTAATCATGGGATAAACTCTGTTTTTGTTGTTATTGTTATGTTTTTATGACTTTATTGTTACGAAGTGACAACTCGACAAAAAACGCTTCTGAAATCAATTCAATTATTCTTAAATTAGTAAATATGGTAATAGCGTTGAAAACGTCTTTATCGCGTATGATATTTACATTTGCTGATACGTATTCTCTTAACCTCTTTGGAATTAGAATTTTTTTTAAATTTTCTTTTTTTTTCTAATTTCATGAAATTTATTTCCAGAACCCCTCTTGGGGTCATATGGCTTCCACGAAGCATTTCTGCCTTGTTTCCGGTTCTTTAATCTATTTTTGTTGTTCCAGCTAAGCAGGTGATTGGTCTGCTGTTGTAAGTCCTGGGATAATGGGACTGTCAGCTATCGTTGCCTAAAAACAACGCCCTTCGAGTATTTGGTCTAGTGGTGGGAATCTTGTTGATTGTTGATTCCTACCCCTTTTCCCACTGGATGAAACTAATTGACGTCGAATAAAATCAAAATAATTGTTCAATCGAACTCGAATTTAATTATGTGTGTGAAGATAAATTCGAATTTGAAAACCCAAGACGCAATCCATAAATTTTAGCAGCGCCACATTTAGCGTTAACAGTGCAAAATTTGCTGTTAACAGAGCAAAAATTGCTCTTAACAGAGCACTGTTAACTGTTTAACAGTATCAAGCTGAACAAGGTTACTTGTTTAGAAGCTAATTTTAGGGCATATACTAGGTCTTTGAGTACCATATCATACTCAAAGGAGCGTTCCAAGGCCTCCTAATACAATAAGCAATATAGTCATATAAAAAGTGGCATCGTATTGTTTAAAAAAAATAAAAATAAGGGACTTCCCCTAAAAAGTGATTTTTTCAATGATTCCATTTGCATATAGTCTGTCATATACTTTTGGCTAAAAATCGATTTTTTTAAAATTCAAAATCTCGACTCACAAGATTATTTCAGCTATCCCACTACCACGTTTGGAAAGAGGACCCTTTGGACTATCATTTGCATATAGTCTGTATGGTGTACTATTTCTTATATGTTCCCAAATGGCCACTGATCTTCTAGAGAATTCTGATATAATTTCGACCAAAAATCGATTTTTTTTAAAATTCAAAATCTCGACTCACAAGATTATTTCAGCTATCCCACTACCACGGTTGGAAAGAGGACCCTCTGGACTATCATTTGCATATAGTCTGTATGGTGTACTATTTCTTATATGTTCCCAAATGGCCACTGATCTTCTAGAGAATTTTCATATATTTTTGGCCAAAAATCGATTTTTTAAAATTCAAAATCTCGACTCACAAGATTATTTCAGCTATCCCACTACCACGGTTGGAAAGAGGACCCTCTGGACTATCATTTGCATATAGTCTGTATGGTGTACTATTTCTTATATGTTCCCAAATGGCCACTGATCTTCTAGAGAATTTTCATATATTTTTGGCCAAAAATCGATTTTTTTAAAATTCAAAATCTCGACTCACAAGATTATTTCAGCTATCCCACTACCACGGTTGGAAAGAGGACCCTCTGGACTATCATTTGCATATAGTCTGTATGGTGTACTATTTCTTATATGTTCCCAAATGGCCACTGATCTTCTAGAGAATTTTCAATCAAAAATGTATTTTTGCAAAGCCAATTTCAACAATACCATGCCACTTTATATATGACTATATTGCTTATTGTATTAGGAGGCCTTGGAACGCTCCTTTGAGTATGATATGGTACTCAAAGACCTAGTATATGCCCTAAAATAAGCTTCTAAACAAGTAACCTTGTTCAGCTTGATACTGTTAAACAGTTAACAGTGCTCTGTTAAGAGCAATTTTTGCTCTGTTAACAGCAAATTTTGCACTGTTAACGCTAAATGTGGCGCTGCTAAAATTTATGGATTGCGTCTTGGATTTTCAAATTCGAATTTATCTTCACACACATAATTTAATTTAGGTTGACTTTAGAAAACAGTACGAGAAGTATTTGTAAACGATTTTTGATGTCTAAAATGTTTTGTTTAAATTTTCACGGCGTTGATGGGATACTCATATATTCGACATTAATTGTCAAATCCGTCAAACAGGCAGAAATTTAGAACTCATGACATAATAGTTTTCGCATTGCGTTACGTCGAGAAATAAATTCTCCCTTAATTTGAAGAATGAACGGTGGCCTGAGTGATCCTAAGCTTGATCTCCAGACTGACATCATTTTCATGGTAACGGAGTACCCACCCAAGATAAACAAATTCACTGACAACATCAAAAATTAATTTATCAGCCGTAATCTGCGATCCGTTACGTCACATGTCCTTACTTGTTGACAACATATACTTTGTTGTCTTCATTTACTGCCAAATCCACCCTAATAGACTCCCGTTCAATAGTGCAATAACACCTCGCTTGATGTTAATGTGGTCAGCGTAAGCAAGAAACTGGACACTTTTACAACAAAACGTGCCATTGTGATACCTACCCATCTTTCGCAGAACACTCTCTATGATGAAGTTAAAGAGTCACATGATAAGGGATCGATTTGTCTGAAACGTTGAACGACATCAAAAGGTTCGGAGAGGTCCCTTCCTATTATCACGAAGTTGCTCAACGTCAATCAGCTCAGACATTACGACAGAAACATGAACCTTATATGCGATCAGCAGAAGGTTTATACACAGAGAAAACTGGACCTAATAAATACATAGTAAATTAGAACAAAGTTAATAAGATTTCTCTATGGTTTTTTTTTTCAAGATGAGATTCTTATTATTTCTATAAGGAAAACCTTTTTGAAAAAAATCAAGAAGAAAACTTAGGGATTTTACTAGATAGTCTTCTTGATTTTTTTAAAAAGGCTTTTTCCTTAATTTTATTAAGCTTTCTTTTTGTATTTTCAAAAAGATTTTCTTCTTAATTTTATAAGATTATCCATTTATTTTTATAAATAATACTTATTGATTTTGCTTGAATTTATTATAGATTTTTTATTGATATATTTACTTAGAAACTAATTTAATATTTGATTTATTAATAATAATTTTGCACGAACAATATTTCTTCTCCATTCCCTGCTTTGAATTTAATCAACTCCCCAGTATATTTTTGGTCCACCTTCTTGAATAAATTTTCAACGTCTTCGATTTCCATTTTTTAATATGTTTGTTGATGTAATTCCAAAACTTAAAAGAATGTTGCACGTTTCATCACGGAGCTCCCAGGGTTTAAAAATTGGGTCATTACTCAAAATTTTATTTGTTTTTTATAACATTTTTTTTGTGAAATTAAAACAATTCAATTTTTTTATTTAAGTTTACTTTGTTTTTTTTTTAAGAAGGAATATTTTTATTACTTTTTTCCACTTCTTTACTTGCCACTTGTCCACTTTTTTTAACAAGCCAGCTAATATAAACAAGAAGATATTCTTATTGAAACATTAATAAGATAATTTACACATGATCAAATAGAAACCTAATGAAATCAATAAGGAATACTCCTTAAAAAAAATTATTTAGTAGCCTAATGAAATTTATAAAAAAAACCTTTTTGAAAAAATGGATTAGGTAGCCAAATGAAATTAATAAGAAATTCTTGTTTTACACAATTTAGAAGAAAACACAATAGAATCAATAAGTTTTTCTCTATGGATTGTATTTTTTGTGGCAAAAATGACGGAATTTGAGTAAAAAAAATGGTAAATAACAAGTTTTCTTCTTATGTGTTTTACGTCTTGAAAAAATTAAAAAGATTTAACACATAAAAATAATAAGAAATCTCTATGAAAAAATCTTCGTTTCTTTCTGCTGTAATACCCCTCACTCCAAAAACGTTTCGTAGAGAAAATCTTCTTGATTTTATTAGGCAGTTTTCCCTCTGTGTATGATTCCTATCTCGTTGGCGCACACCATTGGATGTGAGATTGAGGAATTCGTATTGGTTACGCCACTTGAGCTAATGGAATTCCACAAGGATTGATTTTAAGCCAGGGTGTTCAGCTCTCTAAGTGTTGTCAACTGTTATGAAAGGTGCTGTACGTTTTTGTTCGAGATTTAAATTTTAGCAATTCAAGTTTCAAAATAAAATTTGTTACTCTTCGACGTCGCTCATCTGTTTGAATGTGATCGCACTGTGCTGCCTCACATTTTTCAATTGTTCCTTCGGCCGAATTGTATGAAAAAGCCTTTGTTTATAGTAGAATATGGTAGACAACGTTAATTTTCATAGGTTTTAGGTATTTGTATAAGCTGAAGATTCAGCACTACAAGACATACAGAAATAATTTTAAGTAATAATACATATATAATTGGTCATTACAACCTTTCAGTCAGGATTACGACCTACATAGCTTCTCGCACCACTTACGTTGTGTGTGTTAATTTTGTAAATGAGTGGCGGAACCTACAGTTTTAAAGTCGACTCCGAACGACAATTTTTGAGAAACTCTTCATGGTAATTTTCTTTACTCTCAGAGTTTTTGTCGGAAATCTGCTGAGAGAGGCAGTCGCCGAAGAAATATTTTTTCATATTTTCGTTTTGATGTCTGACCGGGGATATGAACCGTGGCCTTAGGTCTAATAAGCCGACACACTATCTACTAGACTATGACGACTACAAGTAATAATAGAACTACTAATTTAGTCTACTATACTTTCATTTTCTTTTTTTTTTTTACTAATATATTGTAATTTATTAAAAAAAAATCGAAGAACGCAATTTTTTCATCAAATCATTTCATTTTGCATAAATTTTTTCATTTGCTCATCGCATTGAATATCCAATGGAATACAATTTGTATGGAGGGATGAAATATGATTTGCCCAACTGTTTATAGTTTTTCAAAACTCATTCATTTCTAATTATGCAACACATCAATCCGCTATCGTGGTTATGTACATAATTTTCTATAAATTTCAAATGGCAAATGGTACGTTGATACAACAACATTATACAACAAAAATGATATTGAAAACAAAAAATCGTTATCAGTTTGGAGTCTATAAATAATTGTTTAAGCAACAATTAGAAATAGATATTGCAGTGTATAATTCAAAATACCGACAACAACAACAATAATGATTGAAAACCCCAAAAATAAACAATACAAACTCATGGTCAAAACGCAATTAAAATGATTTTTGGGGTTTTTTCATAAAAATAAACAATTCAGTGCATACACGACTACAGTACGAAATCATATTTTCAGATTTTTTTTAATTTTGCAATTCCTATTTGGTATTGTTTAATTAAAAATTTTGCTTTTCTTTGATCCTTAGGCATGGTATTTTTACATAAAAAAATTTGGATTTGGGTACAGAGGCCGTAGGTTAGATTTCCACCAGAGATTCTGCGTGTTTGTGACTGTCTGATTGTTTGCTTGACATTATAAATGATTACTAACAATATAAAAAAGAAAGTGGGAATTATTACTAGAAAGCAATCCTCTAAAAAAAGTGTCGAAGTCTTATACTCTGGTCAGTTAGGAAAAAAAATTGTCGCACACTACAACACCCTCTCTTTCCTTTATCCTATAAACTAACTATCTTTCCTGTATTCCAACACAATGCACTGCATGAATAACGGTCATCTCCTGAGCGTTGTTCTCAAAAAAAGTCCCTCTTCTCTATCATATTGTTACGTTTTTACCTTTTTAAAAACGTTTAGAATACGAGTTCGTTGATTGCAAACAAAATAAAAATAAATTTGTGTTTAGTTTTAGATAAATTATTTATTGTTTTCACTACTTTTGTGCCACTGTTCACACGTGACGAATACAACAATAATTGCTTACTTACAACGCAGATCTTTTAAATGACGATCTTCAAACCACGACTGTTTTCTTCACACGGAACACGTCTTCACACAAGACTGACTGAATTCTGCTCGTTGCTTGCTCTGCCTTGCCTTTTTATATGCGCACGCAATCAGTCTGATGAAAGTTCTTGAAGCAGAACGTTCAGGGTTTCGCTTTCTTGAGACTTCTATAGCGACTTCATTGTTGTTTGTAAACTTTGTTCACATTGTTTGTTGTAGCATTCTCTCTAACTTGCCTATACCCATGTTGTTGCTTTACTTGTAACATGTTCGTTGTATTTGTTAGTGTAGCTATGTATTGTTAATCATGATAATGTTAAACGATGTTTTCATTTTCGTAACAATATCGTAACAGAATTTGTTCAAATTAAGGGTATATAGTAGATTTGATAGACATTCAATTTGAATATTCGATTTCATATTCCACAAGGCACGCGATATTGGTAAGTTTGAGATTTCTCCTTACTAGACAATTGTATTGTGGAGATATAAACATTTTCTTATGTTCAGCCCCGGGAAGACCCGTTATCGCGGCCGCAGTTGACATTTGCATGAAATAATCCTTAAAAAATCATTAATCGCCGTACATTGCTTCCAAAACCCAGACAGAGGATTTACATAGAATTTACCACCTTGAAGCAGAAATTTCCTTTTAAAATTTTTAGAAATCCATGAGACTGGACAAAAATTACGCAAAAATCCTAAGAATGTTACGGGTTTTGTTAAAATGTATTCAATTGCATGACTAAAACGAAATTCCATAAGATCAATACTCTCTCTTGCTAATCTACCCAGCAAACATTTCGGTGATCTCAACATCATCAGCTAGACATTTTCAAATATGATTACTTTATGGGCAATATTGTGATATTATTTTCCACTTCAAAGTAAATTCTGGTCTTACTTACAACAAAGTGCTTGAATAAAAAAAGTATAATTTAAATAAAATAAAATGAATCGTAATAAAACTGTTGGAAAAACTGCGGATGGATTCTTTGCTAAGTCTCATCGATAGTTGTAGTAGTATTAGGATAACGGGTATAATCTCAATTGTAATTGTAAAATTTGTTTTTGGTAGCAATTTTTAATGTTAATTTTTTATACACCCAATTCTGTTTTTACGCGATGGATGCGTTCTTTGCAAAATTCGCACAACAGAAATCGCATAAAAAAAGATAGAGTATCCATATTGAATGAGACGATTTGTTTCACGAATGAAATATCAGGTAACATACATAATTGGTCAGTACAACCCTTCAGTCAGGATTACGGCCTAGTTTCTCACATCACTTATGTAGTGTTCGTTAATTTTGTACATGAGTGGCGGGACCTACAGTTTTAAAGCCGACTCCGAACGACAGATTTTTTTGAGAAACTTTTCATGGCAACTCGCAGAGTTTTTGCCAGAAATCTGCTGACAGAAGTCGCCGAAGAAATACTTTTTGTATTTTGTTTTGATGTATGGCCTATGGTTTGAACCGTGGCCTTTCGTCTAATAAGCCAACAAACTACCTAGTAGGCTACGGCGGCTTCATAAATATCAGGTAAACTTCCTCTTTTTCTCTTATACGATTTTTCTTGTGTATGATAATGTATGAGCACTTAATTTTCTTCCAGCAGGCGCAGATTTCGTAAGAAATTCTTAATTTGTTCATCATGCTTACGGTAGATTCGCTCAAATAAAATGTTTTCTCAATCGGTTACATGATTTAAAATTTTGATTTTGTCTTTCGTAGAGGAGTCCATAAGAACTAAAATTTATTTCAACTAAATTTTTTGGAAACTAACAAGGGAAACCCTTGCAATTTGTATTATTTTTCGTCCCACACGATTTATAGTGCTACCAACTGTGTGTTTAATTTAAAATCCTCCAAATCCATTGCGAAGAACGCTTTTATTGCAACAATAAATATATTTTTTGATTGCGTTAAGTTAAATCAAGTCACAGAATGATACATATATTTCGGAACTTCGTTAAATTATTTTCACGTAAATAAATTTCTCGTAAAAACAGAATTAGGTGTATTATTATTAATACTATTATTGTTGTTGTTTTTTTTTTTTTGTTGCTGTTATATATTGTTGTATAACACAATTCACAATTTCTAAATAAATATCCTGCTAAACTTGTTCCAAACCGAAAGAACTCAGGAAGGAAACGCAAGACAGGATTTCATAAAATTCTACAGGTGTTGTACCATTGCCGTTTCTTGTTGGTTCGTGTGGTTGTACTGTTGTTGTTGTTGATGTTGCTGCAGTACCGTAGGTGTATTTATTTATTGTACATTTTAATAAACATACTCGCACCGACACACCGAGTTGTATGAAAATTGTGTGCACAACGAGACTACCATATTTGTTGGAAGTGGGCGAGTCTATAAATATAACAATTACTTTCGCATATTTTAACTTTCGTTCGCTTGCTTTCGCACTCTTGCTACAAAATTACAACCAACGCAAGCAGTACCAGTAACAGTAGCAGCAACAGCAACAATAACAATTAATGTTACAACTACTTCAACAAGTTCAGCAATTACAACAAGTAAATAAATAAACAAACCAACCAACACTTGTATGTATATTGAGCATGAATATTAAAAATAATAAAACACAACACAATAAAACAAACAACCAAAAAGTAAACATACCATGGTAATATATACCGTTATTTATAGTATTCCGTCCTTCCTCGGAATTCTGTTACACGTAGAATATATTATCATAACAACATGTGTGCATTTGTTATGCGAGAGTGTATTTTTGTTTCCATTATGAACTCACAAATACAAACACGAACGCACAATCAATTGCATGCACACATGCATGCACCTTAAATTGTTCATAACTACGAAATTAAAAGAAAATCAATAAAAATCGAAAGAAAAAAAAAACAATTTCTTTTGCTTTTAAAAATCAAATAAATTCGAATATGAAACATTTTGGAATTATTGTAGCGTCTATTAATAGACTCGTTCCTCTTTTTTATGGAGAATTAGTTCAACTCTTTGGAATGTTGATTGCTCGTGTCATTTGATTGTTTGGCAGTATATGAAATGAGATTTGAAAAAATTAAAAGAAATTATTTTTAGAAAATGATTCTGTATTAATTTGTGATGAATGTTGGATACTTATTAGGTAGTCGAAAAAGAAGTAGAAATTAAACATTATCTGATTGCATTTGAAACAAAATTTATTAAACCAAAAATGTGCCATGTTAAACTTTGGAGTTTTCTGAGCGAAAAACTGATCCCATTGCGTCTTGCGAATCTCTACGGAATATAAAAATACATACATATAAATTAAGAAAGTTCTGCAAAGATCGAAGCAAATGATAATCTGAAGGCGCAACAATCAACCTATATAATGGGTACACCAAAACTTCCATATTAAACTCTCAGTTTCTGGCAGGTCATAAAATATGCGCGAAGTCTGATGTTGTCTTGATAAAACACAACACTCTGTCTGTTCATCGGTTCTGTTCGATTTTATTAAATTGCCTTTTACCACCTCGATAATTAGCAGTAGATATCAGAAGCAATCGTTTGATCAGATTGTAGGAGCTCATTGTTAATAATGTTCTTCCAATTCCATCAGACACACAGCATTATCTCTATTGGTTCTAATCCTGGCTTAATAACTGTCATTTAGCAATTAAAAATTTAAGGCGCGGCACCTGGAGCTTCGTATGTGTTTGTAGCATAATTGAAACAACTGTAAAAGTGAAACGTATACATCCCGCCAAATTATTTACTATAAAGTTTGATCTTTGTAGCAAGAGATTTGAGTAATAATATTGATAGCGCGGTGTTATGAATTGAATAAGGAGCAATAAAGGCAAACAATAGATTTTTTTATTTGCGATTGAAATCTTACAATCCACAGGAAATAATAATTATTAGAAAGATGAAAAACGATATCTAACTATAATATTCTAGCTAGTTTGTATCGATTTCATATTGTTGAATAGCGTCTTGGTTACTAGACGGCAGCTTGAAAGTTCATACCTCTGCTCTGATAGCTAAAAGGAAAGAAAGGTAAGAAATATTTCCTTCGAGAACCAATGTCAGTAATCTTCTTACATAAGCTCTGAGAGTATGTCGACGCCTCCATTCTATACACATAGAACGTTTTTAATGTTCTTACATTTTTAAATTCTACGTTCTCTAACTTAAATACTGTCCAAATTTGGTTAAGATGCGCCGATCCGTTCCAAAGTTATAGGGAAAAATCTACTTAGAATACACATATAGTCGTATGTCGCGGGAAAACTTTAAGAGTCCATAACTCAAAACACACTGTTTCGACTTAGGATGTTATAGAACGGAGGCGTCTATCAAAAGTCTTGGAGTCGATGTTAAACTAATAACTCACACATCGTGTGAAAAATCCTAATTAAAGTGTGTACGTGAACAACTTACAACTCTGTAGGTAGTCATGATTACAACCTAGCCTTCATGCAACCCATGTTGTGCGTTTTAATTTTATCTAAGAGTGGATGTTTGAGGAACTTTTTATGGCAGTTCGATTTACTCGCAGGGTTTTTGCTTGAACGCTGCTGACAGGAAGTCGTCTCTCATATTTCGTTTTGTTCGAGATGTATAAGCTGGGATTTGAAACACGAGCTTTCGTTTAACCTACGATGACTATATGATAAGAGAAAATGCTATTTTAGGTGTTATACTATGTTCCGATATGCACTTTTATAGAGTCAACATTCGGTTTATTGAGTACAATATTTTAAGTGTTTAGACATAATAATATACGCAGTTCAGTTGCTTATCCAATATTCATTTGACAGCTGGTAAACAAAGCAGGTCGTTGTTTCAACAACATTGTTTTTGTTTTGTTTATCATTGTTGACATTTGAGTTGTCAAATATCAACAAAAAGTGTTCGTATAATTGTAATATGTGCACTGAACATACTAATTATGACAGTACTGCATTTTGAGTTTTACTCAATATTATAACAATTTGTGTATTTATTGCGCAATAATTAATTGAAACTTTATATGAAATATTGAGCTCAGTAATGAACATTTATTGCGATTTACGCAATAAAGCTGCATATCTGAACACCGTATTATTCTACACTATTCTTATTCTTCGCCTACACTGCTAAAGAATGAGAATTGTATGGAGTTTTAAAAAAAACTAAAATAATAATATAAAGACAAAATTTCTTAATTTTTTATTTCCAAAAACTGAATATTTTATTCCATAATAAATTTACTTGCAACAGCATATGCACCCCGAAAATAAATGGTATCGTAAGTGCTACAAAAGAAACCTATTCATTAATTCTGATGCTGCCACTTTCTAACTTTCATAACTCAACATGCTCCTTCAACATGCCAGTGTAATTTGTTGTAACCATTTTGCTACAACTTCTATTGCCACAACTGCTACTGCACCATCACATTGTATTTACTGCTGTGTATTCATTGTTTTACCCTACCCTTGTCTACTGTGTCATTGTAGTGGAGTGGAGAATTGCACATGGTTTAATTACTTAGTGGCCTCATTATTATTTTATGTGTTGCAAGTTATTTCCCTCCCATTGACTTTATGGTTTCATCGTTGATATTATTTTGAGCAATTTAAATTGACTCCTTGGCTGCAATTGTTTTTTATTTCATTTCATTTCATTTTAAAATCATATTAATTTCATTGTTTGTTGTAGTTTTGTTTGTAGGTGTGTGTGTGGTAGTATTTGAAAGTTGTTGCCTTAATATCATCCGTTAACGTTGAACAATAAATGATAACTTCAAGACATTTGTGGTTCTTTCTGATTAGTTTATGATGTTTTTATTGGTATTGTATTGTAAATTAATACGTATGTATGTATGTATGTATGTATGTATGTAATTGATTAAAATAAAAAAAATGTTCGCAAACCGGAAATAAGTTTCATCTTGTGATGAACGATACCCAATAACTAGAAAAGGCGACATTTTCAAAAAATCATTTTCTTTTTTTTGTTATTTCTTGCTTGTGAGAGTGTGAGTAAAACGTGCGAAATGAATGATTTTGAACCGAAGTAAAATATTGAATAATCAACTGAAATCTGCTGATACTTGTCTAGACTAGGAAAGTTAATTGAACATTTTCATCTGCTGCTTTTGTTACAGTCACACTCTCTCGTACGGGTGATGACAATTAAGTGGAGATTTTGCACTTCTCATGTACAGTATTATTCATTCACGTGCTATAAGGAACGTTAAAGTAATATTTTATTCAAGTCAAGCTGCTATGCATACATAACATAATTGGCCATTACAACCCTGCAGTCAGGATTACGGCCTAGCTTCTCACACCACTCATGTTGTTTGCGTTAATTTTATACATGAGCACCGGGACCTACAGTTTAAAGTCGACTCCGAACGACAGATTTTTGAGAAGCTTTTCATTGCAATTTTATTTACTCTCAGATTTTTTGACAGAAATCTACTGAGAGGAAGTCGCTGAAGAAATATTTTTTCATATTTCGTTTTCATGTCTGACCTGGGGTTTGAACCGTGGACTGACGTCTAATAAGCCAACACACTACCTAATAGACTACTGCGACCATCTGCCATGAGTATTTAAAAAATAATTTTTTTTGTCTTAAATTTTTCTAAATCCGGGGACGAAGGTTAGGTTAGGTTAGGTTGGTGTAGTAGCTTTCATACCAAAAGCTCACTTGAGCACGCATAGCGTCCGTTGTGACGCCACAGGTGAACGCAGTTCCTGTACTGAAATTCCTCCGAACCAAGAAGAGAGAAGTTGGTCAGCACAAGGGCTGCACATTTCAAAGCACGGCTACCCCACGCTGGAGAACCAGCCAGAGAGCTTGATAAACGAGGCTATATCCTTCACATCAATGGATGATAGCTCCGTCAAGCTGATAAGGGTTGGAGAGTCAAATAACCTGTATCTGCACCTCGCAAGTGATGGGCATTGACAAAGAAAGTGGATAACAGTCTCCTCTTCCTCAGTGGATCTGCACCCACGGTAGAAGTCGTCAAATTGAAGCTGCACAAGGGTCGAATCGCACGCGGACGAGGGTTACACCCGTTCAAAGAAAAACAACCGGACCTTCCTTAAGACGTGTCCTAACCATATTTAGAATAGCGTAATAAGCGTTACCTTCTCCAGCATAGTGGCAAACGAACAGCAGTTGAGTGATGGTCACTAAGACTGGCAGGATAGGCGAATTCCCTGGTTTTCTGTTGATTATTCTGTTTTCTAAAATTATACTCCTTAAACGAAATCTTCATTTCTTTTTGTAATCGTTTGTGGTCGACTGACGTCTATAGATCAGGGCCATGATGTTCGAAATGATATATTCATTTTGGGAATAAAGGAATAAATAGATATTATAGCGAGAACGACAGCCACTGTTAAAGAGTAATCTGGGCTCTCTTGATTTTTTCGCTAATAAAGTATGTGATTTGAAGATGTTATCACTCGCACACGCACTTTTCAAAAATCAAAGTGTAGAAGAGCATGCGAATGATGATGTAAAATGTCTTGAATTTTTTCGTTTTTCACACGCACTCACATGGTTAAGATGCTGCTTGTGAAATAACACATTGAGAATAGAAATCAGAAGATGGGATGCATCCAACCATTGCACTGATGATTGAAATATACTCTCATGCATAATGAAATTAGAGGACGCTGCAAGTTAACAGTGTAAAGATCCTAACAAAAAAAAGGTAGAGAACATGAAGACGTTATTCAAGATCATTAAAAAATCAAACATTTGTGGTTAGAAAGTATACCAATTAATCCCAGTTTAATCCAAAGAAAACTCATTCTGATCATTTTCCCAAAGTTTGACATCAAGCAGCCTTTAATTTATTTTTTTACTTCATAAATACTTCCTTGAAGGGATGTGTATTAGCATCGATGGCAAGTGAGTAAGCAACATACTCATTGCGACTATCAGGCCATAATATTTACGATGAACGACAAAACTTCTGGGATCCACTAATTTCATTAAAGTTATCGTGAAGGCTTCAATTTAGAAATAAAATACCAGAGAAACAGATTAGATCCGACTATCTCTGCAATAGTTGTATGTCTCTGCATCTGGTTAGTCACACATTACAACTAAAACAGCACACAGTGTTATGACCATGCAGTGCAGTGTTATGTGTTTAACCTGAGAATACCGGAGATAAGCAAAATGGATAGTCAGGAGTGACTCAATATATGTATATTTTTTTAAGATTAATCTGCTTAAGAATATGTAGTAGACATCAGATTATATATTTGGAGATGATTCACGCCATTGCAAGAATTATCGTCGTATGTACATCTCATAGTTCTACAAGATGCTGTGGAAGTCACCAAATGAATATCGCGATTAAAAAATACGTAATAAAAGTGGAATCCATGATTGACGTGATTCCAACGGATGAAATTCTGTAGGTTTAAGCAGCCATCTGATAAGAACTGTGACACGGAATGAAAATTCAGTAAAGACGCCAAAAAAGTGTCACCAACCAGTAATTGTTGTTTAATTTTTTTTTTTTTTTTTTTTGTATCAATCAGTCAAATCTGTTTAAGAAATTTTATTCGATTATTCCATATTAACTGCAGTACATACTTTAATGAAAATGTATGTGAACGAAACGTATGAGTAATATTTGAAATAAAAAAATTACTCATGCCTGCAGATGCACTGTTAAACTTTTATACTGACAGTGACGTTAATTGTCAATTGTTGCTTTAAAAGGCCCTTTAATTGTATTTCATTGTAAAAATATTAAATCTTACGGCTCCCAAGAGCACAATGCCCATAATGACGGGTATAATGATCGTTAATAAGTTAAACGTGATGATTTTTTTTAAATGCATTTTAAAGAATAAATTAAATGACTTTCCTTCTTATACCATATGTTGTATGCCTGTATAAAGTTGCTGGTTGATGAAGGCAGCGGATGGTATTATTTTTGTAAAATCTTTCTTATAATCCATCGGGCAATGTAATAAAATTCTCCGTTAAATAGATGTGTTCTATAAGGAGAATAACAAGTGTGTAGTTTAAAACAGCCTTCCGAACACTATCCACATCGGTAGCGATAAAACTATTGAATTGCAAATCAAATTACAATGGCATTCTAAGGAATCAATATAAATGTGTGTGAAGATAAATTCGAATTTAAAAACCAAAGACGCAAACCCACACTTTTAGCAGCACCACTTCTTGCCTCTAACAGGGTAAACTCTGTTATTAACAGAGCACTGTTAACTGGTTAACATTGGCAATAGTGGATTATTCTACTACTTTGCAATTATTGCAGACTCTTGACATAAAATATAATTCTCATTATGATCATAAATAAAATGTGAACAAATATGTTGAAATGTGAAGGATAGTTGGTGGGAATGGAGGACGGAATTCTTCCAGCTATCCCACCACGGTCGCTAAGAGGACCCTTTGGACTACCATTTGCATATAATCTGTGGTATACTATTTCTTATATGCTCTAAAATGACCACCGATCTTCTAGAGAATTTTCAAACAAAAAATTGATATTTTCAGAGCCAATTTTCTCAATATCATATCAGTTTATATGCGACTATATTGTTGATTATATTAAACTGCCTTGGAACCTTCCTTTGAGTATGATATGGTACTCATAGACCTCGTATTTGTCCTACAATTAGCTTCTAAACAAATGGGCTTGTTCAGATGGATACTGTTGAACAGCTAACAGTGCTCTGCTAAGGGCAAATTTTGTTCTGTTAACGCCAAATGTGGCGCTGCTAACATTTATGGATTGCGTCTTGAATTTTTTCTTTTTTTTTCTTTGAATTCGAATTTATCTTCACACACATTCAGTATAATTGGCTTATCCTTCTTTCACTAGCGAGTACCCCTCGCGCTTGTCTGTATCAATCTTTATTTGTTATTTGATAAGAATAACTTTTTACCTCACCCCAAGGCCGTTAAGTCCATTAAAACCGCGCAGGTACCAAGTACATTCATTATTGGTCATTACAACCCTTCAATCAGCATTAAGACCTAGCTTTTCACATCACTTATGTTGCGTGTGTATTAGTTTTAGACATGAGTGTCAGGACCTACAGTTTAAAGTCGATTCCGAACGATAGATTTTTTAAGAAACTTTTCATGGCAATTTTATTTACTCTTAGAGTTTTTGCCAGAAATCTGCTGAGAGGAAGCGCCGAAGAAATATTTTTTCGTTTTTGTTGGAGATGTCTGACCTGGGGATTGAATCATGGCCACACGTCTAATAAGTTAACACACTACCTACTAGACTATGGCGACTATGGCCAAGTAAATGTTCTGATAATTCTGAAAGGAATTTATTAAATTGATCGGAGTTTCCAAAAGTCTTGTAGATCCATCCGTCTGTTCTCCCGTTTATGTAGGAGTTTATAGGAGTGCCTATACTTGTATGTCATTCTATAGCTTCAAAGCTGGCTTTTATTATACCGAACTACCTGATATATTTGCTGAGATAAATTGAGTAGATTTTACTCAAAAATCAAAATAAATTTTTTGATTAGATGTGAACATGTTGCGTGTGTTAATTTTATCCACGAGTGACGGGACCTACAATTTAAAGCCTACTCCGAATGACAAATTGCTTTTCATGGCAATTCTATTTAGCCTCAGAGTTTTTTCCAAAAAAATGCTGAAAGGAAGACAGCGAAAGAAATTTTTTTAAAATTTTTGTTCGAGATGTCTTAACTGGAGTTTGAACTACGTGCTCTTGCCTTATAATAAAATAAAATTAAATTAAATTAAAAAAACTGTTTAAGGTGTTAGACTACTTGAGTTGAAAACTCTCTTTTCACACAACATGGTATTCAGTGTACAGAGTAGATTCCACGTGATAAATAAAAATTGTTTGGATATGTTAATAAGATTAGTTTGATGAAATTTTTCCTTAATTCATCAAATTATATTTCGCAGCTCCTAGGCAACTGCTTGCTTGTCTTGGCATCGAAGAGAAAAGATGACATTCTTCCTTGGCCAACAACTGTTCACCGTTTTTGTTGTCATGGTAGGAACATGCTTTTATAACTTAATTTACGGATTTCATGAAGCAGGAAAAACAAAAACGACATACGTTTTAGTGGATAAAAGCACATTTGAGAAGAAGACCAAAAAAGCAAGTGAGCAACAACAAACTTTATTTTCAAGATGAAAGAGCAAATTGCACTTGAAAGTTTGTTGAATGACGATACAATGAACACTTGTTCATATTTGAGTTAATGTACGTGTATATATGTATGTGTAAGGGTGTCATTATAAATAAACACTTCAAAAATGTTGATCAAAAACTATTTGAGAAAGATTTTTACACGCATTATGTGTTATCAAATGTTCAAGACAAATTTGAAAATTTTCAAATGCACGCAATATAATATGACGTTTTCCAACACTACTACGAGTAGTACAATGCATATACGTTTATTGAATTTTATTGTTGAAATTTATTACAAAATGTGCTCATATTTCAAGCACAACTGTATGTATGATTACAATATTAAAAATATTATATATGTTATGTTATGTTCCACAACATATGGCTTCGCCTTGTCTCGTAGCCGTCTTTAGATGCATGTGCGTTTAAGGGCATGCAACCAACGGCAACATGGAAAAGTAAAATGTGGATTATACGAGCAGTGTGCGAGTATAACGGAATTGTATTGAATTTCATGCATATGTATGTGTGCATGTGTGTGGTTACACATCCAGAAGAAAATATTATTCGAGTTATATTGCAGATTGTGTTACTTATGGCAACGTGACAATATGTCAGCTGCTATCAATGCAACAAAATTGTGAAATTTTTTTGTCGTTCTTTTTTTTTGTTTTTTCTTTACTTCGAAAGGAATTTAATATCAACGAGATTTTTAAAGAAAAACTTAAATTCCGTATATGTATGTAATTTCAGGAGAATTTTTCATTTAATGTGATCATATTGCGAAATGACAATGTTTTTTGCTTAATGCAACACGTTAGATACTGAGTAAGGAAACAAAAATTGAATATAATTGGCTGAAATCGAAATTAAGAAAAAAAAATAATGAACAGATGCCTCCACATAAATTATTTATTTTTAGAATACCGATGTTCTGAATGAAACTTCTCCATGTCGTTCTTATGCATCCATTCAAGCGGCTTAATTTTTAAGAGCATTTACGAAAACGAAATTTATTTTTTTAAGAATTTTGTAAGAATTGTGCCACAGCTAATCATGTTAGCCTCAAATGTTGTAAATCCTCAAATGTTTGTAGACAATATTTCGGCAAATTCTGTTTCAGGATGGATTTCAGGATTTACATGGAACTTGAATTAAATTTCCAACAATCTATAGAAAACCCGATGTGATAAGAGTTGTTGCAAGTAGAACTGCTTACGTCAAGGCGTATTGGTCTGGGATACCTCGCAAATGATTTCTGCAGAAGCTGCAGGAACGAGGAGGAGGAAGAGACTGTTCTTCACTTACTGGTAACATGCAGGTCGCTATGTCAAAAGAGAAAGAGACATCTTGGTGCCTACTACATCGATGATCTCGGTGATTTGTCGAACATTGACGTCATCAGTTTGAGTCGCTGCATTGGAAGCTCTAAGTGGTTCCAGGACTAGGGGATGATTGACATGAACTGTGATATCACAATAGTCAAAGTGACTGTAGATGATATTAATAATAATATCATCTAATTTTGATCACAGATTTTTTTAGAAGAATGTTAATTACTTCACGTCGGACGCTTTCCTTCTGCTGTTCGAGGTTTGTCAAATTGTCTTCCAAATTAGTTGTAATTTATTTGGTCGGGTTTGCCAAATCGCTATTGACGTATATAGCATTCAACAACACTTGCAAATAATGAAATTGTTTTATAAAAATGCCTGTTCTGTTCTCATAATGTGAAGTCACCGTGGTCTAGTATGTATAGTAGTGTGTTGGCTTATTAGACGTGAGGCCTCGGTTCAAACACCAGATCAGCCATCTCCAACTAAACTTAACATGAAAAATATTTCCTCGGCGACTTGCTCTCAGCAGGTTTCTGGCAAAAACTCTGAGAGTAAATAAAATTGACATGAAATTTCTCAAAAATCTGTCGTTCAGAGTCGACTTCAAACTGTAGGTCCCACCACTCATGTATAAAAATTAACACACACAACCTAAGTGGTGTGAGAAACTAGGTCGTAATCTGGACTATGGGGTTGTAATGACCAATTATGTATGTATGTATTTGTATGTTCTCATAATGTAGTGCGCGGAAAATCATCATCAATGATGAAGGCCACTTGTGGATGTATGGGTAGATGAACAAATAAATTTGTGGAATTTGGGACAATACCACTCTACATGGTATCCAAAAGTGATAAACGCATACTGAAAAAGTCACTGTTTGGTGTGGATTTTGAGCTGGCGGCGTCTTTGGTCCAACTTTTTTTTTACACGATTTTAGCCAGCCCAACAATGCCAAGCACTATGTGTAAATGATTACCACCTTCGTTTTGTCTCCATAGTACAAGCTGGACACCAACGACATGTGGTATTAACAGGATGGTCCTGCGTGTGACACAGCTCATGTTACATTGCACATTTTGTACAAGCGATTTGAGGGCGTTAGTCCCTTAGACTTTTTTGTGGGGTTTTCGTAAATCCCAGCTGTATGCGAATTAGCCACAAACCACAGCTTTCCTCAAATTCAATATAACACATGCCAGCGGCAAAAGTCTACATGATTTATTCGCCAGAGTTATAAAAAATTAAACATTTCGCAGGTTATATTCCACACATAATGCCATCAAAAGATCTTTCAAATAAATAAAAAATTTCGCTGATATCTCACACGTTGTTTTTTTATTATTCTTTTTAATTTAGAGATTCGAAACGCTTAATGAAAGACCCAGTATTATGAGCTACTGAAAATTTGCAAAAGATGATCACAGGGGATATAAGTCGTTTGAAACCCCCTTGTAATGTTCTTACAGCTCTTTACAGAACGATGCAGAGCATTCTCGCTGAGTATCAAAAATTAATTTCATTCGTACCCACTTTAAACACAGCACAGTGACAGAGTCCTATATTATAATTATGTTTCAATACCCTTTTGTTTCTTTGTCTCGTAACAAAATATTTCCCATTCTCCTATTCTTATTACTTCTATTCACTGCCTTTATTTCAGTTTCATTCTGCAAATTCTTCTGAGCAAATTATAATAATAAAGCTTTCTATGGTCATGTATTGGGTGTAAAAGTTAGGAACTGTTACTGCTTTAGTACCAATTTATCTCAAGAGGTGGCACTGTCTGACCTTCCTACAATACCCGCTGCGGGAAGCTTAATAGATGGATTATATTGAGGGGATAGAACTTGACTGTTTCAAAACATAAGATTAACGTCCTCTCAATAGTTTAATGCTATCGCGTGTTGAAATCATATGTCAACCAACTCGAATTCTTCTGTTTTGGCAAAAAAAAGATATTAATAACGACATGGTACCCTGTTCCATTTGTAATTTTAAATTTAAACTTTTAAATCACCCACCCTATATATTTCAGATTTCGAAAGATGAAGTTGATTGCTATTATCACGTGCATACACACATACACACATAATTGGCCATTACAATCCTTCAGTCAGGATTATGGCATAGCTTCTCACACCACTTATGTGTTGTGTATGTTAATTGTATACATGAGTTGCGGGCCCTACAGTTTAAAGTCCACTCCAAACGACAGATTTTTGAGAAACTTTACATGGCAATTTTTATTAACTGTCAGAGTTTTTGCCAGAAATCTGCTGAGAGGAAGTCGCCGAAGAAATATTTCTTTTATATTTCATTTTGTTGGAGATGTCTGACCTGGGGTTTGAACCAAGGCCTCACGTCTAATAAGCCAACACACTACCTACTAGACTACGGCGACTTATCACGTGCGTGTTAATGTAAATTTGAACAGAACTTTGTCAGCATATAGGACAGGGTAAAGTGTTTATTTGAACTTAAAGGTACCCAACTTATTCCAACGCAACTACTTTAGAATGAAGGTGTATGCTTATTAAGCATTTGATGATGCTGGAATATAAGTAAAATAAGGCTGCCAAGAATGTCGTTAAAATGAGTGTCCTTTATGGCCATTATTACAAATTGTCGTTAAACTTGGGGTTATTTAAAGGTACCTTTAGCTAAAGGGAACTGTAAAGTTACCTTTAACTTATTTTCGTTATTACAACTTACAGATAATAAAGTTAACTTTTTCAAAAATATGGCAGTGCCGGAGCAATGTCGATAAAACTGCTCAATTAAAGAAGTTTTTTTAACGCAGTGGCAACCGCGGGTTTCGTTTTTTTGTTGTATTTGCTCATTTTGTTTAAATTTGAAGTTGCCATATTGAAAATAATATATAATATGGCAAGTTTAAACATAAAGTTATCTTTAAATGTTAAAGGTAGGATGATCCTCCCTTTGGCTTAACGATCACTTCTATCTTATCGTCCACTTATAATAATGAAAAACAATTTATCTGCCCGTTAAAATCCTCCCTTTAGTTAACGGCAAGTTGTAATAATGGCCCTTAGAGAATTACCGGCCATACTTTACTTTTTTTACTTTACTTCTTTCGGTAAGATTGCAATGTAATTGAAATGAAAATTAAAGTAGAGTTTGAGTTGACATAGAAATATTTGGTTGTAAAACAGCGTAGTTTTAAAAAATATGATTTTTTTTGCCAAAACATTTTAATAACGTTTCAATGGAAATAAAAAAAAAATGCTATGAACGTTCTTAAAAACGATTTCATTGCAATTCTGTACAACAAAATACAAAAATGTCATCATGTGGAATTTCTTTTCGAGAAAATCCCATCCCAGTACCCGCAGTCAGTGTGTCGGATGGCGTGCAATCGACCATTTCACACAATCGTAGATGAGTTGGAAAACATGAGTTCTCTTTTTTTCTCCTTTTTTTTTTGTTTTATTGTTGTTGGTTTTAAAATGATTCAAAACAATAAAACATTTTTTTTTTCTCCTCAAATCCTTTTCATTTCATTTTGGTTACGAATGCTTTCATACACTCACTCACTCACTCACTCACTCAGTTCATTTTACTTGTATTCTGCGGTTACAATTTATTTTAACGAATTTTCCTCCTTTTTTTTAATTTAAAAAAATACGATACATGGTGTGAAACAACATCGAGGGGAGTGGGGGAGGGCAAATGATAAATGAAATATTAAAGGCGTATGTATCTGCATATAAAAGTATTTATGAATGGCTACGTATGTATGTGTATGTGTACGTATGTGGGATTTGAGGTTTCTTTCCTTTTTATTCTGGTCGTTTTTTTCTCTTTTGCCTCTCGTTTTTATGCCATCACTCATCACAAGCTGTCACATAAACGTTGACCCACATATTTCAATGGAGAAAAATTACGACCATATATGGTCTATACTGTGCTACATAATGTCTTACAATATTACATATAAAATGTTGTATTGTATGTGACAGTTTCTAGAAGAAATAACGAATACAACTACAAAATGTAACACAAATTTTTTTTGGAAATAACCCGAATATATACATTAAAATCATGTCCAGAAATTATTTGAATTTAACCAAAAAGAGACCTCGTTTGAGATCTAAAACTTATACATGGCAACAGTGCTGGTGTTCCGAAGCGTAACGAGTCTCCTGGGAAATTTTAAAATGACTGTCTTTCCATTAAAAGGATTTCGCATTTCCTCAGGATATGAAGTCATAAGAATAATTAAAACGCATGTGTGTGTGAAACAATTTTAATTTTCGTAAAATTTAAAAAAAAAACTTTCTTATTCTAACGGAAACAAAAAAAAACATATTTTTTCGATTTGAATTTTGAAAACCTACTACCAGGGTTAAGAATATTAATATTAAGACCCTTTAAGAATATTATCTCGATAGAAGTTAAAATCTTTTCTGAAACAGATGCGAGCGAGCCCAACGTCCATTCCAAACAAGTAATTTGAGTACCCATAAAACCAAAAACGATAAATTTGTAGATGCTTTTGTCAACATGTCGTTACCCAGCAATACCAACATGACGCTAGAATATCTCGCAACGGTTAGATGGAAGTAGTAGCTTTGATTACCACTTGAACAAGCATAGCGGGGCCCGTTCTGACAAATCTCGCTATGTGTGAGAAAGTGCTTCTACCGTAAAGTCAGCTTCTGTGAAAACGCTAATTTTCAATCAGCATATTAGCAAACAGAACTGTTCAATTTAATGTGAAGGGAAGCCTCTGTAAGATGCACTGTTTGGTGTGGTTTGTAAGCCAAATGCGTCATTAAAATAAACTTCTTCAAAAATTACGAAAATGGTAATCCTGTAATCTTGACTGAAGGGTTGTAATGGCCAATTATGTGTGTATGTGTGTATGCACGTGATAATAGCAATCCAATTCATCTTTCGAAATCTGAAATATATAGGGTGGGTGATTTAAAAGTTTAAATTTAAAAATGCAATAAAAGGAAAACGGTTTGAAATTTTGCAAAAAAAAAATTTTTTTGTTTGAAATGGAATATTATTTAATTCATATGGCTCCCGCAGCTGGCCTCATGGTACCTTATTCTATTGGATCAGTTTTCATGCCCTTATTCGAGTTTATGGGGTTGTACCTCGACAATGACCTCACGAATGTTGGCCTTCAAATCCTCAATTGTCTCTGATTTGTTGGCATAACACTTTTCTTTAACGGCGCACCACAGAAAATACTCCAACGGTGTCAAATCGCAGCTTCTTGGAGGCCAATTAAAGCGCCATCAAACGCAATAAATCGATTGTGGCATAAGATGCATGCGAAGTTGCACAATCCTGTTGTAACCAAATATCGTTCACACCAATACTATAAAGAGTGGATACAAAAACATCGGTTATCTTGGTGCGGTAGGTGTCTCCATTGAGCGTAATGGATGTACCGTCCTCATTTTCGAAGAAATATGGGCCAATGCTGTCTCCGCTCCACAAGCCACACCAAACAGTTACTCGTAATGTGATGCATTGACTTCTGTGAGACCGCGTGTGGGTTTACTGAGTCCCAAATACAGCAATTTTGCTTATTTACGTACCCACCAAGATGAAAATGAGCTTCATCCGAAAATGTGATTTTTTTTTGCAAAACCGACATCATCGTGCAGTTTCTCGTTGGCCTAATAAATGCCAACGTTGCTCAAACGTAAATCGATTCATTACTTTCAGTGGAGATAATATACTGAATTTTGTGATGGAATAGAATGACAAAAGTATTGCCAGATTCGAAAAAACTGATGACTCAAATTTATACTGATTGATAGGCCACATTATACTTTCAACCATACATATTCGATGAACAATTGAAATGACTGTCCTTTTCTATCATTTTCTATCACTATGAGTCAATTCCACTTATGATTACGAAAATTAAAAATCTAGATACTGGTGTTTTGCTTTTACATCGCTTAACATTAAAATTATAAACAAAAGCTACAAAAGCAAAACAATGCAACAAGCACCATCATCATAAAAATGGTAAACAAGTAAACAAAAATCCACAAACAGCACTACAAGAATACATGTAAACAAAATACACAAACAACTATAATGAATGTAAACAACGATGTTTACATTTATAGAGATTTCGAGAAGCCACGAACATTCGACTTCAAGAACACTCAGCAGACTGTTTACCCTGCCATATAAAAGACAAGGCAAAGGAGGCAAGCGAGTTAGTGAAGTTCAGTCAGTCTTGTGTGAAGACGTGGTGTGTTTGAAGAGAGTATTCGTGCTTTGAAGATCTCCGTTACAAAGATCTGTCGAATAATTGTCTAGTAATTGTTAGTGTTTATGCAAAGTTTGTAAACAGAGGAATAACAAACAAAGCAATTGTTGTTGTTTACATTAAGTTGTGAACAGTGGCACGCAGAAATAAAGAAATTTAATTAAAACTAAACACAAATTTATTTTTATTTTATTTGCAATCTACGAGCTCATATTTTAAACGTTTTTAAATTGTAAAAACGTAACAATACGATTAAGGGAATTCGAATGATTAATATTGTTAGCATCTATAAAAGAGTAGATGGGATTAAAAGTTAAAAACGGAAGGTTTCTAGATATATATAAATACCAATACCAATATAAGACCACGTATTAACATTGAAATTAGAGAAAATCAGTTTCCGTTTACCGATATTACTCAGCATCTGCTGTGGCATTAGCGCCCCCCTTTGCACAATCTTGTGCTTTACGTTTAAATAAATATTAAAATATCGTTTAAATTTTTCATTACTTTTTCCATTAAAATGTAAAAAAATTAAATATTTGCTGAAATTGTTTTAATTTTCCGTTTTTATTTTTTCTTTCTTTCAATTACAGACTCACAATAATTTTAATTAAAATTAATAGTTTTCAACGGAGGATTATCTTAAATTACGGTAAGTCATCAATTATCTTCTTCCCCCTTTTTTCTCTTTCGTTTATATTCAGAAAAAGAAAAACACAAATATTGACTCCGTTAAGGAAAATTGAAATTGGAGCCATTGATTTCGAATCAAATTCCCGTTACATATACGTTTCATTTCATTTCGTTTTAATTCGTATTTTTCTTTGTCATTTAAATAACGGTTGTATTTACTTTAATATCTGTGTGTACTGTTATTATGTATGCATGTATGTGTATGAAAATGATTTTACTTGGAAATCAAACATCGAATTGAATACACTAATTAAGAGGCCAACTGACAACTGTCAATTAATGGAAATTAATGAATGAATGTAGTTTTGTTTGTAAAAACAACAACTATAACAAATAAAAGAAAAAAACGATACAGAAATAAAGAGAGAAAAGAAGTATAATTATAATCCATAAAAAGCGATTGTACAATACATACAATGTATTCAGTGGATTACAGCCGGATTTTTTTCAAAGTGTAATGACAGATAAATTTTTTTCAGTGTTGTTGTGGTCAAGCTTAGGTGAATATCGTCTCTCAAAAGACAACTGATAATTATTTGCATTACCGATTGGAAACACCGAATTTTTTTTCTGTGTAAAAATAATTTCCTACTATTTATGCTTAATTCTTAAAATTTTTATTTTTCTTACCATTACATACATAATTGGCCATAACAACCCTTCAGTCGGGATTACGGCCTAGCTTCTCACACCAATCATGTGCGTGTGTTAATTTTATACATGAGTGGTGAAATCGTTTTGATGTTTGAACCATGGCCTTGCGTCTAATAAGCCAATACACTACCTACAACTCCTTGTCATTAGTTGCTCCAAAACTTATATGTTCGCATTCTGTTCTCCTTGCTTTATCTGTTCTTATAGGTTACTTTTCGAAACGCTTTCTAAAATTTCTTCTTAAAATTTAAGTCAATCAAAAAGTGTATGAGATATCATTGAAATGTTTTATTCGTTAGAAACGCCGGCCTATTATGTGCGAAATATTACACCGGTCAAATGTCCGCCGCTGCATCTGAAACTCCAATTTTCAATCACTCCGACGCATAAATCAGGCTGAATTTAACCGATGCCATGGGTTTTATTGGCTTTGTAAACTGTAGTGGTTTGTGGATTTTTCGCTCAAGAAACCTCACAAATCGCACAATTTCGGTGTCAATTTCACATGTTATCAAATCGCTCGTATAGAATAAGAAGTGTAGCGCGTAACCACATGTCGTACATGCCAGAAGAAATTGTGAATCATTAATCTGTGCTCTTCAGTGTGCTAGCCAACATCGTTCTCTTAACTTAAAATCCTCACCAAACATACATAACATACATAATTGGTCATAACAACTCTTCAGCCAGGATTACGACCTAGTTTTCTCACACCAATTATGTTGTGTGTGTTAATTTTATATATGAGTGGTGGGACCTACAGTTTTAAAGTCGACTCCGAACGACAGATTTTTGAAAAACTTTATCGTAGCAATTTGATTTACTCTCAGAGTTTTCGCCAGAAATCTGCTGAGAGGAAGACGCCGAAGAAATACTTTTTGTATTTTGTTTTGATGTCTGGCCTGGGCCTCGAACCCTGGATTTACGTCTAATAAGCCAACACACTACCTACTAGACTACGACGACTACTCCTCACCTAACAGCGATTTTTTTTTTTTGAAATGCATTGGGCGCTCTTGGATCGTCCCAAATTCACGTACCCATTCAGCCAGAAAAGTGCCTCATGAAGATGATTTTTCAATGAAAATTACAATCAGTTGCCGACATCCATTTAAAAACATTATTTGCACGTGTTTTTGAATGCTACATCCATCACTAATGATTTGGCAAAACAGACTGAATAAATGACAAACAATTTGACAGATGTACGGTCGTTATCACCCATCAAAGTGCGGAAGTCTCTGTTAGAAGACTCTATATAAAGTATTATGTTTTTTACATAGAAAATGTTGTTTTTAATTGATTTTCTGAATATTATGAAATAAAATAAAATATAACAAAAAAAGGGACTCTGAAGTTACGCTATAAACACAATAAACGCAACGCAGCAAGCACAATAATTTTGCAAAGTAAGAACCATGCGTCTTCATTATAATAAAAACAGCGGCAGTAAAGCAAATAGTGCCACGTTTTTTTGCGTTATGTTTTATATGTACGTCACGTTTTTAAAACCTCAATTTCCTGCATGTTATTGTATCGACAGAACTTATCCTCTAATTGCCAGCACAAATCCTCTCACTGTTCACAATAATTTTCATATTGCTGCGAATAAAAATAGCAATTAGCCGAAATCCAAAGCAGCAGAATTTTTTGATTTTTGTCCTCTTATCCTATTTCTTCTAATGCCAAAAATATATTGAGCTATAGCTTTGTAAGTCTTCGTCTACTAACTACATCGCATCTAGCAAACAACACTTTGCCATACATATGTCTTTGCTAATAGCATTCGAATATTCGTTGGTGTAAAATACTGTGACATCCAGAGATTGCGAAGCATCGCAAACGTTTTTTCACAGTTCATTTTGAGGTGATCCGACCTATTCAGAGTTACACCAAATTTATTAGCTGTTCTAACAAAGCTTATCCATTAATTTGAATGGGCGGTAGATACGCGATCAAATTTTCCGGTGCTCCTAACATTAACGTCATTGATTTTTTGTTGTTTATACTTAGACCATTTGCTTACTTACCTTCTTAATTGGCCGTAACAACCCGTTTAACGGATTTCGGCTTTATCTATGTCGTTGAGGAGCTCATACAGCTCACTGTTGGATTGGATACGGAAATCATCGCCAACTTGCACTGGATCGAAGATCTTACGTAGGACTTTTCTCTCGAACACTCAAGGCTGCTGCATCTAATGTATAGCTGCTTGTCATCAGCATACATGTGTATTTGTCATTAGGTAGGTCATTAGCATAAATCAAGTACAACGATGGACCAAGTATTGGCATTGAACAGATGAATTATGACTAACACTTTGACTTCTGTCGCTTAGATACGAAGAGTTTAGTTTTAATGCAGTTGACGAAGAATTGAACGTATATTTTAGTTTATGTTGTAACATAGAATGATGGACAGTGCCAAATGTCTTAAAATGATCCCGTAGCACAAGAAATGACACAGTGTAAATTGATAAACGATTTGGCATCTTTTTGAGAGATTGCTGTGATTGCTGCGTTGCGTTTATTGTGTTTATAGCATAACGAATATCAATATTTTTAGGCAAAAAGAAACCTTGTACAGAAAAGAAAACTGTTACTTAAGAGTGTTTTGTATGACAAACTTTAACTTCGATTACAATTAGAATTCTTCTTGAGTAAATTTCCAGTTTAGATTTACATATTTCTTTATTTATTATTTACAATACAATTACAAATTATATTCTAATTATATACGAGCGGAGTAACTTGACCATTCGCTCGGTGTAGTGTCACTGACCAGACTCACACTAATAGCCTATCACACTACCCACTAGACCACCCATATAGATTTAGATATGTATATCAAACCCAACGTTTTTCAATGCCTTCTTCTTCTTGATAATTAAGTTTTCATATAAGTCTACAAAAATTCTATTGGATTTAAGCCTAAACTTTGGGGAAGTAAATTTTTTTTGTTTTTCAAATGACCACAAAGCCATCTCCTAAACCCATTTTCTGAGGAAATCGAAAAAAATTAATTTCCAAAATATTTAAATCATCTATTTTGTTCATATTTTCCTCAATAAACATAAAGTTGCCTACTCTCTGTTTACGTGCATTGAGCCCAAAACTATGACATTTGCATATTCGTGTATCACTAAGTTTTATTATGTTTTTTTTGCAAATCTATCTCAGAACTCAAACTTTGAACATTTCACGTATTTACGTTTGTTTTTTTTTTATTGAACCTTTCAAGTGTTATAATTTCAGTACTGATGCTAACGATTGTTACTTTTAATGTGATTTACTTTCATTCCCTCTTTTTTTTCGTAGTCCTTAATAGGCATTTTAAAGTTCTTAAGAAATTTTAGCTAATGTCAGCATTTTCAAATTAAATTGGCCCACTTTTCAAGTTAATTTTTTATCGCATAAAAAGCCAGAAGAAAAAATGCTGAAAAAAGATAAATCCAGCAGCCATAAAGCCGAGAAACATTAATAATAAAAACATGAAGCACTTCAACATTAACACTCAGCAGTCATTAAATTCAAAATTTTTTGTCTTGGTTTTGTTTTGGTGCAGGGAACCTGCTCAATCACTTTTACTCACGCTCTTTTTGCTACGCTCACTCAGCAAATACCAAAAAAAAAGTAAAGGTTGGTTATAAATGTTTTCATTATGGCTTCTCACATTAAATTTGAATTTTAAATTGTTGTCGTCTCATAAGTCCCGTTATCAAATAAAACCACTAAACAATTCCAACAACAAAAAGAAAAGCAACAAACCCGCCATTAAAAGCTCTAAACAGTAACAATTTATTTTAAAGGATTTTCTTATGTTGTTTCTCTCTCTCTCTCTCTCTCTCTCTCTCTCTGTACCTTCTCTCCATTTGCACTTAAATAAGCGACAGTAGACGATGTTCTGATAAATCCAATTATTCCACTCTTTAAATTATTCAAATCTTATGGCAAAGAAGAACAGAAGAAAATCAAAAACATTCACAGACAATTTAATGATGATTAAGAAATCGTGTCAGTATTTTTGGGAATGAGAGTGAGAGTGAGTGAATTGTAAAAGATAACTTATTGATGTTGACCATTGTAAACAAATTCTTAATGTGAAATCAAAAATAATTCCAAAGCAGAGTTGGAAGTGATGAAATAAACAAAAAAAAATTTTTGTAATTGGCTGTCTTGAAATGATAACACAAGGCGATGTCATTTTTAACCTAGAAATCGGGCAATACATTCTTGCATTATCTTCTTTTGTCTCGCAGTAGTGTACTTTGAAGGGGCTCATTCAAATCTTATCAAAATAATGATGAATTACTATGTAATGTTCATTCAACAAGACAAAACAAGAAAGAAAACAAAAATTTAATGAAGTTTTTGTAGACATATTAAGATTAATATTTTCAGATGCAGCTTAAAGATTTTAGAAAAAAATTTATTCACGATGTAGTATCCACTCGAAAACATACGTACATACATAATTGGTCATTACAACCCTTCAGTCAGGATTACGACCTAGCTTCACACACCACTCATGTTGTGTGTGTTAATTTTATACATGAGTAGCGGGACCTACAGTTTAAAGTCCACTCCGAACGACAGATTTTTGAGAAACTTTTCATGGCAATTTTATTTACTCTCAGAGTTTTTGCCAGAAATCTGCTGAGAGGAAGTCTCCAAAGAAATATTTTTTTATATTTCGTTTTGATGTCTGACCTGGGGTTAGACCGTGGCCTTACGTCTAATAAGTCAACAACCTACTAGACTACGGCGACTACCCGTAGTATCCACTCGAAAACATACATACATAACATAATTATGTCCGAATTACGAATAGAAAGGGTGTTTTTATAGAGGTATAGAACTTTAAGTTGGCATTACTTTTAAAGATGGCGACCGATTTAACAGCTGTCAAGTGATTTATTCTCAGTTTGGTTTGGTAATTCATCATGGATAGACTCACGCCTGAACAACGCTTGCAAATAGTGCAATTTTATTTCGAAAATAATGGTTCTGTGCGGAAAACGTATCGCGCACTACGTCCATTTTATCGTCGACAAAATCGTCCATCAGAGCAGTTAATTCGATTAACCATGGAACGTTTTCGCACCACGTTTACTCTTATTGATAACTCGCATCCCCAGAGACGCTGTACGGTGCGTACAGAAGAAGCTATTGCTACTGTAGAGCGTAGCATTGAGGAAGACCCGAATCAAGACCCCCGGAAGACCCGCCATCAAGCACAGGAATTGGATCTGTGTCCATCCACTTTATGGAAGATTTTGCGGAAGGATCTTAGCTTGCGTGCTCACAAAATCCAACTCGTGCAAGAATTGAAGCCAAACGATCATCAAGTAAGGCGTAGATTTGTCGAATGCGCCCAAAACGAGATTACCGTTATTCCCGATTTTCATAAGCGAATTTTGTTTAGCGATGAAGCGCACTTCTGGTTGAATGGCTACGTCAACAAACAAAACTGCCGCATTTGGAGTGAAGGTAATCCTCAAGTGTATGTGGAAACACCGTTACATCCAGAAAAACTGACTGTTTGGTGCGCTTTATGGGCTGGTGGAATCATTGGTCCGTACTTTTTCAAAAACGATGGTGGCCAGAACGTTACAGTCAATGGTGATCGGTATAGAGCCATGATTACTAACTTTTTCATTCCTGAATTGGATAACCATGATGTCCAGGAGATGTGGTTTCAACAAGACGGCGCAACATGTCACACAGCTCGTGCCACAATAGATTTATTGAAAGACACGTTTGGTGACCGCCTAATTTCACGTTTTGGACCTGTGAATTGGCCTCCAGGAGCTTGTGATTTAACACCGCTAGACTACTTTCTGTGGGGCTATGTAAAGTCATTGGCCTATGCGGTAAAGCCACAAACGCTTGACCATTTTTAAGACAACATTCGCCGTATTATTGCTGATATACGGCCACAAATGTTGGAAAAAGTCATCGAAAATTGGACGTCCAGATTGGACTACATCCGCGCCAGCCGTGGCGGTCATATGCCAGAAATCATATTTGAAATGTAATGCCACAAGATTATCTTTCGGATAAATAAAATTCATGTCAATCGAATAATCCATCGTTGTTTTATTGCAACTTAAAGTTCTATACCTCTGTAAAAAACACCCTTTATATACACGAATCCGATTTCATGTCAATATTATTTGCTCTTAGAGTTTTTTTTTTCATATTTCATTTTGTTGGAGATGTTTGACTTGGGATTTGAACCGAGGCCTGACGTCTAATGAGCCAACACACTACCTGCTATACTACGGCGAATGCAAACATAGCGTTTCCAAAAAATGGGTTTTCATCAAAAAATGTTAAAAAAAATATTCGAGGTTGGGTGGTCGTACAAAAATCGCTGACGTGGGCACCTCCTCTAATGTTCGTGTATACGAGGTGTGTTCAAAAAGTAAGGTGAATTTTTACAGGTTACGTACAGTTGGCTTTTAATAATTTTTTTTCTTTTGTTGGTACAATCGTATGTTCACAGTTTTAGACAAGTGTTTGCATGTTTGCCGATTGGTTCACACCAATTCTCCGATTAGATTGTGAACTTAATAGACTTGTCTATGTTCCATTGGTCCGTGAGATAAGTGACATAGTAATGGAGGAAATTAATTGTGTGTTGCTCCACTCTATAAGAGAAAATTATTTGAAATGAGATACTTTTAAAGAAATTATTAATAAACAGACAAATGAAAGAACAGAATTTTATTAAAAGTGCTGATACAACAATGAAAATATAAAATTGTATCAGATGTTCAATATTTACTCTCCAACCAAGCCTATACCATTTTCTTTTTGCAATTTCTTCTTGTTACTGGAATAGAAGAGAAATATGAACAAATTTAAAAATTAATTGAAGAAGAAAATAGAAAAGCTAAGCTCCTAATGTGAGACTTTAAAACATTCTACGGCAGCTTCCCTCCACACGCCACAAAAAGGAATTCAATTAAAAACATTTCAGTTGGCAACTCATTTTTTTTATTGTTTCCTACTCCTGTTGCTTCTGTTATTGTTCGCATTGCTACCAAATCCTCTACTGTTGTTGATTGTCCTCATGTTGTGTGCTAGTGCCTGTTGAAATTACTCTTTTTTTTCCTTTTGGATTCGTTCGTTCTTTGTTTAAATCATTCGAATTGGAAAATCTCTTGGCTTTCTAGACATAATCAATCATTGTTATTATGACTGCGTAGAGGTACAGAGGTATGGTCTTGTATCGTATGTATGTATGTGTGCCTTTTATTTCATTGTTTTTCATTTTTTTTTTGCAATAATTTTTGCCTCTGACAGCAAATGGCAAAAACTTCTCTGTACACAAAGCTATTTATTATCATTTACAGTGTTGTATTCAGTCATAATAACGGAAATTAAAATGTAAAACCAAGCACTGTAGGGAGTTTGGTTTGGATTTATGGAGGCTGACTTAATTTAGCCAGTGGCGGCGGTAGCAGATTTTAACAGCATTTGCCAGTGTTATATTATATCCAAGAATGGAAATTAAACAATAATACCTTATCTTCTCCAATAATTTCGTTTGTCTGTACATAAGAGTATTCGAAGGCGAATAGTATTCTTTTTTTTATTTTTACTTTTTAAATGATTTCGATGCTAAGTTATTTTTGAGTTCAGTTATCTCTGTTAAGTTTTCCGTGAACGTTATATGTTAATATCAAAATAATTCTCTTTATAATGCTCTAGACTTTCCAGTCATTTAAGTTCTTGTTCTGCGTTACTGTTTCTACAATTTTTAGCTCAATTGTTTGGAATCCATTAGAAAAAGACAGTCACACTTAGTCTATCAAAACCACTCATATTTCAAACCAATCAATCATTCTTAGATACAGTGCGTTGTAAAAGGAACACTAACGCAACAAATTTCGAAACAATGATAATAAAAGGTGGTATGGAGTGGTAGAGTATGCAACACTTTTAAAAGACTGCATTTACTAGTGATTAATCTGAGGTTAGGAAAATCCATCCAATGGCAGAGAAGATGCTTCGACTTCACAAAGTGGCTGCCTTCGAAAATGTATCAATACAAAGTTTGTATGCAGTTCTACTAATGTATATAAACTATGTAGGTATGCAAAGTAACCAAACAATGCATCAACTATACATCCGATGCCTGATTGCTTTTTGACTGTGTTAAAAATACCCATTGACGACGTTTTGAAATAGAATACATTGTATATATTTTGTACAGCGACATTATGAAACACGATACTTTGTTCAAACACAAAGCAACTAACATTTTGGAAGGCAGCCAGTCACTGCTTTAAAAAAGATCCATGCTTCTGGTATGCTCTGTCTATCACTTCATTCTATTATTCGGTTATATTCCGCAAACTCGGATTTTATAAACGAACAGCTATTCTGCAATAGAACAGTAATTCTGCAGAACGTGGTCGTTAAATATTTTACATTCACGTTAAGATATCTCGGATACCAAGATCTTTCGATTTTATAATAGACATTGTCTAATTGTCCAAATATCCTTTAATACGAAACTTATTTCATACGGCCTCTATGTTCAGTCATTGTCCCAAGCAGCCAAACTTCCATGAATTAAAAGAGCAAAAGAATGTAAATACAACGTTCGTCATCCAGGTGTACAAATATATACGCGTTTCTTTTTAAAGGAGCCTAGTCCTAGATATATAACGCTCCTAGATGCCTAGCTTGATGACGAAGTATCGACAGAACCACTCCGCATTATTCAGACAAGCCTTTATTACTCTTCTGAAGTTATAAATATTTTTAATATAATGAAAATAACAACGTCGGTATTTTCCAATTCGATAGTTCATTATCTGGAAGCGGAAAATTGATTAGATACAGTACTTCGATGGCCATTTAATTCAATTTCTCGATATAAGCATAAAAACACTTTAAACGGTTTATCCACGTGTGCATGAAATACTTTCACACTCCTCCTTTAGGTTCCTGTTCTATTCAGTTTAATATTACCAGTTTCGTCACCGCCGTTTATTTTATTATTTCTCTGCAGAACTACAAAGTTTTCATTGATAAAATCATTAATCGTATCAATGAGCAATCTTGCTCCATTGCCAGGCTCACTTGGCTCACGATGGCGTTCCAAGCAACTAATCAAACTTGATCGCAATGACATCTGGATTACAGGAGGGAAGTGTTATCCACATTCTTTATCAATGCCCATCTCTTGTGAGCTGCAGATTTAAGTTATTTGACTCTCCATTCCTTGTCAGCTTAAAGGAGGGAGTTATCATCAATTGATATGAACGCTAAAGCATCATTTATATAACTTTCAGGCTTGTTTCTAGCTTAACGGAGTCGTGTTTTTAGTGTAGAGTCCCTGTGCTGACAAAATTTTTCGTGAGTTTGTTGGATTTCGGTCAGTACAGCGCAAGTGAGCTTTGGTATCAAAGCAAAGTATTGTTCTGCTAGAACACACCACCTGTCGTATTGACCATTGGTTTCGATTGCTTTCATTCAACAGAAGGCCAATTAAAATCAAGAGTTTCGCCGTAGTCGACGTAGTCTAGTAATGTGTTGGCTAATTAGACGTGAGGCCACGGTTCAAACCCCAGGTCAGACATCTCCAGGAAAACGAAATATGAAAATATATTGCTTCGACGACTTCCTCTCTCTGAAAGTAAATAAAATTGCCATGAAAAGTTTATCAAAAATCTGTCATTCGTAATCGACTTTAAACTGTAGGTTCCGACACTCATGTATAAAATTAACACTCACAACATAAGTGCTGTGAGAAGCTAGGTTGTAATCCTGACTGAAGGATTGTAATGACCAATTATGTATGTATGTTTCGCCGGAAAAGAGTATCTAATATTAGATGATGTCATTCTAATTTTATCAAAACAGCAAAATCTTTAACTTCTAAATCCGTCTTAAAACGTTGTTCCCTGACTTCACCAACCAGCTTTTAAACTCTTTTCACCCTGTGCTTTAGAAACAAATAGACTTCGCTAAGATCCCATAGCTGTTCGCAGATAACTCACGTATAACTTATACATCAAATTCAGATTTTTTAAGCAAATTTTCCGGAACAAAAAGCTGTCAAATGGGATGAATTTTCTCCTTGTTGATGTCATATTTTTACGCTCACAAGATAATGAGTTTAACAACCAGAGCTTATCAATTGTTTTTAAGCACCACTGACATTTAGAGGACGCAGAACGCACTGAGAATCCCTAGTAAAATGGAATTCAACTCCCATAAAGTTTTCTTCTTTAGATTTTCTTATGAATGCGAATACATTTGTAAGGCACTTTCCACTCATTTCATACAATTTGAGAGTTATTTGGAAAAGTAACCAAAAAAAATAAAGAACAACAACAACAAAAACAACATAAACAAACGTCAACAGCAAAGGTATACGAGTAAATGATTATTTTTTAGCAACAACATTCATGTCAATTTTTGTTTTGTTTTTGTCTTGTTTTTGTTTTTCTGGCTGATATTGGTTGGTTGGAACTGTGCTGTTGTCGGTCGGTCGGTCGGTCGGTCTGTCTTAATGGTAAGTGTATGAGTGCGTCGTGTATATGTGTATGTATTTGCATTAATTTTAACTCAAGTGTTTCCATTTAATTTGACATTTACTAAAGCGTAAACAAAACGTAAAAAGAGTTCAAAACTTAAATAGACCATCTATCAAAAATGTAAGTAAAATTGATGGCTTTACTCTGGCTTATTGAGGTCGTTTTCTTCAATTCATTACTCTTCCTTCGTATTTCCTCAATGCTTCTATTAAATTTGTTTTTTTTTTTCGTTGAAAAATAGGAAAAATGAGCATGTCAGTCACAAAAAAAAAAAAAAAAAAAAAAAACAAATTTTAGGTGTGGTACGATAGTATCGTACGTTATGGTGGGGTAAGTACGGCACACAGAAAGAAGCATGTTTAAGGTAAAGATGTCCATACGTACATATGTATGTGTATTTTGCACTGTTAATATCAAAAATGTTTAGATTTCTAGAAGAAAAAAAAGAAAGGAGAAGTAAGAGTAGTTTTGGATATCATTTTTCGTTTATTCTGAAAATATGTTACGATTTTGAAAAAGAAAGAGAAACAATTTTTATAAATTAAAAATTTTGTTGGGTCTGCCTTATTTTCCAATCAATTTCTCTTCTTCACTCTCTTTTTTTTGTTGAAGAAAACCACACTCACAATAACAATTTGTTGAAAGTTTAATGGAAAATTGAACAGCAATTTGTTTAATTTGTGTTTTAACGAATAATGAACCTCGAAGTTATTGACTTTTAAATATCCAATAACAATAATAATTTAAATTTAAGCGTTTAATTAATAACTGACCACAAAATTTTAACGGCAACGTTATTTTGTAAATATTCACGACTTAAATAAATTTAAAAAAAAATTTCAAAATTTTTGTGAACAATTTTCGAACACAAAATTTGACTAAAGTATTGGGAAAAAATTTTAAATGTTTACGGGCTTGCACAAACTAATGCAAGCACAAGTTATGTACTCTTAGGGGTAGTTTCGAAATAATTTCATACATTTAAGAAAAAACATGTGTGTGTGAAGATAACTTCGAATTTGAAAATTCAAGACGCAATCCATAAATTTTAGCAGCGACACATTTGGCTTTAATAGAGCAAAATTTTCTTTTAACAGAGCACTGTTAGCTGTTTAATAATATCCATCTGAACAAGCCCATTTGTTTAGGAGTTAATTTTAGAATATACACGGGGTCTGAGTAGCGTACCATATTGAATGGAAGGTTGTAAGGCCTCTTAATATAATCAGCAATATCACATATAAAGTGAATTAGCTTTGAAACTCAATTTTTTGCATTAAAATTCTTTATAACATCAGTGTGACATATTGGAACATATGGGCAATAGTACACCTACCCGACTATATGCAATGATAGTCCAGGGGGTTCTCTTTCGAACCGTAATAGTGGAATGGCTGGAATAATTCTGAGGTTTGAGAAAATTTGTCCCCTGCACCTCTACATTTCAGCTTTTTTATACACAAATAATGATGATCATAATGAGAATTAAATTTTATATCAATAGTCTACAATAATTGCAAAGTAGAAGACTAATTTACTTATTGCCACTGTTAAACAGTTAACGGTGCTCTGTTGATAGCAAATTTTACCCTGTTAAAGTCAAAAAGTGACGCTGCTAAATGTGTGGGTTTGCGTCTTTGGTTTTTAAATTCGAATTATCTTCACACTCATAAAAAAACTTTATAATGGAATTGTAGTCAAGTGCAAATCGATTATATTAAAAATTAAATACAGTTCTTTATGTGATGGTGAAATTAAGACGGGTCAAATTACTTCTTTTAATAGAAATAAATCTTTTGAGTCGAATAGTACTCCAGCATTGTTCCGATCGCTAATCTTTTCAATGGCGATTTGATGAGAAGAAAGTTACAGATGATCAATAAATCTTTAATATCAGTTTGCGTTATTCGGTTCTTAGTAAAAAAAAATATCTGTTAAATTAACTGATTTTTGCTCATAGAATTCGAGAAGGGCCTCAACGGTGATCGCTGAGTAATTATTTTTAGTATAGCGGCGTAATATAATGTTTAGTCATCGTAGTCTGTTTAGTTTTTATGCTTCATTCCGCATACCACGCACATCAAACCGCTTTAAAACCCCTTAGAAGTCGAATAAATTATCATCATGGTTTTCGAATTTATAAAATGAAGTGACTCCAATGCTTTCCGAACAAGTTTGTAAAAGTACCCCCCAATACTTTAGCATAATTTCAGTTAATTTTCATCTTTTAATTCGAACACAGCCTGAACTAATTGTTTCAAGAATAAGAAAACTTACTTTGTTCGTCTAATTAAAAGCCATTATCGATAATTTATCTGCCTAATGATGGAAAAGTAATTCAATACAAATTTTCCCCTTCAAAGATAACTTTCCAATAACGAAATTGTCTTCAATTAAAGTTCATCGTCAGTGAAATGTTTTCATACAACCCCAAGTGATTACATGAAAATCCGTTTTTATCGATGTCGTCGTCATTAAATCGTGCTGATGAATAAAAGTGCGTATTTTATGTTGTACAAATTAAATCATGTCGAAATAAAATTCACATCAACTCTCTGTGTACGTGCTAATAATGCCTGACTAACATCCAAAATAAATAAAAACAATCTGCTTTTGCTAAAGAAATAAAATAGAAAACAGAGAAAATAGCAAGAGGTGTCATGGGCACACCCAACTGCAATAAATAAGGCTTCTGACTTGTCCATATAAAATAGTATTTTTGACAACACAACGATTCTAATTCTGATAAAAATGAAACATCAAAATTGTATTGAAGTGGCTTAAGTAAATTCTGAAAAACAATATCAATAAGAGCAAATAAAATATCTGTTGTTAATAAATATTGGGTTGTTCGGAGAGTAATTTCGTTTTTTCCCGACAGAGGATTTAATTGTATTTTTTTGCATCCAACTTCAAACTTAAGCCGTATAGTTTTTATATGCTTTGAGAGCTCATATAGCAAGGCTTGTGTGTGAAAAATTCCAATTAATTCTACGCAGTAGTTTTTGGTTGGTGCCTTCCGAACAACCCAATAGATCCTTTTATTATTAGTATTCAAAGATCACAATTTTGAATGTTCATGGTGTATAAACTTCGAGTGTTTTTGCCTCAATTCACTGGCAACAATAGTTTTCACTACATTTATACATCATTTGTTGTTAATCTGTCAACTTCTAGAAGTTTACTGTTGATTTGTTATTGTTATTCTCCTCCTTGTAGTTATTGTAATCAGTTGTTTGTTTATATCTGGTGTTCTTTTATATTTTGTTTTTTTTTTCCCCTTTGTATTAAAAATCGTCAGTTAAAGTGTCAATGTCAACTTGAACCCTCTTCAAAAACGCTCCTTTTTTATTTTTCAAAACATATGAAAAACGTGATTCTAATGTACACATAAAAATTGTTTTCTATCCACTATAACAGTTTATACGATTAAAAAAAAAACTCTTGTGTTCTGCAAATGCCACTTAAAAATTCTCTACAACTTTAGTTAGGAGGCTTTACCTCCCTCCAATCTTTTAAAGTACAATTACAATAGAGTTTAAGAAAACCTGAGTTTTTCTTCTTTTTTTATTAAAATTTCGATTAATTGAATTTGTGTTAACCTTACGTAAAGATTTGATGATTTGCATTCGTCTTGGTCAGCGTGTGACATATTTGGCATCTAAATCTAAGGATCTACCATCCCTAGACCGTATACACAATTAATGGATTACGGCTACACTTTGTTGAAAAAAATCTATACATACATAACATTATTGGTCCTTCAGTCAAGGTTACGAGCTGGTTTCTCACACCACCCATGTTGTGTGTTAATGTTATACATATGTACCGGGACCAACAGCTTAAAGTCGACTTCGAACGACAGGTCTTTAAGAAATTTTTCATAGCAATTTTATTTACTCTCAGAGACATAAGACCTGGGATTTGAACCGTGGCCTCACATCTAATAAACTAACATAGTGTCTAATAGACTACGGCTACTTCAAAACCTATACAATATTACCTAATTTCACTTTATTAGTGTTCATATTTTATACGCTTTCAAACAATATTGAGTTAAGCACAAGCACAAAAAATCACTTTTTTTAATTACAATGACGAATTTCTCTCAATTGGGATGATATCTACTCATCAAGTGCTTTGTTTTGGAACTAGGAAAATTATTTCTGTAACGCAATGTGACCAATCGACCACGAAAGGGTGAGCTTAACATTATAGATATGTGTTCCACAAAAGTATGTGATTGGCCATTGTCAGACTGATATAATTGTAGTAAATATTAAGGAAATCATGTGTGTGAAGATAAATTTAAATTTAACTAGCAAAGACAAAAACCAAAAATATTAACAGAGTTAATGTCAAAGTTAACAGAGCAATTTTAAATAATTAACAGAAATTACGAAAAATAGTCAAAGAAGAAATCAACCAGCTGTGGTAATACGGAAATCCTTTTAAAAATTGCAAAATTTAGGCAAAAAAAATTGTTTGGTTTTAAGAATGTCTGGATAAGATGATCGCTATTGTTGAAAAATGGGACTTGCTGCAGATATTCCACTATTTTCAAATTATAGCCTGAGGTGTCCCCAATAAAACCTAATAAGTAGTATATCTCAAATAATTTTTGAACTTGAGATATCGGGCTTCAAATATTCCCTATGTTAACAGTCTCTGCGCAGGAAATCATAAGGAAATCTTTTTACACCGTCTTAAGAAATCAAGGCCCTTGAATGTTTCTTCCGACACATGAAAAATGTGCAAGTTCTAGAGCACATCATATTGAATTTTCATGTTTCCGACTGCCTAATAGCTGTGGATGACGCTATATTATTGCTGAACTTATGTGTCAATAAACACTAAAATCGTCACCATTCATATGAACCCATTCGGAGATGAACTATTTTTCGGTTGAATCTAAGATTATTTCTTTTAATTTGATAAGCATTGTTGGAACATTTACAGCAATTAAGATTCTATAACGATATTAACTTTTTTAGTATGAGGTTTATAATATCATTTCGTTACTATTTTAATAAATTTAAATACAGAAAGATTAATAAAAAATATAATTTGAATTCACTGAACTATTTTTATATGTCGTATTGTATCTCAACATTCTCCTCTATATTTAACAAATCAGTTTGAAGAATCCCAACTCTCGGGAGGTATAAAAATTGTGCTAAAATCCAAAATCGATTTAAATTTTTAACTTATACAGCCGATGAGATATATTGTATTTAAAAAATTAATGTGTAGTAAACCCGTATATATTGGCGTATTTATGGAAAAATTAAATTATTAACTCTTTTATTATTTATTTTTCTTTTAGTTTTCGTTTGCTAGGTGCACGTTGAACTTTTTGTTCATTTCTGTTTTTTTTTTACTTTAAAATTATTATTTAATCGAGGAAATTAATTACAAAGTCTTACATTTTTGAAAATTGAATTGAATTGGTATCCCAAATCGGACTCTTCACTCTAGCAACCATTAGTTTTTCATTTTATTCTGAGTTTATTGAAATTACAAAGTTTTGGGTAGGAGTTTGAGTATTCCTTTTGATTTTTCCGCATACAAACAGAATAAATCGATTGGACAGAAATCAATTTCCAAAGTCTTACCATTTCAAATGATTTTCTCTTTCAATTTCTGTTCGTTTTCTCTCTTCTTAATCCTGTTGATAAAAATTCATTTCGTTTTGCCAATTATTCATGAACTGGAATGAGATCTTCTTGTCGTCTCCTATTTTATCTTATAGTCTGTCCACTTAAAGAGGCTAAAAAAAGGAATTCAATTTCTATACAACAGTAATGAAAAATGACAAACAACAACAACCAAATATTCAAAATAACTACGTATGTATTTACAAAAGTGCCAACAACAAAAACAATAAGTAATAAAACTTCTTTTTTTTTTTCTTTTTGAAAAACTATTTTGAAAACATTCATTGAAATTGTTTGTGTTGTTGTACTTGTTATTGGTATTGAGGACAACTTTCAAAGGCGGCTTATAAAATAGGAGGATTAAACGAATGCAGTTGAATTTCAAAGACTTTATTCCTTTCTCTCTCTCTCTCTTCCATTCTCTCCCTATAGTGTTATGTTCTATTTAAAATAATAAAATTGTAACGAATTGTAAACAATTGAATACTCGACAGACAACAACAATTCTCGAACGAATTAGTTCGTCAATAACAAAGAAACACTCACTAAGACTGGGTGAAACGTTAAACAGTTGCAATTGAATTAAAAATAGAAACAATAAAAAAATAAAACAAAAACAACAACAATAATGATAAAGAATTGTAAAAGTGATATTAATAGATATGCTGCAAATCAAATGAAATCAAATCCGTTCTCTAGACAGAGTTTAAATGGAAAGGAATTAAATTATTATTAGCACAGCCTTCGTTTCGCTATGTGTTTAGTACGTACACTGGCGAGCAGAAATGGATACATAATATTAAAAAAATATAAACTTTATATTTGTACTTTATTTATTAAAATAAAATAAAACAATCCATATGTTAAACATTTATTTAGACTATCCTCTAATTAAAACAAAAACTTTACAGTAATATTATTTCCTATTAAATATAAAATACAGCTTAAATATTATTTAGTAGTATTTATCCAATTTTGCTCGTTTCTTTTCAAATGATAAATTCAGTATTTTGTCCATAATCCTTTAATCTTTATTACTGATTTAATGCGTTTTGGTAAGCTTTCTACCAGATTTTGATGGTTTCGCTGTTTATATATTGCCACTCTGCCTCAATTCTTAGCCACAATTCGTTAAGGTTATTTGAAGGGTTTTCATACTGTGCCAATTTTCGTGTTACAATTGCTCATAAATTCTCGATCGGATTTAAATCCGGACTTTGTGCTGACCATTTCAACGTCTGAATGTTTTTATTTACAATTTCTTACTTACTGCAACAAATACAGAAAATATTGGATTTAAAATATTTTGTTAGTATTATGTATCCATTTTTGCTCGCCAGTGTACATATTTGTAATTATTCATTGTCGTATACAAAGTTGACACACTATTTTCAATATTAGTATTGATATTTTTAAGTACACATACATAATTCGTTATTGCAACCCTTTAATCAGGATTACGATCCAGTTTCTCATACTACTTACGTATGTTGTGTGTGTTAATTTCTTTATACATGAGTGGTGGGTCCTACAGTTTAAAGTCGACACCGAACGACAGATTTTTGAGCAACTTTTCATGGAAATTTTATTTCCTCTCAGAGTTTTTACCACAAATCTGCTGAGAGGAAGTCGCCGAAGAAATATTTTTTCTTCTGACCTGGTATTTGAACCGTGGCCTTATGGCTAATAAGCCAACACACAACCTACTTGACTACGGCGACTTCATATTGATATTCTTACATTATGTTATTTATTGAGATCAGGTTTGAAGCGATATTTCTTAGATTTTGCTAATAATTGTGTATAGAGAGTTCTTTATTATTTCGACGATTCTTCTAACAGCTCTTCTGTATGCTACTTCAAGTTGTATATTTTTTTTGTTAGATCGGTTTCATATTATTAGCAAGTAAACATAGGAACATATTTTGCCTTTTACCACTCAATGTAAACAGCTGTCTTACTTAACGCAAGTTTGAAATATGCTTACATCAAAACTAATAAGATCAGCTCTTTCCTTCCTAGTGGAACTGAAAGTTGGGTTTTAAATCTGTTTGTCAATACGGGACTAAAGAATATTCGGAGTTTTCACAACTTATACGTTAGATTGTTTGCAAATAGGTAGAGAGAACATTATATAATACGGAATATTATTGAAAATTTTATTCGTTCGAATGTGTTTAATATATAGTAGACAGAAAAAGTCTTAGTACGGCAGTATATTTTAGCAATTTCATGAATTTTTGCCAAAAGTTTGTATAAAAATTTAAGGTTTTTATATTTATTTCATTAATTTATTTCTATTTTATTACAAAACATACAATTCTTTAATGTTTTTCATAAAACAAGAGAAAAATAAGGAAACGTTTCAGATGACTCCATAGGTACACACACCCAAGGAGAACCCTGAGTAAATTTAAAATTCAAAGGCCTAATATATGAAAATGTTATCCCTTGTATTTAGTAGAATATCCTTTAAGGTCAAGCACTCCCTTTAACCCATTTGGAATTGAATGTACAAGTTTTGTTTATTGTTTTCTGGTAGCACCATGAGCACGTTTTTCGGTTGACTTTTGTTTGAGGTTTAGCGATTACGCAACCGTTCTTTCAAATGATCTCATAAATACTCTCTGGAAGTCATATCGGGACTTTTTACAAGAGTATTAAGCCTATGGGGACTTTTTTTGTCAGAATATATTGCCGTACTAAGACTTTTGCTGTCCACTGTATGTGTTTAATATAATATCGCTCTGAAATAGCTTCGCTGAAATGTCTAAGTATCCAGAACTCTGGGTTATGTTAGCTTTGAGGACTGCTACGATTTTTGGCCTGCTAATTAAAAAATTCCACAAAAAAAGTTTAACGCGGTCAAATCGCATCATCTCGGTGGTAATTAAAATCACCTCAACATGAGATGCTGTTAATCACATATCGCCGTCCTGTTGAAACCACATGACGTTGGTGTCCAGATCATTCAATTCAGATTAAAAGAATCACTGACCTATAGTATTCTTCGTTGGCAGTAATAGCTTGGCCAACATCGTTCTCAATGAAATATCGACAACTGATGCCGTCAGCCCCAAAACCCATACTAAACAGCAATTTTTCGGAATGTGTTTTACACTTTTGGATCTCATCTCAAATTCGACAATTTTATTTATTCACGTTAATCCTGAAATGTTTATATCGCCGAAAATGACTTTTTAACGAAAATTGCGGTTGCAGTTGCCAACTGCTCCCGAGCCTATTCAGTTAAACCACATCGTCGTGTATGGTGTATGTCTATCCCTCAATCGTGACTTGGCAGACAAAACAGACTGAATAAATGGCAACCAATTTGGCAGATGTGGCCTTCAATAAAATTACTGTTATCAACAGTCAAGGTTCGGAAGGTTATCTTCTTAATATAAAGTTTAGCGGCCTCTAGTGTGTATAGAAACTATTTACTCAGTGTTATTTTAATACAGTTTTATTAAAAAGTCTCTAACTAACTCTAGCCTAAAGTGTTTCGAATTGGTAAATATCCCAGAAGGAAAACCTAATGAGATTCTAAAAAGGTTAGTGTTTAGTTCGTCAGCGTAAAACCAAATAAATTCCTACGCCTTTCTGAATTTGTCGTTATAAACATCGAAATCTCCAGTGAGTTGGTTAACGATCAGTGAAATTGAACTGGTTGGGCTAGCTTTATTGCTAGTTAATCTCAGAGTAACAATAACATCATACATAACATACATACATAATTGGTCATTAAAACACTTCAGTCAGGATTTCGACCTAGTTTCTCACACCACTTGTGTTGTGTGCGTTAATTTTTATACATGAGTGGTGGGACCTACAGTTTTAAAGTCGATTCCGAACGACAGATTTTTTAGAAACTTTTCATTGCAATTTTATTTACTGTCAGAGTTTTTGCCAGAAATCTGCTGAGAGGAATACACCTAAGAAATATTTTTTTTTCATATTTCGTTTTGATGTCTGGCCTGGGGCTCGAACCCTGGCTTTACATCTAATAAGCTACCACACTACCTACTAGACTACAACGATTTCAATAACATCAATTAAATAAAAAAAATTGTCCACTAAGTTTTTAAAAGCCCTAACCGTTAAAACTCTAAGTCGGCGGCAGTGCAAGTCAATTGAATGTTTAGTTTTAATCCTGTACCGAGAGTGGTAGAAAGTTTTAATTTTTCATAAGCGTCAAAATTATACATCTCTGTGACCGCTAGATATGTTATATTTGTCTGCCGAATCTATTTTTAATTGTTAATTGAAACTTTTCTAAGAAATTTATAACAATATTGTGAGAAGTGCCGATAAATAATCACCTGCATCACAGAATATTTAAAAAAACTTGACGTAATTTTTTTCTAATTTTTATTCAACACCACCGGGGCACATAAAAATTAAACATCATTACTAAACTATCCATCCAATCCTATACGAGAACATAAAGAAATATTTTATGAGCGAAAATAAATGCTACACAGTTTATTTTAATGTCATAAACTATAAGGAATTGTAATAAAAAAAAATATTCTCTTCAGCACTGTCACACTACTCTCGCAATTCTTCGAAAGCAAATAACTGCGTACATGTCTCTGTAATAATAAATAGAAGAAGAAAAAAGCAACAAAAAAATAAAAGAAATGTTGAACACGTACCAGGATCTATAACTGCCGAACAAATGTGATAATTTGTAAGGAAAAGGAAGGGAGGGGAAGGGAGAGGAAGGGAGACAGAGACGTGTTCCATTTTCTGTTGATACTATTTTATATTGTCTGTATTTATACACGAACACACATTTCTTGCCAGGGTTGTAACTATCGTTAGGGTAATCAATTACCGTTACACACCCACTATTTTTAACGACATGATGTTTAAACATTATTTGTCTGCCTTTAGTTGGCAGATTGGGCCCATTTTAATATACTCTCCACCATACACTAGACATTGCTTTGTTGTCATTCTCGAAGTGGAAATAAAGTATTGTTTTCATATTATATTATACATAAATTTTATTGACAGCCACTACAATAACAACAATAATGTAACGACAATACATAGTTGTAAAATTAATTTTTTTTAATATGACTAAGCAATGGAGAGAAATAATAAAAAAATAATCACAATAAAATATCGACAGTTTGATGAATATGATGATAAAAATAAATTCCATTGACATTCTTATGCGAATGCTGTCAATTCTATTTTAGAAATAGAAACGAAAACTATTTTCTACTTTTATACAATGCTTTACTTTTTTCTTTTTATTTATTTATTTAAAATTCTTTATTGATTTATTTGATTTATTATACTCGACCTGCACAACGAAATAAATGTTATAATTTGCCGTACAGGATTAATTTTAAAACAAAACTGTATTATAAGTAACTAAAATTAACTACTACATACATATATACGTAATCACATACATATTTTAAATTAAACAGAAGAAAAACAAAACATATTGAATTAAAAAATATATCATTCACGAGCAATTCACGTTTGAACCAATTTTAAAGTAATTTTCTTATTCCGATAGCAGCGACTCTAAAATAAGGGGTAATTTTCCTGATATTTGAGTATCGAAAAGCAAACAAAGTATTTACGAAATTTGAATGACATATTTATTCGGGGCACGCTAATAAAGGTTATTTCATGTAAATAGTACCCACTTTTACTTTATAGGTCGCCTCCCTTTGAGCTGTCACCAATGGTAGCTGAAGTATTCTCTTCACAGATGAAGACTGTGGCCGATTTGCTCCTAGTGATGTTACGTTCTTTGTGGCCGTTGAATTGTTCCAAAACGTAAAATTAATTGCTAACTTTTAGAATCCAGACAACACGTTTCTATCTATTTGTAAGCGGTGAAAATGTAGCTTTAAGATCTTAAAGGTCTTCTAGGAGGACTTAATTTTACAGAGATTTGTTGGTGGTATGTATCACTTTTATTATTAGTGTGTTATGGGATGTTTTATGCATCCCCGAAAGTCTGCACAAGCGTTGGATTCACTGCTTTTGAGGGCAACGAAGGCGGATCTAATTTTTGATGTTTTAATGCATCCCCGAAATTCTGCACAAGCGTTGGATTGATTGCTTTTGAGGGCAACGAAAGCCGTGGTCGAAGTCGCCGTGGTCTAGTAGATAGTGTATTGGCTTATTACACGTGAAGCCTCGCTTCAAACCCCAGATCAGATTTCTCCAACAAAAAATATTTCTTCGGCGACTTCCTCTCACCAGATTTCTGGCTAAAATTCTGAGAGTAAATAAAATTACCATGAAAAGTTTCTCAAAAATCTGTCGTTCGGAGTCGACTTTAAACACCACTCATGTATAAAAAATAACGCACAGAATATAAGTATTGTGAGAAACTAGGTCGTAAATCGCAATAAACGCTATTATTGAGCTCAATAATTCATATAAAGTTTCAATTAATAATTGCGCAATAAATACGCAAATTGTTATAATATTGAGTTAAACTTAAAATGCAGCACTGTCATAAGTGTGTTTAGTTAAATTCTGTTGATATTTGACAACTCAAATGTCAACAACGAGAAAAATAAAAATAAAAACAATGTTGTTGAAACAACCAGCTGTTTTATATGCCAGCTGTCGAATGAATATTGAATAAGCAGCTGAACTGCGTATATTATTATGCTTGAACACTTAAAATATAGTACTCAATTAACCGAATATTGACTCAATAAAAGTGCATATTTGAACATAGTATTAGAAGTAACAAAAAAATTTACAAATTGTTTCGTTATGATAATTTAATATCCTTAAATGTAAAGATGTCGACAAAGATTTCAAATCTTGTTGACGGGATTTCAATTTTTGCGTAAAACTAATCTTATGGTTGCAAATAATACGTATAATTATTACGCACGTCATCCAAATGATAAATTTTGATCGCCTTTAAAACTCTCTTGTACTGGCAATGTTTTCGGACGACAGGGCATCAAATTTTCTTGTTAATAAAAACCTGTACCGTTGCAGTTGTCTAATATTGTTCAACAATTTTTTGCATCGAACTTGTGAAATAAATTCAAATGATTGAGTGCAAGTAAGTAAATATCTGCTAAAATTTTCTCTTTAAGTGCATAAAAAACGTAACGATCTGTTACTGAAAAATTAAAAATAAATAGTTAAAGAAAGATGGCCTCTCACAAGGTAATGTTAAATAGGAGTTTCAAATTCAAGTCTCATTTAAAATAAGTTCTGTGTTTACATTATTAACACGGACTCGTTAATTAGAAGACATTAATCACGTGCCAACGAAAATTCTAAATGAAAGCAAAGCATTAATCAAAAAGCAATGAACTCTTTCAAATGCTCTGCCGCTCACTTAACACATAAATTGAGTTGGCGGTCGTTATTAACAATAAACTATTGTACCGACATGTCGACGTGAATTTTTTCCCGGTTTTAATCACTTCACAACATATTTTAAAAATGGTAAGAAATTTTCAGAAGGGAATCTTAATATCTTGGTTTAATAATTTCCATGCTTATGAGCATGATAGAGATTTGAATGGTTGTGCAAACTGGACTCTTTAAAACTTAACTTTAAATGAGGAAGCTCACTGGCCTCTGCCTCCCAATGAGGATAGGAACATTTTTATATTCTAAGCTATCATAAGCTTAAGTTTTAGCCAAAATTAAATAAAAAACGATACTATATTCTACAATAATATCCGGATAACCTCACACAATTTGAAATGCAATTTGCAATTTACTACCTTTACTCCACAGTTTGATTTTCAAAATTTCAAAACATTTCGGTTTAAAATCTCCTCTTGCATACTTTTCTTTTGTACTCTATTCAATTAAAATTTCCATCTTGTTTCTTTCACTTGCAGAATTTCATTATACTGGACAACAAGATGGCTGCGAAGGTCTTTTCATGTTCTAGACAACAATGTTTGTCAACAGCATTGGCAACGAATTTAAATGATTTTCAATTAGAAAGTATTCAACGCTTTAATGATGAGACCACCGGTGCAGAAAAGTGCATTACAGCAGAATGAAGCAAATCGCTTGCAACATCATCAACAACAACAACAACAGCAACAAACACATAAGCATTTACAACAGCAACAACAACAAATACCACTACACGAACAGCAATCGCCAACAGATATCATAGCAACAAATATAAGTGACTTGCATCAAACGGAAAATATTGCACGCAAATCGAAATTAGAACAACGTGAACTGCTCGTTGAGAATCATTTGAATAGTGCCTGTTTTGCTCAAGTACATCATCATCATCATCATCACAATCAGCAACAGCAACAACAGCTGCCCATAGCCCAGCAACCACATACTGTAACTCTCCAGCCAACTAAACCCACAACAATTGCACACAAGTCAATACCAACATATTTCACTAACGATTGCTACCAACAGCGTCGCATTGATTGTGGATCTTCTGTCAAATTATTAGATCTCAGCACATCGCCACCATCATTGCACGAAACCGTATTTAGGACACAAACAACTTCAGCAGCTGAAGTGTTGCAAGACAGAACACCAAACAATAGCCAGCAACGTTACTCATTTGCCAGCCAATATTCATCACGTTCATCGTCCAGTGACGATAGTAGCAGCTTAAGTCTCACCACAGCCGTCACTGCAAGCGGTAGTAACGCCGGCGTGGTTATTAGTAGCAACAACTATAACGCTTCACACAATAGCACATTCGATGATGCTGCTGAAAATTTCATCATAAATTTTCCAGCTGATACATCGCCGTTACCATCGCATGCATCTCACAGTGACTGCTGCTTGCCACTGTCCGAAACCGAACCGTTGCTTACAAATATTGAGGCAACTGTCAACGATAAACAGCGTTCAATATATCTCAATAAGAATAGTGCTTCGCTAATATTTACACGAAAAGATTTGACTGCATCAACTGCTCATAACTATCAAACCAAGACTGCTTCAGCATATCAGCAAGAACAACAAAAACAATTTAAATTACAATCAAAAGCGAACAATAATTTTAATGGAACAAATCCATCAGCAACAACACTATTATTGTCTTCGTCATCATCCACGTCGTCCACGCCTGCTTCGAAAGGCAATGTTGCGACAACAAATATAAGACGTCAAAATCATTCCACTTTACGTTCGTTTTCCGAAGAGAATTATAAACGTAAGCCTACAAAGCATTTACCGGCAACATATCATCAGCAACATCGTCGTAGTTTACAACTTAATTACAATAATAACCTAGTGACTACAACAACTTGTGGCAACACATTCGCCAATAACAATCACCATTGCGGTGGCAGCAATAGTCGTCTCAGCAGTACACATTCACTCTGTTGTCCATCCACAAATACGAATTCAGCTGTTTTGCATAAAACCCATCACAACAATCATAATTTACAGCAGCAACAGCAACAACAACAACAACAGCAACAACATATTAATCGTTATCAACATCAGCTTAAGAATTGCAATTTAAATTCAAATACGAATTGTACGACAACAAACAACACGGCAGCTGCAACACGCAAACAATACGCGTACTCCTGGTACGCTCCCGTTTACAGTGCGCTCGAGGAGGAACTAGAACAAGATTCTAGGGTGAGTAATGCCAAACGCTACTGCAGCTTAGATTTTATTAAGAACGCACGTATTTGGGCTTAAAAGGGACCAAAGATGACAGATTATAAGAGTGATAGAATAGACAATTACGTCACCATTACCATTACACCCACATTTAATAGGTTCTCCGTTTTCTTTTTTTCATTGCATTTTTCCCGTAACATTTTATTTTTGGTTTTTAAACTATCAGGAAAGGTACTTTTATTTATTTTTTAATTTCTGGCTTTTGGGAATACAACTACGCCTGGTTGAAAATTTTAAAAGAAATATCAGGGAGACATATATTACGAATTAGACATACCTACTCACTGTGTTCCTTTCTTTCGCCTCAGTTTCTTCAAGAAATTAGTCCCACAAAGTCCGGAATTTTTATAGATTTGTGGTACAAACTTAGATTTGTGGTATCAACTACAAAATTTTTGTACAAATCGCTTGAAACGTTGAACCCGTTGCCCTAGAATTTAGCAATGGAATGAACCGACTTGTAGGCAACCAAATAATGAAATTTTTAAATGATACTAAATTATGATTGAAAATGTACTTTTTTGCATCAAATAGTACTTTTGTAAAAGATACAATACATACATACATAATTGGTCATTATAACCCTTCAATCAGGATTACGACCTAACTTCTCTCACCACTCATTTTGTGTGTGTTAATTTTATACATGAGTGGCGAGACCTACAGTTTAAAGTCGACTCCGAACTACAGATTTTTCAGAAACTTTTCATGGCAATTTTTATTTACTGTCAGAGTTTTTGCCAGAAATCTGCTGAGAGGCAGTTGCCGAAGAAATGTTTTTTCATATTTTCGTTTTGATGTCTGACCTGGGGTTTGAACCGTGTCCTTACGTCTAATAAGCCAACACACTACCTACTAGACTACGGCGACTTCAGGATGAAACTACTGAGAATCTTTATATTTGAAAGAAAGAAAAAACCCGAAATCATCTACCGAAGTTCTAGTCGTCCACCCATTAATATCATATCTTATCTTAGTTAACCTCCAAGAATCCAGCTCTTGCAATTCGTTCATTAATTCAAAGATAGACCGTAAATATCGAAAGAAGGTGGACGCTTCAAAATTAACTAAAATCCCATTTAGTAGCTCGTAATGTCAATATATAATAAACGTAATTCTGAATTGGTTAACCTATCATTCTTAAGATCCAAAATCGATAACAAAATTATACTTTCACATTAGATCTTTGGAAATTTGTGGAAAAAAATGGTACTCAATTTAAAACACATTTTTTGGTCCCTTGTTACAATCACAGTAATCAACTCAGTTATCAAATTAACCTATCGATAAATAATTTTTAAGTCAATCAAATAAAAAAAAAATTTTTTCTTTGTTATTAATTTTAAAATTTTCGTAATTTTTTTATTCTTCGAAATTTTTTTTAGGATTCCTCGCCAATACACAATCTGGCCGCCACAAAGAAACCCCACTTCACTCAATACCATCGATCTCCCGAACTTAGAAACTCAACAGCAGCACCAACGACAGACAACGAGACAGAAGCATTATTAGAATCCCATCATACGATTAACATTCAAAGTCATCATCTGCCAGTCGGTAATAGTCTCAAGCGAGAATCGATAACTAAGCAGACTCATCCATCCAAATTAGCGCTCCAGCATACACGTAATTCCTCAACCAAAAGGAATCATCCAACGAACAAAGGCATTAACCACAACGGCGGAGGAGACGCTGTATCAGTTGAAGAATTTTCAAACTATGACTCGGAGGGCCCTCATGCAGGCTCATTGGGGCTTGCTGGGGGCCCACAGCCAAGACGTATGCGTTTTGGTAATTTTCTCAAGTCTTTGGTGGGTCTACGACCGTCTATACCCAATCGTAATGGTGGTAGCAGCGAAAATAATTCAATTTCCGGGGCGAACGCAACGGAAGATGGCGAGGGTATACGAACGTTACCGGTACCTTCATCACCTGAAATCACCATTACGCGTACACCCTCCGAACAGAACATGGTCGTCATGCGCGACCCCTCGGGCAATCGTGAATACAATGCCTATGGTAGCAGAGAAAAGTTAGCAAATAACAATCACGACAGAGTCATACAATCGGGCAGCACGTCGTCACTTAATGTAATGCAACAGAAATTGTGGAATATTGTGCGTAGAGAGGGAAGCGCTATAAGTCTCCATCAAGAGAAATCGCAGTCTATTGTTCACTATACGGGACTCAGGAAATGTGAAACGGTACTGGCACTAACTCGTCAGACGACGTCTCCTTGTTCACCCACAATGGGTGCAGGAGTTTCGTCATCGCACTCACGCGGTCGCCTCAGCGACGGCCACGCTATCCGCTTGTCGAATACGGGCAGTGGTATATTTAATGCCAATGGAGTAGAGCAAATACGTCCATTAAACCGACTGAGGAATAGTATTTCCAGTATGAACAATACTTGCTCAAGATGTTCCAGTCTCCTATCGTTGGCTGCCTCAACTTCAAGGTTTTCACTGAACAATGCACCCAATCCCATGGCTCATTCTTCCCAGCACCACCTACGCCATTCTAGTAATGTAAGCAGTAGTAATATAAGTAGTACATTTAGTCGAAGTCGTGATGGATCCGCGGAGGCGGGTCTTCATTTTGCCATTAAGCGCAATAGTCGAACGTCAGCTTTGGGTTCACAACGAAACTCCACCTCCGGTTCTAATAGTGTAATCAGCAGTCGAACACCATCAATGACCTCACCAACAACGACAACAGCCACCGCCGCAACTACCGCTTCCACCATTAAGCTTACAGCACCACCCACCGATAATTCATTGTCCATACCTCTATTAGCACCTCTTCCTCATCCTCCTCCTGCTACGAACACTTTTCAAACGGCTGTAATACAAACATCTGCACCGGCAGTGACAGTCTCACTCAAAGAAAGTGTAAGTTTTCCAACGAAAACGTTATCAGCTCCTCTTACGGTCACTTCACTGCTAAATGTCACCAACAAAGCGAAGAGTGCAACCATGAATATCATTGAACAACAGCATGATGACGATAGCAATGCTGGCGATGATGATGATAAAAATGGTGACTATGACGTGATTGATGGTGTTTGTATAAATAATGACAGTGGTGGTGCCAATTCGAACTCTAAGAACAAACCCAGCATCTCTTCATCACCGATTTCACAAGCGCACGTGACTTTATTGACAAATCCAAAGACATCGACATCAACCACATTAACTGAATCGGCAGGGGTGGGGTCGGGAACATCGGAATCAAAAATTGCAAGAGTAATGGATCAATGCTCAACTGCCACCGACTCTTTCAGCCCCACCAGTTGTTCATCTGCTGCAACAACACCAGCACGTCCATTCGAAATGTTCACCTGCAAGTTGTGTCTTGTCGACGTCGAGAACGATAGCAATTCGACAATTCTACACCAGTGTGGCTGTCAGTTTTGCACAGAGGTAAGTTTTTTTCCATTTTTTTCCTCCATTTTATTCCTATTGTACCGTTAACCGTATCCGTATTCGTATTCTACTCTCCTGTGTTAGTTTGTATTCCTCTTTTTGCCAGTTGGATGTGCTCCATTGAATAACTTACTTTATAAAGTGTAAATTGAACAAAAGGATTTTTTTATATGTATGTGCAGGTGTGTGTGTGCATGTATGCAACGAAAACATGTTTTCCGTATTATTTCCAGATGGTGAAAATATTATTCCTGCTTACATGTGTAGTATACTCGCTCTAATACTTACCTCTGCAGAAGGCTTGTTAATGTTTTGTATGATTTTTTTTCTTGCATTTTTTTTTTTGTTGAAAACAAATTGAATTCATCCAAGGCAATAAGTTTATATGTTTCCAAGTACCATAAATAAAGAGTTACATAACATTTCATGGCGTTCCATTATCGTTTTTATGTCATGGATGAATATTTCTTGCACAAAGCCGTTTTCGTTAAACGATATCCACCATTTGTTTAGAGAATGGTCATGAATATCTTCAGTAGATAGAAATATTGAATCATGGAAATATTTGAACACATTTAGAAAACAATATTTTTGGCTGTAATTGTTTCTTCTTGTTTTTCTACAGTATTTATTTGCTGAATCTTCAATTTTTATGTTGAACTTATCAAATCTTGAATGTAATAAGAAAAAATAATTACGTCGGCCCAATATTAAAAATAAATTCAGTTTTTACTAGTACGGAAATGAGAATTGCAGTGTCCGTGGATTTAATTGACAGCCGTCCAGTTAGTATATTTCCTACTCCAAGAGGCAATGTGTTCATGGTAGTAAAATATTAACAGCTTCTTCAAATATTTCTCACAATATTTTCGAATCGCTCTTTTGACCCACTAAGGTTCTTATGTATTAGGTTGTTCGGAAAGTAATTCGTTTTTTTTTCGACAAAGGATTTAATTGTATTTTTTTGCATCCAACTTCAGACTTACATACATAATTGGTCATAACAACCCTTTAGTCAGGATTATGACCTAGTTTCTCACACCACTTCTGTTGTGTGTGTTAATTTTTATACATGAGTGGTGGGACCTATAGTTTAAAGTCGACTCCGAACGACAGATTTTTGATAAACTTCTCATGGCAATCTTATTTACTCTCAGAGTTTTTGCCAGAAATCTGCTGAGAGGTAGTCGCCGAAGAAATACTTTTAGTATTTTATTTTGATGTCTGGCCTGGGGTTTGAACCCTGGCTTTACGTCTAATAAGCCAACCCACTACCTATTAGACTACGGCGACTTCAACTTCACACTTAAGCCGTATAATTGTTATATGCTTTGAGAGCTCATATAGCAAGGATGTGTGTGAAAAATTCCAATTAATTCTACGCAGTAGTTTTTGGTTGGTAACCTTTTAAATATGGCGAGCGATAGGCAGCATTTTCGACATATCTTACTGTTTTACTACAGAAAGTGTAAAAATGCTGTTAAAGCCAGAAAGAAATTGGTGTGTTGCCGGTACGCCAGTGCCAGAATTGGGTTTCTAAATTTCGATCCGGCTATTTTGATGTCGAAGATGCACCACTTTCGGGAAGGCCGTTTGAAGCTGATAAAGACACAAAAAAGACATTAGTTGATGCGAACCGGCAAATAACAACACACAAAAAAAACGAAATTACTTTCCTAACAACCCAATATATTCTAATTATGTTTACATAATTGTACCACGACACACGTCTAATCGAGCGTTAGAGTTTAATTTGTAATCTAAAAATTTTTTCTGTATAAGAAACAGAGATAATCCCCCATAAATTAAAAACTTAAAATAAACTAAAAATTTTGCACAGCGTACTTGGATAAATTCGACACACTTGCAATTGAAGTCAAGTCCTGACTTAATTATTAGTTTCACTTTTAAATACTTCCTATACAGGGACAGTAAGAATCTTTCAGAATTCTTTAATTAGCGTCACTAAATAAATGACGCGAAATTTTGCTACCATAATTTTACTTAAGATTTGAAAGCAATTCAAAATAATTCAACATCATCATTCTCTCAGTCAGACCGACTTTTAAGATCAACAACATGAAAAAGTATTTGTCGATGTAAAGTAAAATTTTTTTTTTTGATTATTTAGATGATGATTTATTATATTATAACCTAACCTACATACCGGAGATCAGCAATGAATCATTTTTTCGCTACTCATAAGCACACAAGAAAATTTTGAATATAAGTGAGTCAACAACATTGACTTATAAGTACAGGTTGCAATGAGTATGCGTACAATGTTGACATCAAACTCATACCATTCGAAATATGTTTGATTCAGAAGCCTACTCATTCAGATTCATAAATTTAGAAAAATACTTATAATACTTATAAATGATTCGAGTGATTCGAATCATTCATCAAAATTTACAGTCTTAGTCGTTGTTATGCATTTACAACAAATGACAAAAGACATAAGCAAAAAAAGACAGAGCAGCAACCAGAGCAAACAACACACAACCTTCTACTAAGTATTTTAGTGTTCGTACGCGATTCATACTTATTTTGTGATTATATGTATATGTTGAGTTATGGAGAGTCGAAATCAACAACATCATGCGCATCATATGTACTTCAAACTTTGAATATGAGTACGATGAGTATAATATTAAAATAAGTATGAATGCGTATAAGTATCAGAAATTATAAGTATGATTCGATTCTACTCATCTTTTTGAATACTCATTGCTGATCTCTGATACATACCGGGTGCGTAAAGTTTTCATTGCTGATTCATAGTGAACTTAACACGATTTACTATGTATTACGGTTACTAATCCCAGTCACATCTTTATCAGATTTATATGCTAGAACGTATTACTACACGGCACAGTTCTGTTATTTATTATTGCTCAATATTGCAATTTTTTTTTTATTGTTGAGATCTTAAAATTTTTTTTTATTTTACACACGTCTGTTTACTTCAAAGGTATAAAAAGGAATCGTGACAGGAAGAATTTTGTTCGTGAGATCCAAACAATTACTTCACTTAAACAGCCATTGGTAGAAAAAAAAATGCCAAAACAGTTTATTTCATACACTGCGTTTTCAAAAATATATCAATTGGACGTGAAATTTCAAACAGCATCTTTATAAATAATTTTTAATAATTTCAGATGTGCGTATTTATATATCAACTCTATCCATCAAAATCTCAGTGTAATGAACTAAATTAAAGGCGATCATAATGTTTAATATGTCTACCATCCCCGCTATGACCAACCAATTGTACATGCATACATACATAAATATGCATTACAGCCCTTCAGTCATGATTACGACCTAGCTTCTCATACCAATTATGTTGTTTATTTTAATTTTATATATGAGTGGCGGCTCCTAAAGTTTAAAGTCGACTCCAATACACAGATTTTTTGAGAAACTTTTCATCTCAGAGTAGTTGCCAGAAATCTGCTGAGAAGAAGTCGCCGAAAAAATATTTTTCAATATTTTCCTTTTGATGTCTAACCTGGGGTTTGATCTGTGGTCTTACATTTAATAAGCCAACACACTAAATACTAGGCTATGGCAATTTCCAATTGTAACCAATTATAATTAACCGGAAATGTCTTACACTATCTAACGAAGTTATTTAACTTTATTTTGGAGATGAAAAAAGTTCTCTCTTATCCTCATCAAGTTTTATTAAAATTGCATGTTTTGGTTAGTTTTACTTTAAAATATTCATTACAAATACATGTAATGTACTTGAAATCAGGTGCCTTTTTTCATCCTATCGATACATAATTTGTCATTACAACCCTTTAGTCAAGATTACGACCTAGCTTCTCACACCACCCATGTTTTGTGAGTTAGTTTTATACATGAGTGGTGGGTCCTACTGTTTAAAGTCGAATACGTTTTGTTGTTTTTTGCAATCTTGAAACTGATAAAATATCCTTAAACGATGTGAACAAAATTCCAATGAATTTATTTGAATTTGAAATAATTTTGCAAACTAAAAAATGTTATCATCAACAAGAGATACCAAATATGTATGTGGCGCACAAAATCTGTGTACATACATACAGTATGTCAAGAATGAGTTTTCACATTAAAGAAATTTAAAATTTTTGAGATATTTCATTAAAAAAAGTTATTCTTATTTTAAAACAAAAAAATTTTTTAATTTATTCATATTAATAATACTATTTACAAAGATTTACAACAAAAAAAATTCACTTTGATATTAAAAATAAGAAACAATCTAATAAAAACGATCATTACTCAAATATTTCACTGTCAAAAAACTCTTTTCACAATATGTATAGTTTTCCCTGTCTTATTTGTAAACATTTGATAATTAGCGGTATAGTACCGTTAATTTTGATGTACATCTATTTTTGTAGTTTCAGAAAGCATGTATACCAATGTACCAAGGCATGTATGCCAATTTTTTGGAGTGCAGTCGTGTTATAAAGAGTTAAAAACTATGCCGGGAAAACGATTACCGTACGAAGTAATTCAATTAATTTATTACAATCACTATTTGGGCACAAGTGCTCAGGAGCTGTCAGAGAGGTTTTCAGTATCAATAAGAACCATTTACAATGTGATTAACCGTGCTGAAAAAGAGGGTAGATTGGAACTGAAACGTGGAGGTGGTCCCACGACTAAAATTAACAATCGCACAGAGCGGTTACTTATAAGAAAAGTTATCCAGGACCCAAAAATTTCAACAAGGACACTTGCGAAGGAGCTTAAAGAAGAATGCGATGTTGATGTTTCCCACGAAACTGTTCGGCAGGTCCTGTTAAAACACAAATATACTTCGCTTTCAGCCCGTAAAAAACCACTACTTTCCGCAGTAAATAAGCAAAGGCGCTTTTCATTTGCTATGGACAACATTTCGCAACCTGTGACTTACTGGGACGATGTAATATTCTGCGATGAGACCAAAATAATGTTGCACTATAACGATGGCCCAACAAAAGTCTGCCGAAAGCCGTTAACAGCATTAGAAAACAAAAATATAATACCAACTGTGAAATTTGGAAAAATGTCGACAATGGTTTGGGGTTGCATCTCGAGTAAAGGAGTAGGAGACTTGGCCTTTATAGATACAAAAATGGATGCGCAACAATATTTAGACATTTTGAAGACGAATTTAAAAAGAAGTGCAACAAAATTCGGCTTCATGCAGGAAAATAAACCAGGATTCAAATTTTATCAAGATAACGACCCTAAACATAAGTCGCATATAGTGAGAATGTGGCTACTATATAACTGCGGTAAAGTAATAGACACTCCTGCCCAAAGTCCAGATTTAAATCCTATTGAAAATTTGTGGGTTTATTTAAAAAAAGGGTAGCTAAACGTCAACCGAAAAATATGGCAGCTCTAAAAGCTGCAATATAGGAGGAGTGGAAGAATATACCCGATCAGTATGACTTGCAAAAGCTAATCCACTCAATGAAGACACGATTGCAATGTGTGGCAGCAGCAAAGGGTGGTCATACCAAGTATTAAAGCTGAACAATTCTTGTTTATTAATTATATAATGAAGTTAAAATTAGTTTGTGAAAAGAGTTTTTTGACAGTGAAATATTTGAGTATTAACCGTTTTTATTAGATTGTTTCTTATTTTTTTTATCAAAGTGAATTTTTTTTGTTGTAAATCTTTGTAAATAGTATTATTAATATGAATAAATTAAAAAATGTTTTTGTTTTAAAATAAGAATAACTTTTTTTTAATGAAATATCTCAAAAATTTAAAATTTCTTTAATGTGAAAACTCATTCTTGACATACTGTACATATATCGAAACAAAATGTTTTCAAATAAAATTATTAAATATAATTCCGAATACCAACGGAATTAATTCACTGGCATTCGTATGAATAATAAGTTTTTTCCTAAAGTTTTCGCATCAAACAAATGTAACATATCGTATCTATTCTAATAACTCTTTATGAAGTACCTTTAAAAGCATACACACATACGAGACACACACATTCACACTCACACATATTTTAACTGTTCTGAACTTTGGCAATAACTCAACTTTCGCCGAGTTTAGCCAACCAACATCATTATCATCTGTAACATAAATTGCATTAGCGTTGGTGTGTGTGTGTGTGTAAAGCAAGACAGATTTTTTTCCCATCCCCAATTTCAATGATGATTCGTTTTTGTTTATTTAACAAAACATACATACATGTGTACATAAACTAACTAATAATACGAGATTCGAATGCTACTGTCATTGGATTGCACAATAAATGGTTGTTATTATTGTTGTTTTACAAATCCACTGTTATGAACGTGTTTAGTTTGTTAAAAACAAAACAAAACAAAACAATAATAACAAAAACAAACACATTCTTTTCTCCTCTTTTTTCTTCACATTTTTCGTGAATTGTCAGCATTTTTAATTCTTATCTTTCTATTTACTGTTGTTGCTGCTGCTGTTGCTGTTGTTGGTTTTTTCTGTGTGCTTCTGTTTGCACAAAAAAGGGTCCTGTTTTCGCTGTTTTTCATTATTTTTGCTGTTTTTTGTTCATTGGAGCTGACGTTGAGTTTGTTGTGTCGTTACTATTGAAGTACTAACAGCGGACAAAAACAGCCAACCAACAAAACCACTATCCATCCATCCATCCAGCCATCCATCTGTACTTTCTTCCATTTATTCATCCATACATCCCATATCCTTCACTCAGTTATGAAGTTTTTATTTGCAAAACTCTCGTAAATTGACATTATCTGAGTGAATCAACTCTTCTTAAGCAAAAAGCCCTATTAATTGTTCTCTATTCATGTGAGTGTCACAATAACGAACGGCAGCATGTCTATACTGACAGCAAGTACCCCCACCGCATATGGAAGAGTGTGGTGTGGTGTGAGAGAGATGAAACAGAAATATTCGTTTCGTTTTTGTAAACTGTGTTACCTGTCCTTTTTTCTATATTCACCTTGGGATAGAATTTTAAACAGCGTGTACAAACATTTTCTAACAAAATTTATTTCGAGATAAAGATTTAAACTAAGTTTGCTTTTAAGTGCAAAACAGTGGATATGGAGATAGTGCTTGTGAAAATGTTTTCTTTAATGAAATTTATACCTGACAGGGAAGGATTATTATGAATCGAAGGACTTTTTAGTTATTAAGATGCGAAATATTAGAATTTATAAAATTATGGACTGAAGCAAATGATGACCCACAATTTGACTGGAATTCAGTCAGTATAGGAACTGCGCTTACCTGTGGCACCATACTAGGCCGCTATGCGTGCTCAAGTGTGCTTTGACAATCTAATTTATCATCTAACCTTACCTAATAATATGTTCAGATATGCACTTTTATTGAGTCAATATTCTGCTTATTGAGTACAATATTTTAAGTGTACAGGCATAATAATATACGCAGTTCAGCTGCTTATTCAATATTAATTTGACAGCTGTTAAACAAAACAGATGGTTCATGGCGAATTCATAGGAGGTGGGACTAATATTATAATAAGTACAACAATACAAAAACAACAGGGATTTTTTGTTGTTGAGAAGTGGTCATCTTGTCAAAAACAGCTGACTAAAGAAAGACGATGGGAAGAGAAATATTAAAAGAAAAATAAGAAAAATATACAAACTTCTGACACAATAAGAAAAAACGAAATTGATTATCAAAACAAAATACACAAAAAACAAAAATTTTTTGACATTGTTATTTCTATCAGCTAGTCTTTCGCTCCCAACTTCTACGAATTCGCCTTGAGCTGGTTGTTTCAACTACAGTGTTTTTATTTCTTTTTTTGTCGTTATTGACATTTGAGTTGTTAAATATCAACAAAAAGTGTTCGGTTAATTGTATTATGCTCACTAAACACACTTATGACAGTCCTGCATTTTAAGTTTTATTCAATATTATAACAATTTACGTATTTATTGTGTAATAATTAATTGAAACTTTATATGAAATATTGATCTCAATAATGGCGTATATTGCGATTTACGCAATAAAGGTGCATATCTGAATTCCGTGTTATCTACTAGGAAGTTAATTTGTTTTACTTTTTATTTTATTTCAAGAGACTAATTGTTGGACAATAAAATAAAAGAAATAGTTTTTGAAATTTTTTATTTCAGTGTAAAGTTAAGCTAAGTTAATGTACGCAGTCCTTGTATTCCAAGTTTATATACAATGAGAGAGTAACAATACAAAGGTATGGAATTGGAATAATTATTCATTTGGACACTAAATCGTAATGACAATATCCACTTGCTTTGGATGTCTAAAAAATGAATGGAATCCAACAAAAATTATTAGATTTCTGAATTATCTGATTTCTGAAATACTATATATTTGAACGCAGTGCAATAATATTATTGTTCTTAAAGTTAAGTTACATGAAATTCATGAATTTTTTATCATTGAAATCTCTCTCAATCGGTTTCAATCTAATTGTTGGAAATGAAATCGTAATTACGTGTTTCTATTATACTATCTGGATATAAATGTTGATATGTTTTTGGCAAAACAGATTTTGTATTTAAAAACTTCTTTACGTTTAGAAAACTTTACACACAGAAATTGTTGTTGTTTCGTTTCTTTTTTTTTCCACAAATATGTTTCAGTTTCACCAGAGAAATATCCATAAATTTTCATAAAAAAAATAAGAAATTCATGAATTTTTTTTTCTGTTTTGCTTTCAATTTATTTCCCAAAGATTGTTTATTCCTGTACAATTATTTATTGTTGTAATTAAATTTAAATTTGTTTTCTATTCTATATGTTCAAACAAAACAATACTTATATAATATAAAAAAAAAATTAGCAAAAAAAGAAAAGAAATAAAAAAGATAGGAAAAAAAGAGAAAAATCATTGTAATGGAAAAATAAAAAATATGAAAAATAAAAATAATTCTTTGTAGAATAATAATACAGTATAGTATGACTATGAAATTTTGTTTAAATTTTTTGTAAAACTTAAAACAACCACAAATCCTCTTAAAATAATCTCCTTAAAAATTTATCATCCAGCAGCTTTTCATTTTTTCTTTTTTTTTTTATAAAAACACCTCCATTCATTCACTCATTCATTCATTCATTCTCCTTATAGAGCTTCCATTTATTCATTAATTTATTGTAACGATATGAATTACTTTTGTTTGTTGTTATTGTCATTCAAGTTGCCATTGTCTTTTACAAAGACTGTTTTATATTTCAGAGCAGTGTGGGCAACAAAAATCACTGAATTAAACTTGAATCCGGTTTTTATAAATGAATTCTTTTATTCGATAATCGATAATTAATCGATTTTGATATATAAATCTGAAATTGAATTCTTGAAATATTTTATTGTTTCAGTGGTCCACAGCCTTATTAAATGATTTGCTCTTTTAACAATTCACATTTCACAAAAGCCCATATTTACACGTGTTCTCTGAATTCATCGTTTATGTAGCTGTGCTAGATATCTTAATACACGCACTTTCCATGTCACAATAAATTCGAATAGCCTTATGACTCGTATAATTTCCCAACGTTCTTCACTTCTGAGAGTGTATTTTTTTTTCTTTGTCTTGGGCCGAAGGTGGGAATCATCGAAACACACTTTTGTTCCAACAAAAGAGTGCACGATTCACCATCACTGGTGCCTACGTACTAAACTCACCCCCTATATTCTTCAACCACTTTTCCCCCGCTGGACTGTCGTAAAGTATTACTTCGCGGAGGACTGGTTAGCTTTAAAGCTTTATCACGTTAACTCAAATTTCGCCTTCGTTCCTCCAACCGTCAGAGTTCCAGCATTACTTCAGTCACTTTCTGGCTATATTAGCTACATATAATCTTAGAATTCATACCTCTTCCATAAGCCGGTTTGGTCGTAAACTCGTTTCTCCAGGCCATCTAAATCTGGGGCAGCATGTTAGAATATGCTCCACATTTTCCTCCTCATCTACACAGTTCGGGTATATAGGGGAACTGCCATGTCCAAATCTATGCAGGTACTTCCTGAAGCATCCATGACCAGTTAGGAACTGGGTCACGTAGTAGTTCAGCTCGCAATCTTTGTTCTCCATCGAAGGGGTTATATCAGGGACAAAGTGAAATGTCCATCTTCCCTTTAAACTGTTCTGCCATTTGTGCATGGAAGTCCTTCGTTCCTGCGCTCTTATAGCAGCTGTTTGTCCTGCATACTCGAGACGGCGAAAGTATATCCGCCTCATCCGCCAATATGTCTATCGGTATTGTCTTTGCCAATACCAGTACCGCTTTATCAGACACTGTCCTGAAGCTACTTATCTGTCTAATCGCGCTTAGATGATAAACCGAGGACAGTTTCCTTCTTGCCGTCCCCACGGAGAGTGTCTCCGGCCATATTGAGCAAGCATATAACATTGCAACCCTCGATATTATTCTCCTCTTAAATGGATTTGTTCCTCCAATATTTGGCATCATCCTCGTCATTACTCCCTGAGTTGCAGATGCCTTTTCGACGATGTATTTCACGTGCCCCATGAAGTTCAACATGTGCTCGATAATCACTCTCAGATATTTTTTCGCCCTCCTCGATTCAATCTTAGTGCCTCCGACGGCCATTTCCATTTACTTCCACCTCTGGAAGTGTAGAATGATTTAATTGTGTTGCTCTTTAACGTCATTTAAATATTTCTTGCAAACACACACACACACACATACAGAACAGCACATTAAATGTGTTTTCATTGTTTTCCAGATGTGGCTTTAAATTATTAATTTCCTTGAGTCTGCAATTGTCTCCATTAATAAAATGTCAAATTATCCCTGAAGACAAATTCACACAGTTGCCATATATGTACTCGTATAAAACTTTGTAGGCTGCCTTGCCTTGCCTTGCCGTATGTGGTATGGGCGTTAAATCCAAACTTCTTTACAATGCCGCTTATAACACCTCAGGCGCAATATGAAATGCCACACACGCACACACACACCACACACACTCACACTAATAAAATCAATTATAATTTAATTATAATTCTTGTTCTTGTTCTTTATCTTTTTAAAAGTTGGTTGGTTGACAGCATTGCCATTTGCCGCCTGCATCATCAGCAGAATTTTATGTCTTGAGATCCAAGCGATTGCCAAATCGAAAAAGTTTTCCTTAAAGTAAGTTCATCTTATGATGGTGCCGTGAACTGAACATTTCCCTGCGCTCTGTGCATTTGATGATTTCACTGCATTTAATTTGGATTTTAATTCCATGTACGAAATACGACCATAAATGTCGAAAGTTTTTCTTTTCCCTCCTCCTCCTCCTCCTTCTTATTATAATTGAAATCATACAGTGGAATACGATATTAATGAGCGATTTTAATTCTTAAAATGCTGAGACAGTGATTTACACAGAAATTGTATAGAATTGGAGGAAGTGACACACTTGTAAGTCGAATTAAATTCGGATGCTACATGCAATGCATGTTGTGATGCAATTGCAGCAGGTCCAATAAAGTTTTTCATATTTTCTATCACAGCAATTTTGTGTGTATCTTTATGAAGATAATTGTGGTGCATTTTAATAATTTACATACATACGTATTATGTGTGCACATATCACGTACATATTTATGTATGTATGTATGCACACATTTATATCTGCAAAATGAACATTACGATTCAGGTCAGTAAGTCATTACAACAAATTTTCGTTTCGTGTATTAAAAATTTATTTGCCTTGAACAGCAGGATCGTTAAAGAAAAAAGAAAATTAAAAAAAAATATTGTATTACTTATACTCGTTGTTCATTAGGGTGGCAGCTATTCAAGAATGCTGAGATTTTTTTGCCATTATCCGTAAACTGTGGTTGCGTCTTCTTTCCATATTTACATTTCCATATTTGAAACAAATCTGATCTAAACTACAATGTAATCTTAAATGAACATTTATACAAATCAATTGTTTTCTCAAAATTAGGCAGTTTTTCTAGTTTTCAACAAATTTGGAACATTGGCTTTTAGGATATGAGTTGTCTTTTTAAATACAAATCAATGCACAAATTTTTAATAGAAATCTGTCATATGTCCAGCGTATGCACTAATGCATTTCAATTATTTGTATGAAATTTATGATATGATTTTGTCATGATTATGCCGTTGCCTATCTAGTCCATTTCACGTCGTATTAATATTCTTGAAGACATTCTTTCATTCTGTCCTATCTGAGCCTTGTTTACCTTGGAAGACTATTGGATATTACGCAAGTCCATTAATGTGAGGATCGTGGGTTCGATTCCCATCTGGTCTGTTACATCTAGCATAAGATCTAAGTTACTCAGCGCGTAATAATTGTGATATAATTTGTAATTGTATTCTAATTAATAAATAAATAATTATCCGATGTCGCCGTAGTCTAGCAAAGGGTCGCCAAATAACTTTTGTTTTGAAAATGCTTTAAAAAAAATTACTGAATATTTTCTCAAATTTCTTTTTTATTTGAAAGTACAATCCTTCCGGTTAATAATGGAAAATAATTTCATTCAAATGGCTGCCTCGGCTGGCCATGCAGTAGCCTACAACAGAAGATGCCGATTTTGGCAAAAAAAAAAATCATCTTTTCAGATAAAGCTCATTTTGATCTTGGCGGGTATGTAAACAAGCAAAATTGTCGCATTTGTCGCACTAGAAAACATTGAAAATCCGACGCACCCAAAACGAGTCACTGTTTGGTGCGGATTTTGGTCCAGAGGCATAATTGGGACATTTTTCTTCGAAAATGAGCAAGGAGTGGCGGTTACAGTCAATGACGATAGTTATCAGGCCATGTTGAACGAATTTTTGTTCACAAAAATTGAAGAGGAGGATATTGGCAACATTTGGTTTCAACAGGACGGCGCTACGTGCCACACAGCCGAAACTATACTCGATGTTTTGCGCCCTGTTTTTGAAGATCGCATTATAAGCCGCAAAGTTGATGTCGTTTGGCCACGTCGGAGCTGCGATTTGACACCGTTGGACTATTATTGTGGGGTGCCGTCAAAGATAAGTGTTACCGAGGCAGCCATTTGAATGAAATTATTTTCCATTATTAACCGGAAGGATTGTACTTTCAAATAAAAAAAGAAATTTGAGAAAATATTCAATAGTTTTTTTAAATAATTATCAAAAAAAAAGTTATTTGGCGGACTCTTTAAGTAGTGTGTAGGCCTTCAAACCACAGGTCAGACATCAAAACAAAATATGAAAAAATACTTCTTCGGCGACTTCCTCTCAGCAGATTTCTGGCAAAAACTCTGAGAGTAAATAAAATTGCCATGTGGTTCGGAGTCGACTTTAAACTGTAGGTCCCGCCACTCAGGTATACAATTAACACACAACATAAGTGGTGTGAGAAACTAGGTCGTAATCCTGACTGAAGGGTTGTACGTATATATAATTATCCGAGGAAAGACTATTTGTAGAAAAGAAGCATTATGTGTATCTGAAATTCTGATTTACTTTTATGCCCAATCGAATCTGATCGTATGTTATTTGATGAACAGAAAAATGTAACCAATAATTTCATTAACACTTCATGGGTTAAGAAAATAGGGAAATAGAAATCTGCCAAACATTGTAAGTTTATGTATCATAGTCCTTTGTCGGATAGATGCAACAGTTACTAAAGATACGCTTTCCTGAAAGCCATTAGATGTTGGATGTTTCTTCATTTTATAATTGTATATTAATTAATAGTACCTGCAACCTGTAATATACTCTTGCCTATTTGCACTTGCTATGCGGCTAACGGATTCCCTCTGATGTGTTGGTAAACTCAATGGTCTAATAAGTTCAAATGCTACAACAAGTTAGCCTTTTCAATGAGAGACTTAAACCGTATTCCTTTAAATGAGAGACTTAAACCTTTTAAATGAGAGACTTAAACCGTATTCCAATTCTTTGGAATTCGTATTCAATTAAATTTCTGACATGACTACAAGAGATTTGAGATTTGTTGACACAAGTTGCATGTAATTTCTAGCCTCGCATGATAAAGAATTTCAAATAGAAACATATTTGATGTCGCTAACTCAATTTAAAATTATATTATTACTGTTATTATTTATTAATTGTAAATTAATTTTGCCGTAAATACAATGATGGTAGGACTGGCAACAAAGGCTTTCGCTTCAAAATCACATATATTGGTACACGTGCACTATTTTAAAAGCAAGTATTTCCTGTGGTTTCGAAAATTCCAATTTTAAAACAACATAAATTGTTTATTTTTATATGTTGTTATTCCTGCATGTAAAAAGTTGTTTATCTTCAACTTAAATTTAACTTATATTGCTAACACTATCACTTTCATTACACGTCTGTTTGTCAACTTCTAGAAGTTTACTGTCGATTTGTTATTGTTATTCTCCTCTTTCCTAACGCTTGTGGTGTTTCTAACCAGTTTTTTTTATAGTAATTCGTTCTTGATTTATCCATTTCTCGCAATTTCTTTGTAGTTTTGTTATTGTTCTGTACGGACCACTTCATTTAAGGCATTGTTTACTTCCCACTGAGTCTGTAATTTGGGACATAATTCTTTCTTCCCTTGTGCGTTGTAAACCAGTCTGATTTCTATAAAACCAATAGTAAAGATTGCATGAACATGGTTTATCTGGCTTATTTCTTTAAAATAAAGATCAACTTTTCTAAACAATATTTAAAATGTATCCTCTAAAAAAGTACTAACAGGAAACCATAAACAGCGTATCAGGAATATTATCATATACGTGAATTATAAGTGCGTAAAACAAATGCCGTAGTCTAGTAGGCAGTGTGTTGGCACATTAGACCTGGGCCAATTGTTTAAGCACCAGGTCAGCCATGAAAAGTTTCTTAAAAAAAATCTGTCGTTCGGAATCAACTTTAAACTGTAGGTCCTACAACCCATGTATAAATTTTAAATAAGTTTTTATTGGAACATAAACTTAAAATTTTTGAGAAGATAATTTTCGCCTTACTGTATGAGAATATCTTAAAGTACTGGCACAGTCATCTTATTAGAATTGTACAATTATAGAATGTAGTATTTATAATCGTTCAAGTGTAAAAAATTAGAATTATTTTATTCGTTTCAGAAATTCACATTTCGTTTGCAATAAAAAGTTTTAAAATTTATAAGAACGTGTTATAATTAAATGAAACGAATCGAAAAACGTTTAATTCTGTAGTTCGAAATTCTTTCATTCAATAAATTAAAAAAAGAAAACTTAATTAAATAAAATTTAAATTTATATGTATGTACATATGTATGTATATTTAATTATCACTATATGCAACGAAGTACTTTTTTGTGCATAAAAGTTTCAAGTTGTAATAATTCTATTGTATTTAATAATATTCTTTGTTTTTTTGTAAATTCCTTAACAACTCTACTTCATATTCCTACAACGCCCTAAAGATTGTTTGTGCAAAAATAGTAAAGCATACTTTGAGGTACGTAAGCACTGCATACTAGTGCTTAATGTAAAGATACAAAATTATTATTTTTTTCTTCTTTTTTTTTTTGTCTCTTTAGGGTTATTATAAAATGAAATCTCTACATAAAAATACATATTTTTTTTGCTTCTATTTTTATATACATATGTATGTATGGTATGTACAGTATGTATGTATGTATATGAAAATTACTTTCTTATTATTAGTGCACTTATTCCTTACCGAGCAACCTACACCCGCGATTTCAAACTCTGGTGTGAATATACGTCTCTGCTTCATTCACCCAATTCTTTTTCTAGATTTACATTAAAATTTTAAGGCAAAAAAAAGAAAAAAAATTGTTTTGAATACTGAAGTGTCATAATGTATAAAATCTTGTCTTGTTTTTACACAAATATACCTCCAAGTACTCCATTCGAATACATAAAAGCATACAAATGCAATACACGCTCAGTCACTCACTCACACTCACCCACCTACTTATTTACTACTTTCCCGCCTGTGACTCGTAGTAGAGGAATTTCTTTATCATTTTGCTGTTTTTGCTTGAATGGAATTGCGAGTGGGAGTGGGCAAGTGCGAGGGTTTTTTGTGTGTGTGTTTGAATACCCGAAAGAGTTATTTAGAGAACATGAACTGAACGATTGTCAAAGCATTGCTGCAAAGAGTACGAATTGTGTTACCAACACCACGCTGTTTGCACTATTTACAGCTACAAAGAAAACAATAGCCCAGTAAACCATGTTATGTTGTTGTTATTTTCTTTATTTTTGAATTATAGAGAAATTTATTTATTTATTGACGACAATATGATTGCAAATTATATTCAAATTATTGCGAGCCGAGTAACTTAGATCTGATACTTAGTATACCGTAACAGATCAGACAGTCTGGTAGGAATCGAACACACAACCCTTACGCTAATAGTCTAGTGCATTATCCACAGACCACCAAGGCACAATTTCTACACCATTTGTCATCTATAAAATTCAATTGTCCCGTGTCAAGAGCTCATTAGAAACCGCTTGGTCTGTGGTGTTTATCACATTTAATATCCATCCGGAATTTATTGAAATTTATAATTCTAAGTGGTAACAGACTCAACAGTTCTAAAATGTAAAGAGCTTTACATACATAACATAATTAGTCGTTACAACCCTTCATACCGGTTTACGTCCCAGCTTCTCACACCACTTATGTTAGGTTTGTTAATTTTATACATGAGTGGCGGGACCTACAGTTTAAAGTCGACTCCGAACGACAGATTTTTGAGAAACTCTTCTCACTCAACATAAGTGGTGTGAGAAGCTAGGCCGTAATCCTGACTGAAGGGTTGTAATGGCTAATTATGTTATGTATAGTTACGTTAGGTTAGATACATAATTGGTTAGTACAACCCTTCTTTCAGGATTATGGACTTAGTTTCTCACACCATTTATGTTGTGGGTGTTAATTTTATACATGAGAGCCTTTCATTGCAATTTTATTTGCTCTGAGTTTTTGCCAGAAATCTGCTGAGAGGAAGTCATCGAAGAAATATTTTTTTTCGTATTTTCGTTTTGATGTCTGACATGAGAATTTGAACCGTGGCTTTCCTCTAATAAGCCAATACACTACCTACTAGACTACGGCGACTTCTATGTTAGGTTAGATGGATTACTAAATTAAAACTCTTTAGTCAGGATTACAACCTCACATTAGTCATGTTGTGTCTGTCCTTCAAGAATGAGGGACCTATACTTTAATTTGGATAGTCTACCATAAAAAGGTTCGGGCCGAGGTTTTACGACTTGCCTTGATACTCTTAAAAAGTTCAATCCCTTTTCCCGTGGACATATTTCACGACTAAGGGTAATATTTCTTAGAAACTGTTAAGATAAACGTGACCTTGTGCAATACCTTCGCGATATGAAAAATAGAGCTTTTGATCTACTTTTATCTAACTTCCACAATAGATTGCTTTTAATTTCGTGCCCTCACGAAATGTCCAGAATCTGTATTCTACGAATATGGTTGAAAAAGTACCAGAAGAGGCGAATACACTTGATATTGCCAAGCATACAAACGTAAACTATTGATCTTTAGTGTATCGACTAAGGTCATCAAATTGGAAAATTGTACGCAAATATCTTGTATTTATTTCGGAGGAAACACCTTCAATAATATCGTTCTGAAAATATTATATTTGAGATATTCTGGATGGCAAAAGAACCTCAATTGTGTGGCAAGCAACATTTTTTGGTTTGGCGAAACAATCATTTTTAGAAGGAAAATTTTAATACCTTGGCTATCAGTTGCCACCCGTAATATCTATTTTGTTAGCTGACAACTCAGCTAAAGTTCAGTAGCCTACGATAATCGACTCATAAATTTTAATGTTTCATTGAACCAAGGATTCGTTCACACCAGTAGCATATACTGCTTACAAGGTTTACGAGGATGTACAAACGTGTTCCATACGAGCCAGAAAGTGTAGACAGTGTAGACCATAAATATGCCTCAAAAACACAATAAAATGTGGAGCTTAAAAGAAAAGAAAAACAAAACACATCACGAACATTAAAGTGTGACTTTGAGAACCACTCAAGTGATTTAAAAAAGTGAGGCAGGGAGAAAAGTAGAAATTAAAATTTTCTTTATGCTGCGTCTGAATTGCTTTTTTCTTTTTTATTGAAACAAAATGTATTAAAAATGTCACAACAAAAATAAAAAAATAAAAAAATGAAAATGAAAAAAGAAAACTAAACAAAAAGTTTTACAACATATAACGCTCAAAGGAGATGTAATAAAAATTGTTGTTGTTTTTATATTTTTATGATGGTTGGGTTTACACAAAGATAACTGTAAATGCTTATGGTCAGATATTTTTGACAGAATTCCTATTTTAAATTCATAAATTCATTCGGTTTTATTTCTTGTCTTTCTTTTTTGTTTTTCATTCTGTAGAAGTTCAAACACAATAAATTATTTGAATTTCATGTTTAGAAATTTAGGGAATTATTTCCGCAATTTAAACTTTAAGCGGTAGCAACATTAGAAAATCTTATGCCAATGCACTGGCAGCAGCAATAGCAGTGGCAATGGCAAAGGCAATGAAGTAAACTGTCACTCGCCCGTTATTATACTGCATTTAAAATAAAACATATCTTGGTTTAGTTTAACTACACTATCTGAAACAATTGTTCGTACATCAGGCAAGCGTAGACTATTTTCATAATGTTTCTAAAACTACTTACCAGATTTGACAAAGTGGCATACCTCATACTGGGTAACACATGGCCATCGACTGACCTTGCCAGTAAACGGCTACAGACAGTATTGTGCAAGTGATTAATTAAAATTATTTTTTTCCAAAGCGTTGACAGGTGTCAGTTTAATACATATTTTAGTACAAGTCTACATTTAGACAAATTATTGAATATATTACGTTGACTGTATGTCATCTTATCAAATGAACTTTCAAAAACTGTATTGCTTTTTTATCAAACTATCCGATCGATTTTCTTTCTTTCTTCCTTGGAAAATTAAAAATGAATGCGTCCTTTTATGGTACCTTTCTGTCTCGTATTTTTTGAGTGTTATCTATTTTGAGTGTTATTGTTTACCAAAACCCTGTTATTTCTTGGTAAGAGCACATATATTATCATACATAATCATTTACAAGTAGAAAACCAAAGAAGTTGATTTTTGCGTGAATGATCATTCTCTAAATAAAGTATTATTTTTGTAAAAAATATTATTTGTTGTATTTTTCAAGTTTTTTTACATATTTATATTAAGTTTGTGGCAAAAAAAAATTTTGCTAATTCAAAAGCCTGCATGCTATAATATATTTAAAGTAGGACGAGTATGCTCGTCTTGGCAGTGCGGGATACCCTGTCAAAGACGAGTATACTCGTCCTTGGCAGCGAATGGGTTAAAATTTTAATGGTTCAATTTGTCTTGGTGGTTATTTTTTGTTTTTTTTTTTTCATCTCTAGTAAAAACTTTAGTTGACTCAATTCGAGCTGGCAGTTTTTGAAATACAATACAATATAAAATATATTCAATAACATGGTGTACGAATACATGTTTGAATCACTGTAGGTATAACCTTAAACTTTAGGTTTTAATTTTTTCCTTTTTTAAATTCATTGTATGCCTTTAAAGAAAAATTTACATTTGCTGTGGAAATATAGAAAGACAAAAAGAATGTTAGATATTTATATGTATTTCAGAACGAATCCAAAAATATTTGCTAAACATACAAAAAGCGTTTTTTGACACGTGACTTTGCAGCATTAAGCCGAATATTCAAAAATATTTTATGCATTCCATTAAAAAATCTCTTTGAAACAACAACTGCTGCAACTACTGGACACGTTTATACCTTCTGAATTATTAAAATATTCACAGTTGGCACTTCTTTTTTAGTTTTTATTCTTTTCTTTCTTTTTTATGATTTTCATTGGCTCGAGAAAATAATCACTCGCAATAATTTAGCTTTTTGGCTTTGGCCTTGTGTCATAGAAAACATTCATTAAAAATTTAAAAAAAAAAAATTGTAAAATAAAATTCTATTCTTTAACTTACACAAAATGACTCGTTTTCGGTTCATTTTGTTTTAAGGCGAGGGAAGAAAATTATATTTATAAGAAGAGAAAAAATCCTCAGGCAACATTAATGTTTCTTCACGTCGTGGTCTAAATGTGTAACTTTATAATTTTCATAACTTCACTAATTATGGCTACATATCGTTGAAATTTGACTATAGAATTATGCTTAAATAATTTCATAAACGCTCCTGTTCTAGCCCCAGATGATGGTATATGCTAACGCGATGTGACAGTCAAAATACACCCAACTAATGACATAATGTAGGTTGTGAGTTTTGTTGAGAAGAACTAAAAAAAATATTTTTTTTATATTTCTCGAACGGTACGGTATTTTTGATCTTTTCACACAAAATTATTGATTACCCAAATATTTTTTAACTTATTTTAAAAATCCAAAGTTTTTTGAAAAGGGGACAAATGAGCCTTTAAAATGGTATACGTAAACATATGGTTCAAACCGACATGTTATGAGTTTTGATCGGGTAAACTTGGAAAACATGATTTTTGTCTTATTTTTTAATATTTAGCTATTTTTAATTGCAAAATTTAATTAAAAAATATGAAATAAGTGATGACATTCTGAAAGTGCTTTATCTTGTGAAGAGAATGAGACTTCGTTTGATCAAATCGGTCAAACATTACCGTAGTTGTTATTTAAATAGTAATAACAGTCGTGTTATATTTTTTATATATGTCATCTCATCAAATGAACTTTTAGTTCAAAAATTTTTAAAAGTTTTGATGGATCTTGATCGTTTATCGCAAAATATGTCAATTTCACGTTTGCACGACTACCAGAAGTCGGCTAATATTTGTGTTTTTTGCAAATATTATTATTTCTCTTTGCGCAAACATTGGTCAACTTCTGGTGGTCGCTCAAACGTGAAATTGACACTTTTTCCGATAAACAATCGAGATACAGTGCATGACAAAACAATGGAAACTTTTTCAAAAATTTATTTATGTGTTACAATCGGACGAAAATTTAAAAATCTTTTTAAGAAATCGGCAAAATATTAATGCCTTTTATTAATATGCACTGTTATTAACATTTCTGTATTTTAAAAAATATATAAAAAGACTATATAATTCAGTAATTAAAAAAAAAATAATTCTATTCACATATTTGATGTTGACAAAACATTGGAAACTTTGGAAACTTTTTTAATTTTTGAATTATATAATTCATTTTTATACATAATTTTAATATACAGAAACGTTAATAACAGGGCATATTAATAAACTCCACAAATGTTTTGCCGATTTTTAAAAAACATGTTAAATTTTCGTCCGATTAAGTACATTTTTGAAAAAGTTTCCATTGTTTTGTCAAGCACTGTATATCAAAAATTCTGAAATTTTTTGAACTCAAAGTTCATTTGAAAAAATATACATATGAAAAATATAACTCGACTGTTAGACTCTTTAAATAATAACTTCGGTAATTTTTGACCGATTTTATCAAACGAAGTGTCAATCTCGTCACAAGACAATGGCCTTTCAGAATGTCATCACTTATTTTAAATTTTAATTAACTTTTGCTACTATGAACAGACAAACTTAAAAAAATATGAAAAAAATTGTCAAGTTTACCTCATCAAACCACATTGCATATTAAGTCACATAATATAAAGATATACATATATCGTTTTAAAGGCCCATCCCTCTCCTTTCTAATAAGGTTTAAATTTTGGACATCGGGTGAGAAATGTTTGTGTAATTAATAAATTTGTGCATAAAGTCCAAAAAACAGTTTTTGTCAAATAAAACAAGTTTGGAGGGTTAAAGAAATATAAAAAAATATTTTTGAGTTCTACTCAACAAAACTCACAGCCTATACTATGCCATTAGCTGGGTGTATTTTATTTTGTCGCATAGTGTAATCCTCTAGTTTGTTAGGTGATTTTTATTGGTTTTGTAAGATTTTCGAAATCGAAATTCGGTTTACTTTAGTAAATTGTACAGCAAACTCAATACGATAGAAAGAATCTAGATCTAAAAAGTTAAACAAAAAACAAAATAAGTGCTTGTTCTTTACAATCTTAGAGCCATCTGACTTGGTTTTTGTCTCCTTTTTAAAAAAAATTAAATTCTTCTGGAAATGCGATTTAACACGATTAATTCTAGGAAACTATAAACTACTTGGTTCAGAAATTAAAAAATTTTTTAATTTTTTTAACCGAAACAATTTCAATTTAAGGCAACCATTTTTTTCTTTAATTTTCTTTCTTAACCAAATACAACGACTGTGCAATATTTTTTTATTTTATTCTATTTCATTTTTCTAAGAGAGCAGAAGCAAAAGAAAAAAATATAAATAAAGAGAGAATGTTAGATGCTGAATAATTTTAACTGTTTTACCTTGTAAAACACGTAGTCAAGTCAGCCAATATTTAATATTTAACCACTTCTTTTTCCTGTCTTCTTTTTTTCTAGTTTTTTTTTTGTTTTTTTTATCCTACAAATAATTTTTCCTTCATTTCCATTTTTATCCACAAAATTTGTATATCCGTTCTATAAAGGAAACAGCTGTCTCTATCCCAAACAAACATATACACTCACACACATACACAAGCACACACAAGCACAGAGAGGAGAAAGAAATGAAAGAAAGAAAATGCATAAACGGAAATTTATTTAATGGAGCAGAGTAATTGAAAAATGTGTTGATGAATGATTCGTAAAGTGTTGATGGTGATGATGATCATCATGATAATGACGATGATGATGATGATGAACCAGGTTAACTTGTTTTCACATTTCGATTTTTCTTTCTCTTGCTTTCAACTTTATTTCATTTCTTTTCTCTTACAAGCCTTTATTATGGCATTAAATTTGTTTTAAAAAGAATTTTTTCACAAGCATAAAATTTCAGTTTTCATTGTACGGCAATTGTTTAAATAATTGATACGATTTGCATATTAAAGGAAACGAATTGTATTTACAAGACGTTACACAGAAGTGATATACAGTTGAAGTAAATAGTCCGCCTTAGAATAACAAATAGTTAATCGAGCATAAGTTCGATTATGTAGTATTTGTAGGGCCAGTTTACATCACCTTTAAATGGAATGATCATGTTCTCAAAACTCTGGAGCAGAATAAGATGTATGGCACGTAGCACCGTCCTGTTGAAACCACATATCGTTGCTGTCTAGATGATCCAATTTAAGCCAAAAGAAGGTAATAAACCTCGTTCGATAGTGCTCTTGGTTGATAATGAAGCCCTGGCGGCCAACGTCATTCTCAAAGTAATTTTACTCGATGACTCTACCAGCCCAAAACCCACATCAAACAGAAAAAATTCGACAATTTTGTTTGTTCACTTACCCTTTCATCTAAAAATGGGCCTCATCGCTAAAGATGATTTTTCGATGAAAATTACTGCCAGTGTCAACTACAGAGTCCATTTACCGAGCACACTTCATGGTCTATGCTCATTTACCTTCAGTTCCTGGGTCAGTTGAATTTCGTGTGGCTGCAGGCGTAAAATTCTTCAATTTGAGTTCTGTGATATGCCAAGTTCTTGTGAGCATCCCGATATCATCTGCCCAGAATTCTGCTACATACTCTCATGAGCAGTGGCGATGTTTATGGTTGTTGGCCTATTTCAACCACCACATTGCAAATACATACATACATAATTGATCATTAAAACCCTTTAGTCAGGATCAGAGATCAGCAATAAATCGTTTTTTTGCTACTCATAAGCACTCATGAATATTTGAATATAAGTGAGTCAACAGTATTTAAATTCAACTACTCTGATCCATTCGTACTCACTACAACGTTGATTTATAAGTACATGTTGCAATAAGTATGAGTACAACGTTGACATCAAACTCATACCATTCGAAATATGTTTGATTCATATGCCTACTCATTCAAATTCATAAATTTAGAAAAATACTTATAATACTCATAAATGATTCGAGTGATTCGAATCATTCATCAAAATTTACAGTCTTAGTTGTTGTTGCATTTATAAAAAAAAAGAAAAAGCCAAAGACAGCAAGCAAAGCAAACACAATCTTCTAGTGAGTATTGTAGGGTTCGTACGCGAATCATACTTATTTGGTGCTTCTTGTAAATGTTGAGAATCGAAATCAACAACATCACGCGTATTGTTAAGTATGAGTACGATGAGTACTTCAAAATTTGAATATAACTGCGAATGCGTATAAGTATCAGAAATTATGAGTATAATTGATTCTACTCATCCTTTTGCTGATCTCTGGTCAGGATTATGGTCTAGTTTCTCACACACTTATGTTGTGTGTATTAATTTTATACCATGAGTGGTGGGACCTACAGTTTAAAGTCGACTCCGTACAACATATTTTTGAGATACTTTTCATGGAAATTTTTATTTACTCCCAGAGTAATTTCAAGAAATCTGCTGAGAGGAAATCGCCGAAGAAATATTTTTTCATATTTTCGGTGTGATGTCTGACCTGGGGTTTGAACCGTGGCGCCTTGTTTAATAAACCAACACACTACTACTAGATTACGGCGACTACAGTCCTCTTGGTAAGCCGATCGTAAAATGGGCAGGGCACGGTGCGTTTTGCAAACTGAACACCGATTTTGTTAAAACAATTTTATTATTTGCACGTGTTGATAAAAGCAATATTCGTTCATGATTTGACAAAACAGTTTGAATAAAATGGCCGTTATCAATTGTCAAACTTTGAAAGGAACTTTTGAAAGACCCTATAGGTTGCTAATAATCCTGTAAGTGATAAAAGACATCATCAAAATGTGACCTAAATCGTTCCAAACTTGATTAAAATACTACTTCTATAAACAGGTCTTCTCTGTTTTCTTTTGAAAGACCCGATAGATTTCTAATAATCCTGCCAGTGATAAAAGATTTGATTTTGATTAGATTACGATTAGTTTGATGAATAAATTTCTAATAAAATATTTTAAATTTTCTTTCGTTACAGGTAAGTTTTTTAAAACCATGATATAATCAACGATTCTTTGTAAAGTTATGTAAGTATCTTGCATTTATAAGAACAATATTTGATTTATTTAATAAGAAATTAAAATTCTGAAAGATTGATTGAATTAAAACTAAAATGTAAACAATAACTTGGCCATTCTAAAGATGATTTTTTTTTATTCCAATAATCATATCGTGTATAATTTTACATTAAAGTCAAGGATTAAAAATATATCTGCTCTTTGGCTTACATAATCTCTAACCCTTGTGTGGCAATTAATCATTAGAATTTCAATAAAACTCATAGAATTTGTTTTTTTGTTCTTATGTTGCAAGAAACAATGTTACAAAATGCCCACTTAAGAGGGAGGCTATTGTATCTGAAGGAGCTAAGAAGGTTTTTGTTCTATCTTTAGTTTTCAACAATTAATAATGATATCAATAAATTGTCCTTTTTTATTGAAACAATACAAAATGCATACAAAAGACACAGAGACACACACAGAGAGAGAGAAAACACATGCATATAATGGAGAATTAAACATTAATCCCCATTAAATGACAATGTAATTCCCTCCCCACAAAAGAAAATAAAAAAATGAAGAGAATAAAGTAAAAACATACAAAAAGGAATGCTATTTAAATACTTGTATGAATGTGGTATTGAATAAAACTCAATAAATATTGAGGCCACACACACCCATCCACCGTACCCAACCCCAATTTGGGTAATCCTTTGTTCAGGTTAAACAAAGACTCTCTAATATTTATGCTTATAATTCCCAAAAAGTATCAGCACCTATAGCTTTACAAGTCACACACACCCACACATACACACACATGTATATGTACATGTAAATCCTCTTTTGAAACCATAATATCTCTTGCTGAAGTAAAATATTCAACCGAATCAATGAATTCTAAAGTATGAATGAACAAATATGTACGTTCTGCAATAATAAAGAATCATGTTTTCTTTTTGTGTAGAGGGAGGGAAAGGGGAAAGGGTTGGGTGGATCAGAAATGATTATTTCCACGACGCTGTTGCAACCGACAGATACACAGAAACAAACCATTTCACATCATACTGTGATTTACAATATACCCACACACACACACATAGACTCTCTTAACCATACACTGTGTTCAATTGTTAACTAGTTCGAGCTGTATCTGTAGCTGTAGTTGCATGCACTGTAGTAGTTGTAGTTTCTCTTTTATTGTTCGAACAAACGTATACAGAATTAATTTCATAGTAATTTCCTCTTCGCCTTCATTGTTGAATTCAGATACTGGCACTCAAACACAAACCTACTCAAATTCAAATTCGTGACCAAAAAACGAGAGAGAACATAAGCAAGGGAAAATGTAAAGTTTATGGAAAAGAATATGGTCAATAGCAACTAAAATGGGTTGCAAAAGCTCGAGTACAAAATTTGTTGTTGCACAGACTGTAAATGGTGCCCACTTGCTTAAACATCAAGTGGTCAATTCGATTTTTAAAAAATATTCCATAAGATAGAGAGAGAGAGAGAGAATAAGAGAAAATCTTTTTGTAATCAAAAAAAAAACACACTCTAATACACATATACTTACAACAAAGTCAGTGCATCGTTTAAAGGTGATAACCCAGCAAACATTACGGTAATAAACGGTAACAAAATAAACTTCCAGATAAAATAATTCTCAAGTTTGTAAATAACATGGCAAAAAACACATCCTAGCTTTTAGTACTAATTACTGTGGAAGCAAACGATATCACAGTTTGAAGCTACAAGCTCTAACAGTCGGTGATATCAAACGTGTTCCGGGTGGCTATATGCCTAACTCTAGGTGTCAAAGTCAAACTCCATAATAATTAGAAATCGAAGGTCTTACATTAAGGGCCATTATTACACTTGGGGTTAACTAAAGGGGTGAATTTAACGGGCAGATAAATTATTTTTCATTATTATAAGTGTACAATAAGGTAGAAGTGAGTGTTAAGCTAAAGGGAGGATCATCTTACCTTTAACTTTTAAAGTTAAGTTTATGTTTGAACTTGCCATACATACATATATATTATTTTTAATATGGCAAGTTTAAATATAAATAAAATGAGCTAATACAACAAAAACAAAGAGGCCCTGGCTTCATTGCCACTGCGTTTAAAAAAAACTTGTTTAATTTGAGCAGTATTGCCGACATTGCTCCGGCACTGCCATATTTTTGAAAAAGTTATCTTTATTTTATCTGTAGGTTGTAATAACGAAAAGAAGTTAAAGGTGACTTTAAAGTTCACTTTAGCTAAAGTTACCTTTTACTAAACCCAACTTTAACGGCAAATTGTAATAATGGCCCTAAATTTTCTATTTTTATTTAGTCTACAGATGTTTATACGTTTCTAGATGATATCTACTTAAAGAATATTTTCACAAACAGATGGTTTATTTCAATATTGGATTTAAATCTTCATTTAATATTCATTTAGGTTGGATTGCATTGGGTAAATGGCTCGCCATTAGCAAAATCAACCCCACTTCCCAAAATTCGTATTTCGTGAATGGCCAAACGGTACTAAGGCACTAAAATTGCTTAATAGACTATGTAAAGAGATGTTTGTAAAAGTCTTTTCTCGGTAGTTTCATGATCCCACGATCATACACTAAACTACAGTAATATTTAAAGATCTTTTGGTCGATATAACGACGTGTGATCGTTAAACGCTTCTTCTACGCTGTCCAGCACCAGGAATAATAAGTTCGAGATTTCCATGTGAGTACCTATTTTCCTGAGCTGATGCTCTTCTTGCACACAACACAATTACTTCACTAAGTGTCCAGGTACCTAAACTAGCCTAACAACTAGACCAGCTAGTCGCGTCAAGAACCTAAAGCTGGGTTGGTCTTTATGGTGAATAAATTTAATAACATCGCTAAGAACGAAAAATAACTGAGAAAAATCGATAGAAAAAAGTGGACTGATACAGCAATACTTCTGATGACAGAATACTGCAGCCTATCGTAATCTATTTATAGTACGTTTTACCAGTACTGTAACACCTCGTGCGCGAACAGATTGTGCAATTACCGTGGAGTAGATTTTAGACTTCCCGTTACGGCAAGACAAGTCGGTTTTGAACACGCTTAATGCTCCACACACCCATACACATATGATTCACAAGTAAATGTAAAATTTAAAAATAACTGATGGGCTGGTTATTCTTATGCTGAAGACACAATTTGCGTTGATTTGAAATCATATTTGAATATGCATACCACACTAATATCTATATGGCGATATGTTATATTTAAGAATGAGAAAAAAAACAAAGGGAGGGCATCTATCCTTTTGTCATGCCTTCGAAAACACTTTCTCGCATTCATATTAAATGACAAAATGGGTGTGACCATTTTCTCAAACCCCCCAAGACTTAACTGAGGCAAGTTATTATTGTGCAGTTTATGTTGTCCTTAATAACTTTTAAAACGACCATTAACAGACCATGCAGCAGAGGAGAGAGAGAGAGAGTATTTTATTTCCTTATCCACAAGTGAAAAAGGGTGGCTAAGCCAAAGGCCATTGTGAGAGGAGATAAGAGTGAAAGTATTATTATCACACAAGTTTTATTGCCCCTACTTTGGCACTTTTCATCTGCTGTTCTTGGCTAGTTATGGTGTGAATAAAAGCGTTTTGTGTCAGATGTTTATCTGAAAGTGTCATATTTATTGTTTCACCAGTTTAACCCTTTTAAGGTGCAGTACTAGTGAGAAACATAATTTGTTACATGTGTGTCAATGGAAAGGTCATATGATTACGTTTCTCATTCGGTGACCATTTTTCGATTTTTTCTTCTTTATGGATATTTCTGCTTAGAGGGAGAAGCTGACTAAAGTCAGAGTTCTTTTTGGATGTACTTTTTAAATTGAACTCTTTTGTTTATTATTCAGTGGAATTCAATATTCACAAAGAAAATCTTAACAGATGGTAATTGTATAACAACATTCGATTACGATGCTCTCCATTCATCCATTGTTATGTGTCGGATGGCATTAATTTCTTACTAGACTGGACTAATTTTGTAAGGCATCCGTTTATTATCTTGACACGAGTAATTCAATCTGTCGAGTCTTTACTATCTCTCTCTCTCTTGTTGAGTTTAATTTAACTGTTGGCGTGTGTGTATTTAATCAGCTTAAAGCGAAGGTGAATCATTTTGTCATGTCATATCATTAATTATCGCACTCGTACTTCAATAATTGGTCTCCAAAGAATATGATAGAATGCCGTTGCCAATAATAGTTCTTCGAAGTTCATGAAATCTTCTCACGTCCCAATGAAAAGTGTTTTCTTTTTTTCTATTGAAACACATCAAATTGCTGCTGAAATGACTTTTTTGCCAATTAAACTCTTCTGGGAACATGACTAATATTGGCAAACAAAAAAAAAAAAAAATTCATTTTAACTGAAAGTGCATAGTTTTGGCAAAAATTTAAATACACTGACATTCATTCAGTAACATTTCAACGTTCCTCGGTTTCATCCGGCACAATTAAAAATTCTATTTGTCGATTGCGGCAATAAATAAAAAATCTACGAGGTTTCATCTCGTATGCTCACATGCCATGCATTCTTCACTGAAATCTATGGCACGGCACTTGTGTTCCCCCTCTCACAGAGTGTACGTGAGCACGTTTGTGTCAAGTGGTGATTTGTAAAGTTTCATTAATCGCTTTTAATAACCTCGCGTCGATGATGTCGACAACGACCATAATGGCTCAAGTATCATTCACTGCATCATAATGTAGGTATTTTTCCTTTTTTCAAATCCTTATTCCCTTTTTTGGAGTTTTTCGTTGTCGATTGTCGATTGCTTTACATAAAACTATCGATAATGATACCAATCAACTTGAAAACACTGCCATTCAAATGAAATTAGTTTTGAATACATAATCGATAAAGAGCAGAGGGTAATGGAGAAAACTCTTCAAATAAATGCGAACAACCAATCGTTGAATTCAATAACAGATTAGAACTGAATTGAATTGAATGATTGTTGCCTGTTAGAAGGGTTTTTGGAAATCACAACGATAATTGCGGGTTTTAAAATAAATAAAAAAACAAAAAAAACAAATAATCATGAATCACAATTATTAGGAAATAAATCTTTGAAAGAAAGAAAAAAAAAGCACATGAAAACATCTTAAATGGGGAGGAAGTAAAAACAATTATTATCGTGTAAATATCATAAAATTCGTGAAAAATAAAATTATTGTGCTACGTTTTAGATAAAGAAATAAAGCCATAAAGAGGGAAAATTCTTGTAACACTATCTGGTATTCAGTTCTATAGTATATAGTATTTGTAGTTTGCCAAAGAAATTCGTCCGAAAGTTAATGCAAATATGGTCTGAACTCAGTTATTAGCCGTTTTCGAAATTACTTCGCCAAATTTAAGTAACGTTTCTTTTCGACACAGTCATTTCAAGCCAAGTTAATGAACAAAATTAAAACTTTACTCTTCCTTTTTTTTTGATTCAATGTTTATGAAGAAAACATACATGATTGGTCATTACAACCCTTCAGTCAGAATTACGACCTAGCTTCTCACAACACTTATGTTGTGTGCGTTAATTTTTATACATGAGTGGCGGGACCTACAGTTTAAAGTCGACTCCGAACGACAGATTTTTGAAAAACTTTTCATGACAAATTTATTTACTCTCAGAGTTTTTACCAGAAATCTGCTGAGAGGAAGTCGCCGAAGAAATATTTCTTCATATTTTCGTTTTGGTGTCTGACTTGGGGTTTGAACCGTGGCCTTACGTCTAATAATCCTACACACTACCTACTAGACTATGGCGACTTTGTAAAGAATATTGCGCACAAATCTCTTTCTGTGATCTTAGAAAATGCGAAACATATTATTATTGGGTAATAGTCGTCGTAGTTTAGTAGGTAGTATGTTGACTTATTAGAAATTCCAGGTCAGACATCTCGCATTCTCTCAGCGGCGTTCTAGCAAAAACTCTGAAAGTGAATAAGATCGCCATGAAAAGTTTCTCAAAACTTTATTTAAACTGTAGGTCTCTCCACTCATATATAAAATTGACATACATAATACGGAGCTAGGTTGTAATCAGAGATCAGCAATGAGTATTCAAAAGAGTAGAATCGAATCATACTCATAATTTCTCATGCTTATACGCATTCATACTTATTTTAATATCATAGTCATACTACTCATATTCAAAGTTTAAAGTACTCATCGTACTCACACTTAACAATACGTATGATGTTATTGATTTCGACTCTCCATGACTCAACATTTACACGAATCACAAAATAAGTATGATTAGCGTACGAGCACTACAATACTCACTAAATGGTTGTGTGTTTGCTCTGCTTGCTGCTCTGTCTTTTTTGCTTATGTGTCTTTTTGTAAATGCAACAACAACAATAATAAGATTGTAAATTTTGATGAATGATTCGAATCACTCGAATTATTTATAAGTATTTTTCTAAAGTTATGAATCTGAATGAGTAGGCATATGAATCAAACATATTTCGAATGTTATGAGTTTGATCTCAACGTTGTACGCATACTCATTGCTACCTGTACTAATAAATCACCGTTGTATGTATGAATGAACCAGAGTAGTTAAATTTCAATATAGTTGACTCACTTATATTCAAAATTTCATGAGTGCTTATGAGTAGCGAAAAAACGATTCATTGCTGATCTCTGGTTGTAATCCTGACTAAGTGGTGGTTGTGCACCAATGACTCCGTCTAGTAGTTAATCTTATCAATCATCATCATCTTCATTAGAATTTTGCTTTGTGTCCAAAATTTCCTAAGCCAGCAATAATTAAGAGAAAAACATTTAAACAAAATATCTGATAAAAATTTATGATAAACACGCCTGAAGTCTTGACCTCACTAATGAAGATGTATTGTAACCATTTTAATGTCAAATAGTTTTAAGTGAAACTCTTTGTCGACTCTTAAAAGTATTCGAATATTAATTAGACTCAGACTGAATTCAATTGCCAATTTAATTGCTCTATTAAGCTGCCGCCTTGTGAAGACATAATTTCCATATTCACCAACCAAAACGTAAAGGATTTTTTGCCTTCTAATTAACCTCCAGCCGTAACAAATTACACTTATTATGCCATAAATTTATTTCTCGTTTTCTCGTATAATTGCTCGTTACGAAAGGAGTTTCTTTTACATTTCAATATTAGAAGAATTCCGAGCAATTAATTTGTAATGTTTTCTTCAAATACATAGAACAACTGCCATGGAAATAAATTCATTCATTTGTTTCTTTTTTATTTTTGTTGTTTCAGCTTCAATAAATAAATATATTTTCATTAGAGATTTTTCCATATCCAGCAGCAAGCAGTACGTTCGTATTTTAATTCTTAAGACATCATATATTCTGAATTTTCTTGTGATGGTGCGTTCCACAAAAAGAATTAATAAATAAATAACAAAACAGTGAAACAAACTTACTTAAGAAAAGAACAAAATGAAAATAGAAAAATAAAAGAGTTTTCTGCAGGACAGTTGTAAGAAAATAGTCTGAAGAAGTGTTAATTTTTAACATTTGAACTGAAATTCAACACGCAGCACATATTTCGCAACAATGGCACATCATTGCTCCTCGCACACATATACAGGCACACTAACACCATTTTCTTTTTCTCTTCTTAGTTTTATTTCTTCGATACTACTTTTCTTCTTAGCATGTCCTATGGCATCACTTTTTCCTTTTTTTTTTTTGTTTTTGGTTTTCACAATTCGGTAACAAAGCAAATGCGTTACTTTTTACATTGTTGAGCAAGAAATTTTCGTTTAGAAGTAATCGACATGAAGTTTTATTTGTTTTTCTTTCTCATTTTATTCTCTTCTTTGCAAATTCTCTATTCGAGCAAATTGTTGAACATTAGCTTCGTAGAATACCAGTATTTTTAGATCGTAAGATGCTCCTCAATTTTGAATACCGTAAATCACAATATATGGTATGTTAGCATCAGAGATCAGCAATGAGTATTCAAAAAGATGACTAGAATCGAATCATACTCATAATTTCTGATACTTATACGCATTCATACTTATTTTAATATTATACTCATCGTACTCATATTCAAAATTTGAAGTATTCATCGTATTCATACTTAACCATACGTATGATATTGTTGATTTCGATTCTCCATGACTCAACATTTACACGAATCACAAAATAAGTATGATTCGCGTATGAACACTAAAATACTCACTAAATAGTTACGTGTTTTTGCTTATGTGTCTTTTTTCTTTTTTTGTAAACGCAACAACAACTAAGACTGTAAATTTTGATGAATGATTCGAGTCACTCGAATAATTTATGAGTATTATAAGTATTTTTCTAAAGTTATGAATCTGAGTGAGTAGGCATATGAATCAAACATATTTCGAATGGTATGAGTTCGATGTCAACGTTGTACTTATACTCATTGCAACCTGTACTTATAAATCAACGTTGTAGTGAGTACGAATGAATCAGAGTTATTAAATTTCAATATTGTTGACTCGATTGCATTTGCAATTTCATGTGTGCTTATGAGTAACGAAGAACTGATTCATTGCTATATAGCACCATATTTAGATTTTCGGACCACTCATAATTATTAAAACGATTATCAATTGGTTAAAAATGTGATATCGGATCGATATTGATTAAATGTGCAATATTTGTTAGAAAATTACGAAAAATTTATTCGCACTGAAAAAACTAGTCTCTGCATAATCATTCTGAACACGCGACCTTATTAGTGGAACTTATAGATTGAAATCTAATGATGACGAGAAATTCTAGAAGAATTTGGTATTAAAAGAACTGCACATGTATATGAATACGATCTAATCTTGGGCATTATTGAATCAAAAACGTAGTTTGTTAACTGGAGCGACTAAAGGAGATAGTTTAAGGCTAGTTTGAGCACTAGAATCCTCACAAGTGATCGTCAAATGCAGTAGAAGGGAATTAACTTCGACGTGATTCGGTCAGGTAAAATTGATGGGCCTGTTGTAACACTAATGGCACCTATTTCGTCATCCAATTATGGCTAACATCTCTCAGCTGTCCCAGTAGTTTTATAAAAGTGTAGATTTTTTGGCTTTACACGTTCTGTCTATAATGTCAAAGACGATGTTTCCTTCTTCCTGGAAGTTTTTTATCCTCCAGTCGTATGCATGGTCCGATTTTTGATCAGATTTTGTCCTGCATATGTCAATATCGGGCCATATCTATATCTTCCTTTTTTTGCAAATGAGTGAAGTTTATCTGAAACCATTTATTGTAGCGGAACATCACGCACAAATTCCATCGAAATTGCTGTTGTACTAGCCTTTAAAACTACATCGTCACCTTCAATATTCCTGTGTCCAGAAACCCATATGAGGATAACCTTCGAATCTCTGATTATCTCCTCCCGAAACGATGTTAGGTGTAGTGTATACACTCTCTCTGGGGTCTTATGTAAGTATGTACTTCTCTCAGGAAGTTATCTCAGAAGTACGTTCGCCATTCATATACTTTATTTATCCTGTTGCTTGATATAGTGACTGTCTGTTGTTCAGATTATAAAATATTAGGAATTTTGCATCTATACTAACCCTCGCATGACTTGAACTTCGAAGTTATTCTATTCCTAAGATAATAGTCCACAATCGAACAATCTTTGTTAAAAAAAAAGCCTCAAAAAAATTGTCCTTAACGATCAATGATATCAGTTTGAAATTGTACCAAATGCATCGCTTAATATTTATTTTTTCCTTACTCAGTGGAATGTCATATTATAGAGTGATGCATTGACGTTTTTTGCCGATAATATTTGTTTTTTTTTTTTGTTTTTTTTTTGATAACATTTTTTCTATTTAAACTTTTATTTTATTATGTTAAACAAAATTGTAAATGAATGTTCTGGTGTGTGTTTGAGAGTATGAAAACATGTGTATGTACAAATGCGTGTAAATATATGTGTCAGTACGAGCATTTGTAATCCTTAAACTCAAAAGGGGATTTAGAATGTGCAAAACCAACAACCAACAACGAACAGACAATTCGTTTCTATTTTTATTATTTTTTTTTTTTATAAGTTTACGATCCAAACGTACGAAGAGAAACTTTTTCCTATGAGCATACACACACACACACTTACACACGCACTCAAGTAAATTTATGTTTAACGAAATATGGGCACTTTAAAAGAGTTGACTCTTTAGACTTTCATTTTACAAAAACCTACACGCGTATGCAATATGACTAACTTCTTCAGAAGTACTCTTTAAGTCCGTTGTCTCAGTTTTGGAAATGCAGTATTTCCCGGATATAAACACTTTTAAAAATGTTTGCAGGACAGTGCTTATAAGCGGGGTATTCTTATATCGAAATCCGGCACCCGAGTGCAAATAGCCGCGTGTTATTCAAGCTGATAGAATTATATTTGTCTCAGCAATGTTTTTGTATTCGATGAAATGCCGGCTGGTCGGAGGCGGATTTGCCCATTTTCTACAGCTCGCTGTGGTGAGTACAGTTGAATTTGCTGGACCATCGTTTCACTTCGGGATTACTACAAAAAAATATGAAGGGGATGGAACCGCAGCGACTTTATAGATATAGTCAAGAGTCTTATTGTAGCAGACCGGTAACTCGCCCGAGATCTACACCAGGTCAGATAAGTAAAAGAAGAGCCTTTACGAAATTACAGAAGATGAACATTAGGAGATTGTAGGTTTTCTGCCAAGAATCATCTGAGATTGCGCTGCGTTAGTTGCATTGCGCTGTTCAATTTTTTTACTACTTTTTCCAATAATGCCGAATGGGTTTAATGGTGAATATAGGTTTCCAATGGCTAAAGAAATTCGGAAACGTTTAATCACACGAACGAGTGAGCTGTAGAAAATGAGCAATTATGGAAAGAAAGTTATCAGACAGCGACTGACTGAATACGAGGTAGAATTTATCTCGTTTATAAGAGGGGAATCTCAAAGCAGGACGTCAAAATAGCATCAAGATTGTCTCAGTTTCAGTTTTACTTAGCGGGGAATTAATTTATCCGAGGTGCTTATGTCCGTTGAATACTGTAGTCAATTTTAAGTAAGTTATTGGCTTACATACTGTTTGGAAAAGCAATATTTTTAGACAATATTGAAATCACTGCATATCTCAAACTGGCATTGTTTACTAGCTTAAAGAAAACAGTTTTCAAATAAAAGTTTTCCGTTTTTAAAACGTCCATTGATACCTTTCATATAAGCAAAACAGTTATCAAACCTTTAACAAATTGCATTTAAATAATCCATAAGAAAGTCGCCGTAGTATAGTAGGTAGTGTGTTAGCTTATTAGATATCACGGTTCAAACCCCAGGTGAGACATCAAAACGTAAATATGAGAGGCGGCATCCTCTCAACAGATTTCTGGCAAAAACTCTGAGAGCAAATAAAATTGCCATGAAAAGTTTCTCAAAAATCTGATCTGTCGTTCTGAGTCGACTTTAAACTATAGGTCCCGCCACTTATGTATAAAATTAACACACACAACATAAATGGTGTGAGAAGCTAGGCCGTAATCCTGACTGAAGGGTTGTAATGGCCAATAATGTATGTATAAGAAATTCTCAATTCGTTCTCAAACCGCAAACAAGGTATAACGGCAGAATAGTTTACTTAATTTTCTGGAAGAACTACAACCTTGTCAAAAATAGTTTTTTGCTTTAGCTTCTTATTTGAGCCTCATAAAGTTTTCCTGAACTTGAGTTAGCAATAACTGCTAAATAATTAATATGTTTACCACGAATTTTTAATAAATTTATACTAAATGAATGAATTCCTTTCATTATCTGCTCTTATCTTATATTCAGCGAATAAAAATATATTTTGCGTGACTATAGATGAGTATACATTTGTACGTGTGACTGTATGTTAATGTATTTGTGGCACTTCTTAACATATTTACATGATAAACATGCTTACAAAATAAAAGAAACCAAAAAGTAAAAGCAGTAGAGAGTTAGTTAGAGGGGAAAGAGAGAATATAATAAACTTTACATTGTAAACGGTTTTTGTTCTTTTTTCTTTTTTTTTTCTTTTAAATAAATAGTACATGAATATGAAGTGTTCGTTGCATGTTGTATTTCATTCATTGTTTAGTGGGTGTGGCATTCAACACAAAATAAATACTTTTTTTTTTATTGTTTATTTCTATTTACATAGAGTCACACACACACACTTGCCATACACATGCATATATCATAATGGTATTACACTAACACTAATACACACAGTGTGTAAACAATAATAAAGAACTCGAAAGAAAAGAAAAACGCATTAACACCCACCAACACAAACACACATACCTAAGCATTCAAGGCAGATTAAGAGATATGTACTCGTATGTATACAGTTAAGTTATGAAAATTATCAACGCTATAACAGTACATAACAAAAATATATTATCACTATGAATTTCTCACTAAATGCTAATATTAGATACAAAAATTAATTCTATAATGGGAATAATCAAAGGAGAACCTAATTAATGCCAATCGAGGCAAATTGAAGCTACCGTGTTTCATTTGTCTGTCTTAACATTTGTTCCTGTTCACAGGAATTGGAACAATAACTGAAAACATTCAGTTGCCTTCAGTAACAGTAAATGCATTAATTCCGTATGGATAGAGTGAGTGTAGTTAGAGAATGGTTTGTTTTGTTACAAATGTCAGGTTAGATAGAATACAAAAGTGCTTTAAAGTGCATATCTGGCTAAAATGATTATACATTATTATACAATTTATATACACTGTCTCAAATAATTGTCCGTACATCAAGTAGACTGAGACTATTCTCATAATATTTCTGAAACTACTTGCCAGAATTGAGTAAATTTAACATAAAGGGTGTTTTTTATTGAGGTATAGAACTTTAAGTTGCAATAAAACAACGATGGATTATTCGATTGACATGAATTTTATTTATCCGAAAGATAATCTTGTGGCATTACATTTTAAATATGATTTCTGGCATATGACCGCCACTGCTGGCGCGGATGTAGTCCAATCTGGACGTCCAATTTTCGATGACTTTTTCCAACATTTGTGGCCGTATATCGGCAATAATAGGGCGAATGTTGTCTTCCAAATGGTCAAGCGTTTGTGGCTTTACCGCATAGACCAATCACTTTACATAGCCCCCACTGAAAGTAGTCTAGCGGTGTTAAATCACAAGATCTTGGAGGCCAATTCACAGGTCCAAAACGTGAAATTAGGCGGTCACCAAACGTGTCTTTCAATAAATCTATTGTGGCACGAGCTGTGTGACATGTTGCGCCGTCTTGTTGAAACCACATCTCCTGGACATCATGGTTATTCAATTCAGGAATGAAAAAGTTAGTAATCATGGCTCTATACCGATCACCATTGACTGTAACGATCTGGCCACCATCGTTTTTGAAAAAGTACGGACCAATGATTCCACCAGCCCATAAAGCGCACCAAACAGTCAGATTTTCTGGATGTAACGGTGTTTCCACATACACTTGAGGATTACTTTCACCTCAAATGCGGCAGTTTTGTTTGTTGACGTAGCCATTCAACCAGATGTGCGCTTCATCGCTAAACAAAATTCGCTTATGAAAATCGGGAACAACGGTAATCTCGTTTTGGGCCCATTCGACGAATCTACGCCTTACTTGATGATCGTTTGGCTTCAAATCTTGCACGAGTTGAATTTTGTAAGCACGCAAACCAAAATCCTTCCGCAAAATCTTCCATAAAGTGGATGGACACAGATCCAATTCCTGTGCTCGATGGCGGATGGACTCATTCGGGTCTTCCTCAATGCTACGCTCTACAGCAGCAATAGCTTCTTCTGTACGCACCGTACAGCGTCTCTGGGGATGCGAGTTATCAATAAGAGTAAACGTGGTGCGAAAATGTTCCATGGTTAATCGAATTAACTGCTTTGATGGACGATTTTGTCGACGATAAAATGGACGTAGTGCGCGATACGTTTTCCGCACAGAACCATTATTTTCGAAATAAAATTGCACTATTTGCAAGCGTTGTTCAGGCGTGAGTCTATTCATGATGAATTGCCAAACCAAACTGAGAATAAATCACTTGACAGCTGTTAAATCGGTCGCCATCTTGAAAAGTAATGCCAACTTAAAGTTCTATACCTCTATAAAAAACACCCTTTATTTTTAAAAGATTAATTTGCACTTATAATTATTATATGTATACAAAACATTTAGTTATAATGCTTCTTTTGTTTTTTATATAAAGAACTCAAAATGCCAATTTACTTACTTACTTAATTGGCCATTTATTTAACGGATTTCGGCCTGCCGCAACACATCCTTTCAGGCGCCTCTGCTTCTTGCGGACCTATGCCAGTTGGTCACACCAATCGATAACTGCGCTTCCTCGATTTGGTCCTTCCAACGGATACAATGTCGTCCTCTTCGCCGATTTCCGCAGATTCCCGCATCAAATACCCATTTCGCCGAAGCATCCTCCTCCATTCGAACGACATGGCCGAGCCAGCGCAGCCGCTGGATATTAATACGCTGTACAACGTCAATATCGTTGAGAAGCTCATACATCTCACTGTTGGATCGGATACGGAAATCATCTCCAATTCCCACTGGACCGAAGATCTTACGTAGGACTTTTCTCTCGAACACTCTCAAGGCCGTTGCATTAGTTCTTAACAGGGTCCATGCCTCTGCACCATAAGTAGGATGAGTGTCTTGTAGACTGCTTGCCAACATAAAATATATTTTTGGCTACAAAAACTTCTTCTAAATAAATTTTAATAGCAAAAAGTCGGATTTTGTGTAATTTCTGTTCCAATATTACAGGCTTCTGCAGCTATGGTATCTTTCAGAGATCACCAATGCAAGTTTTCAAAAAGATGAGTAGAATCGAATCATACTCATAATTTCTGATACTTATACGCAATCGTACTTATATTCAAAGTTTGAAGTATTCATCATATTCATACTTAACAACACGTATGATATTGATTTCGACTCTCCATAACTCAACATTCACACAAATTTCAAAATCATATTCATAATTTTTGATACTTATACGCATTCATACTTATTTTAGTATCATGGAACCTCTACTCATATTCAAAGTTTGAAATATTCATCATATTCATACTTAACAACACGTATGATGTATGAATCGCGTACGAACACTAAAATACTTACTAGAAGTTTGTGTGTTTGCTCTGCTTGCTGCTCTGTCTTTTTTGCTTATGTGTCTTTTTTTTTTTTTTGAAATGCAACAACAACTAAGACTGTAAATTTTGATGAATGATTCAAATCACTCGAAACATTTATGAGTATTATAACTATTTTTCTAAATTTATAAATCTGAATGAGTAGGCTTATGAATCAAATATATTTCGAATGGTATGAGTTCGATGTCAACGTTGGACGCATACTCATTGCAACCTGTACTTATAAATCAACGTTGTAGTGAGTACGAATGAATCAGAGTAATTAAATTTTAATATTGTTGACTCACTTATATTCAAAATTTCATGAGTGCTTATGAGTAGCGAAAAAAACGATTCATTGCTGATCTCTGGTATATTTGAACATTTGCTTATTCGTTATTCTGTGATGTTAAATTTTTTCCAAAAGGACCCATAAATATTTTATGGGTTTTGAATTTATAATTTTTCTTCAAAACGAATCAAAAATTGTATTGTATGCACAAATTTATAGCGAACCTTTAAAAAAAAATTTAAATATTTAAATAATGAAATTTGTCCATTATTATTTCCATAAACATAAGATTTCAGACACTCGTAATGGCTGTTGGACCCACCAGTAAACCACCTTTATATTTCATGGTTAATTTTAAATTATTTAACTACAGTCATCTGATCCAAAAATGTTTATTTTTCGAATATAACAACCTATCAGAAGTCACTTGACTTATTATTATATTTTGTGGAATAATTTAAACGTAGTTTTATATCCGTATCTAAGTTACAAGGCTTCTTTCGTGGAAAATATACATACATTTACTCATAAGCCGCAATTTCCATAAGATTTGTTCGTTTAATAAAACTTTTTCATTAATTCGAACAGTTTTTTCCCTCTACATAGAATTTGTACTTTTTTAATCAACATATCCGTTCGGTTTTATTTTCCAAAGAATCACCTTTCATTTTTGCTCGACCTCTTCCTAATGATCTTGGTCTAATTTTATCAGCAATTTCCCACGAGCTTTTGTTAAGATCATGCAGTTTAATAATCAATTTTTCGACGTCAATACGCTCTCGCTTTGATGGTCCATCAAACCGAATAGATGTTAACAATTAATATAGAATTCTTAGATTTTCCGAACACGCTACAAATTCCAAAAAATCGTTATGTTAGAGAGGGGTGCATTTGTAAATATCTATGGTAAGGACAATTATCTAAGCTTGTATCTTGAGTTTTTTTGTTTTTATTTGGTTTTATTTGTTTTTGTAGCACAAGTTCAAAAAAAATTTTTTGTTGTGAATATTTATGGCTTTTTCTCATCTCTTGAAAAAATTTCAGTTGACTCAAATCCAGTCGCAACTTTTGGAAATTACTCTGCAATATATTTTCAATAGCATGGGGTACGTATATTTTTTTGAGTCAGTGTACAGCACTTGACTGTTGAAGTATTTAAAAGGGAGACTTTAATATCTATTTTCACATCGAAACATTTCTTTATATGATTATCACACAAAAACACATTAAAAAGTTCTTAGCATGCATATATCGATGGCTTAATATGAAAAAGGCCTAACTCGATTTTTGGTTACTTTACAGGAGAAGGAAAAAACTTATTAAAATTCGTAGAATTTTAGATACAACGAAAATTTTTATAAAATTTTTAGAAGAAACAGCAACACATTTAATCTCTCATTTAAAAAATTTTTATTTTTTTTTGTGCATCTGACATTTATCTACCAGAATAAACAAAAAACCTTTTTTTGAAAAAAAATTGAGTTAGGCCTTTTTTATATTAAGCCATCGATATACATATATTCATAGTTACAAACAAATGGCAGTATTTTCACTGAGTCCTGTGTATTATAAAACACAATTTTTTGTCAAAAATCTTTAAATTCATTTGAAAAAAAGTAATTTCTTCAAGCCAAATTTTTAAAATTCCTAAAATCGTTTGATTTGAAAGGTAATGCAACTTGTGACACAGTTCCTGGAAATATGAAGTCTAGACAGATAAACACACATTTACAATCAATAGGTTAATGGAAAAATTTTCTTAAGTCGTCTTAAGATACATCCACAGAAATATTTATACATTCCAAATATTGTTGCATCAATATTTACTCGTATATTAAATTAATTGTGCCAGTAATATGAACTTTATTTATATTTGTGTTTGCAGTACAATTGCTGCAAATAATATGATATTTTTCTTGCTTTAATTTAATCCCCTTTAAACAGTTTTATGTATTGCAAGTTAATAACTTATTCACAGTCTCACATTCACTTGACGAAGTGTTAATCTCAACATCTGTTTGTATACTTCAGGCAATGCTGTAACTTGATGATGCAAATGTAGGATGGTGGCTCAATCAGTGTAGACATGTTTAAAAATGTATTCAAAACAAAATCAGAATTAAGAAGAGAATAAAATTTGACAAAACCATCACCTAGGTTTGAAACGAATCTTAAAGTTATACAGCAAAATTTCGGAAATTGTCGGTATAAATATTTTAAAGAAAATAATATAGCACGTGTCGCCTAAATTTGCACATATTTGTCGCAACATACATACTTAATTAATAATCATAATCTGGATGTAATGTGGAATCTGTCGATTTAAGTTAGTTATCGTTAAATCTAATTAATCTGATTAATCGGTGTATCCACTCGCTTATCTTATCTACACGATAATGATTAATATTTTGATTAATAACACAGCCCTGCAAATTTGAACTTTTTTTGTGCAAATAAGATGGCTTTATGGTGATGGATTTAACGATGATGGATCCAATATGTCGGTCCAGGTTTATAAAATTTAATCAGGTTTACTTGACCGCCATTTTGGATCCGCCATTTTGAATTTTTTAAATCTGAATGAAGATCTGTAATCAGCGACATCAAAAACCCCTGAGTAACAATTTTCAAGTAAGATTGATTAATTTTTAAAGACCTCCGTAATGTGTTTCTTGTCCTCTTGTACCCATTGACATAAACCCACCCCCTAATTTAAGGGTGCATGCAAACAATTTAGCTTTGGGCTCATTTTAAAGAGCAAAGATCAATTGTCAATTTCTGACAATAGCACGATGGTTCTAACACGTCAGTGTTTAGCTCTACAATGTTTCAGAAATGGCCAACAATGCTATTTTTAGATGTTTCAACCCCCTTTTTCTCGAAAACCTGACGTGAACCCAGATTCGTGTTCAGCGCGCAAAATGCCTTCGGAAACACCTGGAGCCGTCTTATTTGTAAAACCCATGCAGGGCTGTGTAATAGATCTTCACAACCCTTTAGTCAGGATTACGACCTAGCTTCTCACACCACTCATGTTATGTGTGTTAACTTTACTCACGAGTGGCGTTTCCTACAGTTAAACGTCGACTCCGAACGACAGATTTTTTGAGAAACTTTTCACTGAAGAAATATTTTTTCGCTGAAGAAATATTTTTTCATATTTCGTTTTGATGTCTGACCTAAGGTTTGTACTGTGGCCTTACGTCTAATAAGCCAACACTCTGCCCACTAGACTATATAAAAAATCCACACAATATTAAAAATGATTTGTACTAGTGAAAACGATAAAAAAAATTTCATTTCGAATATCATAGAAGTTCTTTAGTGGCGATAGCTAAATTAAAATAATTCAAATTTATAACGAAAGAGTTCAACAATAATTCCTTATTTTTCTATTTATGTGGACTTTAGAAGTCCCACTCAAATATATACGAGCATTTTCATACTCTTACGTAGGCACTGCAATAATTTCTATTCATCGTACAAGCCAATCGATCATACGGCGTGGCGTGCCTATTATTATTGTTATTCACGAAATTCAAATTATAATTTTTATTCGCCGTATAATATTTTTACAATTAATTGAGGTGTATTTCGGAGACCGTTATGCCCATATATGTATCTATAACCGAAACCAATTAGTATTAGTCATACATATATCGCGTAAATTATTTCAGTGTAAAAAATAATTCATGGCATGTAGCAATGTCAAAATGGCTTAGTACGGTTTGCCATGAATAGGCTAACAAACGAACAAGGCTTGGAAATCATTGAATTTGAGTATCAAAAATCGTGCTGTGGCGGCGTTCATTGTTGGTTAAATTGGAATATCAAGAGGCCAGAGGCAGTTCAAGAACTCACAATGCATCCTAAAAGATTTGGTGTAGTTTGGACGACATTTTGGAATGTACATTTCTAAGAATTACAAAAAACGCCAGTCAGTGGAGAACAGTATCGGGCGATGATTACTAGCTTTTTTCACTAAAAATGAAAGAATTGGACTTGGTTGACACTTAAAATTTCAACACAATAGAGGCGAATTTGGTCACTCTAAACTATTTATTGCGGGGATACGTAGAATACAATATTACAGCCTCCAGGGGTACGATACCGACTAACGACGATACCAAACTGGAAGCTCACTCTGATAACGTTTACATGCCATTAACTTTATAAAGCGAATGGCAAGCATTCCTTTTTAGTGTCCAAGACCCAAACGTTAAAAAGTCTTACGTTGGTTCTATACGTTGCCTAATGCCACGCCTACATTTTCTAAGAAACAAAAAATGTATATGAAACTGAAAGAAGAAAATGAATTAATTCCTCTTTAGTTAAGATAGCCAGTCACACTATTAAACTTTTTATGTCAGTGTGACTGCAGCAATTTTAGGATCTGCTGTATATCAGTAAGTTTGTATGTTTGCCTTTAAAAACATGTGTGTGAATGGCAGTATGAGAACCAAGAGAATTTTTTAAACGGGACTGTATTGTATGTCTGTTTGGTTCGATTAACTTGATAGTTTGTTTGTTTGTATGTATATTTAAAGGATTTTGTTAAGTATGTATGCGATGCATATGCACTGAATATATGGCACAACATATTTTCTTCTTCTATTTATTACGTTTTTACTGGTGTTACACAAGCATTAGTTCAGTGTCTTACTTGCGGTTTTTTAATTCACATGTTAATGTGTCAAATGCGTTGACGGATGGAAAAAAATGAAATGCATTTGCAGCACATGCTGCTGCGATTGAACGTGTTACATCGCATATGCATGGGTGAATGTTTGTCTGTTTGTCTCTGTGTGTTATTATGTTGGGTCTGTTACACATTAAAAAAAAATGAAGAAATTTAAACGTACTCAAGCAGTTCGAAACATAGAGTTGCCAAATATTGTACCATATGAACGCTTCTTTGTTCAAATGCAAACGTTTTAAAATTTCATTTCACTGCAAATAGAAATTATATTTTGGATCTAACATTGTAATTGTTAACATGTTTTAAATACAGATGGTACGTAGCATATTCTGTTTTATTTTACTAGGGAAGTAACGATTGAATACCAAAGTCAAATTGCAATTTCATTATGCGTTTCATGAAACTCTCGAAGAGAAAATATTATTTTGCTTTTCATTTAAACACGGTACTTCTTGTTCGAATAACATACAGGCATAATATTTTATCAAAAGATATAAATTTCTTGGGTAACTAAACAAATTGTTGTAACCCTAATAACACATTTCTGGATTAATAAGAAAGTTTCAAACGATTTAAGGAGAGCGTCTCTAAGAAACCCCCAATGGGGGGCTGTACTTTACAAAATTGTTCCAATTAATGGGTTAAAATGCTCCTAAGCATGGCAAAGCCTACATTTCACACAATTACTTCACTACCGACGTTCAACTGAATAAAAAATCAACTGAATAGTAAATCTGATTTTAAAGCAAGCAAGTCATTACATGGACCACATCAACAGCTTAACGATTATCGTCTATGATAGTCGTTTCCCTAGCGTTCAGTTCGAGATCCAAGCACTTACTGCATGTGAATCTAATACTATGTTCAGATATGCACTTTTATTGAGTCAATATTCGGTTAATTGAGTACAATATTTTAAGTGTTCAGGCATAATAATATACGCAGTTCAGCTGCTTATTCCATATATATTTGACAGCTGGTAAACAAAACAGCTGGTTGTTTCAACAACATTGTTTTTATTTAGTTTTTTTTATTTTGTTTTCTTTTTTGTTTTGCTTTTTTTTTTGCTTGTTGTTGTTGACATTTAAGTTGTCAAATATCAAAGTGTTCGGTTAATTGTAATATGCTCACTAACACACGTATGGCAGCGCTGCATTTTAAGTTTTACTCAATATTATAACAATTTGCGTATTTATTGTGCAATAATTAATTGAAACTTTATATGAAATATTGAGCTCAATAATGGCATTTATTGCGATTTACGCAATTAAGATCCATATTTCAATACCGTATAAGGCTAACTTACAAGTCAATTTCAGTAAAACAAAGTCAATGTACATCAACTCATTATGCAACGAATGCTTCCATCTTTTAGACCAATCCATTCAAGATATTTAAAGTCTTTGTTATCTGGAGGATATCATGTTAAGAAACGACTGTAGTACAGGAGATTGGCTAAGCAAACGTATAGAACTGTCAATAAATTTTTAAGATTTTAAAACTCAACTCCAATATTAAAGCCAAGGCTTTTGAGAACAATGTTAAGCATGTCCTTTTATATTATTGTGAAGTGAGAAACACACCTTGAACGAAGTTTTAAAATAAACTGCCCAGACATATGGTAGCACACTAAGAGTTATGGAATTGTAGACTTGAATAATGTGCATAAATATAATTAGTTTTGGTACCCAAGCCTGTAAACGACTTATCTCGATAAACAGTCCAATATATATTCCAAAGCCCAATAAAATCCAGAATACATAGAGATAGACTGAGAACGATTTGGTATCGAATGGAGTAACCTGGAGTAAAATGACTTGACAATTGTTGTGACCCTACTTTCCATTCCGTAAATTAATAGAAATTCGTATGTTATTGTTGTTCTCCTGTATACGATGTTCAGATATCCACCTTTATTGCGTAAATCGCAATAAACGCCATTATTGAGCTCAATATTTCATATAAAGTTTCAATTAATAATTGCGCAATAAATACGCAAATTGTTATAATATTGAGTAAAACTTAAAATGCATAATTGTGTTTGGTAAGCATATTACAATTAACCGAACACTTTTTGTTGATATCTGACAACTTAAGTGTCAACAACTACAAACTAAAAAAATAAAAACAATGTTGTTTAAACAACCAGCTGTTTTGTTTACCAGCTGTCAAACGAATATTGAATAAGCAGCAGAACTGCGTATATTATGAACACTTAAAATATTGTACTCAATTAACCGAATATTGATTCAATAAGAGTGCATATTTGAACATAGTATTATACGCTTTCTACGTAACCATTGTGGCATCTGCTTCCGATGCTAATATGGCAACTCTAATCAAATGTTTTCATTACTTTTTACTCTTTGGTAGTCCTCTCAGGATGCTGTCTAAATTAAAATGAAGTGTAAATGCAATTTCTAGAGTTTTGAATAGAAAAAACTCCCCATAAAAACGTTATGAATCTTGAATTATTTGTCCATATTTTTAAGAACAAAAACTATTAAAATTTTGTGTGTTTTTATTATTATTATTGTTGTTGTTCTCTTAATACAAATTCTAAAACTTTTTAAAGAATGTTTCTCTATGTATTGTTCGAAATAAAGTTTTATCTTTGAAATTACGAAACTTTCATAGAAAGTAGAAAACTATTTGGATAAAATTGATAGCATAACTATGTACATACATACAAAAAAATCTTTGGATTATCATTTGGAATTTCATTGGCATTTTTCATTTCGTAATAAAATTTTCTCAATCATTTGAAATTTATTGGAAACAAATTGTTGTTTGTATTTTAAACATTCATTATTTAATTGATATTTACTTTGCAATTTATCCATCCACACTTTTCAAATTGTTTTGTTCTACATTTTCTATATTATTTCGGTCTATCTATCATATGTACATACAAATTTATTTTATGTTTTCATATCCGGAAGACTTGTGTCTGGGCTGACGGTAACAATTATGCGAATAGAACATTTTCGGTAAAACACTCACCCCTGCAATTAGAAGCCACAAAAATATGCAAAACTCAGTAAATTATACGAAAATTACACAAAAATTAGAAAATGTACTCCAGCCAAAAGCAAACAAATTATTATGCATTGTAGACAAACTCAAATTAATGGGGGAAGATACATAAGTACATACATGAGACTCTATTGCAATTCTATTGTATTCATTCAAAAGTAAAGCAATACTTATTTTATTTTTAGGTTATGTTTTTAGAATGCCTATTCCAACTAATTTGATAAAATATTATGTATTTATTATATCACATTAATACACAATTGGTCATAACAACCCTTCAGCCAGGATTACGACCTAGTTTTCTCACACCACGTATGATGTGTGTGTTACATGAGTGGCGGAACCTACAGTTTAAAGTCGACTCCGATCGACAGATTTTTGAGAAACTTTTCATGGCAATTTTATTTACTCTCAGAGTTTTTGCCAGAAATCTGCTGAGAGGAAGTCGCCGAAGATATACTTTTTGTATTTTGTCTTGATATCTGGCCTGGGACTCGAACCCTGGCTTTACGTCTAATAAGCCAACACACTACCAACTAGACTACGGCGACTTTATTATATCACAGTAACTTTAAAAGTTTCAAAATTCGAATTTTATGTTTTTGCGCTCATTTTTGAAGCAGATTCCTTTACAAATTGAGTTTCTTCTTTCGTTGAAAATTAAATCCACAAAAAATGTAAAATTCTAATCGCATAATTTTCACTGACATTTCGTCATAATTGTATCCTTATTTCGGAAATTTCACAGCGGAATATTATTTCTCGAATCTACAATTCTCTCTGATTTATACGAATAAACCCCATCTTCTTCAATATAATAATCTATTTAAGGTGAAAGCATTTCTTCGCAGTATTTTCAACGTAAAATGGTCAAATGGCAGTACCACGCCATAATGAAAGCCGAATAGGAAAACAAAATTATTTTAAAATTTATTTAATTGAGCTGACGATGATCACATGACTCCAGTTATTTTACCAACTAAACCTTGTAAACCTTGTGTAAAATTTTTATCTGCTGCGAGACCCAGTTGCTCCCAACACCTTCCAACTGACAAGATTTTTATTTCTTTAATGCTTTCTCCTACAGCGGTGAGTCTTCAGACAGATATACTAAATACATACATATCTTCTGGTGGTTCTTCTAAGCTACTTAAACCAAAGCGTTGATTAACTTTTCTGACAGATTTGCCAATGTGATAGTGAATTTATTCTTGAGTTGCAAAATTATACGATCACTTTCTATTTGCTCTTGAAAAATGTGTAATTACATCAAACAATATTTATTATTATTGTAATGTAAAGGTGCTACAGTACTGCGTTCGCGCGATCCTTTATATTGCCCTCAATCTGCATACGAATGCTGTTCGATATCAACAAGAACTATTTCCTAGCCAGCACTTGATATGCAGCTAATATGCATTATTGGCAGCCATTATCGCCGCACAGGTTCAAAGTATGTGTTCTGATAATTGATTCTCAACATCACAGAACAAATTTTCTTTAAGTCTACACTGTGATATCAAGAAGTCGATTATTAACCTTAGGTTTCTGCTGGATACACTGATGCATGATTCAAATCTCGTCCTATAGTACTTACACAACAAAAGTTTTGAAACGCTGAGTATATCCTTCCAAACATATCTTGACTCCACTCGTCGGCGTGGAAAAGATCCGCCCCTCACAAAGACATCTCTCTGCTCATTACTGGGAATTTCCACTTGACTTGAAACCCTGTCTAGCTGATTCTACTTGCAGACAAACCTATATTTGTCATAAGAGCTGAGTGCTTGGATGGGCACTTCGGACTGTTGGATAGTATTGCTATGTACCATCCTTTGTACATTCTGCCCAAATTGAATTGAACACATCTTTCGAGGACATATACTTCAGTTTGGAAGAGACTCATTCTGGGGCCAAATATTCCTGAATCTGTCCCAATATATCTTGACATCGACCCTCCGTAAACTTCTGAATGGTCTTTTGAAAAAGAGTATGTAGCCCAGAGGTTATCCTATCCAATCATTTTACTAAGTCTCGCATCGAAGCATTTTCGAAGAATCTGCTGATTCCGTCCGGTGGACAGACATTTAGGTCCATCAAAAAATATGTTTAATGTTTATTATGAAAAGGGAATTAAACAATATCGGAATACATAGTGAACTGTAAATAATATTTGTTGGAATGCAAAGCTAACAAGCAATTCTACATCTAAAATTGTGTTGCTTTTAGTAGTTGAGTCCATGGGGCCAACAACATGCCAAATCACCGTGTATTATAAATAAAGTACAGTATTAGCCAATTGGGACTAATAAAAGTGAATAAATGGTCTACTCGTTAATATAAAATTATAGCTACTGTATGCAGTTATTAGAACAGCTCTTTCTGTACAAAGATTGCCGTTTGAAAAACTTTCAATCCAAAGATTAATAGTCTCAATATTTCTATGATGTCACATAGACATGATAGGTCCTCTTAAGATTCCCATACTATATTTTGAACAGTTGCTATTCCGAGCAGAGATCAGCAATGAGTATTCGAATCATACTTATTTAATATCATACTTATTTTAATATCATACTATTAAGTATTAAGTACTCATACATAACAATACATATGATGTTGTTGATTTCGACTCTCCATGACTCAACATTTACAAGAATAACAAAATAAGTATGATTTGCGTTTAGTGTTCGTACTCACTAAATGGTTGTGTGTTTGCTCTGCTTGCAGCTCTGTCTTTTTTGCTTATGTGTCCTTTTTCTTTTTTTGTAAATACAACAATAATTAAGACTGTAAATTTTGATGAATGATTCGAGTCACTGGAATCATTTATGAGTATTATAAGTATTTTTCTAAATTTATGAATCAAACGTATGAGTCAAACATATTTCGCATGTTATGAGTTCGATGTCAACTTTGTACTCATACTCATTGCAACCTTAACTTATAAATTAATGTTGCAGTGAGTACGAGTGTATCAGAGTAGTTGAATTTCAATACTGTTGACTCACTCATACTCAAAATTTCATGAGTACGGCTGCCTTCCAAAATGTATCAATACAAAGTTTGTATGCTGTTCTACTACTGTATATAAACTGTGTACAGCGGCATTATGAAACACGATACTTTGTTCAAACACAAAGCAACTAACATTTTGGAATTCAGCCTACTTATGAGTAGCGAAAAACGATTTCTGATTCCGAGTGAACAAGAAAAGCGTTACAAAATTGAAAATTTACTGCTAGTTGATAGATCTTATATATTTAAGATGAAATCGTTTACAGCATAAACGGTCAAAGTTCACAGCTTTAGTTTTAAATTCAATTGTATTTTCTCTCGTAAAATTCTTTTTTCTATATTCCAGCCTACAACAGTAATTAATTTCTTGTTCTTCAAGGACCAAGTGTAAATATTCAAATATTTTCAGAATGATTATGCATATACTCGTACATGCATATACACATGTGAGTATGTTCAGTACAGAATTGTATTTATATTCGTTTGTGTGTGTGGGCGTGTGGGTGTGTGTAAATGAATAAATAACCCCATATTGGGTTATCTTGTTTAATTCATTCTTTCAAATTCATTTTAATGCGATAAATTTTACTCAGTTTTCTCGAAACAGAGTAAGAGAATCATAAACAAAGAAAACAAAGAAAAATTCTCTGGCAAATAATTTCTTTAAAATTCACAAACACGACCACACATGTGCAATGCATATGCAGGTACACATGCACTACACACATACATATCGTATGGTATTTGCATTTGAATTAAAGCATACATTCAGGGGTGTTGGCATTTCAAAATTAAGGTAATTGACAAAGAAATTTCTGTTGGCAAATACATTTAACTTCTGCACTTCAAGGCAAGCAAATTAAAAACTTTCCCATGAGAAACACCACTTGAAAATGGAATACTTCAACAAATTATACAATATCATTAAACAAAAAAAAAGTGAATGAAAATACAAGTAACGAGTAAGTTTATTAATTCTCCCAGTGAAATGGATGGATGCATTAAAGATCATTATAAACTTAATAAAGACTTACATTCTGTAACACTTTTTTTTAAATGAGTGGAGTAATTAAACATTTCGTTCAAGAAAAAAAATTATTGGTTTATTGCAAGCAGCAGAGAGTATTGCAATTGTTGCCACAAAACCAAGATAAGTTTTTGTTTGAAACTCGAGTTCCATAACTTTATAAAGCAATTTTTTTAGTTTAAAATTTAATTACCTTTATGACAAAAAAAAATCTGATTATTGTAACAATAAAGTATGTATTACGCTGACATCAATTTTATATGCGGCTTTGTCCTCCTCACTCCCAATAATTTGAATAATAAGATCATAAAAACGATTGATGTCAATTAATGTGGATCATGCTTTTGTTGAAATTAAAAACTGAGGTAACTTTACCTTAAATGCCCTAACATATCGGATCGCAGACTTTGTCTAATGGCAACGAAATCTATTTTGCACTCTCTAATATCTTTGCTATTTTTTATTTGAGTTCATCTAATTTAGACCCGAAAGTTAATTCGTCAAAGCAAATAAATTTTCATTTCTTTAATTTTCCTTACCAATTTTGCCTTTTTTGTAATTTTTTGCGATTTTATATTTCCCACTTTTTTTAAATACGTCAGTTATATTGGCGGAATAGTTAATATGTCTGTTAACATAACAGCCACACTGCACACCCATGAGAGTTTAAGAAAAATAATATTTTACCAAACAAAATTAAACCTCATTTGGAAGGATATTACAATGTTTTAAAATTTTTTTTTGTAAAAGGTGTTTCTGGAAGAAGTCGCCATAGTCTAGTAAGTAGTGTGTTGGCCGTGAGGCCACGGGTCAAACCGCAGTTCTCCATGTCTCCAACAAAACGAAATATAAAAAAATATTTCTTACAACGAAAACTGTTGAAGCCTTTTGGCAAAAACTCTGAGGGTAAAAGTAAATTGTAATGAAAAGTTTCTCAAAAATCTGTTGTTCTGATTCGACATTCAACTGTAGTTTCAGCCACCCAAGGTTAAATTAACACACACAATATGGTTGGAGTGAGCAGCTAATCCTGACTGAAGGATTGTAATGACCAATTATGTGTCTATATTTCTGGAAATGGCACAGACGGGCACAAACAGAACTTAGCTAAATTTTAAAAAATATCTTAACCTGCATTGAATGCAATGGGCGGATTTTTGAGAAATCCCACAAGATGTCCACATACAATATTTTAACGTTCCGTAAAATAGCAATCGCATACACACTCTGCAGATGTGGAGCAGCTGCTAGTCGAAGAACGAAAAATTAGACTATTAGCTCTAAAATCTTCTGGTACCGTGTTTGATTGCTTCTTTAAGTAAGAATCTTGAAAATATTGATTCAACTGCATTTTGAAAATATTCCTTATGATGAGCAGCGGGAAACTTTAACTTTAAAAGTCGAATAGGACCTAAACAAGAGACAAACTCGTAACGACGATTTTTTTTCATAACATCAGAGGCAAGCCTTCACCTAGAACATTGACGATTCTTTTTTAGAATAGTCTCAGTACCCCAGTTTAGTACAAATGTGGTATGTTCGATATTTAAAGTGGCATCTGTATTATAAAACCCAAAAAATGTTTATAAATTTAGCAATAAAAACATTAAAGAGCGACCGCTGTCGAAAGGAACGGAAAAAAATATATTTTTATATTTAAAATTCTAAAAACTGTAAAAATCACACAAGGCTCTTTGGAAAATCCCCGATTTTTTTAATTAAAAAGTAATTAATATAGTTAAAGTATTGGATAGTTGAGAAAATTAAATTTAAAATGGTGAGTTGACAAATTTCTGCTGATATTAAGAATTCTTGAAATAATTTCTTATTTCCTACACATCGCTGAAAGGAAACGTTTAAACAGTGTTAATATGCACCCATTCCTCTTGCATTCCCTTGAACTAACATTGAGTTGGTCTAATTAAAATTTTTAACATGATTTTAATTTGTTACCTTTAAAGGCCACAAAAAAAAGGTAAAAAAGAAGGGGCTTTAAATTAGAAACAATCACACACTTTATGTTGATTATTTTTCATTATACGTTTTCCTCTTTTTCATTATATAAATTTTGTTTTTTCTTCGTATTCCTTAACAATTTCTTAGTGGCACTTGGCTTGTTTCACTCTTTCTAAAAAAAAACATGCAAGTAGTTTTATTTTTTCTAACTAAAAAGCGTTAAGAATCTTAAATGCTTCTCTTACTTGCTTTACAATCTTCATAATTATTTCGACGTTCATTTTCTTTTTTTTTATTTAATTTTTTCCATCTTCTTGGTTTACTTTGTACTGCAGTGTTCTGTTGCCTGCACAGGGGACAACCCAGTAAGCAGTTTCTTGCAACATGTTTAATGTAATGCAAATACAATATAAATTGGATTGTACAGGATGGCAAAGGATTCGTTTTTAAATTCTCTAGGTTTTCATTTACCCTCAAGAGATCAGCAATGAATCGTTTTTTCGGTGCTCATATGCACTCATGAAATTTTGAATATAAGTGAGTCAACAATATTGAAATTTAACTCCTCGGATTCATTCGTACTCACTACAGCGTTTATTTATTTAAGTACAGGTTGCAATGAGTATCCTTACAACGTTGACATCAAACTCATACCATTCGAAATTGTTTGATTCATAAGCCTACGCATTTAGATTCATAACTTTAGAAAAATACTTATAATACTCATAAATGACTCGAATCATTCATCATTCAGATATGAACCTTTATTGCATAAATCGCAATAAACGTCATTATTGAGCTCAATATTTCATATAAAGTTTCAATTAATAATTGCGCAATAAATACGCAAATTGTAATAATATTGAATAAAACTTAAAACGAAGCACTATCATAGGTGTGTTTAGTGAGCATATTACAATTAACCGAACACTTTTTGTTGATATTTGACAACTCAAATGTCAACAACGACAAACAAAATAAAACAAATGTTGTTGAAACAACCAGCTGTAAAATGAATATTGAATAAGCAGCTGAACGACGTATATTATTATACCTGAACACTTAAAATATTGTTATCAATTAACCGAATATTGACTCAATAAAAGTGCATATCTGAACATAGTATTGTTGTTGCATTTACAAAAAAGAAAAAAGACACATAAGCAAAAAACACAGAGCAGCAAGCAGAGCAAACACACAACCTTCTAGTAAGTATTTTAGTGTTCGTACCCGAATCACACATCATACGTGTTGTTAAGTATGAATATGATGAGTACTTCAAACTTTGAACATGAGTAGTATTAGTATGATATTAAAATATTATATTAGTATTAGAAATTATGAGTATGATTCGATTCTAGTCATCTTTTTGAATACTTATTGCTGATCTCTGGTCTGTGTCTGTATTCATGTCAATACTTTTGATGCAATTTTAAACCATAAGTAATGAAATTCGGTCCAAATAATAAATTATCACAGAGGAAGCCTGTGGAAGTTTTTAAAAATAGATTTAAGCACAAAATTTCAATAATTTTTAGTGATAGTTTTACGTATATCATCGTGAAACACATGAAATTGTTGGAGAGTGGTGATTTCACAAAAATGTTCGACTATAAGATGTAAAACCTTTTTGCTTTATAAAAAAAAGAAATTCGAAAAGGATTCGAAAACTGTTTTGAAATCTTTGATCCAATAGCTATGCAGTCCTCTAGCTCAGAAAACCTCACCTTTTTAAATTTTATCAAATTTTTCCCGATTTATGGAGGGCATTTTTGCTAATAATACTTGATTTTTCAACTTTATTATCTCCAATAAGCAAATTGTTACATTCATTTTTTGTTTTTTTGTTTTTGTAAAATTCAATGTTTCATATTCATCATTTTTTTTCTCCGAATTTATCACTATTTTTGTGATTTTTAAACGATTTTCATTCCACCATTTTCCAAGTTTTTCAATTATGTTAATTTAACAGTCTCTGTTAACATTAAATTCATTGTAAAAGAAAGAATATAACTTTCGTAGCTAACTTCACACACATTCTGCTTCTTAAACCGATCATTCATTATTTTTCTAGTTGCAGTAAGCTTCACAATTAGTTTTTCAGCATTTGGCCTCGTATTTCTAAATTGGCGATAAAGTTTCTAATTTTCGTTCGTTTTTTTTTAACACAGTTAAGCTTTTTACAAAAAAAAAGATCCATATTTTACATGTATCTCACATACGGCTGTATTATCGACATACTAACGGTATGTGCAAACACTCACATCATTTCGAATTTGTTCGTTTTGAATTACAACAATAAATATGTATTTTGGTATGACCTTTTTACCATCATGTTTAGGGAATTAGAACTGAAATTAAGATCAAGCATATGGTATTGAAATAAACAATAATATCACATGCCTTAAAATTCTTTATTTATAAAATGTTTATTGGATACAGTCATACATGTACGAGTATACATACATACATGATGTGCAAATGTACATACATACAAACGATGAAAGAGTTGACTTAAATGTAAACTGCCATTAGAAAGTTTCCTAAAGTGAGGTACGTTATTACGGTGGTGACAAATGAAATCATTCTGTTGGGGTTGGTTGTTAAATAATTTGTCAGTGATGAAAAGGAACACTTAATTATGTATGTATATAGGCAGCCAATGTACACTTTTAAAGTAATGCTTTCGCTGCAAAAAAAAATAGTTGTTAGGCCACACCTAGAAAAAACATTTCACTTAAACAGATTTAAATGGAATCTGAAAAGAAGAATTAAAGTCGCCATAATCTAGTAGGCAGTACGTTGTTTTATTAAACAAAAGATCGTGGTTCAAACCCCATAAGAGAAAATAGAATACATATTACCAAGCTATATATGAGTTACACATGATCGGAATCAGATTCAAACATCAATTGCATCACAAATTAAGTTTCGTTGATATGTACATATGACTGTCGTAGTTTAGTGCGCAATGTTTCGTTTTGACGAGAGCCCCGACTTCAAAATCTCAGCTGTGGCATCTTGCAACAAAATCTGACAAGCATAGCGTTCTTCACCTCCTCTCATTGAACTTTTTCGAACAGGTATCAGAATAGTTAAGACTTTCTATCAATCGCTCTGGACCTCCTCAACGTTAAAACGTGCATGGTATAAGAAGCTACGCCGCAATCCTACAAAGTGGCCCATAACATATGTATGTATATTTGATATTGAAGTCGCCGTGATCTAGTAGGTAGTGTGTTGGCTTATTAGACGAAAAGCCAGGGTTCGAGCCCCAGGCCAGACATCAAAATAAAATACAAAAAGTATTTCTTCGGCGACTTCCTCTCAGCTGATTTCTGGCAAAAACTCTGGGAGCAAATAAAATTGCCATGAAAAGTTTCTCAAAAATCTGTCGTTCGGAGTCGACTTTAAACTGTAGGTCCCGCCACTCATGTATAAAATTAACACGCACAACATAAGTGGTGTGAGAAAACTAGGTCGTAATCCTGGCTGAAGGATAGTAATGACCAATTATGTATGTATGTATGATATTCCAAAATTTTAATTTAAAATTGTCAACCTTTCAAAAAAATCTCCGGGTTAAAGTTTCACTCCCACTTGATTTTTTGCTTGCACTAATTTTATGAAAATTTCTAGCGCCGCTAATGATAAAATTCACTCAATATTATGATGATAATTTAGAAACTATAGCTCGACTTTATAATTTTCCCATGCCATCTCAAGAATCTTTCTTATTATCCTGACTACCATAAATCGAAACAAAAGAAAACAAAAAAACAAAAACAAATGCAACAACTTAATTAAAGCTTAACATGTTTAAAAGAAAATCCTTTAATTTTACGAATTATACGCTTGAATCAAAATAATAGATGCCTGTACACAACACTAACTTATCTTATGTAGTACGTGTGTTGGTACTGGCCTAAACACAAAAAATTCCATTCATTTTTTACTCACCTTTTTCTGTTTGTACTCTTACTTAAGCCAGCGAATCTAACATCTTAATGCTGTTCACATTTTTCTTTACATTCATAATTTACAACAGCAACTAAAACAACAACAGCAACTAAAAAAGGAAATTTTACGCGTTCTTATCCTTTTGACTTTTATTACATTTAACGAGTCTGTTCTCGCTGTTTGCCGTACACCATGGAATCCCAGTAAAATTAGACTGACAGAGAAATGACGGAAAAAAGCACAAGAAAGCAAAAAAAATTATTTCGAAATCCAACACATTTCCTGTGTTGGCTGGATGGTTGGTTGCTCTACCTTCCTTTTTTTGTTTTTTTTGATTTCTTATTATTTTTTTTTTTTGCATATTTTTGTTGTTGTTGCCTGTTTTATTTTCCTTACATATTTCGCCTTGGCAATTTGTTGTTTGCAACATATTACATTTCGTTATTGCAATTTGCACCTTCTGTTGAAAATAAACAAGAAAAATATTTTCTTTTCTTTCTTTCTTTTTTCTTTTGCAGTCTTTTATTCATTTTTTCTTTCCTACTTTCCATAAGAGGAAATAAGAATACACCGAAGTGGAGTTAAAAGAAAGGATTCCTTTAACAAAAGAAAACTAAGAAGAATAAAACGAACGAAACGAAACATAACGGTATAGGAAGCGAACAAAGTTAAGCTGTCAAAATTCAAGCTTTAATAATAAATGTTGCCGACTTTTAGGTAGTCAAGCAATACGATTTCTATATGCGCGTAACAAAATATGTTAATTTCTCATTTCTCTCTTTTTTCTTACACTGTGTGCATTCAATGAGTAGAAAGAACGTGAAAAGATTTTTAAAAAATTTATTTTTCAATTCAACGAATAAGAAATCAAGTTCGGAAATTCCTTCATTGCCAGAGCAAGTCGAAATATCAAAACTTGTTAAATAAGTAGAGGAAATGTTATTTGATTTCAAATGGAAAGAAGAAAAACAAATTGAATAATAAAATTATGTTTTCAGTTTTAATAGACACAAAACAAAAATAGATTTTGAATTGATGTCGAGCCGAAAGTCAAAGTTTCTTATACAGTAAGACCCCGCTTAACGCGGGGGATACGTTCCAATAAGTTCCAGTGCTAAACGAAACAGCGTTCGTACTGTAATTGCGGAAAATACAGTTGGAATCTTTATTCTGGACAGACTAACAAAAGAACGTTGAAAAAGATTCGTAGTTTACACCGTCACTATATAGTGCACCGCTTTTGGTTGGTACATGGCCGTTTTATTTGCACACATACATATACAACAAGTATCAACACAGTGTGCGATTTAGAGGACTCCCATTACTACCGCGTAATACTGAAACAGCGTTAAGCGGAGTAGCGTTAAGCGGGGTCTTACTGTATCTAAAATCAAATAATATTGTCAGTCCGTAGAGCTTGCTCTCCTTGTGATATATTTTGTTATTATATTACTCTTCGAGAAATAAATCTTTCTTTTCATGTATTTTATATCAGTAAGGTACCCTACACATCCTCGTAGTATTTGTTTGAATGCATACAGACATCTTCAACAAAACGAAATATAAAAAAATATTTCTTCGGCGACTTCCTCTCAGCAGATTTTTGGCAAAAACTCTGAGAGTAAATAAAATTGCTATGAAAAGTTTTTCAAAAATTTGTAGATCAGAGTCATCTTTAAACTGTAGGTTCCGCCACTCTGTATAACACACACAATATAATTGGTGTGAGGAGCTAGGTCGTAATCTCGACTGAAGTGTTGTAAAGACCAATTATGATTGAATGTAGCTCACATAGGGAGACTTTCAACTGTCTCACTACACTCACTCATGTTAGTCACAGTCGTTCATTAACTGTCGAAAGTAATTCCAGTTCTTTTCGACAGTAGCAGCCCCTCCATTGCATGTTCTAACGTTAGTATCTATTCAATCACAGAATCCATTTCTATTTTGAAGACAACTTGTTCTCCTGTATCGGCATTCCGGTGAGCAGCGATAACCTCTTATCTCTACCGTAGATTAATTTATCTTTAAATATTTGGGATTAGCTTCTAACTGTTTAAACACCTTCATTGTCGTTTTCGCAGACATTTTTTATTTAAATTTTTTTCTTAATACCGAGGAGTTTATATCGCTACCACCAACTCGGGCTTTTCAGCATAACTCGTCCTCTCTACTTATGAGAATAGCTTCTGCCATAAACTCTGTCAGATTTACATTCATTTAATACATCGGTTTAATGGCCTTGTCAGCAGATTTTCCAAGTGTCTTGCAAATACCATGATTTTATCTTCTGAAATTTTCAAATAAACACATTCCATGGCAATAAATCGGCTTAAATGAGTTCATACCCGAATTCAATGTTATAACTGTAGATTTCTGGCTATGATGAAGATGCCTGTTATATTTTCATTCAAAATATTTGTTAAATTCGTTGACAAAAAAACTCCTAAAATTCTTCAATTATTATTTATTCATGCTTGTTGTCGGTTGTGGTGGTATTCCAGTCAAAGTTCTTGCGGTTGTTGTTGTTATTGTCAATATTTAATTATCATTTTAAAGTTTGGAATAAAATTTGCATTTCGAATGACATCCAATAACAACAACGGCACAAAATATTAAAATTGGAATTCATACGATAAAAGCATCATGGCTTGCAAAAATTTATTGGAAAATCGTTTGAGCATTGCATTTGGCGCAAAGGGAAATGGAAATTAAATTATCCTGTGCGTTTATACTTATTGCGGAAATAGGATTTTATTGTATGTATGCCTTTTTTGTTTTTGTTTTCCATTTATGCTATGTTTTATAATTGAAATTCAAATAAATTTTAACAAATATCCGTATCATGTTGTTGTTGTTTTCTTTTATAAATTTGATTGTTGTTAGCAAATACGCAACGACGACATAATCTGAGTACATGTTAAATAATTGGTGGAGAGTGTTTATTTTTGAACGATATTTGATGATTTCAAATTAAAATTAAAATAATCTGTGGCAATAAGAGTATTTGATTTTTGAAAATTATATTTTAAATGTTTCAAATATTAGATGTATTTAAATTAAGTTTTAAATAAACGGTAAAAATCTGATGTAATAAATAACAAAAAATTTATTTCAAAATTATAATGTGATTACGATATTTATTAATTAGAATACAATTACAAATTATATTTTAATTATATACGAGCTGAGTAACTTCGACCATATGCTCGGTGTAGTGTAACAGAGTCTCTGATGGGAATCGAACTCACGACCCTCACGCTAATAGTCTAACACACTACCTACTAGACTGATTACGATATTATTTATATTTTCCAACAATTAAAAAGATGAAAATATATTTTTCTTTTGTATTCTTAAACTATTCTGTCTTGCAGTAGCGTTCTAGCGTTAAATAATATTTGTAACACTTAATTGGATCATTTTGCACTTTCGCGGAAAACTCTTTATCAAACATACGACTTTGGAAATCTATAATGAGTCTCATTTTTTTCTATATTTTATCTTGGCGACTAGGTAAATAGGGTTTAATACTATGTTCAGATATGCACTTTTATTGAGTCAATATTCGGTTTATTGAGTACAATATCTTAAGTGTTCAGACAGAATAATATACCCAGTTCAGCTGCTTATTCAATATTCATTTGACAGCAGGTAAACAAAACAGCTGGTTGTTTCAACTACATTGTTTTTATTTTGTTTTTTGTTTTGTTTTGTTATTTTTTGTTTGTCGTTGTTGACATTTGAGTTGTCAAATATCGGGTAATTGTAATATGCGCACTGAACAACTTATGACAGTGCTGTATTTTAAGTTTTACTCAATATTTTAACAATTAGCGTATTTATTGCGCAATAATTAATTGAAACTTTATATGAAATATTAAGCTCAATAATGGCGTTTACTGCGATTTAGGCAGTAAAGGTGCATATCTCAACACCGTATAAAAGTTGTTTCTTTTAATAGTAAGTAAGGAATCTTTAAACAAAATTACAGTAAATGTTTTAGAAATATTGGCCCTTTTATCTTTTGGTTCTATTTATGTTTGAAATACAATTCTGTCAGTTATCTTTAATCGATAATGTATACAAATATATATAAAAAAAACCTAAAGAGGAGAACTGCAAACAAATTTATTTTATATCTCTGAAATGTTTAATTTCAAAGCAGTAAATTCAGCATTTCTTAAATGTTAAAACTAACCACACTCGTATACTTTCGAGTGTGCGAAAACTCTGAAAATTTAAGTTTCTAATCTTATTATGAAATATATATTTCATATATATATATATATATATGAAAGAATATATTTATTCTTCATTTTGAATACCTTTTAATTTGAAATTGTAGGAATAATAAAACGTATTATCATTGGACACGTTTTTTCATCATTTTGTTCAAGATTAGCAAAATCTTTTTTATTTTACTTTAACAGCACTTTTACACGTTTTTAATCATTATATCTAGAATTACCTTGTGTTAATAAAATATGTAAATCAATTTTCTACATTCATGGTTAAAATTTACACTACAAATAATTTATTTCTTCTAAAGAAGAACAATGCAAGGCGAATTCATTATAAGGTGAGAGTATTATTACAATAAGTACAACAATACAAAAACAACAGGGATTTTTTGTTGTTGAGAAGTAGTAATGTTGTCAAAAACAGCTGACTTAAGAATGACGATGGGAAGAAAAATGTTAAAAAATTTTATAAAAATTGTTAAAGAATGACGATGGGAAGAAAAATGTTGATTAAAGAATGACGATGGGAAGAAAAATGTTAAAAAAATTTATAAAAATTGTTAAAGAATGACGATGGGAAGAAAAACGAAATAGATTATCAAAACAAAATACACAAAAACCAAAAATTTTTTGACATTGTTACTTCCTATCAGCTGGTCTTTCGCTCTCACCTTATAATGAATTCGCCTTGGAACAATGTGTGTGAAGACAAATTCGAAGACAAAAATCAAAGACTCAAACCAAATTCTTTAGCAGCACCACATTTGACGTTAACAGAGCAAAATTTGCTTTAAACAGAGCACGGTTTAACAGTACCCATCTGAAAAAAACTTATTTGTTTAGGGGTTAATTATTGTACATGTACTCTAGGAGTAACATACCACATTCAGTGAAAGATTCCAAGGCCTACTAATATAACATCAGCTATATAGTTACATGTAAAGTGATATAATGTTGAATTTACTTTACAAATATAAATTTTTTCTCAAATTTCCCTAGAGGATCTGAAAATATTTTTTATTTATTTATTTTTTTATATAGGTAAATACAATATTATATACAGTTCGCCTCCATACCCAATAATATATGTTTATCGTAAGTTTGATAGAAATTTCCATGTGAACACAATTTGTACACGAAAACAATCGTCCCCGAATATTTAGCGTTTCTTGTAGACGAATGAATATATGTAGTTCCCGCTGAAATATCTATTTTGATGTCATGCATTTTTATAGGCGTGTCTTCAAAATGTGTTTGTAGTGTGTTGGCTTATTAGACGTGAGGCCTCGGTTCTAAAACCAGATCAGACATCTGCAATAAAACGAAATAAAAATAAAAATAGGAAAAGACTTCTTCAGAGCTACTTTCTCTCAAAAACCCAAGCAAAAACTCTGTGAGTAAATAAAATTTCCATGAAAAGTTTCTCACAAATCTGTCGTTCGGAGTCGACTTTAAACTATAGGTCCCGCCACTCACGTATAAAATTAACACACACAACATGAGTGGTGTGAGAAGCTAGGCCGCAGTCCTGACTGGAGGGTTGTAATGGCCAATTATGTATGTATGTATGTATATTTTTTAATTTAGAAAGTTATGGGAAATGTGGTGGACTCTAATTCTTTTGTAATTCAGTATGTAATGTTTACATATGTAGTTTGACTTACACTGATTTTCAAAAGTAAGTCCATGATAAAAAAAGGAAATAAGTTAGTTAAAGTTAGTTGATTGTCGACAACAATGCATATTTCGAAATTTTTTTATTAAACTCGCGAAATCATGGAAATTATTTCCGTTCTTGCTATTGGCTGGCAGTTCACTTTAAGGAACTATGAAGTTATTTTCATATTATTTTTATTTTATATTGATTTTTAATTCTGATTATAACAGATCAGTTGTTCTGTTTTTTCATTTGTTTTCTTGTACACAATTTTATTAAATTTAGTCATTTTTATTATCATACATACCATACATAATTGGTCATTACAACTTACCTTCTCACTCCACCCATACTGTATGTGTTAATCTTATACATGAGTGGGGGGACCTACTGTTTAAAGTCGACTCCGAACGACAATTTTTATTTTACATGAAAAGTAATATTGTTCACAGAAATATGTAAATATGTATGTGATTACGAATACATAAGCTTATATACCGAGTTTTCAGTAGGATAGAAACACATTTTTCATTTACATATACACTGACAAGCGCCAACACATTGAATGGACATTTAAATTTAGGACATCCTTTTTGTTGTTATTGTATAATTTTTTTTTAATATTTTAATTGATTTTCTATTTTTTTTTCTCAATATTTATAACAATGACTTTGTGCTACGATAATAAATAAAAATAGATTGTAATTAAAAAAAGGAAGAAAAATAAATTTAACAAAATATTTACATTTTATATATGTATTATGTATTGCTTATACACATATGTATGTATGTATGGATGTACGTACATATTCATATACCATATAGGGTGTGCGTAAAACACGATTTTTTTACAGTGAATATACAAACAAATTTGCAAATTATGTTCAGCTAATTTTTTTTTTTTAGTATACGTAAATTGATTTAATTTAAAACAAAATCGAAATTTTCGAACTAATATACACAAGTTTAGTTTAGCGTTAGCATTTCTTGCAAATGTTGTAACCAGAACAAGACACTCATGGCCCTATTCAAATCTCTCGATTCGCAGATTCATTGTAAGTCTCTTACTTGGCTCTTAAAGTTCATGTATTGAGTTTTTAAATCTTATGTTTTAAAAATTATATATTTTTTCTGCATTCGCTAATTAATCACATGTTGATCGGTTTATTCACGCCTTTATAAAATATTAATAATTTTTTTTTTATATTTAACATCTTTGATATATGTATGTTTACTGCTAATTTATTTATTATTTGAATAAATTTTAACATATTTTTATTGCTTTTTCCATCTCTTTTTAGGTAAATATACAAATTATTTATACACTCTACAAATTTGCGTAAGTTTTTTTGCTATTTTTGCTTTCATTGTTTAATTCTTTCATTTCTACTCTGACCATTTAATACTCTCTCTCTCTCTTGTCTATTTTGTATCTTTACTGACTGTACAATAGGGATTATAAAACGATTTTTTTAGTTTAAATCGACAAGAGCTCCACGTATTACCTGAAAACAATTTCATATTCTCAAGGACGTAATTATTTATACCATTTCGGTACATGCCACCCATCGAATACGAGTTTTGATTATTTGTACCTCTTTTACCAATTTTCATTCAAGTAACTGGGTTCCATTAGACGGCGTAAGAAAGATTTCACTCCATCGATTTCCTTACCCTGTACACCACATGTAAATTAGGTTTGCCACGAAGTATATTTTGAAGATTCTCGACCAAGTATCGGTGCGGTCGTAGGTGCTTATTAATAACAGTAGGGCATCCTCGCTATGTGGCTTATATTTCACTGTTTAATCTCTAGTTGAACTTAATATGTTAATGTGATGCATATTACACCTGTAGAGCATATTCTTTTATGGTCGATTGAACAATTGATCCCACAATGCATACAGAGAGAGAGAGAATTAATTCTTTAGAGACATTATCTTACACTTACAACTTAAATCAATTCAAATCTAATAATGTGTGTGAAGATAAATTCGAATTTAAAAACCGAGGACGCAAACCCATACTTTTAGCAGCGCCACTTCTTGTCTCTAACAGAGTAAACTTTGCTATTAACAGAGCACTGTTAACTATTTAACAGTGGCAATAGTGGATTATTCTACTACTTTGCAATTATTGCAGACTATTGACATTGCCAATAATTCCATACCAAGGTTGGAAAGAGAACCCTCTGGACTACCATTTGCATATAGTCTTTATGGTGTACTATTTTTTATATGCCACTGATCTTCTAGAGAATTTTCAAACAAAAAATTTAAATTTTGAAAGCCAATTTTCTCAATACCATATAACTTTATATGGGACAATATTGCTGCTGATATTAAGCGTCGTTGGAACCTTCTTTTGAGGTACTCATAGACCTAGTATATGTCATAAAATTCGCTCCTAAACAAGTGACCTTGTTCAGATGGATACTGTTAAACAGTTAACAGTGCACTGTTAAGATCAAATTTTGTACTGTTAACGCTTAATGTGGCGCTGCTATAATTTATGGATTACGTCTTGGATTTTCAAATTCAAATTTATCTTCACACACATAATCTCATATGGTACTCATAAACATCTCTCTCCAACAGTGCACTAAAACATGAGTAATGGTCATCATCTGAATGTTGGCCGTATTAAAACTAATAACATTAAATAAGGCCTTTCTGACGGACGGCCCTTTATATTTCGTTTTTAGCGCTTCATTGCGATTATTTTGCATTTATTTGATGCTCAAAACTCTGTTTCTGTACTTTTTTAGTAATTTATGACAATTTGTTGTACTGCAGTTATTTCGTCTTTTTTTGTTTTTGTTTTTTTGTTATCCTACTTCATTTTGGTATGAAACAAATCCCGGATACTTTTAGATGCTGTAACTTTTGTTGTTATACTAATTTCATTAATGTTGTTGTTGTTCTTGTTATTTATCTTTATAAACTTTTGGCATAATGAACTTTTATGATTTTATATCGCATGGCATGTACAATACAATTTTGAGAATGAGCATCTGAGTGGTTTGTATGTACATCTCAGTATGCTTTTCTAGCGTAATTGAATTAATGAATGAATGGAGATGTTTATACCACCTGGTATATTTATGGTTTGGTTCATTGCTGTTGTTATTATTGCTGTTGTTGTTTTGTATATTTATTTGAAATTACTGTTTTTAAAATTAAATAATTTACACCAAGTCTAGACCGGATCTTCTTAATCAAACGGAAATGAGAATAAAGTGATAATAACTGTACATTTTCTGGCATTTGAATATTTTTTATGGATGAAATAAAGTAAATTCATATGGACCGGTGATAAATATTTCCCTGAAATGACTTTAAATTTTGAAATTTTCGTTTAACGCGGGCGATACGTTCCAATAAGTTCCAGCGCTAAATGAAGCAGCTTTAAACGAGGCAACTAATAAATCAACTGTGACGCAGGAAAAATGCGTTCGTACTGTGATTGCGACTTCGGAAAATACAGTTGCAATCTTTATTCTGGACAGACTAACGAAAGAACGTTGAAAAAGATTGGTAGTTTACACCGTCGCTATATAGTGCACCGCTTTTGGTTGGCACATGGCCCTTTCATTTGCATACATACATATACAACAAGTATCAATACAGTGTGCGATTTAGGGTAATTCTAATACTACCGCGTAATACTGAAACAGCGTTAAGCGGAGCAGCGTTAAGCGGGGTCATACTGCAAACAATAATTTAAAATTAAAAAAATACATAATTTTTCTATCTGTCAGTATTAATCGATTCCATTTGGCCTAAAACTTATACAACATTGGACATTACAACCCTTTAGTCAGGATTACGACCACTTATGTATGTTGTGTGTATTATTTTATATTAAAATGGCGGGACCTACATTTTAAAGTCGACTCCGAACGACAGATTTCATGGCAATTGTATTTACTCTCAGAGTTGTTTTGGAGATGTCTGTCTTGGGGCTTCACGTCTAATAAACTAACACACTACCTACTAGTCTACGGCGACCTTCATTTGGCCTAATAAACTTGATTTTATATTAAAGTTGCCTATCAAGTTCTGACCCTTCAGTATTCTATAGCATGTGCGGAAGGCTATTACATATTTTAAAGCAAAACGGTCTTACAAGGCGCACAGTATTATTATAAATGACCAATTTAAACACACTTTGACTGGTTTTAAAAAACAATATTCTCTTAAGTCTAAAAATGTTTCTCTTGACAACATATTGTTACGTTTTTACCCTTTTAAAAACGTTTAAAATATGAATTCGTAGATTGCAAATAAAATAAATATAAATTTGTGTTTAGTTTTAGATAAATTCTTTATTGTTCGCACAATTCCGTGTGCCACTGTTCGCAACTTGATTTAAATAACAACAATTTTCTTTGTTTTGTTATTCTTCTTTACACTCTTCTGCGTAAACGCTAACAACTGTTCGTTAGAGCTTTACAACGGAGATCTTCAAACCACGATTATTCTCTTCACATGCAATGCGTCCTCACACAAGATTGACTAAATTTTTACTGATCATGTTGCCTGCTTTGTCTTGCCTTTTATATCGCAGGTTAAACAGTCTGATGAATGCCTTTGAAGGAGAATGACTTTGCCTTCGCGAAATCTCTATAAATGTAAACATGCTGTTTACGTTATTATTGTTTGTGTATTTTGTTTACGTTTGTCCTTGTAATGTTGTTGTTATTTGTTTACTTGTTTATGCCTTTTTTCATACTGATGTTGTTGCTATATATTCTGCTCATTAAGACCTGCAACATATCAAACGCTAGATTTTAGCTGGACAGTAAAATAGCAAAAATTAAAATTTCTGGAATAAAAAGAATAGAATTTAACAAATAGTAAAAATATTAATGTTTTCAGTTTTCTTGATAAATATTTAGTAGAGTAGCCTTCACTTCCAAGCACTGAGTAGCTTCTAAGGGATATGCTTTCAATCAACGTAACGTACGTTTGTGTACCAAGCGTACCGTATTCCAATCGGTCAGGTTTTCAATCGGATATAAGTCAGAACTTTGCGCCGGCCAGCCTAAAACGCAAATGTGCTCTTTATAATATCAATCATTAGACGTGTGGTCATTATCTTGCATAAATATGAATGAAACTGTTATGTATTTAAAAGTAGATGGTTCCATTTTCTTCTTTAGAGTGTCAAAATACTGATAACTATCCATTTTTGCATTAATTTTCATAATTGCACCTACAACGTGCCATGAAATTTATCCCCACACCATTGTTCTTCCTCGACTTTGCTTTATGGTCTTTTGAGTGTAGCGCCGATGAATGAACACTCTACCATCCGGTCCCATACGATTTACCTTTGTTTCATCACTCCAAAGTATTTTTTTCCATAGTGGAAAGTCTTTATCGTTGTAGGTGCGAGCAAACATTAAACGCTTGACTATATTTTTATTTTTTTTGGGTAGCAGTGGCCTCGAAAGAGCTTAGCGTCCTTAAGACGTCGTCGTATGAGCCTGTCCTATAAATTTAATTCAAATTAGGAGTTAATGTCACTCGAAATATCGCGTGACGACGTGAAAGGGTCCTTTTTTGACTTCCGAACAATAGCACGGTCCACGACGTCGGCTGTTTTCTTAACACGTGGTTTCCGTTTTTTTTTTTTTGTTTTCTGCGACATTGTTTATGTTTGCTTTGAAGGAAACGTTATGAGTCAATTTTCGTATGTATGATAACGTTAATATTTTTTGTTAAACAAAAGCTAGATGTCGTCGTGCAACATTGCAGACCAAAATAATTGGTCTAATTGGGATACAAATGAGAAAAAAATCACAAACAAACTATACGTGGATTTTGTGCTAATTTAATGTCCATGGCTGTATATATATGTATATAGTATTTCATTTAATTACTATTTTAGAGTGATATTAATTAACATTATTTTATTTGTTTGCGTTGATCTCTTTCAAAAGCTTATCGAAGTCATATGCATGGGATATCAATTTGTTATTATTATTCCATCTAAACTAACTGTCATTTGTAGTTAATTTATCTTCTCTAACTGTAACTTATTGCTCCTTAGTAATTGTTTTCTTTTCGTTTTTGCACAATTTTTTTTTTTTTTTTTTTTGTTAACAGGAATTTTTTTTTATTAAATTCCTTTGTAAGCATTTTATCACGTTCTATTGATATTTTTATTTACAGTTAATTTTGTTTATATGTATTTGGAAAAATCTCTACCGTTGCATTACTTGACGTGAAATCCAGCAGAAAAATAATTTTCTCACCTTTTTCAAATACTTTACGTGCTGAAGCTATTTTTGATTGTATTTTCCAATTTTCCCCTTCGAATAATTTTTCTGTTTTCCAGAGTTCATAGCCTGCAAACGTTTGAGGAATAATTTTTTCCAATTAATTTTAAATATTCGGTTTTTTTTTGTTTTTTTTTTGTCTGTACTTTTTCTCAACTAATTTTAATTTTTGTTCTTTTTAATATGACATATACTAAGTGTGGAGAGTCTACAATTTATCAATGATAAATGATTTTTAGCAAATATTTTCCCCGTATGTGCTTACCCATGACGCTTCATTTGGGAAATAATTTTGGTTACTTTTATGAATTTTAATTAATTTCATACCTAATGAAGTCTTCAATTGAACTTCATGGACCATATATCTGAAATTTGACGATTTTAACGGAAAATTTGTACCCGAGTGCCGTGAATTTATTCATCCCAGGTTAGTGGCTACAATGGGTAAATTCGACCTCCAGGTACTGTACTTCACTTAATTGACAAGTACACATCCCCTAACCTAGTGGGTGTAACTCTCAAAAAAACGAAGGTGGTACATTTCACCAGAATGTACAAGCGGCTATCGTACTGCGGTGTTATGTTTATTAAGGATGAAAATATCTCTATAAGATATAGATATTATCTATCGTCAAAAGAAACAGTACATTAAAAAAATATATGTACATTAAAATTGTTTCATTGCCAGTTTTTAAAATTGAAACAAAAAAATTTACAAAAAATTTCGAAATATTGTCAAATTTTCTCAGGCACTCTCCTCCTAAGTGGTAAAAGTTGAGTTTGGTAATTGTTAGAATTTTATTCATAGTGTAGAATTCTTTTGACGCTCACTGTACATCTATCCAGGCGTTTGTCAGTGCATTTGGTTCTAATATAACGATCTTTAAGACGGTCAACGGCTTCCACTAGGCTCTCAACGAACGGACATACTGGTAGTAGTAGCGTTCCGAAAAACTGCAGAGTGAATGAATTGACCAGATTTGGTACAACCATCAAATATTCGATCACAATTGATAGTGTAGTGGTAGATTTTGTACAAGCCACGTGGGTGGCTTCGAATCCGATTAATTCAGCAAATATCGCCAAGACTATGTGAAAGGCTCTCGAAATGTTAACACTACGTAGGTGGCTTCGAATACGAACAAGATAACTCAGCCAAACTCGTCAAGAATAGATGACAGAGTCGCGAAAAGTAGATTCAAACTCTAAAGAAACACACAACGCATTTGTCGGAGTCATTACTGAACATTGAATTCTGGGTACTCATATGAGATGAATTAGTCTTATGTCGTAGGAGCAGAAAGCACCTAAACATTCTCACTTATCGATCAAGGAAAAACTGTGGGAGTCTAAATGTTTTAATCAGAAGCTGTAAATGGTTCCAATGTTAGAGGAAAAGTATTATATTGTATCATCCTGATAGCTTGAAAAAAATGTAAAAGGAGGCATTTGTTATCAAAATTAATTATTTGCGTTTATTAATATAATATCATAACTATTGTTGTACTATGGTCCCACATTTAGATTTATTTTGTATAAACCATCAACAATTATACATATGTATGTACATACATGCATATATTGTTTACACTTAGTTATTTAATAAAAAATAATAAATTATTAACCACCACACTTAATCTCTAATTATTGTACATACACACATCCACACAAATGAGAATATTTCACTCACATTTTATAATTAAATTCTAACAAATTTGTTGTAGTCAACAGTAACAATTTTTGTGACAGTGAAGTGATTTGAATAAATTGTTGATAAAGTACACTCTGTTTTGTTTATGATACAAATTTGTCACTCTAACAACACACACACATATGACCATACACACGCACTTATTCTTGTTGTACGTACATGTACGTAATTGATACAACAACAGTAGTTTATGCATTCCATTAACACACATAACGCATGAGTGCGAATGAATACGAACGAACTCTCTTATGGTCATATCGAAAGGAAATCTCTTGGGTTGTAAGCTTCAAAGGAGAAAAATGAAAATATGCTGTTTGGGAAATTGTTTAAGAAAAACTGATTTATGATCGACAAAACTGTTGGCAAATGGTCATATTTTCCTTTCACCAAAAAGGAGAAAGAAAAAAACGTAAAGCCGTATAGATTACAATACATATTGAGTGACACAAACATACGCATGAGTATGTATACATTGTAGAGCATTGTAATACATCCAGCTGTTAAGGGGGTTAATTTTTGTACGAAGAAGAATTTATATTCCGCACAGAAAACTGAAACCAAGAAATACTGTGTTTGTTCTCTATTTTGTTTTTGTGCAGAGATTGTTTTCTCTGAAATTCATTAGGTCAGACAGTTTCTTTTAATTTAAGGGAACACTTCTTCGGGTTTAGTAAAGGAATATGATTTAGAATTTATGAAACAGAATACTTCCGCAACTGCAAGTGAAAACGCTATCAAAAAAAATGTGGTCCATAATAGAGTCGTCAGCTGCAGCTTCAAATACTGTCAATTACGTTTAAACATACAATGTATTTTAATTGTCCTCTTTGTTTTTATGTTTACTGTACTTTTTGTTTTTATATTTGGACGGCAACACTACATACAGATTATGCGAGCACAATTGAGAGAGTAAAGGCGGGTTCACCCACAAGTTTCTGAAACATTTTTGGTTCGGAGAAATTTCTTGCTTAGACGGCTTTTGCACGTTGAAATTAGTTTCGAAACAAGTTTCAAAAACTTTTTTGCATTTTCTTTTAAAATTTCTTTCGCTTTTGCACGTAAAAAATTAATTTCACAAATTTTGTTTTCTTTTATCGCGTCATTCTGCTGTTTTTGACAGTTATAACTTTATTTGGCATTGTGATTTAGGTTCAAACAACGCCAGACAATTCTTTAAAAATGAACATTATATGAATATTATATTTTTTTATAATATAATATATTATACATATATTTATGTATGTATTATTATTTTTTAATAAATTTACCATATTTACTGATTTTTATAAATTAAAAAATTAAATTATATTCTTTTTGATTTTTATTTTTTCATTTTTATAATTAATTGTATGGTACTAAAAATTTTCTTTTGCAAATGTTTTGATTTCAAACACAAAATAAACAAAAAGTAATGTTATTTTAAATAAGGAAAATTTATATTAACACGTTGACTGCCCACTACGAGATAATTCATAGTTGGCTCCCTAGAACGGAGCGCAATCTACGAGTTATCTCGTACTCATTAAACCACTTTTTCTTCTAAAAAAACATAATTTTTATTTTTGATATTTATTTTGATGATTTATTACGATCTAAAAATAGAGTTTTTTAAGTAATATAATGTAAAAAAATCAAATTGTCATTTTTGGCCAATTTTTTGAAAATTGCCGCGGCAGTCAGCATGTTGACTTCGTTATGCGAAACAAAAAATAAAAGAAAATGTGAAATCAAATACAACTCTGTGTATATACGAATAAAGAACAAAGCAAGTTTTGCGAGTACATGAAATTGTGAAATAACCCCCGCTCGTTTTTCCCCTCTCTCCTACAAACTCAAGAGTTTTGAAATTTGTTTCGAAACAAATTTCAACGTGCAAAAGGCATCTTACTGAGAGTTTTCCTCAACATGATTCACCCATTTCAGAAACTTTGTTCGTAAAAACAGTGCTGCCATATTTAATTAAAAATGACGTAAATACATATTTGCATAAACTTAAGAAAGTTAATTATATATGTGTCAAAATAAAGAAATAAAAAAATTAATATTTATAACAAAAAATAAACAGTATTTGTTGTGAATTATTTGGGAAGAATAAAAACATCTTGTTCTGGATAAAATGGATATAAATCATTTGCTACTCTTGTTCACCAAGGAAGTGACCAAAGTAAAATTACTTGCAAAATATATTTATGAAAAAAGAAAATCAAAGATAAACAAGAGGACGGGTGTAAGACCACTTTTGAAACAAAGAGAAGCCAAAAGGTATTTTCACTCACTAGTTTCCGAAATGCGTTTAAATTACGTAGATTCATTTATAAATTTTCATCGCATGGACCCTGGGTCTTTCGATGAACTTCTGCAAATATTTGTGTATTGTATAAATTGCATATGGTGTGGCAACCTTTTCTAAAATGGTTCGGACCAAATTTAAAATTAATTTAATTCACACTGAGAGTTGTTCGCACAAAATAATTTCGCTCGCTCTCTGAGAGAAACGTCAAACTCCATATAAAAAAAATTTTGTCCGAACCAAAAATGTTTCAGAAACCTGTGGGTGAACCAGGCCTAACAGTCATCCCTAAATAGAACGGCAAGTGTTTTCTGACTGTCAAAATTTCTAATGTTCACAATTTGTATCGCGGTGGCAACGCCGCCGCAACACCTTGCAATTGCAAGATCCGATTCTGACAGAGTATTTAACAGTGAAGTTGTTTGCATATATAATTAGTCATTACAATCCTTCACTCAGGATTACGAACTAGCTTCTCACACCACTTACAGCTATGTGTGCTAATTTTATACATGAATGGAGGGACCTACAATACAAGGTCGACAACGAACGACAGATTCTTGGGAAACTTTTCATGGCAATTTTACTTACTCTCAGAAGTTTTACCAGATATCTACTGAGAGGAATTCGCCCAAGTAATATTTTTTCGTATTTCATTTTGTTGGAGATGTCTGACCTGGGGTTTGATCCGAGGCCTTATTGGCCTAATAAGCCAACGCACTACCTGCTAGACTATAGTGACTCATCATAAGACTTCACAAAATTTATATTGTATACGATAACAGGACAATAAGCATGACACGCTTAAAAGTTTCCCAAAATGTTGATCTAGTTCCAGGGTCTATATGCAGTTATGGGAAATCCTTTCAGCTAAAGTCTACGAAAAGGGAATGCGGATTTCGACCGTAAATGATCTAAAGAGAGAAATCAAGAAATTCTTGTTGAGTAGTTTAATTCAAAACCCCGGAAGTTCCGTGACAAATATACATATTTTTATTTATTGTGTTGTATGTAATACAAACGGAGTTCTCTTTAAGCAGTTTTGCAGTAAACAGGATTTTCTTTTAAGTGAAGTGGAGTTCCTAAAAAATAAAAGAAAAAAGTATTCATTTGCAGTTATGCGAGTTTCACAATAAAGCGGTGTACTTTTATCCCAATTCCACTGTATTTCGAATTTCTGAAATTCTTTAAAATTCTTTTCATTCTTTTAAATTTAAATAAAAACTGAATTCAAAGGAATGTTCTGCATTTTTTTCTTTTTAATAAATTATCAAATACACTATGCGGCAAAATACAAAAAATTAAATACACCCGAGTAACTATCTAGTCCAAGTTGTTCAGTTAGTTGAGTAGAATTCAAAAATTCTTTTTTACTTTTCTCGAACCCTCCAAATTTGTTTTATTTGACAAAATCGGTTTTTTTTATCTTTTCACACAAAATTATTGATTACCCAAATATGTTTGAACCTATTTTAAAAATCCGAAGTTTTCTAAAAAAGGAAGAGATTAGCTTTTAAAACGGTATACATATACATTATATATATATATATATACATTTTGTTCAAACTTACATATGTTATGAGTTTTGATGGGGTAAACTTGGAAAATTTTATTTTTTTCTTATTTTACATATTTTCAAGATTAGCCATTCTTTATTGCAAAATGTAATTAAAAAATATAAAATAAGTCGTGACATTCTGAAAGTGCATTATCTTCTGAAGAGATTGACACTTCGTTTGATAAAATTGGACAAAAACTATTGTAGTTATTATTTAAAGAGTATTTCTAAAACGATACGATATTATTGATAACTTGAAAGGCGAATATGTATATTATGTATGTATAGGCGGAAATAGATCATCAACCGCAAGCCTTTTTTCGGTGGGAATTCTTAGTAAATTTTAAACATTTCATACATAAAACCAATGCCAGTAAATTAAATTCGAAAAAAATCCAATTGTCGTTCCCTGTGTAAAGGAAAACGTCTCTTTTTCTTTCTGAAGCTGCTGTCATATACTGTTCTTGAGGCAAATGTTTCACATCATCGTGCTTAACGATAACTTACTGCACTGACTATAACTTTCTGTTTTTAATCGTTCTTGAAGAATAATTCTGCTAGCTAAACACAAACCACACCAACCAATACATATTTCAGGATGCATTAGTAATTCGTGAATTCCATCTGGCTACTTTACCCATAAAATTTGACAAAAATCCGTTTCTTCTTCGCTTCATATAATTTTTTGATCAAAACATATTTTTCATACAGTACCGAATATTTATAATTAAAGAAATAAAACAAAAGATTTGAAGGCATTGTTCGTTTGGTGGCCTATTCACCGTTTCAACACCAATAGCGCATATTCCGAAATATAAGTACAAAAACTACTGACTGGACCACTTCGTTATAATTGTTCAAGTTCTTTCTCTTCATTATAGCTTTTGCAGAAATAAGAAATGCCTAACCTTTCTAAGCATTTTTGTCATTGCAATTAAGCCAAAGGCCAGTTATTTCCATACAAAGGAGGGGAGGAGGCTCCCTAATAGCTTAGATAATATATCGTAGAAATCAATTGAGTAGAGAATCGTTGTTGTTTGTTGTAATATTTTGAATAAATAGTATTATTTATGATTGATTAGAAATTGATAAGTGACATGAATTACTAATTTAGATACAAACAAAATTATATTGTTCGCTTATTGATTACAATATTATCATTGGAAATAATTATAGAAAATGTTAATTATTTCATAACATCCAAACGGACCTACTCTACGTTCGAACTTATTAGAAATTATTTTACAAACTAATAATTTAATATTTATGAATATTGGTGATTGTACGCGTTTTTATTTTTAATGATTCAAGTTTTCGCCAATAAACAACAATATGTTTCCTATTTAGTGCACTATTTCATAAACTTTTTTATTATTATTAACTTTTACCTTCAAAAAATATTAAATCTTAGAGGAATGGCAATATTTATAGATTTAATTTTTTTTCCTCAGCTATGTTGTCCCAATAATGTCATTAATCAAGTCATTTAAAACACTTTAAATATTATTATTGTTATTATACTAATCAGTCAGGAATTTATTTATATTATAATGGCTTAAGAGTCACCGTAGTCTAGTAGACAGTGTGTTGACTTATTAGGCCACAGTTCAAACCCCAGGTTAGTTTAAACTTAAACTATTCCATTTCCATTTAAGTATTTTCCCGCCTCCTCTACACTGACATTTAATCACGAGTACCGAATGTGTTAATATATATTTTATATTTAATTTAATATATTCAAAAATACTGATAATGGGAAAAAGACTTTTTCACTAATTACTGGGCGTTTTCTTCTACGTCCAAATTTATAACAAAAATGTTCAATTTAACACGCGTGGATAGATGCAAATATTTTCAACATTCACTCGATTATTTTCAGACCAGATTAATTAGTTACTTTTGACTTTTTTTGAATTCTTTAATAATTAAATATAATTTCGCTTAATACTACACTGCGGTTTGTTTTCAAATAAATTAATACATATTCATTAAAATTGTTACGTTTAATTAATATTATTCCATGTTATGAAAATAATATTTGAAACTCATCGAATTACGTACAAACATACATGCATAATATAATAATATTCCATATGCATATGGAATACATTTCGAATCTACTAGAATGAAAAGATCAATAATTTTGTTTACGTCTCGCAATCAAACTTTATTAACGAAATTTTTGCATATGAAACTTATAAGCCTGACCAATTGCCATCTATAACTAAGTACAATGTACAGGAACTCAACTTTAGTTGTGTTCCCTGAAAGCAACTAAAATTTGTAATTGCCAAAAAATATCCTTTTTTATAAGCAAAATATTTAAAAGTTGATTGACATTTGCCGTCTTTCATATCGTTTTTCACTACTGGCAATGCAGTTACCATTCTAAAATTTTTGAAAGTTTTACTTCGCATAGTTTTTTCCAATTCGTTTCTTTTTTTATTGATATTAATTCTAATGAGCAAAATATATAATCTACAGTATGCATCATATTCACAACTGATGTCATAAAAAATTTGCGTACAAAATATTCAAGAAATTGTGCAATTGTGCATTTATAAATGTAAATGAGTTGAGAAAAAAAATAACAAATCAAGTATTTATCACGAAATCTTGCCCAAAAACCACTTAACAGAGCTAAGTTGAGAAAGAATTCACTGTACAACTTTCTACCACGTTTCAGTCTTTCATTAACTTACTTATATAGTAGAGCGCCCGCCAATATTCTAAGTCGGTAAACAGTTAAACAAATAACAGCGATATTCAAGTCACGTTATTATCGAAAAATAATTATGCTGACCGAAACTATATTTCTCACCTCCAACTCCTCAAAGTTGTTACTCAGGAACTACATCCTCTTTTGCTTGACTTCTAACTGTAACAAACTTGCCACAACGACCAACGAGATTAATAAAAAATCAATTGTATTTACATTACCTTAGTTCTTTACTTTTATTTAATGTTATTTTTTATTTTTGTTTTCTCTTTTTTATAATAATACATAATATAATATATATATATGGTTTTAAATCATTTTTCTTTCTACATTATTATTTATACACAAGTATTGCTTTTGCACAAATGAAATAAAACATTGTTTGCAACTCAATAAACGAGAAGAAGAAAAAAACAAACAAAAATATAATTTATAAATTTAAGTGGAATAACTGGCATCCTTTCCTGAAGTAGGAAAAACTTATAATTGTCTGCGATGCCTTGACAATATGTTCCCCTTTGGATATTTAACAAGTTTAATTTAGTTTAATATTAAGTAAACAATAATGAAAGGAATTAGATGTCTTTTTTTTAATAGTTAACAACAATTGTTGTTTCCGGACGTTTTTATAATGTTAAAACAATTTTGAAATACTGAGGACGAAGTGTTTCAAATAAACAAACAAACGAAATAATTAAAAACAAACTAAAATATTAAATCTAATCTTCCAAATTTCTGAAAGCCTGTTGCAAGTCTTCGTACAATTGTTCAAAGTCGGCCTTGATCTTGGCTTCACCGTCTTTAACGGGGTCCTAGAGAAAGAAAATAAAAACGTGAGTAATACGTTACAGCTTAGATAGTTTAAAGCATATCCTACCTTGAATTTCATGGAAGACAATTGGTACATAATGTTGCCCATAGCCTCGCGGATAACGTTCCAGGTGATTTTGTTTTCTGATTGGGCGGTGGATTCTACGGAATGACGAGCCAAATCGTAGAAGGCAATGATGTTCTTCAGCATACCGACGCTCTTGTAGAAGGGACAGAATCTGTCGTACGATGAATAGGAATTCTGTTGCAAGAAATCGTCCTTAAGCAATTTGGCAACTTCCAAGGTGATCTTGTCAGTTTCGGCCAAAGATGCCTTACCGACCAACTGCACAATTTCGGATAAATCTTCTTCTTCTTGTAAGATTTCCTTAACCTTGGTACGCAATGGCACAAATTCAGGGAAGTTCTTGTCATAGAAATCATCCAAAGCACGCATGTATTTCGAATAGGAAATCAACCAATTGATGGAGGGGAAATGTTTACGTTGGGCCAATTTCTTATCCAAACCCCAGAACACTTGTACAATACCCAAAGTGGCAGAAGTAACGGGATCGGAGAAATCACCACCAGGTGGTGATACAGCACCAACAATGGAGACTGAACCTTCACGTTCAGGGTTACCCAAACACTTAACACGACCAGCACGTTCGTAGAAAGAGGCCAAACGGGCACCCAAGTAGGCTGGGTAGCCAGAATCGGCAGGCATTTCAGCTAAACGACCAGAAATTTCACGAAGAGCTTCAGCCCAACGAGAGGTAGAATCAGCCATCATAGATACGTTGTAACCCATATCACGGAAGTATTCGGACAAGGTAATACCGGTATAAATGGAAGCTTCACGAGCAGCGACAGGCATGTTAGAGGTATTGGCTACTAAAGCAGTACGTTTCATAATAGATTCGGTGACACCATCAATTTCAACTGACAATTCGGGGAAATCTCTCAATACTTCAGACATTTCATTACCACGTTCACCACAACCGACATAGATAATGACGTCAGAGTTGGAGTACTTGGACAAAGCCTATAACAGATTTTATATGAAATTTTTTTTTATGAAGAAATATAAACCGGAATGTTTATAAACAAACTTACTTGGGAAATGACAGTTTTGCCACAACCGAAAGCACCGGGTACAGCGGTGGTACCACCTTGGACACAGGGGAACAAAGAGTCCAATACACGTTGACCGGTCAACAAGGGATGGTTGGCAGGTAATTTTTCAGTTACTGGACGGGGTTGACGTACAGGCCATACTTGCAACATAGTATGTTTGGTGACTTCACCATCGAATTCTGTTTCCAAAACAACATCTTCAACATTGTAGTTGCCAGCGGGGGCAATATAGCGGACTGTACCCTTAGCACGAGGACTAACGATCATTTTGTGTTTGACCAAAGTGTTTTCATGGACTAAACCATACAAATCACCTCCGGTAATGTGAGAGCCAACTTTAACGTTCAAGGGATTGAATTCCCAAGAAGCAGTACGAGACAAACAGGGTACATTGACACCCTTAGGAATGTAAATGGAGTTGGTTAATTCGTTGATGTCTTTCAAGGGACGTTGGATACCGTCAAAGATGCTGCCCATTATACCGGGACCCAATTCCACGGACAAGGGTTTGCCGGTACGCAACACGGGATCGCCAACAGTTACGCCAGAGGTTTCTTCGTATACTTGAATGGTGGCCATATCACCTTCCAAACGGATAATTTCACCCACCAATTCATAGTAGCCTACGCGTACCAACTCGTACATAGCCGAGCCAGCCATGCATTCAGCAGTGACGACTATGCAATTAAAATACAAATTGAAGCAAGAGTTGATATTTTTGTTGTTATCATCTTTATATCCATATTCTATCCATTGGAGTGTTTATACTTACCAGGACCTGACACAGCAAATACTCGGCCATATTTGGATTCTTGCTCAACGTCGTCGAATCTCTTCAAGTTGGACATTTTGATTCTTTCTTTAACTTTTAATTATAAATGGAATGCTTAAACTGAAAAATTATAAAGAAATTCCAATTTCTTAATATTTTTTTTGCCAAAATAAAGCAAAAAAAACTAAACTTTAAAAGAAATGGAAAAGTACAAAAATTATCTTAAATTTTTAATTCTCAACTTTTTTTAGTGACTTGTGCGTTTTGTCAGCTGACTTCGTTTTAGTTGGGTCACTTGATATAACGTCTGTCACACACACACGCACACATATTCAATGAAATTTTTTTCATTTCTTTTAATTCCAACTTTCCAGTTTAAATAATTGATTCATTTTATTTTTTTAATTCATTTACAAATAAGTTCTTCACTTCCATATTATTTTACTCTCGTATACGTAAACCCTTTTCCATTTCTTTTAATGCCGTCGATTACTATTTTCCCCATTTTATTTACATAAAAAATTTAATTAGGTTTTATCTTTATTTGCTATTCCCCTTCCCAATAAAATTTTTTTTCTAATTTGTATTAAAGTATTACCAACAGGTTTCTTCTCTGCCACACCGAACTACGACGATCAACGAAATAATGACATTACGACGTACTTACTTGACTGCAATAACTTGAAAAAGCTTTTACTTCACGTGACATATGGAAGTTCACAACCAACTTCCACGATTAACTGGAATTGTGTTGTGGTTACTTTTGGCTCTTTTTCAAAGCGTTGCCACTCAACGCGCTACCAGATTGTTAAGTGATCTGGCAAATAATAAATGAAACGAAGCGTATTTTATTCCAAATAGTGTTAACTGTTAAAAAAAAATATAAAAAAAAAATTAAATCAATGCTATCGATAAATGAAAATTAAAAAATTAGCACGCCCATTAATTTGGTATTTTAAAATGGGTAAATGTATTGATAGCGGATTTATTGACATTTTAAAAACTACAAAAACAATTTTTATCATAACGATTAACACAACATGGATTTCCAGTAATTAATGGAAGAGACTAATGCTATGAACACAGCAATCTCTCAAAAAAAAGGATGCATGATTATTTTAAAGCAACACAACAAGCAAACTGCTGTTGTTATTGTATTTATAGCATAACGCAGAGTTTTATTTTCATTATACTTTTTATATGAAAATATGGAGTCCTTGACCTACAATAGTTTCAATCCTGAATCCAATCTATCCGTTTTTAAAGGGTTTTTGTCATATGTTTTCGATATATATATCCTGAACTGAAAATGCAGACTAGATCTTTAACCTTAAAACCAGACTATACTATATTTCTACAGGTTTTTGTTGCAAATCACTCTACGTTTTCAAAATATCCTAATCGTATTCCGATTTAGCGCAGCAAAAACCTTTATAAAATTATTGTCTGCTTTCTGGGTTATTAATTTTTTGTAATTATATTAATTTTTTAATTTTGCGTAATTATATTAATTTGTACTATTAATTTTGTGCAAACGAGGAGCTATTTATAACTGGTATTTAAAAAATCGATTACAATGAGGATATATGTATTTCCATTTTACAATCGGAATCAATCATTTAGAGGACGTGTACTTGTCAATTAAGACAAGTACAGTACCCGGAGGTCGAATTGACCCATTGTACAATTAATTAATTTTTTATAACAAATGTGCATTTATTAACTTGATAATTTCAATCATAGTTTATTTTTATAACCAATTTAACCATCTATATAAATCATCTTTTAATTTAAATTTCGAAGCAGTGGTGTGGTTGTTACTATTTGTTGCTTTCACAAAAACGATCATTAAACGCAGACAAATTTTATTTATATGGTTTTTAAAAATAAGTAAATACATGACATATAAATATCTTATTTATTGCCTATTTATTTAGCAAAATTACATTTAAAATTTATACAGTAATCGTCTTAAAATGTATGTATTTGTATATATTTTTGTGATTATACTTAGTCTAAAACCTTTTATAAATAAAACGCCCTTAACTTTTTAATATTTCAACGAATTAAAATTCATAAGCTGTATTGATAGATAATATGGCAACACCATCGAAAATTCACTTACATTTAAGTTCAGCTTTGAAAGCTTCAATTACACTCAGAGCAAAATTCTGTTAAGCAATTAATTTTTTTTATTAAATTATTTCTTATATTGAAAGTGTACATACATATGTATGTATACTTTTAATACAAAATAAGTTCAAATACTCAAAAATATTATTAATAATTCGTATTATTAATGTAAAGCGCGAATATAATATGGACCTTTCAAAATTTATTAAAACATTGTTCCGTCGCCGTAGTCTAGTATGTAGTGTGTTGGCTTATTAGACTTAAAGCCAGGGTCGAGTCACAGGCCAGTCATCAAGACAAAATACAAAAAGTATTTCTTGTGCGACTTCCTCTCAGCAGATTTCGGGCAAAAACTCTGAGTAAATGAAATTGCCATGAAAAGTTTCTCAAAAATCTGTCGATCGGAGTCGACTTTAAAACATCAGGTCCCACCACTCATGTATAAAATTAACACACACAACATAAGTGGTGTGAGAAACTAGGTCGTAATCCTGACTGAAGGGTTGTAATGACCAATTATGTATGTACGTATGTACTTTTATCCTTTCAATATACAGAGATGTGAAAAATAATGAGAGTACAAATGTGACTACAATGAGATTTGATGAGAAAATAGCTTAAAAAATAAAACTGTGCTAGTTTCTGTTACAGAAAAGAAATTTTACTGCTCTTTTATTAAATTATGGTTTTCATTTCAATATTTTTATTTAATTTAACCTAAAATATAAATTCACTATATTTAAAATTAAACCATATGTTATTTCAAAAAAGTTATAAAAACGATTCTGTAAATGTATTGTATATATTTTTTTTATATTTCAATTCCTTTAAGAAAAATAAAACCGACTGCTCTACATATGATTGAACTATTGTGGCTTGTTTTAGGAAAAAGAATTCTCTGTAAACATGTATTAACCGTAGTAGATAGTCCTAATTAGCAAGTACTGGCATTGCCTGATCTTTCTATGATTAATGTTGTTGAATTTTACTTTTTAAAATTCGAAAAACAGTGTGGAAATTCTTTCTCATCCTCTCGAAATACATACATGGAGACATAAAATAAAAACATCTGTCAATAACTCAATATTGGGACGCGTTTTTTTCCTGTTTTTTGATTATTACTTAATTAAACGCATATCAAGAGGTAAAGTTTTAGCAGCCTTAGATCTTGTTCCATTTATACATACAATACAGTACTGAGTTGATCATAAGAGTTCTAAGTTTGGTCCATGTATTGACCTCCTAGCTAGTGAATTGATCTGTCAAAATTTTTTTAAATCCACGAAACATCAGAAATTTAAAACTAACCACATTGTTTATAGTTTTTGTTTATTTATTTGTTTAGTTGGGATTGAGCATAAGTTTTATATTTGCAATTATTCTCTATGGTTGTTTTTTATTTGAAAACATTTTCACGTACATGCTGAGTTCACATACAAATTTATATTTTAAAATTGAGTATTTTTGTTTATTTTGAAATAGAAACGAAGGAGAAATAAATGCTCAAAATGTTGCAAAAGTATGTGAAACCGTTTTTTTTTTTTTTTTTGTTTTGTCCACAGGAAATAAATAAAGTAAAAGAGTATAGCAGTAGGAGTAGCATTTTGAAACCGGAAGTTTTTTTTAGAAACAGAAACTTTTAAATTGTTTTTACTCCTTCATGCTTATGAGATTGGTCTCCGTTGATGTTAAGTTTGTATGCGAATGTTACATGTGTATGAGAGTGGTATACTGTGGCAATTAAATTGTATTGATTTTTCAGTTCTAAGAAAATTATTTCCAAAAGATATGTAAAAACTTTAATCTTTTTAGTTTATATGAGGATTAAATAATCAAATTTAAACTTTTCGTTCTTTTACATTACATACTATTGAAAAAATAATGTGCATTTTTATTTTCTTTTAATTGCAGTGCATGAAAGCATATGTGGAATTTGAAATATCGGAAGGTGCTTATGAAATCTCTTGTCCCGATGCTCAATGTCCTGAGCAAGGTGTTATGACATTACCTGAAATTGCTAATTTAACAACAAATAACTTAATGAAGAAACATCACAGGTATCGATTAAATAGAGGTGAGTTGTGTTTTATTCCTTAAAGTAACACAATCGATAAAAAATTGCATTGTAATTATGGACTTTCAATATTTTCATTATGCAAGAATTTCCTCAAGTTATATAATAGGGAATATATGTATATAAGGAGCTGGCGAATAAAACTAGGCATGGCCACAGTAAATGATTTTTTATTTTATTTTCGGGATCTCCAACTGATGTTATAGAATTTAGCTTTGATGCGGATTGTGACTATTCTTTCGTTCACAGGGGTGAACCCAGCACGTATTAGTTAATATCTAGCGGGGGCCATCAAGTTGGAGTAACCCAGGCAATGGCTAGCGAAAATCTTTCAATTAAGTCGAAGATGCGAGTAAAACTGCATTCACCCATGTTGTCCCATGTTTTTACCCTTTTGCCTATGGTCCTCAAATTAAGTACGCTTCAGCAAACAATTCGCTACTGCCTGTATCGTTAGATTTTAAGTGTATTGAATACTAAAATCTTTATGATAAACAAACTTTCAGTGCTCTTTACCTTCCACCTTTTTTAAATGTACGAAATTTTCTGTTAAAAGAAAAATAAAATATAAAAATAAATAAAAGATAAAAAACACACTTTGGCTTCCCTAACAATCGAAATTGAGAAGACTGGATTCGAAATTTTTATAAATCTTTCACAATTCAATTAAAAGAAATAAGAAGAAAATAGTCAGTGTATTCAGTGTTACATTAAGTAAGAATAAAAGAAAAAATAATATTTAATTAATATTTTATCTTCGTATAGAAATCGAATTGGATAAAACACGTACCTGGTGTCCGCGTGCTGGTTGCGAAACTGTCTGTCTTATCGGTTCAACATCTTCTCAATCAGATGCTGCTCCCTCGACATCGACATCTTCTGCGTCTTCAACTTCAACTTCAGCGGTAACAACAACAGCAATTACCCCCAATGGCGGAGATACCGTCAATGCACTTTGTGCCGTACTGTGTCCATCGTGTAAAGATGAATTTTGTTCGGCATGTAAAAAGTCGGTAAGTGCGACAAACAAAAAGGAAACCAAAAATTTCGAAACGAATAAAAAAATTTAAAATAAAAGAATGTAGATGACTACTAACTGTATTGGATAATACTCTGTATGTTTATATTCTTTTTATTGTGCACTCTTTGTTGAATTTTAAAATATTACTCAAAGGAAAGATAAACTGAAATAATTTTTTTTTCTTTTAGTGGCATCCCAATATCACATGTGAAGAGCATAGTCGTCGTTTGGCGGCAGATGGCCAAGACGATATTGGTATACCATTCGATAACGACCTCATCAAATGCTGTCCCATGTGTGCTGTACCGATTGAAAAGGATGAGGGCTGTGCACAAATGATGTGCAAACGTTGCAAACACGTCTTCTGCTGGTATTGTCTGGCCAGTTTGGATGTAAGTACATATACAAATCTGAGATTCTCTTTGTTTGCATAATTCTGATGCACACAGAGAAAAGCATATATGTTCCTTGAATAACAACAATTTCATTCTTATTCCTTTTTCTTTTCACTTTTCATTTTAGGATGACTTCTTGCTGCGACATTATGATAAGGGACCATGTAAAAATAAACTTGGACATTCCCGTGCTTCGGTGGTATGGCATCGAGCACAAGTGATAGGCATTTTTGCTGGTTTTGGTATTTTATTATTGGTGGCTTCACCTTTACTTTTGCTAGCAGCACCCTGTATTATATGCTGTAAATGTCGTAGTTGCAGTGGTTCTAAAATCGATGAAGGTGACGGCGAAATGGATGAAGCCACAGCTTTACAAAGGTAAGATTTTAAATAAATCACATCGTCGAATTCAATATTTATCCGTGTATAGTGACTTATAATTACATTACATATTGTTACGCGGAAAAAAATAAACTAAATGAAAATAAGCAGACAAGACCAGGAGACAATAACATAACAAACACATTGTACGGTACACAGAATCTCACACAAACAAATACGTAGGAATTTACGAGAATAGACACAAAACAAAGATCGAAAACAACAATAACATTCCCATTAAAATATCTTGAAGTATATAATGCAGTATAAATAGAGCAACAGTCGCGACTCTGTTATAAATAATCGACAGTTATATTAAGAAACACCGAAAAGTTTTATATTTGTTAAAAGGGATATTTGTTATGGAATTGATGGATATTATTTTGTGACGCTTGTTACCCACTTTCTACATGCACTGTAGTTGAAGTAAAACTAACTAGATATTTACTGTAGTAGTAAACTTAAATAACAAATATTCGAAATCAATTTCGCTTGCCTTTTTATTCATGGTTTTAATTGTGTTCTTATTAAATTAAATTAATAAAAACCTTTTCATTTTGTTAACATGTCAATTTTTAACACTCGTGCATAGCATAGCTTTTTTAATATTATATTCAAGAAGTGAATCGTTTGTATATAACGGGAACATACTTTTAATAATTTTATAAATTTGTTTTATTTAACTCACAATTAGTTTTAACATAATAATACGTACTATTTTAATTTTTCTTTCAGCCTCAACTAAATACTACGAATGCAGTTAATGTTTAACATTTTCTTTTTCTCTTATAAAACAAGTATTTAAATATCATTTTTGTAATATAAAATATACTGTAAACTTATATACATATGTAGATATTATTTAATTAAGTTACAACTGCTGTATATCTGAAGCAAGCAATTTAGATAATTTACTTAACATAAGATGCAATACAATTGAATTTTGTGTTAAAATTTAAATTAAAAAGAAAAAATTGTGTATGAAGTGAAAATATTAATTAATTAGAAATTATATAAATTTTACATAAAATTTATTACGTACGAGTACATAGTTATGTATTTAATACGATATTAATCGGAATTATAATGTATAAAATCAATAAAAATATAAAAATTGTTTATATTAATAGACCCAATTAATGGCTCTATGATCTATTGAGTATTAGGGTGGACTTTAATAAAAATAAAAAATAAATAATAAAATTTTTCATTTACTCTCTGCTAAATTTATAGAAACAAAATAATAGTAATTAAAACGTAAAATACAATTCTCCACTGTAATACTTAATAGTACATATGGTATGTAAATATACATAAATTGTATTGTAGTTAGTTAATAAAGTATCATGTTAATAATAAAGTTTTATCGTCTGTTTTTTTTATTATTAATTAATTAACTAATTGATTGATAATTATAATTTATTATAATAAGTGCACGTATAATGTTAACTAAAATATAAAAAAAATGTGATATTTACAGTGATTCGCTTTAAATAATTATTAAATTATTTAAATCGATAGCTTTACACAAAACAAAGCCGACAAACAAATAAATAAAAAATTAAATATTTTATTGTATCTGACTTAAATCTATATATGTACATATATACATAAATGTATATAAATATGTATATATATATATATTTATATATATATATTTATATATATATGTATGTATATATATGTACATATATACCTATATGTACTAACGTATAATTTATATTAATATTTTGTTGTTCTTTATCATATGCATATACATACATATACATACATACATACTTAAATACAATACATATAAAATGAAGCTGTAACTTAATAAACCCTATTTATTATTATACTTTCTGGTTAAACTCATATTCAATTTGAATTTCGATGAATTCAAACAAAAAAAAAAATGTATTAAAAAAATAGAAATAAATGCAAATGCTTCAAAAAAATAAAAACAAATAACATTTAAGCACATAGCAGTGTTTTAATATTTAAATAAATTCTCTTTTTTTTCTTTAGTCTGGAGTATAAACAATAACTGAATAATTTTAGTATAAAACAACTTCAATAAATTTTTAAAAATAGAATAGAAATTAATCATAAGTAATACAACTATTATGATATGATTATTTTAGTTAGAAAGTAGGTAGAACTCTAAATGTCTTTTTCCTGTGCGTATTTGTAAAATATTGTATTTAACGCTGTTTAATTTACTGTCTATACTAAACGAACAAATGATTAATCTGATATTTAATTGGTATTAACATTTAATAATTGCATATAATAATACATTTAGTTTAAACATATTTTACAAATGATTATTTTGTTTATACACTTACTTATGTATCACTATTGTCCTAAAAGAAATCCATACATTTATTATCTTATTTAAGTATAAACAAATTATTATAACACCATTATGAATACATATTATTAATGAAAATATGATAAAGAAAAATGAATACCTATAAAATGTATTTAACATAAATGCTTATAAAGAAAACAAAATGAAAAATACATATATACAGTAAACAACAATTTAGTTAATAATTGTGCAGTTAAATAGTAAAGAATGATGATGAAAATAACTCAATGACATGTAATATGCATATAAAAATATGTACTAATACATGAAAAAAAATAATATAAAAAATGTATTAAACAAATAAGAAATATTAACCCTTTAAATGTATAAACTCAATAAATTCTAAAAATGTTGAATTAAAATCAAGCGTATTTTTGTATTGGATAGAAAGTTAGTGGTGCGTATGAATTTAATCACATTTTGTGTTTATAAGATATTTTGTATACCCATTAGCCCAATTTAATTACAATTTATTCAAATCGTAATTATTTTCATTGTGCAAGGAGTCGTTGAGGACTTTTGGACCGGACCGTATCCGTCTGTGCTGGGTTCCGGGTCATAGCGGAATACCGGGCAATGAGACGGCGGATGCCTTCGCTAGGCTAGGTTCGCTTTCAGTAGGCGATTTGATGGTTGGTCCTGACCCCCCAATCTGTCGCCTCTATGGCCTCATCAATGGATGGGTCATGGAGAAAGAGCAGAGGCGTTGGGGGAACGGATCGGGTTAAATGTACGTATTCGAACAAATTGTACTCTGTAGTACGAAAGTACGGAAAATTTTCGAAAGTGATACCAATGTTTTCTTTTTTTTTTTCGTACGAACAAAAAATTCTGTTACTCTGTATTACGAAAACGAGCATAAAATATTCGAAAATTCTTCGTTAGCAATTGTGTTGGTGGCAACTAATAATAAATTTAAAATATAAGTAAATTAATGCAAATACATTGCAAAATAAACATAAAATAACATGTTTTAAACAATCTCAATGGAGTGAGTCAAAACGAATTGTATATACCAACCAAATAACAGATTTGGTTTCACTTGGTCCACCGCAGCGAGATGTTAAAGTTTGGAAAAAAGTAAGCTTAGATAGATCTAAATATTTGAGTGCGATATATCGCGGGGTCATTAAACATTTTAACTTTTATTAGGTTTGGGCAGACTATAAAAATGGTAGCCAAATTAAACACTTTGATCAATATATATATATATATATATATTTATAGTCTTTGCTTTGATTCAAATCCACAATCAAGTTCACCAGTGATAACTCAGTATTTAGTTGAAGAAAATTAGGAGGGATTAGAGTCTGGACACAAAAATAATTAGCTTACAGATATAAATACATATATATATATAGATATACATACATACATATATATATTTAATGAATTCGGTTTTCTTTTGTTTTTCAATATTTTTTTTTATAAATTTCTTTATATTTTTAAGGTACTGCCCAGTTTACTTTTTGTTTTACTATGATAATTTTCGAACGATTTACAGAGTACGCTTTTATTTACTTATCGGAAACACCTTTCGAATACTTTTAGTTTTCGAATCGAGTTACGGAGTAACCCCCCAGGTTGGCTGCTGGGCTTGAATACGGCCAGCTTAAGGTTGTTTGTCGGTTTTATCACGGGGCACTGCGATATTAGGTCACTGACGGGGATCTGGAATAGATCCCAGCCGGACTATTGCAGGGCGTGTTGCGATGAGGAGGAGTTGGAGACTATCGAACACTGTAACTGCCCAGCCCTTGGTAGATTGAGGTTGAGGACCCTTGGTAGGCCCTTCTTTGAGATTTTGAACTCTGTGTCGAGAGCCGACATCAAGGCTCTCCACAGATTCATTAGTGGCTTAGGCTGGTTGAGAGGTCTGGTCTGTGTGATCCCTCCGCTTCCCACTCCCCCCCTTTCCAATATACCTTCCTTTCATCCCACCCCCTACACTATCTTTCCCTCCTTTAGGACGTTGTACAATGGGTCAATCTGACCTCTGGGTACTGTACCTGTCTTGACTGACAGGTACACGTCCTCTAACCTAACCTAACCTAATGTCCTCATGTTCAGTAGTCCTTCCGTTCTAGTACAATCAATTCAAGACCATAATAGCCTGAAGATTTTCTAAATTTTCACTTTCCGTCTGAGCCTGAAAATGAAAGTTCCAAGAGAGGTCTGCCACACTAGGTCAACGTATTTTGCCTCGCAATCTCTTAACGTAATAATGCCACTGATCTTTAAATCTAGGAACCTTGTGGTGCAGCGTTTTCCTGCTTTCAAGGTCGTCTTATTTTCCACATATATAGCTACCCAACGGGGGGATGGAATGCATGCAAACAAGGTAAAGTTTCTGACTGTGGTCAATGTGACGACCACCAGGACGATCCTTATCTTGCTGTTGACACGCAGCCTCCTAGATGGCATTCTATCACCCGCTAGATGTTAACTAATGCGTACAGCGAAGTCCAAAAATCCAATGAAAACCTCAACAAAAGCCTTTAAAAGATCCCTCAAAAGTTGACGACCAGGGTAAACGTTTAAAGGACAACGATTTAAGAATAGGCACATGGAACGTCCGCACCCTTCACAGGGTAGGCGCTTCCGCCCAGTTGGCGGATGCCCTCATGAAATGTAGGACGGACATCACTGCCGTACAGGAAATGCGATGGATAGGATAAGGATGCAAAAGGCTGGCATCTTGCGAAGTGTATTACAGCTGAGTTGAAAAGCACGAATTCGGATGCGGATTTGTGGTTAATAAGAGACTTCGCCACCTTGTCTCTGGGTTCACGCCTGCGAACGAAGGAATAGCCACAATCCGCATCAGAGCAAAATTCTACAACGTCAGCCTTATTTGTGCTCACGCCTCGACGGAAGAAAAGGACGATGTGGTTGAAGATGCCTTCTACGCTAAACTCGAACTATATGATAAGTGCCCGGCCCATGACACCAAAATCGGCCTCGGGGTTTTTAATGCGAAGGTCGGTCAGGAAGGTATCTTTGGCCCCATTGACGGACAGTTCAGCATCCACGCGAACACTACCTCCAATGGTATGAGGCTGATCGATTTTGCCGCCGCGCATAACATGGTATGTACATAGCACCAAGTTTCAGCATCTCGACATTCACAAAACCCCCGATCAAGCAATATCCAACCAGATTGATCATATTGTGATTGACGGAAGGTACGCATCCAGTGTACTAGATGTGCTCACATTCAGAGGTCCAAACATCGACTCGGACTACTACCTCGTCGCAGCCAAGTTGCGATTGTGCATTAGTGCCTCGAGGTCTGCGCGCTCTAGTTCAATGCGAAAGCTGGACGTTAAGAAGCTGCGATCACAAATGACAGCTGAGGCGTTCTCCGCTCAACTCTTGGATAAGCTGCGTCGTTCCCCATCTAATCTCAACGACATTAGGAGACTGTGGGCCAATCTCTCCCACTCTTTGCGCACTACTGCAGAAACAGTCCTTGGTTTCGAGCGTCCACCCCAACGAAATCAATGGTACGCTGAGGAGTATCGCGAGGCAGCTACAGCGAAAAACGCCGCATAAAAGAAAACGTTGCAGTTAGCCGCTACGCGAGCCATTGTCGAGAACTATAGAGACGAGAGAAGAGATGAGAGACGCAAGAAGAGGGACTAGGAAAGGTGTGAGCGTGAGGAAGTCGAGATGTATACTTGTAGGAATGACGCTCGAAAATTCTATCAAAAGGTTAAGCGTCTAACCGATGGTTATAAGCCCGGAGCGTCGTCCTGCAAAGATGAGAATGGAAATTTGGTAACAGATCCGCATGGGGTGCTGGGGTTGTGGAGGAAACACTTTTCTACTCTGCTACAAGGCGATGACGACGATATCGCCTTTAGAGATGATGTTCCGAACCCGATCGATGATGATGGAAATTGTGCCGCCTAGCCATGAAGAAGTCAAAGTCGAGATTATGCGTCTTAAAAACAATAATGCGGCAGGTCCTCATGGCCTCCCCGCTGATTTGTTTAAGACCGGATATAATGAGTTGGTATGGCGCATGCACCAGCTTATTTACAAAATATGGCTAGAGGAAAGTATGCCCAACGATTGAAACCTCAGTGTCCTCTGTCCTGTCCTTAAAAAGGAAGACCCTATGATATGCGCCAATTGCAGCCTTCTCCCTATCGCATATAAGGTGCTTACAGGCGTATTGTGTGAACGACTGAAGCCACTCGTAAAAACACTGATTGGACCTTATCAGTGCGGCTTCAGACCTGGCAAGTCCACCATCGACCAGATATTCACACTACGCCAAATCCTGGAAGACCCACAAAAAACAAGTCGACACACACCATCTTTTTGTCGCCTATAAGGCAGTCTTCGATAGCCCCATAAGGGATCGTGTTTTTACCGCAATGTCTGAGCTCGGTATACCTGCGAAGCTGATAAGGCTATACGGGAGTGCATCGCAATGGCACTATTTTTCAAAAAAGTGTCCAGTTGCTTGCGTACGCTGGCGACATTGACATCATAGGGCGTACCAAGCGAGATGTTACTGCTGCCATTAGTGTTATTGAACGGGAGTCTACCAAGATGGGTCTGGCAGTAAATGAGGGCAAAACAAAGTATATGTTATCGACAAGTAGAAACGTGCGGCGTATTGGATCTCAGATTACGGCCGATAACTATACTTTCCATATGGTCAAAAAATTTATTTATCTCGGCTGCGCCGTTACCACCAAAAATGATGTCATACTGGAGATCAACCGCAGGATCACACTTGCCAATAGGTGCTAATATGGTCTCAATAGGCAATTGAGTAACAGAGACCTCTCGTACGACAAAACTAATACTCTACAAGACGCTTATCCACCCTATCATTCATGATCATCTTTACGGCGTAGAGGCATGGACCCTATTAAGCACTGATGCAGCAGCCTTGAGAGTATTCAAGACAAAAGTCCTACGTAAGATCTTCGGTCCAGTACGAGTTGGCGATGATTTCCGCATTTGATCCAACAGTGACCTATATGAGCTCCTCAACGACGTAGACGTTGTGCAGCGTATTAACATCCAGCGGCTGCGCTGGCTCGGCAATGTCGTTCGAATGGAGGAGGATGCTCCGACGAAACGGGTATTTTATGCGGGGATCTGCGGAAGTCGGTGAAGAGGACGACTCTATATGCGTTGGAAGGACCTAATCGAGGAAGCTCTGTCATCGATTGGTGTGACCAACTGGCGTAGGCTCGCAAGAAGCAGAGGTTCTGGAAGGACGTGTTTCGGCAGGCCGAAATCCGTTAATCGGGTTGTTAATGGCCAATTAAGTAAGTAAGGAGCTACCTCACTATCTTGCTGATCCCAAACACCGCAGTCTGGAAGACACTAAATTCATCAAGAAGTCTACCTACATACCCTCGTCATTACTCTCGTTGAAATACAATACCAAGCCTTATCTTTAAAAAATATTCATATAAGCCATATGAAATAATGTCAGCACTTTTTAGAAAGGTGCAAATGTCTAATATAATTACGTTTGTATGTGTTAATGGTTGCATTCAGAATCATCAATTTGGTTTCAAAAGGAAATTGGTAAAATAACTACTGTTCTTCCCTATTTTTCGATGTTTTTCAAGCATTAAAAATTCCGATATTTAATTTGAAGCTGTACTAAGCTGTTAATAATAACAGTATTTGGAAATTTATATTACCGATTTTTCGATCGTTCACACTTTTACCTTTGCTGATGAAATATCGTATATACATAAAAAATCAGTGTCAATTCATCCAGCTAGGAAAAGGATTAGATCTATGGAGATCAGAGAAGAATTAACAGAAATTTATATAATATTTACATTACAAAGGGAACTGAATTTGCATATAAAAAATTCGGTATAAAGGTTTGACTTTGAAATCCTACATTCTTCAAACATATTTTTGCGGTTTGGTGAGAACTTATGTGTGAGTATGGAATGTAAATTCTGATTATATAATTGCCTTCAAAGACCAATATGTCATTCTGGTATACAGTTATTAGGTGCTGCCTCAGCTTTATATGTAGAACAGATTTAAAGCAGCAGAAGATAATTTTTGTCTGCGACTACATTGGTTAAAAAAGGACTCTCAGTTCTAAACTTTATATAAAATGAACTGCACTTAAAAATGGAATCAAACGCCGTTGACGTCACGGCACATAAATGACAAAAAGGCGAGAAATCTGAAGGATCGTGAAGAGTTTCGAGCGTGCAAAAGTAAAGTACCTAAACTTTCGTGTAAATTAAATTATTTTAATTAATAAATACTTCAAATTAAAATAAAACACTTTGTAGTTTATTGGAAAACACAACAAATGCGAAAATTAAACTTAATTATGAGACCACCCTCATGCCTATTGACATACACCTCATCCATCATATAAGCTCGTTGTACACACACCATTAGGAATACCTCCTTAATTTCTATACGAAGTCTGTATCTTATACAAAGTTTCATGGTATTTAAATCCTTATACGTCAAGTTTACCAAATGATTACTGGCTCATTACTATTTTTTGATTCCTAGTTCCTCTATATAGAGGCCCAGTTCTCCGACAGGATGTCCAACATATTAATCACAAACAATCTAATACCAGATCGGCTTTACTGGCACAGGTTCTCGTGGTTTTTTATTTAATTTTTTATAGTTTCTAAGATGTGACCATTTATTGTTAATTCAATTTGCAATTAAAAATACAATAAATAACAAAATCAATATCAAGAAATCATTCTAATACGATATTAAATCTGAAATTCATAGGAAAACTCCCACATCAAGAGTAAACAGTAATTAGAATAAAAAATTATTAACTTAAACTTGGCTTAAAACACAATAGTCTCAGAGTTTGGACGAACTATAATCCATCTAGTTCAATTTATTATTTTATTTTTCCCACAGGAACTATGAGCTTTGAACGTTAAATTAATTTTTGGAGTAAGAATCTTCCCGCTGAATATTTTTATTTATAAACTGGCTTACCTTCATGAGACGGTTTTGCCCACAGAATATATTCTGTGGTTTTGCCTGGACCTACTGAATGTTCGAAAGTATTAATTATCACGTTAACATTTTCAGGTTTTTTTGTCTTTTTTATTATAAAATAATGTTTGAATTGAGAAAGTTAACACAATCTTAAGCGCCTCTGAATTCTACGGACAAATTTGCAATAAGATAATTAAAATCAGTAGTAGAGATGGACGATAAACATCGATTTTCTAAAATCACTTGATGTGTGTTATCGATAAATGGATTTTTTTTTCTGGACAACATCGAGTTTTTTTATTTCTGTCTCGTAGTTAAAAACGGGAGAACTGTATGGTTGTAAGTGAAACAGAATTGTGCATTCACTATAAAATGAATTACTGTTGTGATTTCATTCTTCTTTCCTCTGCATTCACTCAAAAGCACCGTATAAACAGTATCGAAACGCAATTTTGACGTTTACCAGCGAATTATGAAAGGGACAGCAAATATTACCAAAAAGTATTTCTGTCCCTTTCTGATTGTCTGTCTGTTTTGTTTATTTATGTTTTTTTAGGTTTTGGGGTGGGTTTTTTTATATTGGCGAGAGTTAATAAAAAATGTAATTTTTGTCTAAAACTATTAATAAATAATCAAAACAACTACTAGTAATAACAATTTTTAACTTTTTCTTTCAAGAAATTAAAAAATATTGGCAACTTTCAGCAAGAAAAATTTTTTATGGGCAGTACGTCTTATTTTGATTTTGTAATATTTAGCTTCTTAATAATCTCTTGCACAAGAAACTATATTCATTGTGACCGAAAATCACACACATTTCGATTAATATTTAAATATTTAAGAATCTTTAAACTTTTCATTGAAGAAATTAAAAAATATTCAAAATTTTCCCTTTTTTAACACAAAATAAATGTTTATTTACATTTAATTTTTCTACCTTATCCGCCAGTATTCACTCTGTATATCTATTGCTTCTAACACATTTGATTCGCAAAACATTATAACATTTTTTTTCTCCCTCTAAATTGGCTAGTAATTTGCTGCTATGAGCGTTTGTCAAACGTCAATGGTTTCGATACTGTTTATACGGTGCTCAAAAGTGTCTAAGAGACTGAAGTACCCGATTTCAAACGTTCGACTGTTTATAGGGCAACACAAACAAACTATGCTTCGGCCAAGGGATAAAAGTTAAATTTGAATTCCAAGAATTGGCAACTCCATACAGCAGCTGGATGATAATTGTTTACAAATTTCGATAACAAAACAGCTGCTTTTAGTTCTATTACACTAACAACTTTTAAAACAAAACGCAGCGTTTTATTAAAAATAATATATGCCGGTGGAAACTAAATTTTGTTGCATTTTAATAAAAAAAATAAGAAATTCAAAACTATGGATGACCAGGCTTGCCCACGATGTAAAACAACTAAATATCGAAACCCGTCATTAAAACTTATGGTAAATGTGTGCGGTCATACATTATGTGAATCGTGTGTGGATCTTTTGTTCTTAAAAGGTTCCGGGTCATGCCCGGAGTGTATGGTTCCTTTAAGACGCAACAATTTTCGCATACAACTATTTGAAGATCCCATGGTTGAGAAGGAGGTGGATATTAGAAGACGTATTCTCAGAGATTATAATAAGAAAGAAGAAGACTTTAATACGTTGCAGGAATACAACGATTATTTGGAAGAAATTGAACATATTATTTACAATCTTTGCAACAACATAGAGATTATCAATACAAACAAACGAATAGAGCAGTATAAGAAAGAAAATCGTGAAATAATTCAACGCAACAAAACTCGAATGGGTCGCGAGGAGTATGAGTTAGAGGAAATGTTAGAGTTGGAAAAGGCTCAGGAGGAAGCCAGACGCCAGGAACTTTTGGATTTGGAAGCTGAACAAAAGAAAAAAAAGGCTCGTGAGAAAGAAGCTTTAATCGACGAGTTGATGTGTAGTGGCAAAGATGCTTCGGCAATTGTTAGTGAATTTGCAGAAAAAGTTGAAAAATTACGTGAAGAGGAAAAACAATTGCCACCACCAAAACCAGCTACACAATTTTCGAGTGGTATTAAATTTGGTCGTTCTGCAGACCATCAGTTTCTTCCCGTGCCAAAGGTAGAGGAGGGACCTCTATATACATATGAGGCTCCAGTTCTTTACATGGAAGGCCCTCCATGTCCCACCGTGTACGACATGGAAACAAAAGGTTATATGTCACACGTTCGGGGTGAAAATTCAATTGAACGAGCTGGTGGCTACCGAGCAACTTATGCCTGCCAACGGGCACTCCTTGAAGCAATGCAGGGTCTTTTTCATGGTTCCGTCACATACTAAGATTAGGTTAGATTTTTCTTTAATTAAATAGGCTTAGTATAACTGTTAAATAAATCTAACAATTTAGAATATTAATTTGTTGTATTTAATAGTTCTATAAATAAGTAATGCGCAATAATTTTCCAATTTCAAATTACTTTAAAAGTGTGCTCTGAAGATATTTCGCACTCAAATGGTTTCTTCATGAAACACTGCATCATTCCTGCTAATAATATATGGAAAGGTGATACTATGAATTTTCAATTCTAATTTTATTACTTCTTTGATAGTTTGTTTCCAAAATGGTATTAAACATGACATTTGGCAACCAAGTTTTACAAATTTCACTTGCAAAAATATCTTGACTGCCAGCTGGTAACACTATCGAAATTTAGTTGCTATTCATAGTGAACCCATAAGTCTTGAACGAGTAATTAGACTCGGATAGAGATCCCTAACAAGGTGTTTCCTATTTCAAGGATATTAAGTAGGCAGATATTTCTAAATCCTTTAATTTAGTCAATGTTAAATTTTTTGCCTATTAATGAACTCCTATTCTGTCAAAAGTGCTTTGAAATTATGGTTAATTTTTTGTTGGCTGGAGTGCAATGATGAGACGACACTTTTTGAACCCGCTTTTAATCAAAACATAATTTTCTAACCTTCCAATGAAAAAAATTATAGTCGAATACTGCCAATACTGGGTTTTTATCCAATTTTAATTTATATGAGTGACAGTAGATTTTATCCAATAAGAATGAATTTAATTAATAGAGAAACCATTTTTTAATAGTCCTTATTTTTCAATTAGTAACCAAAATGAGTGTTGCGTTTAACATTTTGGGAAGCGAAACCTATAACTTAAAATCATTCTCTATCCCTTAAAAGTAGATGCGAACCATCTGATGCATATACAAATTATAATATCCACCTTTTTAAATAATAGTTAAGTGATGTTTTCAAAAATCTTATATTTCTTAACAATCTTAATATAACTATCAAACCAGTCGTTCTGATAAAAATGGAATACAATTATTAATGCATATATGAATTTATGTAAATCAATAGAACCTATGGAGTACTTAAGCTATAAATTTATATAAAATAAAATTAACATTCGATAGCTGTTAGATCCAGATCATCATCCCAATCAATTTGCGTATTTGTTGAAATATTTTGCTGAGTACTTGTAGCTTTGGGCATATCTATGGAATTCCACAGTTCATCGTCATCCTCTTCATTCAAAAACATTGTGGTTTCGTTAGCCAATTGACTGCTTTTTACAGTCTTACGTTGATAATTGCCGTTGCTCTTCTTTTCCACCGTTCGATTTCCTTGTACGATTTGACTTTGTTCAAAATACTGATTGGGATGTGTAATACCGATTTCATCTGGCGAACTGTGTGTTACCTGAAACAATTTTCCACAAGCTAATTGGTAGTGACCTTTAGCCACATAACTCATGACCTCCTGTACATGGGCTGACGATAAACCATAAGCAATCAATTTGTTTTTCAGTGTCGTTTGATCATAAACCTTATATGGACAACCATTGCAACTACCAGGTACAGCGGCTTCCTGAATAATTTTTAAACAAGAGTAGGGGGTGTAGTTAACCATCGACCCTTTTTTACCATAATTGTGTTCAATATTGTATTGATAGCTTTTCGCAAACTTATCAGGGTCCATTTTCTTACAAAACTCCTCACGCCAAAACTTTATAGAATCTTCTAAGGTCACTCCAATACCTTTCAGGAATAATCCATACTGCATACGGCCATCATGTTTAATATGATGTGTGGCACGTATATGTTCATGACAAACTCTCATGCATAGAGGGAATGATTTCTTGGATAGTTGATCTAAAGACTCTATTGGAACACTTGCATTTTTATTAACCGTATAATCTTTACCAGTGTACGATGTATGCAAATTCTTTAACAAATGAAATAATCGTTCATCCGTTTCAAAATCTCGTATAAAACGTTGAGTGCTCTGCAAACCGTGTTCTATTTCTTCCATCTGTTTGACCGCTACAATAGAAATAAAGTCGTTTGTATTAACATATGCGTAACCATCTTTTAAATAGCAACGTCGAGAACGTATCAAATCCAACACTTGAGTAAAAGGAACTTTATAAAAGTCCAACATTTCAATTTTTGCCACACTCTGTCCCATAGTACTTTCAAAGAGACCATCTTTTACATCATTTTTTTGCTCTTGACTGAGCGGTGTATAATTCAATTTATGCAATTCTAGAAAATGTCGAATTTCTGTTGGTGTCATTGCAGAAAATTTATATTTGAAAAGTTCCATTTCACGTGCCAAAAACCAACTGTAAAATAAGTGACAACAGAACATAAAATATTCTCTCCATAATCCATCACGTACGCATGTATTTACTAAAATGACTTACCGTTTTAATTCCATTGTGCGGCAATACGCCATTCTTAAAATAAAATGTGATATATAATCCCGTCGCCTGGCCTGTAATTCAAACTCATGTTTGCTGGTATTATTGGTGGCCGCGTTACCGCCATTTGTACACAAACGCAAATACCCTTTCAAACCTTCCCTCGATAGTTCTGCATGAACATATTCCTTCCAATCATCGGATAAAAGACGCAAGTTTTTCGTATGAGCCTGTTCCAAGATCCTTAATACTTTCAAGCGTTCCAGCGCTAATTCATCAAACTCGTTTATATGAATGTCTTCCAGTGGCGGTAAACGGTACAATAAAACATTATGAGGATATTTCTGCTCTAAATTCTCATATTCTGGTTTGTGTTCCAAACGAGCTTTTGTTTTTCTTCGGAAATCCATTCTAGATTCACAATTCTAAATATTTTTAACAAATTGTTGTGTGAAACAAATTGGCGCAAAAAATGATTTTGTTTTCCTACTCTTTTAAGCAATGCTGTTTACCGCGGCTTATTTATACAAGGTGACCATACAAGATATATATAGCAAATACAACATAACAAACCAATAGGATCATAGGACTTTATCTTTTGTTGAATTGTAAGCATCTTACAAAAAAAAAAATTTCTGCAAATCTTAATAGAAAATTAAATTTGTGAACTTTTTACAATTTAAATTAAATATTATAGATTATCTAAATTAGACAAAAAAAAAATCAAAAATAAATAATGACAAATATCCGTACGAAGTTACTTTTCACTCAGTTGTTGTTAAAATTTAGAACAATTTACGAATTTATTGGCCATTCGTTGGATATAAAGGGTGTTTTTTTATAGAGGTATAGAACTTTAAGTTGGCATTACTTTTCAAGATGGCGACCGATTTAACAGCTGTCAAGTGGTTTATTCTCAGTTTGGTTTGGCAATTCATCATGAATAGATTCACGCCTGAACAACGCTTGCAAATAGTGCGATTTTATTTCGAAAATAATGGTTCTGTGCGGAAAACGTATCGCGCACTACGTCCATTTTATTGTCGACAAAATCGTCCATCAGAGCAGTTAATTCGATTAACCATGGAACGTTTTCGCACCACGTTTACTCTTATTGATAACTCGCATCCCCAGATACGCTGTACGGTGCGTACAGAAGAAGCTATTGCTGCTGTAGAGCGTAGCATTGAGGAAGACCCGAATGAGTCCATCCGCCATGGAGCACAGGAATTGGATCTGTGTCCATCCACTTTATGGAAGATTTTGCGGAAGGATCTTGGTTTGCGTGCTTACAAAATCCAACTCGTGCAAGATTTGAAGCCAAACGATCATCAAGTAAGGCGTAGATTCGTCGAATGGGCCCAAAACGAGATTACCGTTGTTCCCGATTTTCATAAGCGAATTTTGTTTAGCGATAAAGCACACTTCTGGTTGAATGGCTACGTCAACAAACAAACTGCCGCACTTGAGGTGAAAGTAATCATCAAGTGTATGTGGAAACACCTTTACATCCAGAAAAACGGACTGTTTGGTGCGCTTTATGGGCTGGTGGAATCATTAGTCCGTACTTTTTCAAAAACGATGGTGGCCAGAACGTTACAGTCAATGGTGATCGGTATAGAGCCATGATTACTAACTTTTTCATTCCTGAATTGAATAACCATGATGTCCAGGAGATGTGGTTTCAACAAGACGGCGCAACATGTCACACAGCTCGTGCCACAATAGATTTATTGAAAGACACGTTTGGTGACCGCATAATTTCACGTTTTGGACCTGTGAATTGGCCTCCAAGATCTTGTGATTTAACACCGCTAGACTACTTTCTGTGGGGCTATGTAAATTCATTGGTCTATGCGGTAAAGCCACAAACGCTTGACCACTTCGAAGACAACATTCGCCGTATTATTGCCGATATACGGCCACAAAGAAAAGTCATCGAAAATTGGACGTCCAGATTGGACTACATCCGCGACAGCCGTGGCGGTCATATGCCAGAAATCATATTTATCACACAAGATTATCTTTCGGATAAATAAAATTCATGTCAATCGAATAATGGATTATTCGATTGACATGAATTTTACAAAGGGCGATTGTTAGACCGGTTATTACTTACGGCTGCGTTGTTTGGTAGAGTGCCTTGGATAAGAGTTTTCAACGGAAAATCTTAGATAAGGTTCAGCGGATTGTCTCCTTGAGTATCACTGGAGTGAGGAAGAGTTGCCCTCAGGCTGCTCTTGACACTGTGCTCTGCCTGACTCCGCTTGACTTGTATGTAAAGCGGTCTGCAGCGCGTAGTGCCATACGCCTGAGGGAATCGGGCTGCTGGAAACAGCGTTCGATAGGTCACTCCAGAGTTCTGAATGTCGTCTTTCCTGACGGAAGATATGCGCTTTCAGAAAAAGCCACTGGTTATATTATGCCTGAGACTATGTTCCTGCCTGGTTTAAGCATACTTATACCGGATAGGACACAATGGAATTGTGGGGTACTCCAGGTGCAGAGTGGAATACCCATCTTCACAGATGGGTCTAAGTTAAGTGGACGTACAGGTGCTGGGGTTTTCTGTAGGGAACTTGGTCTTGAACTCCACTTCAGGTTGAATGATGACTGCAGCGGTTTTCAGGCGGAGATTTTCGCAATCTTGAAGGCTATTGGAACCATAACTGGTGGCCCAGCTTCGGATTCCGAATCTTACATGATTTTCGTTGACAGTCAAGCTGCTCTTAGGGCCATTGCGTCGGTCTGGTGCAAATCCCGGCTTGTTCGCGAGTGCAAGGAGTCGTTGAGGACTTTTGGACCGGACCGTATCCGTCTATGCTGGGTTCCGGGTCATAGCGGAATACTGGGCAATGAGACGGCGGATGCCCTCGCTTGGCTAAGTTCGCTTTCAGGGGGCGATTTTATGGTTGGTCCTGACCCCCCAATCTGTCACCTCTATGGCCTCATCAATGGATGGGTCATGGAGAAAGAGCAGAGGCGTTGGGGAACGGATCGGGCTGTTTTGTTTCTAGGTGTCTATGGCCTGCTGTAGACAGTAGGAGGACAGGTTGGTTGCTGGGCTTGGATAAGGCCAGCTTAAGGTTGTTTGTCGGTTTTTTCACGGGGTACTGCGAGATTAGGTCGCTGACGGGAGTTGGAGACTATCGAACACCTCCTCTGTAACTGCCCAGCTCTTGGTAGATTGAGGACCCTTGGCAGGGCCTTCTTTGGCAGCTTGAATTCAGTTTCGAGAGCCGACATCAAGGCTCTCCACAGATTCATTAGTGACTTAGGCTGGTTGAGAGGTGCTAGGACTTCATTGGTGTAGTCGCGCTCTCCCACCCTTTTGTTATGTTTGGTCTGTGTGATTCCTCCGCTTCCCACTCCCCCCTTTCCCACATACCCTACTTTCATCATATCCTCTATATTATCCTTCCCTCCTTTAGGACGTTGTACAATGGGTCAATCCGACCTCCGAGTACTGTACTTGTCTTGATTGACAGGTACACGTCCTCTAACCTAACCTAACCCACGAATTATATAGCAGAAGTGGTGTAGATGTTTGTTAACAAAATTTAGAGAAAAATATACCTTGATATGATCACCGACATCCGATTTTTGCTCAGCAGTTATTATATACGAAGAAGGAAAACGATCAATGCATTTATAAGCATCTCTTTTAGAGGCATCTAACACGATTCTAAAGTTTCTATACATATTTCACCTCCTATAAATTTTTAGTTTGGCTTAAGATCTGTTTTGTAACAGTCGTGTTGATAATAACACGAGTAGGTGATAATAGCAAATAAACATTTGCAATGGTGTAGAAAAAAACCGGTTATTATATGCATAACATAAAAATTTATTATTAGAAAAATATTAATGAATAATAACGGAATAAATAATTGCACAGTGTACAATAGTGTGTGAGCTTCAGCATTCCCTTAAAAAACGGAAGAGGTTTAATAGCCGAAACCCATATACTTCAAAGCCAGCTGTGAAAACATTACGGACTCGGAATATAATTAAAATAGTTTAACGACTAACGACTTTTAGGAATAGCAATCGAAATTTATTCGCGTTGCCATCGATGATCGATTCATAATTTTCCTTAAATGACACCTAAAAATATTGGTAAAAGGTATCGGTAAATTGTTCACCTGGTTTCATATCCTGTTCCTGTGGTATATAAGTCTGTTTCAATACAAAGCTACGACAATGAACAGCTTTATGGCTATTGATATGAAAGATTTGATGACATTGTTGTAAGCGGCGATTGAGAGACTGTTTGAAGATCGGCTCACTGTTTGTATAGCTCAATTGATATCCGCCAAAATTCAAATTAGATCGAATTATTCGTTGCTGAAAAGCAAATTGGCATAATGCTAGTATATGAGACTCATATAATAAAGGAGAATATCTAGAAAGATTCTGGATCAATTTGTTGGCTAGCTAAAAAGACAGTTGATTTTAGATGTATTGATTTTGAATCCAGAGACTGGATACAAGTTGAGGTCTCACTGGATTTTGTGTTTTTATTTATTAAATTTACCAATATAAGAAAGTGGATAAAAATTTGTAATATAAGCGAAATTAGTGTCCAGCTAAGGTTACTTTCTACTTCCAATCGATCATAAAATAAATCCACAAAGAAAAAAAATATAAAATTTCCGGCTTTCAATGTAACGTAGATGAAATGTACTAACCTAGAGTCCACCACTTTGATTTCGGTTTTGTTAGCCGTGTTAAAAGCTGACATCATGTAATGCTTTAATAGTAGATTCCTATCCCGAATGTTCTGCTTGGCGTATATAGTATAGTAAGCTTAAAAATATAAGAAAAACTGAAGAAAATGAAATAGCATTCGTCTGCATAGTATATGGGACACCGAAAGACTAAAATGTACGCAAATACAGGTTGTCTAATAAAAAAGCATTTAAATTTATTTTATTTTTTTATTATTTGTATGTATATTTTCACTTAAATTTACGTCATAAATTTTATTAAGGAATAAATAAAATGTTAAGTGTGCAGATGAGAAACAATACAAAATGATAGGATAAACATATGATATAATCAAAGGTACCATTATATGTTTTAGAAATACAATTAATTTATAAATGTTTTATATATGTATACTTATATGATTTTGTTGCTATATTTACAGTTATTTTATTGTTATCAATTTGGAATGTGGCAGCATTATTTTCTTTATAATTTGTTTAGCCAATATAAAAAAAGGGTTTACAAAATAAAATAATTTTACAATACCCCTCAATTACATTTATCATTCATTAATTTGCGTTTATATTTATACAATATTAATACTTTAGTACATAGTTTGTTTTGTCATTCTCAGCTAAAGCAACAAAATCATAAAATTAATAAATATTTTAATATTTTGTTTTTCCAAAAAAAAAAAAAAATATTTGTAATACTAAGTAAAAGTACATTTTAGATTATATTATGTTAGCATTAGGTTTCATAAGTATATTGCATGCTTTTTTCTCCTAGAACCTATAGAAAAATTATTCGTAAAATGATTTAGATAATATATATAATATGATTTGGAAAAATTTCGTTACCGAAACTGCAAAAGGCCTAAACTAACAACACTTCTTAAGCCTCCTTCGTTAAATCTTGTGCATTCGATTAAGTTATATGTATATGACCACGAAATGAAATACACGAAACGAAAGTAGAGATCTTATTAAAAACAAATTCAAAAACTATTATAAACGTGGTTTTTGCTTAAATTGTAAATTTGTTAGTTATGGCAGTTTGCGTCTTAATTGCCGATAATGTGTGTTATAATTTAATTGTCGTAATGTATTGACTTTAACGTACGTATATCTAATGTTTGTTTACACTATGATTTTTCACAACTTCAAATAAATAATTTGAAAAAATAAAACAAATAATAAATTTCATATTTCATAAATTGGTTAAAACCAAACTATGGTTAAAAAATATATGTATACATATATATTGTATAATTATAAATAATAGTACATCGTGATCTTAAACATTAAAACATTATACGATAGGTATTATTTATATATGCATTTTTTATTTAGTTTTTGATTCACAAACGCTTTTCTATTGATTTTTAAACGTCTTAACAGTAACTTTTTTAAACGATGGCGAAATTGTTTCACAGACAATTTATGGTTAATAGTGATTTCATTAATTTGTTGTTTTAAATCATGACTCAGCACCTCGAACGGATAACACAGTAAAGCCCATGCAATAGGCTCTAATTTATCAAATAACTAAACGGAATCATCTATAAACGGATACAATATTAATATTCGATTTTCAATCGATGGCAATAACAAACTTACCATGGTACCACCATTTAGTCTTTTTAGGATTTTTATTACAAGTCTTTACATACAGGGTATTATCTGGGGGACGTTTCTTTTCACGACAACTGCTTAGCATTGATGCTATGCTCAAACACACCGACTGAACGGATAGCGCTGGAGACCAGTCTTCTGTTAATATTGAAAGGCAGATATGACCGTTTGAATAGACATGCGGATGCACAGGAATATTGTTTCCAATAAAAGTTACTTCCGGCGAGTCAAATGGATATTTATTATTAAATTTAAATAACAATTGGAAATGTTCGCCTTCATATAGGGTACCTTCGAAGCCATCAATGTTTATCTTCCATCTGGAAATTTATGTTTAATTATTATTGATAAAAAATTTAAAAATAAATAAATTTTTTTTTACATTTTTGGCGCGTTACATTTGGAATATTCCTAACATTATTATCATTGAAAGATATTAAATACTGTCGAAATTAGACCTGTATTACTACATAGTTATAAGTGCTTATAAATTTACACTTAACATACTTTCCTTTACGTCTTTCATTATATGCTCGGTGTTTAAATGTATCTGAACTTTGCCTTTACAAATGTTTGATGACATTCAACTAAACAACATTGTGTAATTAACACGTTAAATTTTTAATTTATTCCTTTAAAAATCTCATAACGGTAAGTAATGATATCATACATGTATAGAATATTCTTATGAAAGGAATTCCCAATGGGTAGCGCGCTAATTTTTCAGGAAAGGGTAGCAGAATCTGGTCTGTTACACTACAATAAGCAATATGCTATTAAGTTGCCCGGCCACACATCAAATAATAGATCAAACTCACCTTTTTTGTTATTGTGTTGCTAAATAATACTCAGACGTACAGACCGAGGTGAGTTTGAAGAATATCAAAATACTTTTGATTTTCACTACATGTGTTGCATAAATCATATGTTATCTTCTTCACAACAACTAAACAATATAGTTTGAAGGTACAATTTTGATGTGTTACTGTGATAAGCTAAATAAATATTACCAACACATGTGCAAACTTGATTAGTTAAATTTGATGTGTCGCCATGCGCCAATAGTCACACGTCATGTATTATTGTAATTACATTGCAGTTCAGGAATTAATAAATAAATGCTAATTGAAGTTCGTTATAGTTATTTGAACACTATTTAACGAAATAATATATTCTCTAATAGGAGAAGAATTAAGATTCCGATCTGGTCTTAAATGCTAACACCTGTTTTGTTGTATATAAAAACCATATAAATTAAAAGAACTAAATTATTTACTGAAGTCAACATAGACTAGTGTGTTGGCTTATTAGACCGTAAGGCCACGGTTCAAACTGCAGGTCAGGCATCTTGAACAAAATGAAATATGAAAAATATTTCTTCGGCGACTTCCTCTCAGCAGATTTCTGGCAAAAACTCAGAGAGTAAAATAAAATTGCCATGAAAAGTTTCTCAAAAATCTTTTGTTCGGTTTCTTCGACTTTAAACTGTAGGTTAAGCCACTCATGTAAAAAATTAACACACACAACATGGTTGGTGTAAGAAGCTAGGTCATAATCCTGACTGAAGGGTTGTAATGGCCAATTATGTATTTATGTATGTATGTAAATTGTTTATTATATATAAAAATAAAGTGCATCAGTTAGTTACTGGGCGTTATTTTGATAGTTTTCAAAAGACAATACACATGTATGTTATAATAAATGCTTACTCTGATAAATTTGTGGCAATACTGTCGGTATCAACTGAAACTCCTGGTGGTGGTTCCTTGATTAATGACATCAATTCTTTCTGCAGTCTTTTCTGTAAAAAAGCAAGATATATTTTATTTGCTACGTGCTTAAACAAGTCATTCAGAATAATATTGTATTAGTCATAAGAACACTTGACGTCATTATTCAAAATTTAATTAGTTTTTTTAGTGATGTTTTTTTTTGCAAGTGATGACATATTATTTGAAAATTCTCAAATACATATAAGTTTTAATGTCTTTTGTTTTTTTTTTTATATAAAATTAATTAAAAGGCTTTTTCTGCAAAAAAAAAAAATAAAATAATAATGATTTAGATAGACTACGTCAATGGCTGTGTGTTTTATTTTCTTTTAATTCGATTAGATAAGATTGGTAGAACAGTTTTTAAGTATGTACTTTTCTTTTTTCAATTACACCCATTATAGCACACACACACATAAAATTGCTACAGCAATTTCTAATACGCTATACCTACTACTTTATGTACCATAAAGATTAACAAAATTATAATAACGAACCAAATGTTTAAAATTCAGGGTCTATAGAATCCGTTAGTTTAGTTTTTTTAAATTAAAAATAAATACTCTTTAATAAAAAGTATTTCGAATCGAAATTGAATACGGGCTTGAAACTTTGACAAATACATTCGAATATCATGGGGATATTCTATGTATTTATTGCCAAATTTTATGACAATTAATGAGTTTAGGGTCTGTTAGTTATTGTATGCTAAAATAATAAAACTGATAAGTTGATCTGATAAGTCAATTTCGCTGTAATATAAGTAAACCATAAGGATTGTAATCAATTATTCAATTTTGTATATTTTATAAATACGTATGTATACACAATCACACGATTCATGCACTTTAGAATACAAAAAAAAGTATGTGCTTCTTATCATATTCACTGCATTAGAGGACAATAGACCTGTTGTGATTAAAAATCACTTGATTTTTAATTTTAGTAAATGTATTCATAGGGAAATGAATTTTTTTTAATATTATGAGATATCGATCTAAAGGTTAAAGGCAATTGCTTGGTAATCGAAACGGTTTTTGTAGTGTAAGCCATTGTATTCAATAATTTTAGTATTTTCAATTAAATTAAAATATAAACTCAATCAAATAGTATATGAATGTATTGTAATAAAAGGGTACAAAAAATATTGTTTGAGAAAACATTTCAATTCTCTTCTTTATATACATAGTAATAGAACAGATCAACAAGTGAGCTTTTTACTTTTGTTTACACGAGTAATACTAATGCAATTTTAAATGATAATATTAAGAATCTAATTAAATGCTAATGAATCATTGTATTGTTTGGCTAAAAAAAATCCCTATCTCTAAGCGGATTAATAACGTAGTAAGAAAAAGTACAGAGAATAATAGTATTTGGGCAACAACAATTTATTAATTCATAAAAAACAGAAACTTAGAACTGAATTACATACATTTTGTTTAGCGACCAAACAGAGTTTTCTTATTTTAGCGATGAAACGCACTTAAATACATTTCAATTTTAAGTCATTCACCCAAAGTTTTATTTGAATGTATTTTGGACTTGACACACATTTACTAAAGTTTTTTTTAATGGAATAAGCGTAAACGACTACAGGTAACAGGTTTATGATTAAGCAGTTTTATATTCAATTTCATTCGATGAACAATTTTTTTTTTTAACTTTTTAAATAAAGAATTTTTCTTAATTGTTATACTTGCCTCCCAACGAGAATTATCCAAAACTAAAGGTTTTCCACATTTTGTTAGTGACTGTTCCGGTTCCCTTGGCTCGGATATAATCTCCGCTTTTGGCGGTTTGTCTTTTTTATTTTTAAATAATTTAACGATTTTGGACATGTTTTTTATCTCACTTTTGCTATTTTTTAATTCTTAAAATTTTTTTTAATAAAATTTAATAGAAATCATTTACAACATTTTTATATTAAATAACACTTAATGGAACTGAATGTAGTAGTAATATTTATGAGCTAATAATCAATTAGTTTAAAAATGTAAAAGTAATATTTTTTTATTTTTATTTTTGTTGGCACTTGTTTTATTTGCACGTTGTTTAGTGTTTTGCTTGCAACGCGAGAATAAATTGAATTTATATGAAAGTAGAAACAAATGCCGTCCGTATATTTTTTTTATTATTTATATACAATCTACACTCGTTTATACCATTTGCGTTTGCGTTTGCTGTTGTTTTTTATTTTTGTTTTTTTTTTAATTCTGTTATTTTGCGCTATCAAAAAGAAAATATTTACAATAATGAAAGAGGGAAAATAACAAAAAAAAAAAAAAAAAAAAAAGAAAACACCGACAACAACAAAATTAAAAAGCTAATAGCTTCATTTTTCTTTTTGTTTAGTTTTTATCACTTTGTATTTCTATTAAGCCTTTTGACAATTTAATATTTTTGCAGAAAAAGGAAAATAAAACTCCATAACATGATATCGAATATATTTTATACATATAGATTCATATACATACATATGTGTGTATTTACATTTATACGAGAGTCATCTGTAGTTTTACAATCAAAACTTAAAAGAAAAATTTATATCCTTTCACAAATCTATACAAACAAAGTATATCAGATTACTAATTGTGGTCATGATGGACATGTTGTATATGAATTAAGTAGAGTTTTAGGGTTAGGTTAGGTTAGTGGACGTGTACTTGTCAATTAAAACAAGTACAGTACCCGGAGATCGAATTGACCCACTGTAAAACGTCCTAGTTTCTCACACCACTTATGTTGTGTGTGTTAATTTTATACATGAGTGGTGCGACCTACAGTTTAAAGTCGACTCCGAACGACAGATTTTTGAGAAACTATTTTTCATGGCAATTTTTATTTACTCTCGGAGTTTTTGCCAGAAATCTGCTGAGAGGAAGTCGCCGAAGAAATACTTTTTGTATTTTGTTTTGATGTCTGGCCTGGGGCTCGTACACTGGCTTTACGTCTAATAAGCCAAAACACTATCTACTAGACTACGGCGACTTCAAGTAGAATTTTAAAGTAAAAGAATCCTTTTTTTCAACGAGTTTGAAATAAAATTAGAACATAATCGGTTAACGATTGTAATATAGTCTTCCCAATCATTTTATGTTAGTTATCATTTTCAGCTATATTTTGAAAATTAAAACTACGCAGTATGGATCGGTATGGTATGATATGGTATGTACTTCTTTAGCAACCTACGTTCTTTAGTGTATAATTTTTAAATAGAAGACAAAGGTAAATATAATTTGATTTTTGTTGTGTTATCTTATCTGTTTGCAAATGACTTTATTAGAAACAATCATATATATTGCAAAAACTGATAAATAGGAATGAGTTCTTATTTGTTTACTATAACACTCAAAATTTTAAATAAACAAAGGTTTGTAATACAGGTATTAAGATAATATTAATTCCACACAAATTCACACCTCTTTTCTGAATATATTGGGTTACATTCTTGTACATGTATTGTATGTCAATTAATTAATTAAAATATAATCATAGAATTATTACTTCTTCAGATTTTATTATAAGTATATGAACTATTTCAAATACTTTAAATATTGAACATAATTTTAGGTTATTACATTATTTTTATTGGCTTGTTCGGAAAGTAATTTCGTTTTTTTTTTTTTGTGGAAATTAAAGACAGTTTTGGTATAACGTCAATCAAGTGGTCATAAACTGTTGAATTTGATAAATTTAACCTCAATCCGATCTCACGTGTAGTTATTTGCCGGTTCACATCAACTAATGCCTCTTTTGCGTCTTTATCAGCTTCAACCGGCCTTTCTGAACGTGGTGCATCTTCGACATCAAAATTGCTGGATCGAAATTTAGCGAACCAGTTCTGGTACCGGAGTACTGTCAACACACCTTACCTTCTCCATAAACATCGGCCAATTTCTTTCTGGCTTGAAAAGCATTTTTACCCTTTCTGTAGTAAAACAGTAAGATACGTATGTCGTCGAAAATGCTGCTTATCGCTTATGGAATTTTTCACACACAAGCCTTGTTATATAAGCTTTCAAAGCATATAAAAATTATACGGCTTAAGTGTGAAGTTGGATGCAAAAAAATACAATTAAATCCTCTGTCGGGAAAAAACGAAATTACTTTCCGAACAACCCCATATAATAGATGGTATGTATGTATATTAAATATTTGTACGAATCCATGGTAAAAAAATTTATCCTAAATTGTTAAGAAAAATGAATGAAATGAATTCTTAAAAACAAATTTGCTGTTATTGTATAATACAACGTAAAAATAAATTAAATAGATTCAGTTTATATTTATCCATAAACTTTTTTGCATTAGAAATTTATAAAATAATTTCAATATAAGAAATTGATTAAAACAAAATGCAATAATTAATAAATTTAAATTAAAAACTATTATAAAATGAAAATAAAAAAGTGCATTAGGAACCTCTGATTTTAATATATAATGTTCGGAAGAATTTTATAATTGATTGAGTTTAATTGATTAAAATCACTTTCATTTGCATTCTAAATTAAAATTTTTCTATATTTTCAATATGTATCTGTATAATCATTAATTGAATCCAGCAAATAGACAGTCGACATTGATGTAGAACTCCTGAGCACAGATCTGTGTACGTATGATGACATTTTTTTTTCAGTTGAACAATTTAAATTTAGAAATAAAACAAAATTCATGTTATTTACAAATCACTTGTAGTACGCGTGATAAATTTAAATTCATTGACAATTTTACAAAATATATTAAGTCCAGCATTTAAAATAAACAAAACCAATTACAGTTTCTTGCACAATTACTTCTTCTTGTATAGGCTTTTATTTCAAATTGTAGGAAAAAAAAACGCCAAGTGGAATATAATTGAATTTAAAATTGTATGTTAATTCAAGCTCTTGTGCCTTACCAATAAGTTTATTCGCCTTTAACAATTCTAAACTGTTACTGATCGTTATTTACAAAATTTCAGTAAAAATTTTATTTTTTCAGCAAAAAGAGTAATTTATGAAAACTATTAATTTAATAGCCAACTGCATTCATTATAAATAAATTATTTTTGAAATAAATGTTTAGTGTTTCAGTAGGTAAGAATTATGTAGTGGAGACTTAAAAAAGTTAAATAAGACCAGAGAGAAAGAGAGAGAGCTTATTATATGATTCTTAAAATATTGAAAATATTAAAAAAAATATTTTTACAATACAAGGCTTTATTACTTCTTTTACTTCTTAAGAATGATATTGAATACAATTATAGATCGTACACCATATATTTATATCTGAAAAATAAATAGATATATGCAAAAAGATCTACTGTTTTATTCTTTTTCATCATCACTGCAAAGGCAAACCGCAATTAAAATAAAATGCTTTTAAAGAAAAGTGATCTTTTTTTTTGTAAAATTATAAAAAAGATTTGCATTTTTTTATTACACGCTCTTTTCACGTGTTGTATTCCCAATAATAAAAAACAAATAAACAAAAATAGTGCCACATTGAAATAAAATTAAATCGTATATAAAAATATATTTTCGTTAACAGGCACATGTACATAGTATACATTATAGTATATGTATAGCAAGCATGTATAGAATATTGAAGAAAAAAATCACATTTCATATAAAAACAATCAGCACTTTAAAAGAAAACTAAATTTAATTATTTCTATATTCAGTTTCATATTGCAAATTGTTAATTTCAGTTTATATAAGTAAAACACAAAAAAGAAAATATTAAAATCAAACATAAGTATGTCTCTACATAAACACATCTAAATACTAAATATATTCAATATAATGTATATTCTTAATTACAATCATTTTATGAAATATTTTGTTAATTTAATGAAATATTTATTATTTAACAATCATATTATAAGTTAGGTTAGGTTAGGTTAGGTTTAAGATCAAAATGACCCATTGTAAATACGTCCTAGAAGAGGGGGAAAGGGAGGATAGTGAAGGAGATAAAGAAATGGGAAAATGAGAAGAGGTAGGCAAGGGAGGATATAGGAAACGAAGGAAAAAATATGGATCACAAGCACACCTGGGAAACGTGACTATAAGCTTGATGACCTAACAGTTCTCAACTAGGTCAATCTACTTATGACTGTCCAAACCTTCAAAGAAGCCCCTACCCAGTGTTTTCAATATTAACGTACAAAGGTCAGGACAGTTGCAGAGGAGGTGTTCGATAGTCCCCAACTCCTCCTCATCGCAACATATCCTGAAACAGTCTAATCTGTTCCAGATCCAATAACTAACCTCATACTGGCCTTATCTAATCCCAGCTGCAAACCTGTTCTGACGCTATCTACATATATCGCTCTAACCCCAACTCCTCTGCTCTCTCCTCTGTGACCCATCCATTGATGAGGCCGTAGAAGTAGCAGATTGTGGAAACAGGACCAACTATTAAGTCGACCTCAGAAAGTGAACCTAATATAGTTTATGTTTGAGATCAATCAAATTGAAATTTATAGCAACGAAGCGTTCTGTGAACGTTTAAGTAGTAACTGATACATAAAACAAAGTGGAAATAATTGTATTTTTCAAAATGCCTTTAGCATTCCAAAAAAATATGCTTTTTGAGCTGAAAGTCTCCTTAGTTTATTGTTGAATAAATAAAGAAAAATTATAAAAATTAATTCAAAACAGTTCGTGCTTAGAGCGCTATATAGGGAGCTTTTATTATATTCAATAATGTATTAAAAATATGTCTATTATTTAAAAAATATCAATCATTATTTCTATTATTATGTTTTGCTATAAAATATAAAATCGTTATTAAAACTCCACAATTAAATATTTTTCTCTCTAGGTAGAAAAGTATTGCTAGTTTTTTCTAGTAAAATGCTCAGAATAAACATTTATTGTTAAGACACTTGACTTCAGAGATTCATGATTTCACCAATACAAACAAACAATGGCTGAAATAGTTTGAAATGTTTGAAGTTTTTATTCATAAATCGTATATAGATTTGGTAAGTGGTGAGGTGATGCTAAACGGCATTTCCGAACACTTAGACATACAACTAAAAGAGGAAGTCGCCGTAGTCTAGTAGGTATTGTGTTGGCTTATTAGACGCAAAGGCCTGGGTTCGAGCCCCAGGCCAGGCATCAAAGACAAAATACAAAAAGTTTTTTTCGGCGACTTCCTCTCAGTAGATTTCTGGCAAAAACTCTGAGAGTAAATAAAAATTGCCATGAAAAGTTTCTCAATAAATTAAAATATGTCGACTTTAAACTGTAAATTAAAATAAAATAAAATTAACACACACAACATAAGTGGTGTGAGAAACTAGGACGTTGTACAATGGGTCAATTCGACCTCCGGGTACTGTATTTGTCTTAATTGACAAGTACACGTCCTCTAACCTAACCTAACCTAACTACAAGAGAACGAAATAAATAACTTTCCGATAAGAACAATTTATCTCATCTTTGTTGACTACGAAAAGCTTTCAAGCAAATTAATCAAAATGCCATATGGTTTGCACTTTCAAATAAATCAAATAATCTGTTAAATCACGCGCAGCTAAAACGAAACATATGTTAGAGAAATTTGATGGACTTGCGTCAAATAGCAGTAGAAAACGGACTAAAGATCAATAGAAAGGAAAGCAGGTAGCGTTATAGCATACAAAAAACTTCGGAAGACGTGAAGTCCCAGTGATCTTTCGCTTCGACAAAAAAAAGTACATTATTGACCACATCAACCCCTTTAGCTTATTCACCACTCATATTTACGTAACTAGATACTACACTTTCTCGAAAGCAATAATTATTAATAAAAGTGTTTTAAATATAGGCGATTTAATACACATAAAAATTAAACACTAATGCATACACCGATCTTATTCACAATCTTGAATTAGATTTTAACACTCAATTTGTGCTAAGTAAGTGAGAGATAGTCTATTACTTGAAAATTTCTATTATAATCATAATCAAGAAAAAACCTTTAGTAGAATGCTTAAGAATCAAAACTTTCTTATATATTTTAAAAAATAATTTATTACAATTTATTAAACTTATTAAAATATCAAATTCTATTAAATGTTGTACGTTAAACATTTCACCACCTATTTATGTTTGTAAAAATGTATATTTATTACATAGAATTTACTTGAGGTTGTTGTATTGTTAAATAAACACAATGGGAAAATATTAAGTTATTTTTTGCTGAAAAGTCATAACTAATTAATTAATTAACAAGTTGAGAAATTGTCTTGTTGACTTATATTGTTTAATAAATTTTTTCGCCGTATAAAATATAATATTTAAAATATTTCAATAAAAGTGGAAAATTTCTAGTAAATAATGGAAAGTATAGATTACTTATAAGAGTGTGTATCTACTTGAAATTAATAAATACATATATCGTAAATGCTCTAATAATATGTAACACTTTACTACTTTACAAATTATTTTATAATAATTATTTGTTTGAATATAGGAACACAAATATTTCTTTTTTTGAGTAATCGAAAAGTGTATCATTTCGAATATTAAAACATTTTCTTTATATCACTTTCAAATTTACTTAGTTTTTTTTTTATTAATAAAATGTTGAATATGTATGTATGTATAGCCCGCCGTTTCTGTTCTCAGTAATTACAGAATTGGAAACTTAAACTTCAACTTTTGGACTATTCTAATACACACACGTATTTTTTATACCTATGCAAAGTTGATTTCCTTATAAATAAGACATACATATATTTATGTCTTGGGATTTAGATCAGTAAGAAAAGACCAAGAAAATCTACTGTAAAGTTTACCTACACATATACCTAGGTAGGCAGAGACAAAGATAGGAAACTCATTACAACAAATATAAATTAAATTAATATTTTTTATGATAATAATTAACAGCCATTCTAAGAATAATGTTAAGTTGTTATTTTCTTTCAAAATTCTATTAATAACCACAGCCTAATTTCCTAGTTTGAACACATTGCATCTATTTATTTTATTTTTATTTATTTCTTTTTGTATATAAAAAGTAATTTCATTAAGTAAATTTATGAACGAATTTCAACTCCTTTCTTGAAAGTATTGAATTTTATTTTAAATATAACGAACGCCTTTGAGAATTAATTAACTAAATAACTATTACAGTCAAAACTAAATTTTACCAAGTAATAACGCTTTACCATTGCATAGAAAAGATAAAAATATAACGTGATAACTCTCATTATATAAGTATATAAATGAGTGTAAAAGTTATTTATTTAATTTGATGAATATTTTTATTATTATAAATATATTATATGTATGTATATGTATACATCTATTTAATATGCATAACGTTATCTTTCCAGTAAAAAGTCTCGTGAAAATAAAGTGACGACATAAACGTTGGAGATGCTAGAAGAGACGTATAGCTAATTTCAAATTCTATTCTATAGAAATGCTAAATAGAATCATAAAAAATACCCACAATATTCATTTCCTTAAAAACATATTTTTGAATAAATCCATTTTAAAAGTTTTTTTTTGCAATTATCAGTAATTTTAGTTTCAATATGTTTTTTTATTTTTTTGGTTTTCAATATTTAAAAATGTACACACAGAGAAATCAAATATTTATAAACAAAATTTAAGCATTCGGCGTAAATAAATCATTTCACAGTTTTTATAAATATAAACATTTATGGATAATTCGTTATAACAATTTAAACTCTATGCATGAAGAAAAACATGTTTTGCAAGAAGTGCGTATATTATCAGTTCTGCAGAAAATGCAAAGATTACGATTTATCACAGAGAAAACATTAAAAGTGGATTGAACAAAGAATTATTGTATACTTTTACCATTCAATTTTTTTTTTCACTTTTATTGTTATTGTTAAAGTAATTGTTAATGTTATTTGTAATTCTTTCTTTTAAAGGGAAACAATAAATTTTATAAAACAAAGCACTCATCTGAAGAATGGATGGGCGTTATAATAAAATTTAATTGCAAATAAAAAAAAAAACATTCTCTTAATCGTTTAACCATCCATAAAGTGCATGGAAATTTTCATTTCTTATTTTATTAATTATTGCATGAGAAAGTGTTAATAAAAGCTAATCGTTTAAGGCCTTGGTTTACAATTGTATTTTAGCAGTACATAAGTATAACGATAGTTTGTTATAGCGTACTGTGTATTAATACTTTTATTTACCTAAACATAATAAATTTAAAAATGTAACTCATTTAAATAGTAGAACAATAGCAGAAGTAAACTACGCATAAACTATACTTCAGGGAAAACCTGTGGAAAATATTACTTTACTCCATTAAAGGTGCGACTGATACGCCCTAACTCATTTTTTGTTCTTTGGTACTTTTATACAGATGTAAAACCTTTGCGTCCCCTGATGCTGATATAACAGTGAGAATAATGTTTTCGTTGCTATATTGAAATTCAAAATAAAATTTCCTATAATTAACTATTAATTCATAACTATAAAATTTAGATGCTAGGCGTCACACTTACTAATGCTGCCTGTGTTTAAATTATTTTGGGAAATAATTATGTATTCTGCTTTGCATAGGGGCATCATTATTTACCAAAATAAATTGCATAAAATATTAAGCTCCTAGGTGTGATTCTTTCGTAGGCAAACGACTGTAAATTTTTTTTCTGTTTGATATTGATTTGATACTTTCGTTGATATAAGATTGGAGGTCCTAGCTATATACATATGTACATATATTTCTTTTGAGGTATGTATTTTTGTAAATGAGAATTCTGTATGGGAAGTGTTACGATCACTGTTCCATTGATTTTTATTTATATTATAAGTTTGTTTGTTTGTTCGCATACGCCCGTACAGCAATTGTCAGTATATATAATGTAATATATATATACATATATGCATGTAAATACATTTAAATAATTATATATTTATTGTATGACAAATAAAACATAATATTTTATTTCAACTTTATATTCTTTTTCACTTTAAATACCGTTATTTATTGTAAGAGAATTTTATATTTCAAAAAGAAAATAATTGTTGTTGTATGTTGTCGTTAAGAATGGAAATATTTATAAAATAAAACACAACACCGCACAAATTCGCGTGCCAGAAATAACTGATGCCAAATGGTCACAAACCAACTGATGAACACCCGCAAAATGAAATAAACAACACTAGACGCAAACACAAACGCTATCACGACTCGTTAAAAGACAAATGAGAAAACAAAAATAAAATTGTAATCAAAATCTGCAATAAAAATATGTTTTTAAAACAGTAAGTAAATCTTAAAGGCTGGTATTAATTGTTTTGCCTCTTATCGAGTAAAATGAGAAATAAAAATTTTAATGACTCAAAGAATAACAAATGGTTTGTAAATATTATTTTCTTCGATATACCAAGCAACTTTAATAGTTTTTCGCCACTAGTAAAAAGCTTTTATGCTCTTCTAAAAGTGTTTATTTACTTTTAAGTTTGTATAAAATGTTATTGAAAAAATTATTTATTTCAGTGTTTTAGTTTATATTTAAGTGGGAATTATTGCATTATATTATTATTAATCAAATTTCAAATAACTATTTAATAAATTGAAATTAAAATAAAACATTGTTCTTTTCGTATTTATTGTTTGCAGAAATCGAGCAATAAGTTAACAATTTGTCAATATCAGTTTAAAATAGAATATAATAACCTGTTTTTAATTAAATTAATATATATTTGCATAACTAATATCTCAAAACTTAGTCATTGCATAGACAAATATATACAAATTATTTGTTAGTATTACCGTTATATCATTTGCTTTGCAAAATTGCTTATTCTAAATATTTTTTGAATTGGAGGTTACTAAACAAAAACTGCATGAGTTTTTTTTTTCAAATTTGTTTACATGAAATAAACAAACGAAAACGAAACCAATAAAGAAGTAAAAAGAAAACAAATGCAATCATACGTACGTAGGTTTCTAAATACCATCATACATTGAACGTTTGCATTTATTACTAAGGGAAATAAATGAACTGGCTTGTCTTACACTACACTATTAAAATGTTGTCGATAAATTGACATTATATTGGTAACATAATTTATATGCTGCAGGTTCTTAATCTCTACAATTTTTTAATATATATTATTATCGAGCGGATAGTTATTACCGTTAACGAAAATAAGAGTTCAAGTTTTAAACAGCAATAAAGTGAAATAATATGAAATAATGCGGCACTATATAGGAATATTCTAAAATGTTGAAAAGTATACTCCTTTGCGGATTGCATAATATTAAAGGAGTCTTCAACAATTTAATGTCGACTATCATACTAACATATCTTTCAGTTTTTCGATATGGAGTGTTTCTAAAATAGGAAACTGTGCAGAATCAGCCAACACTTATTTCTCATTCTCTAATAAGCAACACAAAATTTTGTTAAAGAAATTCTTTTGTACATTTCTCCCTTTTTCGCCTTAAATGTCAGCATTTGTCAAATACCGTAAAGATACAAATTTGTTTTGCGGTCTGTTTTTACTTGTAAACCATTACAATGAATCTCTAATAACATCTCCAATTTGTTTCCTTCTGTGTAAATATTTTCATTTAAAAATTAATACATTCTTAATTAAAACCATACATATAATAAATGTATAAGAAGCCCACTTCTTCCGTGGCTAACTTGCAGACGCCTGGTAGTATTAGAGCTATACTGTTTATAGTAGGTTAGGTTAGGTTAGAGGACATGTACTTGTCAATTAAGACAAGTACAGTACCCGGAGGTCGAATTGACCCATTGTACAACGTCCTAGTTTCTCACACCACTTATGTTGTGTGTGTTAATTTTATACATGAGTGGTGGGACCTACAGTTTAAAGTTGACTCCGAATGACAGATTTTTGAGAAACGTTTTTCATGGCAATTCTATTTACTCTCAGAGTTTTTGCCTGAAATCTGCTGAGAGGAAGTCGCCGAAAAACACTTTTTGTATTTTGTCTTTGATGTCTGGCCTGGGGCTCGAACCCTGGCTTTGCGTCTAATAAGCCAACACACTACCTACTAGACTACAGCGACTTCATACTGTTTATAGTAGAATAAATAAATTTCCTGATAATCGAAATGTATTCGGCAGGAATTTTTCATAAATAAGTATTAGAACTATATTGTTTATAATAGTAGAAATAAATTTCGTTTAAACCTGTGTACAATTTCTTTGAGCGTAACTAAATAAGCCTGTATACTATACATGCATAATTGTTGCTCGTATTTATAGCCCAATGCTAACGACGGTTTTTCTATTCTTTTTTTTCACTTCCGTATTAACATGTCAAGTTGATGGTATTCTTAACGGATATTTGCATTATATGTTGCATGTTATAAATACATTCTTATACGCAATTCACTAACAAAGCAACTGCAGGCTGTCATTTTTCACTGTCATATCTGATTGTTGCATAATACAGTATTTTTTAGCGAAAATATCTAAAACGAAATACGCTATAATCTTTTTCAGATGTGGCGTTACAAGTAAGTTACCAATTATGTCTATACGTTTTTTGTATAAAGGAATAAATAGAAATATATCGATACTATATCGCATTTGATAGTTAGTTAATATTTATGTTCCTAAGTTGACAATGATTTACATTTTTTTAAATTTAATTTATTTGTAATAGTTCCTTCAGATAATGATAGGAAGGAATGTAATGAATGAAATATTATGCCTTATCTTGAAGCGTTTTGTTCTGAAAACTGATAATCAATCATAGGTATATAACATACTGCGTCTCATAAATATATACACACATGCTCTTTAGTTGATACCTTAGTAAAAGGAAAACATAATTTTTTTATTGCTTGATTTTATTTTTTATTTTGAAGTACACCTATAGTACTTTTGCCAACATAACTAAATCAGCATAAATAAGCAACATAAAAAATAAATTAATTTAATAATAATTCGAGCCTCCTGTTTTTTGAATAAGATTTGTCTGTGATACTGCTAACCAGTATTGCAAAACTGAAATTTTGATGTAGTACTGAATAACTGAAAAAGTACTTTTTTGCATCAAATAGTACTTTTGTAAAAGATACATACATACATACATAATTGTTCATTATAACCCTTCAATCACGATTGCGACCTAGTTTCTTACACCACTTGTGTGTGTTAATTTTATACACGCGTGGCGGAAACTACTGTTTAAAGTCGACTCCGAACGACAGATTTTTGAGAAACTTTATCGTGGCAAATTTATTTCCTCTCTGAGTTTTTGCCAGAAAAAAGTCGTCGGAGAAATATTTTTTCATATTTTGTTTTGATGGAGATGTCTGCCATTCGGTTTGAATCGTGGGCTCACGTCTAGTAAGCCAGCACTGAGTATGTGCATTCTCCTATGTACTGAAATATTGTCTTTCTGGCATATAACTTCTTCATTGGTGTTACTCTCCAAAAATTACACCAGTTTTTATTTCAACGTGTCAAGGTTTCTGCAGAATTCATCGGATAACTGCTAAATGTCAATTAAAAAAACCGTCCTTGTAAAATATTCCACATTCCAGGAACTAACCGCAACCAAAATTTCATCAGAAATAAATGGAGGTTCCTTGTAACCTATAATAACTGAAACCCAATCTGATCATCAAGATTGAATTTTTTCTCATTAAAAAATCTACCTAATTGAGAAGAAAGAAATAATTAGACCAGAACATGTTTCAAAATTCTAAAACTACCTTTTTCCATTTTATTTGCAAATTTTTCTTCCTAAACTTCACTAAAAACAATAACAAATAAGTTCTAGATCTTGGTGCATGCTCTCAATCAAAAGAGTAGATCTCTTGATGTTTAAAAGTATCTGTATTTTATGAATATATACGATACTCGATTACAAACATATGCACTAAACATTAAATAACTTTAAATACGCAATGCAGTAATAAAGAAAACTTTTTTACGTTCAACATTTACATACTCGTACATTTCCTTTCGTGGAACTTCTTACAACGCCTGCAAGTAACATACTGCATTGCATTGTAATATATTTTTTAATAAAAGGCACACTACATTATTATGACAAACTTAAATAAATACATGTTGTTGAGATCTACGCCAAGTTTACACGATACAGAATGAGAATAAATATCTTAGAAGAGATTATTTCGCCTGTAAACGATTAGTAAAATAACAATGAATGCATCCAACATCCCCGATCTAATGAAAAAAAATTAAATATTTTGAAGAGCAAAGATAGTCATACGACAGCTATGTTTCCACCCGTATTTTTCCAGATTTTTCAAACACTTAAATTTTTACGCAATAAAGTATTTTATTCACTTATTTATTTCTTTTTTTTTGATTCTTAAAATCAGTTGATATGCTGAAACCGAGCAGCAACATCAACGATGGTAAGTAACGAAATGGCACAGGATAGAAAAAGAAAGTAAAGGTCTGCAGACTGCTGAATGTCGTGACTAAGTTGACGAAATGAGTAGGAGAAAATAAGGTAAGGTAAGAGGTATTGAGTAGAAGAGGTGAGGAATGAGGAAGTAGAGGAAACAGAAGTCTGGTTAAAAAACAATACATATATTACATTATCCTTTCTATAAATACAAATTTAAGTATATTTCTGTCACAACATTCTACAAAGTAAATCAATAAAAATTAAATACATTGAACAGCGCAAAGATATTATCATTATATCTGCTATACAGATATTCTAAAATTTATAATATACAATTTCATAATTTACAGATTATATGAATATTAATTACATAAATTGACATGTATGTATAATCTAATTTGTGTAATACATTTTACTGTACAATAGCTTATAAAAGAAAAAAATATAAATAAACAGTGAATTTTAAATAAAACTGCAATGTTTAAGATAAAATATACTGTTTGCTTGTGAATTAAAGTAAAAATTGTGTAAAAAATTAAATGACTTTATAAGTCATACTTTTTATTACTAAGGAGGAACGAAACGCGACAATATTTCCTCATTCTGTATTATTATATAATTTCGAACATAAACCATTATACCCACCGAAACAAAATTGATAAAGTTTCAATGAACTCTTAATAATTACTGGACATACCAAGCACAAAATTATTTGAGATTTTGTAGAGCAATAAATGTATAAATAGAAAGTTTCTTATATTAAATGTTTTGTTGTACTCCCCAACTTTGTCACCGCTAAAATTATAAACTAAAATAATTATTTATTCTGCTGCTACAATATTTATTTGCTATATAACGAAATTCTAAATTTTCAAACATGTGAAACCATGATTAGTACCATAATTTGTAATTTTTTTGATCTTTTCAATTTAGGTATTTAATATAATTTACCATTTTCTATATTATAAAAGACTATAATCGTTCTACGTACAATACACATATTCTTTGACATTTGTGTCAGCTTATTAGACGTAAGGCCACGGTTTAAACCTTATGTCAGACATCAAAACGAAAATATGAAAAAAAATTTCTTCGACGACTGCCTCTCAGCAGATTTCTGGCAAAAACTCTGAGAGTAAATTAAATTGACATGAAGAGTTTCTTAAAAAATCTGTAATTCGGAGTCGACTATAAATTGTAGCTCCCGCCACAATCATGTATAAAATTAACGCATAAGTGGTGTGAGAAGCTAGGTCGTAATCCTGATTGAAGGGTTGTATTGACCAATTATGTATGTATGTATGTATGTAAAGTTTATAGCCATAAATTCTTTAGTTTTATCCAATTCTAAACATAGCAAATCACAGAAAATGATTTTTAGTTTAAGATTTTATATCGTACAAAAAGGTGATTGACTACAAGCAAATACAAAAATATACGCTAACATACGTCAAACCATGGTTATTAGAATAAAGCCAGTTCTGTTTCAAAGCCTTTGGGTATTAGAGTTCTCAATCACAAATTATATTTTTATGTTTTCCAAGTTTGATTCAATAATTTAGGTTATCATGCTACGAATAATAAGAGATAATTTTACTAGGAAATGTTCCCTAACAAATGTAAAGGAGGTGAAGAAAAATCCAAGAGCAGAGTTTGATAATAGGTTTGATAAAAATAACGAAATATTTTTGATCCGCTGCAACTACATATAATGGCATCTGTACAATGCTTGCAAATTATAATTGTTATGAGACTGCAGTATTTGTAAAATATGGTATTCCCAAAAGTATAAAAAATTATATAAAGATTTCAAAAATATTTCAAAATTACAAGGGTTTTGGCGGTAATTCATGAAATGGATCAGTTAATGTCATTGTACAAATTTGGGATTAATGACAAGAAATGGTAGTGGGGTTTATTTACCTCCTTGGTACATACGGCTATTTCAAATACTTAACACTTGCATATACAGTGAAGACAACAGAATACATCAGTTACTATTTTGACGTACAATCTCTAATCACTATCTTATGCAAAAAACGAAAAAACTAGCTACTGCACATCCGTCATTATCACGTATTAAAGGCTTGCAGGTAGAACGCGCCATTTACATTCTAGGAAAGCTTTCAAATGGTATATTTTGTGTGTTTGCCACAACAGAAGCCGTTGGAGTTAAGTGTAGACACTTTGCATTGACAAATTGTGGTTTATAAAATTTCACTCATAACACTGTACAAAAAATCCTAATTTTATATAATAAAGTTTTATTTGTCGGTCTAGTTTGGTTTTAAATGGGCTAAGGCAAACGATTACGTTCTCTCCGCGTTATCTTAGGTGTGGTCGTCTCCCACCTTGGGGATTTCATTCCCGAAAAATTTTGTTAATTAAGCCGAAGAGCTTTTTAAGTGTATAGTCTACGATCATCAATTTTCCTTTTCTTAACTTTTTTCCAACAGACTCCTAGTTTGTAATTTGCCACAGACTGTGACAGGTCGTTTGTTCTGGCTAAAATATGCCACATATGTAACGAAGACATTTATTTATGGACACCAGAACACAATAATGCACAAGAGTGGATTTTACGCATGCTCCGAAAATCCGTGTAATACCCCTCATATATTAGAAATGATTAGATTTTATAATGTTAAATTCGTTTTCAGCTGGCATTGTTTTTTTTTCAATCTTTTCCTTGTACTTCTTTTCCTGGTTTTTATGAAACTGTGAATAGAATGTTTCCTTGCCTTTACATAGCAGTTAGACATTCGAGACACATTTTCAAATATCTTTCTGATGCTGTTTCCTACTTTATTGAATATCTAATAACATTTAATTATTGCCTTATTTAATATTTTTAAAATAAGGGGATTTACACAAGTAATATTATAAGCGGCCGGCTATACATTCTTGGCTATTATGATGTACCTCAAACTCAAATATGATTTATGAAAAATATAATTAATGCATTTTGACACCATAAAAAACACTCAAAACTTGGCTCTACTATAGTTATAGTATACTATACAGTACTGTAGTTCAGAGCATAGGACAAGGAACAGTTTTCGACAATAAAAAAACATTTCAGTTTAATTTATGATTTTACAATTAAGTTACTCTAAGTACCATTATTCTTTTTACTAGTTTGCATTCAAATCAGAATTGCAATTCAATTAAGAAGTTACAACTATAGTTCAATGGATGATAGGCTCTTTAAAGGAGACATTAAGTGACGGGTGAAAAAAATCAATAGAAGTTGCATTTACACATTAAAAAAAATTTTCGCTTTTTTATTCAATTCAAGAAAACTGCTTTTAGGTGTCATAAGATTTAATAGTTCCTTTAAAGGTATTACACTATAGTAAACACAAATTTCTTTAACTTTCCTTTGTTAGATTAAAAAAATTATTTAACTTCTTTTGTAACAAAGTATCATCATACATTCATTGTAATGCAGGGGCAGACAACACTTTCAGGTTCACGAATTATAGCCAAAAGAAAGGGTAGTGGTACCGACTTACCTCACTTGGTGACATAGATGACATTTTTCCTATTAATCTTTCGAAATTAACAATCACTTTTATAATCACACACCACAATAAAATTAATTTTTGTTAGCTAATGCTCCGAAATAAATTGTTTCAAAGTGTTTTTTGTTTGTTTCTTTTATATTAAGTTCTGAATAAAAAAAACTATATTTTTCGTAAATTTTCCTTAATTGTTGACATATTCTGCTAAAAATTTTCTGTTGACGTTTCTCGCTGTTCTATAAACCTTTGTTATCGTTTGCTTTGCTTCATATTTCGTACCATGTAAGACAAAACAAAGAGAATGAAAATAAATGCAACAGTTTAGCGATTTTTATAAATACATACAGCGTTTTTAATCCAAGAGAATAAATTTGGAATATAATGAAAAAAGGGAACGATAAATAAAATATTGAAATGTTATTAGTAAATATTTTGTTCAATTAAATCTATGGTATACAGATTTTTGTTTGTATTATGAATGAATACAATGAATACGTACTTTATTCCCTGACTGTATGTATATCATCTATACTATTTGTCTTAACTAAAAAATAATTTAAAAAATGCATTTTCGTACTATATAAAAATAAAAGAAGTTAATTAATTTATTTCATTAAAAATTATTTCTTAATTAATATTAGTTTCTAGTACGCTATATTATATTCATAAACCAGATTCGAAATATTGTGATTACTAGTATATTCCATTAAATACAACCTTGTTTTCGACATACTAAATACAGTGCTACCAACTTGAAGAATTAGTATTACCTGTTCTCATCAAATATATAAAAAAAAACGGTAACAAACTTATAACAATTTTTAAAAAGTTAGTAACGATGAAAAACATAATAAAAAGTAATCTTTTGGACAAAAAGTAAACAAATCATTTTTGGGTGTAAGGTAAGTAAGTTTATGAATTAAGAAGAAAGTGGAAGAACTCCCAAATATGTAAAGAAATAAATGACTGCCGAACTAGCCAATTTAACCAAATGACACTGATTATTTTCTTTTACTTAAAATGTATTTGAATATACATATACAATTAAAAAACTATCGTATTGTATATTTGGTAGCCACCAAAAAAAGATTGGCCAGATACCTTTGAAAACTTCTTCCTTTTTAATCAAAAATCTAATTTTCGCAGAAAGAATGTAGACTGTATCCTTTGCATATCTTGCATTAAACTAACTACAATTCTTGTTTCATCAATATTGTCACCAATATTGACATAAACACATATAATTTGACATCAAAAGGTTGTTTTGCAATGATAGAAATTACATTTTTAAATGAAAACGTGTTCCAGGTAGTTTGCTCGCCTTAGTAGGTAAAGTGGTTACCAACTTTATCTGCGAGGATAGCTTAATTTTATAACTTCCATCTTCGTTCTTGGGTACACTAGGAGCTGAGAACCGAGCTGAAAGTCCTGGCTGCCAATGATCGTTAAAATTGCTATTTTAGTCATAGAATTTATTCATAAGATTAAAGGAATACCGACAAATAATATTTCATATAAAATTTAAATTTACGATGCACGCGGTTATCGTAAGGATAACGTAAAGCATTATTGTTTGATATTTACAGTTTTAAAATTTAATCATTTTTCTCTCAATTGAACCTCAGGAACTGGTGAACTGTTTATAACAGTCCTTGTGATAGCAAAATTAACTTGCTTTCTAAAGGAATTGTGTTATTAGTATTTTTTCTACATACTATGGCGTCGAACACATTTAAAGGCCACCAGTATGTAGGCGCAATCAAGTGTTGATGCCAGCGATTTGATCGTGTATGAATGGACTTATTATGTGATTGTACGCTTTGCTACAGTGATGTCAAACACAATTTGATATTTTTCTGACCAGTTTGCATCATGCGAACAAATAATTAGCTATAATGCTTCTTTGATTGAATTAAAATCAATGGATAGATTTTTAATAAAAAACACTTTATTTAATAGTTGAATCTAAATAGAAAGTAAGTCTACAATTTACTATTTCCAAGTAGTAAATCATGAGCCAGTTTGACTGCATATTTTGCAGTACCAGGCGCAGTGGTAACACCGTAACCACCATGTCCATAATTGTGGACAACTTTAACGGAACGACCATTTGATCCACGAAGAATTTCCGATTCTACACGTACTACAGCACGATGTGGTCTTAAGCCAACTAATTCACGCTCAATTTTAGCAGTTTTTAGACTAGGTAGTATATTATAGCATCGTTCTTTGATAGCCATTGAATCGTATTTACAAACATCCGTATTAAAGCTTTCAAGCTGACGACAACCGCCAAGAGTAACAGTATCAAAACCAGGTACAATATACGTGTCATAATCACCATAAAACGCTGTCTTAATCCAAGGTGCACGAACTTTGATAACTTGTCCACGTACTGGCACCAATTGTCTGTCATAGCATAGTTCCTTAGCTCCTAAGCCTGAACAATTCATAACTACATCAAAATCTTGAGCAAGTTGTGTCAATGAATTGACGTGCTGGAAATGGACTACACCTCCGGCTTCGTTGAATCTGAAAATACATGCAATATTTTGGAGAATATTTATAAATAAAGAGAAATATTTTATCAATAATTATTGACTTACTTTCTTGTAGCGTATGCTAAAAATAGTCGACTTTCTGTTAGACATGTTGTAAAGAAAGAACCATATTTCCAATCGCCATGACATAATTTCAACTCTTCTTCAGTGACGTTTCGGTAAATAGGCAATAATTTCTCAATATAATGGTTCTGCAGATAAAATCGAAAAGTTATTACACAGATTTTTTTTATTTTACATATGTATGTATGTACAAACATTTATGTTACAATTAATATCTATTATTGAAATAATAAATTTGTATGCTTATACTACAAGTATAATCACAATTTACAAGCATTTTTCTGATAATCTTAAACATTTTTAAGGTTATTGATTTTGACAAACATCTCTATTGCAATTGTAATTTGATCTCAGTGCAATTGAAAAATGTTAATTTTCCAGATACAAATTATAATTAAGCAACACAGACTGTACTTGTAATCGTTATTAAGCTAAAAACAATAAATACATATTTTATTAAATACATATGATTCGATAAAAAATCAACAAAACAAAAATCTGTTTTTAATTAATAAAATTTCTTAGTTAACCCTCAAGCGCGCAAGCAATTTTTATTGGTCAACTTCATCGCAGTATTATGATTAAATAAAACAAAACTAATCAAACAAATTAGTGTAATGCAAATCTATGGAATGTGTGGATTCGATAGAAATGTCTTACAAATGGATCATTTACATTTAAAACGCTAAAAATGTAAGAGCGCTAAAAATCGGCTTGCGTATTAAACTCTATATATATATGTATATCTCATTTACTTTGCAATCACTTGACTACTCAGTATGTATGTATTTTTTATAAGCAGTTATAATTACAGTCGAACATCTAAAGAGAATATATATATTTTCCCTTATTTTGCACATTGATTCCGAAAACACAGCGTATTCGTTCCAATTGTATTAATTCTAATTTGCATTTTCAAATATAGAATTACTTTTACATATTTAAGTTTGGCATTCATACTTTCTTTTTCCACATACAATTATTAAAACAATTTTCCGTTTTCTGAGAAGGAATTAAAATTTAGTAGATAACGATGAAGAAGATTTTGTGAAGACTTGGTATATATGTATATGCCGCTAATACACTACCCATGTATATTGTGGCACATATATTCATCAATTGATGTACTTTTAATTATTGTGAAAGTTAAAAGAAACGTGCTGATTAACGTATTTGAATCTCTAAATAATTAATTCTAATCTAATTGAAGGTCTTTTTTAAGGAAAAGAAATGAACAGAAATACAAACTAAAATATAATTTTACAATTTTAGCTAAATTTAAATGCGAAGAACTTTTATAAAGACAAAAAAATTATAAAAATATGGATTGACTGTCCTAGATGTCATAGTAAAGACCACATACTTGAAATATTTCTACTTCTGAAAAGTTAATTTGGATGTAAACTGCCAATGAAATGGGTACAAACTATTATTTCCTGTATTATCAATACAATGATTCGCAAAATAAGTAAGGCACTTATGGAATTGTCTTCACAACTTCCCTATTTAAAAGTATAGAAAAACATAATCAAATGAATTAAAAATAAAAAGTACTTTGATTGAAATATGTTTGTTAAATCTTATTACGCAAATACTTAGGAACTATGAAGTTTTTGTTTAAGAAAAAATGTTTATCAAAACTGTGTATTTGAGTTTTCAAAATGAGCCGCGGGACAGACAAAATATGTTTAAAGAAGTTCGACTATAATTATAAAAATTGAGCTCTGGGTAATAGAATAAATAGAATCATATCTAATCTAAACATTATACTTCATATAATGTTCTCAAATAAGCCTCCCATTCGATTTAATATAAGTTTGGAATATTTTGAACTAATTGCCGTTATAATTTTTATAAAAAAAAAATCTTATCACTGTTCATAACATATTCAATGATATGCATACTCGTAATTGTCAATTAAAAATTAAACAGCAGTAAAGATTAGAAGAGCTACCATAAAATAATAATAAAAAAAATTTCACTAAATCGAACTGGGATAATTTAATCTTATCAGAAATTGAATTGAATCAGTTAAATTAGAAACTTACACGAACAATAGATGGCGATATACTAGAGAAAATATAGCCGGAAAGTTGACAGACACCAGCTAAAGCGGCTTCCTTAGAACGGCGTATGTCATCCCAATAGTAAAATGCATCATTTATCCATTGCCTGAAAATAAAATGAAATTATCTTTTAATCAACCCTTTCTCTTTTATAATATGTACGCTTATGTAATACTGTGTAATTTCTTTTGTTGGTCCCATAAAACTGGTACTTGGACGGAATATGCCAGCAGCAACGTAACTGGTTGTGTCCTCATTGAAACGATCGGCCAAGATGGTCACTTTGGCATTTGGAAATGTTTTTTGTAATTCCAATGCGGTTGTTAAACCAACAATACCGCTGCCTACTATGCCGAAATGCATTGTTGTTTGCCAAAGAATTGTAAGCAGGACGTAGAACCAAATTGATTAAAACCCAAAACTTTCCGATTTGGATGTTATTGAGAGATTAAAACCCAAAATTTTCCGATTTGGATGTTATTGAGAGATTAAAACCACGCCGTGTTAACAGGCCTTCTGACAAATAAATACTGTCCAGTACTATTTTTCATGTCTTAATATATTAATAATGTACAGAGAATTTATTATTTTTCTTATCATTTCGAATCGTTAAGTGAGTGTATATGAAAATTATATTGTATATGCTCTTGCCACTCCAGTGTTTAGATTAAATAAAGAAAAAAGAATACAATGAGGAAAAACAGAGACAAATAAAATTTTCAGCTGTTTGTTATCATGAATGGATTTTTAACGATTCAGTGTCATCTAGTGGTAATAACAAGGAACAAATATTTATTAAAAGCTTTTTATACAGCACTCTGTTGGCGGTACAAAATATGAATTGACGAAGTATTAAGATATGACGTATTGACAATTTTTTTTCTTTGATAATTATTGATTATTGGAGTATTGACGACGCGTAAAAGTATTTGAAATTAATAATTTCTTAAAATTCTAAAACAATTTGGACGACTACATCATCGGATCTAAGATCTATGGATTATTTTTTGAAATTCTGCCTCGTATTCGAAACAACCAGGGAAAATATAAATAGATTTTAACTGAAGGACCAGCCAGCCACTCATGTATAAAATTAACAAACACAACATAAGTGGTGTAAGGAGCTTAGTCGTAATCCTGACTGAAGGGTTGTGTAATGACCAATTATGTTATGTATGTGAGAAATTAAATTCGACATTAAATATTCGAAATAGATCCACAATTATGTCGAAAGTTCATTAAAATTTCCCAAAAAATGTTATTTGAAACTTTGTCCTCTTATTCGAATTTCGAAACAACAATGGAAAATATAAGTCGACTTTAGGTCTAGCCAGTTATGTATAAAATTAATAAACACAAGTGATGTGAAAAGCTAAGTTGCAATCCTGACTAAAGGGTTGTTTGTAATGACCAATTATGTTCTGTATGTATGTAAACAAAATAAATTGGACATTCGATTACCGAAATAGATCCACAATTATGTCGACAGTTCATTAAAAATTAAAAAAAAAACATTTCTATTTGTAACCTTGTCCTCGTTGGATATTTGTCAGATATTATAATAACAACATGATAAATTTCAAAACAAAAGTTATGTTTAATTTGTATTTGAAAACGTGACTCAAGCTTACAGGACACTAACTAAATATACATTAATGATATTTATAACCTTTTATCGTCGTGTAGAAATTGACTTTAACTGTTTACCCGATAGTCATTGTTCAAGGAAAATATTTTATTTTTAACGATGAATATTTAAAAACATCGAGCCGTTTGCGTTTTTAAATTTTGAATTAGAAAATGAAACTTAATTTCAGAAAACATTATTTATGTTATCACAGAGAATATACACAAGAATTTACACGAAGTTAGACAGTTAAAAATTAATATTTTTACATATGTATGTACGTACATAAATCAATAGTGAAAACTTGATTGTTTAAATTCCATTTATATTAAAGAAGTAAAAAAGTCCATTGCATAATAAATATAGTTTAAATAAAACAAAGAATATCAATTCATATTCATACTATTTATTAAAGAATCCTCTTAAAATTAATAAAATCTTAAATTAATATGTTTTAGTAAAAACTTTTTAAGGTTTCGATAATAACGATTCCGTTCAAAAAATGTTATACTACCCAAACGACATTTAAAGTTGATGTACGCCAAAATATTGAACAAGATATAAAAACCGATAAGACATAAGACGGAGTACATATAATTAAGATTCTCATAGCCTATCAGTTTAAGTAGATATTTTGGCTTTTTTAAGAGGCAAAAAACTTCTTCGGGTGGACAAATTGAATCGGGACGATTAAAATCAAACAAAGCCGACATTAAACCTTCTATGGAATGTCGTATATAGCCACTATACATTAAAATTTTCTCAAACATCGACAAGTCGGGATTGCTAACGCTATGGTTTGCAAACATAATCCAACATGATATAAAGCATGGACCCAAAAACAATGAATTCTAAAAGTAAAGAATTTTAAATATTTACTGTTTCAATTTCAAAGAAAATGATTCTTAACATACTAGTAAATTTAACCGCGATGACAATGCTAGACCATAGCTGGATGATATCATCGATGTAAGCAATGTAACCAATAGAAATAATAAAAATCTATTTAGTTCCGCAGGTTGATCCGTTGCAAAATATAATGTGGCTGAACTAATTGAACCCAAAAGAATTATATCCGGAATTTGTGATGTGATCAGCGCCACAAAATATGAACTTAATCGATACCACTGATTAAAATATTCTCTTCTTAAATAGTTCATTTCAAGAGGTACTGAAAAAAGAAAACAAACAATTAATTGATTTGATAAATAAATACAATGTATCTAAGATGTCTTGCTTGGTCTAGTAAGACAAATTCCTATATATGTATATATGTATATACATTAATAGACGTTCGTTTAACCGTAGTAGTATGTTTTTAATTAAAATTAAATAATTCTCATTAACCAAATAATTCGCATATATATGAGCTAAAAAAACCATACAAATATTATGCATTATATTACACGTATATTATAAAATGAAAAATTAGAGAACATGCGTTTGAATGCAGTTTTTTTCAATTTAAAAGAAAGAAAAAAATATTCAAGAATAAAAAATCTTAATAGCGTACGTTGTGTGGGGCTATCCTTATTATATACTATTAACCGAAAGTATTATTTGTGAAGTGCTTGAATATCAATACCTAACCAGGATTCATAGTTTTTCTGCTTAAGGGCAAATTTGTTTATCTTCTACGTAAATTTTAACAGAAAGAATTTCCCATAAGAATTCTCCTACCATGGAAGTAGATCAACATGTATGTATGTACAGCCCTTTATCTGGTTAAAAAATATATTGGGCTTCAGAATTTTGTCAATTTTTGTGAAAAGGTTACGAAAAGAATTCTAGAAGTTTAAAATCTGATGCTGAATTCGTTCAGAAGATAACGCTCCCTACTTTACACGCTGCACCAAAATTTCGCTTGGATTGTACAATGTTTGTTTGGCCTGTTTAGCAGCGCAAACTAAACTTTTATCGTACAAAAAAAATTATTCCATTCATCGGTCCGTGACACGTGGATTTGGGAAAATCTCTCACTATGTAACTTAGTGAATCGTGGATTAGACTTAGTTTTTATTCCATTTAATCAAGAAGGTATCATTTAAAACAAGGGCGATAGATATATCAGCAACTAGAAGAACATACATAATTGGTCATTACAACCCTTCAAGTCAGGATTACGACCTAGTTTCTCACACCACTTATGTTGTGTGTGTTAATTTTATACATGAGTGCCGGCACCTGCAGTTTTAAAGTCGACTCCGAACGACAGATTCTTTTGGTAAACTTTTCATGGCAATTTTATTTACTCTCAGAGTTTATGCCAGAAATCTGCTGAGAGGAAGTCGCCGAAAAAATACTTTTTTGTATTTTGTTTTGATGTCTGGCCTGGGATTTGAACTCTGGCTTTTCGTCTAATAAGCCAACACACTATCTACTAGACTACGGGTACTCCACTGGAAGAACAAGTTTCCTTAATTTCCTGACATTTTTGTCGAATTTTTCTTTTTAATTCCATTTCGTTTGATCCTAATTTCACAGTTTTTGTCAAGTTTCAGGTAAATAACTTCTTATCACTCATTTAGAACGCATTATTATTATTCTATTGGAATATTCCTTTTGCTTGAGACTATTGAGATTAAGTCCTTTTCGTTGTCATATAATTGCTCCTGAGCCCTTTTCTAGACAGTCTACTTTAATTTATCATTAATTTGTTATTTTTTTTAATTAAAATTTTGTATTTCATCGAAAACGTTAGTAAAAAAACCACTTGTTTGAATGTTGAATGGTTAATGGACTACCGCGGTCAAACGAATGTCTTGTATTACAATAAGTTTACAAATCAATGCATATTTACTACTAAAATGCTAAAAGAAGCAAAAGTAGATGTAACTATTTCAGCAATAAATTAAAAGAAAGAAATTAAAAACAATAAATTAAGTGCGGTCAAATGATTGTTTAAGACTGTGCATATTGCGAAAAACATGAGTTCGTAATTAAATAAATTATTCATCTGATAAAAATGTATATATATATAGTTTAGTATCGAAATAGATCAGATTCTATGATTCTTAAAATTTACTTACTGTGCGATAGCATTGGACACATGGATAAAAATACAAATATTATTGACGTTAAAGATGCCAAATGGTAATTATAAATTAACTTTGTAGCATCTGTTCCGATTCCGGTATACACCACACTAATACAAAACACTGTAAACAGTTTTATAAACACTTTTAATTTGATATAGTTCTGTAACGAGAAAAAAAATTACAATTACAAAATTATTAATTAATTTCTTAATTAAACAAGAAACGCGGCCCAATCGCGCGAAGTTGGTTTTTAGTTCTTATAACCACTACGTGAAATGACCATGCTCTCAAATATGGACCTATGATGCCGCCAGAATCTGCAAAGCTTACGTTGTGTATAATACTATAGTCGTTGGAGTTTTGATATGAGCTGCCTAAGCAAGTTTGAAAAGTCATACATACAGATATAAATGGTCATTACAAACCCACGCCACTTATGTTGTGTGTATAATTTTATATATTGGTGGGACCTACAGCTTAAAGTTGACTCCGAACGACAGATTTTTTAGAAACTTTTCGATGCAATTTTATTTACTCTCAGAGTTTTTGCCAGAATTCTGCTGAGAGGAAGTCGCTGAAGAAATATTTTTTGTAAAAGGTATTTTTTATAGAGGTATAGAACTTTAAGTTGCAATAAAACAACGATGGATTATTCGATTGACATGAATTTTATTTATCCGAAAGATAATCTTGTGGCATTACATTTTAAATATGATTTCTGGCATATGACCGTCACGGCTGGCGCGGATGTAGTCCAATCTGAACGTCCAATTTTCGATGACTTTTTCCAACATTTGTGGCCGTATATCGGCAATAATACGGCGAATGTTGTCTTCCAAATGGTCAAGCGCTTGTGGCTTTACCGCATAGACCAATGACTTTACATAGCCCCACAGAAAGTAGTCTAGCGGTGTTAAATCACAAGATCTTGGAGGCCAATTCACAGGTCCAAAACGTGAAATTAGGCGGTCACCAAACGTGTCTTTCAATAAACATCTCCTGGACATCATGGTTATTCAATTCAGGAATGAAAAAGTTAGTAATCATGGCTCTATACCGATCACCATTGACTGTAACGTTCTGGCCACCATCGTTTTTGAAAAAGTACGGACCAATGATTCCACCAGCCCATAAAGCGCACCAAACAGTCAGTTTTTCTGGATGTAACGGTGTTTCCACATACACTTGAGGATTACCTTCACTCCAAATGCGGCAGTTTTGTTTGTTGACGTAGCCATTCAACCAGAAGTGCGCTTCATCGCTAAACAAAATTCGCTTATGAAAACCGGGAACAACGGTAATCTCGTTTTGGGCCCATTCGACGAATCTACGCCTTGATGATCGTTTGGCTTCAAATCTTGCACGAGTTGGATTTTGTAAGCACGCAAACCAAGATCCTTCCGCAAAATCTTCCATAAAGTGGATGGAAAAACGTTCCATGGTTAATCGAATTAACTGCTCTGATGGACGATTTTGTCGACGATAAAATGGACGTAGTGCGCGATACGTTTTCCGCACAGAACCATTATTTTCGAAATAAAATTGCACTATTTGCAAGCGTTGTTCAGGCGTGAGTCTATTCATGATGAATTGCCAAACTTGACAGCTGTTAAATCGGTCGCCATCTTGAAAAGTAATGCCAACTTAAAGTTCTATACCTCTATAAAAAACACCCTTTATTTTGTTTTTTGAAGATGTCTGACCTGGGGTTTGAAACGTGGCCTCACGTCTAATAAGCCAACACACAACCCACTATACTACAGCGACTTTAGGTTAGAAAATCAGTGGTATTAAATGGAATAGAGTTATCTACTTCTCTGATTTCGATTTCGATTAGACTTGCGCATCACTTTATCTCGTACGTTAAGGGAAAGGGAACAAAAAGGACACTTTATATTATGATTTGTTCTTTCTTTGACATGTGTTTGTGTTTTTTATTTATTTCCAGCCTATGCAGCGTAATTATTTGTTTTATCAGTGGTGTACTAACGAATCATTTATCAAAATTTAAAAAAAAATTGAACTTTTTTGAAAAAAAGTGAGTTTATAATTTTTAATATTAAGATAACGACAACAAAAACATCTCAATAAGGAATACGTAAATAAAACAAGTTTTTTAAGTACATACGTATTTCTTTTAAACCAATCATTTAAATCAATTATGTACGATATAGAGGAATGCAAAAAGTATAAAATGAATATAACGAGTATTTCTATAATAAAAAAAAAATCAATGTATTTTAGTATATTGTATAAGACAACGTACCTTATCTCGCCACATTTGTTTCAGCATTTGTATGTATAATATTTTATATTCTAGGATCCAAGTTGTTGTGCGTGGGTACATATTCGAGTGTAGTTCCATCTCAAATTCATCAATAATTTTGGTATTTAAGTAGTCATTTTGAATATTTTCGTCTTGAATTGATGTATACCAATTATAGGTTTTTCCGTTATTCACTTCATTGACCATTTTCTCATTATAATCGCCATATTCTTGAGCGGCTACTTCAATCACTGCATGGTTTAAATGAAGGAAAATTACAAATGATTTCCATAAGCGGTAAAACTAGTTAAAAATTTTGAGAACTCACTAAAATCTGCTGGATTATATGTTATTGGGCAGTATAGATCAAATTTGCTTAAATATGGAAGTATATTTTTTGTAGAACCTTGATAAACACACCGACCATCGGCCAATACGTATACCTTGTCAAACATCTCAAAAAGGCGAGCTGAAGGCGTGTGTATTGAACAAATAATGGTACGACCCGTTGTTACTAAACGTTTAAAAAGTTTTATACATTCTGTGGCAGAGAACTCATCCAAACCTCTGTTATTTAACATTGTTTAACAAATCATTAAAAATAGAAATTCTAAATCAGTTTTAGGTTACCTACGTTATTGGTTCATCCAGAAATAATACTGTCGGAATATTTAACAATTCAAGTGCTATGCAGAGTCGCTTCTTCTCGCCACCTGATAAATTGGAAACGTACGTGTCGGCTCGACTTCTTAGATGTAGAATGTCTAAAATTTCATTTATTTCATCTTTGTGTTGATTTCTGCTGGAACTATTGTTCCATTTCAATTTAGCTGCATATATCATAGATTCCATAATTGTAAAATACGGACTGACGTAATCATCCTGTAATATGTAACGAGACATTCTCCGAAATGATGTCATATTTCTTGGTCTCTTATTAACGTTTATGATACCAGATGTCTTGTTGATTCTGAAACAAAAAATTTTTTTATATTTTATTTAGAGGCGCAATCACTTTCACTGCAAGTGAACAAAAATAGTAGGCAACCTACAAATCTATTCAGTTAATTTTCCCTCAAAAATAACGTTTAAGAATTAGTTAACCCTGGTTAAAAAACCTTCAGTTATATTTATATGGACAACCGCAAGCTGACAAAGCCTAGACAATTAGAACTACTCATCCTTTACCAATAAACATAACATATAAACATAGAGTCGGATTCAATAGTTTGGCGGCTGAAAAAAAACAACTACTAAACAGTTAAGGACGGTTGAATATGATATGGAAGACTTAAAACATTCCGGAATGCTACGGGAAATCACTAAAGTATCTCTGCTTATCTGTTACTAAGGTAGTAAAAATATTAACATTGTCGAGCATATTGTCAAACCTATAATTTATTATCAAAAATTTAACACTTTTTGAAATTTAAAATTTCATTGACATGCATAACGAATCCAAAATGAAGATACATTTATGGTCAAAATGAGTGGAGCTAATCCTTTTCTCACATCCATCCAAAAATAAGATTGAAAACGGTGTCAGAATACAATGGTAAACATTAAGATGTGCTGCATAAAATAACCTTCAAGTTTAAGTTTAATGTTATCGTAATTGTCGGCAGGCTCTATGTACGACCACCAGTCAACATCGATTTGCCATTTACACGGATATTCCAGCAAGACAATGGTCCGAAGCATAAATACCCAGTGATAAAGTCTTGAATTGTAGAGAAATATTTTAGGGTTCGTTCTTCTAATAATAAAATACATTCTGAGATATTCAGTAACACTGGAATAATATTACTCCTTGGCAAGTTTCGAACTTAGTACAATACAATGCCAGATAGATGCAAGGAATGATCTGCCAAAGAGAATACCTATCAAAACATTAAGGGTCATTATTACAACTTGCCGTTAAATAAAGGGAGGATTTTAAAGAGCAGATAAATTGTTTTGCAGTATTATAAGTGGACAATAAGGTAGAAGTGAGCGTTAAGCTAAAGGGGGGAGGATCATCCTACCTTTAACTTTTAAAATTAAGTTTATGTTTGAACTTGTCATACATATGTATATATTATTTTTAATATTGCAACTTCAAATATAAACAAAATAAGTAAATACAATAAAAAAAGAAGCCCGTCGTTGCCACTGCCGGCATTGCCATATTTTTGAAAAAGTTAACTGTATATTATCTGTGGGTTGTAATAACGAAAATAAGTTAAAGTTGACTTTAAAGTTCACTTCAGCTAAAGTTACCTTTAAATAAACCCAACTTTAAAGGCAAGTTGTAATAATGGCCCTAAAGCTATCAAATCAATCAAAAATACAAATATTAAAATATAACTTTTTTATTCTTTTTGCAATTGTCTTAGTTATTTGTCCACCTAAGATTTAACTTATACTTTCTCGCTGCCGCCTTTGAAATAATTAAAGTTCATGCTGTTTGACTAAGACGGCAATTGCAAAATTACTGCACAACACTTGGTGCGTCGTATGTGTTTGTAGTATTAGTCACCAAAAATAATATTAGGTATAAATAAGTTATCCTCTCACCTTAGTGTTTGTATCACATTTAATGCAGGTAACTAATTACGTGATATTTATTTTATGAAAAAAAAAAACCAATTAAGATAATTAGTTTTATTAAAATTTTTAAATAACGCTATAATGTTTTATTTAAATAATTTAAAAATATAGTTGAAAATATAACATACCTATACCCAGCTAAAAGATTTATAAGTGTTGTTTTGCCACTTCCTGAGGTGCCCATAATAGCCGATAACTGATTTGAACGAAATTCCCCATTTATGCTTTTCAATATCGGTTTAAAACCTTTAAAAAAAAAGTATATAAACAAGAAATGTTATGAGAAGCTTGCATTATTTACATACTTACTTCAATATTTCAATAGAATATTAAAACTTTATGAATTATAGAAGAATTTATTGCATAAAATTAAATTTTCTACATCTACTTGCTTTCAGTTTTTATGTGTAAAATCTTCAAATTATACAAAATAATTCTAACTTATTCTATCCTTATATCTATAACAAACCATTATGGATGTAAGAATTTTTTACTTTCGGTTTCACTCATAGACTACGCAGTATCTTGGAAACAAACGCTTACCTTAATTTTATATTTTCATTTTCTTATCATGTCATTTATATTGAATTTATAATGTTATACTGAATTTTATAATTACTTAGTAATGCCTACAAATTCATCTTTTAAACTCCCTGTAACTTAAACTTAGTGCATTATGTTTTATAGAGCTTATCCAAGTAAGAAAAACTGCTCCATTCAACAGACGGAGAGTTACGTGCATTTGTGCACTAATTTGTAAGAGCATAAGATTAGGTTAGGTTAGGTTAGAGAACGTGTACTTGTCAATTGAGACAAGTACAGAACCCGAAGGTCGAATTGACCCATTGTGCGTAACGTCCTTAAAATGGAAGGATACTAGTGGGGATAGGAAAAAGGAGAGGAAGTAGGAAAGGGAGAATGGAAAGCGAAGGAGTTACACAAACCAAACAAAACAAAAAGGGAGAGCGCGACTACACTGATGAAGCCCTAACACTTCTCAACCAGCTCAAGCTACTAATGAATCTGTGGAAAGCCTTGATGTCGGCTCTCGACACAGAATTCGAACCCTCAAAGATGCCCCTGCCAGGGGTCCTCAACCTCAACCTACTAAGGGCTGGGCTGTTACAGAGGAGGTGCTCGACAGCCTTCAACTCCTTCTCATCGCAACATACCCGGCAATAGTCCGGCTGGGATCTGGAACAGCGATCTGGAATATCACAGTGCCCTGTAATAAATCCGATAACTAACCTTAAACTGGCCTTATCCAAGCCCAGCAGCCAACCTGTTTTTACACTGTCTATAGCAGGCCATACATACATAATTGGTCATTACAACCCTTTAGTCAGGATTACGACCTAGTTTTCTCACACCACTTATGTTGTGTGTGTTCATTTTATACATGAGTGGTGGGACCTACAGTTTAAAGTCGACTCCGAACGACAGATTTTTGAGAAACTTTTCATGCCAATTTTATTTACTCTCAGAGTTTTTCCAGAAATCTGCTGAGAGGAAGTCGCCGAAGAAATACTTTTTGTATTTTGTCTTGATATCTGGCCTGGGGCTCGAACTCTGGCTTTACGTCTAATAAGCCAACACACTACCTACTAGACTACGGCTCAGAAAGCGAACCTGACCTAGAGAGAGCATCCGCCATCTCATTGCCCAGTATTCCGCTATGACCCGGAAACCAGCATAGACGGATACGGTCTGGTCCAAAAGTCCTTAACGACGCCTTGCACTCGCGAATGAGCCTTGATTTGCACCAGACCGACTCAATGGCCCTTAGGGCAGCCTGACTGTCAACGAAGATCATGTAAGATTCCGAATCCAAAGCGGGGCCACCAGCTATGGCCTCAATAGCCTTCAAGATTGAAGTGAAGTTCAAGACCCCAGCACCTGTACTTCCTCCTAACTTAGGCCCATCTGTGAAGATGGGTATACCTCTCTGCCCCTGAAGTACCCCAGCATTGGGACACCAAATGAAATATTATACAGTAGTTGCTAAAAGGTTTTCCGGTATCGGTATTAGCAGTAGATATCAGTTAATTAGTTAATTCTAGAACTCTATACTATAATCTCACTTTTCTTTCTTTCGCTCGACACTTCATAACTCGTTTATTATTTGCCTTATTTCGCTAATACCAAGCAAATATTGGCCAATTGCAATTAATTTGTATATTAACAATAATTAATTAAATAACTTTTCCACATTAAATAAAATTTTTCCATTCTCGTGGTTGATTTTCAAGACTAATTACGTATTAAAAATTAACACACACTTATGCATTAACTTTTTAAAGTACTTGTTATTTAAGATTACGACCTTTTTTTCATTATAAAATAAACCTGAATAAAGTTCAGAAGAAAATGAAAAATGCATAATTATTTTGCTAACTGGCATTCTTTTCAAATTACAGCAATGATAGAATATATAAAAAAATAAATTTAATTTAATTTAATTGTATATTTTTATTACTTCCAACTTTAACATTTAATGGTAATTTCAAGAGTGTGTCTAATCAAAGAAAATTATTATTTTAATGAAATATTTTTAATATTGAAAATATTCATTTTTAATTCTTATATTGTTATGTTGTTGTGCTCATCGTAGTCTAGTAAGTTGTCTGTTGGTCTACTAGACGATAGCTTGAACGTTCGATCCTTATCTCGGACATCTTGAAAAAAGAGAGACCGAAATAAAGTTTCATTCCACAACCCCTTTCAAAAGCCTTCTGACAAAAGTTGTTAGAGTAAACTGGCGAAAATGTTTCTCAAATTTTACTCTACTTATGGATAAAAATAACGCACACCACTTGGGTGGTTTAAGGGGTAGAGGTCGTATAATTTTTTGTAGAAAAAACCTCTTCCTCTGCTCTAAATCAGTAAATTTTTGATTTAGCTATGGGACTTAACAAATAATTTGGTATTAGAAGGATTATTCAGTCAGGATTACGATCTACTTTCTCACACCACTTATGTTGTGTGTGTTAATTTTATACATGAGTGGCGGGGGGACCTACAGTTTAAAGTCGATTATGAACAACAGATTTTTTTTGGGAAACTTTTCATGGCAATTTTTATTTACTCTCAGAGTTTTTGCCAGAAATCTGCTGAGAAGAAGTCGCCGAAGAAATACTTTTTGTATTTTGTTTGAATGTCTAGCCTGGGGTTCGAACCCTTGCTTTACGTCTAATAAGCCAACACACTACCTACTAGGCTACGGCGACTACAAGAAGGGTACAAGGGGTATCCATTTTGTAAAAGTAAAGTTAAGTAAAACACAAATAAACCTATTATTCCGAAGAAAATTTTATTTCGTTATGATGGATCCATATCACTATGTACGAAATACAATGCCATTTACATGATATTTTTGCTGCAGTCTTCGAGCACTTTTTCGCACATTTTTCTCAGTGTCTCGAACTTGCCGAATATAGGTTTTCAAATGTGCCGTGTAGAAATAGTCTTTGTAGCTCATTGGTGGGCAATTGATATCACCAAAACGTAAATTCATACTTCTTCTGGACTCTTCACATGCAATAAAGCCCAAACCTCATGGCACCGCCTCGTTGAAACTACATACAGATCAGAAACTTTAATTACAGCCCAAAAGTGGTAACGGTTCTTTCAGGGTAATTTTCGAAAAAATCCGCTCGAAAAAAAGTTTATTAGGGTTGTATTATCCGGTTCCAATATATTTTATACAATAAAAATTTAAATTATTTCAATCGACATATTTGTTCGCCTCTAAACTCTATATGACGAAATAAATTCATTGTTAAATTTATTTGATTCTGTATTTATAAACTACAAAATAAAATTAATATTATTATGTAATTAGCATATAATTTTATGCAATTCTTCTAGGAACTGAAGCTACTGTTAGTGAATTGGTGTCATGTAAAGTCGTAGTTAAAATATTCTCGTGAGTTATTTTGCATACGATGGATGTCGTAGTGACCTTTGAATACTTTAATTTTAACATGCATTTCAATAATTATTAATTGTTTATCAACTCTAGCAAACAAAGAAAATAATTTATTGTACATACATCGGTCGATCACAGTGGAAATACAAAACTTGATACATATTTCAACAATTGCAATCAGAGCATTTATCGTGCGTTGGAAAATATTTGAATTTGACTAATGTAGGCGTTTGTTTTTGAGTACACATGAATCTTAAAAGATTATAATAAGTTAAGTTCGAATATAAATACATATACGATCTTGTTCCAATTTTATAAGAATTTTATCAACAAATTTGATAACCAATTTCTATAAAGTTTGCAGTTAAAAACTGATGCTAACAGAAACAGAGTAATTATATTTAGACGTCTTAGGGCCATTATTACAACTTGCCGTTAAAGTTTAGTTTAGCTAAAGGTAACTTTAGCCAAAGTGAACTTTAAAGTTACCTTTAACTTCTTTTCGTTATTACAACCTACAGATAAAATAAAGTTAATTTTTTCAAAAATATGGCAGTGTCGGAGCCATGTAGATAAAACTGCTTACTTAAACAAGTTTTTTAGACGCAGTAGCAACGACTGGCTTTTTTTGTTGTATTTGCTCATTTTGTTTATATTTAAACTTGCCATATTATACATACACCCAAACCTGTTTTTACACGGTTTTTTTTTTACGCGATTTTGAAATAACACGGGGTTTTTTTAACATATTTACCATTTTTTTTTTGGTCGATCCTTTTTATACGGATAAAATCGTTTAATAAAATAAAAACTCTGTGTATACTATTGAACTAAATCTGTGCGTTTTTATAAAGTTATTCAATTTTATAGGCATATATAGGCTGCTGCATCAATCCTATGTATATCTCTCCAGTTTGTTTATACACTTACATACATACATAATATTTGTCTTTTTTTACGCGTTATTTTTTTACACGGTATCCACTGGAACGTATCTACCGTGTAAAAAAGGTTTGGGTGTATATTATTTTCAAAATATAAACTTAACTTTAAAAGTTACCGGTAGGATGACCCTCCCTTTAGGTTAACGCTCGTTTCTGCCTTATTGTCCACTTATAATAATGAAAAACAATTTATCTGTCAGTTAAAATCCTCCCTTTAGTTAACGGCAAGTTATTATAATAGCCCTTACTTTATCCAACTAAAAAATAATGAAATTGTAATTCGCATTTGTAAGTATTAAAGAAAATATTTTATTCTATAGGTCAACGGCCGATAATGAATCTTGACATAAGACATCACTGTTCTTTTCAATACAGTCTGCTTAATATTCGATAAAATTTGTTTGTTTGTTGTTTTTGCAATTTTTTAATATCCTAGTAGTAGTAACTAGTTCATTAAAATAGATTTGTTTACCATGTGATTTCACAGTTGGAGTCAAATATCTCTCACCCGAGCCATTTCTTCAGATTGGGTGAGAGAGTAATTCGTAACCTAATTCATTGATTTTGCAATTTTTGCTTGAAATTTAATTTTTTTTTCCATTTTTTCCTTTAATCACCAGATTTTTGTTATCATTTATTGTTATTAAAAACAAGTTAAATGATTCGATTTGTTAAAATTTTGACAGCCTTTAACTGACATATGCCTGTTAAGGGTTTGCGATGTGTGTTTACGTACGTAAAGTCAGAGTGAAAATATTACAGAATTCCACTCGTGCTCAAAAAATGGGAGGAACATTTTACCGAATTTTTTGCGTTTACACGATTAGTGTAGAATACCAAAACAAAGTAATCCCTGATCCATTGATGTGTTATGGTTTTTAAAAAATTTTAAAAGCGAGGAACGCCATAGACTGCCATATTTCCACTTGTATTTGTCGTACGTTCTCATTACATATTAGGTTTATTTCTTTCCTTTTGTTTAGTTCTTTCTTGAATATTTGTTGTTTACACACATACACAATTGCTCATTACAACCCTTCAGTCAGGATTACAACTTAGCTTCTCACACCACTTATGTTGTAAGTTTTAATTTTATCCATGAGTGGCAGAACGTACAGTTTAAAGTAGACTGCGAAACAGATTTTTGCTAAACTTTTCATTGCATATTTTTATTTTTTTATATGTAATTTATTTTTGAAACAGCTGACTGTTTGTTTATTTTCCTATACTGATCAGAAGAAAATATACGATCTTATTTATGCTAGAAGAATAAAATTACGTTCAAAATAACTCGGGTGCCCAATTTAGAGTATAGAAAGACGATACTATCCGCTTTCTTCTACAGAAAAACATGATAGGTCGCACAACTTGTGTGATCGTTTAAATCCAGCATTCACAGACGAAGCGCTGGTTAAGAGGTCGCGCACCGTTTGACATACTTTCGCACTATAAAAAGCCTTAAAATAAAGCGAAAAATCTATTTATGATGATAATATTTTATCTTTTTATCCAATTAATATTATTATGGAATTCATTATGGCAAAAGTTTTATTGGAATTACATTAAATCGAAAAGTTTACAAATTTATCTTGTAAGAATAAAAACTAATGAACTGATAGCAGCAAGTTGATAAATGAGAGCTAATGATACATGCTCTCTAAAAACATTTGTTTTTATATAAAACGTACATACATTCACACATATTCTGTTATTGGCAATACAATTTTGGCAATTCACTTAAACTTTTTCAGCACCATGCATTCTCTTATCACACGTTTATTACGTTTGTTATTTGTTTATTTATCTTTTTATTATTATTTTTTTTCACAGCTAATGCTGTACTTTGTTTTAATAAACATTCAAACACGCAATGATATTTGTTTTATACACTAGAAATTCTATTTTGTGATTTAAAAAAAAGAAAATAAAATTTATTTTTTCTATTTCTCACAGGTTTTTTTATTTGGAAGTACGACTATTTTGTAATAGTAACTGAAAACCTTTATTGAAGGTTCAATAATCCTGTTTTGCAATTCGTTTCCAAATGTTTTGTTTAGTTTTAGCTACCGAATATACTATATTTTTTTTATTTTCACTAATTTTCATGTATTCTCATGTACATATATGTACTTATGTTCTAGTAGCATAAGCATATATGCATGCATTTACATCAATTAAAATAGATTTTTTTATTAATTTTCGCACATATTGTTGGCATATTTTTTTATTTTTATTTTTTATTTGTAGAAGACATATTTATCTTTCTAAATAAATTTCTTCAGTAAGTTAATACCTTGTTTACGATCTGGTACTTCATAATATAAATCGCTAAATTCGATATTTACTTTATATCCGGTGGGTAAAATATCAAAATTATTTTTTTTCTCATTTCGCAACTGTCTGATGTCCGTTTCCATTGCATGTGAAATATTTAACTACGAACGGAATAAAAATAATGCTCGTTTAAATAAAATAAATAGAGCTATGCAACCGACTCGTTGAGAATCTATTCACTGTCTGTTCTAAGGAGAATGTATAGCCCGAGTAAACAACCAACGACTATCACAAGTACTCGCATGAGAAATGTTTAAATAAATCTGCAATAACTGTGACTACTACAAACGAAATAAGTTATGTGTGTATGTAACTTTATTTTTATTTTCTTTGTGAGATATACTCACTTACACTCTTCTATAAATCATTATTGTTTTATTAATGGATTCGAAATGAAATACAAATTTATACTAAAATAATTACTTTAAAGGTCTTAGTATAGCGTTGATTTTAGCTGTTAAATATTTCAAAATAACGGTTTTTGTTTGGGTTTCAAGTGCCATAATTAGAAATATAATGTTATATTTGTGCATATTTTGTAAAATTGTGTATAAGAAATTAAAACATATTTAAAAAAATATAAAAAATATAAAAATTTAATCAAAGGTTTCCATTAGATTATTCGAAAAACAAATTAATAGATTTGGGAAACCAGTCACCAAGTTCTGATTTAAATTCAATTTAATTGAAACCTGTTCGAGTTAGCAAACGACTCGAAACAATGATAAATTATAAAATACGAAATAGAATGCGGAAAGTTGAATTTGACGTCTCTAGCTCACCTTGAAATGAATTGTGTTGCAGTTTGAAGAAATATTTAATTTAAATATAATACAGAATAAAAAAATGAAGACGCCGTAGTGGGTAGTGAATTGGCTTAATAAACGTAAGGCCACGGTTCAAACCCTAGATCAGATATCAAAACGGAATATGAAAAACATTTCTTTGGCGACTTCCTCTCAGCAGATTTCTGGCAAAAACTCTGAGTGAAAATGAAATTGCCATGAAGAGTTTCTCAAAAATCTGTCATTCGGGGTCGACTTTAAACTGTAGGTCCCGCCGCTCACGTGTAAAATTAACGCACACAACATATGTGGTGTGAGAAGCTAGGTCGTAATCCTGATTGAAGGGTTGTAATGACCAATTATGTATGTGTGTATAATATAGAATATATACTGATACTTTTCTGGAATAAATTTACTAAGACCAATTTTCATGAAAGCACAGAACAGAAATTTTTAATATGCAGTGGTGGCCTTATAATTAGAAACGACTTAGCAACATGCATGTTTGTTAAATTGTTTTACAGTTTTCACTGTGTACCTGGGATCAAAGGCTTTGTTTGGAGGACGTCTTACATACTTTTTTCCATCAGATTGGGACAAATTAAACTTAGATTCGTCACTCCAGAGGACTCTGTTCCAGAAACATCGTTTCTAATTATAAGGCCACCACTGTACATATTCCTACTCGATCAAATTAATTAAATTGTTTTTTTCATGTAAAGTTAATGAAAATTAATTAAGAAAGTATTAAAATTTTAATATGTCCCGATTATTTATTTAACACAGTATACAGTCAAAGAAAAAGTTGCATACACCGCTGTAAGTAGAGGGTTTTCCCGCTGATTTTTATCGAACTGAAAAAGAAAAAGAAAAAGGGAGAAAAGTCTACATACAGCGGCTTATGTAGACTTTGTTCTTTGACTGTATGTACTAAGCAAATTCAACAGGCTTTCTAACTAACTATGAGCTATGTTTGCAATAATATTCAGTACTTCGGTTAATAATAATTAATTCTTCCTTACAATTAAATTCTTAGAAATAATTTTTTTATGTTAAAGGTTTTTGTACACTTTTATTTAATTGTCATAACTAACAAACCAATTAATGTTTGTATAACTGCTTGAATCAAACAGTACTTATTATAGCACAGATTATAAAATTAAGTATCTTAAAGCAAAATTAAAAAGTAAATAAATTCTAAAAGTATACATATTGATTGCCTTTCTAATAATTATTGAAACATTAAAGTTTTCCATTAATTTAGTATAATTTTAATTACGACTATAATGACTAAATGCTGCAATTAATATATTAAAAACTAAAAAAAGGCAAATATTTTCTCCGAATAAATTTCCATCTGATAGTGACTTAATTGTAACAGATCTTCAGCAAACAATTAATTTAAACGTAAAGTATGACTTTATTATGTAAGGGTATATACAAAATGACTTAACAACTATTATTGGCTTTTAAAGTGTGTATATTGCTTTTAAAATAACGAAGCTAAACACTTCTGAAAAAAATTATAAATATTTTGATAAAAATACTAAAATAAATATAACTCAATATAGCGAAACAATTTTCCCATGAAATTGATTTATATTCCGAATTTCTTCAATTATTAAATATGAATACAGCAAACTCCAGATATGTGAACAGAAACATAAACTCTTTTTTGTTATATTGGCGCTATTCTAAAAAGAGAACAAAATTTGAAAGCTCTGAAACGCGAATATAAATTTTTAAGGAATTTTTTATTTATATTCACACCTATCGATGTAACGATATAACTACGTTTATAAATTTTGGAAATCCCAGCATAAAACTCATCACCTCTTTGTTTTGTCTTAGCTTATCAGACACTAATCGGAAAAGTGAACAAAATCGAAAACATGAATACCCTTTGCACAAATTAGTTCACGTTTCTGCGAGTTCACTGTAACTAAATATGAATAAGATTCTCATTTAGAGTCAATAAAAGTAGTGATTTGATTCTTAAAAAGAACTTGTTTAATTGAACAGTGTTGTCGTCGACATTGCTCCGGCATTGCTATTGCGTGAAAAAGTTAAAGGTGACTTTAAAGTTCACTTTAGCTAAAGGTACATTTAACTAAACCCAACTTTAACGGCAAGTTGTAATAATGGCCTTTAACCTATTAATTAAACTTATTTAAGTTAAAAACAAATAAAGACAGTTCCAAAATGACACCGAGCTATTATACAGTCCGCCTCTTAAATTTAATAAACTTAGGCTCTTTATTACAACTTGCCGATAACTAAAGGGAGGATTTTAACTGGCCGATAAATTGTTTTTCATTATTATAAATGTAGTGCCCTGGTAGTCTAGTGGGTAGTGTGCTAGACTATTAGCGTGGGGGTCGTGGGTTCGATTCCCACCAAAGACTCTGGTCTGTGACTCTACATCGAGCATATAGTCCAGTTACTCCGCTCGTATATAATTAGAATACAATTAGAATACAATTTGTAATTGTATTATAATTAATAAATAAATAATATATTATTTTCAATATGGCAACTTCAAATATAAGCAAAATGAGCATATATAACAAAAAACCGAAGCCCGTCGCTGTCACTGCGTTTAAAAAAAACTTGTTTAATTGATCAGTGTTATCGGCATTGCTCCGCCACTGCCATATTTTTGAAAAAGTTAACTTTATTTTATCATTAGTTTGTAATAACGAAAAGAAGTTTAAGGTGACTTTAAAATTAACTTTAGCTAAAGTTACCTTTAACTAAACCCAACTTTAACGGCAAGTTGTACTAATGGCCTTAGTCACTTTAAAATTCAAAACGGAATCTTTCAAAATATCGAATCAATAATGTCTTTTGAAACTGATAATGTTGATTTTTTTATACCTCAGCTACGAATTTTATTAATTTTCGATAATCCGCAAAAAAAATACAGTTATTAAAATGTTATGACCCCCTCTATATGACTTTATTAACTCTTAACTCTTTTCTAATCAATTTTAAAGTTTATCTGAAAGAGCACAATGGGGAACAAGTATTGATTGATTAAAAAATGATTAAATTGTATCGCAGTCACAAAATCAAATATAAAAATAAACCTTTGTTTAACACAATACCGAATAAAGCAAATAAAATGACATTTTGCTGTACATTCATAGCCAAAAAGCAGCGAATAGCCAATAATATAAAAAAAAACATAAAATGATATTTCAAATAATGCACACACACACCCACACAACCACTAACCAGTAATTAAATCATAAGCAAACACACAAAACAAATGCATATGTTTTTATTTTTGTTTGTAGCCGGTCGCGTCGGTTGCGTTTCTCAATTTCTAGCAATTGAATTCCAACACGCAGCTATAGGATTAATTACAATATTTAATTTAAACTGTATTGATTTTTCTGAATTTACAAGGAATTAATTCATGAATTCAATTGTTTTACTATGTACTTAATCGATATTATTCAAGTTTAAATACACTTTCCAGCAAAAGTCTAGGTACCCCCACGAATTTTATCAATTTCATAAGTTTTAGGCAATAATATGTAAAAGTAATTGATGTTTTTTTTATTTATTTTATTAATTTATTTATATTTTATTATAAAACAAAAAAAATTTAATGTTTTCCACAAAGCAAAGGAAAAGTAAGGAAACCTTTCTGGTGACTCCATATTTTTGCACTGCAAAAGTTTAAGTACTACAAATAAGAACTCAGAGTAATGTTATCCCACAGACGTATGTATGTCCGCAGACGCTGTCGGACAAGTTAAACTTGGCGCTTTCGATTGTACTGAACTGGTGTAGGGACTTTGGATTGTCTATTAACCCCTCCAAGACCGATACGATTCTTTTCACTAGGAGATATAAGATTCCGACCTTCACCCTTCCTAGCATAAGCGGGACCAGACTCACGTTGAGTCCCGATGTTAAATATCTGGGCCTGATCCTCGACCCCAAACTGAACTGGAGGGCGAATCTAGCTGCTAGATCGCGTAAGGCGGCCTGTGCTGCTTACTGCTGTATCAGGGCGGTTGGAACCAGGTGGGGTCTTCGCCCAAGGACCATGTGTTGGATCTATTCCACGGTTATTGAACCCAACCTCTTATACGGTGTTGCTCTGGATAAACTACACAACGTTAGACTTCTTGACAAGGTCAGAAGATCTGTGGCCATTTATATAAATGGTGCTTTGCGCACCACCCCCACAAAAGCCTTATTCGCAATGGTCAACTGGCTTCCTACTGTGCTTCTTGCTAAGCAGGCAGCTAAGTTTGCTGCGACAAGACTTAATGCCCTGTCTCGTTGGCACATTGTACCCTCTGGTCACTCCTCCATTTTGGAGGTTGATCCTGTGGCCCCATCGAACATCGATTATATCCCTGCGGAATACTGTCTTGACAGGGGTTCCCAATTTCTGATTCCGAGCAGGGATGACTTACCTCAACACCGTCCCCCCGGACCTCCTGGATATATATACGGATGGCTCTAAACTCGACACTGGGGTCGGGAGCGGAGTCTATTCTTGGAAACTGGACCTAAGATTTTGATAGGCCATCCTCATCTACTCATTAGCAGCAGTATAATTGGGTTCATTGACTTGTTGGAAGTTGGAATTATTCAAACTTTTGAAGGTATTTATATCGTGGCCTACAGAACTATCAGTAGTAGAGTTTTGTGTATTTCACTTTACATTGTTGTATTGTAATACGTATGTTTAATCAAGAATTTATAAATACTTACAGATTCAAAGGAATGCCTCTTTTAATTAATGTTTCTTCTATAGTCGTCACGACATTACAAGCTACTTACCATTTGACTAGAGACTTGACACTAATCCCATAAAGACGGAGGTTATTCTTTTGTTTTCCAGTTTCCGTTCAAACCGGAGATTTCTTACCGTCTAGGAAACTGTCCTGAAAGAAAGAGACCGTGGACTGTCATTCGCAGAAGAAGTGATCTTCATTCGAAAGTAGTGAGTCGAAGGAAGCTGGGTAAATTGAAAAAATGTGACTCTTCGCAAGTCAGGCGCCTCTGGCAGCACATCACAAGCATCGTTGAAAATTTTCCTGTGTTTGTTTCCCATAAAGGAAGTAGTAAAAGGCTAAGGAAAACGAACTTTTTGCGGAGCTATGAAGGTGGCTTAGCAAAAATGGATCTGTTTAAACAGACCAATAATTTGAGGGAAATCGTCTTTGGCATACATGAGTCCCTGTGTCGGGACATCATAGACTACATTTTCATGAGACATGTAATTTTGATAAGTTCCTGAGAAGCATGAATGACGACATGTAGTAGCTTGTTGGATGGTTATGAGATATTCACCCATGACTCGAAGATGAGACGGTCACCAACCATGCAATCTATGCTCTGGGTAGCGGTGTAAAGCAGCCTTTTTGGGGACCTCTTAAGTGCTGTGTTTTCAAGAGTAAGGCTAACTAATTTTATTGCAAAATCATCTTAACGAAATTTGACGAATTTGACACGATAACAAACCACATGAGATCCAAGAGCCTTCGATTCATCCCGAAGAAGTCACTGTTTAGTATTAACTTTAGGTCGTCAACTGTCAGCTGCGAGCATTATAGTCTATAATTACCAACTTTTTTTTGCCTTAATTTAAAGGTAATGTGAATTGGTCACCGTGCGATTTGACGTCCAGTAGACTTTTTCTTGTGAGATTCTCGCGAATAAGCTACAAACTACAGCGGTCCTCAAAGCCATGCCAACGATCATTTACCATTACCACATCGCATTTTTGTTGCAATATTTACCGTCATGGAAAAATCAGCAAACATATTTAATTAACCATTTGGGACGGTTTATTGAATTAAAGTTTTTTTTTAATAAATTTTATGACTTTTTGTAGTCAGTATTTTGAATAGCCTTCTTTGGCAGTAACTAGGACTTCTACAGGGCGCGGCATACTGTTCACTAAAGTTTTACAGTTTTTGGGTCTACGTGATTCGCACAGGGGTCACGTGGTTCGCACAAAGATCCACAATTATTCAAGATTTCCTGGAGTATAGGCAACACCTCATTAACTTTAAGTTAACTTTAAGATCGGTTAACTGTGACCGCTAACCGAGAACTTTTTAGCGTTTGTCATAGATTTACTTTTTTTTTTGGAAGTTTAGCGGTATGTTTTGGGGCATTATCACGTTGCAAAACGATATCCGCCGTCTATAATGCGGATTCGTAGATAAGTTAATGTTTAAAATGTTTTCGTAGGACTGAGCGGTAGTCGTCGTGTATATTATTAATAATTAATCGTTCTCTTAATCGAACTCACAGAAGTCGGCTGTTGAAGTTTTGCTAATTAAAAATGCAACATATCTAAATTTAAGAAAAATTATATCGAGCGATAGCATTGAAACGACATTTTTACACACTACACAAAAATTCCCAAAGAAATTTAAAGAATTGTTTGATATTTTTAGCTTCCTTCTTTAAAAAAAACTCTGAAAGAAAGTAGATTCTACATTTAAACTTGAATCAAAGAGGGTAATAACTTTGAAACTGGCTCACTTATTTGTTAGAAACAATGCAACTGAAAAGAGATGAAATTAATCGTAGCAAATTTTTTTAAATCCATTGGAAATAAAGCTGAGGTTATGCTTTAAAAAATTTAGATTCCACGAACAGTCAAATGATCAAATGGTTTAAATTTTATAGTCTATATACTAAAACAAGGCAAACAAAACACAATTTGAAATTATTTCACGGTAAATTTATTGATTTACCTTACCGCCCTATCAAATATATACGAGTTGTAAACGTATTGTGGGAATTAGCGCGTCTCAGGCCAACGTTGATATATGCGTTAACTTATTTTGATTTTATTACTACATATTGCCAAATTGTAAAAAAAATTTATCCGAAAAGACCACATTTTCAAGCTCACTTGCTACCTACAGCTGAACTTTAGCTCTTGCCTTTGGTCAGGCATCTTGCCGCAGGTCAGGCATCTCCAACTGAACGAAATATGAAAAAATATCTCTCGGCGACTTCCTCTCAGCAGATTTCTGGCTCTTTACTCTGAGAGTAAATAAAATTGCAATGAAAAGTTTTTCAAAAATCTGTCGTTCGGTGTCGACTTTAAACTGTAGGTCCCGCCACTCTTGTATAAAAATTAACGCACACAACATAAGTGGTGTGGACTAGGTCGTAATCCTGACTAAAGATTTGTAATGACCAATTATGTACGTAAAATTATGTATGTTATTAATTTTTTTTTTACTTTTTATATTTGTACCGCTCATTTCCTTTTTAAATCTTCCAGATTATTATCAGCAAACACATTGAGAGTTGTTTTCATAATGAACTATACTTTTCCGTTGTCCATTTCTGTGTATTTTTTTAATGCTATCAGTTTCACACATTGCAACATCTAAGGGCTCAATTCTATAACAGACAGATTCTTTGCAAAAAAAAAATTAACATGATCCCATTAGCCGTTTATTGTTGCTGCTGCGTGCACTTACCGACCCCTGTATTGTATTTTGCTTGTTTTTATTAACCGGTTAAAATTATCTTTATTAGGAAAAAAATAAATAAATAAATAAATTTGCTGTGTCATTAGAATACAGTTAATTATATAAAACGTTCAATGATCAAATCCAAATATGGTTTGCTTTAACCCATTAAATTTGTAGTTGTTTATTTATAATTCACGGCTTAATCGTAGTGTGGTACTTTTATTTCAATATTTACAGAAGACTGCTTCATTAATCGGAAAACTAGGTTCTTTTTTTCGGTTAGGTTCTCAATCTAAGGTAAGTAAACTATTATTAATTCGCAGGGACCAGGACAAATGTCATTTGGAAATGCAAGTTAAACATGCAGGTGAAATGGAGACTGATCAGGCACGTTAATACAAATTATTATAACTGATGATTTTTTGCATTCGATTTTTCGTTAATATTTTATTCAGAATAAAACAAAATTCGTGACATGTTAAAAAAATGTTCATTGGAATTTGTAATTTCATCATGAATATACTAACAAAAGAACAACGCTTGTAGATAATTGAATTTAAATCTTAAAATTTAGGCAGTGTGAGAAATGTGGGTTGTATGTTACGTTCACTTTATGTTCGTTCGTAGCCGATCTTTCGAAAAACGTCAAAAACAGAATTCCCAAATTTTGAGTAAGGGACTGTCAGAGGCAGTTCAAAAGCTTGTATGTACCGTGAATGATGGATTGGTGGATGTGGCTTATTGGTCGTCGGCATCATTTTCCTATGCTTCATTACGTTCAATGGCGCAAAGTATAGTGACTACATTACATAACATAATTGCCCATTACAAAACTTCAGTCAGAATTACGGCCTATCTTCTCACACCACTCATGTTGTGTGTGTTAATTTTATACGTGAGTGGTGGGACCTACAGTTTAAAGTCGGTTCCGAACGACAGATTTTTGAGAAACTTTTCATGGCAATTTTATTTGCTCTCAGAGTTTTTGCCAGAAATGTGCTGAGAGGAAGTAACCGAAGAAATACTTTTTCCATATTTTCGTTTTGATATCTAACCTTGCTTGGGCTTGAACCGTGGCCTTGCGTCTAATAAGCTAACACTCTACCTAATAGACTACGGCGACTTGTAATTATAAAACAAATCAAGTTTTTAACGTGTACAATTGTACAGAGAAAGTCGCCGAAGAAATATTTTTTCATATTTTGTTTTCATGTCTGACCTGGAATTTGAACCTCGGCCTTACGTCTAATAAGCCAACACACTACCTACTAGACTACGGCAACTTCAATAGTGGATACATTACTGACTTATTTGCCAAAAATGGAAAAATTAAAATATATGCTTTTAATGGATATGATTATTTTAAACAAGCTTCGATGCTGTTGCTCTAAAGTACATGACATGCATTATGCGTGAGCTTTTTAAAAAGTTATACATACAATATATGTAACGTGAACGCCTTATTATGAAGTTTGACACCAGTAGACTATTTTTTGGACGTAAGTACAGTTACATTTTTACATGTCGTTTTTCAACTTTAAGGTTTAAACGACTACGACTTTCGATGAAAATGAACTTCTATTACTCGATTTAGTACTGCGTGTAACCTCAAAAGCACTTTAATGAGCCTGAGTTATTTTACTTACACTTTCAACCGGACTACTATTTAATGTTTTTACCTCAATATTTTCCTAAGCTTCAATGGCTTATCCGGTCATTTGGAAATATTTTTCTTTTTAAAATTGACGTTTCATTTGTACGATTATTCATTTAGGCCGACAATTTCCAAAGCCAATCCGAAAAGCTTTAACTTATGATCATTTGTTTATGTCACTTGCTTTTTATTTTTAGATTTTTAAATTGCATCTGTATTCAGATAGACTAAATAAATATGATTTATCACCACCAATTTGGTAAGGGATTTGAATTGTTATGGTTTTGTAAAGAAGTTGAACCCATTTTAGTAAATTTTAGATTTTCTTTTTGCAAAAAGGAAGAAATTGTAGAATGAAGACGAATGTCAAACCTTTCCCATGTCATTATTCTTACAAACAGGCCTCTTAAATCTTATTCATGTGGTAATAAAATCCATAAAACCCGTGTAAGTACTTACAAAATCGATTTAAATATTTCAGATTGAACTGTATATAGGAGTGTTTTAATACGGAGCTGCAGAAGTGTTATGAGCCCACATAATTATTTCGATATTTTGTATAATTTAAGAAACAATGTAAATACATATGTATGTACTTACTTTGGACATCTTAAATTCATTTAATCTCTATCATCTCTTAAAAAACCAGTTTTGTTAATATCGTATAATGTGTGCAAAAATAATGTGAAAATTTAACCAAATAGTTTTGCACTTTGGAATAATTTTTAAAGCCTATGTATACTACCCAAAATAATATATTGAGTACCTTAAATCCAGTTTAGAAAATGTTTAAAAATAAATATAAATACAGTGTAGATTATGTATGTAGCGGTAAGGATATGTATCTTAAAGTGAATCCAGGCGATTACACAAGTCGTACGATATGTCAAGCTTTTGCAAAAGAGAGCCGATAGTGTCCTTTAAACTGAATAAGTTATGAGAAAGAATTGCATTGACAGAAAATATGGATGGAAATATGGCCGTTGCGCGTGGATTTTTCAAAATCCATCACACTCCATTACATCAGTGATGCATCTATTTTACCCTGTTTAGGTAACACAAAAAATTCAGTCGGAAAGATTTTAAACCCATTTTTAAAATACAAATGAAATTCTGTAGTATTTTTTCTCTGACTTTACATCCGTAAAATCCTTACCGTGAAAACTTGCCTTTATTGCTGTGAAATATAGCAGCTTTAGAATTGCAAGATTTTAAAAAGTTTATATGTACAGAATACAGTAATGGGTTAAAAAAAGGGGTTTAATATATGTAAGAAAAATAATATAGAATAACTATATTATGTATTCAATTTAACAGATTTATTTTATTAACTTAAATGAATATGCAAAAAAAATACAAAACATTCGCAAACTAAGGCATCCAATCGCATAAATTATAAAGTCTATTATACCATAAATGCTTATCTTAAGAAACGCATGTGTATGTACATATCCGGAATAGATTTTATGTAAATTTTAATTGAATGTAAAACAAGTGTAACACAATACCTGACAAATTGTTTAAATTTATAACGTCGGTAATTAGAGCCTTAATAATATAATATTGAATATGTAGGAAGTCGCCGTGGTCTAGTAGGTAGTGTGTGGGCTTTTTAGACGAAAAAGCCAGGGTTCGAGCCCCAGGCCAGACATCAAATAAAATACAAAAAGTATTTCTGCGGTGACTTCCTCTCAGCAGATTTCTGGCAAAAACTCTGAGAGTAAATAAAATTGCCATGAAAAGTTTCTCAAAAATCTGTCGTTCGGAGTCGACTTTAAACTCATGTATAAAATTAACACACACAACATAAGTGGTGTGAGAAACTTGGTCGTAATCCTGACTGAAGGGTTGTAATGACCAATTATGTATGTATGTATGTAGGTAATTATAGCGTACCTACATATGTATATGTGAAATTTATATTCCTTCATATAAACGTTTTTCCTGTTTTCCTTTGAACGCTGTCATAACTAAACAATTAATAATTCCTTACTTAATTGATCATTACTATCGTTAGTGTAGATATTAATTACTCTAGTTTCTCACACCACCAGTGTTGTGTGTGTTAATTTTATTCGTTAGTTTTTTTTATTTTTTTTTTTTTTACAAAATATTAATATGTATACATAAAATTTGATCCCAACGTCTCACTATGTGGCATTTACCCTGAAAAGCTGGCCAAAAAGGCAAATGTGAATTTAAAGAAATTTAAGAAACTGAGTATGCAGTTCGATAGACAACAAAATTCTGCATTATATAGTGATTTTTCACGACTTTAAGTTGAGATTTGTAGATTTGAGACGATGTCAAAGTCAGGAAAGTGAAAAAAATTAAATGGGTTTTTGGTGTTTTTTTGAAATTTTAATAGGTTTATATGATATTTTTTTGTGGCTAAACAAATAGACATTTTATATTGAATTTTTTTATTTGAAAGGTATGAGCAACAGCTACTTTCAGTTTTATATATATATATATATATCTCACATATTAATGTTAAAATTATTCTTTGAAAATTTAAAAATAATAAAAATTTCACATTTTTTTACCCTTCCTAAAAAAACATAAGGATTTTAAAGGTGAAAGTAGTTTTTAGTAGTTTAATGTTATATACCACAAGAAAATATGAACTCTCTACATTCAGGAACAAAAAGAAAAATTTGCGCAATTATTTTAGGCGATTTTTTGAAAATTTTACTTTTTTTTGAAAAATTAAAAAAATTAGACGTAGTGTAATAAAGCCATAGGCAATAAAGCCATATGGCGTACGAATTATGCGAGGAAATTTAGTAGAAGCGATACCAATCGAGATGTCCTGAATAAGTTACTTTTAAGCAGTGACCCTTTAAAAGCTGCAGTACACAAAAATCGCGAAGGAATAGAAAAGCATTTTCATCAGATACTATTAAATTACTCCTTTCTGACATTGATGATGAAAATGATAACGATTTTAACGATTGTAGTTAATTTCACTTTTTAAGTATTTTTAAGTTAAGTATTAAATAATGTAAAATAAATATTATGAATAAATATTAATTATCATATAAGTTTAAAAACTTAATTAAGATTTTCTTAATGGACCGTATGTGGTACCTAGGGGCACTTATGATCCGATCATAATACAATGTGATCATAAATGATTCACATTCACATTAAACATGTTCATGTCGAATTTCATCGAGGTAATAAAATGTTTAAGCCAATTATAATTGTTAAACATATTTTCTTAAGAGACTCTATTTTGGACCAAGGGGCAATTATTTACCGACCATAACAAAATTTGTATATGATTTAGATTTACAAAATACACGTTCATACCGAATTTCATCACGATACCGATGTTTTTAAGCCATTTATAAGCGCAAACGTGAATTTCTAAAGGGGCTTAATATGGGGAGTAGGGTCAAATGTGATCCGATTTTCACCAAACGTTACACCATGATTTCTTAGTACACAGAACTGATCCATGCTAAATTTATTATGATTGTTGCATAATTACTATAATTATGTGTAAATAAGTGCAATTTCGAGGGGAATTTGTATTGGGGCTAGGCGAAATCACGGACCGATTTGAACCAAAATCAGTTGGGTTCATCCTTGGGCCTAATTATCACTAACACTATCAAAAAATTCCAGCCATTAACTCATAAAACACTTCTATTAATTTTGGCCAGGTTTTCAGGCAAAATGCCACATAGTGCGTCTCTTAGACATTATTGAGACAAGTTGGCAAAATTTTACAATGTACTTAATAAATGCATATATGTACATCATAAAAAATCATTAAATGGGTTTTGTTTTGTTCGAAATAAATTTATAAAGATAAGAAAAAAATATACATATGTATAGCGAAAGAGAAAATTTTAAAAGAAAAATACATCTACAAGAGTGTTTCAAGGTTGTTTAATAGCATTTGCTAACAAGACATTTTAAATAATGATATACGAGTGATAGATTTTATGTCACGAGGCAAATTATTAAATTTAGTACCGCCAAGATAATCAATTCTTTGTTTTGTAGTTTCAAGTCTGCATCTAGGAACTTTAAAAAAAATCCCTACTTCTTGTATTAAAATGTAATTGATTCTGGGAAAATGTTATTGTATGATTACCGACTTACTTTGTACATTTAAAAACAAACATTAAAACCTGGTATTCATGCAAACCATAAATTGGTAATATTTTTTTTTCTAACGTCTTTATACAACGAGTTAGTTGAGGCAATTTATATACGATTTTCAATGCTTTATTTAGCAAAATTTGTAAGGATTTCAGTGAGGTTTTGTTCTTGTTGTGAGCATATATAATGTCAAGATAGTTCAAACTCGACTCTATCAAAGATCTATATATCATAAGTTTGGAATTAATATCAATTTTGTTTTTGAGTTTATATAGAATTCCAATTGCTGGAGTTATCTTCATTTTTAGATCATTTATATGAGAGTCCCAAGATAAGTTACTCTGTAAAGTAATACCTAAATATTTTGCAGAATAAGATTCATAAACGATTTTCCCATCAATAAAAGCATTAAAGCTGTCCATATTTTGGTTGGATTAATCATAAGACGGTTCAAACGAATCCCTCTCAACATTTGTCTTTAAGACATGGTCATATTTATATGGATAAAATATTGAGACATCGTCAGCGAACATGAAAAGTTGTCCAGATAAATTTAAATCCTTAAGATCATTTAAATAAATTGAAAACAATAATGGTCCTAAACCATTACCCTGGGGAACACCGTAGTCAACAGATCCAATAAAACTTTCTTCATCATTGACGTTAACATATTGCCTCCAATTTTGAATATAGCTCTTAAATAACAAAAGTTCTTGACCCCTAACACCATAACACATTAATTTTTGAAACAATATTTCATGGTCAACTAGGTCAAAAGCCTTTGTAAAGTCAAAAAATATTCCTGCAACACCAGAATAACCCTCATCAAGCCCACTACAAATATACTTAACTATATTTAAAACGGCATTTTCTGTACTACACACCTTCCTAAATCCGAATTGGTAGTTATATAAGAAGTTATTTTCTTCTAAATATGTTGAAAGCTAGTCGTATATAATTTTTTCAAAAATTATATCAATCGTAGAAAGTACAGCAATTGGCCTATATTTATCTACAGATATCGCATTTGCATTCTTTGGAATTGGAATTATTTTATGTATTTTCAAAACATTCGTATAAACTGATTTGTTAATCATTTTATTAAAAATATCAGTTAAAACAGGAGATATCTCATTTCCACATTCCCGGACTTTTATTTATTTTAATATTTGAAATGATTTCATTAATGACAGTCTCAGTAATAGCGCCAAGTTCAGAACGGAGCGAAGTTGTATTTAGAGATCTAAACATATTAAAATGTTCTCCAGGTTGTTCATTCAATTTCTCATTTTAGATTAGCCACACTTTCAATGAAATAGTTGTTGAAATAATCTGCCTTAGCCTTATCACTCACTATTATATGTCCCTGAGAATAATGAAGATTTTTATTTGCACTTTCCGTCTTCCCAAGAGTATTATTAATAAAGCGCCAAGGTTTTTTTTCGGTCATTACCTGTTTTCAATACACTCTCAGTCTAAAAATTATCTCTACATTTCCTTATAAAAAATTTTATTATTTTACTCAAGCATTTTAAACTGATCTCATTTGCTTGTTTATTTTTAGATCTGCGACTTTTTCTTAAAAGTTTTCCCTTAAGTAAAATTAACGCTTAAAGTATTATTGTTTGTCCATGGCGTGAGTTCAAAACGTAAAGGTTTTTTAGATTTAGATACAACAGTTGAGTTTTGCATTGCACTATCTACATATATAACAAAGCAAAGAACTTAACGTTGAGTCCAAATAACAGATCTGAGAAACTGTTTTATGGGAATTATTTACTTGCAGAGCTTTGGTCGGAAGACTGCTGAAAGAAATATTCTTTTTGCTTCAAAATGTTAGAGCAGAGAATTTAATTATTAATATATTTTATTATCAGAATAATTTGTTTTAATTTCTTGAGATAATAATGCTGAAATTGTAAAATAATATACTAAGTATATAAGGTAAATTAAAATGTAATTTGAAGAAGGAATATTATTAAACTTTAAATACATGCATACATATATAATATAATAAATATAATAATATTCAAAAATTACATGTAGGGATCGGGTAACACAATTTCAATATATTCAAAGTCTTTTATATAGAAAATATTCCAGTTATCATGGAAAATAATGCAAGCAAAGGCGTTTAAACATGCATTACACATACTCTATTCTTTTAAATTTCTTATCTTTTGTTATCAGCGTAGAAATGATCTGGAAGAACCATTTATGGGCCACCTAAAAAACTTAGTGTTAAAGAAATTTTTATGAACGTAAAAATGTTGCATACTCTTAGGATCTATAATTCAATAAGCATTGAACCTAATTTAAACTTAACTAAATGTTTTAGTTGAATGAATTTGAACCAGAGTTTGTAGATTGAATCAATCCTAAACAATTTTCATTGACAACGAACACAGTATACAAATTCACAATTTCAAATTCACTAAAAGTCCTAATTTTTTTAAACATTAGAAAACAATTGAAACTAAATATAACCAAAGACTAATTCCATTCGATTATTGTTTTCAGACTCGTGCAGAAATTTTTCGCAACATAAAAATGTAAATTTCTTTGCTTCAGAATAGCATTTGAAACCTTGCCTAGAATAAATATTATTGAAATTACAACACTTGCCTAGAATTAATAATATTTAAATTACAACACTTCTTTTAAAACTTTATGAATGAAATATTTTTAAAAATCATTATGGAAACAAACTCAGGGACGTATTTAAATAGTCTTAACAACATTTGGGCATAATTATTGTCTATGTACTCGAACACCGCATTACTATTTTATATGGTTTTTTTTTTTGTAATTCGATAAGAAATAAAAGAAAAATTGAATACATATTTACTTAAATCAAAAATAATATTTATTCTTATCAAAGAAAAAAGTTAAATACGCCAAAAATAAAATATTTATGTAGTATAATAAATTTATCGCATAGTACAAAATTACATTAAATTGAAGAACTCTTCAATAACGCATAATTATTTATGTATGTATATGTATACTATGTATGGTTTATTGATTTTTTAGTACAAAAAGCTAAGCAGTTCTTACATAAAATACGTCTATATTTTTACTTTAAAATGCAAAGTAATTGTGTATTAAGGCTTTCTCTTCAAAAAAGAAATAGTCTGAGTGAATTTTCGCAGTTTTCGAAATATGAGTTAGGATTTGGTTACAATACTAGCGAGTTCAGTTTACTTCTTTGCCAAATTGTCCAAAAAGTGCTTATGACGACGAATGGCTTCTTCGTGTTCCTTTATTTGTTGATGATGAAATTCAGCTTGATGTATTTGATCGTTCTTCAAACGCTCCAATTGTTCCCTTTGCTAAAATAGTAAGAAAATTTATAGTAAAATATTTGTTGATATAAAAGATATGTTATTGTAAATGAGAAACTATTTGAATTTAAATATTCTGAAAGATCTGTAACTTTTGTGAACATTTATTAAATTTTTTTCTAACTCAACTACTTTCAATTCCACAAAATGAGCTCTATAAAGCGAAGCAGTAAGAACTGTTATTCTATAAACATATGAGAGGCTCCGAATCAATCATTGTCTTATCAATAGTAACATTAAACTGTTTTACTACGTTTTTAACCCTTTCATGCCCAATGTTGCCTATAGGCAACATTGTACATTTTTGTTCATAAATTCCTTATTTTTAATTTTTTTTAAAAGATTTTTTTTTGCAAAACAAGCTTGGTTAAAAACGTGTAAAACCAGAATACGTAGGACTCTGAATTTAATATCACTTCATATTTAGGCCATAACTAACAAACACATATCCTTAAAAATTTTAGCTCAGGCCCAAAAAATTCGGGCATGAAAGGGTTAATAGTAATATTGCAGACATCGCGTTAAAAAATTCTCTAAATCATGCATCTTATTGCATTAACATCACTAACCGTTTCATTGTCGCCGTATCGACGTATCGACGCTTGTTTATGTGCTGCCTTTAAAATATATTTACATGTAATAATAATAATAATAATACATATTAATATATTTTCATGTAATCTATTTATGATAGGTTGCTATGAAGCACTTGGTGCCTCAATTGTGTTTATTGCATTAAATGTAAAATATTTTGTAACAGAAAACTATTTCAGTTAATTGCACTATTTTATGCATTTTAAAATTGACTCTGTGCTCTTAAGTTTTAATGTCAGTCAGGATTATGGACCTAGTTTCTCACACCACTTATGTTGTGTGTGTTAACTTTATACATGAATGGCGAGACCTACAGTTAAAAGTCGACTCCAAACGACAGATTTTTTGAGAAACTTTTCATGGCAATTTTATTTACTCTCAGAGTTTTTGCCAGAAATCTGCTGAGAGGAAGTAACCGAAGAAATACTTTTTCCACATTTTCGTTTTGATATCTAACCTTGCTTGGGCTTGAACCGTGGTCTTGCGTTTTAAAAAGCTAACACTCTACCTACTAGACTACGACGACTTGTAATTATAAAACAAATTTTTAACGTGTACAATTGTTTATGAAGTAGTTGATATTATTTATTTTCTTCTTAAATTATCTGCTGAATACTTTTTTCAAGTTTTAAATGCTACGGTCTACCGTTCTGATGTACATACATATGTAAATATTGATGAAAACGCTTCTACGGTAATTCATGAAATAGTTTTATGATAGGATAGGCTGCAAGGTTGGTTTACCACAGTATTAACAGTGGAACGTCTGCACTCGGAGACTTATTAGTTCATTATAATCGAAGATATTTCAAATTGCCCGAACAAAGCAAAATTATTTAAAAATTAGTAGAGACATTATAAATTGATACAACGTAATTTTCATTTCTTTACATTGAAACCAGAAAAACTGGTAGACTTATTTTATCTCGCGGCCAATAAATCCAAACTATAAATATTCCACTTTTGAATACAATTTCTTGTATTCGATGTGCAGTATTTTTAAAAATTCGTTAACGTTTGTTTGGCTCATTATGGTACGGCCATGCCATATTTACATGATAAAATTTTTTGTATGTTCTGAAGAATTTTGGTAATTTCTTTGGTACGGCATTATGTAATTTGATAAATAGACCTCTTATCTAAACACTGCACAAACACTATGAATTTAATAAACATGAGTAAAACTGTTGTGTTTTGCCGACCATATATCGATTGAATGTTTTGTTTGTTATCACTTATGTATAAATTATAATCACATATTTTGATTGTTAAAAACTCGCCACCTCTAAATGACTTTAATAAAACAAAACATGAAATAAAGCACTTTTTGCTTTAAACACGTACACTCTTAACTTAGCGTACGATGAATTGATTTTGTATGTAATAATATCTGTACATCTGGATAGGTTATATGAAATGCTAAGAAGTAAACAAATCAAAATACGTATAGTTGAAAACAAAAAACAAAACAAAACACCGGTGTATACGATGACATCATTACTATAGTCTAATATCTATTATATCAATATAAAAAATACTTGTATGCACTTACCTTGTTGTAGAAGTACTCTTCTTCACGAGCGGCTTCTAATTTGCCGAAGCTACCACCGGCTTCACGTATGGAGCCACCACCACCTCCGCCTTTGCCGGCACCGCTACCCAAATCACCCAATTGACTTGTCATTCTTACGAATCTAGGAAATGCATAATTTATAAATAAAATTTTTTTAAATAAATATGCATACACATGTACATATATGTGTTTAAAATAAAAACAATAAATATCTCTTTGTGTAAAGATACTCGTGTGTTCCAAATATAACAAAGTATAATTTAAACAATACGAAATCATAAATGAATAACTAAAAATAAAAAAAAATTATACAAATGTACGATTTTATTTCACCTTACGCTACAATAAAATAGAAGAACTCAAGCAAAACAAAGTTCTGACGATTAATCCCAAAAATTAGTGTTTTTAAGATTGGCATTTAAAGCTAAACTCGAATGGTAAATAATATCTTTTGAAGATCGAATTAAGTAAAGTGGATTTGAACTGCATGTAGATATAGTAGGATGACCCTACGTACTAAAAATGTATATAAAATGTGTAAGGAAGTATTACAAATTACATGTACATTAAGTATTTATAGCCTCCGTCTGTCTATACGATTTAGAAACCTTTTATAAACATGTTACATATACGTTACCTAAATATATTGAAACTACTTTTTTGTAGGGGGTAACAACGCAAAAAATAATCATTTGCTATGGAACGCTCTCAATAGAATTTCTGAATTTGTAAATACGCATTAATAAAGACAATTAAAAAATAATAATAATAAACTGAAATATTTGTTTAATTATACCTAAAACTAATCGATAATTATCGTGGAAAATTACTCCAAATAAATTAAACAGAAATAAAAAAATATTACTTACTGTACTCCATTTGGATACAAACGTTGGATACTGCGTCTGGCCACAAACATATCGATTGAATGAATATAAAAACTGGAATGGAAAAGGAGTTTACTTATTTTCTTTTAATTAAAGATTGATTTTTATATAACTCTGTATCAAAATTTTTATGCGATCTACCTTTTCACAAAATATAGAAGTCTACGTTGCAACGAATAAAAGTTGAATGAATTATTCAGCGATATTCTGCTACAAATTCGTCTGGAAAAAGTGAAACTTCATTTTTGTATTTTGCGGCTTTTTTTTGTTCTTTTTTTTGTTTTTCTATTTATTCATTTGTATTTGAGCTTTTTATTATCCTCTCTTTGTTGTTTTTCGAAATTAACAGACTGCTTCATATTCAATATACATAAAAGCGTGCACTAGGTGGTTCAAAGCACACTAAATTCAAGAGCTTTAAATTAAACAATAGGGTGGGATATTATTTTATATTCAAAATAATAATCGACAATCCAATCAATACCATAACACTGATATCCGTCAAGCATCAGTGAGTTCCGAGAGGCGATTATGTTCTTCAAGTTCAGCGGCTACGGGCGAACGTCTGTTAAACTAAACGGTTTGCTATATAAATGTCTAAATGGTTTGCTATAGATGTGAAATGTCTTCTTATTTGAAAATAATCGATTAACAATTCTGCAAAGAATTTAAAGTCTACGATCTTCCTAAGGATAAGTGACTCATGCAGGCTCAATGTGGCGCGACACCTGATATGCGTTATATTCGGCCAAACCTGATACTGTGCCCGCTGCTAGTGTTGATATGACAAGCGATCATCATCTTCTGGTTTCAGAGATACTTATCAAACTAGAGGACTGTTAGAAATACTTATTTGAAAGATATAGAAGCTGCCGCTATATAGACCAAAGCCTTGAAAATGTTATTGAATCTTATAAAAAAGGTCACCTAATGGAATATTTACAGAAACTGCCGCCCTAATTCTAGGCCATGAGAAACGTGTATGAAAGTAGTCAGTGGCCTGTTGTAAGATAAAATATGTCCAACAGGGCTTTGTACTCTCATCACCTATTTAATATAGTTCCGGACAAGATAATCGGATCTATCGGCAAACTTGCACTGATTTGAAAATAATGTTCTGAAGACAAAATCCTCATTTATTAAAGCAGCTTCCAAGGATTTATTTGCAATCGTGCAAGTGAAATAGAGGCAGTCAGGCAATTCTGTTATCTTCGGGATATTTCGTGAGGATATGGATAATGACTTGCATAATACGCGTCAGTCGCCTAAGATATATTTGCAAGTCATCCTTTTTTATCTTTTCATACGAGAATTGCAATTTTCAATGCGAATATAAACTGTTGCGAAATTAGAACGGTTAGCTTTGAGGACGTGGTCCAAATTACGTATTGTAAATGCGTCCTGGATGAGATAGAAAGAGAGAGAGAGAGAGAATAGTGAAGCAGATAAGAAAATGGGGAAAAGGAGAAAAGTTAGAAAAGGGAGGATATAGGAAACGAAGGAAAAACGATAAACCACAAACATCAAAGGGAGTTCAACTATTATCTCGATGCCCTATCTCTTCTTAACCAGCTCAAGCGACTTATGAATTTCTGGAGAGCCTTAATGTCGGTTCTCGAATAGAAGGTCTAAAGCTTCAAATGAGCCCCTGCCCAGGGTCATTAACCTCAACCCCCAGGGGAAGGGGGCACTGGACAGTTCCAGTGGAATTGGGATATGTTCAAGATCCTTGTCAGCGATGTAATCTCGCAGTGCCTGTATACAACCAATAACTAACCTCAGGTTGGCCTTACTCAAGCACTATCTGCAGCAGGCCATGGACTCCTACACACATAACAGCTCGACCTTTCACCCAACGCTTCTGCTCTTCCTCCCTGACTCATCTATTAATGAGCACGTAGAAGTGGCAACAGTTATAGCGAAATCCACAACATCCGTCGTCTAAAGACAACTAACAACATTTGATTATTGTATTTGCACAATCGCTAATATATGAAATCAAAGAAGGAATAATATATGCATAAATTAGAAACGTTTATAGAAAGAAAAAAAGTATTTCTTCTACTCAAATGTTATAGACGCTGTGGGCATGAATTACTCAGCTAATCCAGGATTCCTAAAATTGGATAGAAAATGACAAAACGAGTCCTGTGGTCATAAGGGACTTCCCCATAGGCACTTTATTATTGATTTAATTTTTGTTTTTAATTGATAAAATTTTTCAGATTTAGGAAACACGAAGTAGTGAAGATACAGCAACAAAGACTAATAATTATTCGTACCGCTGTACAAATTCGGAGCGAATGCCATAGGTAATCAACAAAAAAGCCTCATTTCTTGCTCAACTACCACTTAAGTTCCGTAAAGGTGGCTTAAATAAATTTTGAATATTCTTAGTTTGTTATAAAGTCCTTGCAATTACATGATTGATGCTGAGTTCTTTGGGTTATCTTTTTTGAGATCAAGTGGAGGACGTTTAATCGATTTACTGGTCGTTATAGGTTCAGCAGTTTGAATTTTGTGAGCAGAATGTTCACCTCTAATGATTTTCGATACCAAAACAATTTTCAAAGGCTTTAGACTTTGTTTCCACTTAGCTTCACTTTACCTTTTGCTAACACTGCAGAGGTTTCTGTCAACAATTTTACACTGTCCTATTGGGCTTCTTGCATCCATAACAATGATGACGAGGATGAGGAAAGTTTTTTTTTTAGCATTTGTTTCTATCCATAGAATAATAATAAAAAGGGTTTTGGATAAACTTGTGTTTATTTAAATTGCACTCTATTGGATTGTCAGTTTGATTTAAGATTTAATTTCACACTTAATTAATTTCAAATAAATTTTGGATCTGGTTTAAATCTGTTACTATATTTATTATTCGATAAGAACGTTCGTATACCATAACTGTAAATTGAAGAGAACAACAGTTATAATTTTTTATTTGGATTTTATTTATTTGTTATTTACAATTGAATAATTAAAAATACTTTTTTATATTTAAATTTTCATAACTTTGTGTATATAAATTACTAATGTATGTATTTACTGTTTTCATTCAATAATAATGTGTATATAAAAAACTAATGTTACTAAAATGTTAAAAAAAAAAACAATTTCCAATTAAGTGATTGCACACATGGTCATTTAAAATTATTACGTATTGCTAGAGATTTTTCACAAGTGCATTTATTAAAAAAAAAAAAATAATCACAAATCTATTTAAGACAAAATATTAATATAAAGTTTGAATAAAAGATCACATAGTAAGAACATGATTAGCTTGTAGGTCACCAATCCTTTAATATTAACAATCTATTTTAATAAAGTAAAAATCCATTTCATTTGCTATTTAAAACGACACTCCACAAGAAAATTATTTTAAAATACTAATTTCTATTATTAGTATATTTTTAATTAATACATTTTTAATTGTTTGAAATAAATGCTTGTTCCAGAAATATTGCAGAAAAAAATAATATTCGACAGTATAACACCTTTAGTAAAGAATTAAAAAAAAAACATTCATTCAAACTGAATTTAGCACTGTAGTTAGTAAATCTGATCTGCATTAAATTACATTTATAAATCTTAGTATAAATTTAATATGGATACTTAAAGAAAATGATCTGTAAAATTAACTTAAAAAAGAAAAACATAATTGGATTACACTTCAAGTTCAAAAAAACTTTTATGATATGACTTTCCAATATGAAATTAATAGCTTTAGATTTCAACCATCAAACGAATGCTTCAATTGGATGCTAAATTTAAATTTATATATTAAGTTAAATGTAAAAAACCTAAAATATTTATATTAGGATATTCTGGTGTCATCTTATTTTAGCGATGCTTTTTGGGAAAACCTAAAAGTAGAAAATTATAAATTATGTTTAAAATTTTATAATATTGTATTTTTATTGTAAGGAGAGAACATGAAAAAATTTGGTGGTGGTTCTAGACTTATATATTTGATTACGTTTGTGAAAGTAATAATTATTTTGCTTTTTTTTTGAGCTAATCTCTAAGTAAACAGATGGTGTTTTGTAATGCATTTAAAGTTTCAATAAAAATTCGCTTAGGCACAAAAAAGAATAGACAAACTCACAGTTGTTAAATGAAAACTGTTTTACTGGTCATAGATAAATAATAAAGATCTTTAGAATAGCAGAAGATGTAAAATTCGAAGAATCAAAAGATTTCCCGCCTCTAATTTGCTTCAAAAAGTGAAATTTTTTGGTTCATAAATTAAGTATTTAAGATGTAAGTCAAAATATTTAAAGACTATAATATGGCTGACAGAAACTAAAAACATAAGAGAGCGAATACTTTTCATAACGAATTTCACCCAATCGAAACACGTCTAGTATGGTAAGCAGCTTTCATGCGCTGTAAAAGAAAGATTTCTTTCATTCTTGAAGACTTTATTAACACATTCATTTACGTTAATGAGTATCTGCAAACAAGACTGTTGGTATTTTTAAATAACCATAAAATTACTTAATTTTTCTGGCCAGATTTTGCTAGTCACATATGAATGAGTTTCAGTGGAGAATTGCCAGCGTAGCAGATAACACAATTAAGGCCAAAAGAGATAGAATCATAGAATAAATAAAAAATTTTGGAGCAAATTAAAGACGTAATAATTTTTTATATTTTAAAAGTTGAACAATGTTTTGTTTAATAAGACTGAAAACTGTATGCAAAAACTTTTTTGTGTAAACACTTTATTTAACAAGAAGTTAAGAGAATACATATTATATATACATAGTTCGATTGATAGAAATTGTAATTAAAAAGTATTACCAATTTCTTCTCAAAATAAATAGAAAATTTCGATTTTCAGAGATTATTATTTGAGGAGTAAAAATAGATATCCGTATAATGGATAACGTATACACAAGCAGATTTAACTAAATATCAATTATAAGTCTTATCATTATTCTTTGTATGTGCATAATCACAGCTACCATCAACTGTTTAACTTCTTACCAAACGAGAAAATTTGATAAGATATGTAGCGTTGATGAAAAACATTTGTTTTTTTCTTTTCAGAAATTAATTCAAATTTCATCGCTGCCAATAGTAATTTTTCAGGTAAACTTCATTCATAGTGTAATTAAATATGTAAAATAAAAATATAAATACCTCTCAAAAACTATATTAGTTTTTTAACACCCGACGCTGATATAAAACCGTTATTGTGAGAACCAACAGTTTCGCGCATACGTGAAAATAATGTTGAATTGCGTACATTTAAAACCCCACTGCCAATTACACTATCATTTGCATTTAACTTGACAATTGTTGGTTTTCTTTTTACAGCGTTTGTTCCGTTAGGAATAGAATTGGCCGAAGCCGAAGAGGCTTGATTTTTAGGACCCATCATAAAGTAAGTACGTGGAGCAGAAGGTTTTTCTCTTATTTCTTCTCTTTTCACATGTATTTGCTTAGAGTCTGTTGCTGTCGCTGAAGTTGATCCAGCTGTTTCATTATTGGCAACATCATTTGGATTAACGTGCACGTTTGAAGAATACTTTGAAGGTCTAAGTTTTTCTGGTATCATATGAGATTTTATTTCCAATTCTGTGGTATTAATGACCTCGCAGTCAATTTGCATTAACACAATATCCCCGTTAAGAGATGGATCTCCAGCTGGTAACATGAGTGACATTTTAGGACGAGAACTTTTATTGTAATTCGAAGCCGGCAATAAAATATGATCCATGTTAAAAGACAAAACATAAAAAGTATCATCTTGTCTTTTAATGCCTCTAAAAAGTTTCAAATATTCTTCACTAATTCGGGGCTTGAAAATATCCAATGAATTGTGATGGTCATCATCGAAATTAAGTTTCGTATGCTTTTCTGAAGGCTCAGAATTTAAGAATATCTTGCGCTTTTGTTTCGTACCAATGGGAGCCTGTAAAGGTAAATCATAATCCACGTAAGAGCCAGATCCAAATTTAAAATGTTCCATTTGTTCATAATCGTTGCCAATTCCTGTTCCGGTTAAATTCAAGTAATCATTGCCGCCAATCCATTTATGTAAATTCCTTACTAAACGCATGTTTTCCTGTGTAGCATTTCTGTAAGTTGTCGTCGTCGTTGTCTCCGCCATTGAAGGTGTCTTTAAAGACGGATCATCTTTTGCTGCGGTACCATTCAATTTATCAGCTGTTGTACGATTAACCGGACGTAAAAAGTGTAATGGCGGTGGGGGCATATTTGCCATTTCAGTTTCACGTTTGCTGCGATTTGTTTGCTCGAGAAATTCCTGTTCATTCGGAACCCATAATAATCTGCGGCCAGTTTTGGCAATTGGCTCTTCTTGAGAAACTGTAACAGTTGCCTCCACAGCACTTTCTAAAGCCGATTTATTTAAATAGGATTGGAAATTTCCCACGTTCAATGTGACCATGAAAGCCATGGCAAAGAGTATGGCAACATTTTTCTTTACAGTTGTGGCGTTCAGCCGTTGTTTCAATCCTTTGTTTATAAATTGCCCGGTATTTGGTGGTTTTGGAGCAATTTTAACGTGATGTGTTGTTGTTGTTCCGCTACTACAACTGTTGTTAACGGTCTTTCTAAAATTATCCAAATGTTGATTGCCATTTGAATTATTCACAAGATACGAAGTATTAACTGCTCCCGCACCATGTTTTTCATTCATATTAAGGGTGTTCAATATAAATTCACTCACATTACTATGTTTGCAATTACAAGTTTGAGCAAAAGCCATTAGCTGGGAACGCAATGATGCATTTTCCTAAAAGGATAAAATAGAAATTCCATTAATGATATAAAAAAAATAAAAAAAAAAAAATAAAAACTTAACTACAATCTAATTATAACTCAAATGGTTTACTTTTTAAGCATTTTTTAATTTTTCTTCTTATAGTTTTATCACAAAATGTTTTTAATTAAATATCTAAATAAATAAATTCTGAATTATAATTTTTTTTCAGTAGATTCCTTATTTGAATATCCGTGAGGGAATGAGCAGGAGGCAGTTTTTCGATATTTAAAGCAAGATGATTTCGAAGAGAATACTGTTAGATTTTTAGATAAATGAAGTGACGAATATCGAACTACGTTCCAGATTGCCATAGAAGACTTCAATATCGAAATTGTCGATTGACCATCAACAGCTACTGATTACACTATTTTATTTCGAAAAACGTTAGTAAATGTAATATTGATCCACCAATACTTGGTGGCGCTCTTAAACATTATATTGTAAATTTTATACAGCAAAAACCAGCTTCTGAAATAAATCAGAGACAAAACATAGGCAATAGTGTCCTTTGTTGCCAGAGAAGTTTTATTATTTTTTTCGGACATTCTATAATATACGGGTTTTTTTTACTCCAATTCTCTTTCTGACAAAGAGATCTGGTCCCACTTACAAATAGTGCGTGTATACTAATCGTCAAACCAGCTTTTTATTATAATTCTAAAAAAAAAATTCTAAATAATGAATGATAATGGAAACTGAGGTTTGTATATTTCAGAGAATTTTATTCAAGCTTCACATTTCGATTAACTCAAAAACATGTCCTTTTATAATTAAACAAACTTTATTTTCTAACAGCTTGCAGCTTGTGATGCTTGGTATTCTATTATGTTATTATTTACATGAATGCAATACAACTTATTTTTTAATATTATTCTTTGAACTGATACAAACAATTTATTGCTCCGTATATAGTATTTGATATTTGTTTTGTGAAAATAACAAAGTGCAGATGAAAAATTTTAAAAAGAGAAAACAAATTATGGCTCTCGAAAATACATTCAGCCCAATCTTAACAAAAATTCCTCAAGGAATTTCTCACTTTTCCCTTTCCTACTATTCTTAATAAAAATTCTGTCACTTTACGTTTCTATACCTTTTTTTTTTATCAACCATACAAAAGAGGAAAAACGTTTTTTGTGAAAAAGTAGCTATTATCAAAATATTCGAGTTCGGGTTTTCCCCAACAAAAAATTCACTTGCAAAACAGAAGGCAATTTGTATAAAAACGTAAGTAATTTTTAATAAAGTATAAAATAAATAAATAAAATAAACATTTTTTTATTTTGATAGGTCAAAATGAACAAATAAAATGCAAATACAACATTTATTAACATTAATGGAAGCCAATGCAGACATTGCTCGTGGTTTCCATAAAGGTAACAAAGAGGCACATGCACGATTTTGGAGGAACGCAGAAACTGACCTTAACGCCTTCGGGCCTCCAAGTAAGTATATTGCTGTATGGAAAAAGGTTTGTTGGTAATGTTTAGAAATTAATTGATACAATAAAGTCTTCCTAATTATACTTATACACAGGTTTGGGCAGATCAAAAAAAGTATGTCCGGCAAAAGGACAAATAAATAAAAAGTGCACGGGAGGTGGTCCAAACAAGGAGCAACATTTTTTCGCAACATAAGAGGCAATTTATAATCTCATTGGAATGAAATCTTCTGTGAAGGGTGACGAAGACGTTTGGCCTCAAAAAACACATCAATCACAGAAGAAATTTTAGATCATTCAGTAGATATGGAATGTATGGTTGATGATTTAGATATAGCAGAGGAGAGTGTGGAAACAACCGATAATATGGTACTCTAACCGCAAAAATGTTTACCTAGTCAAAAACAGACTTAAAAATTAGTATGATGCACTACAGGCCGAACTTGATATACAAAAAGAGCTTCTGGAAACAATAAAATTGGTAGAGACGAATCAAAAGGTCCAAGATCATAACATCAAGCGAATTTATCGATCGCTAGACTAATTAGGCGACCATCAACAAAAACATTTTAAAGAAATAAAAAGACTGAAAAGAAAACAAATAGAAAAAATGCAGCGGCACAATGCCTTTATAGAAAAGTTGCTAATAGAGAAGAAGAATACAAGTTGGAAAAACTCGACCATCTATTTTTCCTTTAACAATTGAATCAAACAATAAATTTTATTTACTTTTGTTCGCCAAAAATAAATTTCAATAATAAAAACAGCTGACTTCAAAGTACTACCTCTTTTTTACTACTTTTTGTTCTCGGGAGAACATTTATAATTTAAGAATTTTTTTCTGGAGCAATATTATTTCCGTGAGAAGGAAATTCCTTGAGAATATTGGTGATTGGACTGATTGTTTCTATTTTGACTGTATTTCTAGTTGATATTGTACATTTCAGAGATCTTTATTATATTTTATTTCTTAAAATCATTTTAGAACAGTGTGGTATCTGACAACGATAGATTTCCCATAGCTAACAATAAAAATAGATATTATAACGTGCGACAATGACATGACCATGCCAGTAAAACTGTCCATACGATTAATAGATATGTGGCGATAGGCCTATTGATACATTGAGAGCTTTGGAGGCTGGAAGTACCGGGAACAATTTTCTCCCTGCAGTAGTTCGGATATTGTTGCTTATGGTTTACTGGGCGTTAATATCACCCTAAGCTTTATTAAAGTATTTTTTCTAAATTGTTGCCCATTTCTTAATAAGGCGGGCGAAGAGAGCTTCGTATAGGAACTACTGCGCGAGCGTGGAATCCTGCTGAAACTAGCCGTCTCCGCCAAATTCTAAGTTCCAAACAAAGGTCTCTCGAATGCATCCAACGGCCGGACAGCAGTTGGACTGAGGTCAGTACAGAGACGCTTGAACTTCTACTCGACACTCACTTTCCGGGGAGTGTCACCCTTGGAAGTCAAGCTCTCTATCCGATTACGGAACCACCATCTGGTTCATAATTTTGGTTAATAATTTTTTTTAACTGTAATTTAACACATGATACAATAACTTAAAGCATTAATTCGTTTTCTTTTATATAAAATTTTCGTTTCAAATCAATTGCTTGGAATGGTTAAAGTGATTAACACATAAAAGTATTTATTATTGTATATATGTACATACATAATTCATAACTCATATATACATAATTCGGTGTTTGCAATTTTTATTTATTCATATTATATGTTCAATGAACTCTTTTAAAATTTCTTCTTCTGTGATTGTAAAAAACACAAGTAAGACTGTAAAACCACACAAGCCGTTGTTTATAAGCTTTATATATGTAGCTACCATGTGAAATGTTAACTTTATAAACGTTAACTAGACAAATATTTTCATTTTGTTTTTGTTTTCCTTTCTTTGAATTTTTATTACGTAAAATCATATAAACAACGAATGACTAATGTGCTATTTAGTAATAAAAGAGAGTTTATTATTTTTAAAAATATGTATTTTTGTATTGTGTCTTGCAACACGTATTTATGAACATAGTACAACGACAAAAAAGAGAAAGGTAGTAGGAGAGAATAATAATTGTTTTATATATTAATTTAATAACAAAAGTAAATGTGGAGAGAATAATCTGTTGATTTAAACTGACTTTTCAATGCTTTTATTTTGTTATTAGCCATAAGCGTATTTTTATGTTTGTTTCATTTTTCCTATAACGGTATAAAGTATATATGTATGTACATATGTAGATATATAGAAAAATGACAAATAATCTAAAATTTATTTTTATTTTTTGGTTAAGTTAAGATGGTAGGTAAAACACCTCCACTCGGAGACCAAAAAACCGTCTATATGTTTGAAGACAACTACAGATATTATAAACAACCGAATATAATAGAAGAAAAGGGGGAAACGGAAGTGATATTTTACATAACTGGAATCCCAACAGAAGTTAACCCAAACAAGAATTCTTTCCCTTCGCTTATGCACGTCAAGACTGAAACACAGAATATGCTAAACGTACTCCTGCTACCAGACGTTACTATAAACTTAGCAGAAAAAAGTAGTACTCCTGTCCCACATACTCGTTCTTGCCAATCAAGTGCTATATCCCTTTAAAAAGCCTATCAAGATTCTAACAAATTTACTCCCCAGTTTCAGAACCTATTCTGTTGTAAAACAATCCGTGTTATATAAGTCTGTAGATTCTGCTATATCCCCTGTTCTAAACTGAAGTGGATTTTCCAGTAAGGACACCTTCCCAGCCCCTATTCTTGTCACCTCATCTGCAGCTCATTGTGATGTTAGCAAACAACAATTTCCCGGGACCTGACACAGTATCACCCTGTTTCTAACCTCGATCTAACATAGCACACAATTAGTGCTTTCAAACCAATTTGACTGCGCATTAAAAAGATAAACATAGTATTCCCCGGCGCTGTCTTGGTAATTACATACGCCTAAGCTTGGAATACACTGCGTTCATTAGGTAGACTATTCGATAGCTAGGTAAACCTGCGCCCCTTTACCAGTCTCCACATCCGAGCCATCCGGATATGGATGGATATATACATATATACAGTGGCTATTTTAACGTGTATTGAAAAAATTATACAATATCATCATCATGGGAAGAAAAATACAAAAAAAAATTCAATTCGAATTCAACTTTAAGTTAATCAAGCAAAATCTAAATGATTTTTTAACGGGTCCAAGCAAATTTGTATTTCTTTCAGGTTGACAATCAATGTGCTCCACGACGAACTATAACAATAATACGTTTGCTATAGAGAAGTACTTTTTTCTTGTACTCATATGTCTAACAGCACACAGTCCATTTCATATAAAAGATTTGCTAACAACAACGTGTTCTTTTTTTAAATTACGAATTTGAAACCAATCACGGCTTCTATAGTTGGATTGATTGATAAATCCTAACAGCAAAATTTTCCTTAAATTTGTAATTTTTTTTTTGTAAGATTAATTATGCATGCGATATGTTTAATTGTCAAAGCGTTGTCTAGGTACTAAAATCCGTTACCTTCAAAAGACTTCTATATTTAGTGATAATTAATATTTCTGCATACAAAATGTTTATGAGTGCTACTTGATAGGGGAGAGTTATTCCTGTTGTTAATTTCTATCATTCATGTATTCGGATTCAACATTCTGAGAAAGTTACAATTGGAGATTGAGCTTTACGAAAAGGGTTTTCTGAAGTGCAATTCAAAAATACCTGAAAGGTGAACAAATTTCTTAAACAGTGCCGGTTAGTCTGTATACTTATGCAAATTGCTTCTAAAAAACAATTTTTACTTTAGTCATCTTTAATCCCATATTAAAGAAAATTAATTGAGAAAATTTTGAATTACTAAAATAAAATTGTATAAGAGTAAAGAAGAATATGAATGCAGCGTAAAACATGTGGTTTTATACACATACATATGTACATATATATTAGCATTTGAAGCTTTGCTTATTATTTTATATTTTTAGTTTTTAGCTCTGATGCATTAATAAAGTGTTGCATCGTAGAACATCTTTTCGAAATTGCTTACTTTTAGAAAATGTGGTTCAATTATCAGTGAACGCTTAAATATAGAGATAAAGCAAATGAAAAGTAATAACAAAATTTATATTATAATATACCTACATAGACGTATATTTTGTTCTTCGCATGGTGATAAGATAAATTTCATCAGAACTTATTTTAAAAACAAAATATTTAAAAATTCTTTGCATTCTAGTTTCAAGAAATTGCGTTTTAAAGCAAAATAAAAGCACTATAATGTTATTTGTAATTCTTCAGATTCTATTTTTTATGTATTCTATTATATATATACATACATACATACATACATATGTATATACAAAGACAAACAGTTTGTATTTGAAAAACAAAGCCGTATTAATTGGGTAAATATACATATTAATTGTAGAAAACTAATAAATAAACCTGGTACATTTGCGAATGTAAACACATGTGTTTTGCTATTGTTTTTTGTTTTCCTTTTCCTTTTCCGTTTATATTTATATTTTAACTATGTAACTAACTAACTTACCCCTTTCAATGAGTAATTCTCTTTTTCCAAATTACTAATACGGTTCTCTAATCTCTCGACATATTCCTTTTTCTTTTTGCGTGATAGTGAAGCTGATTCTCGATTTTTCAACATACGTAACTGCTTTTTCAAAAGTTTATCATCATTGATATTTTTAAGCATATTGAAATCGGCACGCCAGGCCTTAGTGTGACCCAGTGATGCCCTGGCAGCCGCCAATGCAGTAGCAGAACGTGTGTTTGTTGTGACAATTTTAGAAGGATGTTGTTTGATTATCATAGGTCCAGTCTTTACTACTTTCGGCGTAAATTGCATAGGTTGAGAATTTAAAGATGATTTGTGTGTAGAAGAATTACTTGTAGTGGTTGACGATGATGATGATGATGTCGACAAAGGTGGACTGTTAGAGTTGGTGCATGTTAATTTGTTTGCGGTTATAACTTTTCCGTTAGCAGTCTTCATTATAATTTTCGGCATTTGATTATGGGATCCACTAATTTTTTTACCATTTGTATTCATTTTTTGCATTAAAGCCTTAAAATCATTCGAGGAAAGGAATATAGTTTTAGGTTTTGTATTAGGTGGCGATGATACTTTAGAACTACTATTATTAGTAACATTGTTAATATTTGCAGGTGTTGTTATTCGTGTAGTATTTGCAACCACCTTTACAGGCGAAGTAACATCAGATTTAATTGCCGAAGTTTTACTATCGTGCTTAATTGCTGTTGGAGTTTTAATATTAACAACTGAATTTACATCAGTTATAGGTACAGTTTGTACAGGAATTATATTCCCCTGAACAATGTTTACTGGTGTTACAGACTGTATCGTGGACACTGGCATTACCGGCAAGGATATGGTAGCTAATGTAGATGTGGCAGTGTTTATTGTTGCAGGCATTTCTTCACTAGTAACATTAATAGGCGTCGAAGCTGTCAAAATGTAATTATTATCCAGTTGTTGATCAGACATTGATGTTTGCAAAACGATGTTATTGTTCTTATTTATGTCAGCTTCCGATTTTTCATTTTTAAATTTTAAAAACTCCAATAAATCATCATCTTGTGTTTGATTTAGATTGCATTTGAAATTTTGTGGCATTGAAACTATCGATGACGCATCGCTTTGCACACCACTTGTAGAACTACCACTAGAACTAGTGCAGCTGCCAGTTGGTGATGGTGTATTGCGACTATCTTCGTTGAGTTTCATTATAGCATCTTGTACCATATCATCAATTTTTATAGTGTCATCATTAAGAAAATTAATAAAATCATCTGGATTAAAATTATCACCATCTATTGAAGATGTCGAAGATGTACGTGCAGGGGTTTCATACGGAGATGAGTAACCAGCAGAATGATGTGATGTTGGCGGAGAAGGATATGCAGAAAATCCAAAATGACAACCATTATTTTCACTGTAATTTAGTGATTCATCACTCATCAAGTGATCGTGTTGCTTGGTTGTATCAATTTCATTTTCTTGTTTAAATTGGAATTCTTTCTGATGATTTATTTGTTCATTGATCTCGTTTTGTTGAAAACAATTCCCAAATGAATTAATATCTAGTGATGCATCCAAATGAGAATCAGTTGATCGTATTATTTCTTCTAAATCATCTAGGCTATAGTCTCCTGGTTGAGGCATAAACGATGCTATTTCATCTATAAACAAAAATAAAATACATTAATTTTATCACTATACCATTTCGAATGTTTTAAATGTTTTAAAATCTGTGAATACTTTAAGCAATGCAATGCGTTAAATTTTTATTTCCAAGGCGAACGCAAATTATTATATAATATTTACATAAAACACATTAAATTAAAAAAATATATCAATATTTAAAAAATATTTAAACTTTAACAAATACAAAAGCATGATTTACGATAAGAGATTATGATGATTATAAGTGATATTTTATTACAGATCAAATGGCGAATGTAAAATTTTGCTTATTTTAAATAACTTTAAATACAGAAGCATATTAAAACATACACTTTTCCTTTCTTATTGACCGTTAAATTAAAAAAAATTAAATAATATATGAAATGTACACATTTCTTCAATTCGATATTCGATATATTTCATAATATATTTGAAAATTTTGTTTAAATTAATTTAAACAACTAAAACAAGGATATAAAGTAAAAATATGTATTGAATAACAGAAACATTTCTTTCATCATCCCTTGAATATATACTGAAGCATTCCAATCTAAGGTACAAACAAAAATCTTATCTACTTTTGTTTGAGAATTATTTCGACAAAGTATTGTTATTTATGATAAGATAGATTTCCTTTTTTAAGCATTTCATTGATTTGTGTATTCAGTTTTACACTGTATATTGTAGACTGAATTGGTTTATCGATACATATACATTTGTTTATATATGTATATGTACGTATGTATTCGTAATATTTGTAAGAATTATCAAATTTTAATCTTCACCATGGTGTATTAATACGCCATGATATACGCCTTAATTTACTGTTTTTTTCAAAACTTGGAAATTACGAAATAAAAACCGATAAACTTTTATTCTTTTGCTGTTAAAAGCACTGTTTACGCTATTTAAATTAATTGGCCAACTCAAAGTCCCGATCTGAACCCTAATGAAAATCTTTGGGGGATCGTAAAACGAGCAGTTGCAGCCAAAACACCCAGCATCAAAAAGCACTTTGGCAGCTTTTCCAGGCAGAATGGGATAACATTAGTCCTAAGCTGTATCGCAATTTAATCAACTCAATGCCACACACATGTACTGAAATAATACTCCAAAAAGGGTACCCCACAAAATATTAAAGGTTCAAAATAGTTTGGGTGAAAAATAAAGCAATTAAATTAAATTATCAATATTTTTTTTTCAGATGACTTAATTATGTGTCCACTTAAATTTTAAGTCTGATATCAACTAAGTGCCAAAACATTTTTTACAATGAAAAACTATTTATGTTTTTGTTGTTAATTAATTATTAATCATATGAAATTAATAAATATAAGTTGTTTTTGTTTCAATTTTTTTTAATTTTTACAAAAAAGAAAAATGTTGCATAGGTGCCTTAATTGTGTGTCCACAAGTGTATATATATGGAAGTCTCCGTAGTCTACTAGATAGTGTGTTGGCTTATTAGACGTAAAGCCAGGGTTCGAGCCCCATGCCAGACATCAAAACAAAATACAAAAAGTATTTCTTCGGCGACTTCCTCTCAGCAGATTTCTGGCAAAAACTCTGTCATGAAAAGTTTCTCAAAAATCTGTCGTTCGGAGTCGAGTTTAAACTGTAGGTCCCACAACTCATGTATAAAATTAACACTCACAACATAAGTGGGGTGAGAAACTAGGACGTTGTCGACCTCCGGGTACCTAACCTAATCTAACCTGCAGATTTGAATTAAATGAATAAGATTAAACTTCGTTCAATAAAAACTCATTTGACTTTACAAAATGGCTTAATTATACTACAAAGCAGCAGCTTCAATTGATAAAAAAAATTTCCTTTATGTTGTTGATAAAAATTTAAAAAATTGAAGTATTGATTAATTTAGTAGAGATCGCTTAGAATAATAATCACTATGTGGAAGCAAATTGTTATATGTATGTGCATATGTATATTGTTATATGCAAACTGTTGTATGTTATATCGAATTGTATATCTGAAATACAAAAATTGTTATTCCATATCTTAGCGTTCGGTGATAACATTTTGACGTATGTATGTTATTTAATTCTTGTTCTCAAATTTTTAAAAACGGTTAAAATTTCTCGAGCTTTTGGTTTTAAAAATAAATTTTATTTACCTTTTATTTTAGTTATAACTTTTCTATTATAGCTATGTTTTAGTTATAAAATACGAAATTGTTTATCAAAACCAAATACCCAAAAAAAAACGGGCTTATGACAACAAAAAAAGAGAATTAGAAAACACGAAATAGATTGATAAAAACAAACTTTTGACAAAATATATCACCAATAGACGAAAATCATTTGTGCTACTTAGGCCACCTTGTATGCCTTGATATAAGCTACGAAGACCAATCAAGTGATAAACTCTTGTTCTTTTTCAATTATTTTGTACAGATATTCTTTAATTAGAGTATACATATGTACAGGCATATCAATGTTTATCAATTAAATATCAGTAGTTATCCGTGGCGATCGTCAGTAACGGCTCTGGATAAACAAAAAACATCTGGAGACCACAAAACAGATTGCATGGACGAATCAGTAGTAGCAAACAAATAATGTTTATTGCAAATAAACTGACGTTAAGTGAATTGTACATTTAAAAGATAATTTTTAAGTTACCAGTTAAAGTACAATTTTTTAAAGCATACAAAACAACATATGATTGTAATTAACAAATCATATGTGAAATGTATTTTAAATCCGTTTGAATGCAAATCCAGATTTAACGAATTTTATGGTTACCAATTTAATAATTTATACGCGCAATAAACAAGAACGTAGACACCACACAATTCAATGATCCCATACGAAAAAAAGAGGAAGGTAGAATCACTTAGTTTTATAGAAACACCATAATGTAGAAAAGTTGTTTAATAAATGCACATACACAAAAATTTCGGGCTTAAGTACGGTTTCTGCATGAATACGATACTACAAATGTTTACGATGAAACATGTAAAACCAAACTTTTAATCACTCACGCAAATGTAGATGCATGTAATTTACTTATAGGAAATTTCTCGTTAAATTATTAGATGAAATGTTATTCTGTTCTAATATACAGTAATTATTTTACTATTTTTCGATTGCATACAAAAAACGTACATATGTATATGTGTACATAAAAAACACGTCTGCAATAACAACACGTTGACATACATTTGTTATGAAAAGTGAAGGGCGTATATACAGACAAAAATGTATTCGTACATTCACCAACAACAAGAAATATTAATTATGATATGCAATTCATTTTAGACAGAATGAATTGAATGGGAGCAGCTCCTATTTTATGCCGAAAATATCAGAGACTATCGATATGTACATATAAACCCATACACTCACAATTATCCCCACTACAAAAACACTGTACATTCATATGTGTTTATATTTTAATTAATGCAAATTTTCTATTGCTCACCATAAAAATTTTCATTATCTACATCCATTTTTAAGTGTTTTTAAATTAACCATTTACTTTGCATTATTTTATAAACATTTCATAAAATTTATTTTCACTGTTTTTTTAACTTTCTTTGCAAAATTATGAAATTATAAAGAAAAACGTAATTAAAAACCACCGGCCATATACAAATATCCCCCAAAAAAATATTGTCGACGAGGCAAAGGTTGAAAGACAACTAAAAAGAAAACGTCAAAATTAATTTCAAGTGCTGACACAAGGCATATTTATATCAGGTAGGAGTAAGTCAACAGCTGACGAGTCTTAAAATGTCAAAATTTTGTTGTTTTTTTAGTGTTTTGTAACCATTTTTATAAATTTTTTTAACATTTCTCTTTCTATTGTTATTCGTCAGTCAGTTATGAAGCTGTTTTTGACATTCCGTGTACTCTTTAACAAAAACAAAATGCCTGTTGTTTTTGCATTGTTGTACTTGTTGTATTCTTGCGGTTACCTCTTATGAATATGCCATGTGCTGACAACTGAATAAAAACGATTAACGCTGCCATCCTATTTCTCTTTTAAACGAGACGAGAAATATTTTAATGCTGCCCCTACACATTGCAATTAGTTGTACAACAAGTTGAATCAACGGTTGGTCGTCTTCTTCACTTGTTTCCCTATTTTAACCAAATTTACTTATAAATTGTTATTGTAGCATCGTATTTTTCGTCGATTGAATAAAAAGCACAACTTTTTGGTTTTAAATCAACCGAGGACCAACTAGCCATTCAACATATGAATCGTTTGTTAGGGTCTGCATAACAATTGTTTGTACAAAATAATAAAATTATACAGCTTTGTCAATTTCAATTCATACTATTTATCATAATTGAGTTTTTACCAGCGTGGTCAGTAATTTTGTTTAAAACTTTATATTTCTGGAAAAACATTTTTCCGTTTGGAAAAAAGGGAAAACTTGGCCAATTGCAGCGCTGATTGTCACACTGATATTCATATTCGGCGCCCTGTAGTTCTCATTGTTGTCAAATTCTAACAGGGTAAACTTGATATAATATAATTATAAATGTCAGTATTTTTATAATGGCTGCCATTATAAAATTCATTTATTTATTGACAATTTTATATATAAGAAATGCAAAAGGTATTAAAAAGTGAAGAATTAAATTGGAAGCACAATACGTAAAATTAAAAAAGAAATTATGTATTCGCAATATTTAACAATAATCAATTAAATTAAGACGCATTTATTAAAGCTAACATCACGGCGCTGCTTATAGAACTTAATAGTGTGTGTTTGTGTATTGTTTGTGATTAAAAAATAAAAAGAAATGCAACAACATCGGTCTGTCCATAAGGAACGCCAGTCAGGGCTCCAAACTATTTAATTAATTCAGTATAAACTAACACAAAATAATTTATATTAAATTGCTATTAAGGCTTTTGTTTATTTAAGGTGAAATAAGTAATCGTTTGTTGGATGAGAATCAAGAAAATATGGATTTGGAAGTATCACAAACCAGTAGCAAGGAATTTTCTGTATTGCCTGTACAAAATTCTATACAGACACATCCCCGGTAAGTGTGATCATTACAATGTTAGATTTAATTAATATCTTAGTATATCTATGGTCAATATTATTGAAAACTTATCAATTCCTCAATTTTCCCTCCTACTCTTCTTTTCTTTCTAAATGCTTACCTCCTTCGTATGCTATAACAAAAAATGAACAAAAAAATAACACCCATAAATAATTCCTTTAGGAGACATTCAAAATCGAAAAGACGCATGAAAAGAAGGTAACCAATTATTACCCATTCATCATTTTTTGTGTTGGAGTTACTTTGATTTTGAAATTTACGTTTCGATATTGTTGCTGGCATTTTTCCTTCGATCTGTTTTTGTTTTGCTTTCTTAATTGTAATTATTTTGTAGAGTACCTATTAGTTGTTTCCAACAATTTTCAATCTGTTCTAGATTTTATACTGTTTGACTTTGGTAAAAATAAAAAAAAACATATCACATTTTCGAAGATTCCTATATAAACGAACACAAAACTTTACAAATTTATTGATCGAAATACAATCTAATATTTTCAACGGATTTTAGAGCAATTTCTAAAGTGAAAAGATATTTCAGGATGATTATTACAATAAAAAGTAATGAACGACTAGTTTTTGGCGGTAGAGTGATTTATTGATGTTGAAGGAAAACCTACAGCGTCAATTCTCATGAACATAATTATTAAATATTTAATCCAATTTCTTCACATTATCATGAGTAACATCTTGTTTTGGATTCATTGCGAAGAAGAGGCAGGGTTCCGTATCCACATACTATAATCCTATATTGGTTTCACAAGTGAATTAGTCCGTATATTTTGAAAAGAATGTTTTTAAGAATGTTTTAACTTGTTACATTTTTATTCTAACAAAAGAGCATAATTTCATTCGCTACGTGAAAGTCAATTGAGGTTATTTTTCTTCCATTGCTTTTATTCGCTAAAGATTCAATCAATATGAAAGATCTTCCAACGTAAACTTTGAATCTACCTATCTACTACAGCGATCTAATATCTGCATTAAAATGTTCACTGCAAACAAAAGACTAAGTATGTATAAGCCGTTTAATCTTTACAGTACGTGATCTTAATAATTTTAAAGGTATAAAAATTCAAAGATCGATGGTTCTGAAAGCAAAATTCCAAATTATAAAACCATCTTTAAGTACTTGTCTAACAAAGCCCAAGTGACTTTAATTTTTTCAACTGACGGCAGAATTATAATACATGCTTTTTTGTGCTGCGCTTCACTCGGTACTTCTTCGTTAATGCAACGCATAAAGTTGGGTCATTTTTAAGTTTTGACTTGCGTTGAGTACCTTAAGATCTATCAGCTAATTTGTTTCCTTCCTACTTTATAGAAGCTCAATTCGCAAATGTTGGATGTTGTTACTCGTTAAGATATGTGTAAAGTTTGTCAACATTGCTACAATGAGTAGTAGAAACGTATTTATTTACGATAAATAGTTCAACCAACATTCATTAAATCCAAAATAATACACCACGATAGTTTATATAATTGAATATCTATTTAAACTTAAGAAAATTCGATTTTTTTTATCAAAATCAAATAGTCAAAATTAGAACAGTTTAGTTTTTGAAATTTCCGTTTTTGTGTACGCGTTTCCCTAATTTCTTATAAAAGAAAATTTATTTATAAAATATTTTTAGGTTTAAATGTTATTCGTGTGAAGCACCATGTCACGATCCCTCACAGCATGCCCATTTGTGCCAGAACGCAATACAGGTATGTATGAGTAATTATCGGAAGTATTTCATCAAAATTTTAATTCCAACAATATTCCTGTTCTAGTGTTACAAATCTCGAATACGTGATGCTTTTGGGGAAGAACGAGTTACGCGCGGCTGTACAACAACTCCAGATCAAATACCTCTGATTTGTAATCAGAATGCCATAAACACAATGGGAGGTCCACGGAAGCGGAATACCCAGGCATATATAAATGTAGTCTGCTGCGCAGGAGACTATTGCAATGATGGAGATTTTCCAGAATTGCCTCCATTGAATGGTAAGCTTACATCTGTAAACTTTGCAATATTAACAAGATAAAATATATGTATATATCGCAAATGAATTGTTATTTGTGAATGAATTTTTAAATTGAAAAGCTTTTTAACCATTGATGCATTGATTTAAATTAATATATACTTATATATATGTATGTATATATAAGCAAGTGACATATATATACATACATATATACTTTTTTTTTATTTATTTATTTACTCTTATTTTTCTTTTAAGCTGAAGTACCATATTTAAGTCCAGACAGTAGCAATTTGTTGAAGATGACTTTTGCTATATTGGGACCGTTTGTAGTTATCTCAATATTAGCATATATTGCTATATATTTTATTAGACGAACACATCGTAAACGCTTAGAATACTCAAGGTCCAAACAAGATCCAGATTCATATCTGGTTAATGATGAACTATTACGTGTTACAAGTGCCGGAGACAGTACTCTAAGGGTATATACATATATAAGTTACTTGCGTACTTAATGCATAAATTAATATTTTTATAATTGTTGAATATCAAAAGGAATATTTACAACACTCGGTTACATCAGGATCTGGTTCGGGATTGCCTTTACTTATACAGCGCACAGTGGCTAAGCAAGTGACATTGGATGAATGTATTGGACGCGGAAAATATGGCGAGGTTTGGCGTGGTCATTGGCATGGTGAAAATATTGCTGTGAAAATTTTTTTCAGTCGAGACGAAGAATCTTGGAAAAGAGAAACGGAAATATATAGGTAAAATTTAACGTACATATATGTATAGTAAACATAATAAATAAATATTTTTTTTATGAATTCTTTAGTACGGTGTTATTGCGCCATGAAAATATTTTAGGTTTCATTGGTTCTGATATGACGTCACGTAATTCATGCACTCAATTGTGGCTTCTTACACATTATTATCCTCATGGTTCCCTGTTCGATCATTTAAATCGAAATGCACTGAGTCATCGTGATATGATCTTAATTTGTCTATCAATTGCTAATGGACTGGTACATTTACATACAGAAATTTTTGGAACAGAGGTAAATTCCGTCTACAAGCACCTGCAATGTAGTGGATAAATAATGAGGCGTTTATTAATTCTGTCTATTTTAGGGAAAACCTGCTATGGCTCATCGTGATTTAAAATCGAAAAATATTTTAGTTAAACCAAATGGTACATGTGTCATTGCTGATTTCGGATTAGCTGTAATGCATTCAAACGTTACAGGCAAATTAGATTTAGGCAATAATCCTAAAGTTGGCACAAAACGTTATATGGCACCAGAAATTTTAGATGAGAGGTATGAGTGATAACGTAGAAATTCTTTGAAAATGATTACTAATGTCGCTGTTTAAATTTATATCTTCTGTCGTGAATAGTATCGATATGCATAATTTTGAAGCTTTACGTCGCACAGATATTTATGCTTTGGGTTTAGTTTTATGGGAAGTCTGTAGACGAACCGTATCGTGTGGCATTGCTGAAGAGTATAAGGTACCATTTTATGATGTTGTGCCGTCAGATCCAAGTTTTGAGGATATGAGAAAGGTTGTTTGTGTCGATAATTATCGACCTTGCATACCAAATCGTTGGAGTTCAGATCCGGTAATTATTTAAATTTAAAATTTCTTCTCATGATAAAATTCATCAAATATTTTATTATTTGCAGCTTTTGGCAGGTATGTCGAAGCTTATGAAGGAATGCTGGCATCAAAATCCAAACGTACGTTTACCTGCCCTTCGTATAAAAAAGACTATACATAAATTGGCTTCCGCAGATGAAAAGCTGCGTTTAGATTATGACGAAGTTTGTGTTTAGTGTATAAAATCTTTATTGTATTGTCTAAATTGTTCAACAATTAATCTTGTTCAGATTTCAATTCAATCAATTGTAAGTAAATGTGTATTAAAAAGTCTTTTAAATATTTGCTCGCCAAACTACCTACAAAGTAATAAAAAAAAATACTTATAAAAAGGATTTTCGTAAACAATTTTCAACAATGGTTGATTTTGCCCATACTCTTTCCAATTCTGTGGAAATTTCTGATAAACGGACGAAAAGCATTAGTATTCAACATTAAAGATTTACTGTTATGATTATGTTGTTTTAAGAATACAAATTATACTATTTAATAAGACATCCGTTGTTTCTATATGCAATATATTCGTACTGTATTTTGTTATAAGAGTGTTGAAAATTGTTTTTACCGAAAAAGATATCGCAAAAGGATCGTATAAGAAAATGTTGGTGTAATTTTAAACTATATAAACATTTATTTATGTATGTTTAACACATAAGCGTAAAGACAAAAACAATTTGCAATTTTATTACATATGTAGATAAAGTTGTTTTTAAGTTTAATTTATAAAAAAAAAATACTTTATTTAAAAGTATTCTATTATATATAAGAATATTAATTCAGATTATAATCGGATCATTATACTTTTTAAGATTTTTTCTTTGCTTTGCATTCACCGAATATAATAATATAATGAAGGAAAAACAAAATCAAAAATATGTATAAATTATGCCTGAAACGTATTTGTTACGAACTTTTGAAATTAATTTCAATTCGAAATTGGGAAAATTGTTAAGAAATAGTGCCTTTTTTAAGTTAAAAAAAGAAATAATGCCTTCAAACAATTGTTTATGTCTTTTTATATACTATATATCGTATAAAAAAAGAACTGTAAGAAAACTTTATGCTTTAAACATGCTTCCATTATCATATTTTTATTTTCTTATATACTAAACATAATGTATGTATACATGTTAAACTTTTCCATCATGTGCCATTTTCAAATCTAATTTTATTTCAAATTAAAATAATTTTGCTTACTCTACTACACACTACATACATGCGATAGCTCTAAATTTATTTTAAAAAGAGATATCAAACAACATTTTTTTTTAACAATATGTATTACCATTTAATATGTTTATTTCATAAATTCAAATTTCATTTAAAAATGTAGTTAAGTATATATTAAGAATATTATATATGTATAATATAATATATATATATATGTATGTAGCATAAGTTAAAATGAAATAAATGAAATGTTGTATACAAACATTTGTACAAAACAAATAAAGTTTTTTAATGTTAATATAAAATCAAAGTAAAAAACATACATACATATATTTAGTTTGTAGTTAAAATTAGTATTAATAAGATAAATTTCAAGGAAATATAAATATATATTATATATAATAAACTTAGTAATAAACCATATAATATTTGTTCATATTTTTTGAGTATGTTGTTGCCGAATAATCCTGTTTATTGGACTTAAATTAAAGTTGTAAATACATTGTTGGGTCAAAGTGGCAACAGAGCCTACTGGCGATCTCAATCTTATTTATTACTTCATCAATATTTGTCTGCATAGAATCACGATCTTTAAAATAAAAAAAATTATTTGATAATTAAAATTGCATAAATATTCATGTAAAATATTTAAACATTAAATTATAAAGAATTCTATAAACGAAACATTCGAAATTTGATAATAATTAGCAGAGGGAAAAATTATTTTCCATCTATAAGAAATATTTTTCGAAATCTATTTCGAAATAACATTTACACTTATGAAACTTTCTGCTTTCAAAGCGGAAGGAAAACTTCATTGAAATTGCATTGCATATATTATAACGAAAAAAACAAAAATACACCCATAATGTTTCTGTCGAAAATTCATAGTAATTCTGAATGTAGAAATAATGCATCAAAATTCTGTTTAATATCCAAAAGAAATATCCGTGGAAAACGTGTCTTTCCAAATATTTTTTCCGAACGATTTTGTCTGTTTAAAGTAAAACTGGAGTTATTACGCATCGTTCCAATTATATACAAGATTCTCCCGTAACTGGTAACTGATGTTGGGGAGAAAAGAAGCCAACGCTGCAATTAACAATAGTAGACTTCGTTTAAAGTATATTGTCAACAGTTGTGTATCCATCTCAATCGAGAACTCAAGCGCAGTGCCCGTCGTTCAAAACTGGATTAATATCACTAAAGAGATATAGGCTACTGCAGATCTTTAACAGGCAATAAGTGGCTGTAAATTATACACATCAAACAAATATTTCCATCGACTGATTCTTTAGTATTACAATTTTCTTAGCAATAAAATCATTAAAAAAAAACAGCGAAAATTTCAACAGATTTTATTGTCAATTTCCTTAACAGCAGATCTTACGCTTTAATCGTATTAACAACCTAATATCGATCATAAAGGAATCTGTAGAAAGTACCCAACAATTAAATACTTCGAGAAGTCAGGTTGCCACATGGAATGTAAAATTCATATTCTTGATTGACTACAATAGGAGACATACGTTCAATACAAGCGTTTGTAAACAATTATTTAAGAAAGATTTTGCATATAGTAAGCAACGTTCGCGGATCGAAATATGTATATATATTCCCTTTATGGATCAATTTACTGACACATGAATTGGGACGAATAAGAACTGAAATCAATAAACCTTATCTTAACGTAAGCCTTTTAATTTTCTAATAATGACAAAAATAAGTGTTTATTTGAATAAGAATTTGTGAAAAGTTTTGTGATACTTAAAACTTCGTTATAATAATTAATTAGCAAAATTTGTATATACACAATCGCTTTCCATTTACTAAACAATTAAAATATGTAAATATTTACCGATTGTAAAACCGCAAATCTTAAAAGATTTAATCCTTTCCGGAAAATGTATATTGGCTATTAAATTCATCAAAAAGCTTAAAACAACTACAGTTCTTATTGCAGAAAAATAACAGAATATGCTCAATTTCGAGTTTTCATTTAATAACTTTAGCCATATATGACTACAGCTTTCGAAAAGGTTAAAAGGAATTTTTATTGTAAGCAAATTTGTCGTAAAACTGTTTAAATTATCAGGAGAACCTTCAAGCTTGCATTTTAACTCATTAGTATACAGTGTAAAGTTTTTGAGTGAAGGATGTCTTAACATTCGTAACAAATTTTCGATATTACTACCATCATTTTTTATAATACCCAAATTTGTTAATCGTTCCATTCCCATTATATCTTCAATGTCAATCAATTCCATGTCTATAAAAAGCGATTCCAAGTTTCTGAAATGATTGATATATATAGGCCTGTATACACCTTCGTCGATATCATGCCAAATAAATGTATTTAATTGTGCTAAACTCTGGATATTGAACTCTAGAAGGTTCTGCAGTTCGTTACACAAATCACATTTCGGAATTTCAAAGCGTAAATATTGTAGAGGCGATTCAATTTCGAAGTATTCAATCTCGCAGCTTTCAAAGTCCTTACAAATACTTGTAAAAAGTGAAGAAAACGATTTTAAATTCTTCTGTTTTAGTATAGTTTCCAACATTTTCCATTTTATTCCGTCAGCACATACAAGTATTAGGGTTTCTAAAGATGGTATGGCTATAAAATCCTCAAATTCACAGAATTCTAAAGACAATTTTCTCAAAGTTGGACACAATTTTATCAATATCTCCAATACGTTACGATTGATAACTAAACGTGATGTACCTAGAGTTAATGTTAAAGTTTGAAGATTTTGAAAACGGTTTATTTTAATAAATAAAGGCTTTTTTATATTCAATGAATCTAAGTGTATTAGGCCATACCGACTTCCCGGTGACATTTCTATATCTTTTAAAATTATTTCATTTAACTGCATTAAATTTTTGGCTATGATTGGTATAATATTCTGGTTATGTAATGAACGGCGGTCATATAAAACAAACTTCTTCAATGACTTAACTGTGGCTATAGATGCAATAATAATAGGATCTTGTAAAATGCTCTTTGCATCAGAATACCAAGTTCTTAGTACCAGTGTCTTTAAATTGGGACAAATCGAGCTTAGGCCTCTTAGGCGTGTAAATTGATATACATCATCCAAAGTTAATTCTGTTAAATTTGTGAATTTATATTCCCAAATAAAATCCAACAATTCGTATTTACAACTTTCAGTTTCTATTAGTTGCAGTTTATCAAGGTTATCTCTATTTATATATACAAAATCCTTTAGATCCATTATATTTTTAAAGTATATAGATATTTTGTCGTTAATATGTTCGATTTCAGAATCACCGTAAGCTAGCGAAATCATGGTATCTCTATATGTACCAAACCAACAATCTCTCTTGTTGATTTTATTGCTCACAACAATCACATTCGGTTCACATGCAATTATTTGCAGTTCCTTAATCGTGTTTTTCCATAGGAAATTTTGAATAATATTGTGAAATTGTTCACAGACGCGTGTCAATTGTAATTGTTCATTCAAATCAAAATATTGAAAAATATTGAGACAAATTTCAATATTATAAAAAGTTTTCTCCACACTCGAATGCATGACGATGTTTAGACTCCGTGGTTTAAATTTTTCTCGGTACTGAGAAATTATTTTATCATATACTACTACTCAAGGCGAATTCATTACGAGGTGGGACTAGTATTACAATAAGTACAACAATACAAGAACAACAGGGATTTTTTGTTGTCGAGAAGAAGTAATGTTGTCAAAAACAGCTGACTTAAGAATGACGATGGGAAGAAAAATGTTAAAAAATTTTATAAAAATTGTTGAAGAATGACGATGGGAAGAAAAATGTTGATTAAAGAATGACGATGGGAAGAAGAATGTTAAATTTTTTTATAAAAATTGTTAAAGAATGACGATGGGAAGAAAAATGTTGATTAAAGAATGACGATGGGAAGAAGAATGTTAAAAAATAGTTAAAGAATGACGATGGGAAGAAAAATGTTAAAAGAAAAAGAAGAAAAATATACAAACTTCTGTCACAATAACAAAAAACGAAATTGATTATCAAAACAAAATACACAAAAACCAAAAATTTTTTGACATTGTTACTTACACCAGCTGGTAAACAAATCCCACCTCGTAATGAATTCGCCTTGCTACTACTCGAGTAGCATCATAAATTTTTGTTTTCAAAGTCTACTATGATTGAGTTTTTGAAATTAATAAATATTAACAAATACAACTCTTAACCCTGCCAGCATTTTTGTAAATTTTTAATCAAATTCGATTCTTTTTTGACTCTTCTGCGCGATTAAAAAGCTAGAATATGCGCTCATTTTCTGATCATAAAAGACTCTTCTGTCGGGAGAAAAAAGTGACTACGGGCGACTCTTCTAAAAAAGTCATTTATGAGTCATTTTCTATACTAGCTTAGTGTAATTTACGACCCTTTTTTTTAGTTTTATGATCATTTTCGAATCGCTTTCTGATCATTTATTAGTCCTATTTACCTTCTTTTTCGAGTCGTCTTGCAGTCATCGTTTAATCGCATACGATTCTTTTATGAGTAATTTGTCAGTATGTTTAGGACTCCGTTTATTGTCATTTATCAGTCATGTTTGTATTAATTTGGACTCCTTTTTGCGTCATTTATGATTATAATTTGAGTCACTTATTAGTCGTATTTCCAATTGTATTTTACTCTCTTCAAGTATATTTAGTCGGTTTTCTGAGTCCTACGTTTACACTGCCGCGATTTCAAAAATCATGTTCCTATGAACGTTAAGTAACAAAGAAAGAATATTAAGTTTATATTCGTGATGTATGTACCTCAGACATTAAAGTTCATTTAAATTCCTTTTATCGTTAAAAGTAGTTCTTAAAATTAGCATGAACAAAATGCTTTTGCGGAATAGCATTCACGTCGTTATCTGTGCTTGTATATCTGAAACAAAATATTTAATTTGTTATATTTTTAAATAAATGTTTTCACAAAAAAACCGAAAATTTTTTATTTTATTTCATAGTCATCTTTTACATACATACATAAATGAAAATTTATACAGAGAGGGTGTAAAAAAGCAGTGTTTAATCATCAATCTGTTCAAAATATGATCATAAAATACGTAATTTCAAACACTTTTCATACACCCGCATGATCTGTTTTTGATTAAGCGTTTTTCAATCTTCAGTAATAGCACAGTGGAGTCTGGATAGAGTGAACTAATTAATGCAAGGCCTGTTCACTTTATCCAAAAAATCACTTTATCGAGATTGAAAAGATAATAAAAAAAAATCATTAAGTTCTATGTTAAAAATGCAAAATTTATTATTTTCTACAAGTGAACAAAAAAATCATTAATGCTAGTTTGTTTTGTACGGGCACTTTTGACTTTTTGTACAGCTAAATCACGAAATTTATGTAACACTAATATATTTTCATAATCACTAATATTCTTCTCAGCCCATTCAATGGATTTTTCAAAAATTTGTACTGCTTGAGTTGCTGAAATGTATTCCTTTTCTAATGGTACCTCAGTATCATTATCTTCATTATCTGTGCTGATACTCAAATCGTCTTCTATTTGGTAACACGGCTTCAATATTATTCCATTCTCTAACGTCATCTACAGTATAGACTGTCTAATAAAGGAAATAATTTAACATATGCAGTCTTGTTGAATTAATATTAAATAAACTTACATCAGAATTAATATTCTGCAACATATCTAAAATTTGGTTTACTTCTTCTTGATGTGGTTCTCGAAGTGAACGTTGTAATAGGTTTAAGGGCATATTTTCTTCATCTTCATCACTATCTTCCGCAACATAAGAATAGAAGTGGCATCTTTTAGTGTTACTCCTTTTAAAAACTCATTTGCGTTTTTCTTTCTAACGGCCCGCCGAAGAAGGTGTTTTTCATAGTGAAGTTTAGTTATTCTTATAACATTTTGGTCCATCGGTTGGATAATTGGTGTCACATTTGGTGCCATGCACACCACAAATTTTGTTCCATCGTCAGATATAAGATCTTGCTCCGGTGGATGACAAGGGGCATTGTCAATAAGCAAAATGGCCTTTACTGGTAACCTCTTTTGCTGTAAATTTGACTTTACCTAAAATTAAACAAAACAAAAAATAGAATGCGCTAAAATATAAACTTTAAATAACAAACCGGACGGACGAAGGACGTATGGAACCATTCCTTAAATATATATGATGTCATCCAGGCATTTTTAGAATTTTTGTATTCAACCGGAACATTAAACGATTTAAAAGAACATGGGCTTTTGGCATGACCAATTACAAGTGGTTTCAACTTATGTAATCCGGTAGCATTAGTGCAAGCCAAAAAAGTTATTCTGGCTTTTTGAATTTTTCTGCCTGGTACTGTCTTTTCATGGCTGCCAACATATGTTTTTTCTGGCAACATTTTCCAAAATAGTCCAGATTCGTCGGCGTTATAAATCCACGTTCTTTAATTAAAACATCTAATTTGCGTTTAAATGGATCGACGGCAGTACTGTCGGAAGACAGCTTTTCTCCACAAATTTTTAATAGGCGAATTCCATAACGGGCTTTGAATCCATGGAGCCAGCCTGAACTGGCATTAAAACCACCTGTATCGTGTGAATGTTCATGAATTTGTTTTGCTTTTGCCTTTAGCATTTCTCCATTGACAGGCAAATTGTTATGGCGCTACTTCAAAAACCAGTTGTAGAGTATTTTTTCGACTCGGGGATATTCCGGTTTACGCAAATTTTTTCTATTCAGTGCACTTTTATTTTGGCATAAAATTACACTTACTTACTTACTTAATTGTCCATAACAACCCGTTTATCGGATTTCGGCCTGCCGCAACACATCCTTCCAGGCGCCTCTGCTTCGTGCGCGCCTACGCCAGTTGGTCACACCAATCGATGACAGGGCTTCCTCGATTTGGTCCTTCCAACGGATGCAAGGTCGTCCTCTTCGCCGACTTCCGCAGATTTCCGCATCAAATACCCGTCTCGCCGGCGCATCCTCCTCCATTCGAACGACATGGCCGAGCCAGCGCAGCCGCTGGATATTAATAAGCTGTACAACGTCTATGTCGTTGAGGAGCTCATACAGCTCACTGTTGTATCAGATACGGAAATCATCGCCAACTCGCACTGGACCGAAGATCTTGCGCAGTACTTTTCTCTCGAACACTCTCAAGGCCGCTGCATCTGTACTTAATAGGGTCCATGCCTCTGCGCCATAAAGACGCACGGGTAGGATGAGTGGCTTGTAGAGTGTTAGTTTTGTCGTACGAGAGAGGTCTCTGCTACTCAATTGCCTATTGAGACCATAGTAGCACCTGTTGGCAAGAGTGATCCTGCGCTTGATCTCCAGACTGAAATCATTTCTGGTGGTAACGGCGGAGCCAAGATAGATGAATTCCTTGACCGTATCAAAAGTATAGTTATCGGCCGTAATCTGAGAATCAATACGCCGCGCGTCTCGACTCGTCGATAACATATACTTTGTTTTGCCCTCATTTACTGCCAAACCCATCTTGGTAGACTCGCGTTCAATAGCACTAAAGGCAGCAGTAACATCTCGCTTCGTACGCCCTATGATGTCAATGTCGTCAGCGTACGCAAGCAACTGGACACTTTTTTGAAAAATAGTGCCACTGCGATGCACTCCTGCCTTTCGCAGAACACTCTCCATGACGAAGTTGAAGAGGTCGCCTTGTCTGAAACCTCGCACGGTATCAAAAGGCTCGGAGAGGTCCATTCCTACCTTGACGGAGCTACAGGAATTGCTCAACGTCATTCTGCATAGCCTTATCAGCTTCGCAGGTATACCGAGCTCAAACATTGCGGCAAAAACACGATCCCTTATGGGACTATCAAAGGCAGCCTCATAGTCGACAAAAAGATGGTGTGTGTCGACTTGTTTCTCGTGGGTCTTTTCCAGGATTTGGCGTAGTGTGAAGATCTGGTCGATGGTGGACTTGCCCGGTCTGAAGCCGCACTGATAAGGTCCAATCAGTGTTTTGACGAGTGGCTTCAGTCGTTCACACAATACGCCTGTAAGAACCTTATATGCGATAGGGAGAAGGCTTATACCCCTATAGTTGGCGCATATAGTAGGGCCTCCCTTTTTCAGGACAGGACAGAGGACACTGAGGTTCCAATCGTTGGGCATACTTTCCTCTAGCCATATTTTGTAAATAAGCTGGTGCATGCGCCCTACCAACTCATTACATCCGGTCTTAAACAATTCAGCGGGGAGGCCATCAGGACCTGCCGCTTTATTGTTTTTAAGGCGCGTAATCGCGACTTTGACCTCTTCATGGCTAGGTTCGAAACATCATCTCTAAAGGCGGTATTGGTGTCGTCATCGCCTTGTAGCAGAGTAGAGAAGTGTTTCCTCCATAACCTCAGTACTCCCTGCGGATCTGTTATTAAGTTTCCATTTTCGTCCTTGCAGGAAGACGCTCCGGGTTTATAACCCTCTGTTAGACGCTTAACCTTTTGATAGAATTTTCGAGCGTCATTCCTACATCTATACATCTCGACTTCCTCACGCTCATGCCTTTCCTGCTCCCTCTTCTTGCGTCTGAAAAGGCGTCTCTCATCCCTTCTCTTCTCTCTATAGTTCTCGACAATGGCTCGCGTAGCGGCTGACTGCAACGTTTTCTTGTATGCGGCGGAAACCAAGGACTGTTTCCGCAGTAGTGCGCAAGGAGTGGGAGATGTTGGCCCACAGTCCGCCAATGTCGTTGAGATTAGATGGGGAACGACGGAGCTTATACGAGAGTTGAGCGGAGAACGCCTCAGCTGTCCTTTGTGATCGCAGCTTCTTAACGTCCAGCTTTCGCAATGCACTAGAGTGCGCAGACCTCGAAGCGCTAATGCGCAATCGAAATTTGGCTGCGACAAGGTAGTGGTCCGAGTCGATGTTTGGACCTCTGAATGTGCGCACATCTAGTACACTGGATACGTGCCTTCCGTCTATCACAATATGATCGATCTGGTTAGATGTTGAGCGATCAGGAGACATCCATGTGGCCTTGTGAATGTCGAGATGTTGAAACTTAGTGCTACATACTACCATGTTACGCGCCGCGGCGAAATCGATCAGCCTCACACCATTGGAGGTAGTGTTTGCGTGGAGGCTGAACTGTCCGACAGTGGGGCCAAAGATACCTTCCCGCCCGACCTTTGCATTAAAATCCCCGAGCACGATTTTGGCGTCATGGGCCGGGCACTTATCGTATACGTCCTCGAGTTTAGCATAGAAGGCATCCTTAACCACATCGTCCTTTTCTTCCGTCGGGGCGTGAGCATATATTAGGCTGATGTTGTAAAATTTTGCCTTGATGCGGATTGTGGCTATTCTTTCGTTCACAGGTGTGAACCCAGAGACAAGGTGACGAAGTCTCTTATTAACCACAAATCCGCATCCAAATTCGTGCTTGTTTTCATGGCAGCTGTAGTATACATCGCAAGATGCAAGCCTTTCGCATCCTTGTCCTGTCCATCGCATTTCCTGAATGGCAGTGATGTCAGTCCTACATTTAATGAGGGCATCCGCCAGCTGGGCGGAAGAGCCTACCCTGTAAAGGGTGCGGACGTTCCATGTGCCAATACGTAAAACATACGTATAAAGGACACGTTTGCCGTGGTCGTCAACTTTTGAGGGGATCTTTTCATAGGATTCATTGGATATTTGTTTTTTACCCATTTACAATGGGTCATTTTGAGCTCTGGCTAATGTACTTGTCCCAGTGACAAGTACTTCTCCCCAAACTTAACATAACCTAACCTAGAGTATAATTTACGTGTTTCAATATTTGATTTCAACTGTAATTCATAGAGGCTTTATCGTAAATGCCTTATAAAATCAACATATTGAGATGTTGAATAATAAAAATTATTTTTTCTCACACTGCTAAAAACTTCCCCTATGTACGAAGAAAAACCTTTTTTCCATTAAATCATCTGTTAGAAAGCCATTGTGTCTTTTATATACACTATGACAAATTCTACGTAGTTGTTCTTGAAGGGCACTAATTGAAAATAAGTACAAATGCTTTACGTACCAATTAAATACAACTCTGGGAGAAGCGCATAGAAATATTTGACAGTTTATTTTATGTGAGCAGAAGTTTTGTGTTTACAGAAAATTTATTTTGATTTTAATAGAAAAAAACTGGGAACACAAAACGAAATAATTAAAGTTTGAATCGAGAGTTCAAACTTTTAATAGTGTAGTAAACAATAATGTCCGATAGTGCCGAAACAACACAACAAAAGATGGATAGACGTAAAAAGCGAACGTCGACCAACCAATACATGATGTATATTGAGATGATGGAAAAGGATCCAGTGTTTGCCACAGGACGTATACCACGAGATTATGATTCGAATTATTTGACCAGAAAATGGAAGGAGTTATCAGATAAATTGAACAACTGCAATAATGGCCCAACATTAACTTCAGAGGAGTGGCGTAAAGTAAGTTTAATTCAATGAAGAATATCTAGGTATTTGCCAAGCCAGCATCTGTTAGTACTGATTGGCTGTGTTGACATACTTGAGGATTTTGTTAATTATTGACATTTTTCTGCAGCGGCTTAATGATTGGAAAAATACCACGAGATGTAAGTACAGACGAAGTGTTTCTGGCGAGAAAGACATTACAATGACCTCCTTGGAGTTGAGGGCGTTAGAATTGTTCGGTAAAGTACCAGCGACAGCGCCTCCAGAACAGATCTCCATACACTTTAAATCAGAAAAAGAAGAGGAGGAGGAAGAAATGGAACATATGCCAACAACGGAAACATTCCAAAAACAACTCCAAGCAGCCGTCGAAGAAGCCATCGGTGATGATGAAGGTGAACATATAGTCGAAACGGAACATGAAGAACACGAAGAAATTATACCTGAAACAACCCACACTTCAACAATGACACACGGTGGTAATGGTGGCGGTGGTGGTTCGAATAATGGGAATTCAATTGGCGCAGGTGGGGGCAATAATACTGCATACCGGACTATCGTTGTAGAAGATACTGCCTATGCCGACGATGACAATAACCAAGATGAACAATTAGAATTTATAACACATCGTCGTTCTACAATTGGATCAAATAATACTGGACCGGCAATACAAACGGCTGTTGTAACAACAACACCTACAGCAACTGTAACCAAATTAATTAACGGCGATATTCCGCTCAAGCGCTTAAGATCACAAATTTCCGATCAGATCATATATGAAGGTAAGTTGTAAAAATATTTTATTCTCAATTAATTGCTAAAAACTATTTCTGTATGAATTTACCTTAATCTTGCATTCACGCAGTATGTTTCTGGTTAAATGTGTTAAGTACACCTCCCACAGAGCTTAGAATAAGAATCTTCGATATCGCAGGTTATCCAAAATAAGAACAATAAAAAATAGACTGTAGGGAGAAATAAATCAAAGATCAGATTAAACATATACAAGTGCCACAGATGAATTGAAGATAAAATAAGAAAAAATAGATGAAAAATAAAAAAATCTCCTCACTTGTCAACTCATTGCAGACCTGAAACCCTTCAACTGAAGACACTTCAAAGTCATAAACAGAGGCGTATTCCCCAAGTCCGTACCCCAATCAAGTTTCTAGAGTGTTCAGTTTTACATTCCCGGGAGAGGCCGAATATGCTGTTTTAAGCTACTCCTCATTACCGCAAACTCTAAAGAAATTAGGCCCCCCAAATTAAGAAGGCCCCTCAAAGCACAATGTTCCGTTAAAAAATTTATCAGGATCCTAATTGAGCTTACTCCGATCTTGAAGAACCAAGCCTGGGCCGTAATAATCTAGAGATTCTACAATTTCTCCTATTTCGCCATGCATCGATCAGCTTGAAAATATCTTCCAAGAAAGAACTAACTGACCGTTCTTCCATCAGGTATACAGACTTCGTCACGGCATCCCTTGCCGCCTAATCTGCAATCTTGTTGCCCCATCCGCCACAATGTCCCGGTACCCAAGTGCAATACCAACTTACCAAGAGCCTTGTGAGAGGCTTTAAATTAAACTCGACAGCAATGAAAATATATATTTTGCAAATTTTTTGTTCTTTCGTCCTTTCATATTGCCCTGGTTAAGTCGATCTTTGCTAATTTTCTTATATTTTATAGTCTTATGTTATGAGTAAATAAAATTGCCATGAAAAGGTTTCTCAAAAAAATCTGTCATTTGGAGCCGACTATAAACCGTAGGTCCCGCCACTCATATATAAAATTAACACACACAACATAAGTGGTGTGAGAAGATAGGTCGTAATCCTGACTGAAGGCATGTAATGACCATTTATGTATGTGTGTATGTAGATGCTAGTAGAAGGATCACTTACTTAATTAATTTGTCATTACAATCCTTTAGTCAGGATTACGACCAAGCTTCTCAGAAAGAAATATTTTTTCATATTTCGTTTTGTTGGAGATGTCTGGGCAGTGGTTTCAACCACGTTCTCATATCTAATAAGCCAACACACTGCCTACTGGACTAAGGCGCTAATAAAAGGATTACTAGGGTATTGAAAGAATTCGAATCAACTGAGCCTAAAATCATGTTACCTTCTCGGTGCTTTTAGAATGTTAAGATTGATGCGTAGCGGTTTTATCAAGACAAGATAACAAGAATAACAAGAATAATTCAACCAGGAAGATAAAAGGTGTTAAAGCACATCCAGTAATTTCAACAAATCTATCGCGAAAATATTTTAGCAACTTTGTTTTTCCGCTTCAAAGGCTAAATGGCAACTAAAAAATATGAGACGATAAACTCTGTACTATATTGTCCACTCTACGTTTTGATAAAGTAGTAGCAACAAAATTTCTGAAAAAAAATTAGAATTGTTTTGTTTGGTATTTTAAAGTTTCAAAAGAAATTTTAAAAAGTTTCATAATTTTTAATTAGCAACACTTCGAGTGGCGATTTCTTTATTTTAAAACGCTAAGTATGTAGTGTTGTTGATTTTCGTATTTTTTCAGTTAAAAAAGCGCCACATACAACGCGGACTTACACTGTTTCCCATCCTCATATACAGCAGCATCAAACACAAACACAACAGCATCATCAGCATCACCAGCACCACCATCAACAGCAGCATATAACGCAAGAGATTCCAACAACTTCGACCACTACACTAGGTGGACAACTTTTGGCGTCTCAGGATATTCGGGAGGTAGCAAGACAATTAAAACGTTTGGCAGATGTTAAAGTGGAAAAACTTAAATTTGACATAGCCCGATTCAAATTCAATAATCCTGGCTTTAACTATAATTTCAATCCATCATAGTAGGACGGCTATAATAAAATTAACTGAAACTAAATTCAATTAAGTAACAAAATTTACTTTAAGATTTTTATCTATTGTCACACAAAACTCAGTTTATTTTATTATTTTATAACTTTTCTTCAATTCAATCGCTATTCATCTCTTACAACACTTTTATGTTTTTAAACGATCGTTTGTAGTATAAATGGAATGAAAAATTGTAAATACTTTTATGTATTTATAATATTACTATACATTAATTAATTTTATAAAATTTAAATCGAAATGTTGAACTGTTTTGAACTGATTACGACTTATTTAATGACGTAATACATAATCATCTTGATAGTTCTTTATACATGAGAGTTATTATTTTAGAATTTTATAGTTTATATTGATTGTAATCATCTTGTTTTAAAATCTTTTATTTTATTATTATTTTAACACGTGTATCAAATAAGCTTAAAATCAGTTTTTAGTCATTTAGATTTAATAGACCTTTATTAAAATAAAAAGAAAGAAGTAATAATTAAGTAAAGATAAACAAAAAAAAATCTGTAATTTGAAAAATGTTCAATAAATCGATGTTTATAATTAAAAAACAAAAAAAAAGTAGAGTTGCTTATGCAAAAGACAAAGTGAGGAGATCGAATCTCAACAACAGATACTGCCTGTGTCATTCAGCTGAAAGCTCTTATCAGAAGGCAGTTAGAAATCAAAAGATTGTTTAACCAAAATACATACATATACAGTAGCGAGCAAAAAAAAAAATGCAACGCTAAGCCGATTGATCTTTATGTGTACGCCTCTTTCAAAAAAACAGTAAAGAAATTAAATACTTCTTTTTTATTTTTATGCTCCACAAACTTAGTTAACAAATGCAAGTTACAATATCACAATTTTTCTATCCACTTATTTTTATTTTAACATTTAAGAAAAAAAGTGATAAATTTCAGCGAGCAAAAAAAGGCAACGCAGTGAATTATTAGTGAAAGTAAGTAGATAAAATTATTTATACAAAATTTTTGTTAATAATTTTTACCATATTTATTAACCATTAGAAACAGTTATAAACTGATAGCAAGGTATCCATTATTAAAGGCTCTGGAAGAAGGTGAAAACATGCGAGAAATTGAGAAAATATTCGGCGTAAACAAATCAACTGTGTGCCGAATTGGTCTAAATTTCGAACAACAAATAGCGTGGAAAGAAAGTCTGACAGCGGTTGCCCAAGAAAATCTACCCAGCGCGAAGATCGCCAAATGATTAGACTGGTTAAAGCTGATCCAAGAATGACAGCTGTGGACGTTACAAAATTTGCTAATGAGCAAATGGCTATTTCCTTTTGTGTGCATACTGTTCGCAGCAGATTGAATGATGCCAATTTATTTGCCAGACGTCCAGCAAAGAAACCGCTAATAACTAGTGCTAATAAAATCAAGTGCCTTGATTTTGCGGAGCGGTATCAAAATTGGTCAAGTGAACAGTGGACAAAAGTGTCTGTGGAGTGATGAGAGTAGATTTAATTTTTTGGTTCTGATGGTATAAAATATATTCAAAGACCACATAAGCAGAGATATTCTCCCAAATATCAGCTATCAACAGTAAAACATGGCCGAGGTTCACTAATGGTGTGGGGTAAGTTACTTTTGTTTTTCACTGAAATTCTTTATTTTATGTAATTTATTGGTAGGTACGTTTTCTCATGACGGAGTTGGTCCGCTGGTGAAAATCGATGGTATTATGAATGCCACTAAATACTGTGAAATCCTAGAAGAAAATATGCTCCCACATCTTCTGGAAAAAAAATGCCCACAAACAGCATATTCCAACAAGACAATGACCCGAAGCACTCTAGTCGCTTGTTTCGTAACTTCCTAAGCGACCATGATATGCAAGTTTTGGAATGGCCGTCACAATCTCGCGATCTAAACCCCATAGAAAACCTATGGGAGATTCTAGATCGGAAAGTTAAGAAGAAAAATCCTTCAAATTTGGCGAAAATAGAAAAAAATTTTGCCTCAGAATGGGAAAAAATACCGCTACACACCATCGTGTCTCTTGTGGATTCTATGCCCTCCAGAACGCAAGCGGTAATAGAAAATAAAGGCCACGTAACCAAGTATTAGTTTTAAGTATATTTTTAACCAACATTTTGTAAGAATTTACATTTAATTTAAATAAAGTTATTGAATATCATAGCGTTGCATTTTTTTTGCTCGCTGAAATTTGTTATATTTTTTCTTAAATGTTAAAATAAAAATAAGTGGATAGAAAAATTGTGATATTGTAACCTGCATTTGTTAACTAAGTTTGTGGAGCATAAAAATAAAAAAGTATTTAATTTCTTTACTGTTTTTTTTAAATAGGCGTACATAAAGATCAATCGCCTTAGCGTTGCATTTTTTTTTGCTAAGCAATACTACCTACGTCCGTACGAAATTTTGAAATCAACAGTAACGAAAGAAATAAAACAATTTCTTATTCAGAATTGGTGGCGTCGATGGAATATTCAGATTAAAATTGTGAAACTTGATGCCAATAATCATTTGCATTAAACAAAACGAGATATTTTAGAACGCATCCTATAAATATAAGTAAAAACAAAATTTTCATTGAAATATACAGTGGTTGCCAAAACTAAATCAACATATTACACTTTGATATTTTAGTTCCGCTAAAATGGTTTAAATTGGATGTTTTTTGGTTTTTATGTTTACACTTTATTCAGATTAAATGTAAATGCAAAAAAATTATAATCAATTTGCTTCAAATATTTCTTTTCTTTCAAAATAATGAAATTACCATAAAATTCTAGCGGCCAAAACTAAAGCAACTTTCGTATTTCTGTAACAAAACTTAAAAATTAAATTAATACTCAATAGCGTAGCCCTTATTTTTAATGACGGAAGCACATCTACGGGGTATTGAATCAATTAGCCTCTCAATTTGATCTTTAGAAATGCTGTTCCATGCGTTCTGGATACTATTAAAAATGGTGTGTTTATTTGTCCCTAAATCCCTTTTTATTTTGCGGTCAACGATGCTCCAAAGGTTTTCAATAGGGTTAAGGTCTGGCAATTGAGATGGCCACCCGGGAACACTTACTGTTGATTGACTTAACCATTCCGTAACAAATTTTGAAGCATGTTTTGGATCATTGTCATGTTGGAAAAGCCAAACCAGTGGCATGTTTTCTTCTGCGTATGGCAGCAAGCATTACGTTTTCCAATAGATTTTTATAAACAAATTCATTTTCAAATTTATTTTCTCAGTAATTTGGTAAATTGGTCCAATTCCATCGTATGAAAAACAGCCCCACACCATTATTGAGCCTTTTTTTCCTTTACAATATTGCGGTTTAAGGCGTTCTTTTTTTTTGGTCTCCTTACTGTGAAGTTCTTCATGCCTGAACCTTTTATGTTGAATTTGGATTTGGCCTTTGCAAAAGTTAAACTGGCTTTGAGATTTTTCTGGGAAATAAATGCTTTCTTTGATGGTTTCCGAGTATTTAAACCTGCTTCTACAGCTCTCCTTCTTACAGTTCAACAGATTACATCCAATGACAAATCTCTCACTAATTCAGTTGATGTGACAAAAGGCTTCTTTTTTATTTCACGGATTATTTTTTCCAGTTGTTCGAAATCGACATATTATTCGAGAAATCACTGGTTTTCGGAAATTTGTTTTTGGGACAAACCATTTTGATAGTCACTTATAATTTGCTCCTCTTTAAGATTATATTAATTTATTAATTATTTATATTAAAATTAATCTAAATCGAAAGTTTTTCACGTGGTGTGTTGTAAGTAAACTTTAATAAAAATGTTTTTTGAAATCATCATTCTTCGTCGGGCAATCGCCAAGTAAGGACGTATTTAATTTTCTTTATTTGTCAAGAGCTCGTGTGTGATTTCTATAAAGTTTTTTAAAATATATAAAAAAACAAAGTTTTCTTTGGCTTTATTATTGTTATTTTTTTGCATTAAATTTCTTTAATTTTCTTTTTCAATAAATAAATTTTTGAATTAATTAAAATCGAGTGTTTGCAAAATGAATGGGGTTTATCCCCCGGACTATAACCGGTTTCGGGAGCTTTCGTCTTCGTCCGGCAAAATCAAACAAAACAAAAGTAAGCGACCTCGTGCAGAAGAATTTATAGCCCTTCCAGAAACTAGACAACATCAATTAAATCTTCCATGTTTTTTGGTTGCCAGTACCATTCAAACCGATAAAAATATAGAAGTACTTCCATTGGCGTCTCACAATGTCTTTCAAGTGGAAAGAGGATTAGACCACATATCACGAGACCGCGTTGAAGTTAAGGAAATGCGTAGTGGTGACTTATTAATTAAGGTACCTGATAACAAAACAGCAGAAAAATTCTTAAAGGCTAACTACATTGACTGTATCCCTGTAATATTCTCCCTACATAAGACTCTTAACACAGTACAAGGCAGAATTTTTTCGTGAAATATCAAGGAAATCTTCCAAGAAGAACTACAACTACAACTACAAGAGCAAAAAGTCATAGAAGTGAGAAAAATAATGAAAAATGAAAACAATCGGATAGTCCCAACAGGTGCAGCAATAATCACCTTCGACCTCATTTACCGACCAGAATTTTTGAAACTTGGCTGGGAAAGAGTTCCTGTTTCGGAATACGTTCCCAACCCCATGAGGTGCATTAACTGCCAAAGACTGGGTCATACTAAGAAGTGGTGTAGAAACGTCCAACTTTGTCGTAATTGTGGCCAAAGTGAAATACACGAAGTATGCAATGGCAGATATTGTATAAACTGCCAAAACGAAAGCCATCCTTCTCACGATCCAGAGTGTCCAACATTCTGGAAACATAAGTCAGTCAATTATTTAAAACTAACTAGAAGATGTACAGCACGAGAGGCTTGGAAATTTTTTAATCAGAATCCTACTCTTAACACCCTTACATCAACTTCAAAAAATAGCAAACAAAAACCTACTTACGCAAATATTTTAAACGCCGACTCCACTACACACAAGAATAATACCGCACCTACAATGAATGTGCAGAACATAATCGTTCCTACGAAATATAAAACTATAACTTCAAACCAAACTAATACCACTCACTCCTCTCTTTCTAAAAAAACAGACGTCAACAAAGCAAAGCAGCAAAATCAAATAAATAATTCAGAGTCCAGAGCGGAAATTCAAAATGAAATAACAGATACAACAATTAAACCAACTCAAAACGATTACTCAAAAACAACTAAAACAATCAACAACAAATATCCAAATGCAGAAGCTCCAATTAACACAATTCATTCAGCAATTTTAAATTCTTACTCCGAAGTAACTTCTCTTAACAAGACTACAAAAACAACAGGATTTAATACTATACAAAATAATTCGGCAAAAAAGACTCTTCAAGATGATATATTTCTTAGTGAAGATGAAAGTTTTAGTAATTATCTACCGATTCCCGAAGAACAGGTCACTGAGAAAATGATCACTCAAGATATTAACACAGATTTAACGCTAAATTCTTTAACGGAAAACGACTCCCTACACGAAGCTCAAAATAAATCACCTTGAATTAAATGTACTCATAACACCTAAAACATTAAGAAACACCATGAAACAGGTCCCTAGGGACAATAACTAATAAGATAAAATGGCACTAAATCTTAACATTTCTATTCTCCAGTGGAATTTACAGGGTTTCATTAACAATAAATTTGCTCTAGAACTCATGGATTCTAGACAGAAACCAAATATAATAGTACTTCAGGAAACTCACATTATAAATAAAAATTTTCATTTACTGCACCTTCCAGGTTTTCAAGTTTTTCACCATAATAAAGATGACTACGACTATGTCAAAGCAGGTATAGCTATTCTAGTCAAAAATAATTTGAACGTTTCACAACATATAAAATCCAGAAATAGTCTTCTCTTCCAAACGATTGTGATTAAGGCCAACACAATCCTTTATATAACTAATATTTTTAGAGAAAGTCATATAAATATTTCTAACTTGCTGCTTAATATAGCAATAAATGGAAATTCCCACCATATAATATTGGGGGACTTAAACTCCCAGAATATTTTATGGGGTTCTGCTTCTAACTCTCCAAATGGCAGAAAGTTTGAAGAATTTGCCAATAATAATAGCCTGGTAATTTTAAACGATGGTTCCCCTACTCTACTTAACACCAGAAATACACTGACTGCTGTAGACGTCACAATGACTTCCACAATTATTGCTCCATATCTCAAATGGAGCTGCCTACCAATACCGAATGCTGTCGATCATTTCCCAATTAAAATTACAAATTCTTTCGAAGTTGTAACAAGAAAATTCTCGCCTTGTTTTAAAGAAAACAATGCTGACTGGTCTCTTTTTCGAAAGAAAGCAGATCTAGCGTTAAACCATTTTGAATTATCTTCAAACATAAATAAGGAAGCAGCACAATTGAAACGTATAATCAGAAAAGCAGCAAATGAATCCATTCCCCTCAGCCAAAAGCCCAAAATAAAACATAGTCCAATTTGGTTCAATTCGGAAATATCAAAACTGATTAGCCAGAAACATGAAGCGTGGAAAAATTTTAAAAGAATTCGCAACAATCGTAATATAATTAGATATAGAAGCATTTGCGCAAAAATTAAAACAGAGTGTAAAACAGCAAAAAGAAACACCTGGGAAAATTTTCTGAACTCTCTTAATCCCTTAATGGAAGTTCGAACGCTTTGGAGCAAGGTAAATAATTTGAGAGCTAATAAAGTCACAAGTTTTCCAACGATTTATGTCAACCAAAACAGTATAAATCATCCGTCTGAAATTGCTGATGGTTTTGCCTCTTTTTGGTCATCACTAAGTTCCGATGAAGCGTTTGACTCTAACGTCATAAGAACTAAGAACAATTTAAATTTTGACACTATTCAACACATGCGTCAAAAGTATGAAATTATGAACCAAAGCATTTTTCTTTCGGAACTGGAGGAGACGCTGAAATCATTAAAGGGATCCACCCCATCGCGTGATAAAATCACTTATGCTATGGTAAAAAATGCTCCTGAAAATCTTAAGATTCGCCTTTGTGAACCTTACAACAACATTTTAACATCTGGTGTCTACCCGCATGATTGGAAGAGCGCAATTTTAACGCCTATACCGAAACCTGGTAAAAAACCCAAATAGTCTTAAAGGCTACCGTCCTATACCACTACTGCCAGTCTTATCAAAAATCTTTGAAAAAATTTTGGCTAAACGCTTTTGGAGAAACACTAGATCAAACTTGTCTAAATTGCAACACGCTTTTTTACCCAGGCACGGCGTACACACTATTTGCCATCAACTCGAAGAGAGGTTGCGTCAAAATCTTAAAAACGGTAAACATACTCTAATTCTTTCCGAGGACATTGAAAAGGTATTTGATCGGGTCATATCAACATTTATAATAATTGAGTTAAGAGAATGGGGTACCCCAGTACAAATTTTGAAACTTTTAAAATATTTTCTTAACAATCGCAGTATTGCCGTGAAGGTCGAAGGATATTTTTCTTCAAATTTTAATTTAGACAACGGAATTCCCCAAGGCTCTCCTCTGTCTGTAGTCTTATTTACCGTATACGTCAATTCTCTGGCAAAGGCTCTTGAGGACTCACCTGGAATTGACTATGTTGGCATCTACGCGGACAATTTATTTGCAATGTCTTCCGGAAACCCGGAAACAGTCGTTTCAAATTTAAACTATTTGGATACCACAGTCCACCAATGGGCTAATTGCAGGGGCGCTGTAGTTCCTGTAGAAAAAGCTGAACTCTTACACATTTGCAAAAAACGAGCATGTCCTAATAATATTTGTAACATTAGAAACGTGGGAATTAGAGTCACCGACCGAATGAGAATATTGGGTCTATTTTTTACCAGAAACCTTCTGTGGAACAATCATGTAAATCAGTTGATAAACAAACTTACAAAAATCAACAACCTTCTTAAGCTTATTTGTTGTCGCAAAAAAGGACCCCACATAGAAACGGCACTCAATATCTGTCGGGCCTTAACAATGGGGACAATTTTACAAGGAATCACCATCTACGGCTGGACCTCAAGGAAAAACATCATCAGGGTAAACACTTCTATTAACACCTGCTTTAGAACAGCATCTGGTCTTCTTCGCACCACTCCCTTGGAAAAGTTGAGAAATGAAGCAAAGTTTTCAGATTTTGAGCAAATATTGGAGAACGCAGCTATAAATATGGCATCCAGATCGATTACCATCCCATCTGATGGTTTACATGAATCATTTTGGAAAACTCTCAGTCATATACCTGACCGCACATTATCTGCAATTAGTAATATAATTTCAATCTTGAGAAAATTTAATATCTCGTTACCGGAAAAACCAGTCTGACCAATTGAATGGAAAAATTCAGTCAAAATAGATGACAGTTTACGCTGTCTTGCTAAAAATAGTACGGATCACATTTGCTTCAGAAAAATGTTCCGTCAACAAGTGACCACTTTCTCCCCGGACAACATTTATTACACCGATGGATCATTCCAAGTTGGATTAACATCTTATTCTATAGTCAAGCAAATTCAAGAATCACAGTTTGAAATCGTGAGGTATGCTAGACTTCCAGATTACTCAGGAATTTTTACTGCAGAAATAGCCGCAATAAAAGCAGCAATCTCCCTATCTGTAGTACAGGGAGGGAAAACATTAATCTGCTCAGATAGCCTAAGTGCAATTAGAGCTTTAATTAAAAATCACAATGGGATTTATGACGACATGTTGCATTTACAGGACGACAAACTCCATATATTGTTACTATGGATACCCTCTCACATTGGCATACAGGGAAATGAATGTGCAGACAAAGGAGCTAAGAAGGCATTAGAATTACACCATATAACTGAAATTCCATGTTTCCAAAAGACTATAAGAAATCCTTATACAATTATGAGAAGGCGGGAAAATGAAGCAACTAGTAGACTACTAAAATATAACAGGAACTTATCACGCTCAAACTGCATTATGCTTGCCCGCTTAAGGGTGGGAAATTGCATATTTAACTCCAAACATTACTTTGAGAAGACTGATACTCCTACATGCTCTAACTGCGATGAATTACTCACTGTACCTCATATTCTTATTAGCTGTCCTATTTCGAAGATGGATGGATCACTGGAGGAGATACTTGACTGTAGAAGAACTGACTATATTGAGAGAATATTCAAATGTTTGTGGAAACACAATATAGTTGATGTTTACATTTCATATTTTAGTTTTCTTACATAAAATACCATATTTCAAGTTCATTTTAGTTGCTAACCATTAAATTTTTAAATTATTTTTTATTATTATCTAATAACATTAAATTCATTTCTGTAGATAACACTAATGTTTACTTCGCTGAATATTCCAGTAAAAGTTTTTCAAACTAGATATATGTAAATATGTTTATATATAATTGTAGCCAACTCTTGTTACATATAACAAGTTAATATTAGACGAGCGCTTATGGTCTGGTTACCCGCGCCTTAAACTTACATGTATTTTATAAATTTATTTATAAGGTATATTGAAATAAATAAATAAATAAAATAAATGTTTTTTGAAATGTCAAATAAGACCATAAAGCAAAATATTCAAAATACCTATAACGGTAAAAATAATTATTGTTTTTTTTTTAAACATTAATGTTATAATAAAGTTGCTTTAATTTTAATCAAATAAAAAATGCTTTAATTTGAGAAAAGTGAAAAAATTTCCACGTAGTTAATTGAAGATGAATATCACAGCCCTGCATGGGTTTTGCAAATAAGATTGCTTCAGGTGTTTCCGAAGGCATTTTGTGCGCTGAACACGAATCTGGTTTCAAAAATTTTCCATCACGTCAGGTTTTTGAGAAAAAGGGGTTGAAACCCCTAAAATAGCGTTTTTGGCCATTTTTGAAACATTGTAGAGCTAAACACTGACGTGCTAGAACCATCGCTATTGTCAGAAATTGACAATTGATCTTTGCTCTTTAAACTGAGCCTAAAGCCAAATTGTTTGCATGCACCCTTAAAGTAGGAGGTGGGTTCATGTCAAGAGGTGCAAAAGAAAAAGAAACACATTACAGAGGTCCTTAAAAATTAATCAGATTTACTTGAAAATTGTTACTCAGGGGTTTTTGGAGTCGCTGATTACAGATCTTCATTCAGATTTAAAAAATTCAAAATATTCAATTCAATAGCGATGGTTCTAGCACGTCAGTGTTTAGATCTACAATGTTTCAAAAATGGCCAAAAACGCTAGTTTTAGGGGTTTCAACCCCATTTTTCTGACGTGATGGAAAGTTTATGAAATCAGATTCGTGTTCAGCGCGCAAAATGCCTTCGAAAACACCTGAAGCCATCTTATTTGCACAAAAAAAGTCCAAATTTTCAGGGCTGTGTATTTTTTGTTTGGAATATGTATGTATAATATCTGTAATACTGCGAAGAAAAAATTACAAATTTGCTCAAAAATTAAAATGTTTTATTGCATTAAGTTTTGGCCACCAGTGTATGTGCACTTATTCAATTACAATTGCTAATTGCGGTATAATTCACAATATGTATTATAAATGGTACTTAACCAAGTTAAACTTTAAACAATACATACACTGCGGTTCATCAGGATAGAACCAAAATATTTTAAATTAAAAAAACTGTATAATTTGCAAATACAGATAGAATAAAAAAATTTTGTTTTGCAGAAATATAGTTAATACTGTAAATGATAATTTGAACACAAAAAATAGTATAAAAATGAATTATAACGGTACTTTTTCACTTTCTTTGTCGTCAGGTATAAAATTTTTCATTTATTTTTTGGTTCAACAGAATAGAACCACGTACATTTTTAACTTAAATCAGTAGCCGGTTGTAATAAAGCTTTATAAAAACCAAATAAATTTAAAGTCACAGTTTGTGACTGTAGTTATCTAAATTAATATGTGAAGAAAGAGTCCTTTAAATTCGTTCGAAATGGTAAAAATTGATGTTTACCATTCTGAAAACTATTCTTATCGCGAAATCGGTAGAAAAATCGGACAAAGTCATAATGTAGTAATGAATTACATAAAACATCGTGAACCATATAATAAAAATTACAAAGGAGGTACTTAGACAGCTCTAACACCACAGGGCAAACGAAAAATTCTTCGAATTGCCTCAAATTCAGCCCATTCTACCTCTAAAATTAAGCATTTAGCAGGAGTTAAAGCAAGTAAATCAACAGTTCGTCGCGATATTTTAAGCAGTGAACATTTACAAGTCCGAAAACTAAAGGAAAAACCTCCATTAAATGCAATCCGACAACAACAGCGCCCTCAGTTTGCCAAAGATCATATGGCATGGGATGTTCAAAGACTATTAAGCGATAACGATTGGCGAAAAGTAATTTTTTTCTGATAAAAAAATTTAATTTGGATGGCTATAACTTTTATTTTCACGATATGCGTAAGGACGAAAAATTTCTGAGCCGCCATCACAGCATAACGCCCCCTATGTAATTGAACATCCCATGCCATATGATCTTTGGCAAACTGAGGGCGCTGTTGTTGTCGGATTGCATTTAATGGAGGTTTTTCCTTTAGTTTTCGGACTTGTAAATGTTCACTGCTTAAAATATCGCGACGAACTGTTGATTTACTTGCTTTAACTCCTGCTAAATGCTTAATTTTAGAGGTAGAATGGGCTGAATTTGAGGCAATTCGAAGAATTTTTCGTTTGCCCTGTGGTGTTAGAGCTGTCTAAGTACCTCCTTTGTAATTTTTATTATATGGTTCACGATGTTTTATGTAATTCATTACTACATTATGACTTTGTCCGATTTTTCTACCGATTTCGCGATAAGAATAGTTTTCAGAATGGTAAACATCAATTTTTACCATTTCGAACGAATTTAAAGGACTCTTTCTTCACATATTAATTTAGATAACTACAGTCACAAACTGTGACTTTAAATTTATTTGGTTTTTATAAAGCTTTATTACAACCGGCTACTGATTTAAGTTAAAAATGTACGTGGTTCTATTCTGTTGCACCAAAAAATAAATGAAAAATTTAATACTTGACTACAAAGAAAGTGAAAAAGTACCGTTATAATTCATTTTTATACTATTTTTTGTGTTCAAATTATCATTTACAGTATTAACTATATTTCTGCAAAACAAAATTTTTTTATTCTATCTGTATTTGCAAATTATACAGTTTTTTTAATTTAAAATATGTTGGTTCTATCCTGATGAACCGCAGTGTATAATCTGTAGACGTACATATTTGATTCACCTGAATGGCGATTAAAATATTGTGTGTAGCCCAAGACTTTATAAACCCATGTGTATTCCAAGTTGTACAAAAGCAAAGACAAATATTCTTTCATCGAAACCAGACTTATTACGTTTAAGGTTTTAATTCAATTTTATTTTAAATTAATCCAAATATAAATCCGTAACCACATTTTAATTTAAATTTAAATTTTTACTCTTCCAAAAAAAAAAAAAAGAAATTAGATTGAATAAAATGTTTCCACTACTAAGCTGAATCAACTAGCCTGCGTAGCACCATACCAATTTTGAGTTAACTTAATAGGACCTAAGTGCTCCGATGAAGCACTAATCGTAGTATTTTTATGCATTGTTCTCCGAAATTTTTAACTTAGATTGAGCACATATAAATGGCCTCTAGTTTTAAACTAAAAGTTAATTTTTGATATTTCGCAAAAAATTATGCTAATTTTAGTTATAAAACGTTTTAGTGAATCTGGTCGCAGTGTTCATATTCTTAACTTGAACCAAATACACCAGAATTAAGTAGTCATAGACAATTTTAGGCATTGTTAAAATTTTTTGGTCTCTGCGATATTCGCTTTCATTCACTCTGCTTAAGGCGAAAGTCAAGTTCAATTATAAATTGAATTTTAATATCATAGCGTATTCATATATTATTACCGAATTTCATCGTAGTGTGCTCACATCACCGTAGTTTATTAGGTAGTGTGTTGGCTGATTAGCCATGATGCCGCGATTCAAACACCAGGTCAAACATCTCTAACAAAACAAAATATGAAAAAATATTTCACCGGCGACTTCCTCTCAGCAGATTTCTGATAAAAACTCTGAAAGAAAATAAAATTAACTTGAAGAAGTTTCTCAAAAATCTTTAGCTCGGAATTGATTTTAAATTGTAGGTTCCGCCACTCATGTATAAAATTAACACACACAATAAAGGTGGTGTGAGAAACTAGGTTGTCATCCTGACTATAGGCTTGTAATGACCAATTTTGTATGTATGTATGTATGTATGTATTAACTAACGGTCACTTAGTTTCGTAGAAAAAAGATCAGGAACCGATGCATAGGATTAAGATCTGCCACGAGAGAGTAGTTATAAAACGAAGAAATTTACCTCTTTTACAACAAGAGCAAACAATTGTATACAATGCTACCTACATGTAATGGCAGTAATAACAAATAAACATTATTCTATCGATGAACCTGGAGGAACTGGAAAAACTCTTCTTATTTCATTAATAATGACAGAAGTTCGGTGGCATTACTTATTACATCATCCCGAATTGCGGCAACATTCTTAGATGGCGGTCGAACAGTGCATTCTGCAATAAAATTACCCTTGAACCATCGATTTTGCGAAGATTACACGTGCAACATAAAAAAAATATGAAATCATAGTGTGGGATGAATGCACCAAAAATCTTTAGAAGCCCTTGATCATCCTTTACAAGATTTTATAAGTAATAATTGCGTATATGGAGATGAATTAATTCTATTAGCTGGAGATTTACATCAAACACTTCCTGTCCTACTAGTATCAACTTCAACTGAGGAGCTAAATGCATGTTTGAAATTACCACACCTTTGGCGATATGTTTACGGTCTTAAATTAACGACTAATAGGCGTCTTCAGTAGCGTGTTTTTCCAAACAATCGTTTGATTTAAAACGTTAAAAATTGATGTTCCTGTTATTTTCCTTAGAATTATTGATATACCACAACTAGGGTTGCCAGCCTGGCTGGACTTGGCTGGATTATCCAGCTTTTTTGATGCTTGTCCAGTTTCAAGCTAAAATTTAATTTGTCCAGCTAAATAGAATTTTTTTTAGTACACTGCAATAACTTGGGCAATAATTTTCATGTTAACTTTGTTAAATCATTAGTTTATTACAAACGTTTTTTTACCAAAGTATAAATTACTATAAACAAAATCAAACTACACTGAATTGTTATTTTTATTGTTTTGTTTTTAGTATTTAATTTTAATTCTTACATACATCTGCATATGCAAATATGTATGTGATGGACTGAATCGAAAAAATTTAAGTTTAGTTAAATAAATTTTAAAGAATGCAATGCATTTATTTAACTGTAATATTTTTAAACAATAATACATACAGTGAGGTGCACAAATGAGTACATGTTTGTACTTTGGACGCTTTTAATTGAATAAAACTAAAAATAATAAAGAAAGCTTCAAAAGCTTTTTGTCGTTTATTTAGCATTTAGTGATTAACAAAATAATATAAAATTTAAAACAGAAATCATCAAGCCCTTAGAAAAGAAAAAACAAACAAAGCAAAATCAACTCGCATATACTCAGTTTTGCACGTCTCCATTTTATGATGTGTTCGCAAAAACGAAATCAAAAACTATCGTTATTTTTTCATGCTTTTGCACTTTTGACTTTTTTAAGAAAATATGAGTTTAATATTAATTACTTAATTTCGTTGAGCGAATATTTTTTGCAACTTATCGAACAAAAATCCATTTCTATAAAAAAATGAAGAAACTGTCGAAATCAACTGAAGATAGTATTGTAGCTTGGACTGGAGGTGGCTATTCTACCAGGGAAATTTGTAAACAACTTGGAGTTAGTCAGTCAGTAGTCATCAAACGGTCTGTTGTTCCCAAGCCTCAGGACAGAGGTCGTAAAAGCTACTAACTAATGCAGATGTTCGTCTAACAAAAATTAAAAGGGACACATTTTTAACACCAAAGAAGCTTTTTTGGCAAACGAAAAAATCGGTAGTCGATGGACGGCAAGTAGAGCTCTTAAAGATATTGGCTATAGCAGATATTGGCTCAGCAGTCAAAAAGAAAAAAACCTGCACTTTCGGCTAAAAATGTATAGACACGGTTAAAGTTTGTCTGAGAACACGGAAATTGGACAGTGGATGACTGGAAACATATGATCTGGTCAGACGAATTAAAATTCAACCGCTTTCAGTCCAATGGTTAGCAATATTTGTTGGCGCCGCCATGAGGAAATAATTGAAAGACACCAAGTTGAGGAAACGGTGAAACACGGCAGAGGAATGTCATGGTATGGGGTTGCTTTACATGGTGACACCTCGGACCACAGCAAAGAATCAATAACATAATGAAAAAAGAAGATTATTTGAGAATTTTGCAAACCCATCTTCCCGATTTTGTCGACAAGAGCGCCTATCCTGCTCAAGAAGTAATTTTCTAGCTGGATGGTGACCCCAAACACACCTCCAAAATCGTTAAAGAATGGCTTAGTGAGCAAAATTTTTAATTAGTGCAGTGGTCAGCACAAAGTCCCGACCTCAATCCGATTGAGAATTTGTGGTCAATCGCGAAGAGACGGTTGGGACAGTATTGATCAGCCCTAACCAATTTAGATGAGCTTTGGCAACGGATTCATCAAGAATGGACAAATATCCCTAAAGAAATTATAGAGAATTTGGTGGAGAGCATTCCAAGTCGAGTATTTTGGAATGGTGAAAAATTGTGTACATCCAAGGTATTTTCCTCTTTATTGTTTTTTTCATAGAATTTGATCATTTTAGTTTTGAAATTTATATTATTTTGTTAAGTACTAAATACTAAATTAAAAACGAAAACAATTTTTGAATTGCTTCATTACTTTTGTTTATATGCAATTAAAATTGTACAAACATATTCTCATTTGTGCACCCCACTGTATGTATATATGTTGATAACAATGGACATTTTAATAAAAATTATTTAGACAAAAAAAAAAATTAAAATTTTCTCAGTATTTTTTATGTCCAGCTTTTTTTGTTTTGTCCAGCTTTTTAAAACCCAATGTCCTGCTTTTTGCGAATCGGAATCTGGCAACCCTAACCACAACTCTGTAATAGTACTCGACTTTTGTATGTAATATATGTAATCGAGACGACTATTATAAATTGAAAGTTAAAGGAAATGTATTCCGATGATAGTATTAGAAATGCTATTCGATTTTAAGTGCTTGCACTTTCCAATTTGCCTAGCATTAGCAATGACAATCAATAAAGCTCAAGTTCAGTCTCTGCAATTTTACGGACTGAATCCAGATAGTCTATGTTTCGTACATGGACAGGTTTGTGTAGCATGTTCAAGAGTAGGAAAACTAGGAAATTTGTATGTTTACGCACTAGATGGGAAAACTAAAACAATTGTATATCTAAAGGCATTAGAATAAATACTAAATTATAAGATTATAAGATTCGAATATATAGTTACCAACTAAGGATAATATAGTATAGTAGTATTACTATTAATATTGCTTGTATATATATATATATATTGTTACGTTTTTACCTTTTTAAAAACGTTTAAATATAAGTTCGTTAATTGCAAACCGAGTAAAAACAAATGTGTTTAATTTAATTTCAGTTAAACTCTTTACTCTTTACACTACTTTTGTGTGCCACCGTATACAACTTAACGATACAACAAAAAAGTCTGTTTATTCACTTTACTAGTTCACACAAGTATTCACTGGATCTTTACAAAAACGACTTATTTTGTTCACACGCAACTTCACACAAGGCTGACTGAATTCTCACTGACCACTGCCTGTTTTGTCTTGTCCTTTTATAGTCCAACACAATCAGTCTAACGAACATTCTTGAAGTGGAAGGTTCTCGCTATTGCCTTCTCGAGAACTCTATTGCTAGTACATTATTGTTTATGTACCTTGCTTACGTTGTCCATCCCTTTTTGTCATATACATGTTGTTGTTGGTACCAGGCGCAACCAGGTTCGTTGTACATATGTGTGTGTGCAGCTTTAGATAATCGACACGTTCATTGTATTCTTAGTGTTAGTTAGTTACGATATTAGGTCGTTTCGATTTGCGTAACAATATTATTTGATTATCAGAGTTTTGTGCGTTCAGTGATTATATTTCAGATGAAATATTCAATATTTTCTGTTTTTAAGAATAATAATGAAATAAAAATATTAAAATTTCCTAGTTCGAGTTTGAAAATTTGATGCAGATTTCAAGATGGCATGTATGTCCTTATGTATGTACATATAAATGTATGTATGTATATAAACAATACTTCCATTTATGATTGTATACATATGTATGTTTGTATGTATATTTTTAATAATCATTTTAAGAATTCAATGTCCTTATTAAGTATCCATCAAAATAAAATCAAAAAGAAAAAAAAAGAAAATGTACTTAAAATTAAGCAGAGAAAATCACTTTAATTGGCTGGCTGTTCACGTTCTCGTTATAAGCGTACATCGTATATCAACAGATACTACATATTGCGAATAATATCTGTGTGCAGTGAATTGTTGTTGATGTTGTTGTTGTTGTTTATAACTATTATTGGCAATTTAGATTGTTCTGTTGCAAGATTCAAAAATATGGGCAACAATCATAATGAGCATTGTGCAACATCTGTTGAAGAAATGTTGTGTTGAACTTTTAAGTTTTATTTTTGAATTGAAATGAAATTTAGTTCATGTTTGTCTCCCTATTGACAGGTCTCACAGACCAAAAAGAACAACGAACTGAGAAATAATATTTGCAATCCTATAGGGTTTCGTTTCTCTTGGTGTTATAGTAACGCAGTTCAGATACATACATATTGTTACCTTTTTACCTTTTTAAAAATGTTTAAAATATGAGTTCGTAGATTGCAAATAAAATAAAAATAAATTTGTGTTTACTTTTAGATAAATTCTTTATTGTTCGCACAATTCTTTGTGCCACTGTTCACAACTTGATGTAAACAACAACAATTACTTTGTTTGTTATTCTTCTTTACACTCTTCTGTGTAAATACTAACAATTGTTTGGTAGATCTTTTTAACGGAGATCTTCGAACCACGACAATGCTCTTCACACGCAGCGCGTCTTCACACAAGACTGACTGAATTCTTTCTGACTCCGTTGCCTGCTTTGTCTTGCCTTTTATATTGCAGGGTAAACAGTCTGTTGAATGCTCTTAAAGGAGAATGACTTTGCCTTCGCGAAATCTCTATAAATGTAAACATGTTTACGTTATTGCTGTTTGTGTATTTTGTTTACATTTGTCCTTGCAGTGTTGTTGTTGCCTTTTTGTTTACTTGTTTATCCCCTTTTTATACTGGTTTTTTTGTTGGTATATTTTTGTTTACTTGTTTATCATGTAAACCAGTACATTGTTTTTTTTTGTAGCTTTTAACAATATGTTACCAGATACACATACATGCGTATATGCTCAACCAATTATCAATTAAATACATTTACAAGATAATCAATTAATTAATTCGGAATCTTCAGTCAGAGTCTCTTTAAGATAGGATTTTTCAGTTTCTTTTTTTAAGCATTTTCCAAATTTCTCCTAAAGGATTAGGATTTATTAGACTCTTCTCTCTCTGGATGCTGATAGATAATCTCCCAGATCACTTTATTAAATTAATTCAAGTTCACTTTTAAACTTATTTTATTTGATCGTTATTATCCTTACATATGTACATACATACATACATACATAACTGGTCATTACAACCTGGCGGGACCTGCAGTTTAAAGTCGGCTCCAAACGACAGAATTTGTTTTCGTCAGAAATCTGCTGAGTGGCGAAAAAAATCGCCACTGGCTAACACCTACAGTTCTGAGAAAAATATGCTGTAACTGTGGTGGTAATCACATTTTAATTTACAAAAGATGATCAGACGATCGTTAAACGCTTCTTCTCCATATTACTCTGTTTTAAAGTCCTAAATACAAATTCGCAAGCTTCGTGTTAAAGTTGATGATGAACTTTCTATGATTCTCAATATGCACACAGGAGTACCTCAGGGCAGTGTTCTAGGTCCCATATTATACACTATCTACACTTCGGACATACCATTAGTAGATAATATTACGTTAGCTACCTATGCAGATGACACTGCAATAATAGCTGCTAATGAAAATCACATCGAAGCAAAGAGAATTAAATATATTGCAAGATTGGCTTACTCGGTGGGCAATTTACATCACTTCCACGTGAGAATTTCCAATGTGACATGAGCTGTGTTACATACCTTTGGTTTCCAGATCATATAATTCAGGCCATAAGAAGTTGGTCATGGCCCTATACTGCTCGCCGTTGATAGTGATGGTCCGGAAAACGTTGTTCTGAAAGAAAGCGACTTTTCCGTGATGCATTGGACGCTCTTGCATTTCATGAGGATTGGAATAGCCACAAATTCAACAATTTTTTTGTTCACGTACCAGTTCATTCATCCAGAAGTGCGTCTCATCGCTGAAGATGATTTTTCCATGGAGAGTCTATTGTCTACTGCTCCACAGCCCTTTCAGCGAAGACACGTCGTTGTCTATGGTTATTCCTGGTGATTTAACAAAACAGACTAAATAAATTGCAACTCATTTGACATATGCAGCTTCATGAAGATGGCCGTCTAAGTTCGAAAGGCCGTTTGAAAGATTCTATATAAACATGTGTAACCCGGACCATCGGTTTAGCATTACAAGACAACACAAAATAAATGCTTACGTTTCTTCCCCATTTATCGCCTTATATCAAGTATTCGTTTAGGTTTTGCACATAAACTCCTACAAGGGAATTTCTGAGAAGTGATTGGTACTTGCAGAAGTATTTGTTATAGTTCGAAAAGTTGTTAAACCTATAGTGAATGAATGAATGAACGAAGCAAAATATTTACATTACACAGGGAAACATTCTCTGTCCTTCGAATTAATAACCAAGTAGTGTTTTAACAATCGTGTTTAAAATATTGTTACGAAAATGGAAACGGTGTACCATCGTTTAACACTAAAATGATAAACAAAAGCTACACAAACAAATACAACGAACTTGTTACAAGTAAACCAACAACATCAGTATGAAAGAAAAGGGAATAGACAAGTAAGCCAACGCAACAACAAGCAATGTGAACAAAATACACAAACAACAATGAAGTCGCTATAGAGTTCTCGAGAAAGCGATACCACGAACATTCGACTTCAAGAACCTTTATCAGACTGTTTACGAGGGATATAAAAAGACACGACAAAGCAAGCCACAAGGATTAGTAAGAATTCAGTTAGTCTTGTGTGAAGACGTTGCGTGTGAAGAACAGAGTCGTGATTTGAAGATTTCCGTTGTAAAGATCTACTGAACAGTTGTTAGTGCTTGCGCAAACAAAAGTGTATAGAAGAATAGATAACTAAACCCAATTGTTGTTGTATCATCAAGTTGTAAACAGTGGCACAGAGAAATAATATGAACAATAAAGAATTTAATTGAAACTAAACACCAATTTATTGTTATTTTGTTTGCAATCAACGAACTCATATTTGAAATGTTTTTAAAAGGGTAAAAACGTAACAATATATTTACAAACATTGCGATAGACGCCTGATTTTTCAATTCCACAACGAAGGAAGGAAAATTAGCACAAACAAACTCATGTCCAAGACTAAGCAAATATTCTTCCAATATGATTCAATTCTCAGATCAATATGTCTTATCTTCGCAAATAAAAAAATTCTAAGAAATTTAGAACAACGTTATCTTAACGTATCTGCAAATAATCTGAAAGTGGAGGAAACGAATTGGATTTGATTTATAACGCATGAGACTACCCCAACCACGTTTATTTTCTTGTCGCTTGCAAATACGAAAGTTTAATTTAATCCGCTTGCTAATCGATAATTTTATTATTTTTATAATTTTTAAGAATTGTCTACTCGTTGTTGGTGTTGTTACAGTTATCGATAGGATATAACGATTCACAATTGAAATTCTAATCATCGATAAACTCTTTCTGTGAAACCCTGTATTTATTTAATTTGTATTACTAGACGTGCCATTGATAGTCGTCATTCAGAAGTCATTCCCTCAATAGTAAAACAATAACAAATACAAGAACAGTAACAGTAACATCAGGAATAGTGAACAGACACACAACACACAAGTAATCTCTAAAAATTAGAGGACGAACAATTGAAAATATGGTCATGGTCATGGATATTTTCTTTATTGTTTTTTCTTTTTTTTATTTTATTTTTAGCAAATGATGCGTTTGATTCTATTTTCTAGTCTTTTATTTCGTTTCGTAGCATAAGACAAACAATTTTAAAATAAAGTTGAATCCTGTGTCAAAGCCGATTACAGGTTATACTTCAAAATGCCGTTGGCTTACTGGGGAAGTGTAGCAAATGAACTCGAAAACTCTCTTTAATGATTATAATTAGAAAACAATAATAAGTTTAAGTTTCACATCGTAGGCATTGCATACATACATACATAATTGGCCATTACAAACCTTCAGTCAGGATTACGAGCTAGCTTCTTACACCACTTATGTTGTGTGGGTTAATTTTATACATGAGTGGCGGGACCTACAGTTTAAAGTCGATTCCGAACGACAGATTTTTGAGAAAGTTTTCATTGCAATTTTATTTGCTCTCAGAGTTCAAGACAGAAATCCGCTCAGAGGAATTCGCCGAAGAAATATTTTCATATTTTTGATTTGATGCCTGACCTGGGGTTTGAACCGTGGCTTTACGTCTAATAAGCCAACACACTACCTACTAGACTACGGTGACTTCTTCGTAGGCATTGAGGTTCGCCAAATTAAGCAGTCGTTCGTTCGTGAGCCAATAGGTCAGGACTGTGCAAAGAATCTGACGGAAACCTTGGTTGGAAAAGGCTTGAGTTAGAACCTAGTTTTTGCAGCTCGAGAATGTTAACCAATTTTAGCTAATTAAGCTCAACCTTTGACCCTAGAAAATGCGACAACGAAGGCCAGGCGGCTCTGTTAAAAAATTTTTTAATTTTGATACTGTTACAGCCTATTTTGGTATCCACACACAATTTTGTTTTGATCAATTCCGTTGTGGAATTGAAAGTCAATTGTTGAAAATGTAGTGCCCGACCGCACTAAATCTACATTTTACATAAAAACCCTTTTAAACTTTTTGGTAAGGCTGAATAGAAAGACGGTATTTGTAAATTCTATAATAGTGAACGCAAACCACTTTAGTAGTCCAACCGTTCACAATGGAATTGATCAGTTTCTAAAGCGTCAAGCAAAAACATTCATTTACTAATTGGTTTAAGCCGGCAGCAATGGTGTTTAAGCCTAAATTGATTACTGAAAAGGTTTTGTCTTGTTTTTGATGGAATTGGCGAAAATTTTACTACGAACTACATCTCAATGAAGAATTCTCAAGCATCCAGCTTTAAAGATAAAAATTGTATTCCATGCCAGACTTATCGATAGTAACGGGTCTGAAGCTGCGGGAAATTGGTTGATAGGTTTTTATACATCCGCTTTTATGTTCGGTCTACCACTGAATTCAATCATTCTGATTATTCTAAATACAGCTTTCGAATCTTTGTTCGTTTGAAAGTTTTTGAAACGAAATAGGTTAGGTTAGGTTAGGTTAGAGGACGTGTACTTGTCAATTAAGACAAGTACAGTACCCGGAGGTCGAATTGACCCATTGTACAACGTCCTAGTTTCTCACACCACTTATTTTGTGTGTGTTAATTTTATACATGAGTGGTGGGACCTACAGTTTAAAGTCGACTCCGAACGACAGATTTTTACTCTGAGAGTTTTTGCCAGAAATCTACTGAGAGGAAGTCGCCGAAAAAATACTTTTTGTATTTTGTCTTTGATGCCTGGCCTGGGGCTCGAACGAAATAACTTTCCAGAAAATTTTAAAGTATTTTTGTATGAAGTCGGAAGGACCAATTGGTAAGAGCTTAATTTTTTTAGTTTTTTTTTTAACTTTTTTTATTATAAATGGGATAAACTAAGAAGTAAATTCAATATTATTGTTTGTTCACGTGTCGATTCAACGAGAAATAGGTCTTATCGCAGAAGATGACTTTCAGATAAAATTTAGGTCGAGTTACCAATTGCTCTAGAGACCATTCTGCAAATAAATGTCGTAGTCTTTGGTTCTCCATGATGATTTGGCAAAACAAAGTGACTATTCGAAATACAGCTTTCGAATCTTTGTTCATTTGAAAGTTATTCAAACGAAATAACTTTCCAGCAATTTTTAAAGTATTTTTGTATGAAGTCGGAAGGACCAATTGGTAAGAGTGTAATTTTCTTTTTAGTTTTTTTAACTTTTTTAATTTAAATGGGAAAAACTAAGAAGTAAATTCGACAATTTTGTTTGTTCACGTGCCCATTCAACTAGCAATGGGTCTTGTCGCAGAAGATGATTTTCGGATAAAATTTATGGCCCAGTTACCAACTGCTTTAAAGCCCATTCTGCAAATACATGTCGTAGTCTTTGGTTGCCCATGATGATTTGGCAAAACAAAGCCAATAAATGACAACTACTTGGACAGATTAACCTTCAACAAGATGGCCATTAGGTTTCGCAGAGCTTGCAATATTGTCTGATAAGTTTTGAGTTCCAAACACCTACACTAATCCATGATATTATCACCAGACGGTAGTGTTTGCTGTAACAAGATGTAATAGATGATGCTGTAATGCTTACGTATTACGATGTATGTATATTGTTATTGCTTTTGATGGTATTATTTTGCCTCTGTTGATGCAATATTTGAGTAACATTTGCTTCAAATTGAACAAACAACTACTAAAACAAATTGTAACAATGCGAATAATTGCGAAACTATTCAAGAAATAGAAAACAATCATCAGCGAGCACCAGAAGCAATTGCAGCAACAAATATTTTCCGCATTGAACTGTTGATGTAAGAAAGTTCAGCAACATGGGACAGCAAACAAAAACAAATACCATCAATCAGAACAATACTATCACCAACATACATACATACATACATAAGTAAGAACACGAAACTTTGATTCATCGAAATAGTGGCAGAGACGTCACTATCTCAAAGCATTAAAGAGGATAAAAGAAAAATTATTTTTTTTGGAAATTTTTGTATTCAAATTAAAATTAATGGCATTGGCATCTCTTATTCGTATAAAGGAGATCATAAAGTATAAGCAGTTAAAAATATTTATATTGTTACGTTTTTACCTAAGACTGACAGACCACTGCAGTGTCTTTCAGGCGGAGGTGGTGGCTATACAGGCTGCGGCGAGTATTATTGGGGACGGAAGGGTCTCCAAGCGGAGCGTCGCTATACTTTCTGATAGCCAGGCTGGTATCAAGGCTCTGAGTTCTAATGTAATGAACTCCAAGACGGTGTACGGCTGTCGCAGATATCTCGACGAGATAGCGGAACGATATGACATCCATATCGTATGGGTACCGGGACACAGTGGTATTCCGCGTAACTGTAGAGCTGACGAACTTGCCAGGCGGGGCACCGATGAGTTCTCGAATCTGGGCATACCTATGATGACCTGCAAGCTCATAATTGATAATGATAATACCCTCGGACATGGGTAGAACGGCTCGTAAAATCTGGCCAAGGCTGGATGAGGGGCGCACAATGAGTCTACTTCAACATCAAAGAGGCGCGCTCAGTGTAGTTGTCGGTGTCATTACGGGGCATTGCATTATGGATACGCATGCGAGGCGCATTGGTCTTGGACACCTTGCTAACGACTTCTGCAGAAGCTGCAGAGATGAGGAAGAAAAGGAGACTGCCCTTCATCTGCTGGGTACATGCCCGGCTCTATACCAAAGGAGAAGGAAGTACTTGGGTACTTACTACATGGATGATCTGGAGGAACTGTCAGGGACTGACATTGGTTTCGAGACTAGGGGATAACGGATGACTGTGGTAGCACAATGGGCCCAACGCGGCCTAAGTGAGTCCATCCAAAAATTTTTCTTGGATGGGCAGCCACCTCTACCTACTTACCTACCTACGTTTTTGCCTTTTTAGAAACGTTTAAAATATGTGCGCTTTGATTGCAAACAAAATAAATATAAATTTGTGTTTAGTTTCAATTAAATTCTTTATTGTTCGCACTACTTTTGTGTGTCCCTGTTATAACTTGATGTATCCAACAATAATTGCTTGTTCGCTATTCTTCTTTAAACTTCTGTTCGCGCAAGCACTAACAACTGTTCGGTAGGTCTTTAAAACGGCAATGTTCAAACCACGACTGTTTTCTTCGCACGCAACGCATCTTCACGCAAGACTGACTGAATTTTTACTACTCGTCGCCTGCTTTGTCTTGCCTTTTTATATGCTCACGTAAACAGTCTGATGAAGGTTCTTGAAGTAGAATGTTCGTGTTTTCGCCTTCTCGAGAACTCTATTGCGACTTCATTGTTGTTTGTGTATTTTGTTCACATTGTTTGTTGTTGAGTTCACGCTTACTTGTCTATCCCCATTTCTTTCATACCGATGTTGTTGGTTTACTTGTAACAAGTCCGTTGTATATGTTAGTATAGTTAAACCACGACTGTTGTCTTGGCATGCAACGCGTCTTCACACGAGACTGACTGAATTCTTACTACTCGTCGCCTGCTTTGTCTTGCTTTTTTATATGCTCACGTAAACAGTCTGATGAAGGTTCTTGAAGTAGAATGTTCGTATTTTCGCCTTCTCGGGAACTCTATTGCGACTTCATTGTTGTTTGTGTATTTTGTTCACATTGTTTGTTGTTGCGTTGTCGCTTATTTGTCCTTCCCTGTTTCTTTCATACCGATGTTGTTGGTTTACTTGTAACAAGTCCGTTGTATATGTTAGTATAGTAAAACCACGACTGGTGTCTTGGCACGCAACGCCTCTTCACACAAGACTGACTGAATTTTTACTACTCGTCGCCTGCTTTATCTTGCCTTTTTATATGCTTACGTAAACAGTCTGATGAAGGTTGTTGAAGTAGAATGTTCGTGTTTTCGCCTTCTCGAGAACTCTATTGCGACTTCATTGTTGTTTGTGTATTTTGTTCACATTGTTTGTTGTTGAGCTCACGCTTACTTGTCTATCCCCGTTTCTTTCATACCGATGTTGTTGGTTTACTTGTAACAAGTCCGTTGTATATGTTATTATAGCTTTTGTTAATCATGTTAATGTTAAACGATGTTTCCATTTTCGTAACAGTATTGCCCTTAATTCTGGTTCATTCCGATCATTTTTAAACTACATGTGGATGATTTTCAACTATAAATTGGAGGATAAAAGTTTCAGTTTAATTTATTTAAAATTAAATTTTTATTAACGAATAGTTTCGCATCAGAACCAACCTCATTGCCAACCTTTACCGACTGATACTTCGGAGAGTATACGTACACATGTATGGACGTATAAGATACTTAAGTGTGGTATTAGGCAAATGAAAAACTTCTTCCATAATACTGTCATAATATTCTCAAGTCACGCCATTTACTTGAAATATTATTAGAGACGAGTAAAAAGGGCAACAAGCAGAAAATTCTTCTTGGCAATACAAAAACATCATAGGATTTAGCCACGCCAATAGAAATAATTGAAGTCGCAATAGGCTAGTAGATAGTGTGTTGGATTATTAGCTCAGCTAATTCCCTCTCAGTAGTGTTCTGGCATAAACTGTGAGAACAAATAAAATTGTCAAAAATCTATCGTTCGGAGTCGACTTTAAACGTAACTGAAACGTAAGTGATGCGAGAAGCTAGGTCACAATCCTAACTAAAGGGTTGTAATGATCAATTTACTAAGTAAGATTGCATAAATCATCCAATCCATGTGCAATAATGTCGAACTAATTACTAGCGCTTACCGAAAGCTTCATTCACTTAAAGCGGCCTACCACTCTTAGCTATATTGATTACATAAGTTTCGTACAATATTTTGAAAGAGCTAAGCTCGAAAAAAGAGGAATATCGCATACACACATATATCTGTGATCTCAACCACGGTGTTTAAGACAAATTTTATTTTCTGGTTCATCTTGTAAGAAATTTTGGGCTCGTAAACATACAAGACTTTTGTTACCATCACAGCGCAATGTCAATCATTGGTGGAAACGACGCTGTCTTCGCCAACAGGATAACAAAATCAAGATGCGCATTTGGACGTTTTATTAAAAAAAAGAAGAGTTTGTCACGTTACGCGCATACCAAATAATGGATCATCACAGCACGCATAAAATCTATTTTGTTATACGTAACATAGCTAAGCATGGCTATTTACAAATGCGATCATGCAACGTGTTCAATTTGTATACATATATCATAACTAAATATCTACGTAACATGTGCAATGTAGTTCATCAGTGGTAAGGTAGATAAAAAGAAAAAAAAATGCGGGTTCGTAGAAAAAGCTTTTGGCTTCATGAATAGGACATAACGAAATTCATTTCATATAATTGAAGAGTGAATCATTACCATTTAATAGAGGAAAAGATCAATAGAGATATAGTCTGTAAACCTTACTATCCAACGTTTATTTTAAACTAAAATTGCAATAAATTAATCAGAATGATAGCTTTAGAAGTCGCCGTAGTCTAGTAGGTAGTGTGTTGGCTTATTAGACGTAACGCCAGGGTTCCATCCCCAGGCCAGACATTAAAACAAAATACAAAAAGTATTTCTTCGGCGACTTCCTCTCAGCAGATTTCTGGCAAAAACTCTGAGAGCGAATAAAATTGCCATGAAAAGTTTCTTAAAAATCCGTCGTTCGGAGTCGACTTTAAACTGTAGGTCCCACCACTCATGTATACACAACATAAGTGGTGTGGGAAACTAGGTCGTAATCCTGACTGAAGGGTTGTAATGACCAATTATGTATGTATGTATGTATGTATGTAAAATTGCAATAAATTAATCAGAATGATACCTTTAAACAAGACACATAGCTTCTCACACTACCCATGTTGTATGTGTTCATTTTATCACTGAGTGACGGGACTTATATACTATAATTGTCGATTCCGAACGAGAGATTTGAGAAACTTTTCATTGCTATTTTATTTACTCTCGGAATTTTTGAGAGAAGGCTGCTGAGAAGTAGAAAGAAACATATTTTACATATTGCGTTTTGTTCGAAAGTAATCTTGAAAAGCTGTGCTGTCCTAATGCTAGTTATGAAGCTGTTATAATCTCACCAACAAGATAAACTTACTCATAATAATTCCATAACAACACTATTGGGGAATTAAAAATGATTACAATCAGATATACGATTCATATTCTCTGTAATTGTCTACTTAACTAGTATAGAGGGAGTAATAACAATATCCTTGTTGTTACTTGCTAAAGTACTTCAATATACTGTCCTCTAACGAACTTTCATTGCAATGTCGTTATTACCTCTTTGCAATTTTTCCTTAATTTATACTGTTCTTAAGACAAAAATTAATTTTAAGATCCCTTCTTTGCCGTTGACACAGTGGTCAAATTGACACTGTGGCAAATGCGTTCTTATCTTAGTAGATGCCTCGAACATTGCACTCTGGCATTGAAAGCTGTTGATTTTGTTCTCCAAATCTCGATCCATGTCCTGTAGGACATTCATCGATTTTGAATTTCGTTCTCTACTTTTTCTGCAGTAGTCATCAACGGCATCTTTTGTGGTTGGTTTATGAGCTTCTTGGGCTTAGGGGTCTATATATTCTTATTGTCTTTGCTAAATTTAATGTGATAGTGATATTACTTTCTTGAACTGCTCTATTCTCCTTTTGCTTGGCATTAAGAGGGTGGTGCAAGCTTTCTTTTTTATCGAACTCATAAGTGTACATATCGATAACTCGCATTACATATTGGAAGTGCTCTATTTATCTCCTTTGATGTTCGTTTCTGTTACCGATTGTAAGCGGGTACAGTTTAACTAGTTCTCTTTTTACCCGATCCACTGTAAGATCTTACAATTTAATTTTACTATGTTACGTTTTATTCACAAACTACATACATACGTATGTATGCCATTGTAGGTCATTTGTCATACTATTCTACTTTTACGTGTTAAAGACATTTTTGTGTTCTCTTAAATTCAATTTTGTTTTATGAGTAGAAAGAAAGAGCATAATGAAGTTTACACCGTTTTAATTTTAAATTAGGTTTGAATAGAAGTACTCCCTTCAAGATAAAACAATTGCAATGCGTTGTCAGACTGTTTTTGAAGACCATTTTTGAAATTTGTGTTTTCTTTGAATCAGTATATCAACCATACAATCAATTGCCTAATAACACAAGGGCCTTCATAACTACTGCAGCATTGCATTTGGGATCTTTTCAAATGACTTTAAAGCATTTAACATAATCCAGATTCAGATTTTGACATTTTAAGTGACGGCGTAGGATATTTTAAATGACGGCGTTGGTCACTGTATTCAAACTACTCCTACTGCTGTTGCTGTTGCATTCTTCTGGTTCATAGTCATAGTGTTTGTGATTTGTTTGTTTCTGTTGTGTGAACATCTAAAAATTGCATTCATTTCATTTAATTTTTCTTGGTGTCGTTGTTGTTGTTATTTTGGCAGTTGTCAATTTGTTGTTTGTGTTTGTGTTATTCTTCTTCATTTTTCTTGGATTTGTTTCTCTTGAAGTTTCAATTCTTCGCCATGAACTTGATGATAGTGTTGGTGGTTCATTTTAAACATCCATGTTGTTGCTCTTACTTCGTAAAGTAATGATCTTCTGCAACAACGGGAACAATAAAAATAAAACAAGAATTATAAAAACAAAAACAAAAACAAAAACAAAAAATAAAAAAAAATAAATAAAAAATAAAACAAAAGCAAACAAAACAACAATCAGAACAATTTCAAACTTCAACTGGCAACAACATGTTGCAACCAACAGTTTTTTGACCCTTTGGGGAATAGTTTAAGCACGTACAACTGATAGAAAATTGAAGAGAAGAGATTAAAAGAAAAAAAAAGAAAAATAAAAATAAAGAAATTACAAGAAAATAATAAATTTTATGTAACTATTCGCATTGTTTTTGTATTTCGGATGATATATTATTAAATCAGGCTTTATTTGGCTTTACATCGCATTATTGTTTTGTTCTAAGGTTTGTTACCATTTTAAAGTTAACTGCACGATGTATTCTTTAAAGAAATTCTTATGCTTCTTACATAACATAATTGATCATTACAACCCTTCAGTCTGGATTGCGGCCTAGCTTCTCACACCACCTATGTTGTGTGTGTTAATTTTATACATAAATGGCGGGACCTACAGCTTAAAGTCGACTCTGAACGACAGATTTTTGAGAAACTTTTCATGGCAATTTTATTTACTCTCAGAGTGTTTTCCAGAAATCTGTTGAGAGGATGTTGCCGAAAAAATATTTTTTTTCATATTTTCTTTTTGATGTCTGACCTGGGGTTTGAACCGTGGCCTTACGTATAATAAGCCGACACACTGTCTGCTAGATTACGGCGACATGTTGACAGATATCTTCCTAAATTTAACAATTTTGTTTATTCACGTATCCATTCGTCCAGAAACAGCTTCATTGCTGAAAATGATTTTTCAATGAATATTAGGGTCAGTTGCTCAGACCTATTTTGGTAAAACAATTTTATTATCTGTGCATATTGTTCATATTGTTCATGATTTATCAAAAGAGACTGAATAAATGAAATAATATGATCGTTATCAACTGTCAAAGTACAGGGGTCTCTCTGAGTTAGAAGATCCTGAATTGTGGTCGTTATTGTTTCTAGCCATTGTTTTCCATATTTATCGAAATCAAGGCACAATTTGCAAACTGTTATTATGTATGGTATGCCGTCATATAATGAGATTCAATATTGAAAACAATTGTTTTTATTCAACAAATCAATGTTTTGATGTTCTTTGGTGCCTTAGAAGGAGATATCCTCGTCAAAGTTCTTATGCTATGTCAAGTATTTACCTGATGGTTGAAAGGTATATTGAAATTTATTTAGAAACACAGCATTTTCTCATAATAAGAGTTGCAATTAATTAGGGATTCGAAGAGATATTCTAATTTTACTTAGCCTTACAAGTAGTACAATTTATAATTTGTTAAAAACATTGCCATGTATGATGAAAACATTTTTACAACACATGCATGCATACTTCTATGATATATTCGCACGAAAGAATATTATTTATGGAAGACATTCGTCGAGATCGGGCAAATTTGCTATTAAATTAATTAACAATTTCACTACGTCCTTAGTGTTATTTTCATGTAGATTTTAAAAACGATCTTCACTTTATTTGCCTCAAGCATATCTCTTACATCTGCAACATGTTAATGTTCATTCTTCATGCATTAATACATTAATTCGAAGCATCTTGGACAACTTTTCGTTGACGTTGTGCTTTATATGCTGACATATGTGTTTCAAATGAAAAACCATAATTTTTCATACTTTTCACTTACGGTAGAAGAAGAAGGCGATAAGATAGAAATGTATTCTATGACAGCAGTACTATGTTCAGATATGCACTTTTATTGAGTCAATATTCGGTTTATTGAGTACAATATTTTAAGTGTTCTGACATAATAATATACGCAGTTCGGCTGCTTATTCAATATTCATTTGACAGCTGGTAAACAAAACAGCTGATTGTTTCAACAACATTGTTATTATTTTGTTTGTCGTTGTTGACATTTGAGTTGTCAAATATCAACAGAAACTATGAGGTTAATTGTAATGTGCTCACTTAAGTCTTACTCAATATTATAAAAATTTACGTATTTATTGCGCAATAATTAATTAAAACTTTATATGAAATATTGCGCTCAATAATGGCGTTTATTGCGATTTACGCAATGAAGGTGCATATCTGAACACCGTATAAGAAGGACTTGTACAAGAATAAGACAACAGTTTTATTCGTAACCAATACATCTGCTTATACGGCTTCTGTGATGGTCAATCAAAGACTATATTTCAGCTCAGATAATTTGAACAAAACGAAATCTGAAAAAAAACATTTTTTCAGCTATTTCTTCACGTCAGTCTTCTGGCAAAATTCTGAAATTAAAATAAAATTGTGATGAAAAGTTTCACAACATAGGTGATGTGAGAACATGGGTTGTAATCATGAGTATAGGGTTGTTACGACCAATTAAGTACAGAACAGAGCGAAGATACGCATTATGACGATAGAATATCTAATTCTATTGATTTAATGCTTCGCAGTTCTATTGTTACTACAACGGCTTGTGCTCTCAATGAATTTGTTGCCGAAAATAACATATTTTATGCTTTTCGCGTCTTTCTTATGTGGAACGCTCTTCTTATAGAAAATTCCTATCACAACACGGATATTACAATACTACTTCTTTTATTTCTCTTCCACAACCTAATTTCCTTTACCCCATGCTGTGTATTGCATGAGTAAGGGCTATCCCCTTACTTAGGTGGAGTTTGATAAGATACGGAATTAGACCAGATAAGGAGACGCTCTGTTATATTAACGTCGATTGCTACAGGTAGCGAAAACCAAAGCCGTGGCTATGATAGTTAAGATAATAGTAGATCGAACGAGGGATTAATCCTGTAGGTAACGTGAGCTGATGGATCGAGTGGCTGTCAAAACTTAATTGTTCCCTGGTCAGAATCTGTGGATTGTATGACTTTCAGAAATACTTTGTATGGGGTCTGAGGGAAAAAGAAAAATGGAATAATCTCCAAAAAGAGGAATCATTCTGTGATATACGAGTGGGCTGAAACTCGCGGAAATTTTCCTTTTCCTATCATAAGTTTAGGCCATTGAAAGATTCGGGTCATATTGTGATTCATGTTGGGTTGGCAGCTTTTACACCTGTGATGTGGCCGGAACTCTTCTGTGGAATAGAAAGGGGAGTTTCGAAGGCTATGCATTGCAAAAGGAAAGATGGAGACGTTCAAACAACATTGGGCAGGCCATTACTGTCAACGGCGAGCACTATAAGTCGAGAATTATCAAAATCAAATCAAAAATCAAAATCTTTCGAACTGGATTGTATGATCTGTTCACTAATGAAATGTGGCTTCGACAGGCTTAGTAGGTAGTGTGTTGGCTTAGATTCATCCAGTTTTAATAATAAAAACGCACAGGCACAGTTAAGTTAATCACTTCCAAGGGATAGTGAAAATATAGAAAATAACATTCGTACATACGTATATTTGACTGAAGAGCTTTGGGATTGGTGCTGGAGTTTGTCAAGTTAAAACCCATCAAGCCACGCCTTGGTATTTTTATGTCCAACCTACACATATACTCCGTTGATATGCAGCCCACATTTATTGTATTACTTATTTGTATCTAATCTGGTAGATGCCACTGTCACGTCGTCATAATAGTCATGCGCAGCATTGCTTCTATGGCTTTTTGCAAAGTATTTAGATTGAGGTTCCATATCAAAGGTGAAAGTATGCCCGCGAAGTATAAACCGCATTTAGTATAAGATTATTGATGGCACCCCCTATATCAAGGCAGAAGGCAGGGAAAAGGTAATTGTATTAAGTTATGTGATAATAAAGAGTGTTTTTTATAGAGGTATAGAACTTTAAGTTGCAATAAAACAACGATGGATTATTCGATTGACATGAATTTTATTTATCCGAAAGATAATCTTGTGGCATTACATTTTAAATATGATTTCTGGCATATGACCGCCACAACTTGCGCGGATGTAGTCCAATCTGGACGTCCAATTTTCTATGACTTTTTCCAACATTTGTGGCCGTATATCGGCAATAATACGGCGAATGTTGTCTTCCAAATGGTCAAGCGTTTGTGGCTTTACCGCATAGACCAATGACTTTACATAGCCCCACAGAAAGTAGTCTAGCGGTGTTAAATCACAAGATCTTGGAGGCCAATTCACAGGTCCAAAACGTGAAATTAGGCGGTCACCAAACGTGTCTTTCAATAAATCTCTTGTGGCACGAGCTGTGTGACATGTTGCGCCGTCTTGTTGAAACCACATCTCCTGGACATCATGGTTATTCAATTCAGGAATGAAAAAGTTAGTAATCATGGCTCTATACCGATCACCATTGACTGTAACGTTCTGGCCACCATCGTTTTTGAAAAAGTACGGACCAATGATTCCACCAGCCCATAAAGCGCATCAAACAGTCAGTTTTCCTGGATGTAACGGTGTTTCCACATACACTTGAGGATTACCTTCACTCCAAATGCGGCAGTTTTGTTTGTTGACGTAGCCATTCAACCAGAAGTGCGCTTGATCGTTAAACAAAATTCGCTTATGAAAATCGGGAACAACGGTAATCTCGTTTTGGGCCCATTCGACGAATCTACGCCTTACTTGATGATCGTTTGGCTTCAAATCTTGCACGAGTTGGATTTTGTAAGCACGCAATCTTCCGCAAAATCTTCCATAAAGTGGATGGGCATAGATCCAATTCCTGTGCTCGATGGCGGATGGACTCATTCGGGTCTTCCTCAATGCTACGCTCTACAGCAGCAATAGCTTCTTCTGTACGCACCGTACAGCGTCTCTGTGGATGCGAGTTATCAATAAGAGTAAACGTGGTGCGAAAACGTTCCATGGTTAATCGAATTAACTGCTCTGATGGACGATTTTGTCGACGATAAAATGGACGCAGTGCGCGATACGTTTTCCGCACAGAACCATTATTTTCGAAATAAAATTGCACTATTTGCAAGCGTTGTTCAGACGTGAGTCTATTCATGATGAATTGCCGAACCAAACTGACAATAAATCACTTGACAGCTGTTAAATCGGTCGCCATATTGAAAAGTAATGCCAACTTAAAGTTCTATACCTCTGTAAAAAACACCCTTTACATCTAACGATATATAAATATACATGCTGACTTTGATTGTATGTTTGACATAAACACACTGACGGCTTTTGTAGTTCTTAAAAATTGCAGTTAAAGTTGGGTTTAGTTAAAGAGCTAACTTTAGCTAAAGTGGACTTTAAAGTTAAAGGTAACTTTAGCTAAAGTTAAAAGTTCACTTAAGCTAAAGTGAACTTTAAAGTCGGCTTTAACTTCTTTTCGTTATTACAACTTACAGATAAAATAAAATTAACTTTTTCAAACATATGGCAAAGTCGATAAACAAGTTCTTTTTAAACGCAGTGGTAACGGTGGGCTTCTTTTTTTATTGTATTTGCTTATTTTGTTTATACTTGAAATATATTGAAAATAATACATATATATGGCAAGTACAAACATAAACTTAACTTTAAAAGTTAGAGGTAGGATGATCCTCCCTTTAGCTTAACGCTTACTTCTAACTTATTGTCCACTTATAATAATGAAAATCAAATTTATCTGTCCGTTAAAATCCTCCCTTTAGTTAACAACAAGTTGTAATTTAAGTGTATTTAAGAATGGTGTTCCTAATACGTTGCAAATATCATGTGTAAAAACCGCATGTCTCATGCAAACATTATTGACTGTCATGAAGGAACAGAATTTATGTTTAAAATATTTTTGTGAATGAAATTTCTGCTCAAATGGATATAAATTGTAAATAATATTTGAGTATTTGAAAAGAGTATTTGAAAAGAGTATTTGAATACTAAGAAATGGCTTGAAGTGTATAAGCAATACGTCTGTGAGATTCAGTCTTGTGAAAACTATCGCTAAATAGAAATTTATAGAAAATTTTCAAAAACTATCGTTTTAATCATTTCCTTCCTGCGGAAAGTACTCATGTTGATATCGATTAATCTAAAAGTTTTACAATTAAATTTTTAAAGTTTGGCCTAATTGCTGACATAATGTATGTCGAATAGTATTCACATTACGGAAAACGAAATTAGGATTTTTTTCTATTTTTTTTTTAATTGTATTCCAATTTTTGTTAACAGAGTCAATATGCAACAATTTAAGTCACACTTAAAAGTGTTTTAGTCCATAAAATAACATCATCAAATTAATGTTACGTTTGTTGCACAGTGTAGCAAGTTTTATTGATAAAACAAGAGAATGTTAGACTTTTTGGTGGGAGGTTTTCTTTTGGGCAAAGGTGTTTGCAAATAAGTGATAAACCCCGAAGCCAAAATAGTACATAACATTGGTCAAATTCAGCCTGATTTAGGCGCCAGGGTGGCAGACATTTGACATTTCGGATGCGCTCTAATCAGATGTGCTCCACACATAATGGCATCAATAGGTCTTTCAAATAAATAAAAAACTGCGATGTTATCTCACACACACTTTGTTTTATTTAAATTAAAGCACTTAATGAGAGATCCTATAGTTCCATACAAGTTCCACCTAGTTGAAGGTATGATAGGGTATTCAATATCAATATCCAATTGTGTCATATTTACAATACACCTTTAATATGATCGACGATTGAACAGCACGAGGACTTCATAGCTCTAATCATCGTTTAGGCATGTCGAGTTTCTCTGATCGATAATTCTCTTCATTGTATATAACAGAAAGGATGACAGCTTAATTTGTGTAAAACATCTGGACCCATAGTGACATGTCCTCTATCCAAGCCTTAAATATAAACTTTCCTACTACGCGTGCTCTAAAGATATCCAATAAAATTATTAAATCTTGCCTGACAAAATTATGCTTCATTACTAAAAAATTTCATCCGAATCTGGTTACTTGAAAGATCCTAACTAGTGACCTTCCAATATTAGTCCCTAAACATAACCAAAGTTGTGCCTTGAAACCATAATCCTTCAACCAGTGTATGTCCAGAGAAATTCAAGTGATTAAGACGTAGATTATGTTCAGGAATTATGCACTATGATCGTGGATGAAACTTTCCTGAACCTCTCCTGACAGAATCAACAAATTTACATATATTATCTAGTGTTGTATTAGTCATACGATATACATTCTGTCATCAGAACATTTGTTTCGAAGTTCTGACGCTCAAAAACACGGTCAGGTCCCTCTTCTCTAGGTAGTTTTTTGAGCACGAGGTTACACAACTTCTGATAATCCGATTCAGGAATGAATTCTCCAGATTTCGACTCCCATAATCCCCGAAAAAGCTCTCAGTCTGAGCTCCCATTTTCCGGCAAGACAAAGTCCAGGCTGAAGTTGATTAAAATGAAGTCTGGACCTGGGCCTACCCTATAGTTTCATTAATAACTTCTTCCGTAAAGCTGTAATTCTAGTAGGTAGTGTGTTGGCTTATTAGATGTAAGGCTACGGTTCAAACCCCAGGTCAGACATAAAAACGTAATAAGAAACAATATTTCTTCGGCGACTTCCTCTGAGCAGATTTCTGGCAAAAATTCTGAAAGTAAATAAAATTGCCAAGAAAAAGTTTCTCAAAAATCTGTCGTTCGGAGTCGACTTTAAACTGTAGGTCCCGCCACTCATGTATAAAATTGCACACACAACATGAGTGGTATGAGAGGCTAGGCCGTAATCATGACTGAAGAGTTGTAATTATGTATGTGTAAAGCTATAAGTCGTAGGATGAAACTCTTATTTTTTTCTTGGTTGCAATGGCCATAAATTCAGATTTGCAAACCTGCACAAATTGTTTTTCCCTTTCTTATTATATTTCGTTACACTGTGCGTGTTAGCGTAGTTCTGTGGAGTTGTATGCGGCTTTCAGTTCAATTCAGTTCAGTTCAATTAATTTAATTTTATTTTTGCTTTCATGTGAAAATTGCAACACAATTTAATCGCACACTTTTAAACCATTTTATTTGCCGTTACATTCTGTTTGTATTATTTTTGTTGCCGTTGTTGTCACGTTTAAATTGTTATTGTTGCTATTATCATTTGTACTTTCATTATCGCTACACAGTTCATAAGTTAGGTTAAGAAGATATTTTGGGTTCGTTTAGAGTTTTGCAACACTGAAAATTCTAATTGTCAGATAGTAAAGCAATGAGAAGTCCTCTCCATATTAGTCATTGCTAGTCACCCTCTCAATTGATCGATCATTAAGCCTTGACATTAGGTAACAAAGAATTTCATAAGTCTGTTTGATTTTCCCTTACATGGTACATCCACCAACTTTGTTGCTTTGTTTAGTGTTTTTAGGAAAGAAATCTTATTTGACAATACTTTGGTATGCAAAATGTAGGGTATTGTGTGATGTCGTTGACTCGGACTTTCTCATTTGCTTTGTTGGTATTGTTTTTATATTTTTGTACTCTGGGATCGTACCAATTATGGACAAAGCAAGTTGTATTGACGCTTTAATTATTTGTAATTTTTGTTTTTATTGTCGTATGTTTTCTTTTCGGTTTTATACAATTGTTGAATTGCTATTGCTGTGGCAATTGTTGCTGATAATGTTGTTAATTATTTCATTGTTGTTAATTTGTTATTGTTTATTGTCGAATTTATAAGAAATTTGTGTGCCTCTATTTTTAACTAGTCAGGGTAATTTGTAAACGGAGCCGCTAATTCATTACCAGTTTGTAGAGCACATTGATTGATTTTTATAACATGGGAATATTATTGAATGCAACATATTGATGCGGTACGGATGCGATCATATTTGCTTGTTAGGGAGGTATGACTGCAATCCCTACTCCGTCGAAAAAGTGGATAAAATAAATTTTGTCAAAGAGTACTAGGTTAGGTTAGGTTCGGAGTGGTAGCTCTGATAACACAAAGCTCATTTGAGCACGCATAGCTGCCCGTTGTGATGCCACGGGTGAACGCAGTCCCTGTACTAAGCAAGTTCCACCAAAATCAGGGAAAAGGAAGAAGTTGGTCAGGGTAAGGGCTGCACAACAAAAGCACTGGAAAACCAGCCAGAAAGTTTGATGAACGAAGCTATATCCTTGATGTCAATAGATGATAGCTCCGTCAAGCAAACAAGGAATGGGGAGCCAAATAACCTATACCTACACCTAGCAAGAGACGGGCACTGGCAGAGAAAGTAAACAACAGTCTACTCTTCCTCAGTGGACCTGCATCTACGGCAGAAGTCTTTGAAAGGGAGCCTCATTCTTTCCGTGTGTCTACCCATGACGCAACGACCTGTAAGCACGGCCACTATAGTCGAGATGACATCACGACCAAGACCAAGTAATCGGTTGGCACGCCTTCTATCCATCTTGGGCCAGGTGAATTTAGAGGTGGAGCAGGACTCCTCATTGACCCAGGATAGGTTGGCGTCCCGAAAGAACCTCCGTGCAAAGGTCAATTTGACCGAGGCAGGTGGCATACCCAATTCAACAGAAGAGGATTCCGAAAGGAACGCATCAGCTCTGGCGAGCTCGTCGGCCCTACAGTTTCCCGGAATTTCACTGTGCCCGGAGACCCACACCAGAGAGACACTGGTGAAGCGCCTCGAGAGAAGGTCGAGACAGCGGCGACATTCCCTAACGATCCTAGAGTTAATCACGAAACCCGATAGAGATCTTATCGCGGCCTGACTATCAGAAAAGATCGAAGCGCTAGTGAAAGGAGCATCGTTGACGAGGATCCATTCAGCGGCCCGGTAAATTGCCATCACCTCCGCCTGAAACACACTGCAGTAGTCCGGCAGACGGAGAGAAATATTTAGGTCCAGTTTCCCAGAGTAGACACCGCTTCCAACCCCATTATCGAGTTTATAGCCGTCGGTATATATATCCAGGACTTCCGGGGGGATGACCGTATTAGGATTTCAGTCATCCCTACTCGGAATCAGAGAGTGGAAACATCCATCAAGATAATATTCAGCAGGGAAATAGTCCATGTTCACAGGGGCCACTGGATCAATCTCCAGAGTAGTGGAGTGACCAGAAGGTACAATGTGCCAACGAGAGAGAGCATTAAGTCTAGTCGCAGCAAACTTGGCTATCTGCTTAGCGAGAAGCACAGTAGGAAGCCAGTTTAGCATTGCGAACAAGGATTTCGTTGGGGGTGGTGCGTAGAGCGCCAGTTATATAAATGGCGGTAGAGCTTCTGACCTTGTCAAGAAGTCTGACGTTGTGTTGTTTGTCCAGAGCAGTCCACCAGCAAGCAACACCGTATAAGAGGTTGGGTTCGATGACCGTAGAATATATCCAACGCATGATCCTTGGGCGAAGACCTCATCTGGTTCCGACCGCTCTACTGCAGCAGTAAGCAGCTCATGCCGCTTGCGTGCCCTAGCAGCCAGATTCGCCCTCCAGTCTAGTTTGGGATCGAGGATCAGGCCCAGATATTTAACCTCGGGACTCAACGTGAATCTAGTCCCATATATGCTGGTAAGGGAGAAGGTCGGAATCTTATATTTCCTCGTAAACAGAATCGTATTGGTCTTAGAGGGGTTAATAGATAGACAGTACAAAACCCCTACACCAGTCCAGCACGATTGACAACGCCAAGTTCAACTTATCCGACAGTGTCTGCGGACAAATTCCCGACGCAGCATTGGCAATGTCGTCAGCGTAAGCTATGGCCTCATTGCCAAAGTGTTCCAGCCTCCTCAAGAGTGAGTGAGACTGCAAGATTCCAGAGAAGTGGTGATAGAACACCGCCTTGCGGTGTGCCCCTACGAACCATTCTCTGATAATTCGTGGCCCCCACTGTGGACGTTACTATCCTCGACTTGAGGAGAAGCTCGATGAACCTGACCAGATTCTGTCCCAGGTTCTCAAAAAGTCCTAGAACATAACATAAATGAAAATTTATGGCGACAAGTGACATTGGAAAACTAATTATTTCGATGAGTCATGTGAAAGTGGCCCTTTAAAATCTTAGGCTATTGCTGCTAAACATAAATGTAAAGGTGTCTATCGATTCGGAAAACAAATTTCAGAGAACCATATAGGCTTGTTAGACTGGCAGAGCGATCTGAGGTATAGCTCAGTTGGGTTCTGGCCGTTTACATTCCTCATTTTTTTTATTTTTTTTTTATCGAAATCACCTCTGGTTAGAGAAATTTTCTCGATCACTTTTGTACTGCAAGCATTATAGTTCGATGATTACCAATTTATTTTTTGCCTGAATTTGATGACATGGACTCCAAAGATATCTGATTTTAACTGGAAGGTGGTGCGCACCATTAAATATTCTGAACTGTCCGTGGAAAATGTGTGATTTGCAACGATTAAACTTTTTTGTAGAGTTTTCTTAAGTAGCGGTAGTATGATGTTAAGCTACAAACCACCATGACCATCGGCCAAATTCGGCCTTATTTAAACGCCAGAGTAAAAGAAATTAGGAAATTTCGGATGCTCTCCACCCAGAGAAGCCGAGGCGCACATTTGAACAATATTATATTCCTTTCTTTTTCTTTCAGCGAAATTTTTGTGCGAAGTGGAATTGGCGATATTGTCAGTCTATAGAAGCAACTGTTTTTTATAGAAGCTGGAACAAAAATGTTTACAGCCTGTTAATTCTAAACCTGCTACTGTCTAAAAGCGGTGCAACTCCCTGCGTAGAGATAATCAATACATCCAAAGACCTTCAAAGTTCATACTCAAGAATTTGAAACACGAAAATTCGAATATGTTAACACTTCAATTCAGTTTGTGCTAATTCTGCTTTGATGTGGAAATTACAATCAGATAAGGAACTCAGTTAGTTTGCCCTTATGTTGTCTTCCAACCAGCGAGCATCGGCATATAATAGAGATTTTTAAATAAACGTGAAAGGATTGGTATTTGAAAAAATGAGAACTCGAGGAGAGGAAAAAATAAATCATAGGGAAGGCACAGAATAGTTCAGAGAGCTGCTGGAATTTCAATAAATTACAGCTCTTTCATGACATTTGTTATGTTTTGATACGACATGATTATTTATTCTGCCATGGTAAGCCGCAATAACTACAGAATGTTACCGGAGTTTGAGAGCCGTCACCGATTTGCCATCTGTTGCTACTGCTATGCTAACCTTTATGCAAAAAACTGAATGATACGATTATAATGGAATCCAAGCAATGAAGACATTTTTAAAGATTTCCTTCAAGTTCCTTCAAATTCATTTCCAAAAAAAAAAAAATCCAAGCAATTGCTTGTATGAATAGCTTCAAATGAATTGAATTTTTTTTATTTATTTAATTGCAGATGCATTTGCTGCAGACAATTAGTGTAATGAGGTTGCAATTAATATTATTTAAATTATTTATAAATATTTGCTCATTTGTTTCATTTGTTGCCCCCTTTTTAAATTAAAAGATGAAAAACATTTATTTAAACGACTTGAAATTTTCTATAAAAACTGACGATGATTGGAGAATTTATCAAAGTAACAGTAAACAATATGAAGTTCATTTTAGTAATTGCGGGTGTTTTGGCCGTTTTGGCAATAGTTCAGGCCCGGCCACAGGAAGCCGAAAATGAGAATCAGGAAGAAGCAATTGAAGTTCCATCTGAACCTGAGCAGGAATCAAATCAAGAGGAGAATGAAAATCAAATTCCTGAATTGCCACAAGAGAAACCACATGGCACACCACATATCCGTCATCCAGGCCAACAACAACCAGCTCCTCCACGTGGGTCTTCTGGAAGAAATCCTCGCCCACATCGTCATTCACATCCCCACCGTCCACAGGAGCAAAGACCAGAACCACAGCCTGAACAACAACCAAACCAAGACGATAGTGTCATTGAGGATGCTGAACCCGTTTGGGGAATTGGACTGCATTTCCAGTCTTAAACGCTTCAGGAAATAACAATACCGTCATAAACCAAGGTGATCATAATAATGTTTATATTGGCAGTAAATAAAATAAAATAAAAATGTGTGAGCAATCAAGAAAAAAAATCAATTTAGAATTTACATCAACATTTTGGGATACGGTATTCAGATTGGGTAAGGATTATAGAGATGTAGGCCTATAACCTAGCAATTAGGCAAATAATGGGTATACATTCTGTAATAGAAAATTGGAATTTATAAGTAGTAATTACAACGATTATAAGCGAGTATAGGTGAGGTATACTATCTGCAAATATCAGCTTACAGACTTTATCCTAAATTAGGGGCAGAAATTTGTGGAGAAACACACATAGAACTCACGGTTAGAACGGTATAGAAGACATAAAGTGTAACTGAAAGACTGTCATTAGATATTTCATCACGTCATTATTTCAGAATTCCGATTAATTTTAGAGATACATACATACATACAGAATTGGTCATTACAACCCTTTAGTCAGGATTATGGACCTAGTTTCTCACACCACTCATGTTGTGTGTGTTAATTTTATACATGAGTGGCGGGACCTACAGTTTAAAGTCGACTCCGGACGACAGATTTTTGAGAAACTTTGCGTGGCAATTTTTTTTGCTCTCTGGGTTTTTGCCAGAAATCTGCTGAGAGGAAGTCACCGAAGAAATATTTTTTTTTCATATTTTCATTTTGATGTCTGACCTGGGGTTTGAACCGTGGCCTTAAGTCTAATAAGCCAACACACTACCTACTAGACTACGGCGACTTCTTACTAATTTTAGGCACAAATTTTGTTCGATGACGTTGAGTCAGCGGTACACTTCTTTGCTGATCTACTTACATACATACATACATACATAACTGGTCATTGCAACTCTTCAGTCAGGATTACGACCTAGGTTCTCACACCACTTATTTTGTGTGTGTTCATTTTATACATGAGTGGCGAGACCTACAGTTTAAAGTCGACTCAGAATGACAGATTTTTGAGAAACTTTTCATGGCTATTTTACTCACTCTCAGAGTTCTTGCTAGGAATCTACTGAGCGGCAGTAGCAGAAGAAATATTTTTTTTTATATTTTCGTTTTGATGTCTGACCTGGTGTTTGAACCGTGGCCTTAAGTTTAATAAGACAACGCACTACCTACTAGACTACGGCTGATGTACTTCACAGTGTTTAATTCCATCGTGCACCAAAAAAATTAAGAAGAAACAAAACTAAAGAGAAAATAGCTCAAATATGGTTGAAGCATCCGTCGCCGTAGTTCACTAGGTAGAGTGTTGGACTAGACCAGAACTGCAAGTTTAAACTCAAGTCTGGCAGTCTGAAAAAAAAAATTATTTAACAGCATAATGCCCAGGTGGCAACATCACAAGGAAATATATTTTGCTTGCACATTTCGTATAAGGAGTGCCTTCTCAATGTAATCGATAATATGATTACAAAATCCGGCATCATTACTGGATTATCGATTAACGATGGCTGAGCGAACTTTTTACAAAATTTAACAATTAATTGATATACGACTCAAATTGGGCTTAATTTGGAGTGGAAATATTTTTATATAGTTGGCGTCAAAGAAGAAACTTTATTAGAAAGATGCCTTAAAAAAGCAAAATATGAAAATAGTAATCACGGGCACCTAGATTCGTTTCTTCTTATGTTTAAAACTCGGTAAATTTGTGAATCTATTATTAACTTTTAAACCTTTCAATTCACGAACATTCATAAAATATCGAAAGTTGTGTAAAACAACAAAAACAAATCATGTTTTTTCTTTTTAATTCGTGTTAAAATTAAAATTCGCGTAAAAAGAATTCGTATAACAAGAAAATTAGGTGTATGGCCCTGGCTATGGGCCAGGAAGAAGGGATAACGATTTTATAACATGTTTACCACTTTTTTTAAGTAAACCATTGATAAAGTAGGTAAGGTGCCTTGAAGATAATTAGTGCCAACAAGCGCCTCTCGACTCACGAATTTCCTTCCGAGAACAATTTATGAAATTTCAAATCAATTTGCACTCCATATAATGGAAGTTAACATCAATAACACTTAGAACCTATGGACTTTATATAATTCAGAAGAAATATGAACATGGTAGGAATCATGTCGAAATCCAATCCAAAATTTGAAAAACAAGGAGAGAAAACGTGCTTGAAAGAGACCGTCAATTATAGATTGTAGACTTTAATAAATTTCTTTTCATAATGTGTGGAACTGGATGCCTGTATTTATTATTACGATAATATTTTTAAATATGCGTAGACATAACAATAATAAGAATGTGTTGCTAAGACTTCTAATCGCAGAGCTTGTTCGGTTTAAATATTTTGTAAATATTTAAGACCTTAAGACCAAATATTTGAAGATCGCAATCCATCAAGAAAGCTTATTTTTTAACAGAACACACCACTTTTTTTTGAGATTGCCGTTTTCATTGCGAATTGCATTTTAGGCATTCTATACTTATCGTCTATATCGGATAATTGCCATGAAAAATTTCTCAAAAATCTGTCGTTCGAAGTCGACTTTAAACTGTAGGTCCCGCCACTCATGTATAAAATTAACGCACACAACATAAGTGGTGTGAGAAGCTAGGTCGTAATCCTGACTGAAGTGTTGTAATGACCAATTATGTATGTATGATGGTCGTCCAATGTGCCTGCTTCCCTGGGGGTTCTAGTCTATGGTTTTCTTTGTGATGTCATCTAATGGCGAAGAGTGCGCCCAAGCCATCCCCACTTGATTCTCCTTATTTCCCTCAATTAGTTGCTGGTTTGTATCTGGCCAGAGTTGGGCATTGGATATTACGGAAAGCCAGTGAACATCCAAGATTCTACGCAGGCATTTGTTAACAAATACCTCAGGAAATTGGGAATCGCGCGGTGCCATATTCCACGTTTCGCAACCGTACTGTAATGTATATTTAACGTTGGAATTGAAAATTTTAATTTTGGTGCGTCTGGATATGTTAGACGATTTCCAAACAGGATTAAGTTGGCCAAAGCATTACATGCCTTATTAAAGCGACTGGGAACGTCTGCTGACAAACCACCGGTACTGCCTAGATTGCAGAAGGACTCCACATCATCAATTTCCTCAGTAATTCTCGTTTAACCTGAGTATTTTGGTTTTGTGGATATTAATCTACATAATAATTCTGTAAATAGTGCAGCTAATGAATTATTTCTTTCTGTAATCCATTGTGTTATCCACTGGACGATCAACCACGAACGAATGAGCAAACAAGTTCCTTTATTTCCCTTGTGTAGATTGTGTTGAAGTAGCGATAGTCGAAGGGCTCAAACTTCTGGTGGTCGCTCAAACATGAAATTGAGACATTTTACGATAAACTATATTATCAATTGATAAGATGACATACGTATATATAAAAAATATAACATGACTATTATACTATTTAAATAATAATTACGGTAATTTTTGTCCGATTTGATCAAACGAAGTGTTAATCTCTTCCTGGACTTGAGGAGAAGCTCGATGAACCTGACCAGATTCTGTCCCAGGTTCTCAAAGAGTACTAGGACATAACATAAATGAAAATTTATGGCGACAAGTGACATTGGAAAACTAATTATTTCGATGAGTCATGTGAAAGTGGTCCTTTAAAATCTTAGGCTATTGCCGCTGAACATAAATGTAAAGGTTTCTATCGATTCGGAAAACAAATTTCAGAGAACCAGAGACTTGTTAGACTGGCAGAGCGTTCTGAGGTATAGCTCAGTTGGCCGTTTACATTCCTTTTTTTTAAATTTTTTTTTTATCGGAATCACCTCTGGTTAGAGAGATTTTCTCGATCACTTTTGTACTGCAAGCATTATAGGTCGATGATTACCAATTTATTTTTTGCCTGAATTTGATGACATGGACTCCAACGACATCTGAAGGTGGTGCGCACCATTAAATATTCTGAACTGTCCGTGGAAAATGTGTGATTTGCAACGATTAGACTTTTTTGTAGAGTTTTCTTAAGTAGCGGCAGTATGATGTTAAGCTACAAACCACCGCTACAAACCACCATGTCATCGGTCAAATTCGGCCTCATTTAAAGGCCAGGGTAATGGAAAATAGGAAAATTCGGGTGCTCTCCACCCAGAGAAGCCGAGGCGCACATTTGAACGACATTCTATTCCTTTCTTTTTCTTTCAGCGAAATTTTTGTGCGAAGTGGAATTGGCGATATTGTCAGTCTATAGAAGCAACTGTTTTTTATAGAAGCTGGAACAAAAATGTTTACAGCCTGTTAATACTAAACCTAATATTGTCTAAAAGCGGTGCAACTCCCTGCGTAGAGATAATCAATACATCCAAAGACCTTCAAAGTTCATACTCAAGAATTTGAAACACGAAAATTCGAATATGTTAACACTTCAAATTACATTCATAACATATCTGAAATTACAATCAGATAAGGAACTCAGTTAGTTTGCCCTTATGTTGTCTTCCAACCAGCGAGAATATAATAGAGATTTTTAGAGGAGAACTCGAAAAGGAGAGCAAAAAATAAATCATACGGAAGGCACAGAATAGTTCAGAGAGCTGCTGAAATTTCAAAAAATTACAGCTCTTTCATGATATTTGTTATGTTTTGATACGACATGATTATTTATTCTGCCATGGTAAGCCGCAATAACTACAGAATGTTACCGGAGTTTGAGAGCCGTCACCGATTTGCTATCTCTTGCTAACGCTATGCTAACCTCTATGCAAAAAACTGGATGATATGATTATAATGGAATCCAAGCAATGAAGACATTTTTAAAGATTTCCTTCAAGTTCCTTCAAATTCATTTCCAAAAAAACAAAATTCAAGCAATTGCTTGTATGAATAGCTTCAAATGAATTGAATTTTTTTTATTTATTTAATTGCAGATGCATTTGCTGCAGTAATGAGGTTGCAATTAATATTATTTAAATTATTTATAAATATTTGTTCATTTGTTTCATTTGTTGCCCCCCTTTTTAAATTAAAAGATGAAAAATATTTATTTAAACGACTTGAAATTTTCTATAAAAACTGACGATGATTGGAGAATTTATCAAAGTAACAGTAAACAACATGAAGTTCATTTTAGTAATTGTGGGTGTTTTGGCCGTTTTGGCAATAGTTCAGGCTCGACCACAGGAAGCCGAAAATGACAATCAGGAAGAAGCAATTGAAGTTCCATCTGAACCTGAGCAGGAATCAGATCAAGAGGACAATGAAAATGAAATTCCTGAATTGCCACAAGAGAAACCATATGGCAGACCACATTTCCGTCATCCAGGCCATCAACAACAACATCCTCATCCTCCACAGAAACCAAGACCAGAACCACAGTCTGAACAAGACCCAAATCAGGACAATAGTGTCATTGAGGAAGCTGAAGCTGTTTTAAGTTTTGGAGCGTTTTTCAAAATCTAAACGGTTCTGGAAATAACAACACCGTTAGCATTAAATAAATTATTAAAACAAAAAATAAAATAAAAGCATGTGAGCAAACAAAAAAATTTAATTTAAAATTTATATCAACGTTTTGGGATACACTAATCAGATTAGGTAAGGAGTATAGAGATGTAGGCCTATGCCTTAGCATTTAGTGGGTATAAGTTTCGTTGTAGGAAAGTTATTAAATGGATTTATGAATACAAATGAATTGTATATGAAAAATGCAATGGAATTGGAAAGTATCGGCTACAACAATGAGCAAAAGCGAGTACAGATCAAGATATATTATCGGCAAGAGATCAGTTTATAGACTTTTTCCTGAATTAGGAACCAAAAATATGTGGAGCTCACGGTTTAATATACATCGAGAGCTAGTCTTCAGACATGTGTAAATTACTTGTTTTGGATGGTTTTGAAATTATAAAAAACATTAAATGTAAATGAAAGACTTTCTCATTACAACACTCTAGCCAGGATTACGATCTAGCCTCTCACACCATTCATGTTGTGTGTGTTAATTCAATGGGTTTAAGCGTGGTGAGACCTGCAGTTTAAAGTCCATTCTCAGAGTTTTTGCCAATAGTTTGCTGAGAGGAAATCGCCAAAGGTATATTTTTTTACCTTTCTTTAGTTCGAGATATCTGACCTGGGGATTGAATCCCGTAGCTTAGCAAATCTAAATTAAAGACTGTCATTAGATATTTTATCAGATCATTCTTTCACAATGCTGGCTAATTTTAGACACTGATCTGAATTTTAAAGTTTATTTAAAGTACACAAAAAATATAAATTTTGTTTGATGACGTTGGGACAGCGGTTCACCTCTTTGTTGATGTACTTAACAGCGTTTAATTCCGTCGTGCACCAAAAAGACTACGGAGATACAAAACTACAGACAAAATTAATGCAAATAGTTTAGTTTAAGCAATAGTCACTGGGAAGTGTGTTAGACTAGACGAGAACTTCAAGTTTAAACTCAGCTCTGGTATTCTGAAAACAAAAATCGATCGATATACAGTGAGCGTCAAAAGAAACTGGATAAAATTTTAACGATCGCCATACACAACTTTTACAGCTTAAGGAGAATGCCGGAAAAAAATTTGACAATATTTCGAAATTTTTTGCAATTTTTTTATTTCAATTTTAAAAACTGACAATGAAACAATTTTAAAATAAAAATAACGGTAATTTATTAATGTATATTTTGTTTAATGTACAGTTTCTTTTGACATTCACTTTATGTATTTATAACTTAGATCAGATCGGGAACAGAAAATTTATACAATAAAAAACTACATATGTATGTTAGGCTGTCCTGTCCTTGAATGACCAAAATAGTTTTTTGAGCTTCACTTTCGCAAGAGTTATCAAAATTTGCGTAATTTTACACAGATTACGGTAAAAGTAATAAAAATCGAATTACATGCCATCTTGAGGGCTCTACTTTTGAAAACGTTTTTACAAACCTAAACCCTATACTTAAAATAAAAAACACGAGTCACAAATTTTATTTATTAATATATTTTATACTTGCAATTAATGTACAAGAAAATAAAACTTATAATAAATGACCAAAACTTAAAATTTAAATAAATATATTTTTTCACCAAAATTTGGCATTTCTGCTCGTGATTTCAACCTGATTCTAATAAGGCCATCTCTAGAAGCAGCGTTAGTTACACATTGAGAGGCTTCTGTAACCAGTTTAACACTTCTTTCGACACCTTGTGTGTGACAAGGAAAGTAATCAAAAAGGTCCTCATTGGAAATATGCCGAAGAACCGGCGGTGCTGTAACCCTGCACTGTGCAATATAATAATTTCGGTGTAATCTCCAGCAGAGAAGTTAATTTTTGGTGGTTTAAATATTCTGTATTTAGTGCTACTTTCAGCTTCTCTAGCTTTGATTATTCTTTGTAATGCCAGCTCTGCAACTGATCTGATATTTTCGGGTAAAAAACGAGAGTACATAATCAGATGAAAAATATGTTTGGCTCCTTCTTTAACACGTTCATCGCCACGATATCAGAAAAATTTTCACGTGGGCCACGGTAACTTTATTAGATAATTTAGTTAAAAATGTATCAAGGTAACTTAATGTATCACAAAAAAAATTTTTTTGCCAAAATTCAGTGAAAAGCACTATTTTTATGTCACACATATACAATATGACTGACATGGCCCCATATTAAAACTTTTTTTCTCGACAAGCCTTGTCAGTCTTATATGTCTGACGCATTCAAACAAGATACAAAAAGATACAACAAGTATTAACCTGTTGTTTTGAACACAGCGTCGTTTGCGTCGGACATCTGTGATTTACCAAATTGCGTACGTCAGACACATATGACTGACATGGCTCATGTAGAACTACTTAGCGTCAGACACATATGACTGACATGGCGATGAACGTGTTAAAAGACGGTTACGTTTAACAACGTAATTGTCAAGCAGTTGCAAATTTTCTGATGGATTAAGGGTAGTTACGTAAACTCTGAGTAGACGATTAGCAAAGGTAAGTCATCTCGAGTGCGCAATTTTTCCAGGTTTACGGTTTGCCAGCTCAGGACTACAATAACCAGTTTGTACTGCTTTACATATCTACATTTACAAATCACGTCATCTAAATTCCAATCTTTATCTTTTAATAAAGTTGTGATCGAAGTTAGAATGGCCTTTGCAGTGCCACGACTTGGCGTTGTGTAACCCAAATAAACTGATTCAGGTTCTGCTAAAATTGAGAAGTGTTCTTCTAAAATTTCTTTGCGATGGCAACGATCTTCTATTTTCTATACATAGTCGTGGGCTATTTAGTTTAGGTGTCGAAATTAAGGATAGCGAAATATAATCATGAGAATAACTACTTTTCAAAACTTTGAAGATTGGTAGAACCCTGAAGCTATAGTTCCATTTTATTTTTAAAATCATTTTGCTTATCTACGATCAATTACGTAAATTTTAGGAGGTCTTGTGTTAGGGAAATCTAAAAAAAATTTTTCGGGACACCCTAATGTATGTCCCTTATAAATCTAGTATCCTTAATTGGCCTTAAACTGCTCTTATTTTTATTAGCACAATTCTTTAGGGGATGGCCCCCTATTTATACAGTGCACTAAGTCGGAACTAGGAAAATAGTATAATGAATGAATTCTTTCTGTAATCCATTTTGTGATCTACTGATCAATCAACCTCGAACGGATGAGCACTGTAATATGATGCTACTTTCAATACTTGAAAAATATGCTGGTTACTGTCAATATGGCATTGAATTTTCATTGCCCAGAACATCAAGAACTTTTGACTTCCTAATATTATATAACAATAGGTTCAGGCGGTATGTTGCGCTTACGATGAACTGTGTTGGACCTTTGGCGCATTTTAAATTACTCTATTCGTCTGAATCCGTTCGGAAATTGACTGTAGGTGGGATCCTCGTGAATCATTCCTGTTCAGCCTTTTCACTTCCGTCTCCAAAGGGACGTCAAAGGTATACAAACCCTATATACTATAAACGAGTGGATTTAATTTGAAGATAATATAGTATCTTCCAATAGGAATTTTTAAATTTTGACAGTTTATAATGGCCTTGTTAAAGCTACATCAGTAAATGTCAATAAACATTTATTCAGTCTGGATTGTGAAATCACCATCGACAAATATAGCATTCAACAACACGTGCAAATAATAAAATTGTTTTATCAAAATGGTTGTTGGCAACTGATTATTTGGAAAATTCATCTTCATTGATGAGACCCTTTCTGGATAGTGGCACTAAATCCAACATTTTGTAAAGAGATTGTTAACCAAAAAGTCATTGTTTAGTGTGAATTTTGGAGTTGTCTATGTTATCGGTCCATAGTTCATCACTGGCAATGGCGTGCACTATTTTGGCCTAAATTGGATGATCTGGACCTCAATGGCATGTGTTTTCAACAGGACGCCGTTAATTGCATCATATCTTGCATGAATGATTTCAGGTCGATTCAATCATGCAAATGACATGAACACCGAGATTGCGCGATTTGACAACATTCGATTTTTTATTGTGGGGTTTGCTTAAGTCGGAGGTGTATGCGAATCTGTCATAAAACACAGTCCTTCTCAAAATCAACCCATGTTATTGATCAAACTCAGACAGTCGTGGATAAATGGACGTTTCGAATGTGCATAATGGCAATAGCTTTTTCAAGCGAATAAAAAATATTGAAGATATTTTAGAGCACTTTTTTTTTTGAAAATAGGAGGTGTAAGATGTAGAATAGAACCTTATCAGAACGAATCTGATTGAATCCCACCTATAACAGTCCATATATTGTGGTTGAGAAAAACGACTACCAACGCCCAAAGCAATAACTTTTAATAAAAAAGAACACTGGGACTCTCTATCAAACTCCTTCGAAATTACTAGAACCACAACTTTATTTTTACCAAATTTTTGGATATGCTGGTAACACTCAATATATGGTGGGTAATAACATTTACCTTGGAAAGTGTGAAACATATTGGTATTGGGCAATAGTTTTCATTGGTATCAGCTTCATATTGTTACGAAAATGGAAATGGTGTTACATACATCGTTTAACATTAAAAGGATAAACAAAAGCTACAAAAACAAAAACAAAGGATTTGTTTACATGATCGACGAATAAACAAAAATATAGCAATAACATCAGAATAAAAAAGGGGGGTGAACAAGCAAACAAGAAGCAACAACAAACATTACCATAATAAATGTAAACAAAATACACAAACAACAATTAAACAACGATGTTTACATTTACAGAGATTTCGAGAGACATTCTCCTTCAATAGCATCCATCAGATTGTTTACCCTGCAATATAAAACGCAATAGAAAGCAAACAACGGGATCAGTAAAAATTCAGTCAGTCTTGTGTGAAGACGCGTGTGTAGAGAATAATCGTGGTTTAAAGACCTCCGTTGTAAAGATCTAACGAACAGTGGTTAGCGTTTACGCAGAAAAGTGTAAAGAAGAATAACAAAACAAAGCAAATTGTTGAACAGTGGCACACGGAATTGTGCAAATTTATCTAAAACTAAACACAAATTTATTTTTATTTTATTTTCAATCTATGAACTCATATTTTAAAAGGATAAAAACGTAAAAATTTACGTAACGTATTGGCGTTACCTAAGCAAGCTTCGAGCAAAATGGAAAAATACCGGCACTGTATGAGATACTTAAACTTGATTAGCTAATGTATGAGCCAACATCTAGGCGCACTGCTTTAGGAAAAATACTGGATTACTTTTCAGCCCATAATAATATAATTGGAGAGTGAAGTGGAGAATTCCATAACAATTTTAAAAGATTTAATACTTACAAGCAGTTTCCTGAATTAGTTTCAAATCAAAATTTAAAAGATTTATTTTATTTTATTTAATTTTTTTTTTAAATTTTTATATTTAATAATATTTTGTTTTGTTACTGTTGTTTTATTTCTAATAGACATGAAATGTACGTTCTAAGTTTTATATGTATATCAATGTAATGCTTGGGGGGGTAAACGAGTATGTATGTATGCATTGATTTAAATTTTTCTTGTTTTGTTTTAAATTATTTTTCTACTCTTGTTTGTTGTTCATTAAAAGCTAAAACTTTCAAAAATTAAAAAAATAAATGATCGTAAAATATGAATACAATTATGAAAATATCCACATACACACACACTGGTGTATGCAAACAAATACTAGGCAGCATTGGAAACAATCCTTTCCTATCCTTTTTTCTTTTTTTGTTCTTATAATTCAGTTTACAATTACAAGACACTTGACTTAAATAAACTAAAGTTTTATTTTATTTTGTTTTTGTATAATTAAAAGGATAATAATAAAAAGAAAATTTAAAATTGAAATACATTTAATATGGACATGAAGCATTATAATTAATTATTATAACGTATTTATTTAAATTATATGTACGAGTATGTTTTTAATTGATAATTTAATTGTAAGATTTTTTTAAAGATATTTAATGAAAAAAAAAATAAAAATTATTAAAAATAAATAAAACTATATAATGACGAGTTGAGTTGGTTGTATTGTAGAATGTTTTGTTTTTTTTTGTTTTTTTTATAAATTTTTTCTTTGTTTCGAGAAAAGTTATTAATCGATTGTGTTTAATAATAAATTTGAGATGTATGCAGACATTTATTTATTTTATTTTATTTTATTTAATAATTAGGATGTATTGCAAATTGAATAATTTTATTGCTTAGATTTTTACTATTATTTTTTTTGTTTTTGTTTTTTTTTTAAATAGCAGCAGCATTACTATAAATGTTTATTGTTTAAAGATTTCTTTTAATGCAAAATATTATGATTTTTTTTTCTTATATCGTATTTGATGTGACTTTGAAAATGCTTTTGTTTTTTATTTTTTATTTAATTTTATTTTAGATTTAATAACTATTTTATAAGAACTAGTTTTTATTTGAATTTTTTTCTCCTTCTTAAGCAAAATCTTTTAAAAACTATAAAATATTACAAAAAAAAAATACATTCTTTGCATTAAAAAAGAAACTAAATTAAAATCACAATTATAAAGACTTGATAAAATTTCAAATAAAATTTTGCTTTCATTTTCGTTTTTGTAACCAGAGCCAACAAATACGAAACTTCACCTTTAAGATTCTGTCTTTATTTGATTTTGAAAACAGATTTAAATTGAAGTTTCTTACACTAATCACATCGTTTTTTGTTTTTCTTTATTCTTTCAAATTAGATTTTCAAAATGACTTGACTTGACTCCAATATGAAATATTTTCCTTAACAATGAAATATTTAAATGGATTTGATTTGTGTCGTTTGCAAGCCATTTGCCTGGGGGCCTAGAGTGGGTATTTCGGGCAGAGATAATATAAATTTTATAATTTACGATAATATAAATTAAAAAAAGGCACATTTTCATCTTTATTTATTTATTTTTTTTTTTGAATAAAACAATTAAAGCTATTTTTTCTCTTTTTTTCGTATCATTTTTCTTTTTTCTTTTTGTATTTTAAAAACCAACATTTTTGAACACAATTTCGAAAACAATGGTGATGTTGCATTTGATTCATTTCATACTTTTCATTTTATATTTTCTTACTAAAATAGTTAATATCTCTGGCATTTTGGTAGAATATCCGGATATGTTGTTAAAAAAAAGAAATCTGCAAAGAAATAAAGAAACAGAATTAAATCACGGCAAATAAGAGTAATAGCAGTAATAATAATAATAAAAACAATAATAATAATAATAATAATCCCGCAGGAACAAACTAATATTCAGGCACCACTGTTCCCATGATCCGGCGAACACTGGAAAATAAATCCAAACACGACTGTACTTATAGTGGATAAAAATACCTCCAGAATTAAGAGAAGTACAAAACGAAAGTAGCCATAGTCTAGCACGTAGTGTGTTGGCTTATTGGACGTGAGGCCATGGTTTAATTACCAGCCTAGACAACTCGAACAAAACGAAATATGAAAAAAATATTTCTTTGGCATCTGCCTCTCAACAGATTTTTGGCAAAAACCCTGAGAGTAAATAAAATTTACATGAAAAGCATCTCAAAAAAATTCTGTCCTTAGGAGGCGATTTGAAATTAAAGTCACGCCTTTATAAAATTAAAAAAAATAGCACACAGACTGATTCTGAAGGGTTGTAATGACCTGTTATGTTTGTATGTATGTACAGAACGGAAAATAAATTTAAGTGATATTAAATCCTTAGGCAGAAAGAATGGAAGCAATAGTATCATTCACCATGGAAAAAATTCGTCATCAAGTGATAGACAAGAAATATAAGAAACATCATTGCAACGAACAGGAAACTGCGAAGGTTTCAGAAAGACTACGGAACCAAAGAAGAAACTAATTACCAATCTTAACTCAAACCTTTTTGTCAGCATAAAACTATTGTATTGGCATCAATAGCTTGATCTGCTGTATGTAGAAAGGATTAAGTTCACCAAAATACCGTCTCTACCTGTGTAGTTAAACAGCGACATACTTAGAACTTTGTAGGCACTTAATAAATTATACTTCCCAATGACGCGCCCGCAATCAGCAATATTTTTGAAAAAAAAAATAAAAAACTAAAAAAACGGCAAAATTCTTTTAAATTACATTCACAGCTTTTAGTCTCAAATCATTCAAATTGATTTAGTGTAGCTTTGTAGAGTTTTTATTGAAAATAAATAATTCGGCAATTCACATAAGCCCTTGTATCATTGTATAGCGTGTTGGACGAAAATACAACAGTGTATGCTTGTTGTTGATAATTTTCATATAAATACACAACCGATACACTTATACACATTTTTTTATATGTTTTTAAAAGTTGTATTGGTTTCGTGCTATCAATTTTTGTAAATGCCAGTAATCAAGAAGAAGAATAAAAATAAAAAATATTTTCTGCGCAACTTGAGTCAACAATTAACATTTCAAAATTATAATTTTCGCACAGATAATTAATTAATTCACTTTTTCCCATAATATTCTTCTTCTTATCGATGTTTGGAATACGAAATACGCAATAATTGAGCGTTTACAAACAAAAAGTGCATTCAATACAACATACTCAATACAAAGTCGTGTGAATTGCCCAAATCACATCGCCTAGATACATACATACATTCGTCAAATTATGAATAAAAATTTGTGTTCTTTTTAATAATAAACTAAGAACGTTATACAATGAAGTGCTACTTAGTCTTTAAGTAATACTAGTAGTTTTTATTTTATCCACATGGTTGTGATCATTAAAATAATTAATTAATAAATAATTAATTAATTAATAAATAATTAAATAAACTTACTTGTCGGTCAAAAGTTGTAAAGTTTTTTTAAACTAAAAAATATCTGTTATGGTCGTCATAATGTTCTATGCTTTTAACACCCACACTAAATGGTAGCAAGAGAAACGCATCATTTACTCATGTAACGGCATGAATGAACACTTTCAGAGTGTTAAATTTCTGCAGAAAACTATATTTTGTATGTCTTGTTATTTACATTAATTTTGTTTGTCTATTTGTTGCTATAAGTATGTAGGCTATGCTTTGAAAATTAATTTAAATTTAACAATTTAATGTTAACAACAACATTAATATGTTAACAACTTTCAACATTAATCTTTGGAGCCTATGCATAGGAATTTTTTTGTTGCTAATCCCATCCCAACAGCAACACCATCATCGTCGACTCGAAAATTGTCTTCTTCTTTACGTCTGCATTGCTTTTGTAGAAACATTTAAAGTGAACAACAACAATAAGAAGAGTATAAAAAAAAAGAAAATTTAACATTTTAACTCGTTTACGTTTGACTTTTACACAAAACGAAATGATATTAAAATCGGGACACTATGGCACGATTCAATTTAAAAAAAATTCTCTAAAAGATTACGAATAGAAGAAGTGCAATGAAGCAGAGGGGACAACAATTGGTTGGTGGAAACCAACAAAAAAAAAAATCAATTCAATATTCTATGTTGGATGTGCTGCTGGAAATAATTTATGGAAGGAAACGAGAAATTTTATTTTCAGGTTTGTCGTTCGTCATTAGGTTGGAAAGCAATTTGCGTGAAAGACTCGAAATTAAACAAACAAAAATTAAAAAAGAAAAAAATTATGGAAAGTTTATTAAACAAATTTAGTTGTATTGTAGAAGAAAAGCTAATATGGAATGGAATTGTCGCTCAAAAAAAAAAAAGAAAACTTAAAAAATGATAATTTTTACTAGAAATTGGTATCTAAATGGTAGCAAGGGAATTGGAGAATTTTTCAAAATTATATTCGATTTCCGGTAATTTAATGTACACCACTGCACAGCATTTGAATCCGCATTTGGGATAAGGCAGGAATACCTTCTTTGCGTGCTAACTAAATGCCTAATGAAGCTTAAGGCCGATTTTTCAATGCCTCTGTAAATTCTGTGCAAAACTGCATTTGCTTTCGAAACATTCCCTAAATATGGCGTTCGAAAATTATATCTAATGCGGACGTATCGAGAACTGCAATCAGCAGAACGTCAACGTTAAGATAATGAGATGGAGAACTGATCATAACACAGGCCGAAAAGATTTTTAAACCAGAATCCAAACTATACGTTTCTCAAGGTTTTTCGTGCAGTGGATCCAGTCTAAAATTTTGTTTTTTGCACTTTTAGGTGAGGATATCTCGAAAACCTAGGGCGATAGGATAATTCTGAGATTGGATTGGATTCAACGCCCCAAAATACCTTTAACAAAATGTGACCTTGTTCCTGGATTATTAGTTTTTTACAATTTTATCGGCTCCCAACAACAGCTTTGAGAAACTTTTCAAGACAATTTTATTTACTCTCAGAGTGTGTTAGGAGGTAGTGTAGTGTGTAGGCTTATTAGACGTGAGGCCTCGGTTCAAACCCCAGGTCAGGCATCTCCAACTGAACGAAATATGAAAAAATATTTCTCAGGAGATTTCTGGCAAAAACTATGAAAGTAAATAAAATTGCCATGAAATGTTTCTCAAAAATCTGTCACTCGGAGTCAACTTTTAACTGTAAGTCCCGCCACTCACGTATAAAATTAGCAAGCACAGCATAAGTGGTGTGAAAAACTAGGTCCATAATCCTGAGAGAAGGATTGTAATGATGAATGTGTGTGTATCTATAAAACCAAAATTTTTTTTTGATAATTGTGGATGGCTAAACGATATTGTGTATTCTATAAAGTTCTTTTTTCTGAGAATACAATTTTCTATTCAAATAAGTTCTGAAGTTATAAGAGATATACCGCCATTAAGGTACAATACGTGCATTGACTAATATTTTAAAACAAATTAATTAAAATAGAATTTCTATATTTAAAGTAAAAAGGAAAATTATTTTTGTTTTTTATTTACTCACCTCATTATAATGTCTTCTGAAGATCCTCGCTCGTCTTCTAGTTTACGAACACTTTCATGGAACACAAAATGTATTTAAAAAAAAAAATGGAAAACTTTTAATAGATTTTATTTAGTTTATGTTTCTTGTATTTATGTTGTTGTTATGTTGTTCTGTTGTTGTTGTTATTTATTTATTTATTCTGTTAAAGATGGCAACAATTGATGATTTTTAATAAAGACAATGGGGAAAAAATGAAAGAAAATTTTTATTCTGCTAAATTCAATGTACAATGACGACCACGACTACGTGTAATTTTTTCTTTGTTTTTTTCTTTTAAAAGGAAGGTGTATGGGGAAAGAACTCAATTGCAGTGTCTTTCAGAGATTAATTTGCTTACATTCCAATCGTTGGTTGCAATTGAATTGACTACAAATACAATGTTGCCTGTTGACGATGATCGAAATGATGGATGTACAATTTCTTTTTGGATTTCTCTTTGGATGGCCTTAAATCCCAGACTAAATTCGATAGACTACGTGGTCGTGATAGACGTCGTGTTTTCTTTTCGGGTAATTTATTTGAATCGCCCGATGTACGGCCGCCACTACGTGATGAATCCAGTGTACCCTCACGGGGATTATGATTGTGACTATTGTGTGCTGTGGAGTGTTGTAGCATGCCGGTTAAGCCACCAGTAATGCTCGAACTTTTGCTTAACGGCATCGGTACGGGATTATGATTGTTATTGTTGTTGTTGTTAGTATTACTGTTACTACATTTAAGTACTAGATCGGGTGGTACCACAACGATTGGTTGACCTTTGGGATTTGTTGAGATCGGCGGTGTAATTGAATTGCTATCGGGTGTCAATTGTAGACTACTGAGACTTTTATATCTAAAAACAACAACAAAAACAAAATACATGCAAATTAATATCTGATAAGTAAGTGTAGACGATAATGTGGTTAGAAATAAATGTCTATGTTAAGCTAAGTAAATTCTAATGCCGTAAGACTAAGGAAACTGAAATTTTAAATTCCAATCGCGTTAGAACCTAGTCAATATCAAATCAAACTCACCTGATATGAAATAGTGGTGATTGAGGTTCAATGCCACAATCTTTTGTTAAAATACCGGCACTTAAAGGTGCTACATTTCCATTGATAGGAGTATGATGATGATTACTGGGTGTCAGAACTCTGCCGTTTGACCCGCTGCTACCATGATGATGATGATGATGATGATGCGCATGATGATGAGCTGTTGCCACAGCTGCAATTGATGAGACATTAACGGCCGACGCCTGGTGGTTATGAGGACTGGAGTGATGTGTTTGATGATGGCTGTGTTGTTGCTGTTGATGATGACTACCATTTGAACTGCTAGTGTTTGTGGTGTTGGTGTTGTTGCCAACGATCCCAACACCGCCAACGCCTCCACCACCACCTCCTCCGCCTCCTCCACTACTGCTGCCAGCACTATGTGAATTTTTTAAATAAAGCTTTGGTAGTGTGGGACGTTGACGTTTTTCTGGCAATTTTTTACCCGGAATTGTTTCAATTGGTGGTGGTACTGGCTTAATATCTTCCTGGACATGCGAGTGTTGATAGTGGTTGACTATACCGCCGCCAGCGCTAGATGTGGGATGATTATGCGAGTGATTCTGATGGTGATGGCTGTGGTGGCTGTGATGTGGCATTTGTGTACCAACAGCCGGTGGCAAATGGTGATGGTGATGATGCGCATTGTGTGGATGATGCTGATGATGATGACTCTGATTACTACTGCTATTGTGGCTGCTATTAGTATTCGTATATTTATTCGATTCGAGACTGCTGTAATTGTTGCTGTTGTTGTTGTTATTATTGTTGCCATTGCCACTGACACCGTTGCCACTATTGTTTAAACTATTATTATTGTTACTTGTTATATTGTTATTGTTATTATTGTTGTTGCTATTACTGTTATTATTATGGCTGCTTGAATTCTGATTAACGCGTATTAGACTACAATAGTTACCACTACTATCCGTATATTGTGACTTAATTGTGGGCGTTTCACTGATTGGCTCAAAACGTGATAAAGCTTTCGACAAAGGAGTTAGGCCCCTGACATAATCGTATATGTGATCGATATCCTTATAGTCCTCCGATATTTCGGCGGGAGGTTGATTATTTTTACTATACGAATCACAGCTGGCACTACGCTTTAATATGTAGCCATTCTCCAATAGGCCATTGGCCACATATGCAACACCTGCTGCTGATGGCAACATAACCACGGGTAACTTATTACGACTACTGAATTTGGAGTCCTTTTTCTCTTTCTCCGACAGCTTAATATCGACTATTTGCAAACGATCTCTAGCATCACTTAACAGACGTTGAGCTTTCTCGAGAAAGCGGGTGTATTCGATAAAATGTTCCAACTGATCCATATTTTTGGCGCGTTGCAATTTTATTTTAGCATTTAGGGGTACTGGCACCAGGTCATTATCTTTTTGCAATGGCAACGCAAAAATACGATCAATTTCAACACAGCCTAAAAGACGCATCTCCGCCACAAAGGGTTGTTTAAGGCCCTTCGGTACACTGCCGTGAACTAATCTGTAATTAAAAAAAAAAAAAAACGAAAGAGTATGAGTCATGAATCTTAGTAGTATTCTACAAAAGGATCATCGTAAATCGTTATAAAACATGAGTAGACACTTACCTCACAACAACTGGCATTCTTTTCAACAATAGATTCTTCACGGTATGAACTCCGCTTATACTATCCTCCTTAGCTATCGGTGAAAATTTCGCTTTGGTATCGAGCGGCAAATTAATAATTTCGTCTTTAATATTTTTGCACTGCAATACTTTGCCATTGTCATTCATGGTTGTTAGCAATTCACCCGCATGAATGGTGCGACTCATCTGTGGACAGCGGAAAGTTTCACGCACCAAAACACGACAGTTACGACGTTTCGACAGCTCCAAGACGGATTCAATACATCGTGTCGAACGGCCATCTTCGCTTAGCAATTCAAAATAGCCGGGATAGGTTTCGGGTATGAGAACTTTAGCACCGACATTTGTAGGCTTACGACCCTCTTTCAATTTTATGGGCTGGGCAAGAATCTGATATTTCTTACCCGAACTAAGGAAGAGCGCAGTACTCTGGAGTGAAGGTGCCGACAGCGTAGGTACGCCAAGATTGTGATGTTGACCTTTGACAATTTTGGCAACAGCCGGTAATTTCTGTTTGGAAAAGTCACGCAAATAAACTGGTGGCAATGATGTCGTGTCCCCAAAACGGGATGCGGCCAGTATTATTTGGCCATCAGTAGCGGCCATGTCGCGATTAAAGAACGATAACAGTTTGTTTCGTGCAAAGTTAACATTAAATGCAAGTAAATTTCATGGACTAGGCGTAGGCGTAGGATCCAAATCACTTGGGCTAGCCTGTTTTGACAATTCAATATTGGCGTTTAAAATATCCTCTTGATTGGTGTTATCACTTTGAAGAACGCTTTGTTTAGAGGTAGAGGCCAAATTGTGGGATTCTTGTATCAATTCTTGGGATTTGACGGGTTTTACGGTTTTTGTTGATGATGGTTGTGGTGATGCTGTTGCTGGGACTTTTTCTGTACTAGTAGTAGTAGAGGTTAGGAAACGAGAGGAAGTTTGCAGGGCGTAATTGAAATACTGCATTCGGTTTGAATCTCTATTTTTTTTTTCTTACACTTTGTTTCTTTTTAATATATTTGGGATAAAATTTCCACAAATACAAGATTCGTAACAAATTATCCTGAAAAAAACGAAAGAGAAAAAATTTATTAACTAAGTATTGATATTGTATTCATTTAGTGGTTTGCAGTTTCCATTCTGTTTATGGCTTATATTCTATGGAAATATTTTTTGAATTTTCATTTAAAAAGAAATAAATTCTTTTCATTATTTCCGTATATAAAAAGTCGTCTTTTTTTATTTGCATGTGGATTTCCCAAATGAATCAGCAATCGATTCAGAAATTCTTAATTTAGAGAAATTAAATCGAATTTAAACGTCACAGTAAAAAACATTATTTAACCTCAATGTTAAATGAAGATTCGAATTTAATGAAATTCATACATTCATCTCTGCGTGGTATTTAATTTGATTTTGAATTTGATTATTGTATTGCAGTTACGATTTCAATAAATTTATTTCTACGATGAATCATTAATAAGTTTCTTTCTTTAAATTATTTTATAATTTGCATTTGTTTTGATAGTAATTTTAATACGTCCCGTCGCCGTATAAGTCATTTTCTAATAGAGTTGTTTTTGTTTTTGTTTTTCGATATTTTTTACATCATTTACAATTACACCTGCTGAATAGAATTTTAATTTACATTCGTAGAGAATTGATTTGATGTTTTTCAATAATCGGATGATATAGAACGCCATAAATATGTTACATCATCTAACGATTTGGATTGTTTATTGATCTGATATTGAATTTAAATTAACTGTTCTAGACGAGGGTATAAAAAGTCAGGTTAAAATGAATTGAAGTGCAGAAAATCATTTGGATTGCTATCGATTAAGAGAAACAAATTGTTGAAGAATGTTAGGTTAAGAAATTAAATTCCGCGGTAATGAAAGTGTATTGTTTATGTAAGAAACCGCCGTCTGTTGGCTTATTCTTGTTAAGGCCAAGGTTCAAACCCCAAGTCAGACTTGAAGATGTCCTGTAATATATATTTATTTTCGGTGACTTCCTCTCAATAGATTTCTGGCAAAAAACTCTGAGGGCCATTATTACAACTTGCCGTTAACTAAAGGAAGGATTTTAACAAGCAGATATATTGTTTTTCATTATTAAAAGCGAACGATAAGGTAGAAGTGAGCGTTAAGCTAAAGGGAAGATCTTCCTACTGGTAACTTTTAACATACATACATATGTACATAAATAATTGGCCATTACAACCCTTAAATCAGGATTACGGCCTAGCTTCTCAAACCGCTCATGTTGTGTGTGTTAATTTTATACAATAGTGGCGGGATCTACATCTTAAAGTCGACTCCGAACGACAAATTTTTTTTGAGAATCTTTTTCATGGCAATTTTATTTAATTTCAGAGTTTTTGCCAGAAATCTACTGAGCGGCAGTAGCAGAAGAAATATTTTTTCATATTTCGTTTTGATGTCTGACCTGGGGTTTGAACCGTGGCCTTACATCTAATAAGCCAACACACTACCTACTAGACTACGGCGAATTCTAACTTTTAAAGTTAAGTTTATGTTTGAATTTGCCATACATATATATAATTTTCAATATGGCAACTTTAAATATAAACAAAATGAGACAATACAACAAAAAAAAAGAAGCCCGTCGTTGACACTGCGTTTAAATAAAACTTGTTAAATTTAAGCAGTGTTATCGACATTACTCCGCCACTGCCATGTTTTTGAAAAAGTTAACTTTATTTTATCATTAGATTGCAATAACGAAAATAAGTTAAAGGTAACTTTAAAGTTCACTTTAGCTAAAGTTACTTTTAAGTTTAAAGGTAATTTTAAAGTTCACTTTAGCTAAAGTTACCTTTAAGTAAATCCAAGCTTAACGTTAAGTTGTAATAATAGCACTGAGAGTAAATAAATGTGCCATGAAAAGTTTCTCAAAAATCTGTCGTTCGGCATCAAGTTTTAAACTGTAGTTCCCATCACTCATGTATAAAATTAACACAAACAACAGGGTTGTAATGACCAACTATGTATGTACTGTGGACTGCGTACCAAGTATCTTCTGCACATATTCAAGAGGCTCTAATTTTAAAACATCAACTGAATTTCTTGTTCGTTTTTTCGACAAAAACAAGTGCTGTTTTAATTTTTGAATATTTTTAAACTTCCTGTAGATGCAAATGACAATATAGATGAAATGCTACCTGTACTGGTATTATAACTTAAAAACCGGTCATTTACGTTAGATCGTACTACTTGATTATGCAAGTTTTTCTACGTATTAGTAATGTTTACGTTAGTTGAAGTAGCACATTTTAAACTGTTCAAATCAGTCAACACTGTTTGATTTTCATACGAAGATCATAAGTATTATTTTCACGGTAGAAAATCTGCCAAAAAAATCAGAATTTACGGGAAGTTTTTTTTGTGCCCAGTGTATTACGAAGAAATGAATAATCACTAACAACGGAAAGGGGACAACCCCTAACTTAAAAAATCGTACGTGAAGCGCGGACAATAAGGAAAATCTATGAACAAGCGGAATACCACTTGACCTAAGGTAATGCAGTGAATTCGATAGGATCTCTAAGGTGAGATCCATTATGAGTTACTAAAAGCGGGTCAGACTATTACGGAAGACTTGTACAGCCAAAAATTGATTCACAGCATAAAAATAATATGCAATCATCCACGAGATTGGCTACATATTGCAGCGCCGGTTAATAACTATTTGGAGAAGAGGAAATGGAGACTTTTTTCTAATCAACCGTATACCTTAGATCTTGCCTACCCTTTGTTTCGATTGATGCTGAATACGCTTCACTTCAGAGCATTGACTGGATTCGATTTTGACCTAAAGAGACGAATGGTTTTTATTTGAAACAAAATCTATAATTTGGCAAAAAGTTGGGAATAAGTTGTAGCTACCGATTGACAATACTTTGTATGACATGTTCTTGCAACATACTAACTTATTAAAGCGTTTCGAAGTTATTTTACCAATATGTGCATGTAAAGGGTGTTTTTTTATAGAGGTATAGAACTTTAAGTTGGCATTACTTTTCAAGATGGCGACCGATTTAACAGCTGTCAAGTGATTTATTCTCAGTTTGGTTTGGCAATTCATCATGAATAGACTCACGCCTGAACCACAATGTACACAGTGGCGACTCGGAATTTTGACATTTAACCGTATACTAAGAAAGGGACAGCAAATATTACCAAAAAGTATTTCTGTCCCTTTCTGATTGTCTGTCTGTTTTGTTTATTTATGTTTTTTAGGTTTTGGGGTGGGTTTTTTATTTTGGCGAGAGTTAATAAAAAATGTAATTTTTGTGTAAAACTATTAATAAATAATAAAAACAACTAATAGCAATAACAATTTTTAACTTTTTCTTTAAAGAAATTAAAAAATATTGGCAACTTTCAGCAAGAAAAATTTTTTATGAGCAGTACGTCTTATTTTGATCTTGTAATATTTAGCTTCCTAATAATCTCTTGCACAAGAAACTATATTCATTGTAACCGAAAATCACACACATTTCGATTAATATTTAAATATTTAAGAATCTTTAAACTTTTCATTGAAGAAATTAAAAAATATTCTAAATTTTCCCTTTTTTAACACAAAATAAATGTTTGTTTACATTTCATTTTTCTACTTTATCCGCAAGATTTCACTCTGTATATCTGTTGCTTCTAACACGTTTGCTTCCCAAAACTTTTAACATTTTCTTTCTCCCTCCAAGAAAACGGTTAAGGCAGCGTTTTTAAACGTCACAATTGTCATCACTGGTTACATTGTGGCCTGAACAACGCTTGCAAATAGTGCAATTTTATTTCGAAAATAATGGTTCTGTGCGGAAAACGTATCGCGCACTACGTCCATTTTATCGTCGACAAAATCGTCCATCAGAGCAGTTAATTCGATTAACCATGGAACGTTTTCACACCACGTTTACTCTTATTGATAACTCGCATCCCCAGAGACGCTGTACGGTGCGTTCAGAAGAAGCTATTGCTGCTGTAGAGCGTAGCATTGAGGAAGACCCGAATGAGTCCATCCGCCATCGAGCACAGGAATTGGAAGATTTTGCGGAAGGATTTTGGTTTGCGTGCTTACAAAATCCAACTCGTGCAAGATTTGAAGCCAAACGATCATCAAGTAAGGCGTAGATTCGTCGAATGGGCCCAAAACGAGATTACCGAATTTTGTTTAGCGACGAAGCGCACTTCTGGTTGAATGGCTACGTCAACAAACAAAACTGCCGCATTTGGAGTGAAGGTAATCCTCAAGTGTATGTGGAAACACCGTTACATCCAGAAAAACTGACTGTTTGGTGCGCTTTATGGGATGGTGGAATCATTGGTCCGTACTTTTTCAAAAACGATGGTGGCCAGAACGTTACAGTCAATGGTGATCGGTATAGAGCCATGATTACTAACTTTTTTATTCCTGAATTGAATAACCATGATGTCCAGGAGATGTGGTTTCAACAAGACGGCGCAACATGTCACACAGCTCGTGCCACAATAGATTTATTGAAAGACACGTTTGGTGACCGCCTAATTTCACGTTTTGGACCTGTGAATTGGCCTCCAAGATCTTGTGATATAACACCGCTAGACTACTTTCTGTGGGGCTATGTAAAGTCATTGGTCTATGCGGTAAAGCCACAAACGCTTGACCATTTGGAAGACAACATTCGCCGTATTATTGCCGATATACGGCCACAAATGTTGGAAAAAGTCATCGAAAATTGGACGTCCAGATTGGACTACATCCGCGCCAGCCGTGGCGGTCATATGCCAGAAATCATATTTAAAATGTAATGCCACAAGATTATCTTTCGGATAAATAAAATGCATGTCAATCGAATAATCCATCGTTGTTTTATTGCAACTTAAAGTTCTATACCTCTATAAAAAACACCCTTTATATTATAATGGACCTTGTTCACAGTACTTTATCTATGTCCAAAGTCTTAATTAAATGAAAAAGTACGGAACATTGTGTATAAAATTGATTTGGAATTTTTAAGTACCATAGACAGCGCACTCTTTGGCGGAAAGAGAAAGCCAAGCTATAAAGCAAATTGCGGTTTTAAATGCCTTGTAATGATGAATCAGCTGAGTTCACTTTTCAAAGAATAACAGTTAGAGAGGTCACTAATAATATATTGTATACAACTCTAGTTTTTAGAAGGTATTAATGACAATGTATTATAAATGACTCCAATAAAATGGAAGATAAATCAAACACATTATTAAGCGAAAAAATAGGAAACAGTTGAGAAGAACCGAATGATTTTCCTAAAGTACCGATTTTGGAGGAAGAAAGGCTAAAGAATTTTTTTAATAAGGAGGTCTTTAGTGCAGTGCTGTATCATCAAAATATGTTTGAGTGCCCTGGTAGTCTATTGGGAGTATGCTAGACTATTAGCGTGAGGGTCGTGGGTTCGATTGCCACCAGAGACTCGTATATAATTAAAATATAATTAAATAAATAAAAGTTGCTTAGAACTCTAATTAAATTCCCAGTTTAGAACTAGAAATCTGAATAATTTCTTAACAAACTCGTTTGTAAGTCTCTCCTACTGCAAAAGGAACTTTAATAGTTATGTGTGGTAAATTTCTGATGAAATTTTAAAATTAAATTATTATTTAAAAAATAAAAACATTTATGAAATTATTGCTTAAAAAATGAAATTAAATTAAAAACCAAGAAGAAAAAAAACCACTTTAAAAGAATCCTAAAGATAAGGTACACCTCTTAGGAAATAAAAAACGATAAAATAGAAAAAGTTCTATTGATGGATGGATATATCATGTCGATGGCATTAATTTAAAGTAATAAAGTCATAAAATATGTGCCAATCTTAACCTTAAAATAAAATACAAAAAAAAAACAACAAAACAAAACACAAATCTTAAAAATGTCTTGAAACCTTTTGTAAAACATTCGTGTGGAGGAGATCTTTTTGCTGCGTTTGAATTGAATGTCTTCATGTTTTGTAACTCATCCAAGAGCAACTGCACCATCATCATCATAAAATAACATCATCCTTTAGAGAATATACTCGTGTACCATACAATATTTTTCTTTGAGAAAAAAAAAACAACAAAAAAAAATTGTACTTGAAACATCACGTTCTTTCGATTTATTATGGTCACAAGGCAAATGATGGCAAATAAAAGTCATTTTATGTGTTTTCTTTTCCACAATTCTTTTATATCTTTATGTTTTGCTACAAATAATCGCAATAATCGTAAATATTGTAGTGTAAGAAACTTCAACAAAGAAAAAAAAAAAAAAAACAAAAAGATGTCCATCGAAACACTGGGCTGAATACTATTCTAAGCAAAGGTCAAACTAATGTTACTCTATATGGCTTTGGTGTCACTCAGTTGCGGCTTAAATGAAATAATAAATGGTAAAAAGAGTCGGGCTTTTAAATCATACCACTAAGCAATGGAAACATTTGCTACGGCGTTCTGTAGCTGATTTTTTCTATTCCTCCTAGATTGTTTCTCCTCTAGTAATACATGTACGTATGTATACATACTATGTACATACATACGAGTACATGTCATCATCTTATGTGTCTACAAATAAGACGCAAATTGAAATCGATTTCTTTTTAATCTGAGCATGGAACTTTAAGAACTAGTAGGTAGGTAGAAGTGGGTGTCCCTCGATGGAGTCGTAAGCAGACACACTTAGGCCAACTTTGCCATGAATTTTGCTTCTGAGTAGAAATGATATTATGAGGTGGTTGCTGGGTTGGAAGAGAGCTGTTTAATTATACATAATTTGTCATTACAAGTCTTCAGTCAGGATTACGACCTAGTTTCTCACACCACCTATGTTGTGTGTGTTAATTTTATACATGAGTGACGGGATCTACCGTTTAAAGTCAACTCCGTAAGGCAGATTTTTGAGAAACTCTTCATGGCAATTTTATTTTCACTCAGAGTTTTTGCCAGAAATCTGCTGAGAGGAAGTCGAATAAGAAATATTTTTTTCATATTTTCGTTTTGATATCTGACCTGGGATATGAACAGTGGTCTTGCAGTCTAATAAGCCAACACATATATAAGTTAATAATACAAGATAAGCTGATTGTATTTGTCCACTACTAGGGCTGTTGCCGCAATCTAATATTTAAAAAAATTCGTCTGTAAGGTATTAGGATGCCCATAAGACAGATTAAAACCGAAAATTTTTTATCCATTCCTTTACTTTCGCTGCTCTAAATAAACCAGCCGGACAATGAACAAATCAACAGCAAAACAAAAAACAAAAAACAAAATTACTACGAAGATCATCCCAATTCCCATCGTCTGAGTTATTATGGTCGGCATGATTATAAATATTTTATGATGACAACATGAATTTTTGAGCCCATTTCAATATGGATGGGGTCACTTGCAGAAACACACCTATACATACACAACTACATACATAGATACAATGGCCAACATAAAAATAAAAGGATTTATTATGTATGAAGCTTTGGAAAAATGAAAAAAAAGGAAACAAAAAAACACACATTTCGCCTTCCATATTTGATGAGTTGAGTACATGAGTTAATGGTTTGAGGTTAAATTCTTCCCATCATTAGTTAAACGTAACGTTGCAAACATTTTACACACACAAACCCACACACACACACACGTATTATGTGTTTAAAAGTGGTTGTTGTAACACATTTCTTTATCGTTGGCATGAATGTTGGTATTCACCACTTCATGGACATTGATGTTGATGTTGTTGCTGGTCTGTTATAAATTCAATACAAAAGAAAGAAAAAAAAACCAGGAGATAGGGAGAGAAAAAAATTAAAATTAACGTATAAAAGGTACGTTTAAATGATTTTTAAGGTTGCCATTTCTAACCATACACATACAAAGGTTGGTGTTGTCTCACTTTTTCTTCCTTTTTATGTGCTATTGTTGCTGTTGTTTTAATTTTTAACAAGACCAAACATACAAGGCAAAACAAAAAAAAAAAGAGTTCAAATTGCCTCAGTATTCAGTTACATGGATGCCCGTCCAGTCCATCGTTCTGTTTTTCTTTTATTGACTAAATTTACGTTAAAGTTTGAAAAAAAAACTGTTTTTCTCTTGTTTTTCCCCCATTTTTTTGTTGTTGTTACGTTAGTTATTTCTTAAATTAATTATTTTCTCATTTGTTATAGAAAATGAATTCATTTTCACTTTATTCTCGTCAATGATCTAAGTCTGCATCTGCAGCTACAAAAAATAAAATTGTTTCTGTTGCAATTCTTGCTTTTCTTGTGAAAATTTCTATTTCGTTTTTATCATTTACCCAAGTTTTGTTTCCTTTTGTGGCTTGATTTTTTTGCTCCACCAGTAAAAGGAACGTTTTTTTACTCTGAATTAGAAAAAAACTTTGTAGCAAAACAACAACAGCAAAAAAAAAATCGAATATAACGAACGAAAAGTAATTTCTCACGCTCTTGTGTTATTAGTCTTTACAAGCGACAATTGCTATTTTAGGGATATTTTTCTTAGTTCAGTAGACAAGAAAAAATGAAGAAAAACGAAAAGAAAGAAAAGAATGAAAAAATCTATTAAACTTTTCCATACTACAGTTGCTTTTCTTCACTGTGAGCGATATTGAAAGCGTCGTCGTTTTTAGAAGGAGCACAATGTCTCCAATTTCAGGTTTTAAGAGTCTTGAGTATTCGAAATGAAAATGTGATATGTGTTGGACGTGACATTTTCCTGAGTATTATTATTGTGGTGAAGACCATTTGATCTATTATAATCTCCTCACACTTTATAGAGTATCCCTACAATATCTCCTCTAAGCCTATTGCCCTAACATGTCTTAGGATGCTACTTGATGTTAGCAATGCGGATTACCTGCTTAGCAGCTATAATGCACCCAGATATTTCCTTCCGGCATGCATTAATGCAGGTTCCAAGAATGTTCCCTGATGATTCATTCTCAATGTCATATAATTTATTTGTTGGCCTCGAGGCAATCTAGATTCTGAACAAGTGTACTCCAAGTGTACGGTGCCCTGCCAATAGACTGGTTATCAACCTAAAGTAGTTTTATTGCAATTTTCGAACAGAAAAGTTTTGATTGCCACGTTGATTTATGACGAATATTCGCCTCTTTTTATCTTTTATTTCGTTGAGCATTTCTTTCTATATATCGGCCACCACTTTATAGAACAGTTCTGGCTGCCTTAACAGCATGGAATCTGCCCCCGACCCACTTTCAGCTGCTTGCTCATTACCTCAATAATTTATTCAGAAATTATGAATTTGCCTGAGTATGGTTGGAAAAGAATAATAAGTATGAAAAAATATTCTAGATTATAATTCGGACCTGTACGATTAGATCTTAAAGACAAACGCAAACTTATCTTAAAGGATATAACAGATCGTAAACTATAAACGCATCCTTCAATGGCATAGTAGAACAATGTCTTATAATAGACTATGAAGGGAGTCCATCGATTGATAACACTGTCCTTTAAATTTTAATTCTTTGCCTTCTTGTAATTGTATGATAATCATAGGAATCTTAATATCATAATCTTTACATACATACATAATTGGCGTACATTACAACGCTTCAGTCAGGATTACGACTTAGGTTCTCACACCACTTATGTTGTGCGTGTAGATTTTATACATGAGTGGCGGAAACTACAGTTTAAAGTTGACTCTGAACGACAGATTTTTGAGAAACTTTTCATGGCAATTTTATTTTCACTCAGAGTTTTAGCCAGAAATCTGCTGAGGGGAAGTCGCCGAAGAAATATTTTTGTTCTTATTTTGTTTTGATGTCTAACCTGGGGCTTGAACCGATTCCTCACGTCTATTAAGCCAGCACCATTACCTACTAGACTACGACGACTACTAAATAAGAAACAGACTGAACTCTATGCTGAGAAGCTAAAGTGAGGATTCCTTGCAAAAAAAAAAATCAAATTTAATTTACAAAAATATATTAAAAGCTCTACAAAAATTATTTAAAGATTTATTAAACGAGTTCAATTAAACTGCACTCATTGCTAAGAGAAGTATTGATTTTTTTGAAATATTTAATTATCGGCATGAGTATACATATATAAATGACCCCTTTTTACTGTAATCTCGTATGACTACGCACATGTTTTTATTTCAAGCCGTTAACGTCATCAGCTTAACATGAAACAATCATAAGTTATACGAAAACGTGACAGTTTCTAAGCTACTGGACAAAATTGATGCTCCTTCTGTTCTTCACTGCCAAACAACCAACAATTTCTTCCTCTGACATACAGCCACTTTGTTACTATCCCGTGCTTATTAAAAATGGTAGAAAACAAACAAGAAGAAACAAAAAAAAAATGACAAAAACACCACTACAAGCTAAAGAAAAATAAAAGACTCTGTCATGGAGACTTATTGTCAGTTGTTCCCGTTAAAGTACGTTGTATGTATTGCAGTATGTTGTTGTCATTTAATCTCCAATTGTGTGTGTCTTTTCTTTTTTCGTTTTCGTTTTTTTTTTCTTCTAATTTTCGCTTTGAGAATTTATCCTCCTTGCGTTTGTCAGACAGAGTTCGTGTCATTTATTTGATGACACAATTTTATGTCTTTCGCCAGTTGTTTTCCATTATTTCTAAGGCTATTGCTTTTGAAGATGATTTAAATAGAAACACTGCTTCTCATTCTCTCTCTCTCTCTCTCTTCTGCAATTGGTTTTGAACGTCTGGCAAATGCATAGAAGATATGATAAAAAAAAAGAATTCTTTAGAAAAAGTTATAAAAAAAATTGTTTGAAATCATTTATCATGATTTGAATCATTGAAGAGATTAATTAATTTGTGACAACACTGAGCTATAATATTAAGGGCCATTATTACAGCTAGCCGTTAAAGTTGGGTTTAGTAAAAGGTAACTTTAGTTAAAGTCACCTTTAACTTTGTTTTTTTTTTGTTGTTACAACCTACAGATAAAATAAAGTTAACTTTTTCAAAAATATGACAGTGGCGGATCAATGTCGATAACACTGCTCAAATTAAACAAGTTTTTTCTTAAACGCAGTGGCAATACTGGGCCTCTTCTTTTTTGTTGTATTTGCTCATTTTGTTTATATCTAAAGTGGCCATATTGAAAATAATATATATGTAATGCTAGGTCAAACATAAACTTAACTTTAAAAGTTACGGGTAGGATGATCCTCCATTTAGCTTAACGCTCACTTCTAGCTTATTGTCCACTTATAATAATGGAAAACAATTTAGCACTTTGAACAATCATTAGGCGGAACTCAAGAACGCACTTCATAGCCTTTGAAAGCAGCAGCATGGATTCAAAAGCAATAAATTTGGATACCATATAAACAGAAGTCGTGAGACTGTGAAACACGGTTATGCATGTGTGAAATACTGTCTGATCGCTTTAAAAAGAAGTTCTTGCTTCGAATTATCATTGGCGGTAAAAATGAATTCATTACGACAACGCCATTCTCAAGAAATCATAAGTGAAGCGCAGTCAATGAACAAAATCTACGTCATAAACTAAGTATTAGGATTTGGTGAAATGAAAAGGGTTTGATCGGTTATGAACTGCTTAAACCGGTACAGCCTATCAGGGGAGAACTGTGCAGACAACTCTAAAATCGTTTGAAGCGAGAATTGGCCGTGTAATTTTCCATCATGGCAACGCTCGGCCACATATCGAAGCCTACATTCTATAACGTTCTAAGTGTACTTAGAACGTTTTTAATGTTCTTGCATTCTCTACGTTCTCTAACTTAAATACTGTCAAAATTTGGTTAAGATGCGCCGATCCGTTCCGAAGTTATAGGGAAAAATCTACTTAGAATACCCATATAGTCGTATATTGCGTGAAAACATTGAGAGCTCATAACTCAAAACACAATTTTTCGACTTAGAATGTTATAGAACGGAGGCGTCGATATTACGGCACCTATCAAAATCTATTTGTAGAATAGTGGATGAGCAGTTTTACCTCACCTGCCATGTAGACTAAATTCTTTCTTAACCTAAAAAGACGATTGTCGCCGTAGTCTAGTAGGTTGTGTGTTGGCTTATAAGACGTAAAGCCACGGTTCAAACCCCAGGTCAGACATCAGAACGAAATATGAAAAAATATTGCTTCGGCGACTTACTCTCAGCAGATTTCAGGCAAAAATTCTGAGAGTAAATAAACCAGCCAGGAAAAAGTTTCTCAAAAATCTGTCTTTCGGATTCGACTTTAAACTATAGGTCCCACCACTCATGTATAAAATTAACGCACACAACATAAGTGATGTGAGAAGCTAAGTCGATCAATTATCAATTACAAAATTTATGTACACACAGTACTACCTGCAATAGGCAAGGCTTCATACATTTAAGTCGAACTTAAAATTTTAAATGCTATTGCTTACAGGTATTCAATTTGAACGATTCCATAACTTCAAAGTTTTTATTTCTGGAGAATATTGTTGTTGTTGCTATTATTGTTGAAAATTTTAAAATTTTCCAAAGCCCCAGTATAACAACAACTACACGCGGCAATATTGAATGTTGGTAGTTAGTTGGTTGGAACAAATGGTGACAAAATGTTCCGATGAATAATGATTGCTGGAAGTGGAAGCGTAAATTTCATTGAATGTTTGTTTGTAACGTTTAACAGCTGTTATACGGGTATTCGAATACTTAAGCTGGCGTGTGTGTGTTTTTCTACAAATATTTGTATTTCATCTTTTGACAGAAAAAATGGCGGTAATCGTTATTTGTTTAATCATGAAATAATGAAAAACAAAAAGTAGAATCGAAAGAAAAATAAAAAAATGAATTACGCTGACGTTGTCATTCTTGGTTTCCTTTATATTGATATTTTTGTTGCTTATTATTGCCGCAAGTATTGTTGCAAGTCCATGTGGCTGGCTGTGGCTTAAGTAGAAAGTAGCACGACATTACTTGAGGTTTTTCTTCATTACTTTACTGATTTTTTTTGTTAAGAAATTTTCTCTAGCGATGTTCTACACAGTTTCCACTTGAAGCAGTTTATTTTTCGTATTCTTTTCAATTAAATTTTATTGCCATTTCTAAAGCAAATTAAATTTTATACGATGATATTTGAACAGAGCCATATGCCTTCTGCCGCAATTAATGTTTTAATTATTGAAAACCAAAGAACGTGAGTATATAAAAATGCATTGTTATTGCTTGGAAATGGTGTTTTTTTTTGTGATTGTTTTTGCTCAGACAATCCAATATACGCTGATAAATGCATCCATTTGCTTACAATTACTTTTAATCATTACTTAGTTTAGTAAAGGCATGCAAATAATGTAAGAAATTTAACCAAAAAGAATACATTCTTGTTGTTGTTAGTGCCACACTTACAATGATGCGCATTTTGTTGCCTGTGTTTGCTGCAGTGGCAATTATGAAATTTGGAAAGTTCTGATTGACGCCAAAGACTATTAAAGTGGCAGTTAAAGGTGATGGAAATCTAAAAACGTAGACATAGAACAAGAAGAAGAAGAAGTTTCAACAGAGTTATTTGTGTCACACAATTAGTGGCAATGGCGGCGAAGACAAGAAGTCAAATAAATTAAAAAAGAACACAAAAAAAACTAAAGTATTTAACGAGTTTTGAACATGTAATTCTTAAATGATCATAAATACTTAAACAATTAGAAAAATATGCGAAAGCAATTGGATTTGCAACGCTGTTAAGTGAAAGAAATTTACAAATAAAAATTTACCGCTTACTGACTGATATTTTTAAGCGTTAATATTACCAGAAAGTAATTTCAACAGCAAAAAAATTACAAAAAGAAAGAAAAACTGTTTTGTTTCTACTCAATGTTTATTGTTAGGCGCTGGTATTCCATTTTAAAAGTTTTATGCCAGTAACGGAAATTGAGCCATTACTACAAATTGCCGTTAAAGTTGGGTTTAGTTAAAGGCAACTTTAGCTAAAGTGAATTTTAAAGTCTCCCTTAACTTCTTTTCGTTATTAAAACCTACAGATAAAATAAAGTTAACTCTTTCAAAAATATGGCAGTGGCGGAGTAATGCCGATAATACTGTTCAAATTAAACAAGTTTTATTTAAACGCTTCTTTTTTTGTTGTATTTGCTCACTTTGTTGATATTTGAAGTTGCCACATTGAAAATAATATACTCGCATATGTGTGGCAAGTTCAAATATAAACTTAGCTTTAAAAGTTACCGGTAGGATGATCCTCCCTTTAGCTTAACGCTCACTTCTACCTTATCGTCTACTTATAATAATGAAAAACAATTTATCTGCCCGTTAAAATCCTCCCTTTAGTTAACGGCAAATTTTAATAATGACCCTTAGATTTATTTGTAGACTAGTAAGTAGTGTGTTGACTTATTAGACATAAGGTCACGGTTCAAACTCCAGGCCAGACTTCAAAAGGAACTTATGAAAAAATATTTCTTCGGTAACTTCTTTTCAGCAGAATTGCCATGAAAAGTTTGGCAATTTTATTTACACTCAGTGTTTTTGTAGAAATCTACTGAGAGGCAGTTGCCGAAGGCAATCTCGAAGTTGTTCGAGATGTCTGACCTGGAGTTTGAACCGTGGTCCCTAGTGTAATAATCCAATACACCACCTACTAAGATAGACTTTTGGTAAAGACTTGGCATTCCGGCAAATAACTTCTGGAGAAGCAGTGAGTCTGAGGAGAAGGTGGAGACTATTTTGTACCTGTATGAGTGTCCTGCTCTTGTAATAAAAAAGCAGTAGTCTCTGGCCTTTCACTTTCTGACTTTCATGACTGAGCTTCTTAATAAAATGATTGCTGCAATAGCAAAATACATTTCAAACTCTAGTGGGTTTCTTCCAGGAAATGTGTGATTCCCGCGTAGAATATTGATTGTGGTATCATATACATACGTACATATGTACATACATAATTGGCCATTACAACCGTTTAGACAGGATTACGAGTTAGCTTCTTACACCCCTGATGTTGTGTGTGTTAATTTTATACATGAGTGGTGGGGATCTACAATTTAAAGTCGATTCTGAACGACAGATATTTTTTTGAGACACTTTCCATGCCAATTTTATTAACTCTCAGAGTTTTTGCCAGAAATCTGCTGAAGGAAGTCGCCGTAGAAATTTTTTTTCATATTTTCCTTTTGATGTCTGACCTGGTGATGAACCGAGGCCTCAAGTCTAATAAATCAAAACACTATCTACTAGACTATGGTGACTACAACTGTGGTATCACAATTGTTCTAAATGCTGGCCTAAGAGCGATTTCTTTTTTCAAGATGAATCTGCCACCTTACCTGATCTAATCTACAACGATGCCACACAATTTAATAGGAAAGTGGGATATGGGCTGGAACATAGACAGACGATTATTCCAAAAAATAGTTGCCTTGAATTATAACGATCTACAAGGAACAAATGTTAATTACGTTGTATAACACGGTGCGACAGTGAAAATACACCCGAGTAACTACATAGTCTACGTTATTCACTACGTTGAGTAGAACTCAAAAATAATTTTTTTTTATTTTTCTCGAACCCTTCAAACTTGTTTTATTTGACAAAAACCGGTTTTATTTTGATCTTTTCACACAAAATTATTTATTACCCAAATATGTTTGAACCTATTTTAAAAATCTAAAGTTTTTTAGAAAGGGGAAAGATTAGCCTTTCAAACGGTATACATAAACATTTTCTTCAAACTTATATGGAATGAGTTTTGATGGGGTAAACTTGGAAAATATTATGTTTTTCTTATTTTTTCAAGTTTGGCCATTATTAAGTGCAAAAGTTTATTAAAAAATATGAAATAAGTGATGACATTCTGAAAGTGCATTATCTTGTGATAAAATTGAATAAAAATTACCGTAGTTATGATTTAAAGAGTGTAACAGCGGAGTCATATTTTTTATATATGCTGTCTTATCAAATGAACTTTCAGTTCAAAAATTTTCAAAATTTTTAATGGATCTTAAGTGTTTATTGAAAAATTTGGGTTTTTTCTGTTCGACCAACCACCGGAAGTTGGTTAATGTTTGCGCAAAGCAAAATAATAATATTTGCAAGGAACGGAAATATTAGACGACTTTTCATAGTAGTTCAAACGTACAAGGGCAAATACTCAGGTAAACAATAAAGATCCATCAAAAATTATGAAAATTTTTGAACTGACAGTGCATTTGATAAGATTACATGACTGTTATATTATTTAAATAATATCTACGGTAATTTTTGTCCGATTTTATAAAGCGAAGTGTCAATCTCTTCACAATATAATGCGCTTTCAGAATGTCATCACTTATTTTATATTTTTAAATTACATTTTGCACTTGATAATGGCCAAACTTGATCTCATAAAATGTAAGTTTGAACAAAATGTTTATATATACCATTTTAAAGGCTAATCTCTCCCCTTTCTAAAAAACTTTGGATTTTTAAAATAGTTTCAAACATATTTGGGTAATCAATAATTTTGTGTGAAAAGATAACAAATACGGTCAAATAAAACAAGTTTGGAGGGTTCGAGTAAAATAAAAAAAGTATTTTCGAGTTCTACTCCACCTAGTGAATAACATAGACTAGTTAGTTACTCGGGTGTATTTAATTTTTTGTATTTTGTCGCATAGTCGAGAAAGAAATCATTTTCAAAGTATTCAAAACAAACGTCTTGATTATGTCTTATCTTATTATCATAGGACCAAGATTGATTAGACTTTAGTTGATCAAGAAATCAAATTCTTATCTTTCAAGTAAGCGTTATATTTCGATTTGATTAAAGTAATCTTCTTTATCTTCATAATTATAAAAAATTGTATTCCTTTACTGGAATATTTTACAATTTATTGACAGTTTCTGTTACAGTTTCAAATAATTCTACCCCGTGTATTGAGAATGATGATAAAAACGAAATGCATTAAGTTTATTACGATTATAAAATAATTTTTACTAACCCCTTTCAATCTATTGAGAGTACAATATAGAGAAGAATTTATTTTTGTGAAAAATAATGAAAACAATTATGACCTAAAGCAGAAAAAACATTTCTTTACGATGACTTAAAAATATGAAAAATATCTCAAGGTGTACCATATGTAAGGCTTCTCTAGTTGGTCCTTTTTGTTTTGGGTTTTATTCTTATTTTTTTTTTGAATTTCAATATGAAAAGAAGAACTATATGATGAAAAGCATAAGAAACCACAAATGTCGTGTGAGGCATTATTAATATGCAATGGAATAAAGAAGGCAAAAAAAATAAATCCTGTACAAAAACTGCTGCGGACGTCGTGGATAAGAAATTTTACACATGTTGCTGTAACGAATCTCAAAAAGATAAAAATGAAAGAAAAAAAGAACGCTCAACAAAATAAAAATACGCAGTAAAAATGCATAAGTATGGATATACATAGGAATACACACCTTTTTAAATGCAAATGTGCTTCATTTCGAGGGCGAATTCAGCAGGCAAAAAAAAATTGTTAGAAAATATATGTACATACATAATATAATTGGTTATTACAACCCTTCAGTCAGAATTATGGACCTAGTTTCCCACACCACTTATGTTGTGTGCGTTAATTTTATACATTAATGGAGGGATCTACAGAACAACAGATTTTTGAGAAACTTTTCATGGCTATTTTTTTACTGTCACAGTTTTTGCCAGAAATCTGCTGAGAGGCAGTCACTGAAAAAATATTTTTTTTCATATTTTCGTTTTGATGTCGGACCTGGGATTTGAACCAAGGCCTTACGTCTAATAAGCCGACATACTACCTACTAGACTACGGCGACTACAATATACATATGTACGCCCATTAAAACAACAAAAACGAATAATTTTCTGTTAAAAATTAAAAGAAATATAAAATATTCTGATATGAGTTATTCGAAAACTTTTTGTTACAAATTGTATGTTGATGACTTTGAAATGCCTTGTTTAAAAGATGAAATTTTTTAATTAATTTTGTTAGAAGACTTTATTAAAATCAAATTATTCTGTAAAAAGTTTTCTACGTTGAAAGATGACCATGATGTTAGATGATTACCGGAATATTTGTATCTTTTACAGATAAGAACTAAGGGCTGTGAATTGGATTTATAAAGTTCTAAAATGATTTTGAAATAGGAAAAACCACAATAGAATGGTTTTGATATAAAAAAACATTCCTCTAGACCTCTAGGAAGTATGCCTTCAATACCAAACAGTTATCAATTATTTGGATAATATTTGATACAAAAAGAAGCTTGATAATGACTTCCTGGCCCCATAAATTAACAGTAAAGAATTGGATGGATCACACATGACAATGATGTGAGGAAAAGATCATGGGCTACCCATGTTGAAAAGTCGGGATTTATACTGAGAAAGGGGGAATAGTGTGTGCTTGGTCAGAGTGGAAAGGAATAATACGTAATGAATTTTTTCCCACCTAGTCATACGATTGATTAAAATCTATACTGTCAACAATCAATGCGATCAAAGCAAGCAACTCAGTTAAAACGGACAAAACTGATAAACTGTATTCTAGAAGTTGCCGCAGTCTAGTAGGTAGTGTTTTGGCTTATTAGATGTAAGACCACGGTTCAAACGCCAGGTCTGACATGTCGAGCGAAACGAAATATGAAAAAATATTTTTTCGACGATTTCCTCTCAGCAGATTTCTGGCAAAAACTGTGAGAGCAAATAAAAATTGTCATGAAAAGTTTCTCAAAATGTGTCGTTCGTAGTCCACTTTAAACTGTAGGTACCGCCACTTATGAATAAAATTAACACACACAGCATAACTGATGTGAGAAGCTAGTTCGTAATATTGACTGAAGGATTTTAGACTTCAGGCAGACTACAAGAGAGATTAGCCGGAAAATTTTAATGTGTTCGCTTATCTGTAAATTGCTTAGAGAACTCAGTAGCTTTTTACTGATGGAATAATGGTTTTGACTATAAAAATGGCAAATGTTGCTCAAATATTTGATTAAGAATGGTTTGTTTTGATCAAATTTTTAAATTAAATGAATGATAGTTAAGCGATGTAACTATTTTAAAGTTTAAGGGTTATTGAATTTGTATATAAAAAATGTGAAGTCGCCGTAGTCTAGTAGGTAGTGTGGTGGCTTATTAGACGTAAAGCCCGGGTTCGTATTCCAGGTCAGACATCAAAACGAAATATGAAAAAAAAAATTTCTTCGGCGACTTCCTCTCAGCAGATTTCTGGCAAAAACTCTGAGAGTAAATAAAATTGCCGTGAAAAGTTTCTCAAAAAAATCTGTCTTTCGGAATCGATTTTAACTGTAGGTCCCGCCACTCACGTATAAAATTAACACACACAACATGAGTGGTGTGAGAAGATAGGCCGTAATCCTGACTAAAGGGTTGTAATGGCCAATTATGTATGTATGTATGTATAAAAAATTTTATTCTTTGATTTTGATAACAAATATTGTCAGTATGTTAGTTGTAGTACCTGATGAATTCTACCACTGGACGCTAAATGTTCCAACATTAATATTCATTTCATTTTAGTTGTTGTGTTTTCGTTTTTCGTTTTTCCTTTTTAATTTTTGTTGTTGTTGTTGTTTTTGTATTTTGCGAGTAGTTTCTTTTACAACGAGTTGATTCTTTTGTAAATTGCAAAGAGTAGGAATTTTTTTTTCTTACTTTTTTCATTTTATAAAGAGGCACAAAAGCTGTTTTTTTTGTTTTTTGTTAAGTACGTGCTTGCAACATGATGTTCTTTCTTTACTTGAAGTAAAAAGGCTCTTTATGAAGCAACAAAAAAAAAAAATAACAACAACAACAAAAACCATATAATATCATACAGGAGACTCGGGCAAAGATTATGGCTGACTGGTAAGTTTGCTATAAGTGTGGGTGTTTCGGCTTTAAGTTTATTTATGCAGGCTTGGAAATATATTCCATATGCAATGCAACAATAAAAAACACAGCAAAAGGAAAAAGAAAAAAACAAGAAAAGAAAACAAAAATGAAAAAGTAGAGTTAAAAGTGAAAATATTGTACGTATACAGACAGACATCCATACATATAAGGAGTTATACAACAGCAAGTCTAAGCAAAGCTAGAACTGCTTAACCAAAGAACGCAAGGCAAGATACACGTTCGTATTTATTTCATCATTAATCACGGTTAAAGAGGATTTGGCACACTATTCATGCAACATGATGTGTATGTTTTGATTTTCTGTTTTTATTATTTCCTTGTTGTTGTTGTTGTTATTATTGTTGCTGTTCTTCTACATACAATTTCAAGGAATGAAAATTAAAATAAAAAAGAAATAAAAAAACCTTTTAAACCCCATAACACATTCATCTTACAAGTTCGGAATGCAGATTTCATTTCTTAAAATTTTTTTCTTTTGATTTTTTGATTTTTTTACCATTTGGTCTAGAAGAGTGTAAAAATGCTGTGAAATCCTTTAATATTATTGTATAAGGTACGTACATACATACATACATATATATGTAGGTATGCAAGTGTACATATAAGAAAAATAATGTTTTTATGTTTAAAGTTCTAGTCGCTGGAAATGATGTTTGTTGTTGGAAGATTTTTACACGAACTTTAAGAATTCATATTCAGTACAAAAGTCTGTATGTTTATTGTTGTTGTTTTTCTTATAATAATTTCAGAAACAAAAAAAACAGAATTATAAGCTGCACAGGCTTACTAGCTAAAAAGAAAAAAGGCAAACAAAAGTTAAGAATTACAAACAGAAATAGTTATGCGGCTGTAAGATAGGCAATGTAATCGTGTGCAGGAATATCATGTTCTGCGTATAGGTTTCAGATTTAAGAAACTAAATATTTTAGTTGCGGCATTTAAATGTTGACTAGCTGGAGCGCTATAGGAAAAATTTCGATTGTCGCAACATTTGTAACTCCTTTCAAGACGACTACTGATTAAGCTTTACTTAATTGACCATTCCAATCCTTTCGTCAAGATTACTGCCTAGCTTCATATATCGTTGTCGTGGTCTAGTAGGTAGTGTGTTGGCTTATTAGACGTGAGGCCCTGGTTCAAATCCCAGGTCAGGCATCTCCAACTAAACGAAATAGAACAAAATATTTCTACGGCGACTTCCTGTCAGCAGATTTCTGGCAAAAACTCTGAGAGTAAATAAAATTGCCATGAAAAGTTTCTCAAAAATCTGGCGTTCGGAGTCGACTTTAAACTGTAGGTCCCACCATTCATGTATAAAAATTAACGCACACAACATAAGTGGTGTGAGAAACTATGTCGTAATCCTGACTGAAGGGTTGTAATGACCAATTGTTGTGTGTATGTGGTAATTATACTATGATTAGCTAGGCCTACATTTTAACTTCCATTCTAAAAGGCAAATTTCGAAAAGCTTTTTCTTGGCAATCATGTACTGTTCTTGCCAGAAAACTTCGAGACGTCAGTTTTTGTAGTTTGAATTCCAACCTATCACTCACTATGCTATGCTCACTATGGCGGCCACAACTGAAGCCAAAAACGATTGAAATTTTTGTGCATTACTGTCTCTGTTACAGATTGTCTGTAAAGATTTGAAAATAATTTCAAATGATGTTCAGATAGTTAATCACAATTAATCTATCTACACAACTTGTTTTCCTAATCATATCCCATTTTTGAATTGAACTTCAAAAGAAAACATATTGTTACGAAAATGGAAATGGTATTACATCGTTTAACATTAAAATGCTAAACAAAAGCTAAAAAAACAAAAACTATGGAAAATTTAGCAACAACAGCAGTATAAAAAAGGGGATAAACAAGTAAACAAACAGGCAACAACAAAACGGCAAGGACACACGTAAACAAACTACACAAACAACAATAACGTAAGCAATATGTTTACATTTATAAAGATTTCGCGAAGGCAAAGTCATTCTCCTTCAAGAGCATTCATTAGACTGTTTACCCTGCGATATAAAAGGCAAGACAAAGCAGGCAACGGAGTCAGTAAAAATTCAGTCAAAAGAATAATCGTGGTTTGAAGATCTTCGTTGTAAAGATCTAACATACAATTGTTACTGTTTACGCAGAAGAGTGTAAAGAAGAATAACAAACAAAGCAAATTGTTGTTGTTTACATCAAGTTGTGAACAGTGGCACACGGAATTGTGCGAACAATAAAGAATATATCTAAAACTAAACACAAATTCATTTTTATTTTGTTTGCAATCGACAAACTCCTATTCTAAACGATTTTAAAATGGTAAAAACGTAACAATATGTTCACAGTCGTATCACGTAAGGGGTTCCAAAATTTTTGTACACCAGAGTTGTTATTGACTTTTTTTAGGCTCTCGTGTTATTATCGGACGTACGTACATTTTGAAGTCCATGTTGCAAGATAAGCTTATAATTAAAAAACCTTACTGGACTGAAGTACATACATATATCGGCAGTGATATAGTAGGGTGTAAAAGTACGATTCTTCTGCTAGCATTTTTCTTAAAACTTTATTTTTCGTTTTCATTTCTATTGATTCGTTCTTAAGACTCTTGGTCTTTTGTCAGATTCCAACAGAAAAAAAAGTAGAACATAAAAAAGAGAAGAGAAAATTGTATGAATGGATTGAATGGATGTTGTGGTTATTATTTTTTACCATTGCTGTTGTTATTGTTGTGGTTGGTATTTTTTTTTTTTTTTTAGTTTAGTCACCCATGTCACCGTGACTAATGATGTCCACATCATATAAGAACTTAAAATCACTCTTAAGTAAGTCTGTCAGCATTTTTTTCCCTCTTCTGTTGTACGTTTTTGCTTTATTTTAAAGTCTCTTTGACTTTAACATGCAACATGAATATATGGATGATATGCCAGAGCCTTAAGATACTAATTTCATTGAAATCAAGAAAATTATTTAGATTCTCGAATTTTATTGAAAATGAAATGTGAAATGAAATTCATTAGAGTTTACCATATTTAAGTGAAATGAAATTCATTAGAGTTTACCATTTAATAATGAAAAAAGCTGTAATATTCTCAGTAATATTCATTGATTACGATTTTGATAATTTAAGCTTTTTTTCCCGTAGACTCTAATTCGGAGAAATTACTTGAATGGTTGTAATCAGTAAGTTGTCAAAATTGAAAAGATTTGTTGTTTTATGTGGCTGATTTCCATTAAATTTTCAGTTATATTGGTTATAAAAACCTTTTAGTCAGCATTTTAAACCAGATTTTCACACCACCAATGTTGTGTATGTTAATTTTATCTGTAAATAGCACGACCTACAGTTTAAGGTCGACTGCGAACGACAGATTTTTATAAAAGTTTGCATGGCATTTTTATTAACACTCAGAGTTCTTGCCACAAGACTGCTGAGAGCAAGCCGCCGGAGAAATATTTTTTTCATATTTCTTTTTGGTCGAAATTTCAAAGAGAAGACGGGCTCTCGTCGGGATGTAAATAATAAGACGATCTGATGAAGTAGTGATGATTGCTCTTAGCGATACCTTACAAATGTTTTAGTTCTAAAGGTCATCACATTAGATTTACATGTCCTGGACGCCAAAAAATACTTAAAGCTCAATATTTATACAAGACGACGCTTCAGATACACTCAGCTACAAAAGTATACATACGGATAACAAATTTCAGAATTTTTTTAACTAATCCGTTTTCGTTGAAAATCTTTGTAATTGTCTGACAACTTTCCTCGATTTTAAGGCGGTCTTGGTTAAAAAATTTCTGAAATTTGTTAACTTTTGTGGGCCTGATGTACATTTTGGTGGGCCTGTGCAGGGCCACAATTCAGTTCAATTTCAGAAATTTTTTAAATAATGCAGAAGACCGTCTTAACTCAAGGAAACTATAAAGATTTTCAACGAAAACGGATTAGTTAAAATATTTCTGAAATTTTGTAACCGTATGTATACTTTAGTAACTGTGTGTAGCTCTATATTAATACTACGCTTATGAAACACTGAAGATCCTTAGGACTTGAAAGCATTGAATAAGAGCTGAGAAAAAAAATGTATTAAACTGGCTTGTTTTAACTTGTCAACAAAATGCGCGATTTTTATGCGGCTGGCATCCATAGAGGACAGAATTAATGCTTGAAGAGAGAAAGGTATGGATTTGAGATTAAATATGAATGGAACTTTATATTAGAAAACAAAAGTGATGATCGTCAACAAAATCATTAAATTTTCATAAAAATTCCCTGCATTTATTACGACAACATATCGAAAAGGTATTAGAAGCTGAATACTTGAACTAACGGACAGAGGATGTATACCAGTGTTGAAAAATTCAGTACTTCTTCAGTACTTTTCGCGACGCTTTCAGTACTTTCTTATTATTACATATTTTATGTCTTGCGCTTTTAATGGGTGCTAGATGCTAAAGGTAGAATTAGTCTAGTTAGCCAAACGTCCTTGGAACGTACGTTCGTTTCTAGAATGCGAAAAGCAATAAAAACGCTTGCCGAACCGTAATGTAACTTCGGTAAGCATTCAGTTTCCTCCTCAAATGCTAAAAGCGAACGTATGTTCATTTACGTTCAGTCGACGTTTGACAAAACGAGGTTTTACCAGGCTAGAAAATTTTGTTATTGATAATTACAAAAACCACAGTCGCCGTGGTAAGTAAGTCTAGACGAAAAGCTAGGGTTCGAGCCCCAGGCCAGACATCAAAATAAAATACGAAAAGTATTTCTTCGGCGACTTCCTCTCATCACATTTCTGGCGAAACCTCTGAGAGTAAATAAAATTGCCATGAAAAGTTTCTCAAAAATCTGTTGTTCGGAGTCGACTTTAAACTGTAGGTCCCGCCATTCATGTATAAAATTAACGCACACAACATAAGTGATGTGAGAAACTAGGTCGTAATCCTGGCTGAAGGGTTGTAATGACCAATTATGTATGTAATTACAAAAACCCCCGAGTAACAATTTTCAAGTAAATCTGATTAATTTTTAAGGACCTTCGTAGTGTGTTTCTTTTTCTCTTGAACCCCTTGACATAAACCCACCCCCTACTTTAAGGGTGCATACAAACAATTTGGCTTTGGGCTCATTTTAAAGAGCAAAGATCAATTGTCAATTTCTGACAATAGCGATGGTTCTAGCACGTCAGTGTTTAGCTCTACAATGTTTCAAAAATGGCCAAAAACGCTATTTTTAGGTGTTTCAACTCCATTTTTCTCGAAAACCTGACGTGATGGAAATCAGATTCGTGTTTAGTGCGCAAAATGCCTTCGGAAACACCTGGAGCCATCTTATTTGCAAAATCCATGCAGGGCTGTGTAATGTTTTGAACCCGGAAACTACTTACATGTACTCCAGCATGTTTGAAATTGAAAAAAATGTTGTTGGTAGGTCTTTTGATGGATCACCAAAATTTTTTACTACAGAAAGAAGTAAGTACTTTCACTTAAGGTTGCTGCTCTTGTAGAGCTTTCACGAATCTTTGTATTGTGGAATGAACTTAATGCGTGATGCAACCTTTTGCACATAAATATCGTATTTAATTTAAAGTGCAAATGTATTCATTCCTTTACGTTACTGCATATTCAATAATATTAATTGTAATCCATAGAACATGTGTCTGTAAGAAAAATTTTTTTACTTTTTTAATCTCTTTTGTTCATTTCACGTCTTTTCTTATGTAAAATAGTCGTCGTCGTGTCAGTAAATAATTCTGTATTCGTACACATACTCGTACAATATCTGTTTTGCATTTATTTAAAGCAAAAAAAAAACAAAAATAAGGGTTTTTGTTGTTGTTTTACAATTTAAACACTTTTGATTAACATTTTCGTAAATGTTTCGTTACGTTTGGCTGTTAAAGAGAATACTTCATTGGGCAGAAGAGAGCATTATTAATTACTTTTTGTTGCTTGGAAGATATTCTGTTTCTCTGTTTTTTGCTTTGTTTTTGTTTTGTTGTTAATGTTGTAGACTCTTGTTTTACATTAATTACGTTTTGCGTAAACTAAAGTGAAGTGAAGTGAAGTAAGGTAAGGTAAGGTATTGAAAGTTTTGAAATGCGTGTTAGTATATGGGGGCGTGTGTATTATTATTTTTTTTTTGCTTTGTTTTATTCGCTTTACATGAACATGCGAATATTGCGAATATGCTACGCTTTCATGTATACTTGGTTAAACGTTTAAAAGCTTTATATAGGGTGTGTATCATGGTATCGTGGTGTTTTCATTTTTATTTCAGCAAATATTCCCAAAGGATGTGAATTTATTGCCTGAATGTATTTCGATTTTAATGAATAATGCTTGATAATCAATTGGCTGGCATATACATACATACGTTACTAAATAGGCCGTTTCATTCAGGCGTGAATAATTAAAAGTTACACCCTTTTTGCAAAGTTTTTCAAAATTGATGTACTCATGCGAGTACTTAAAGTAAATAAAAAAAATTAACTTTTCTTAAGTGTTGTGCATATTAGATGAGTATTTAGAATTCTTTGTATTTGACAAGGAATTCCAATTAAATTTAAAGTGTTCGTTTCTATAGCTGCACGTATATTATTTATTTACCAAGTATGTATTTAAATATTCTTAGAGGTAATATTCGCATTAAACCGTGTGAACAAAATCAACTTGAAGACACAATTCAATAAAATTCAATTAACATGCAAATATAAGAACAAATATCGCAGAACGCATCAAAATCGTTTCAAGTTTTAATCGAAAAGAGATGTATTGAGTAATACATTGATATTTATGATATATAAACAACATATAAAGATTTTTTAAATGGCAAAAATAGAGGGAGTTTTTATTTATTAACTTCCCTGGAATATATTTAGAAGAGATTTTTTATTCAAAAATGTATTGGGGTTGACATTTAAAGCAATAATTACAGTGGGAAGCAAAACTGTCCAGATGTTTTGCATTAAGAAAGTAGGGTAATGAAAGTAATACAAATATAGGGGTATTATCAAATATTTTATTTATTTTATTTATTTATTTTATTTATTTATTTGCTTACAAGAACTTACAAGAACTTTAAGAATGTTATTCTTTTATAGCTCAGTAGGATATACACAAATTACATTAGTCATTAGTATTCCCTAAATTATATTGCAATTGTTTTAAAATATATATATAACTAATACACAAAAAGACAATAATTATATTTCACACAAAATTTCTAAAATAAAAATAAAATAAAATTTTTTAAATATTTGAGGTCATATAGTCAAAAAGTGACTTCTTAAAACTGCTCTTTCTCGAAATGTTTTTAATAGACATTGGTAAGGAGTTCCACAAATTAATTGCGTTGACGAAAAACAATCTGCTAGTATTGATGTAAGTGTATTTAGGTATAATTAGATTTGTATATCTAGTGGATCTGCCAAATACAAGCTTCTCAAAGAGATAGGGTGGTTTCTTTCGATAAAGAAGATTATATAAAAATATAATATTTCGCATCTTAAGGTAGTCGATCAAGTCACAGCCCAAGATCATTTTCCTCCAGGACGATACACTGCTAAACCTAGTTAAATCATACACATACCGCGTAGCATTATTAAAAGACACTTGCAACTTATGTAGTGAGAGAGAGTCCAATTTACTGTAAACCTCTGCAAAATAATTAATCAGTGGAAGTATTAATTGAATTATAAGTTTCCTCTTAACTTCAACTGGTGTGAAGTTAGACGACATTCGTAAATTACGAAGCAAGAGGTATACGTTACGCACAACATGATTAATATGGTCAGTGCATGACAAGGTGGAATTGATCCAAAATCCTAAGTATTTAATCTTAACGTAGAGAAGAGATGTGTTCCCCAAGTAAATGGTCGGAAAATAACTTAAATCATATTCCCATCTACTGATTGGTAAAATGTAAGATTTTCCAGGATTGAGCGTAAGGTTATTATCCTCAGCCCATTTTAAAATAGACCTCAAGTCATAATTAAGTTTGTAACTTGTATCCTCTATCAGACCAATACGGTTTGAGATGTACAGCTGAATATCGTCTGCGTATGCATGTACCTTAGTATACCTGCATACTGAAAATAAATCATTGACGAACATACTAAATAGCAGGGGGCCTAACACGGACCCCTGTGGAACACCAGATGTTATACGCCTCATCCCTGACTGCCTATTTCCAATAATTACCCTTTGGGCTCGCCCATACAAGTAGTTTTCCATAAGAGATAAATCGGTATTTGTAAATCCAAAATAGTGCCCCAGTTTTCGACATAAGATTAAATGATCAACCCTGTCAAAGGCCTTTGAAAAATCCAGTAGACACATAAGAGAGAGGTTTCCTTTGTCATATTCGGGCCTTATGTCATCAATTACTTTCAAGACCGCAGTAGTACAACTATGAGCAATGCGAAAACCAGATTGGAATGGGGACAAGAGATTATTGTTATTCAGATACAACGTAATCTGTTCAGCAATTAGGGACTCAAATATTTTCGAAAAAACTGGTAAAATACTTATTGGCCTATAGTCGCCCGCACTCACTGCATTGGAAATCTTTGCTATTGGTATAATTCTTCCAATTTTCCAGGCTGTAGGAAACTGGGTGGTTGTAATGCAATGGTTAAAGACATGAGTCAGCGCTCCCAAAATATATGGCAATATAAGTTTAACAAATTTCATGGCTACACCATCTGCACCGATGGCATTGGATCGAATTTTCAAGATATGCCTGGTTACATCCGCCACTGACACTGTAGAAAATGAGAAGTTAGTATTGCAGAAGAGTTCATTTTGTAGATTAGAACTGGTATGATTATTTGTCAAGCCATTAATACAAAAAAAGTCATTAAGCTCATCTGGGTCTATTTTGCACCCAAAAGAACTACGGGAGTGTATACCTAACGACTTCACATTCCTCCACAATTCGCCAGCAGGGAGATTTAAATTAAGTTTCCGGGAGAAATATGATTTTTTAGCCTGTCTGACAATGAGATTGGAGCGGTTTCTAGCTCTATTGAAATTTAGCATCTATTGTACGCTGAATTTGTTCGGCAAATTTTTCGAACCTTTTATCCATGCAATTCAAAATTTTAAAAGGCGAATCAACGATGGATAGGCGTGACGAGCCTGCTTCCGATTGCTGACGAACTTCATCTAGTTGTTTATTATTTGGTGTTTGCATGTTCATTAAGTTTTTATTGCTTTTAGTTTTCGATTTATTGTTGTCAACTGATCTAGTGTTTTTCTTATCGTTTCTTAAATTATACATTTATTTAGAGAAAAACCGGAATTTAAAAATTCGTATTTAAAAATTTGAAATTAAAATTAACTGTTACACAGCAATGGATTTAAAACAGTTTAATTTGATTAATGCGTGTGAAAAGCTTGGTAGCACTTTTTTGTTCTAAATAGCTGTTCCTTTTTTAGTTGTTTTTATATGTGTTTACAATTTGCTTCTCTCACTTTTTCTGTTTTATGAACTTTCTTTTTGTAATAAGTGTTTTTGGATGCTGCTCAGTATATTTGTTGTTGTTGTTTATTTTGTATATTAATTTTGTTATTGTAAATTAACTGATCACTTTCTTCAAAGTAGCTAATGTTGTTGATGATTTTGTTTTAAAAATTAAGCAGATTTGTTTGTAAAAATTTATTGTTTTTTATTGTTTTTTATTTTGTCCACCTTCTTTCTTTCTTTTTTTTTTTATTACTCTGTTTTGATTATGATTTTTGATTATTATTATTATTACAAGTTTTAAAAGAGAGCTCAAAAACACGTCCGCACTCGACAAAACACTTTCACTAAAAAATATATGTACTTTTTTTTCTTTTTTTTTGTTGAACATTATTCTAAATTATAAAGAACAAAAACTTATATAAATTTCTTTAAAAAATATAAAAAAAATTCACTATTTGGACAGTTTTGCACTGTTTGCGGGATTTGTTGAAAATCGTTAATTGTTGCCAATTTAATATTTCGTCCAAATTATTTTTAATTACGCTTTCAATACGTTTTAGCATACTCTCCACCAACTTTTGGATGGTGTCACGGTCAAGAGCTCGCCATTCATGTTGTATTCTCTCCCAAAGCTCGTCAACTTTTTTTGGTGGGTTTTCATATGTTATCAGCTTTCTTTCAACAATAGCCCATACATTTGCTACAGGATTCCATCGTCCCAAAAGTTTGGTTTTGTAGCCAGCTTGTAACTATTTTGGCAGTGTGTTCTTCGGATCGCCGTCTTGCTGGAAAACAACTTCTTCGGCTGGATAGGCACTCTCGTCAATAAAATGTGGTAAATTTGTGTGTAAAATATTCAAATAATCCTCCTTCTTCATTATACCTTGGATTCTCACCAAAGGTCCAATGTTCCACCAAGTAAAACATCCCCACACCATAATACTGCCGCCACCATGTTTCATCGATCCCTTCACATGGTGTTTTTGGATACGCTCAAGAGGCCTATGCCAAAAATATGCTTTTCCATCAGACTGGTATCACTGGTTGACTTTCGTTTCTTCACTCCAAATAACCCGTTTCCAATCATCTACTGTCCAATTTTTATGGGTTTTACAGAAATGAAGGCAATAGAAATGCGTTCTATCGAAAAGTGCTGGCTTTTTCTTTTTCACACTGGCTGCTAAACCAATTCTATTTAATGCGCGTCTGACCGTCCAGGAACTGACATTCTTACCAATACTTTTTGCAGCATTTTTAGGTGTTTTGGTGGCCTTATGATGTAACAAACGGTCAATGTGCCGGGCATCAACCATCAGAAAGCAGTCTTGGGATCCGAAAGTTTTGCTTCTCACTGTAAATGTTCCAGAATTTCATTGGCTTTTCTAGGATAAATCTTTTTAGTTTTTGTAAAATAGATTCCCAGCTTCAGTTCCATACTCAAGAATACCAAAATCGTTGTTTTTTTTAATTTCTAGGATGCTTTCACTCTACATTTTTCAGTGATTTTTTGTTTAGTCATACATACATACATAATTAGTTAATATAACCATTCGGCCAGGATTACGACCTAGTTTCTCACACTTCTTATGTTGTGTGTGTTAATTTTATACAAGAGTGGCGGAACCTACCATTTAAAGTCGATTCCGAACGATGGAATTTTATTTGAGAAACTTTTTCATGGAAATTTTATTTACTCTCAGACTTTTTGACGGAAATCCGGTGAGAGGAAGCTGCCGAGACAAAATTTTTTCACATTTCATTTAGTTGGAGTTGTCTGACCTGGGGTTTGGACCATGGCCTCACGTCTAATAAAACAACGCTCTACCACTACGGCGACTTTTTAATTGTTCATTAAAGTTTATTTTCACCCCTAAACTCTGTGTAAAAACTAGGAAATTACATTTTAAAATTGGCTGTAGATGCCATTAATTTTGTTAATGTGGCGAAGGATTTCGTAACTAGTCGATCTGGACTTTCTGCTCTTGTTGTTGCCCATGAAATGCTGTTTTGACTACTAATCGTCTAATTTTTTTTGTAAAGAAACACTCTAAAAATAACGTTTTATTCCTAATTTTTTCGTATTTTTTTGGATTTTTGGTGACTTCAAGCATATAGACGTACTTGTTAATTTTCTAACATTTTTTTTCTAAAGTTTTTCTTTTTTCGTATTTTACTCTTGTATGGACATAGAAAATATTTGTTACCATATAAAGATAGCCACAACAGGAAGTTGAAATCAATATCGACATATGAAACGAGAAATAGAAAATTTTAAACGATCAAACAAACAAACAAAACAAAGAAACGACGAAACACTTCATAAATTTTGTATGGATTGTAAGATTTGAGATACATACAATACATACATACAAGTCCACCCATTTAAATTGGGGTTAAAGTCTTGTGTTTAAACAAAGTAACTAAAACTAAACAATAACAATAGCGACTAGCAGAAGGGGGATATGAATACATATGACACACTGTTAGAGACATAACTGACTTAAAGTCTGTTTTTGTCTAACAAACGTTAGACTGTCTTCTGCCTTAAATAATAGTTTGCATAGGTTTTGCAGAGATTTAAAGGTATGAATTCTGAAAATGCCTTTTAATGTCGTATAGAAACTGTAAAAGTTAGAAAACAATATAAATGTATAAGGAAGTATTTGCAAAAATATATTGTTACGAAAATGCAAGCGGTGTACATCGTTAAACATTAATATGAGCAGAAGCTACACAAACAAATACAACGAACTTGTTACAAGTAAACTAACAACATCGGTATGAAAGGAGAAAGGGGGATAGACAAGTAAGCGAGAACGCAACAACAAGCAATGTGAACAAAATCAAAATAAATTGGTGTTTAGTTTCTTGTGAAACTTTTCATTGCAATTCTATTTGCTCTCAGAGTTTTTGCCAGAAATCTGCTGAGAGGAAGTCGCCGAAGAACTATTTTTTCATATTTTTATTTCGATGTCTGACCTGGGGTTTGAACCGTGGCCTTACGTCTAATAACCCAACACACCACCTACTAGCCGACATCGAATGTATAAAATTAACACACACAACATGAGTGGTGTGAGAAACTAGGTCGTAATCCTGACTGAAGGGTTGAAATGACCAATTATGTATGTGTTTAGTTTCAATTAAACTCTTTATTGTTTGCACTACTTTTGTGTGCCACCATTTACAACTTGACAAATACAACAATAATTGCTTGTTCGCTATTCTTCTTTGCTTACAACGCAGATCTTTTCAACGGCGATCTACAAACCACAATTGTTCTTTTCACTTGCAATGCGTCTTCACACAAGACTGACTGAATTTTTACCACTCATTGCCTGCTTTGTCTTGCCTTTTTATATGCTCACGTAAACAGTCTGATGAAGGTTCTTGAAGTCGAGTGTTTCTTCGCCTTTTCGAAAACTCTGTCGCTACTTAATTGTTGTTTGTGTATTTTGCTTACGTTGTTTGTTGTTGCTTTCTTTTTCTTTCTCCTTTTCTTTCATACCGATATTGTTGGTATACGCAAACAGTTCTCTGGTATACCCAACTCTCGTTTAAGCCGTTCCACTTTTAGTTCGGAGATTTTCATACTAATGTTGTTGGTTTACTTGTAACAAGTCCGTTGTATTTGTTTGTGTAGCTTTTGCATACTTTAATGTTAAACGATGTACACCGTTTCGATTTTCGTAACAATATTCTTATTGTGTTCCTGAAATATACTCATGTTGAAATGGAAAAAGGAAAGAAAAATTGCACAAGTTTGGCACAATTTCTTTGGGCAGCTATTTCAGGATTTTTTAATGCTTTTTTTTGAAAAATTTTTTTAAATTAATTGTTAATCTCTGGGGATTTAATGAATACTTTGTTTGGTAGTGTGTAATTGTCTCTAAAGAACTCTATTTTTCCGCTTTAGAAAATTATTTTTTTTTCAATATTTTTGGTTTTTTCTTCTTATTAATTAAACTAATGCCAGCAGTTTGAAGCTATAGTTGAGATGTGTGATTTAATCTAAAAAAACATGTTAACTACGATCGTAAGAGCGTAATTAAACATTTTGTTTTAAGCGTATAGAGTATCATATGAAATGTCTGTATGTGTCTTAAGTCTTTTGTTTTGATGTGATGGTTTAAAGGTTGATGTTTCTATTCTTTTACAAACTGTTTCTAAATATTTATAATTCATTGAGCATTCATTGAAGTTTATCAGACAAAAACGTACAAACACGTTAAAAAGGCAATAAATGACGTTTTGTTTTATTCACTATTGTTGTTGTTGTGATTGTGCATTCGATTAGAGTTTGAAAATGTTTAAACGTTGGAGAGCCAAAAATAAAAAACGAAGGAAAAAAAATTATAAAATACAACACAATGTTTAACTTTATTTTATCAACATTATATTTGTGTGAGTGTATGTGTATGTATGTGTTTGAGAATTCTTTTGTTTTAAATTTCTTTTTGTAAGCAATAGTTTTTCGTATATGACACTTGCCTTTTCTGTTTTAGCAAAAAAAAAAACACAAAAAAACCACAAAAAAGGAGAAAAAAAAGAAATACAAAATACCTGAAAGAATTTTAAATGAATTTTTGTTCGAAGCTAAGCATTTCGTAGAGTGTTTTGTTTTTGTTTGTTTGTTATTTTTGTTAGCAGGCCTTCAGTCAAATCTGGTCAAACGAAAGTTATGAACACAATGCTAAGCTTCATTGAGGAATCGAATTCCCATACAAAATAAATTTATGAATGCCTAGTTGGCAAGGGAAAACCCTTCGGTTACTTTTTCTTTTTCTATGCTCTACAAGCTCTGCAGGCCTATAGCAAGCAAAAGACAATGGGAAAAATGTTTGTTTGTTTGTTTGTTTATTTGCTTGATTTAAGGCACATTTATTTCTAATTTTTTTCTATTATTGGGTTGGGCAATTCCCAAAGTAGGTTTTATGTTTTATGTATTTGGATTTTGTTCAATAGGTCTCGATTCTTTTCCTTTTTTTTTATTTTTTTGTTTCTTATTCGCCAAATTTATGTTAAAATTTTTGTGTTTTTTTTGTTTTCGAATCGAAACAAAAGAAATGAATTTCTATTGGCAACTTGTTGACCTTAAAAAGTAAAATACTCAACAACAATAAGTGTGTCATATGACTTAAAATACAAACAAAAAAATTTTAATTTCTTTTTAATTTTTTTTCTTTTCGAAGAGATTTTTCGAGTATTTTTTGCCTTTTTTGCCTCTTGTGAACTTGCGATTTTTGGTTTTTTTTTTTGCTTTGAAAGAAAGTGAGTTTTTTTCTTTCTATTTATCGCTTTGATCTTGTCGCGATCACGTTTTAATCGGATTCTATTGTTTCGATAAAATTTTATTTGCTCAGTTTTTAATTTTTTTATTTAAAATTTCAACTTTTTTAAATTAAATTTAAATTTTATTCGATAAATGCTTATAGTGAAACGCTTTTTTCTTTACTAAGTTCTTTAAAACAATAGGAAAGAGAGAGTTTTACTGTTTCTATGACAAATTACCTCAAGACTGCATTAGGGTTTGAAAATTTTAATTTTTAAATATTTAAACAGAATCAATAGATAAGGTTTTGAATTAAAATTTTACAATAAAGGGAGCAGGAAATTTCTTGGTTACATAAGAAAATATTCAGCTTTATTGTGATTAGAAATATGCACTTACAGAGATAAATACATACATAAATGGTGATTACAACCCTTCAGTCAGGATTATGGACCTAGTTTCTCACACAACTTATATTGTGTACGTTAATTTTATAAATGAGTGACGGGACCTACAGTTTAAAGACGATTCCGAACGACAGATTCTTGGGAAACTTTTGCATGGCAATTTTTATTTACTCTCAGAGTTTATGCCAGAAATCTACTGAGAGGAAGTCGCCGAAGAAATATTTGTCATATATCGTTTCGTTGGAGATGCCTGACCTGCGTTTTGAACCGGGGTTTACGTCTAATAAGCCAGCACAACTACCTACTAGACTACGGCGAGAAATCATTCAGCAAATAACCTTTTATTTGTGTGTTTGTATTCAGAGGAAACTGATGCATCGCATTTCAATTAAGGCTGTTACTAATGGCATGGTTTCATCTGATATAGAATAGAATGAGATATTGGCACACGACTGATGTAAATTGTGCAATTTATTAAAATGTCTTGAAATTCATACTATTTAGTGAATCTGCGAATATTGTTGGCAGTTATAATGACGCAACTCTGGCATGTATAACTAAGTTAATCAGCAATTCAAAGAAATTGCTCGAAAAATGAAAATTTGTTCAGATGTACCCGAAACATTTATGTTTTGAACACATTTATGAAGCTTAAACTCATATCAACTGCTTGAGAAGGTAATCCAAAGCATGTTTCAGGGAATGCTATCCACAACCGAATAATATTCAGCGTGTAGTAAAAAAAGAAAAAAGGAAGTTAGAAAAATTATATGCCTTGGTGCCATTAATATTCATGAACTGTCAGAATATACATACGTACGGATAACACGGTGCGACAGTAAAAATACGCTCAGCTAATGTCATAGTGTAAGTTGTGAGTTTTGTCGAGTAGGACTCAAAAATATTTTTTTTATATTTCTTGAATCCTCCAAACTTGTTTTATTTGATAAAACCTTTTTCTTTTAGACTTTACCCACAAATTTATTGATTACACAAACATTTCTTAACCGATGTCCAAAGTTTAAACCTTATTAGAAAGGAGAGGGATGGATCTTTAAAACGACATACACATGTAAATTATAGGAAAACCATTTTCATTTAAACGATGTTAGACTCCACACATAATGGCATCAATAGGTCCTTAAAATGAATTAAAAACTTTGATGATATCTCACGGGCAGTTTATTTTATTTAAATTTAAGGATAGGAAACGCTTAATGAAAGACACGCCATACATATATATATGTATACATACTACTATATATATATGTATATCACTATATATATCACTATATATCTCTATGTCATGTATTATTTATTGAACATTATAATATGTATTGTTTCAACATTTAATTTACAATTAAAAAATAAAAAATGAAAAAAAACATCAAAACGTCATAAGGTCGTTCAATGATCTGAATAACCAGAACTGAATTCAAATTTAACGAAATTATTTCGAGAAAAGAACGTCAATGAAAACAAATCTGAAAAACGCTTTGTTCTACTTTAAATCAAACATTAAAAATCTGAAAAAAAAACAATCAAAAACCAGGAGGGAATTGATCAACAAAAAACAAGATAACAAACGTTAAAAATTATGTGCCAATAGTCTCAAATAATTATTCAAACATATATACATACATATGAATCAAATCATTTTACATTAAAATTCAAGTTGAATCCAAAAAAAATACAAAAAATTTAATTTTAAATCAAAACAAACTATTTTGCACAAAACAAAAGAATATCAAATGCTCTTGTGATTTAATTTATGGATATGGCGTCAATATTTGCATTCTATTTCAACAATTTAAGATGAAAGAAAGGTACAGTATTTTAGGAATTAACATTTAATTCTGTTTTAATTTCATTAATAACACGGTGCGACAGCCAAAATACGCTCAGCTAATGACATAGTATAGGTTGTGAGTTTTGTTGTAGTAGAACTCCAATTTTTTTTTTATATTTCTCGAACCCTTCAAACTTTTCTGATTTGACAAAAATTATTGATTACCCAAATATTTTTTATACCCCATTTACACTACAGCGAAATCTAGTACTTAAGAGATTTCGAGCCAAATCTAGATGATTGTAAGTAGATTTCCCATACAAAACAAAATCTATTTATTTAGTAGATTTCGGCAAAATCTACTCAAAATCTAGTAAAAATAGAAATGTAATTATGTGTTTTGCCAAATAGTACTTAAAAATACAACGCTGAGCAGGAAAAAAATGACATTTCAATTTAAAAACAAAACTAATAAGATAAGTGCGGCAAACATTTTCATGGATTTTAGCTTTAACCTCTTCACGCCCTTGGCCACATAGGTGGACGTTTAATTTTTTATAATCATAATTATAATAATAATAAAAAAACAAAAATTTTATAGTAAGTTATTGGCTACCAAATCCTAGAAGTAAACATTTTACCGTTTGTCTGCACTGATGATATTATTTCCGACGCATACATAGTTAGATAAATAAACAAAAGAGTGAAATAATTCTTCGGCAATCTGTTTTATTGGATTATATCAAGAAACCATTAATATTTGAAAAAATACTATCAGTTATATTTAATATAATAAGTTTTACCATCATACATACATACATAATTGGCCATTACAACCCTTTAGTCGGGATTACTACCTAGTTTCTTACACCACATATGTTGTGTGTGGTAATTTTATACTTGAGTGGCGGAACCTACAGTTTAAAATCGACTCCGAACGACAGATGTTTTGAGAAACTTTTTATGGCAATTTTATTTTACTCTCAGAGTTTTTGGCAGAAATCTGCTGAAAGGCAGTCGCCGTTGAAATATTTTTTTCATGTTTTCGATTTTATGTCTGACCTGGGGTTTGAACCGCGACCTCACGCCTAATAAGCCAACACACAATCTACTAGACTACGACGACAAGTGCATACAATTTAAATAACTTTGTTAAACAGTCCATAAGTTTATTTTTGTAGGAGATGTAGAAAAATACGGACGAACCCTCTATATGTGATAAAAAAAATCATAGGCACAATAGCCCAAAAGGCGATCGTTAAAATTGTAACAGAAAAGTGTGAAAACTTGCAATGTCTTAAGACGCGTAAATGTTAGTCTACAAAATACAGGTAATTTAAATTGAAAACGTTTCTAATCGGCGGAAGATTCCATAGTCTACGTTTCGAATGGGCCTGGACAATGGGTAGATATCAAGTGTGTGTGTGCTTTTGGAGCATTGGAAGAGCAAAATTTGTGTGGTATTTGAAACAATCGATTGAGTCGCTTCAAGTGGTAAACCTTTCTATTGCCCTACGTATATGCCGAAGATTCCAGATGCTACAGATTTCAAAGTGATCTACAGTGTGTCTACAATTAATCTGATTTTATTAAGATCCGAAATCCTCACGATGTTAAATTGCACACCACAAAAATTAGGTTAATTACATATATCAACAGATAAATTGTTTTTCATTATTATAAGTGGACAATAAGGTGTTAAGCTAAAGGGAAGATCATCCTACTGGTAACTTTTAAACTTAAGTTTATGTTTGAACTTGCCATACATATATATTAGTTTCAATATGGCAACTTCAAATATAAACAAAGTGACCAAATACAATAAAATCGTTGCCACTGCGTTTAAAAAAAACTTATTCAATTGAGCAATGTTATCGACATTGTTCCGGCATTGCCATATCTTTATTAATAAAGTTAACTTTATTTTATCTGTAAGTTATAATAACGAAAATAAGTTAAAGCTGACTTTAAAGTTCACTTTAGCTAAAGTTACCTTTAACCAAACCCAACTTTAACGGCGTGTTGTAATAATGGTCCTAAGAACTACAAAAGCCGTCTGTGTGTTTATGTCAAACATGCAGTCAAAGTCAGCATGTATATTGGCATTTAAAGTTAACTTTAGCTAAAGTTACTTTTAACTAAACATAACTTTAACGGCAAATTGTAATAATGGCCCTAAAAAGGCTTTGTAACTATTTTGTAGTACAGGCTTCTGTTGGACTTAATATTCGTAAATATAAAAGGAATCGTTCGAATTTACATTCCATGTTCTGACTTTAGGTCATCAGTGTGGGATATGTAGCCGTCAGGGGGTCTGATTAATTGCAATGAATATTGAATTCAAAAGTAAAGAAGAATACACATAAATTAGTTAAGAAAACAAAAATAAAGTTGGAGTTATTCAGTTCAATTATTTTTACAAGATTTTGAATAAAATTTAAAACTTAAATTGTTATTACTTTAGTGCCATCGAAAATTTCACTATGAAAGTCATGACTTAAAACATTAACAGGAGTTATAATGTCATTTGCAGCAATTACTTGTAGTGTGGGCAGCCTGATGTACCATTTAATTTAATTGAAGTGTGATCATATTTATTACTAGAATTGCTTCCACTTTCCTTTTGACACTTTTTCTTTTCAAGTCAATATAACGGTTATTCAAGTTTCATATTTCGTAATTATGAAGAATTCATAAACAATAAAGAAATTTCACCTTAAAAAAACAAATTACACTTTCATTACTTAACAAAAGTGAATCATGTCACACACTTGAACAGTTAGTGTGTGTGTGTTTTATTTTTATTTATTTTTTTTTATTTTTTGTTTTGTTTAAATATCTACAATATATTGTAATACTTACAGCAATAATAACAGAAAAAAAGAGAAGTTCAGCACTTAAAAAATAATATAAATTTCGCTTTCATTTTTCATTACTTAACGGTTGGCCAAAACAAATAAAACAATCGTACACATTGAAATATTTTTTTTGGTTTTTTTTTAATGATTTTATCTTTTTTGTTTTTATTATTGTTGTTGTCGTTGTTTTTGTTATTGACAAAGTAACACAATAATATCAATTTGAATAATAAAACTTGGGGGCAGCTGCTAAGGCTTATAAAATGACGCACACTCTGCTTATGATAATTTCTGAAAACAAAAACAAAAAAAAAAATATTGATTTTCGAAACAACAACAACAATAAAGAATTTATTCATATATTTTCGTTATTTTAATTTTTTTTTTCATTTGCTTATTTTGTTTATTTAAATTTTTAACACTTTTTTTGTTTTTGTATGTGTATAACGGTTTATTGAATATTTATTTCATAACATTCTGTTACAGAAAATAAGACAAAAAAAAAAAAAGAAAAAGAAAACGTATACATTTTTGCTTTTAAACTTTTTTTATATTTTTAAATTTTTTAAGCAATTTTTGTAAGAAACAAAAATTTTTATTTTTTTTTTGCCTTGAATTCGGTTCTTTATTTTCTAAATGCATGTGTCTTAAGTCTTTTGATTTGCTTCATTAGTTTTGTTATTATTTTATGGCATATTGACTAACATTATTATTTATTTGCTCTTTTTAATTTCTTTTTCTCCTTTAGTTTTTGTAATATTTTTATTCTATTTTTTTTTGTACAATTAATTGTTATTAATTATATTAGATTTGTTGTTATTGTAATTGTAATAATTTGTTATAATTTGTTATAATTGTTGTTTGTGTTGGGTTTTTGCTTAATGGCTTTCGATTGTTACTTTTTGTTGTTGTTGCTGTTGTGTTGTTGTATTATTTAAAATATTTTTTTATTTCGTATTTTTTACCGCAACCGCAATGACTGTTTCAAAGACACACATTAATAAAATGGATTCTGAGTGAAGACTAAACCTACAGAACTCGTACTGACATTAGTGTGGCTAACAAAAATTTTTTTCTTCTGCTTCTGCTTCTTCTTTGAAATTGTTTTCGTACATTTTTATTTTTTTTCTTCTTCTTCTTCTTTTATAAGTAGTTGTTGTTGTCGTTTATATTATCGTTTCCTCTCTTTTTGTAAGCGACGACAGCAATAACTGTGTCTACAACGACAACGATAACGACGACGGCGATGATGACGATGACGATGACAACGACAACGACAACGACATTAAAGAAATTTTTAAGTTTTCTTTCTCTAAACTAGTAGTGGTAGTAATAGCTTAAGTAGTAGTTGTATTAGTAGTTGTAGTAGTTGTTGTTGTTGCGGCTCAGTCTATACCAGTAACGTTGCATGACGACGTATATACATAGGAAAAGAATTAAATCAAAGAACGTTGTATTATACAATATAAACAACAACAACAACAACAAGTTTTATAAAAACAACTTTGAAATCTACAGTCAGCTTGGTCCACATGTAGGTTACTCTACACGAAAAATATATTTTCCAATATAATATGATTCTTCAATTCCTTATATTATAGCGACATAAAGATGTCATAAAATATGCTTAAAATTTGATAGAATCCAGCAAAACCTGTAAATTTGTATTAGAATTCATGCTTCTTGATTAGAATGAATATTTAATCTTCCAAAGTCTTCAAAAGACTTCACTCTTAAGGATCCAGGCTGGATTAACAGTAATTAAGGGAACATTATTTAGAAAAGATTTTAGATTTTTTATGTGCTAGTTTCAACACGGGCTTATAATTGAATAGCTTGATGATTTGCTGATTGACAATAAGTAAGTAATTTTAATTCTAATTCTTGCCTGATTAATTTGGAATCCAAAGACATTTCAGGTTTAAATATAAGATTTTTTAGCCTTTAAATCATCAATTTTTTTCATTTTAATATCCACAAATAGATGATATTGATTGTAAGTGTAAGGCACGCTAGCTTCTCTGAAGAACGATTTCCCTCTGTGGCATCGTTTGCGGTTATTGAGTTCGTAAGTTCTTTCGCATGGATAAGATACAGCATACGTAAGAATGTAACCTTGAGAGCCTTTTTCCATACCTGAACTGCAAAAATTTTTCTTCAATTTTAGGCTTTAGTAGACTGTTATAAGCTTGTGTGGCGTGTAGAAATATTAAGAACTCAAAAGCATCTTCAGTGACATTTACTATTCTATACAACTATTCAACTGTATAATGTTTTCTCGAAAATTAGATTGTCAGATAAATTTTGACTCTGGGTGCCTTGGTAGTCTAATGGAAAGTATGTTAGACTACTAGCGTGAGGGTCCTGGTTTCGATTCACACTAGAGACTCTGGTATGTTCCACTACACCGAGCATATGGTCGAAGATACTTAGCTTGTATGTATATAATTAAAATATAATTTGTTATTGTATTATAATTAATAAATTAATAAATAAATAAAATAAATTTTGACTCTACAATTTACATTTAGTGGGTCACTCTTCAGGTTTTCATAAAAAAACATAGTGTCTATAAATACTTGCTTTTATGATGTTTGTTCAAAATATAAGCATTTCCGAGGTTAGAAAATCACAACCTAGAGACTTTCTGATTTTTACATCTTTCGCTTGACATGGCTTGTTGCAATTACTAACTGTATACGGATTATAAGCTGTGAGAGAATATTTCATTGGTAGTTGTTCCTGACCAAGTCTTATCAGGATTTTTTACATTGGATTTCTTAAACTGTTGATTTATAACTCCGATTAAAAGGTGTTACAAACATTATCATGAACACAATACGTATTTAAAAAGTGGGTGACTATTCTGGAAGTCGCCGTGGTTTAGTAGGTAGTGTGTTGGCTTATTACACGTGACGCCTCGGTTCAAACCCCAGAACAGACATGCCCAACTAACCGAAATATGACAAAATACTTCTTCGGCGACTTCCTCTCACCAGATCAAATAAAAAGGAAGAATAAACGGTAGCTAAAATAAAATTGTTCTCAAATATTTTAAAATTACACTGGGCAAAAAGAAATATTTTTTTTAACGTAAAAATGAATATGTTTTATTTTTAATTTTAATGATCCTGTCATAGATGATTACAATCAACACTTAATTTATCCAAAAAGCTTACAAATAGTTAAAGAATGTAATAAAAAAATTGTATTTTAATTCATTTCCACACTGTCCTTCAAAATTGATGTGTATGCTACTGAGTGATTGTCTTGTTATCGTGAAATTTAAAGATCAAACTTGGAATAATTTTTTTTAATAAAATATTAACTTTAGAAGACAATGTAATGCGACAAACAGAACGATGAACTTAACGATCAACCATTCAAATAACATGTCCAACGCATACACAATAGAGAACAACTAAAAAACTTTAAGGAATCAATGAAGCTTCAAAACGCTCACTCGTTTCTCGTTTACGTGTGTATGTACATACATAGACCGCAAAAAAAAAGTAAAAAAACATAACAAACAGAACAAAAAAATTATAAAAATAACGTCAGCTGAGTTTAAATTAAAACTGAGAGCTGGGTAGTGAGAGAGTGTGAGAGAGAAACTTATTGTAAAAAAAAATCGTATAGAAGGAGAGTATCGCCTTTAAGAATGTCAAGTGATGTCGTTTTCATTTCATTTTGTTTATTAAGAGTGAATTAACGAAAAAAAAACTAAAACAACGTATTCTGCCTATGAGAGCGACGACGTATGCTTAGAGCAACTGCTCTGCTAGCGTTGCGACTGCTGTTGTTGATTTTTAAATGTGATAACAATTTAACATTAACACTGTTAAATCTCTTAACTTAACGGTGAAATGTTAAAAATGCTTTTTTAAACTAAAAACCAACAACAACAACAACAACAAAAGAAGAAAAATAAAACAAGTTTAAAATAAGTTTCTACAAGATGTTCTTCTATGTTTTGTTTTGTTTTTGTATAAATAAAATATTCTTGCTGCTGTTGTTGCTGTTGTTGTTAAGAGAATTTCTAAATGAAATGCTTGATTTGAAAAAATTAAAAACAAAAAAAAATCGAATTTTTTGTTTTTTTTTAAATTATTTTTTGTATTTCAATTCTATTATTGTTGTGTTCTTTTAAGTTGAGTGACTGGCTGGGAGGTTATCTTTTTCCTAAAAAGCAGCAGCAACAACAGCAGCAGCCGTTAAACATCTTGAGAACAATAAATTTTTTAATGTTTTTTCTGTTATTTTTTTATTTTTTTTTTTAATTTTTTTTAAGATTTTTAAGATCAACAGCAACGACAATAAAAACAAGATGTTCTCAGTAATGTTAATGAGTCCATTATTATCTTAAACGCTGGTTTGTTAGCCAAGAAGCAAAGGAAAAGTGAAATGAATTAATTTTGCTTCTCTAAACATTATTAAACAGAATAAAAAACGATTTTTTTTGTTTTTTGCTTTCGAACTTTTTAAGAAATATATTCAGTAAAAAGGGTTTGGTTTTTAAACTTTTTAAAGTTTTTGTTTGGCCGTGTTTTTTTATTATTTTTTTTTTTTGCTTCTTCTAATAATATCTTTTACTGATAAGAAGAAGAAAAAAACTGTCTACAGATTTCTCATAGCATTTAATTTTATGAAGAAAAAGAAAATTAAAATTTTTATTTTTTGAATTTTATTTCATTTATTTTTTTCTCATTGTGAGAACCGTTTTTTTTTCTTAAATTCTATTCTTTCTCCTTTTATGTTGCTATTGTTGTTGTTGTTGTTTTACAACACTTTATGATTTATTTTAATTAAATTCTTACCTTTAGTTTTTTAATTGTAAACCCGGTAGTTTTGGCGTCGTGTTAACCACAAAATAAAGAAGATTTTCTCTGAAAGCAAAACAAAAAATTGAATACTAAATACTCGTATACAGCCACTGGTGTTATATAATTTGTGTATAAAAAAAAGTAAGGAGGCAAATAGAATTTAAAGTTTATAATTTATGGTTTGTGTTTACAGCTTAAGTCTTTTGTTTAAAGTCTCATCTTTCTCTATAATTAAACGTCGAAGAAAATCCAGTAACAAAGGCGAACATAAAAAATGTAAGAAACCGTTTTATTTTATTACTTAAGTTTAGGATTGAAATATTAATTTTACAGCTTTCTGAAATTTTAATATTTTTTTGGGTGACATTTTTTCTTTTTATTTTTGAAATATGAACTCCGATACTCTTTTATGGGGTTGAGTATTATAATTTTATTTGGTTTAAATGCAGTCAAAATAATCTGATTCTTTGATTCTATTAAGGCCACATAATGTTTACGTAAATATTCGAGAAATAATTGAGTTTTAAATCGTTAGTGTGGGAATGCTTTGTTTCATTTATCCAAAACACTGAAAATTTGGCAATGAAGGGAATAGTTTGGTATGTGACTTGCTATCCATTAAAACAAAAAACCGAAAATAACAAAATCTTACTCCAAAAGTTTTTTTCTAAAGGAATTGTTGTTTCTTGGCATGAAAAGTTTTTAAAGCTACTGAACTGTCTGCTATTGTCACTTAGCGTTGAGTTACATACATAACATACACAATTGGTCACTACAACCCTTCAGTCAGGATTATAGACCTAGTTTCTCACACCACTTATGTTGTGTGCGTTAATTTTATACATGAGTGGTGGGCGCCACAGTTTAAAGTCGACTCCGAATGACAGATTTTTGAGAAACTTTTTCATGGCAGTTTATTTTACTCTCAGAGTTTTAGCCAGAAATCTGCTGAGAGAAAGCCGCCGAAGAACTATTTTTTCATATTTTCGTTTTGATGTCTCACTTGGGGTTTGAACCGTGGCCTTGCGTCAAATAATCCAACACACTACCTAACAGAATAGAATTGTCGTTGTTGACATTTGAGTTGTCAAATATCAACAGAAAGTGTTCGGTTGATTGTATTATGCTCACTAAACACACTTATAACAGTGCTGCATTTTAAGTTTTACTCAATATTATAACAATTTGCGTATTTATTGCGCAATAATTAATTGAAAATTTATATGAAATATTGAGCTCAATAATGGCGTTTATTGCGATTTACGCAATAAAGGTGCATATCTGAACACCGTATTATTCCAACATAGTGCGATATTATATCCTGAGTGTTGGTCTTAAAAGAAAAAAGTAAAAACTTAACAGCAATCTCAAACTGGTCATCAAATAAAAAACAATAACAATAATTGCTACACACTACCGTGTCTTTCCTTTTTCACGTAACTTTCTTCCCGGCATTCCTGAGTGTTGGTCTTTAAAAAGTTTAATTTTTGTTAAAAAAAAAAACAAAGGAGGGGTAATCTAATTGCAAACATTCTTTGTATAAAACCTCGCTATTTAACTATGACTTCAATCAGAGCTTAGTAAGAGGCTAAGAACTTTCGTCTTTGCATGACAGAGCAAGGCAAAGAATCATGAGATTCTCCGCTCATCCATTGTTTCTGAAGAAAACATTTAAGGGAATACCGAGTATATCGGCTGAGGTACTTGTAACGTCTAACATATTAGATATTGTGAGCTCTGTTCTAGCTGTACATTATTTGACGATGTTATGATATATAACTTAGAATAATTCTAAATTTCCCTGGGAAAGGTCCGCCATTCATCAACAGGCATGGACATCGAAGTGACATTCTTAAAGGACTTGAAGACATTGTGGCTGCCTGTTGCTCAACTTTAAATATAACATTCACCTGGAATATACCACAGCTTTCAGGCAGCCTTTACGAAAACCTAGTGTATACCACATTATGTCAGACCATAAGTCCCTTGTTGAAATTATAAAATGAAATTATATAGTCGTCGTAAATATGTTCACAGCTTTCCAGATTTGTAGTAGTAGTAGTCAACTTAAGCAAGGAATTAATTGCATCAAGCTTTGGTGTTACTAACCGGAATAGCGAAGGGAAGCCAAATGAGTACAGCAAATTAGACTAGTCGATAATGAAAGAAATATTTGTAAAACGCTCAACAAACGCAAGGAAGTTTCATTACAACTCTATAAAGGCATGACAACGTTCCACTTCCTTGCCCTCTGTAGTAGAAGTTAGGGCCGAGAATTTTCCCTTTTGGACAAGATGAGTTGAACGTTGTTGAAGATCAGATCATCATCATCAATCTTTTTAAGGCTTGAATTCACCTACAGGAATAGGTCTGCAGGTCCAAACCAAACCAACTCTGAGAGAGTAAATAAAATAAACCAGCCATGAAAAGCTTCTCAAAAATCTGTCGTTCGGAGTCGACTTTAAATTGTAGGTCGCGTCACTCATGTATAAAATTAATACACACACAACACAAGTGGTGTGAGGAGCTATGTTGTAATCCTGACTGAAGGACTAATTTATGTATGTATGTATTACATCCATCAACATGCTTAAAATGTTAAATTCTAATTAAAAGCTAAAACAAGCAGCTTAAAAGAGATTTTAAATAATTTCTGATGGGTTTTCTTCATTTGGTAATTGTAGAAGAGAGATTTTAAGTAATTCAATTAAATAAAATTTCTTTTTTGTTTAAAATTATTTTTATTTACTTATTTGGTTGCTTGATGGCCAATATTTAAAGTAAAAACATTCTAATTTGATGACAAGTGAGCAATTTAGGCACGTTTGTATGATAAAGTCAAACAAACGAAATTAAAATATCAGCGAATGTGACCGCAAAGGAAAATATTTCACAAACGCATGTATGTAAGCGCATGGCAGAGGCAATAAAATAAAATGTTTCTTTGTTTTGTTTTTTTTTTTAATAATTTTTTTTATTTCAATTTCTTTTGTTTTTCTTTTTCTGTTGGTAAGAAGAAAAAAAAAAAACCAACAAAAATAAACTCTTAACCTACTTCCGCAGCGGAAAGCACGTAAATTGAACGGTTTTTTCTTTAATTTTTTTTAATTAAAGTTTTTTTATTTTTGAAATTAAATTTTTATTTTTATTTTTTGCATTGAAATTAAATTATTTGATGTTTTGTCGTAAATGATTACATACTTTAATGCAAATAATTGTTTGTAAAACTGTAAGACAATGCAAGACAGACTAAATAAATGTCAGTATGAAAATTGTCTAGGAAGATAACGAACTAATTTATAGACTAAGAAGACCAAATAGACACGTACTACACACACGCAGAGTAAATTTGTCTTGAAGTATACATTTAATGTTGCTTGATTCGATTCGAATTCGAATTCGATTTCGGGCGGTATTGAAACGTAATTTATTTTTCATTTTCATTTACCGATTGCTGATGGCAATTTTAATTTAATTTTTTTTTTCATTTGCAGTGTTTCAATGTTCGCAGCAGTGTTTCCATTGATGATGAATTTTTCTTTGTTTCCACAAAAGAAAAAAATAAAGAAACAAACATAATCAATAAATTTGTAACTCTGGTGTGTGGTATTATTTGATTTCTTATAATGAAAATGAAAGGTTTTGTGTAGAAGAGAGAAAAAATTAAAAAAAAAACACACACGAACAATGCCAACATGTTTAAGAACAACAACTACAAAGGGATTGTAACGAAATAAGAAGAGAAACAAAGCCAATTTATAATGGCCTGACAATAATGATTATAATAATAATTATACTGATGATGTCGATAATGATCATAATAATGATTCTTAAAAACAAAGCGAAAAATTTGAGTGAGTAACACTCTAACAAAGCAATTGCAACTGAAGAAGGCTTTTAAAGTTCAAAGTGATGCTACCAAATCGTTTTTTTTTCGTTTTGTTTTTTTTTGTATACCATCACCAAGCAAATAGTTGTTGCTACGAACTACCACCACCAGCAGCAGTAACAGCAGTATAGCATTAGCAGCGGCAAAGGTTGTTGTTGCAACTGCAAAGCCGACTATCATTTGATGCTTGTCTGTATACTCGTATGCAAGTCTATAATTTTTTGTTGTTATTGTTATTTGTTTTTTTGTTTTGTTTACAAAGTTCAGGATTATTCATCGTTTTTACCCGAAATTGCAAAACTCATTGTCTGGTATTTATTTGCTTTTTTTTGAAATCTGTTTCAATTCATTTGTTTGTTTGTCTATTTGTATGTCTGTAAGTTTACTTGGCTATGTGTTTGCTTGTTAGTTTGCTTGTTTGTTTTGTTTCTTTTGTATGACATGCAAAGTTCTTTTTCTATATTTATACGAACAATTGTGTGATCCAGAAGGAGGCAACATTTATAGCAACAGCAACAGCAGCATCGGTATCATCGTCATCATCAGTATCGGCAGCGGTAGTAGAAAAATACAACAACAAAAAGGGGTTACTTACTCGTATTTTCAATTTTCCTTACAATTGTTATTATTTCACTCTGATGCTACATTTAATTGAAGGGATTTTGTTCTTCAACTTGGCTTCTATCTTTTCTTTTGTGTGTATTTTTTGTTGTTGTTTGTTTTGTTTTGCTGTAATGCGCCCATTTATTATAGAAAAAGGATTTCTCTTATTGTCATTGTAGCTGCCTTTTGTGTTTTCAGAATGAATTGTTTAAATAAATAAAAAAAAAACACAAAATAAAAATTAAAACAATCACGTTTACAATATGGGCCATTCCATTAATTAGAATGCAATTATAATAGGCACCTATAATAATAAAAATAAATTATTAAGGGCCATTGATTACAACTTGCCGTTAAAGTTGGGTTTAGTTAAAGGTAATTTTAGCTAAAGTGAACTTTAAAGTCTCCCTTAACTTTTTTCGTTATTAAAACCTACAGATAAAATAAAGTTAACTTTTTCAAAAATATGGCAGTGCCGGAGCAACTGTTCAAATTAAACAAGTTTTCTTTTTTTGTTGTATTTGCTCTTTTTGTTTATATTTGATGTTGCAATATTGAAAATAATATGTACTATGTATGGCTAATTCAAATATAAACTTAACTTTAAAAGTTCAAGGTAGGATGATCCTCCCTTTAGCTTAAGGCTTACTTCTACCTTATTGCCCACTTATAATAATAATAAATAATTTATCTGCACGTTTAAATCCTCCCTTTTGTTAACGGCAAAGGTCGTTCTGAAGCCTATATTTAGAGATTCGTTGTGTTCATTTCATTTTTTTCATTTCCTTGTTAGAATATCAGTCCAAAAACGAAGGTTATACTAAAAACGAAAGTCTTTCTTTGTTTTCAGTGCGGCAGAATACATCATGCGAAATACTGTAGCTGGACATTAGCTGGCATTTAAATCTATTTGCTGTTCAGCACCATTGCCCAGTAGCGTTGCCATTTGCCAAGTTTTCCCTTTTTTCCAAGCTTTTTTAGATGCAAAAAGTTTTCATTAAATTTGTTTCTAACAAAATAAGTTTTTTCAATAAATTATGAAATAAATGATAACATGAGATATTTACTCCCATGCAAGCAAAGAAACCCTAATAGGCGAAGTAACAGAGGCATTGGTCTCTGCTATGTTCTTTTAGAATTTTGGTACCTTCGTAGAACCATACCTGTTAAGTAATGATTAGTAATCGTAATGATTAGTAATTTGATTACTTTTTTTTGAATGGTGAAATAATGATTACAATTACGATTATTTTTGGTTAAAATAGTTAATAATTGATTACGATTACAAAATAATCAAAAAAGAATCAGGATTACTGGCGATTAGTCTAATAATCAAAAAGAATCAAAAGTAATCCAAAAGTAATCAATTTATTTTCAATAATTACTGTGAATTCTTTTTGAATATTTGAAAAGAATCAGAAAGAATTATTAAAAAAATTTTGATTACTTTTGGATTACTTCTGAATATTTGAAAATAGTCAAAAAGAATTATTTAAAACAATTTGATTATTTTTTAGACTACTTTTGATTCTTTTTGATTATTAGACTAATCGCCAGTAATTCTGATTATTTTTTGATTCTTGGGTAATCGTAATCAATTAGTAATTCGAAAAAATTGTTCATAGAATTATATAATCATTACGATTCTTTTTAAAAAGTAATGTAATTGATTACTAATCGTAATCGAAATTTAACAGGTATGCGTAGAACACAAGTTTTTTTTTTTTCTTTTTTTTTATAAAAAAGTTTTTTTTTTCCAAAAGTAAACTTTTTTTTAAAAAGAATTACTGGCAACGCTGCATCACTCACTTATTTTTGACAACCAGTAAATGGCACATTATCAACACACATACTCTGAGTATAAAAATATGAAGAGTTTTCGAAATGGAGTCACAGCCTTTTAATATTGGACAACGGACAACACACTACCTACTAGACCACGGCGCATTTAAAATATGCAATTTAAAAACTTTTTGCAAAATTTCGATCTTCACGCTTACTTACTTAATTGGTCTTCACAACACTTCAGTCAGGATTACGATCTAGTTGTGTGTGTTAATTTTATACATCAGTGGCGTGGCCTACAGTTTAAAGTCGACTCCGAACGACAGATTCTTGGGCAACTTTTTCATGGCAATTTAATTTTATTCCCAGATTTTTACAAGAGTTTCTTTATCCTTCATTTTGTTCGACATGTCTGGACTGGGGGTTTGAAACACGCTCTCACAACACACTACCAACCTATTTAAATGAAACAAAGCGTGTTTCGAACATCATGGAAATTTTTTTCATTCGTTTGAAGGAACTAATCTTGTTGTAATGTTTGGAAGGATTTTATACTTGAAAAGTCCGCTACGGCTTCTTTTTGTCCACTTTGACGCATAAATCAGGCTAAATTTTACCAGACAATAATACGGCATCGCCGTAATCTAGTAGGTAGTATGTTGGCTTATGAGACGTAAGGCCACGAACCCCAAATCAGACATCAAAACGAAATATAAAAAATATTTCTTTGGCAACTTACACTCAGCAGATTGCTGGCAAAAACTCTGCGTGAAAATAAAATTGCCATGAAAAGTTTCTCAAAAATCTGTCATTCGAACTGTAAAAATTAATGCACACAACATGAGTGATGTGAGAAGCTAGGCCGTAATCCTGCCTGAAGGTTTGTAACGGCCAATTACGTATGCTATGTAGTACTTTCACTATGAATTTGCACGTATTGGATGAAGTAACCTCAAAACCGAACCGATAAAAGACATGGTAAAGACAATGAAATCTTTGAAGCTAAAAGAATTTCATATTAACCCGAAAACTAATTAATTGCCTATTCAGCTATTAAACATATTTTAGTTACATTTTATGGTATGATTCATATCGTTTAATTTGATCCATGGATGCCCTGGTAGTCTAGTGGGTAGTGTGCTAGCCTATTAGCTTGAGGGTCGTGGGTTCGATTCCCACCAGAGACTCTGGTCTGTGATACTATACCGAGCATATGGTCAAAGTTACTCAGCTCGTATATAATTAGAATATTATTTGTAATTGTATTGTAATTAATTAATAAATAAATAAATAATTTGATCCATAAACCTGGCATATATTACGTTGAACAATATTATTTCGGCTCACAGTACCATATAACAAATTCATTCTGTTTTCAAGAACGGTAGAAATGTCCTTGAACTCTAGATGTACGTTTCTGGCTACTTCATAGAAATTCCCAGTGCACTGTTGTCACAATTATTCATAACGATCCAATAGTTAAGATCGATAAACTTCAGTCTTATTTTGACATTCTGAAAATGGTTCACGAAATAGGGACTATCAGCGAATGGACGCAAATGTATGCATGTTACGTTAGACCTGATGAGAGAAATATTTCGGAAAGTACAAATCTTCAAGGTCCATACATACATACATACATAATTTGGTCATTACAAACCTTTAGTGAGGATTATGACCTACGATTACGACAGTGATGTGATACACTTATGGTGTTGTGTGGTAATTTTATATTATGAGCGGCAGGGCCTATAGATTCTTAGGAAACATTTCATGGCAATTTTATGCCAGAAATTTACTGAGAGGAAGTCGCCAAAGAAATATTTTTTTGTATTTCGTTTTGTTTGAGACGTCTGACCTTTGATGTCTTTAAAGTTCATGTTTCACGTAAAAGTTATGTTAAAAGTTTTGCAAAGCTAGATCGCTGATTGACTTGTAGGCTTCACATTGCCTAGCGCTGCCTGAGAGCCAGAATAGATTTGGTTACATGATACCCACCTCGGTGGTACAGCAAGAACTTCTGACATTAACTAAACTCCATAGAAGGCAGTTCCATATCCGTGGTTTTATTTCGGATGAAAAACTCTGCCTAATTGATCGTGTTTTCAAATACTCTGGCACACCAACTATTAAACTCCGACAGACATATCCGTCTTAGTGATATGATATGTTACATAAGTTATTATTTATGCTCGTACATAAATATATAAACACTTACATACATACATATGTATTTAAAATTTTAATTATTTTCGATTTTGATATTTCGTTTTTTTATTTAAGAACCCATACAGTTGATTTAAAGTGTTTTTAATAAAGGAAACTGGGATTAAAAGTAGGTAAAAAAGAGAAGAATCAAATCTATTTTGTTGACATTTCTTTACTGCCTGCAACAGCATCAGTTCAGAAGAAGAAGAAGAAGAAAAAACGAGATATTTTCTTAAATTAATATCAGTGTCTTGAGTTTTTTTCTTTTTTGCTTTAACACAATGCCAGAAATCAAAAAGTGCAAACGTTTGTCTTCAGGCAACACAAAAAGAAAAAGAGCCAAAAATATGTTTGGTTTTTAGCTTAAAATGGCAAAATAAATGAATATTTTTGGAGCGCGTAGCATCACATCACGTTTCACGAATTCGCGGTAAGCATGTACCACAACAAAAAAAAAATACTAAAAAGTATACAAGAACAACAAGTAACAAATCTTAAAGAAGAGTTCAAAAAAAAAAAAAAACTGAAAAATACAAAAAGGCATCAAAAAAAAAAAAAAATCTACAGCTTCAAGCAACTTTTGGCCCAAAATACTAGTGGAGGTATTTCTTTTTCTTTTTTTGTTTGGCAAAATCGAAACCACCAACAGCAAAAAGACGTTTAAAATTTTGCTTTAATATTCTAAACAAAATCTTCTTTGGCCGAAGACCAAAAAATAAAAAAGCCAAACACAGAACAAAAAAAGTACCTTAAACAAGAATATAGGACCAGAAATCAATTTGATTATGAACACTTTTGGTTTTTCTTTGGGGGTTTTCTGTGTAGTTTTGTTTGCCATCAGACTAGAAAAAGTGTCCTTTTTTTCTTTGCAAGTGCCTTTTCATTGTTTGTAAAAGTTTCATTTACTCTTTTTTCACGACAATTCTATTCAGTTACTTGGCTTAAAAGTTTCTGTGTTTTTTTTCAGGCTTCTCTTCTTCATTTCAGTTGTTTTTTTTTATTGTTTTGTGTGATATTTTTGTCAGACAATGGTAATTGTGGTTAAATGTGGGATTTACATGACTTTAAAGAGAAGACAACAACAACAACAAACAACAGCATTTACTAACTTACTTACTTACTTACTTATTTTTACAAACAAAAACCAATCTCGGCAATATTTATTTATTTTTTTTTATTATTTTTTATTTTTATTTTTTGCTTCTTGTTGTAGTATTTTTATTTTTTTGGGTGTGCTTTCGATGTTCTTGTCATTCATGTTAAAGCGCCAAAACTCTGCTTTTAAAAGAAAATAAAAGCCCTGTGTAAGCATTTACGCTTAGAAAGGAAAGTAAACAGTGCAAAGCGAAACTAAGGCCAATAACAAATGCCGATTAATAGCTTTAGAAAGGCGAAAAAACGAAAAACCGAAAAAAACAAAAATCAATCAAGTTTGTGTCTTAAGTCTTTTGTTATTATTTAAGGTAGAATTTGTACGTACATAAGGAACATTATGAAAAAATTTCAATACAAATAATTATTCTTTTTTAGGAGAAATTTAAAATTCTTAATCTTACGGATTTGAAAAGAAAAATACTTTTTTTCTGTTTTTTGCTTTAATAATACTATGCGACAAAATAAAAAAAAAATGAAATACACCCAGCTAACGACATACAGGCATGTCACAGATTCCGATCGGAATGGTTTTGATTCCGTATATGCAATTCCGATCGATTTTGTTTTAGTTTCTTGAGATTCCAAATGATTTTGTTCATTCCCAAAAATTATAAAATTGTTGCTTTTCAAATAAAGTATGGCAGAAAAAAAAACATAATTAGTGAATAAAAAACAGAACCAAAACAAAAGAAGAAAAAAGGCTTTAATGAAAAAATTTTAATTCAAATCAAAAAAATAAAAAAAATGAAATATGAAAAATCCCGGGGATATCAATTTTTGCTGTTGTTGAAGCCAGTAGACGACAAATCGTTGTTGAATTTTCTTTCGTTCATCGTTTATGTTGCCACCGCTTAAATTTGTTTTATTTAATAAAAATTTGATCTCAAAATATAACGTGGCAATACTTCGATGAAAAAATTTTTTTTTTCTCAGCAAGTTTACATAATTAAATTCCTTAAGCATAAATATTGCTACGTTTTTACCTTTTTAAAAACGTTTAAATATGAGTTTATTAATTGCAAACAAAGTAAAAACAAATATGTGTTTAATTTCAGTTCAACTCTCTTTATTCTTTACACTACTATTGTGTCACACCGTATACAACTTAACGACACAACAATAATAATCTGTTTATTCACTTTACTAGTTCAGACAAGTATTCACTGGATCTTATTTTGTTCACACGCAACTTCACACAAGGCTGACTGAATTCTCACTGACCACTGCCTGTTTTGTCTTGCCCTTTTATAGTCCGACACAACCAGTCTAACGAACATTCTTGAAGTGGAAGGTTCTCGCTCTTGCCTTCTCGAGAACTCTATTGCTAGTACATTATTATTTATGTACCTTGCTTACGTTGTCCATCTCTTTTTGTCACATACATGTTGTTGTTGGTACCAGGCGCAACCAGGTTAGTGTGTATTTGTATCGTGTGGCTTTTGTTTATCGTTTTTGTTGTTAAACGATATTAGGTCGTTTCGATTTGCGTAACAATATTAACTAAGTACTTAGTGTAGGTTTTCTAATATATATAATTTATAAAATATACCATTTTGTCTTTCAGTTTGACTAAGTTTTATGAATATTTTTCTTTAATAAATCATCAAAAATATCAAAACCAATTTGAAAATTTTAAGTGACTTTTCTAAAGACTTGACTTTGACTTGAAATCACTTTCGATCGGTATTGCGTTCTGTGACATGGCTGATAGTGTAAGTTATAAGTTTTGTCGAGTAGAACTCAAAAATATTTTTTTTTATATTTCTCGAACCCTTTCAACTTGTTTTATTACACAAGCATTTCCTACCAATGTCCAAAACTTAAACCTTTTTAGAAAGGAGAGGAATGGGTCTTTAAAACGATATACATATATATATTATTTGACTTAATATTCTATGAGGTTTGATGAGGTAAACTTATCGAATTCGAGTTTTTTTCATATTTTTACAAGTTTGCCCATTCATAGTAGCACACTTTCAGGAAAAATTATGAAGTAAGTGATGACATTCTGCAAGTGAAGAGATTGACACTTCGTTTGATCAAATCGGACAAAAATTACCGTAATTATTATTTAAAGAGTCTAACAGTCGAGTTATATTATTCGTATATATACTTTTTTAAATGAAATCTTATCCAATTAACTTTCAGTTCAAAAATTTTCAGAATTTTTGATGAATCTTGATTGTTTATCGAAAAATGTGTGAATTTCACATTTGAGTGACCACCAGAAGTTGGCCAATGTTTGCGCAAAGAGAAATAATAATATTTACAAAAAACACAAATATTAGACGACTTCTGGTATTTGTGCAAACGTAAATTGTTACATTTTGCGATTAACAAGCAATCTCCATCAAAATTTTTGAAAATTTTTTAACTGAAAGTTCATTTGATAAGATGACATACAGTGGACTGCGAAAGTCTTAGTACTCCAATATATTTTGACAATTACATAAATTTTAACCAACAGTTTGTATAAAAAATTAAGGTTTTTAAATTAATTTTATTAATTTATTTCTGTTTTATTATAAAATAAACAATTTTTTAATGTTTTTCATAAAACAAGGAAAAGTTTCAGATGACTCCATAGGTACCACCAGGGAGAACCCTGAGTAAATTTAAAATTCAAAGGCCTAATAAATGAAAATGTTATCCCTTCTATTTAGTAGAATATCACTTAAGGTCAAGCACTCCATTTAATCCATTTGTAATGGAATATACAAGTTTTGTTTATTGTTTTCTGGTGACACCATGAGCAAGTTTGTCGTTTGACTTTTGTTTGAGGTTTAGCGATTACGTAACCGTTCTTTTAAATGATCTCCTAAATACTCTCTTGAAGTCATATCGCGACTTTGTGCAAGAGTATTAAGCCCATGGGGACTTTTTTTTGTCAAAATATATTGCCGTACTAAGACTTTTCCTGTCGCTGTATACAAAAAATATAACATGACTGTTATACTAATAAAATAATAACTACGATAACTTTTGTCCGATTTTATCAAACCAAGCATCAATTTCTGCACAAGATAATGCACTTTAAGAATGTCATCACTTGTCTTATATTTTTTAATTAAAGTTTTCTGCTATGAATTGACAAACTTGAAAAAATATGAAAAAAATTTGCATTTTCCAAGTTTACCTCATCAAACCTCATAGCATATTACGTCAAATTATACATATGTATGTATATGGTTTTAAAGGCTCCTCTCTTCCCTTTTCAAGGAACTTTGGATTTTGAAAATAGTTTAAAAAATATTTGGGTAAACAATAATTTTGTGTGAAAAGATCAAAAATACGGTTTTTGTCAAATAAAACGAGTTTGGAGTTTTCGAGAAATATAAAAAAATATGTTTGAGTTCTACTCAGCAAAACTCACAACCTGTACTATGTCATTAGGTGGGTGTATTTTGACTGTCGCACCATGTACATAATTGGTAAAAAAAGCAAAATTCATCTTCGTCTAGATTTCGCTGTACACTCCGGAACTATTTTAATTTCCTTTTCATTTCAAATAAATTATGCACATCAGATTCAGAGTCAAGATTAGGCCTGTCTTGTATTGATTTGTACTTTTTAGTTCTCGTATCATAAGGGGCATCATATGCACATAAATAATATTTTGAATCGATTTCAATAAAATCTTGATTTCTTTTTCGCTGAAAATCAGTCACAGATCATGAAACATATGAAATTGAAAATGTTTAAATATTAAAATTTTATTTGATTCGGTATTTTAATTCAAATGAATAATATTTCTAAGCGTTGAATATTAACCGCCGTACAACGTACGAGTACGATTTCTGTTTAAAATTTTCTTCTCTATACCATGAAGTGCTAGACCAAAAACCTTAAATGTTTAGACTTCCTTGAAAGTGTTAAATAATTTTATTATTATTTTATCTAAAAATATTTGCATAAAAGTTTAAAAACTTTTCACTTTAATTCTTTTGGAAAGAAAAAGAAAACAAATAAAAAACGAAAAAAAAATAAAACTCAAGAATACAATTCATAAAGATGTGGTAAACCAACCATCATATTTATTATATTTTGTTATACGGCTTAGAAAGTGTTAAAAATAATTAAAATTTGAATGTTTTTCTGTTGAACGGTATTCTGTTATAAAAACATACGATTGTGTCTGTCTACCCATATGGCGGCGCACTAACCCCCTGTCAGCACTTACATACATACATTAATGTTTGCGTTAATGTTGTTGTATTTGGCCGGAGGTTATTGACAGACCATCTTTGTGTTTTTTTTTTGTTTTTGTTTACAATCATCCTGTTGTTAATGCTTTGGCTATTGTACTTTGGCTATGTACTTGTGTTTTGGTACTTAATAAAATACAAATGAAAAGTGTTGAAATTCATTGGTATGTTGATAGTATGTGTTGATAACTTTGATGTTCTAAATAAAATCGGAAGATGAATTACAGCTGAAACGAAAGTGGATTTCATTACAAATAAGAATGGAGTCGCCGTAGTCTAGTAGGTAGTGTGTTGGCTTATTAGACGCTAGGCCACGGTACCAGGTCAGACATCAAAACGAAAATATGGAAAAATATTTCTTCGGCGACTGCATCTCAGCAGATTTCTGGCAAAAACTCTGAGAGCAAATAAAATTGCCATGAAAAGTTTCTCAAAAAATCTGTCTTTCGGAATCGATTTTAAACTATAGGTCCCACCATTCATGTATAAAATTAAACCACACAACATGAGTGGCATGAGAAGCTAAGTCGCAATCCTGACTAAATGGTTGTAATGGCCAATTATGTATGTAAGTATACACAACTCAATGTGAATTACTTTAAAAATGATTTCATATTAATTCTGTAATTTTTTTTGACAAAATCGCTTGTAAATTCATAATGTGAGAGCCTGTATTTATCAGAGATGAATGAATAATTGATAAGCTTAGCTTATACGTAACAAAACTGTCAAAGTAGCATTTTTATTCCAAATTTGAGGAATTTAAACAGATAGGCTGACTCTCAAAATGTATCAATACAAAGCTTGTATGCAGTTTTACTACGGTATATAAATTATGTACATATGCAAAGTTACCAAACAATGCATCAACTATAAATTCGATGCCTGATTGCTTTGTGACTGCATTAAAAATATACATTGACGACGTTTTGAAATAGTATACATTGTAAATATTTTGTACAGCGGCTTTATGAAACACTATACTTTGTTCAAACACAAAGCAACTAACATTTTGTAAGTCTGCCATAATCTTTAAAATAGTTTCTCACTGATCGAACGTTGGCATATTTACGTACATAATTGGTCATTATAACTCTTCAGTCAAGATTACGACATAGTTTCTCACACCACTTATATTGTGTGCCTTAATTTTATTCATGAGTGGCTGGATCTACAGTTTAAAGTCGACTCCGAACGACAGATTTTTGTGAAACTTTTCATTTCAATTTTATTTACTCTCAGAGTTCTTGACAGAAATCTGCCGAGAGAAAGTCGCCGAAGAAATATTTCTTTATATTTCGTATTGCCGGAGATGTCTGACCTGCGGTTTGAACCAAGGCCTCACGCCAACACACTGCCTCTTTCAAGCTGGCCATCGCGCGGAAATTCTTCCGAGACGCCAATCTATGCTGGATCAATGAGGAGTCCTGCTCCACCGCTAGGCTCAATTGGCCCTCAATGGATAGAAGGCGCACAAATTAGTTACTTGGACTTGGTCGTAACATCATCTCGATCACAGTGGCCATGTTTACAGGTGACTGTGTTAAGGGTAGACACGCAGAAAGAATGCTGATCCTATTTAACGACTTCTGCCGTGGGTTGAGGAAGAGTAGACTGTTATCTACTTTCAGATATAGGTTATTTGGTTCTCCATTTCTTGTCAGCTTGACGGAGCTATCGTCCATTGATGTCAAGAATATAGCCTCGTTTATCAAGCTTTCTGGCTGGTTCTCCAGCGTGGGGTACTTACTTAATTGTAATTGGCCATAACAACCCGTTTAACGGATTTCGGCCTGCCGCAACACATTCTTCCAAGCGCCTCTGCTTCGTGCGCGCCTACGCCAGTTGGTCACACCAATCGATGACAGGGCTTCCTCGATTTGGTCCTTCCAACGGATGCAAGGTCGTCCTCTTCGTCGACTTCCGCAGATTTCCGCATCAAATGCCCTTCTCGCCGGAGCATCCTCCTCCATTCGCACGACATGGCCGAGTCAGCGCAGCCGCTGGATATTAATACGCTGTACAACGTCTATGTCGTTGAGGAGCTCATACAGCTCACTGTTGGATCGGATACGGAAATCATCGCCAACTCGCACTGGACCGAAGATCTTGCGTAGTACTCGAACACTCTCAAGGCCGCTGCATCTGTACTTGATAGGGTCCATGCCTCTGCGCCATAAAGAAGCACGGGTAGGATGAGTGTCTTGTAAAGTGTTAGTTTTGTCGCACGAGAGAGGTCTCTGCTACTCAATTGCCCATTGAGACTATAGTAGCACCTGTTGGCAAGAGTGATCCTGCGCTTGATCTCCAGACTGACATCATTTCTGGTGGTAACGGCGGAGCCAAGATAGATGAATTCCTTGACCGTATCAAAAGTATAGTTATCGGCCGTAATCTGGGAATCAATAAGCCGCGCGTCTCGACTCGTCGATAACATATACTTTGTTTTGCCCTCATTTACTGCCAAACCCATCTTGGTAGACTCGCGTTCAATAGCACTAAAGGCAGCAGTAACATCTCGCTTCGTACGCCCTATGATGTCAATGTCGTCAGCGTACGCAAGCAACTGGACACTTTTTTGAAAACTAGTGCCACTGCGATGCACTCCCGCACTCCAGCGTGGGGTAGTCGTGCTTTAAATGTGTAGCCCTTGCGCTGACTAACTTCTCCCTTCTTGGTTCGGAGGAACTTGTTCAGTACAGCGACTGCGTTCAACTGTGGCGTCACAACGGGCCGCTATGCGTGCTCAAGTGAGCTTTTGGTATGAAAGCTACCACACTAACCTAACCTAACCTACTAGACCACGACGACTTCATTTTCAATTTATACAGATAATCTGTAAAATTGTTTCTCACTGATTAACGATCGATCGTTGGCATATTTAACTCATTAAAGTCATCCAATTAACTTATCTAACCATCAAATCTTTTTTCTTAAAATCGCAAGACAATAGTTATGACGTTAGTTTATAATTAATTGGATTATTTTAGTTTCTATCGTGTATCTTAAATCTTTCTGTGTCTTTAGTTTTAATTAAAATAAATTTCTCTAGTTTAACAAGCTTGCTTCTGAAGACTTTTATTTCATTTGCGTTAATGCGTCGTAAGAATAAAACATTTCATCTACACTTTATGATACATTATACAACTTTCTTTTAAGATTTCGTCCTAAATCTTTTTATTTTTAGTAGCACACATTTAATTTGAGTAAAGTAAAGTAAAGTAAAGTTCTGCGTTTAATTAAAATTAAAAGTTTTTCTTTTTGGTTTTCACTTAAACTTGTATTTTTAGTTTCACACGTTTTTGTTTACATGTAAAAAATGTAACATTTTTTTTAATTAAAAGATGTAACATTTTTTTTATTTTCATAAAATCAAAAAAATCATTTTTCATTACATTACGGCCCTATTTAGATAGCATTGAGCACAGTTTGAACCCTTTTTTAAGCAGGTTTAAATAGGTTAGTCTATGGCAATATTGAGTCTATAGTTACGTTAATGACTGTGCACTTCAATGGCTTACAGTATTGTTAGCAAACCACTCACGTATCATAATTTTATTTAAAAACGAACGTTCTATACTTTCCATATATTATTGTTGTGATGTGATCTTTGTATGTTGAAGTAACATTGTTGTGTGTGTGTGTAATTAATTACTTAAAAGTGTTAAACATCAGTCAAAATCATTTGCTCCACCACTACTCAGTTCTACTCCTCTGATCTATTTATTCTGTTCTCTTTACTCTTGTCTGGTATACATAGTCTGGTTGTCAAAAAATTTAATGAAAATAAAAAGAAAAAAAATTAAAGTGACGGAAAATTGATGTTAAAAAGTAACGTGTTCTGTTATTTTGTTGTTGTTGTTAACTTCTTAACTTATAATGATTTTGTGTACGAGTTTCCAGTAATTGTTTGCATTATTTACTCTATATTTACTGAAAAAAAAAATAAAAACAACAAAAGGTGGAGAAGAGTTACTTTGAGGCACGCAGTTACTTCAAATAAGAGCACATACTCGTATGCTATGTGCTATGCTTCCCCCCCAAAAAACCCTAAGTATTGTATTGTCAAAAATATCTGAAACGACGAGAAAACATACGAAATAAAAAAGAAATCCGAATACAAAAAAAAGAAAAAAATTTTATTTACGTGAGTAATGATTTAATTTGATAAGTGGGTCAAACGGCTGTTACGGTTTTAAAAACCGAAAATATTTTTTTTTTAATAAATAAATGTATGTGTGTGTGTTTGTCCATATAATTGATTGAAGCTGTTTATTTCATGTTGTATGTACAATAAAAACGTACGTATTTGTTTGGAAATTTTATTTTTTTTTAAGTGGAGGTAAGAAGTGATTTTTTTCATTTTTTCTTTCATTCTTTATGAGTCAGTTAGAATCATGTGTGTGATTAACGGTTAAATGCATGTTTAATAATGTAAAGACCATGATTTTACATGTCATATTTAGATCTTTTTTATACAAAATTAAAAAAAAACCCCTTCATTTAAACGTTATTATTAACCAATGCAGCAGCAGGTATATATAATGTTTTGTTATAAAAAAAAATACAAAACAAAACAAAGAAAATTTAAAATTTCTTTTGCATTTATAATTACTAAAACCCCCCTGTTGCAGTGCCGTACAGGGGGGTTTTCAGTACGTCATTTTTATTAAAAAGAATTTTGTATGATTAGTTACGTTTCAATGGAACTTTAAGGGACTGGAATTTTTTTTAAATATTCTGTGGAATTTCAGAAACCACCAAGTATTTTGTTTTGTTTATTCTGTTAAGAATTACGTGTGAATGCATATGTTTTTAAAAGTATTTACTTAAATTAAAAGCCAGAAACAAAAAGATGAATGCACATGACCACGGTATACATTGAGATTACAATAATGAAATCTTTTATTTGTAAAAGGTTCATGTCCGACTAAATGTTATTCTGAATCTGAAATCAAAATTCACATTGAACTGATCAATTCCTAACATGATCTCGATGTAATTTACTGAATGTAATGTACAGAATGATTAAAATCCCTTTTATGGAAGCTATTTACTCAATTGGTCATTACAAGCCTTTAGTCATAATTGCCACCTAGCTTCTCATGCCACCCACGTTGTTTTATTTATTAATTACAATACAATTACAAATTATATTCTAATTATATACGAGCTGAGTAACTTTGACCATATGCTCGGTATAGTGTCACACACCAGAGTCTCTGGTGGGAATCGAACCCACGACCCTCACGCTAATAGTCTAGCACACTACCCACTAGACTACCAGGGTACGTGTGTGTGTTAATTTTAGCTAGATTTGAGAAAATTTTAATTTTATTTTTAATTTTATTTCACTCGTAGAGTTTTTACCGAAAGAAAATTTTTTTTTAATATTTCATTTGTGCTATGTCTGGAGTCACATTGATGTCGCGGATTCTATTTGAATACTCGGTAAAATTCATTGTATCTCCACATATTTGATTCATCGAGTTTATGATGTTACCATGAAAAACAATTTCAAAGGCCAGAAGAATATCAGGTAAAATAGTCAGCCTAGGCTGATGAAAATACACTTTTTACCATAAAATATTGTCTTCACTTTTTCATCACAGCCCTGGATAGTTTATAATAATTTATAGTTTATATCCATTAGATTGGTGTTACGTGGAGACTGGAGGACACTTTCCTCGCAAAAGAAATAAATTATCGGAAAATTGAAGGGAAACACCGAACCTAAGGTTTCGGGTACATGTCCAAACACACATGATCTTCAAAGTTGTTGTTATCGAATATTTTTGCTACAAGACTAGCAAACTGACTATGAAGGTGCAGGTTTAGGTTAGAGGACGTGTACTTGTCAATTAAAACAAGTACAGACCCGGAGGGCGAATTGACCCATTGCACAGTGGGGTATTTGATACCAAAAGTGGGAATTAATTCAAGGCAACTTTCCCAGTTTCTAATTTTAACTTTTTTCAGTTAATTTCACTTTAGGAAGTAAGACTAATAAATTTTTTATATTATTTAGTACAAATTTTATTAGTTTATTTAAAAAAATTGCAATGTTTCCAAAAAAATAAAAAGAATAATATTTATTCTCACATTTTTATTCCTTATCCGATTGTTTATCATCATCATCAATAATTATTATTATCATCATTATCACTATAATTAGTATAGGTATCATTATCATTATTATTGGCATCTTCTTCACCGTCGAGATTTGACTAAAATCTTATCAATTGAATTGCTTCCACGGAAAAATTATGGGGTTTTTTCTCTTTCAATTTTCTCATATTTGATATTACTGGATCTGAAGTATCTAATAGTCTTTTAAATAAATCTTCATTTGATTTTTCTCTAGAACATTTTCGCGAAAAATGCTCCCTTAAATTTTGGAAATCTTTGTTTTAAGGTTCTTGTGCTTCTTCCGTCAGCTGTGCAATTGGTAGTAAAGTGTGGTTTATTAATTCTGGTCCATGTATTAAAAATTTATGATTAGTTGAGACTTAAAATACCAGGGATACAGTTGTACAAAATACCTTGCGGTTTCAAGACCGAAATTTCGAAAGGCATTAGTGTTTATTTGAAATCCCCTAGAAACGGTAACCATAATTGAATGCAGTTGTCTTATCAATTTTTCATCCAATTTTGTAATTTGCGCTGAAATGTCCGCATTTTGAAAGAAGCGCCGAGCTGTGTTGCCGTCTTTCGAATTTCCAAAGTCAGATTTCGGATGATCAATAATAAGACCAGTTTTATTTTTGAACTCCTCTTGAATATGTGTTTTATTTTTTGCAACTTGTTTTTCGATATTCGATCTAGCTTGCCATTTCTTTATTGGAAGCTGGAGCAGGCATTCAAAAAATCTGATTTTTTTGTTTTTACTTTCAAAGAAATCATTTTGTCAATATTATTAAATTCTTTGGAAGTAGCACCACATAAAAAGCTAGTGGTTTCTGTGAGTGTATTACAAATTTTTCCATCTATCATGGATAGGACCAACTTATGATTGACTTTCAATCGTTTTTCTCCATAAGAAATGACAGACTCTTTAAGGTTTTTTAATTTTTTTTATTTTTTTTAATTTTTTATATGTAAGTGCAAAAATATATTCAAATTTTATTTTAAAATGTGCAAAAAAGTGCAGACAATTTTTTCATAAATATTTTCAAAAGCGTTTATATTTTTAGAAAACAAAAGATTTTTTCTTAATTTGGCTTTATTCATAACTATTTATCGACATATTTTCCGAAATCCCCTAATTTATAGGCTTATGCGTGAAAATTAATTAAAAATAATAACACAAATTGCACGTAAAAACCAAAAACATAAATTAATCTAACTAACCTGAGGTTGAAGGTTCCATTAAAATATTTTTAATTATCACTTTAGAAAACACCCAAAAGTAATTTTTAAGACACCAAAAGTTGAAATTTATATTTCACGCGAGGAATACTACAAATAATTCAAACTTTAAAATTATATTGTGACATAACGGTAGTTCTCAAAATAATTGCACAAGTGATGTGGAATGTTGTGTAATTTTACCGACTACAAAAATTTATTCGGTTCTACTAAATTTAATTTTGCAATTAATTCCCATTTTTGGTATCTAAAACCCCACTGTGCATTATACGGAACGTCCTTAAAAAGGAAGGAAAAAAGAGGGGATAGGAAAAAAGGAGAGCAAGTAGGAAAGGGAGAATGGGAAGCGAAAGAGTTACACAGACCAAACAAAACAAAAATGGGGCAGCTGACTATGAAAGGAGGATAGACATAGAAAGTAGGATGATAAATTCCGGAACTGGCTTTGCGATACTTAACAACATATGGTGTGCCAAAGCATACGATTGAAAACCAAAATAATAACATTTAAAAGCTGCGTCAGAATAATATTTTTGAATGGTTGCGTGACATGATTAGTAGCAAGTGCTGACAGATAATAAAACGGATGTAAACAGATTTCTTCGTATAATAGTCCAATTACTACTATTCTATCCCTATAACAAGGGATTACCAAGAACAGTATGGTTGACTAAGACGTATTTGAAGCAAAGAGTCCAGAGATAAGTCAGGCATAGGGAAAGAGCGAGGTTTCAGAAAAGGAAAATGCTTTGAAATAGTGTAGAATACATTACTAGGAATGGAAGAAAAATTAAAAAAAAAATTATCTCACACTACTTCCTCTTGTCTTCTCTCTACAATTTTCTTTCTGGTATACCGCTGAGTGGTAAAAAACGTAACTAGAGAACGTACATATATAAAATGAAATTTAAAAATTATATGAAGATTTAAAAAAATTATCAACCTATGAAGGATCACGACCTAGTTTCTCACAACACTTATGTTGTGTGCGTTAATTTTTATACATGAGTGGCGGGACCTACAGTTTAAAGTCGACTCCGAATGACAGATTTTTGAGAAATTTTTCATGGCAATTTTATTTACTCTCAGAGTTTCTACCAGAAATCTGCTGAGAGGCAGTCACCAAAGAAATATTTTTTTTTCATATTTTCGTTTTGATATCTGACATGGGATTTGAACCGTGGCCTTATGTCTAATAAGCCAACACACTACCTACTAGTCCACAGCGAAGAATACATGCCAATAAGAAAATAAAAAATGAATGCCTTAAAGGCTAGAACGATTGGCGGTGCCGGTGGCGGTGGCGGTGACAGTTGCGCGGCTATAATAAAAATAAAAAGAACGTTATTTTAAATACATTTTGGTAACAGGAAAACTAACTGCATTGTATACACAATATATATATTTATACACACATGCACATGCAACTGCTATAACAACAATAAGTTAAACTGATTAATAATCAATACGTGCAACGAATTAATCAAAATAATAAAAAAAAAATAAAAGAAATAAAAGAAATAAGAATCTATTCTTAGTAAAATACCAAACATTTTCTGTATTTAATGCACACAACACAACACAACACAACACATTCGAAGAAAGAAATGAAAGAAAAACATTTAATCGTTCTACAAAATCGGAATTTTAATATACAAAACGGGTGTTCATTCCATTATAATGCATTATGAACGTCAGGTCATCACTCTTGCTGTTGGCTTTCTGTTGGATTTTATAAAAAAAAAACGATCTCCTCCAATAAGCCCAACTGTTTGTTACCACCTATTGTCTCCGTAGCTATTGTCTCACTACGATATTTGGACAATGGAATATTCAAACGTACATATACGCACGCACTCATACAATAAATATTATATGGTTTGCAAAAAAACTTCTTTTTTCTTCACAAAATGAAAATGTTTAATTAAAATCCATTAAATTTTAATCATTTTTTTATAAAACAGTCGGTTGATGCAATAAATAAAAATTAAAAAAAATTTATAGCAGTACTACGGTGTGGTTATTTGAATATGTATCTTAAATTACACGATGCGACAAATTAAAAAAATGAAATACATTCAGCTAATGACATAGTGCAGGTTGTGAGTTTTGTTAAGTAGAACTGAAAAATATTTTTTTCATTTTTCTCGAACCCTCCAAACTTGTTTTATTTGACAAAAACTGTTTTTTTTGACTTTAGGCACAAATTTATTGATTACACAAACATTTCTGAACCGATGACCAAAATTTAAATCTTATTAGAAAGAAAAGAGATGGGCCTTTAAAACGGCATACATATATATCTTATTTGACTTAATATGCTATGAGGTTTGATGAGGTAAACTTGATAATTGCAAATTTTTTTCATATTTCTTCAAGTCTGGGCATTCTTAATTGCAAAATTTTATTAAAAAATATAAAATAAGTCATGACATTCTGAAAGTGCATTATCTCATGAAGAGATTGACACTTCGTTTTATCAAATCGGACAAAAATGACTGTAGTTATTATTTAAAGAGTATAACAGTCGTGTTATATTTTTTATATATGTCATCTTATCAAATGAACCTTCAGTTAAAAAATTTTGATGGATCTTGATTGTTTATCGCAAAATGTGTCAATTTCACGTTTGAGCGACCAACAGAAGTGGCCAGAATATTTCAGTGGCGTGATAGAGTATATCCGGTGAAAGGAAAGAATGAATAGAGGCAGAGTATCTCCTGAGGTCAAGAGTGTTTGATTGGGTAATTAAAATAAAAAGTAATTTGAGTTATGCATCAGATTATTGAGAAGAACAACTTCCTAAAGTTTTTAAGGCAACAGTTTTGTGGGAGACATATACATATACATTACGATATAATTTAAGGGTAGTAGAATAAATCGTCTTGTCGCCGTACTCTTATACTATACTTATTCTATTGCATTCGGTTTTGTTTTCTCTTATTTTTTTTCGAAAATCAATCGATGCACAAAAAAATCAATGTATTTTGTGATAAAGCGATATAAGATCGATGCATATTTGTGATGTATTGCATCGAAAAAAACATCGATGTTTAATTTTAATGTCCATCACTACTTACAAGTATAAATGGTATAAGTTCCTCAAAGATGCAACTGATATCTCTAGAGATGCTTTATACTATTCTGGACTTGTAGATCATATCGAAGAAAAATTTTGAAAGCGGAACTGAAAACGATATTTTTTATTTTTTATAACTACAAATTATATTGTGAATCAATACGAGCTGAGTAACTTCAAACATATGCGTGGTGTAAGGTAACAGATCAAAGCATCTGGTGGGAATCGATCCAACAACCCTTACGCTAATAGTCTACACTACCAACTAGACTACTGGGGCACCCCGAAAGCAGTATTAAAAACAAATACTTTTACTGGTGTGAAACGATTTTTGGGGATAACATAGTGTCTCGAAATTTTCATTGTACACTGATTTTGGACTGAGGATGTTGGACACATTTTGTCAAATTAATGATATGTTTTGGTTGAAGACTGATACAATGTCTTCTTGACCTGTTTTATAGGCTGAAGACAACATTTTTTTGTTGACACAATTGTGTGTTTACATCACGGCTGTTTAATTTATCTGTACTTGGAACAATATGCCATGGACTAAATGGCACCGATTATGTGTCCAAAATTGTGATCTTTGAGATACGGTTCGATGGATATTGTTAAGAAAATAGAAATAGTGTTATCGTTTAACATTAAAATAATAAACAAAAGCTACAATAACTATGGACTTTTATACATGATCAACAAATAAACAAAAATATAGCAACAACATCAGTGTAAAAAAAGGGATAAAGGAGTAAACAAACAGGCAACAACAACACTGCAAGGACAAACGTAAACAAAATACACAAACAACAATAACGTAAACAACATGTTTATATTTCTAGAAATTTCGCCAAGGCAAAGTCAATCTCCTTCAAGAGCATTCATCAGTCTATTTACACTGCGATATAAAGGGCAAGACAAAGCAGGCAACAGGATTAGTAACAATTCAGTCAGTCTTGTGTGAAGACGCGTTGCGTGTGAAGAGAATAATCGTGGTTTGAAAATCTACCGTTATAAAGATCTGCCGAACAATTGGTATTGTGTACGCAGAAGAGTGTAAAGAAGATTAACAATTAAAGCAAATTCTTGTTGTTTAAATCAAGTTGCGAACAGTGGCACACGGAATTGTGGGAATAATAAAGGAATTATTTAAAACTAAACACAAATTAATTTTTATTTGCAATTTACGATCACATATTATAAACGTTTTTAAAAGGGTAAAAAGGTACCAATATGTTTACCCTAGAGATTGCTGGATTACATCCATCAAACCCAATTACTGTCCTTTCTTCACGAATAGCTCCTAGAAGAATATAGGAACGGGTGCCAGTATCTTCTGCATAGATCTGTGATTTTTTTAGTCAATTATATTATCCATTGTTTTGATACTTATTTTACACGAAAATACCTCCAGAAATACCGAGAGACTATTAAGATTTAATGGCAAATAATCCAGAGAAAAAGAAGTACCAAATGACTAAAAATTTGACATTTATTTGTAGCTTATGTATGGCATTAATATTATATGCCTAAACAAAGAGGAGGGATTTAGCATCTTCTTTACAACTGTCCGTTGCTCTGCTTTGTTGAAAATATTATAAACACTGTATTTGCAATTATTTTTATAAATTGAAATACATCATAATAAGGAAGCTAGATAGAAGTCGCCGTAGTCTAGTAGGTGATATGTTGGCTTATTAGACATAAGGCCAAGGTTCAAACCAGAGGTCAATCACCAAAACGAAATATGAAAAAAATATTTCTTCGGCGACTTCCTCTCAGCAGATTTCTGTCAAAAATAAAATTGCCATGAAAAGTTTCTCAAAAATCTGTAGTTCGGATTCGACTTTAAACTGTAGGATCCCGTCACACCGGTGTTGCTGCGCCACCAACTGAAATAAATTTGAAGGAAAGACATTACACAAATGTCCAATTAATTTTGAATCATTTTATTGATTTTGTTTCCCGTTTTCCTGATGATTCAGACGAACGGGATTGAGTAGTACGCATTCGATTAGTTTCTAATCTCACTTCTCGTTGTTCAAGTGGTTCAAGCGAACGGGTCTCAGCGGCATATACTCGAAGATTTTCCAGTCTCAATGCTCGTCTGAATCTGAGGCTCGTAATGCTCTTTTCTGCCGTGCATGAGGTGTAGGTTGACCAATTGCTTGTCATTCATTTTGAATAATTTTCATTGACGCCATCCATCGGAAATTAATCGCACCAACCTCCGTCAACTCATGCGCAACAACTTTGTTAAAGAATGCACAGTTTACGATTTAATTCATTTTGAGTAAATTTCAATGGCGCCACCTGGCGGAAATTAGTCGTACCAACTTAGAAAGCTTCCCCGGCTCATGCGCAACAACTTTGCGAAAGATCATAACATGATCAAATGCATAGTACGCGATTCTATAAGGTACATACAAACAAACATTCATTTTTATACGGGTATGTGGGCATGGCACCTCGCCTACTTGTAATTTTAAATTAAAAAGTAGCCTGTAGCTCCTTCCAGACATACAGGAAGGTACTGTTAAAATTTCAAGAAAACCGATCCAGCCGCTTAGCCGTCTATAGACTTCAAACAAACCCACAAACAAATAAACACACATTCATTTTTATATATAAGAAGATTAACACACACAGCTTGAGTGGTGTGAGAAGCTAGGCCGTAACCTGAACTAAAGGGTTGTAATGGCCAATTATGTGTGTAAGGAAGCTTTTGCGTCATTAATTTGGCCTAATCAATAAGTAAGTAAGTGAATAAAATCCAATCCTAACCTTAAAAGATACGCTCCGCAATGCCACAACAAGATATGCATGAGGAAATCTTTTCAAATATGCTTCCTTTTGTCATAAACAATGGGTAGCGTTCCTCTACACATTCCTTTTCATAGAAAATAATTGTGCATACATACAGACATACATACATATGTATATTTATGTATATGATGATGATTTTTTATTTGAAATTTGTTTGGGAATTAAAGAAAAATTTTCAAATTGATTTCCTTATTTATTCACACAGTATGGCTTCTACAGTGAATTTAGGATTAAAAAAAAATTCTTTTTTTATTGTATTTTCGCTTGTCTTGACTTAATACAATATTTGTCGTAATAAATTTTAAATTTATGGCTTAAATGTCTATGATTTTATAATAAAGAATTCGGGTTTTACGTTTTGGACGTGAACATATGTATGAAAAACATGTGATGGAAATATTGTTCACCTGAAATTGTTGGCCAAAGCCAAAGGAAATAAAATATTTGAATAAAAACGAATTTGATTAATTAAAAAACAAAAACAATAAAGAATAATAATAATAATAAGAAATAATTTTTTTTATATGAACTTAATATTATTTTGTTTATGAATAATAAAAGAAGAAGAATTTCCCAAGCCGGCATTTAGTTGGTGAAAAAGGAAGAGAGTTACAGACAATAAAAAATAATTATTTTTTAAGGAGATTTTGTTTTTATAATCGGCATTTTTTTTTCTAATTTTTTTTATTCTTTAACGTACGGTAATGTAAACCTTTTTTTTATTTTATTTCAGTTTCAGTTTTTAGTTTTTTTTAACAGTGTTGATAGTAAACAAACAAATATTTAATGAAATTAAGCAATAAAAACCAAAACAACAATAATTTTGTAGTTTGCAAGCATAACAGAAGAAGAAGAAGAAGAAGAAGAAGAAGAAGAAGCAGAACAGTAAAATAATTTTTATTTCAAAACCAAACTGAATGTAGAATTCGAAAGGATGTATCTATGTACATACAATTGTCTGATTTTCCCATGACCATGAAATTTGTGCAATAAATGTGTTGTCCGAATCGTTATAATTTTTATAAACAGTTTATGAAGCCTGAGTTAAGTTAAGTTTAGGGCTAATAAAACGTAATCTATGTCCCTCATCTTTAAATGGTGAAAGAAAACATAAACATTTTCAAGTTCAAACAAAAACGATATTAATTTAATGAAGTCTATTAAAGTATACAGGAAATCGTAACAATTTGAAATAAAATATACCACATATGTATGTGATGTCGCCATAATCTAGTTGGTAGTGTGTTGGCTTATTAGACATAAGGCCACGGTTCAAACCCCAGGTCAGACATCAAAATGAAGTATGAAAAAATATTTCTACGGCGACTTCCTCTCAGCAGATTTCTAGTAAAAACTCTGAGAGTAAATAAAATTGTAACGAAAATTTTCTCAAAAATCTGTCGTTCGAAGGCGACTTTAAAATGTATTAATGTACAGTGGCGAGCAAAAGTGTATGAACGTTGCTCGGTTTACTAATTATTGTTCAATAATTTTTTTATAATAAAAGCAAACAAAATAATTTTGTTTTTGTTAAATTGTTTATTTATAACATTTTATCACAAAACAAGTATATAAAAACAAACATAAAATAACTCCATTCGAACAGTTTTGCATGTTACTAAAAACATAAATATTATTATATTTCTAATATTTTATCCACAATCCCTTATTCATTTTAACACTTTGTATACGCTTTGGCATATTTTCTACAAGATTATGAATAATTTCGTCTTGGATATTCATCCATTCTTCTTGGATCCTTTCCCAAAGTTCTTCCATATTTTTTGGAGATCTTTCGTATACTGCCAATTTTCTCTTCAAAAGAGCCCACAAATTTTCAATTGGATTTAGATCTGGGCTTTGTGGAAGCCACTTTATCAGTTGAAAATTTTGATTCGAAAGCCAATTTTTAACAATTTCGGCGGTAAGCTTCGGATCTCCACCCTGCCGAAACCATGTATTTTCCTCTGGACATGGGCTTTTCTCCACATAAGCTGGCAAATTCGTAGGAAAAATTTTCAGGTAACCTTCCTTTCTCATTACTCCTTCTACTTTGACCAAAGGGTCAACGTTCCACCATGTTAAGCAGCCCCACACCATTAATTCATCACCACCATGCTTCAGGGTTTGTTTAACCTGATGACGTGAAGATTTTCATATGGACGATGCCAAAAATATTCTTTACCATCTGACTGAAAGCGGTTAGTTTTCGTTTCGTCGGACCTAATAACACGTTTCCACGTTTTCTCATCAGAGTTTCGATATGTCGTGCATCGGTGCCAGTGAGCAATCTTGGACGTCCATTTGCTGTATATCTGGAGGCCAAATTTAGTCTTTTACGAACGCATTGGATAGTACTACGCGCTAAACTTAAAGATTTAGCTATTTGTCTACAAGAATAACCTTGTTCGGTTAAATTTATTAAAAAAAATATTTCTTCGGTGACTTACTCTCAGCAGATTTCTGGCAAAAACTCCGAAAGTAAATAAATTTGCCATGAATAAGTTTCTGAAAAAAAAAACTGTCTTTCGGAGTCGACTTTAAATTGTAGGTCCCGCCACTCATGTACCAACTTAACGTACAGAACAGAAGTGGTGTGAGGAGATAGGTCGTAATCCTGACTGAAGGGTTGTAAGGTTATAATGGCCAATTATTATGTTATGTATTGAAATATATGCTAATTTACTTGCATGTAATATATCGTTAAAGTGAATTCGAACTTTTTATTTTATATTAAATTATCTGTATTTTACTTGAAATTCAGTCAAAACACAAAGCACTTGTTACTTAAAAGATGATTTTTACACAACAAAGTTTATGAGTTAACAGTACAACAACGACAACAACAATAAGAAAACCAAGTATTAAATATTAAATGATGAATACTTTTCTATTTATTATTAAATGAACATCCGGGAGGGAACTTTATTAAGAATCTATTCAAGTTCAAGTTACCTGCACTGTACTGCTGTGAAGTCTAATGAAGTCTCACGTAATTCGCATGTGATTTACTTGGGAAATTATTGGAGAAATCAAAAGGCAACAATGAAATGAACTTTTTAGATAGAAAACAGAAGAAGAAGAAAAAGGAAAAAAATTGGCCTTGAACTTGGCATTAGAGAACACCCAACAAGGTCATGGACCATTAAGCTCCAGCAATAACAACAACAACAACGACAGCAATGTGTTATAACAAAAGAAAAAAACAATACGTAATAATGGCAAACAACTCCATATAAACTAAGAAAGAAAGAAAAAAAAAACAAGCGGCAGACAATGAAGCCAGCAGGAATAGAAAAAAAAAAAATTAAAAAAGCAAGTAAAGTTAAAAACGAAAAAAAGAAAAATAATAATAATAGAAGAAATAACGAAGCCAGTTGAACAACAATGATGTAACAACTTTGATTTAAATTACTTTTTGTTGTTGCTGGTGCTGTTGCTGTTGCTGCTGTTGCTGTTACTGTTGCTTGCAACCAAGCCCGGCCTTAAGTCTCTAATGAATGTTTTAAAGGCTTAAAGCCACTAAAACTACAAACAGAAACTAAAAAAAAAAAATGTGAAAAAAAGTAGTTGAACCATTAAAACAAGTGAACCAGCCAAGCAACAGACAGCCAGAGAGAGAGAGAGACTTTAAATAAATACAACAATAATAACAAACAACAATAACAACAACAAACTGCAATAGCATATAACAACAATAATAAAATTGCCAGCAAGCAAGCAAGCAACAATAAAAACAAAAGCCAACACAAAACAGTGCTTAATTCGTACATAATTTAATAAAACGCTTAAACGATTAGATACTCGTACATTAAAGGTTGTGCTTTAATACCAATTACCCCAAGAACTCCAAGATGAAAGAGAAACGTTCCAAAAACGAAAAAAAAAAACGAAAAGGCACTTGCAACATTAAATCCGAAAGGCACTTAAGACGTTGTCTGCCTACTTGCAGGCAGTCAGTTGAAAAGCAAAATCATTGGATACGGTTATCAGGAATTAAGAAGAAACCAAAACTAAAGCATCAACACAATCGAAACATACTGCTGCTGCTGCACAATTGAAGTTCAAATCCCAGTCATTAAAGCAGCATTAGACCATAGACTATGATGGCAGCTGCACTAAACTAAGGCAATATAACAAGTGCAATACTTTGCTGCCACATTTTGAGATTTTTTTGAGACTTTGCTGCTCCGTTTTGCAAAAAGCCAAAATAAAAACGAAAATAAAAAAGAAGAAAAAAAATTGTAGAAAATCTTAAGAAAGTTGTTTTTGTACTTAAACGAACGCTCCTTATTTTCATTTCATTGTTGTATTATCGGTCTGGCCCTGTTATAAAACTGACTTTTTTTTGTCTTTATCGCATTGGACATTAGGAAACCAGAAAGAGATACGACATGAATGCATACGTAACCACCACACAGTACTTCTGTGAGTTTGTTAGTTTCAATATTACGAAACGCCAAATCAGTGAAAATACTCGCATAGAAAAAGAAGAAGAAGAAGAAGAATAACAAATACACTAAGTAATCCTACTTTGGATATACTTTTTGGAAGTCCTTTATTCCCTTCTAATGATTATTTCTACTGGGAGTAAAGATTTTTTGTTTTATTCATTCAGAATGTTACGCATTTTTTGTGTTTCTAAATAAACCCGTAAGTAAACTTGAGGTATTTCTTAATTATGGACTGATTTCTGTTTGTTTAACTTTAACACACTAACATATGGGATGTCCTAGCCAAAGATAACTGTACGAACAAAACATGAAGATCCTAATTAAAATCGAGATTCTTAGATGGTAGTAAAGACGGTTCGGATATGTTTTGCGCAGATACAACCAGGACTGCAATTAACTGGAGCCCCAAACCACAACCGGCACCAAAAGTTGGAAATAGAGTTGGAATACATACGATTTTACATACATATGTACATAATTGGTCATTACAACCCTTTAGTCAGGATTACGACCTAGTTTCTCATATCACTTATGTTGTGTGCGTTAATTTTTATGCATGAGTGGCGGGACCTACCGTTTAAAGTCGACTCCGAACGACAGATTCTTGAGAAACTTTTCATGGCAATTTTATTTACTCTCAGAGTTTTTGTCAGAAATCTGCTGAGAGGAAGTCGCCGAAGAAATATTTTTTCATATTTCGATTTGTTCGAGATGTCTCACCAGGAGTTTGAATCGTGGCCTCACGTCTAACAAGCCAACACACTTTCTACTGCCTATGGCGACTATGAATATCAAACTGATATTCGGCACAATTAGCTTTAAATATCCCACCAATACCGCAGTCGTCGTAGTCTAGAAGGTAGTGTGTTGGCTTTTTGGGCATGAGGACTGTTATACTATTTAAATAATAACTACGGTAATTTTTGTCCGATTTGATCAAACGAAGTGTCAATGTCTTCACAAGATAATACACTTTCAGAATGTCATCACTTATTTTATATTTTTTAATTAAATTTTGAAATTAAGTATAGGTAAACTTGAAAAAATTAAAAGGAAATCATATTTTCCAAGTTTACCCGATCAAAACTTATAACATGTAAGCTTGAACAAATATGTTTATGTATAACGTTTTAAAGGCCCATCTCTCCCCATTTCAAAATACTTTGGATTTTGAAAATAGGTTCAGAAATGTTTGTGTAATCAATAATTTTGTGTGAAAAGATCAAAAATACGGTTTTTGTCAAATAAAACAAGTTTTGGAGGGTTCGAGAAATAAAAAAAAAATATTTTTGAATTGTACCAAAGAATATGGATATAAAGAATACGCATCATGTAGAAGTAAAATTTCTTATGGCGGGTTGAAACATTACGACCCGCTCTCACCAAAATCTTTTTAAAAATCATTTCTGGATGAGGGGAGAGGAAGACAGAAGGAAAATGAACACAAACAAAGAGCGTAACAATGTGTTGCTCTCATCGTACGTATGTACATGTGTATGTATCAAGGCATATTCATTAGAGGTAACCGCAAGAATACAACAAGTACAACAATGCAAAAACAACAGGCATTTTGTTTTTGTTAAAGAGTACGCGGAATGTCAAAAACAGCTTCATAACTGACTGACGAATAACAATAGAAAGAGAAATGTTAAAAAATTTATAAAAATGGTTACAAAACACTAAAAAAACAACAAAATTTTGACATTCTAAGACTCGTCAGCTGTTGAATTGCTCTTACCTGATATAAATATGCCACGGTATGTATTCTTGTGTTTTTTGATTTAGTTGTCGATCAGACTGCGACAAGAATACATGTGCTGCGGATGCTTTATCATTTTATTTCAGAATAACACTCAAAAAATATTTTATGTTAAAAATGTTCTATGTCATTAGCTGGGCGTATTTCCTTTTTTTATTTTGTAGCATAGTATAATTTTTTTTAAATGCTTTGGAATGCTAGCTTTTTTCTTTTAATAAAAAATGGTTTTTATTATTCTTTTTATTTTTTAAAAAACATGACCTAATTTTTAAGCCACAGATGGATAGCTTTATGTGCTTTTAATAATAAAATGGATTTTTTATTTTATTTTTATTTATCTAAAATTATTAAGCCAAAGATAGACAGCTTTACATATGTATGTTGATGAAATGAAAATCAAAATAGCGTATATTACTAACACTTTTCTATGGCTGTAAATAAATAAATTCTCTCAACTTATTTTCTCTTTCTCACTCACTAATCCATAACCATAGGCATGTGTTAACCTAGAGGAAAATTGTTAGTAATAATTTCAAGTCTACTTAAGTAGACTACTTTTAGCATTAAATAACCCAATGATATGTATATGTGATCGGAAAATATAGAAAAATTGTACTGCACTAAATTCCTAAATACACCGTATTTAACTTGACAAGTATTCTTCCAAAAATCGAAATAATTTCTCATTGATATTAGTGAATTCTACTGTGATATTTCTTTGGGTGTATAATTGAACGAACATTCTTGATTTTCGTGTCCTATGTGTGTAAAAAGCCGAAGATGTTCTTCCCCTGAGGGACAGTGGTGCCGACGTCTGTTTTTAACACTAGAAAAATAAATAAAAAGTGGTCAAACAAAAAAAAAAACGCACGATGAGAACAACGCATTGTTACGCTCTTGGTTTCTGTATCCTTCCCTTCTATCTTTCCCCCCGCGTCATGAAATATTTTTGAAAAATATTCCAAAATATGTTAAAATGCACATTCTTTATACTTTATTTTCTTTGATTGTACTCAACAAAACTCACAACCTACATTAGCTTGTTTGTCATTAGCTTGGTGTATTTTGACTATCGCACCGTGTAATTGAAATGTTTGTTGAAACATAGATTATAATGAGAATAGATATTGCATTAGGCAGTTACCATACATGATATCCATCTAACATCCCAATACATTCCTTTGTTATTAGTTTCACTTACTTTAAGTATTGTAAGAATTCCAAAAAGTACGGAATACTTTTAAATGTGATATTTTGAAGCATTTTTATCTATAAACACGCAAGGGACTCCGTACAAATTTACGCCGATGGCTCCAAACTGGAAGGAGCCGTTGGATGTGGAATTTATTCGAAATCAATTGGAATATCTCGGTCTATAAGTCTATGAATCACTGCATCGTCTTTTAAGCGGAAGTGTCAGCAATTCAGGATGCGGTAAAAATTATTGTGGATACAAATTTTCACAGGCGGAAAATCACCATACTTTCCGATAGCCAAGCGGCTATCAGAGCATTGGATTCTAATGTAATGATTTCCAGGACGGTATACGACTATCGCAGATGTCTTAATGAGATGGCGAACCGATATGATGTTTGTATCACATGGGTACCGGGACATAGAGATATTCCCGGCAACTGCAGAGCGGATGAACTGGCCAGAAGAGGCACGACCATCGAACTCTCTGATGAATTCTCTACATTGGGGATCCCTTTGGGTACCTGCAAGCTTATAATGGATCGTGCAATCGTGGACCTTGCCAAGAGTAGATGGGTGGCTTCGGACACGGGCAGAGCGTCACAAAAAATTTGGCCAAGGCGGGATAGGAGAAGCACGCGGCGGCTCTGCTTAAACTCCAAAGAAGTAGGCTCAGCACTGTTATCGGGGTTAATACGTGGCATTGTATTATAGGAACGCATGCGAGGCATATTGGTCTTGGGCACCTTGCAAATGATTTCTGCAGAAGCTGTGAAGATGAGGAGAAGGATGAGATAGGTCTTTACCTACTGTGCACATGCCGGCCACTTGGTCGAAGTAGGAAGAGGCACCTGGGTGCCTACTACATGAAGGATCTGGATGAACTATTATGCATGGATAATTCCAGTCTGAGTTGCTTCATCGGAAGCTCCGAGTTGTTCCTGAACTAGGGGATAATGTGAAACTGTGGGCCCTGTGTGCGGTCTAAATGTGTCCGCTCATGACTCCATCGAGGGGACAGCCACTTCTACCAACCCACCATCTATTAAACTCTAGGACCATAATTTCATTAAGTAATGTAATGCCAAATATACGTAACTAGAGACTACATGCCGTTCGCTTGAAGAGGGAGCTACTGCTCTTTTAAACACACTTGGTTCAATTAAGAGTTCGTTCGCATTAATCATGGGTGTCTCTCTACTAGTAACCCATTTGCTAGACGATGCTCTGGCGACTTCTAAGATTAATTAGCTTTAACTGAAATAATGAAACAAACTAAAGAAAAATTTATAGGATGCATATAGGAGAAGTTTTAAAAAATAGAGGCCGAGAATGGAACTCCAAAAAAACCATGTTCGGACGAATGGCTAAGGTTCAGCTCTAAAATATTGTTACGCAAATCGAAACGATCTAATATTAACAACAAAAACGATAAACAAAAGCCACACGATACAAATACACACTAACACTAAGAATACAATGAACGTGTTGATTATCTGAAGCTGCACACACACATATGTACAACGAACCTGGTTGCACCTGGTACTAACAACAACATGTATGTGACAAAAAGGGATGGACAACGTAAGCAAGGTACACAAACTATAATATACTAGCAATAAAGTTCTCGAGAAGGCGAGAGCGAGAACCTTCCACTTCAAGAATGTTCGTTAGACTGGTTGTGTCGGACTATAAAAGGGCAAGACAGCAGGCAGCAGTCAGTGTTAATTCAGTCAGTCTTTTGTGAAGGCGGGTTGCGGTTGGAACGTACAAGCGGCATTGCTTGCAAAAAGGTTGTAAGCAGAGAAGATCTAACGAACAGTTGTTAGTGTTAACGCGGTCAGAAGTGTGAAATAGAATAGTGTACAAGCAAATTATTGTTGTATCGTTAAGTTGCATACGGTGGCACAAACGTAGTGTGAACAATAAAGAGAGTTTAAGAAAAACTAAACACATATTTGTTTTTACTTGGTTTGCAATTAACGAACTCATATTTAAACGTTTTTAAAAAGGTAAAAACGTAACAATGTTTATCACGGATCTGATGCCAACCAAGAACTTCGTCAATTCGCAGAAAACGTGTAAATCGAAAGCCAAAAGCTCTCAACATTCATTAACATCGTAATGGTAGTGACACTTTAATTCGTTTTGATTTCATTCGGCATGCATTTGAATCGGTCGACCCGCAACAACAAATGAATGAATAAACGATGATAAAGTGCATCATTCGTCGGTTGGTAGCAACTACTCATATTCAAATATGCTCTCTTGTGTGCTGAATAGATGAATGTGTGTCTGCATTTTAATGTATGAATTGTGAATGATTTATTAATGAAACAGAAAAAAATATAAGAAGAACAGACGTAAACTATCCAGTGAAACTATTGTTGAAATTTTTTGGTCTTTTTTATATTCATTGTCCACAATCAGATGAAATTAAATGAAATAAAAGATAGGAAAAGAAACGATCAAAATTAATTCATTAAAAATTATTGTCATTGTACGACGGACGAATGCCGTAGACAAACAAACGTTGAATACGAACTCTTTGTATCAATGCCCGCGTTAGTTTTTTTTTAAATTGTTTCTATCTCTATTGTGATTGAATGAATGAATGAACGAATAAACGTATGGCATTAACACTATTAAACTACATGACATAAGCAAAAAATAAAGACAAAAAAGATCATAAAATTTAAATTTTTGTCATTTGCCAGCAGCAAATTATTTATTATACGTCACTGTTTTAATACAAAAAAAATTATCTTTTTGTTTTGGTCAACATTTTCAATTTCAGAATGATTTAATCAAAGAAAGAAATATTCATCAAATTGTATGAAAATATGAATAAATTTTAATTCTTTTTTCGTAATTTTTTTAAGTATAATTTTATCACACTGCCATTAATTTGTTAAGGGATTTACGGAAGTTTTAGAGCAATGTGGGCGTATGATTTGTTTCTATTTTTTTTGTTTTGTTTTAAATTTTGCTTGACAACAAAAATTTTTGTGAATGCCAGTTCATGCAATTACGGTTTAAGAAAAAAAAAAGTTATTTGATTTGTTTTTATATTTGCGCGATTGTTGACCACAATTAAAAGTAATACCGAAAACACAATAATGCAGCAACGCAGCAATTTCGCAAAAATAGAATGCATGGATATATATGGAAGTGATTATTTGAAAGGCTGCACGACAACAAGCAAAGATTCTGCTGCTTTGCTTTGAGGATAATTTTTATTTTTGTTCGCAGCATTGAGGGAATTAGTCCTAACAGTGAGAGGATTTGTGCTGCCCATGAGAGGATTAATGCTGTCAACACATTAACATACATGATATAGAAGTTTTGAAGCGACGATGTATGAAATATAATGTGAAGAAATATTTTAGTGGCAATGAACTGATGATTTTTTATTCGTTTTGCTGCTGCTGCCTTTATTATAATTACCGCCCATGTAAATTACCCTATTATACTATTGTCAGGCATGAATTTTAATTGAGTCAATAATCGTACAATCGACAATATTATTTTAAATGTTCAGGCATACGCAAATCAGCATATTCAATAATCATTTGACAGCTGGAAAGCAACATTTTTTTATTTTTTTATAACAATTCATAAATTTAACACTAAACCTACCGTGAGGGAAAATGACTTACCTTTCACTTCACTCTCCATTTGCATAATTTGTAACGTACTCACTGAACATACTTATTATGACAGTGCTGCATTTTAAGTTTTACTCAATATTATAACATATTGCGCTTTTATTGCGCAATAATTAATTGAAACTTTATATGAAATATTGAGCTCAATAATGGCGTTTATTGCGATTCATGTAATGAAGGTGTATATCTGTACACCGTATAAGCTTTGTTAATTATTTACGAAATTATAAATCGGCAATTAAGCACGACCTTTGTATACTTTAATGAAAAGAAGAAAAGAAACAAAAGAAGCTTGCAATTGTGATATTCGGCTGTCAATTCTGTACAACCCATTCTTTCTATAACATTTTCTTTTTCTATAATAGGTAACACTACAACTAAGCATTGTTGCCTTGGAGAAATTTCTATTAAAAAATTGCAAAATTTCAAATATTTTTGTATTTAAAATGTGTGCAACAGTTAAAGATAAGTCCATATTTTCTTTAATAATTTTCAATGAAAAATCAGTAGAAAGCAAAACACCATAAACGCAGACGAATTTCCAAGAAGAGCAGATGGCTTCAGATGCAGGAATAAAATACCAAAATTCATAAAGCGGCATGTAATTAAATTTTAATATTTAAATTCTATTTTATTATGGTCGAGCAATAATATGATCTTAAATGTACCAAGCCCATCCTTTGCACTGAGTTCGGCTTAATTAATTTAGGTTCTGTGGTATGGGCAAGCATTTGTTCGAATCGTATTTTTATTGATTGATTTTTCAGGCAGAAATTTTTAAAGAAAACTAAGATAATAATTACAAAATTTACTTTTAATCGTTTGTTTTTATGATATTTTTTATTGTTGTTGTTTTTTTCCTATAATTACCATTGCATTTGTGTCATAATTCTTGCTAAGGATTATGAAATCTATAGCCTGAATAATTATTTATGCCAACCAAACCAAACTCGTATCTGTGTTGATATACCACATCCGGCCCAAGATCCATGTGACACTTAAACCACAAATAACAACGAAATCGCAGTCAAAACAAATTCGTTACAAAATGTCTGAATTATGAATACATTTCATTATTATTATAATAAAGACACCAACAACAACAACAACACTAAAAACATAATACAATATGTACCATAAAACATCATTATCAGCATTATTGTAACCATAAATTGTATTTAACTTTCTGCCGGGATTAAATAAATGTTAACGTTGACGGAGTGATTTCATTGTAAAATTTATTTTCGCCCATCAGCAAGAGACATATTGACTGACATTGCGGCTTTAACTGTTTATACCGTACACCCTACATCGCTAGTGGTTCGCGTAGATGTTGTTTGTGCTGATCAATGAGAGAACCTCTTCATTAAAATTTTAAATCAATTAATTAATTTACCTAAGGACAGAGCAGTTCTGACTTCATTTATGAAACATTTATGCGCAGTGAAGAGAAACGCTTGAAATTATATAATTTCGTATTTGACCAGAGTGTTGCCAAAGGATGGCAGGATGGATGTATTACTAGTCGGGCTAAAGATTAAGTCAAGTTAAGAATATAGTCGACATTCGGGACTAAAATATTGTTACGCTTTTACCTTTTGAAAAACGTTAAAATATTAGTTCGTTGATTGCAAACAAAATAAAAATAATTTGTTGTTTAGTTTCAATTAAACTCTTTATTATTCGCACTACTTTTGTATGCCACCGTATACAACTTGACGAATACAACAACAAATGCTTGTTCGCTATTATTCTTTGCTTACAACGCAGATCTTTTCAACGACAATCTTCAAACCACGACTGTTCTCTTCACATGTAACACGTCTTCACACAAGGCTGACTGAATTCTTACTACTCGTTGAACGCTTTGTGTTGCCTTTTTATATGCTTACGTAAACAGTCTGATGAAGGTTCTTGAAGTAGAGTGTTCGTGTTTTCGCCTTCTAGAGAACTCTATCGCTACTTCATTGTTGTTTGTATATTTTGATTATATTGTTTGTTGTTGCTTTCTTTGTCTGTCTCCTTTTCTTTCATACTGATGTTGTTGGTATATGCAAGCAGGTCCGTTGTATTTGTTTGTGTACATGATGGTACACCGTTTCCATTTTCGTAACAATATATTCGCTATGAGATTGTGTTGTAAGGCATTAAATGATCGTAGTAGCCAGTTGATAATTTATTTACTTGTTTTATGTTAAAAATGTCGAGATATTTAATTTTATTTTAACGGTTTTATTTGCTTCATTTGCAGTTTTTGCTGCACGACATTAAAACACATCCAATGTATTCAATTCAATTCGATTCGTTTCAATTCAATTCAACTCAACTGTATTTAAATTTTTTTGTTGTTTTATTTTTTTTTAGAGATAATTTTCTTAGATTTGTATTACAATACAAGTAATAAATAGTAGTACAACTGCTGTTGCCATTGCTGATAATGATGATTGTGTGACGACTCTGATGACGATGACAATGGGAGTGTTGGTTTTTTCTTATATTTTGTGTAGGCGTGTAAACGATTTTTGACTTTAAAATACAAAAACTCTGTAAAGAAAAAGATTTTTTCAAGAAATCATAAACTTTTGTAATGGATTTCAATTTAACGATTTCATTTCATTTCGGTTTTTATTCGTGTTACACAATTTTGATTTAAATACACGCCAATCAGCCTAAGCACTAATACACACCACCATCGATAACTTTTTGTCAATACATGTTATGTACATATGTATGTACGTATAAATATAAGCAAGGATCCGTGATTTATATGTGATGGGATTGAAAGGAAATTACAGTCAATCAACTTTAACTCAACCCATGTTTAATTTATTTTTCTTTTTATCTCCTGAGATTTACGACATGATCAAATTATTTGTTTTTTGTTTTTGTTTTTTGATTTTCAATTTATTACATTCATTTGCAATTTGTATGGAAATAATAAATATTCAAATAAGACTACATGCATGTACATATGTACATTAGGGTGGCCCCAAAATAAAAGTTGCGAATGTTCCCGACTAAATTGATGTTTTGGTTTAAATTGGAATATTCGTTGTATAACAAAATAAAAGTATAAGAGTATAAAGAAATACATCAATGGAAAGCTTAAATTTGCGTTAATCTGATGCCCATTACATATATGAATTGAGTTAACAGAGGTTGTCAGATAGAGAAGAAATTAGGTTTAAAAAAATTTTAATAAAAATTGAAATAGATTGAATTTTGAAAAACGGAAAAAACCATTTTGCTTAAATTACATGGGCTTTATAATCAAGAAATTTCAACAATTTAGTTAAGTAAATTCTATGAAAAACTTAAAAAACAAAAATTTTGTCTGAAATTTTCATAATTTTTGAATTTTTCAAATTTTTTTTAAAATTTCTGATAACCTATTGAAAGCGCCTCTTAAAGACCTTTCATATGATACCAAATTTATATATAGTTCCTTTGGAAGAAATATGAAAAAAAATCCAAAAAACCTTAAAAAAGGACCTTTTTATACTTTGATCCAGCTCACCAAATATTGACCCCAGGACAAAAATTTTGGGAAACGTAGTCTTGGAATGAATCAAACTTTCATTTTAGTTGGGAACATCTATACCTTATTTTTTCTCCATACAAACGGGGCAACCCTAATGTACATACATATACATGCTATTGTATGTCTGTATGGATGTGTTGCCAGCATCATCTGTGATCATTTTATATGTCAATTACATGATGCCGTAGAGGTTTGTGAAAATGTTGTAAATTACCTATCAATATAGGGAATGTGCTGTAGAAGCAGTAGTTGAGTATGTAATTAAGTGTTGTACGCCGTAAAGTCGAATAATATTTTTCGAAATATTTTTGATTTCAATGGATTACACGGTGTCTAAGTTATTCCCTAGATTGAGTAGAACTCAAAAATACTTTTTTATTTTTCTTTTTATTTTTCCAAACTCATTTTATTTGACAAAAACCGTATTTTTGATATTTTCTTACAAAATTATTGATTACCCAAATATGTTTGAAAGTATTTAAAAAATCCAAAGTTTTTTATTAAGGGGAGAGATTAGCCTTTAAAACGGTATACATAAACATTCTGTTCAAACTTATATGTTATGAGTTTTGATGGGGTAAACTTGGAAAATATTATGTTTTTCTTATATCTTCAAGTCTGGGCATTCTTAATTGCAAAATTTAATTAAAAAATATAAAATAAGTGATGACATTCTAAAAGTGCATTATCTTGCGAAGAGATTGACACTTCGTTCGGTCAAATCGCACAAAAATTACCGTAGTTATTATTTAAATAGTAGAATTATTTAAAGGTAGAATTTAAGTCGTGTTATATTTTTTATATACAGTGAGCCCCATAAGTGAGTCAACACCCACTATAATTTTAAATTTTCTATTATGTTCTTAAGTATAAAAAAAGTTCTTTTATCATGAATTGTTGTTTTTGTTTTAACATTTTATAAGTAATAGATAACGTTTTTATTATTGGAAATTTATTCGACTATTCTTATTTACTTTTCTCGATATCCTAAGAAAATGAATTATTTTAGTGGTGTTTACTCACTTTTGACGCTCACTGTATGCTGTGTCATCAAATGAACTTTAAGCTAAACAATTTTCAAAATTTTTGATAAATCTTAAGCGTTACTGATTGTAAAATCCTCTAACTCTTAAACAATACTTCAATTCTTTAGTTTATGCTATTCTAATTAATTTTTTTTATATATTTAGGCATTAGCTAGTGGTTTAGAAGATTTATAGAATTTTTAACCTTCCTAGGGAAATCAGTAGGAATCTAATATTTAATGAAGAGTTCCGAATTTTATAGTCTTAGGATTGGTATCAGATCTTTTTTAATATTTTATTTTTTAAAAAACAATGAAAAATTAATTTTAATAAAAAGTTTTGACATTTGAGTTGTCAAATATCAACAGAAAATGTTCCGTTAATTCTAATATTCTCACTAAACATGTTTCTGTAAGTGCTGCATCTTAAGTTTTACTCAATGTTATAACAATTTGCGTGTTTATTGCGCATTAATTAATTGAAACTTTATATGAAATAATGAGTTCAATAATGGCGTATATTGCGACTTACGCATATCTGAACACCGTATTAGTTGGGATTACGACCTAGATTCTCACACTACTTATGTAGTGTATGTTAATTTTATCAATCAGCGGCGGGACTTACAGTTTAAAGTCGACTCCGAAGGACAGATTTTTGAAAAGCTTTTTTATGTCAGTTTTTATTTACTCTCGGAGTTTGTGTCAGAAATCTGCTGAGAGGAAGTCGTCAAAGAAATATATCTTATATTTTTATTCAGACCTGGGGTTCGAATCGTGGTCTCACGCCTAATATGCCAACACGCTATCTACTAGACTACGGCATTGTTTTCTCTTACAATGGGATAAACTACATTCACAGAATATTCATACAGATTGTGATATATTCTCTAACAGGCTAGATACCTAGAATAGATTAGATTAGGTTAATGTGGTAGCTTTCATACCAAAACTGACTTGAGCATACATAGCGGCCCGTTGTGACGCCACAGGTAAACGCAATCCCTGTACCAACCAAGTTCCTCCGAACCAAGGAGCGAGAAGTTGGTCAGAGCTAGGGCTGCACATTTCAAAGCAGGACTACCCCACAGGCTACATCAATGGATGATAGCTCCGTCAAGCTGACAACGGTTGGTGAGCCAAATAACTTATGTCTGCACCTCGCAAGAGATAGGAATTGGCCAAGAAAGTGGATAACAATCTCCTCTTCTTCAGCGGCAGAAGTCGTTAAATGAGAGTCGCATTGTTTCCGCGTGTCTACCCTAACACATCGAAACGATGTTACACCAATTAACTGGTTTGTGCGCCTTCTATTCAATGAGCTCCAAGTGAGCCTAGCCGTGGAGCAGGACTCTTCATTGATCCAGGATAGGTAGGCGTCTCGGAAGAATTTCTGCATACCTGGAATAAATGCTGTCACAATTTTTTTGGAAATCACTTTAGATTCCTTTATTTACTTCCACTTTTTGATTAATTCCTACACTGTGCATTTTTAAAATTTCCATAGATTATTAAGCATTAATAAAGAGTGTGTCAGTAAAAATGCACTTTTAATTTAGATAAAAATAAAATAACACGTATTTTTTGAGAAAATCCTGATTAAGTATTTATTATTCACCAAATGTCCGCCATGACTCTGATGATAGGTTGTTATTATTTTCCAGAAATTTCCAATAACTTTTTTTTAGAGATGTGGTTGTATCTAGGTAGGTTGTATCTGACCATGTGGCTATATCTTACCATTTCCGATTTGAGCTCAGGACTTGTTTGAGATTTTATAAAAGAATAATCACTCGGAGTTAATTTGAATGATCTTGGTGGCCACATGTGGATCTAGATCCATGCTGTCAAATTAAGGCCACAATAGTTCCGTTATTCTCTCCCTGTAACCACTATTGTTCATACATACATACGTACATAATTGGCCATTACAACCCTTCAGTCAGGATTACGGCCTAGATTCTAACACCACTGATATTGTGTGTTAATTTTATACATGAGTGGCGGGACCTGCAGTTTAAAGTCGACTCCGAACGACAGATTTTTGAGAAACTTTTCATGGCAATTTTATTTACTCTCAGAGTTTTTGCCAGAAAGGAAGTCGCCGAAGAAATGTTTTCCATATTCCGTTTTGATGTCTAACCTGGGGTTTGAACCGGGACCTTACGTCTAATAAGCCAACACGCTACCTACTAGACTACGGTAAATCTTCAAAAGGTAATGCCCAGTCACACCACTTGACCAAAATTCACACCAAACAGTTACGCGTTGTGTGTACATTTGTTTTTCATCGAATGCATCAAGTCCCATTCAAGTCCCGAAGCTATTCAGATGGAAATGCACTTCATCGGTGATGATATTTTAGACTTCTTTTTGCTCCATTTCCCAATGAACGATATGCTTTTCATAGTAAGCTCCTGAGTAAGTTCAATTTTATGTGCAAATTGTGGTCATTTGTCAAACTTAGCTGCTTAGTAGCTCGTGAAATTGTTGAGAACACCTCGAATAACTATTTTCAGGTTTTCGGCGACACTCTCGTTTACAGCAGCAGTGTTTTTACCGATACGTTGACGCACAGAAGTCTTATTGTCGAAAACCGAACCGGTTCTTTAAAATTCGACCTAAAATTTTTCGATGTTCGCAAGTTATATGAGCATAACTCTTCAAATTGTGGTAAGAAATCTTCACAATTATAACTAATTTCTTAAAGCGCTCCAGTACACTAAATGTTAAAAGTGTACTCTTACTAAGACTTCGAAGACTCCATTGTTTCTATCACCTTCTCCTATTTTTTAAGGCGACGTCTATGCTATCGAAGGATGTGCTCCATAAAATTTGGATATGAAATACAGTCAGACTGCCGTTCGATGACTTGACTATTATGAGATTAAGTCTGGGACTGTCTGGGGTAGTTGAATCAATAAAGTAGAGAAAAAAGGTGAACTTTTACTGAATCCCAGGTCATGTGGGAATTTTCGGCAAAGGGCAAGCGGGCGAGTTTGCATTTGAAGAGTGGGGGCGGGTATTTCAAAAGGAACGCTTAAGGAAAGGAAATATAAAGAAAGACTAAAACTCTTCTCCGATCAAGTGGGTTTGAGACAATCAACACTTTTGCAGAGAATTTCAAATAAGAGGAGATCTGAGACATCAGGCCATCAAGAAATAATCTGAGGTTGTTAGTCGGTAATCTGATAGGACACTGAAGACTCTAAATACACTTATTCATAACGGAGCTGACTTCAGCCCAGTCTGTGAAAATTAGAATGAATCATTGGAACATATTCGCGGATCCACATAGGGGTATGCCAGATGCTGGGGAGGCTATTGGCATTGTTGGCACCGAGCAGCATTCTAAAGTTTGTCTTGCTAATATACTTGGAGAAGCCACTATGTGGATATCCTTCATAAATTCATTTGATTATAATAATAAAACTGTGTTGTTTTTAAATATTTTTATGATTTTTGAATGCCAGAATGACGTATTTAAACATCATAGAACCTTTCTTTCTTTGGCACTCATAAATAATATGAATAATAAGGTGGTAGAGACCACATAGACCACCTCTAATGCGGCTTTAATTGTAAGAATATCGCAGAAAAAGAACACACGTTTACAACACAATAACCAAATAACTTTTATTACCAATTAAATATTCTAAACATTAAACAAATTTCATAATAATTTGAAAATAAAAAGAAATAAAAAATTAAGAAATAAAAATAAAAAGAAATATTCAAAAAAGGGCGTTTTCCAGTCAGAGGCTCTCTTTAATAAACCGAAAAATTCTTTTGAACACAATACAATACATTGGCTATTTTTAATTATTTTTTAATCTTTTTTGATTTGTTTTTGTTTTTCTCTTTCTTTACAAACATGTCTGCGTTGTAAAAATTAGTTTTTGATTAAAAAGTCTTCTGATGTTATAACACTGTTAAGGTCTTATTATTTTTATTTGTTTATATTGTAAGAATCGTTATTTGGTATTCAAGTCATGTAACAGTGATTAAAAACTCATTGATAACACAATCATCACTAGTTCTTTTAACTAATTTTTCGTTTTGTTTTGGTACTCTACGGAATGTCATCATAAGTACAGTGTACTTCGCTTGCGTGTTGATGTTTGGAATTTTTGTAAGAACTTCCATAGACTAAACCTATCAATCTACCGTAAAAATTTGTGAGCTTTTAAAAAAATTGTAATAAAAAAAATAAATAAAAATTATATCGAAGTTACCACAATTTGTCGCCTACCAATTTCTCTGTCCCTCCTTCTATAAATTATTTTCTACAGGGACTTAACAACAGTTAATAACACTATGCGACAAAATAAAAAAAAATGAAATTGTACACTCAGCTAATCACATAGTGTAAGTTGTGAATTTTGTTGAGTAGAACTCAAAAATATTTTTTTATATTTCTTGAACACTCCAAACTTGTTTTATTTAACAAAAATTGTTTTTTTTTTACTTTACGCACAAATTTATTGATTACACAAACATTTTTGAACCGATGCACTATGTGGCATTTACCCTGAAAAGCTGGCCAAAAAGGCAAAAATGAATTTAAAGAAATTTAAGAAACTGAATATGCAGTTCGATAGACAACAAAATTCTGCATTATATAGTGAATTTTCATGACTTTAAGTTGAGATTTGTAGATTTGAGGCGATGTCAAAGTGAGAAAAGTGAAGAAAATTAAATACGTTTTTGGGGTTTTTTTGAATTTTTAATAGGTTTATATGATATTTTTTGTGGCTAAACGAATTGAGGTTTTATATTGATTTTTTTTTATTTGAAAGGTATGAGCAACTGGTACTTTTAGTTTTTTTTATATATATATCTCATATATTAATGTTAAAATTATTCGTTAAAAATTGAAAAATAAAAAAAATTTCACATTTTTTTACCCAACCCAAAAAAAGATAAGGATTTTAAAGATTTTCGAGATGTCCTGAATAGGTTACTTTTAATCAGTGACGCTTTTATAAGCTGCAGTACACAAAAATCGCGAAGGAATAGAAAAGCATTTTCATCAGATACTATTAAATTACTCCTTCCTGACATTGATGACGAAAATGATAACGATTTTAGTTTCACTTTTTAAGTATTTTTAAGTTAAGTATTAAATAAAGTAAAATAAATATTATGAATAAATATTAATTATCATAGAAGTTTAAAAACTTATTTACATATGTATATCGACTATTATACCAATATGAGATGTATGTTAGATTTTCTTAATGGACCGTATGTGGTACCTAGGGGCAATTATGATCCGATCATAATAAAATGTGATCATAAATGATTCACATTCATATTAAACATGTTCATGTCGAATTTCATCGAGATAATAAAATTTTTAAGCCAATTATAATTGCTAAACATATTTTCTTAAGAGACCCTATTTTGGATCATGGGGCAATTATTTACCGACCATAACAAAATTTGGTAATATGATTTAGATTTACAAAATACACGTTCATACCGCATTTCATCACGATACCGATGTTTTTAAGCCATTTATAAGCGCAAACGTGAATTTCTAAAGGGGACTTTATATGGGGAGCAGGGTCAAATGTGATCCGATTTTCACCAAACGTTACACCATGATTTCTTAGTACACAGAACTGATCCATGCTAAATTTTATTATGATTGTTGCATAATTACTATAATTATGTTTAAATGAGTGCAATTTCGAGGGGAATTTGTATGGGGGCTAGGCGAAATCACGGACCGATTTGAACCAAAATCAGTTGGGTTCATCCTTGGGCCTAATTATCACTTACACTATCAAAAAATTCCAGCCATTAATTCATAAAACACTTCTATTAATTTTGGCCAGGTTTTCAGGCAAAATGCCACATAGTGCGATGGCCAAAAATTTAAACCTTATTACAAAGGAGAGGAAAGGGCCTTTAAAACGATATACATATACATATTATTTGACTTAATAAGCTATAGAGTTTGATGAGGATAACTTGGCAAATGCGAACTTTTTCATATTTTTTCAAGTTTGACCGTTCATAGTAGCAAACTTTAATTAAAAAATATGAAATAAGTGATGACATTCTGAAAGTGCATTATCTCATGAAGAGATTGACTCATCGTTTGGTCAAATCCGACAAAAATTACCGTAGTTATTATTTAAAGAGCCTAACAGTCGTGTTATATTTTTCATAGAAGTATATATTTTTTCAAATGAACTTTTAGTTCAAAAATGTTCAAAAGTTTTGATGGATATTGATTGTTTATCGGAAAATTTATCATTTTCACGTTTGAGCGACCATCAGAAGTTGGCCAATGTTTGCGCAAAGAGAAATAATAATATTTGTAAAAAAAAACACAAATATTAGTCGACTTCTGGTAGTAGTGCAATATGCAATAAACAATCAAGTTCCATTAAAACTTTTAAAATTTTTGAACTGAAAGTTCATTTGATAAGATGACATATACGAGAAAAAATATAACACGACTGTTATAATCTTTAAATAATAACTACGGTAATTTTTGTCTGCTTTGATCAAACGAAGTGTCAATCTCTTCAGACGATAATGCACTTTCAGAATGTCATAACTTATTTCATAATTTTTAATTAAATTTTGAAATTAAGAAAGGCCAAACTTGAAATAATAAGAAAAAAATAATATTTCCAGGTTTACCCCATCGAAACTCATAACATATAAGTTTGAACAAAATGTTTATGTATACCGTTTTAAAGGCTAGTCTCTCCCCTTTCTAAAAACTTTGAATTTTTAAAAAGACGTTCAAAAATATTTGGGTAATCAATAATTTTGTGTGAATATATCAAAAAAAAAAAAAAAACGTTTTTGTCAAATAAAACAAGTTTGGAGGCTTCAATAAATATAAAAAAATATTTTCGAGTTCTCTTATACAAAACTCACAACCTACACTATGTCATTAGCTGGGTGTATTTTGATTGTCGCACTGTGTAATCTGCCCTCATCAGGGACGGATATAGCATTCAACAACAAGTGCAAGTAACAAAATTGTTTTATCAAAATAACTGTTCTCTTCAACCCTAATTTTAGGTCAACCGTCAAGAGTATGCAGAAGAAACCGAGACAGTCGATAACACATTGCGGCATTTTGCAGACCTCAATTTGCCGAATTTTGTGTCGTAACTTATGTTTGCACCTGTAAAAAATGCAACTATTTCAGGAACTGAACATAAACGACCATAGACAAAGGGGTGTGTTCACTGCAGGGGTTCTGGAGCAATTGCCAACTTACGCTAAGGCCCATTTCTAGATTAATACGTACGAGAATAAATAAAATTGTTGAATCTGAGATGATACCAGTCCATAGGAAATCAAAAAGTCCCTGTATGGTGATGATTTTGGGCTAGCAGTGTCATCGGTACATGTCAAAGGCGAACACTATGGCTCAATGATTACAAGGTTCTTTGATCTGAATTTGATGATTTTAACATCAACTACGTGTTGTTTCAACTGGACGGCGCTATTTGTATGAAGGCATGGTCATCTCACTTAGAATTGATATGAGTTGGCCGCTGAGATCGTGCGGTTGGATCTTGTTGGACTTTATCTGTTTATTTATGATCACAGCAACAAATTGATGTGTCTTAATAAGAAATGTTCATATTTAAACAATTAAATTGAAATTACTTGAAATTATAATCATATCCCAGCGGACATACTGCTCTTGGTTAAGAAAACAAAGAAAAACTGTGTGATAAACATTTCTTACAAATTTTTAATGAATGTCGGGCATTTCTTTTTGCTTCATACCATATTTTTCAAAGAAAATTTCTTTAACTGCCTAATACTGTCGATGAAAATGAAAGAGCATATCAGTGACGACTTTTTTTTTGGTGAGTCAGTGTAGTTAAGAAATATTTGAAATAATTCAGTTGTGACACTTGTTTTTCTGATTTGGATTATTCTCTTGCTCTGTTCTCCTCTTGCTCTGTGTTTTGGAAAAACTATTACGGAATAATAGCCAACAAATTGTGACTACTACTGTTGAACGTTCTAGTTTCATTGTATGTGAATTTTGTTTACGGTTATTTCTTATGAACAGATGATGTTCACCAAACAAATATTTTAATAACGGATTCGTATATTCACAATTATTTTCGGGAGGCATACCAAAAATAAGCAGTGCTCCATAGAGTAAATATACACCCCATTGATGTATAGGTAGGTAGACATAGGTTGTGTAGTCAAAAGTTCTAAATATTTCAGAATATTTTTTTTCTTGTTTGTTTTTATCGTGTAAATAATTACAGGCAACTGTTATTCACAAAAATTGTTTCAACAAAAAACACATAAAAACACATAAAAAATGAAAATAAAATATGCAACATGTTTATCATATTATGGGTGTTACCTTGAATTGTATGCAATTTCACAAAAAACGAATCTGAAACAATAAAAAGAAAAAGAAAAAAAAGCAAAAATGAGAATGAATTTAATAAACATTTTAATTTCATGGGTGTAGTTCAACATCAACTCAAATTTAGTTTCGTATGCAATTCAGACTTGCCATAAAAAACTACAGAAAAAACAAAAAAAAAAAACAAAAAAGAAAATGAAAGAAAAAAAACTGAAAATTATATCATATGCATGTGTGTATGTATGTATGTATAGATATACGAAAAAAATTTAACTGAAATTGATTTCAATCAAATAATCTACTGTGAAAACTAAAACAAAAGCAAAAAGAAACAAAAAACCAAAAAAAAGCAAGAAAAAAAGAAATGATTTTCACAATTGGTGGCAACATGAAATATGACGTTAGAAAAATATTGTATGTATGTATGTATGTGCTTCGAAATACAAAACTCTTATGATTTATAGGTTTTATTTTATTTTTATTTTTATTTTTCGATTTCTATTCCTTTTTATAACATTTTAAATATAAATTTCATGTTGTCTGTTAACAGAGTGTTGTTGGTTGTGTTGAGTAATGTGCCATGGTAGTGTACATTCGTTTATAAAGTACAAGATATCATGCAAAATACTACTAATGCTGCCACTGTCAATGCTGCCAAATTGCAATTGCATGACAAATTTTTATGTTGACTCAAGCAGACAAACAAAGGAATCACGAATTCATTATTAGACCGCCATCCATACATACTGACATACATACATACATAGTTAGATACAGATTTAAAGCGGCAATAAAAAAATTTTTACAAATCGAAATAATTGAATATCAAATAAACTGTGTAGTATTTCCATTTGATGGGCTTATAAGGATATTAACTACTTTTAAATGAAAAATAATACGAAAGATACATATAATGTACTGGTACTCGCATACTACGGCTGGGTCGGTAATGCAGGTTTATTAACGAAAAACATTAGTGAAGTTTATCTTGCAAAACATAGCGCATCAAATTCATTTTTTAAATCAATACAAATCTTTACTAATAAGATTTTTAATTGCATATAAGATGGTTGATTTATTCACTTCCATTTTTCCAAACTCGCATTTAAACTTCTTTACATTATTTGTGTTGACATCATTTTAGGTTAGGTAAGGTTAGCAGGTAGCTTGCCGTTCACAGGCAACTCAACTTGGTGGTGATATCATTTTACTTAGCTTTTGTTATGTGCAGCAGACAAAATAACTGCGTTATTGTAGGAACTCTAACCTTTGAGAGGTGATAACGGATTACGACTTAGCCCTCACTTCCGTTGTGTGTATTAATTTTGTACATGAGTGGCGGGACCTACAGTTTAAAGTTGACTCCGAATGACAGATTTTTTGAGAAATTTTTCATGAAGAAATATTTTCTCGTATTTCGTTTTGTTGGAGATGTCCGACCTGGTGTTTGCACTGTAGCCTTACGTCTAAAAAGTCAACACACTATCTACAAGAGCCTGAAAACTTTAATAAAAGATCTTATAAAACCATTAACGTTCGAGACATCTATAACTAAAACGTAATAAGTGATGAAGACGAGTATGATTTGTAGTTTGAATAAATCTTATAATTCAAATGTGTTAAATAGGGTTTAAATTCAATTTTTATATTGTCTGGTTTATGTTTAAAGGGTATATAAATACGTTAAGTATATACGATACATGAATTGATTCCGCGATTTCGGAACAAAGTCTGACTTTTAAATGGAATTAAAGTTTCCTAGTTTAAGGAACTTATCTATCTTTCACTTATCAATTGATAGCCAAAAACGGCACGCAGTCAATGCCAATTTTAAATGACATTATAAAAACCATTTATTTACACTAATCTGTTACGTATTTTATTTTCGAAGGACGAAAAGAAAAAACCAATCGCAACTTAAGAACATAAATTTAATGAATCCAATTATAAAAATCATAAAAATAAATATATTACGAAAATCGTACGATGCCAGACTCAATTCTCCTCATACTGCGTATACCATAAATGATGACGGAACAATACTGTTAAAATATTAGTTCGTTGATTGCAAACAAAATAAAAATAAAGCGGTGTTTAGTTTCAATTAAACTCATTATTGTTCGCACTACTTTTGTGTGCCGCCGTATACTACTTGACGAATACAATAACAAATGCTTGTTCGCTATTATTCTTTGCTAACAAAGCAGATCTTTTCAACGGCGATCTTCAAACCACGACTGTTCTCTTCACACAAGATTGTCTGAATTCTTACTGCTCCTTGTCGGCTTTGTCTTTCCTTTTTTTTGCCCACGTAATCAGTCTGATGAAAGTTCTAATGTTCGTGTGTTCGCCTTCTCGAGAACTCTATTGCGACTTCATTGTTGTTTGTGTATTTTGTTCACATTGCTTGTTGTTGCTTTCTCGCTTACTTGTCTATCCCCTTTCCTTTCATACTGATGTTGTTAGTTTACTTGTAACAAGTTCGTTGTGTTTGTTAGTGTAGTTTTCGTTTATCGTTTTGATGTTAAACGATGGTACACCGTTTCCATTTTCGTAACAATACATTTCGTACGCATTTCCGATGCTTATCTCACATTTCACTTTCATACATTGGTTAATATTGTGGGTATTATCCTGCTTAGAATTATATGAACCTATCTAGACATTGATCATAGTTCCTCTGTTTTAATTTAGTTTGTTCAATTAAACCTAATATTATAAGTCGCCGTAGTCTAGTAGATATTGTGTTGGCACATTAGCTCAGACGTTTGCAATAAAATTAAATATGACTTCGGCGACTAACTCTCAGCTGATTTTTAGCAAAAACTCTGACAGTAACTAAAATTGTCATGAAAAGTAGTTTCCAAAAAAATTTGTCGTTTGGAGTCGACTTTAAACGGTAGGTTCCGCCACTCATGTATAACATTAACGCACACAACGTAAGTGGTGTAAGAAGCTATGTTGTAATCCTGACTGAAGGGTTCTAATGACTATATATGTTTGTATGTATTATAAATTTAATTATTACAAACCGATATAATTTCTTTGCTTCAAAGAATTTTTGTTTTTTTTGTTTGAGTGAATCTTGATGTGCAACAAACTTTATTCCAACTTTATTGTTTCCCATCTGATTGTTTTTATAATTTTGTTGCCCTTAACAGAAACAGACAAAGTTCTGTTTGAGCTCATTATTGTTGGATTTGATTTGAATTGATTTGGGAAAAAAATTGCTTGATATTGTTAAATTTGGATTTCTTCGAAATTGTTTGTACGAAACTGTTCTTGTATTAAAAAAATTCTTGTTTACGGAAGTGATTCAAATGATTCAAATAGAAATTTAATGATTTTTAAGGTTCTCTTTGTTCTTTTTTATTTGTTGTTGTATACACTTCTTCTTTTTTATGTTCATTTTGTTTAATGCTTCGCATCACAAGATAATGGTCGTTTCATTTCGTTTCGGATTTGAAGTATTCTTTCGTTCCCTATTCTGTAGGTTTGAGCAACAAAATCAACAACAACAAAAAAAGTACAAAATAAACCCTAAAGATCTCTTATACTGCCAAACATAAAAAAGAACACAATTTGAACTTTTTAATACGATGAAAATGTTCTTTTGGATACTGACGGAGAAAAAAAAGAAGAGAAAATAAAGAAGAAAATTGCAATGGCATGCAAAACTAAACTGAACCGAACCGAACTGAACTGAAGTGAAGTGAACTAAACTGAACTGAACCAAACTAAACTAAACTAAATGAACAATCGAAACATTTTCTGTTAAGAAAAGAAAAGAAAAAATAAATAAATAACCGTGAAGATTTAGATGATGATGATGGCGATGATGACGACGGCGACGAAACTGGATGGCAAAGTCTTGGGAATACAGAAAAATTTGTGGTGGTGATGATGATGACAGCGATGGCACCATATTTAAACATGTCTAAGAAGAAGAAGAAGAAGAAGAAGTATTACCACACTTATAGAAACTTTATCGTTTCCATAGTAAGTTTGTCGGATTTTACACAGAATGTATGCAGATTGCATGGCACTATGGGCTGTTTTGCTTTCATTTACAAAACTTTTTACAGAAAATATAAAATTAACATATTTTTCCTGTTGCAAGTCTTTTCGTTTTATTGTGCAACTTTTTTTTAACGAAAAAAAAAAACGCAAAAAAAAATAGAAAAAAAAAATAAGTGAGTATCACAATCAGACAAAAACGACATTTAAAGATGGATGGATTGCTGAAAATCAAAGTAAGAAAACGAAGACAACAAATGGTTATAAAAGTTAAGTTTCCCAAAGTTAAGCAAAAATAGTGTTCGTTGTTACTGAAAAGTCATGTATTTTTTGGTTTGGCAATGTTCGATGAAATGTTGAAGGAGTTAAGCAAGTAACAACGAACGAAGATGCCATAAGAAAAGGTATTAAAATTCTACCAATGTTTAGACGTGGTGGTTGGCAATAGAAGAGTTCCCTTTTTTCCTGATACTGCTGATTTTGCCTTTTTATTCTTTTATTGCTTCTGAAGTGCAAATAAAATGAAAAAACGAAACAAAATAAATCTAAACAGTAAACTATGATATGGCAAGGAGTGAAAAGTTTTCAAAGAACTAAAAAAATTTTACTTTTATTTCGTTGGAATAATCGATGAATCAATAGGAGCCACAATATATTTTTTCATAGCTCTCCGACAAATTTATTTTTAAAACTTTTCTTCATGTTTCTTCACTTCATATTGAAATATCTATCGCGTTATAAGTTAAAATAAGGCGGAGAGATAAAATTGTTTTTGATTGATTGTTTTACCGCAAAACAAGGCATTCGCTCGGAATGAAAAATAGATCGGCATTGCTCTTACCTAATAATAACACTATGCGACAAAATAAAAAAAATATGAAATACACCCAGCTAATGTCATAGTGTAAGTTGTGAGTTTTGTTGAGTAGAACTTGTTTTATTTTATAAAAACTGTTTTTTTTTCCTTTACGCACAAATTTATTGATTACACGAAGATTTCTGAACCGATGTCCGAAATTTAAATCTTATTACAAAGGAGAGGGATGGATCTTTAAAACGATATACACATATATATTATTTGACTTAATATGCTATGGGGTTTGATGAGATAAACTTGACAAATGCGAAATTTTTTCATATTTTTTTAAGTTTGTCCGTTCATAGTAGCAAACTTTAATTAAAAAATATGAAATAAGTGATGACATTCTGAAAGTGCATTATCTCGTGAAGAGATTGACTCATCGTTTGATCAAATTACCGTAGCTATTATTTAAAGAGTCTAACAGTCGAGTTATATTTTTTAAATGAACTTTTAGTTCAAAAATTTTCAGAATTTTTGATGGATCTTGATTGTTTACCGGAAAATGTGTCAATTTCACGTTTGATCGAAAACCAGAAGTTGAACAATGTTAGCTCAAAGCGAAATAATAATATTTGCAAAAAACACAAATATTAGCCGACTTCTGGTAGTTGTACAAACGTGAAATTAAAACATTTTCCGAAAAACAATCAAGATCCGTCAAAACTTATGATAAATTTTGAAGTGAATGTTCATTTGATAAGATTACATATATAGAAAATATAACAAGACCGTTATGCTATTTAAATTATAACTACGGTAATTTTTATTCGATTTGATCAAACGAAGCGTCAATCTCTTCACAAGATAATGCACTTTCAGAATATCATCACTTATTTTATATTTTTTAATTAAATTTTACAATTAAGAATAGCTAAACTTGAAAAAATGAGAAAAATAATCATATATTCCAAGTTTACGTGATCAAAACTCATAACATGTAAGCTTGAACCCTATGTTTATTAATACAATTTTAAAGGCTCATCTGTCCCCTTTTCAAAAACCTTTGTATTTTGAAAATAGATTAAAAAATATTTGGGTAATCAATAATTTTGTGTGAAAAGTTTAAAAATACGGTTTTTGTTAAATAAAACAAGTTTGAAGGGTTCGAGAAATATAAAAAAAATATTTTTGAGCTCTACTCAATAAAACTCACAACCTAAACTATGTTATTAGTTGGGTGTATTTTGACTGTCGCACCGTGTAATTTATTGATGTTAAAATCCAAACACAAGAAGGAAAAATTATTTATGCTTGATCAGCATTAGAAACAAATTTATGTCTTGAACCAATTTTTTCTGTAAAGTGGAGAGCAGTGTCTAGGCGAAACTGTCTATGATAGATAAAAAAGTTAGAAGCAAAAAACTTTGATGTAGCACGGAGCTCCTGTGTTCATGTGTAAAATCTTATTTCGGTGTCTTCCAATGTGTGAGACTGACACAGTTTACAGTTTAATTTCAAGCAAAAGTTTCTACACTATTAGCCAACATATTTCGAAAAGTTTCAATTTAATTTTAATTTTGACTCAATTTGAAAACCAAAGTAATTAATATGCGATTGCTAATGCAACTGTTTCTCTACGTAACGTGAAAATCACTTGAACACATTTATATTCACCCTGGAAAGTGTGTTTCCCTTAAAACCGGCACACTTCGTGGGGTTCTCATGTATGCTTTGAAAAGCAGTACCATCCACAAATGCATATCTTAACGCCTTCTACTATAAGCTGGGATTACTCAAGAAAGCGGCCTCTTCAATTTCAAATTATCGACAGATAATAGTAGGAACAGTAGTAGGAATTAGTAGGAATTAGTAGGAACATTTCGTTTCAATTTATGTACTCTTCCTTCGTACCAAATTCTATCGAATTCTTAGGAAATATTTATGAAAAGAGAAGAGTACTATTTCTTTACCTCGAATTACTTCTTATGGTGCAGGTCAATCTGTGGGTTTATTCTATAGTGTTCTGTTTCCTTCTGTAGTCAAAATTGATGAACCTGTATGCATCTTAAGGCCCTATGAGATTCCGCTTTCGTATGATCCTTGCCAGACTTACAAAAAACATTGAAACTACAGAATCTTTCCATTCTTGATGGGTAGTATTGAAGACAGAAAATAGCATTGAAAACAAAGTGAATAATAATCATGGCTATACAATGCAGTTCTATTCGAGAAAGAACTTAACGAGATGGCAATAAAACTTCCGTTTCGATAAGTTATGTTTTGTTTTCAAAATTAAAATGAAATAAAGTAAACCTTGGCAAAAGTTAATTGAAGACTGATTTCGATGGAAGCAAGCGAGAATTTCATTTAGGATTAATTGCTCGAAAAATTTGAATGGTTTTGTAATTTTTTAATGCTTGCAACGAAGAATGCATTCTGTTAAATGTCTGCTTTAATGTCAAATGAATGTTTAGAACATTTTTTTGTTGTCTTTTCTTTTGGTGTTTTTATAGCTTTTATTTTTGTTGTTTTTGTTGTTGTTGTTTGTTATTTTTCTTCAGTTTACTAACAAAAGTTGAAGGTGTAGATGCCAATGAACTCTTTTAGACTTAAACGTAGTTCAACTTCAGTTAAGAAGATAAATGCGGGTACTTTCGTTCCATACAAAATGCCAAGTAAAATTTACGTACCATATATACACACATACATACATACATATGTATATATCAAGTACCCATATAAATGAAAGTATTTTGTATGTGTGTGTGTGTGTGTGAAGGTGTGCAATAATATACACCAAACTGCCATTAAGCCACGTATACGAATTATGCACTTACAATGGGATTCTATTCCGAAGTAACACACACACACATACACACAACACGTGTGGGAGTGTGCGAAAATGTGTTTCTTTTATTGCAAAATCTCAGTGTTGATGATTGTCGTATTGTTGTTGTCGGGTTCATGTTCTTATTTGATTTGCTTTGATTTCTTTTCTGTTTTGCCAAAGAATGAAAGGAAAAAAACTTGGAGGTAGTAAAAGTCGAACTGCGACGAACACATCTGAATTGTTTTGGCCTGATGTATGAGTTTGGGGTGTTGGTTTGCTTTGTTTTGTTTTGTTGTATTTTTTATGTTTCGATTTTTTTGTTTGTCTTCTTCTTGTTCAGTGCCAATTTAATTGATTGATTTTTTTGTTTTCGACTTCATCTTCTGTTTTCTTTTCAGATGTTCCTTTTCCTGCAATATATTGTTCGCTTAATTTCCTTTGGACTTGATTGGAAGTGCTTTAAAAAATGTTCCCTTATAACAGAATAACAACAGTCGTTGCTTTGCATTTGTTTTATATCTACTGCTGCCATGGCATATGATATATTCGCGTTTCGTCTTACTTGAGAAATTCATCAGCACTTTTAATTAAATATAAGAACCCAAGACATACGGTGCACATAGACATCATGATGCATATAGCAAGGAAACTGTATAACAACTCACTCAGACAGCCCATGTACAAGCATAATATTATGTTCAGATATGCACTTTTATTGAGTCAATATTCGGTTAATTGAGTACAATATTTTAAGTGTTCAGGCATAATATAAGCAGTTCAGCTGCTTATTCAATATTTATTTGACAGCTGGTAAACAAAACAGCTGGTTGTTACAACAACATTGTTTTTTGTTTTGTTTTTTGTTTTATTGTATTATTTAATGGCGTTTATTGCGATTTACGCAATAAAAGTGCATATCTGAGCACCATATAAGTCTATGTTAAGCAGGTTAGCCTACTATATTTTTTGTAAAATTAATTTTAATATTAAAATATTATTAATTTTATTCATAATAATATATTATATAATATATATATTAATATTAATATTTTCAATTCAATTAATTTAGAGGTGCATTGGATTGAAGTTAGAAATGAAAGTCTAACATTAAGGTTCAATTTCAACAATTATTTGGAGAGTAAATCGTCAAAACAGGTACAGAAAATAATTTGTCTATTGAAAGTGAACCAAAAGTCATCAAGAAATATGTAGATGTGGATGATATTGTGCAATAAGATTCGCCAACATACCTAAATTTGAAATAATATCATCAATATGTCTTGGTGTCTCAATACCTCTACACGACAATATTAGTAACGCATCGCAACTGTAAATAAAGTTTGTGGATACAGATAAATACATATGTATGTGAAATAGAGCTTTTAAATAAACTTTTGATATACATATTTTGGTTTTCTGGCGAGGTTTGTCTGCATCCTACATTCAAACTCCTATAAACTCCTATAAACTCCATAAACTCCTGATATAAATAATTTCCCTATCGACGTCATTAACTTTGTTTCAGGATCAGTCACCAGCACACCCAGCATGACTCTGAAGTAAATCTATTATAGGAAGACTGCCGATTTCATTTTAATATGCCTGAAATTTTTTTGAGGCTAAAAGTCGCTGTGGTCTAGTAGGTAGTGTGTTGGCTCATTAGACGTAAGACTACGGTTCAAATACCAGGTTAGAAATCTCCAACAAAACGAAATGTGAAGAAATATTTTCTCTCAGCAGATTTCTAACAACAACGCTGAGAAGAAATTAAATTGCAATGAAAATGTTTCTCAAAAATCTGTCTTTAGGAGTTGACTTTAATCCCGCCACTCGTGTATAAAATTAAGTGGTGTAAGAAACTAGGTCGTAATCCTGACTGAAGGATTGTAATGACCAACTATGTCATGAAATATTTGTAAGCTTCATATGATACTAAATATTTAATTGGTGTGTGAAAATGAAATCGGTATTGACGAAAACAATTTTTTTGTGCTACCAATCACCAATAATAAGAGTTTCTCTCAAGAGCTAAAGTCTACACTTAATTGAAGAAGGATAATGAAATATACTTGAGTGCAATGAAGGAGTCGTACTATAACTTATTGAAGGCGATAAAGAAAATGAGACGACTTATAACGTATAAATCCTCTTTACATAACACATAATTGGTCATTACAACCCTTCAGTCAGGATTACGGCCTAACTTCTCACACAACCTACGTTGTGTGTGCGAATTTTTTATCCATGGTGGCGGGACCTACAGTTTAAAGTCGACTCGGAACGACAGATTGTGAGAAACTTTACGTGGCGATTTTATTTGCTGTCATAGCTTTTGCCAGAAATCTGCTAAGAGAAGCCGCCGAAGAAATATTTTTTCATATTTTCGTTTTGTTGGAGATGTCTGACCTGGGGTTTGAACCGTGGCCTTTATGTCTAATAAGCCAACACAACAACTAATAAGCCAACTACTAGACTGCGGCGACTTCAATAAATCCTATTTACGATTACAAAACGGCGACGGGAAGAGAATAATCGTGGTTTGAAGATCTCCGCTATAAAGATCTATTGTTATTTGTTATTATTTACGCAAAATAGTGAAAAGAAGAATAACCAATAAAGCAATTGTTGTTGTTTACATCAAGTTGTGAACAGTGGCATACAGAATTGTGCGAACAATAAAGGAATTATTTAAAACTAAATAAAAATTTAGTTTTATTTGTAATCTACGAACTCATATTTTAAACGTTTTTAAAAAGGTCAAAACGTAACAATATATACGGAAATATGTACATATGTTATGTGAATACACATTTTCAAATATTTATTTATTAATTACAATTTATATTTTAATTATATACGAGCTGAGTAACTTTGACAATATACTCGGTGTAGTGTCACAGACCAGAGTCTCTGGTGGGAATTGAACCCACGACCCTCACGCTAATAGTCTAGCACACTACCCACTAGACTACCCCATTTTCAAATAAAAATGTATAAAAATTTGAATTTGAAATTTGTATTTTTAAATCTTGGTTTCAAGCAATTTATGAGTAAATAATCTAAATTGAATCTATTATGACAGATTATAATATTGTATGGGAACTATATGTGTTTTGTTGTTATAATAACGAAATTCTATCATTTAGCACCGAAATTAAAGTGCTACATTAAACGCCAATATTCATATTGTTACGAAAATGTCTTGCCTTTTATATTGCAGGATAAACAGTCTGATGAATGACTTCGCCTTCGCGAAATCTCTATAAATGTAGACATGTTGTTTACATTATTGTTATTTGTGTATTTTGTTTACCTTTGTCCTTGCAGTGTTGTTGTTGGCAGTTTGTTTATTTGTTTATCCTCTTTTTTACACTGATGTTGTTGCTGTATTTTTGTTTATTTGTTGATCATGTAAACAAGCCCATAGTTTTTGTTTTTGTAACTTTTGTTTATCATTTTAATGTTAAACGATGTAACACCATTTCCATTTCGGTAACAATATATAGGATTATTTTACCAATATCTGAACTGATCGCTGAAATATTAAATAGATTCAGGAAAAATATCATTCATTTGTAAAAATTTCACACTTCAACAATCTTAATATTTCTCAATGTTATGGCGTAGACGAAACTTAATTAACCATTGCATGTTGAAATCGATGAAAACAAAATTGTGTTTGATTTGTATTTTTTATTTCTTTCATTGTTTTTTTTTTGTTTCTACGGTACTAATCAATAGCGTTAAACTTAATTAATAGAATTAATAAATTAATTAATAAGACATAAAAATCGTATTCAATGTGGTTAATACCAGAGACAGACGTTCAGCATTGTTGTATTCATTTAAAACTACAGTAGAGGGTGGGGGGATATCGATTTTAGTATGTTGTTTAAACAATTTCAAACAGTAAATATGTTGAAATTAATTGTTTAATCGCTACAAGAGGTAGAATACAAAATGTTTTCAATGATTTTCTCAAATTTTGGCATTTTGTTCGTTTTCCGTTTAAACACATGCTTTTTAAATGCTGCCGTATGTGCGTTTCTTGTGTTGTTTTTTTTATTTCGTTTCAATCGTTTCGTTTTATTTGTACAATATTTGTCACAACCTTGACCAAAATTCTTCTCTTCGAAAAGTTAATTTGCGGATAAATTAAGAAGTAAAATGCTCAGTAAAAAATAAAAAAATAAAATTAAACACAAAAGATTTGTTACGATACAAATGTATGTATGTATGTATATAAATAAAAACATATAAATATATGATACATACTCGTACATAGTAGAACAAAGTTTTTCAAATTTTGTAAATAGTTTAGAAAGATATCAACTTTAATCGATCGATATCACAATGCAGCGTTTTTTTTTTCGCTTTATTACACGGTGCGGCAGTCAATGTACACCCAGATAATGACATAGTGCAGGTTATGGGTTTTGTTGAGTAGAACTCAAAAATATTTTTTTTTATATTTCTCGAACCGTTCAAACTTCTTTTGTTTGACAAAAACCGAATTTTTAAACTTTCACACAAAATTATTGATTACCCAAATATTTCTGAACCTATTTTCAAAATCCAAAAAGTATTTTAAAAGGGGACAGATGAGCCTTTTACATGGTATACATAAACATATGATTCAAGCTTACATGTTATGAGTTTGATCGGGTATTTTTTCAAGTTTAGCTATAAAATAAGTGATGACACTCTGAAAGTGCAGTTTCTTGTGAAGAGATTGACACTTCATTTGATCAAATCGGACAAAAATTATCATAGTTATTATTCAAAGAGTGAACTCGCCGTAGTCTAGTAGGTAGTGTGTTGGCATATTAGACGTAAAGCCCGGGTTAGTATCCCAGGTCAGACATCAAAACGAAATAAAAAAAAAAAAATTATTCAAAGAGTATAACAGTCATGTCATTTCAATAATTTTCAAAACTTTTGATGGATTTTGATTGTTTATCGCAAAATATGTCAATTTCATATTTGCACGACTACCAGAAGTCTGCTAATATTTGTGCTTTTTGCAAATATCATTATTTCACTTTGCGCAAACATTGGCCAACTTCTGGTGGTCGCTCAAACGTGAAATTAACACATTTTGCGATAAACAATCAAAATCCATCAAAAATTCTGGAAATTTTTGAACTAAAAGTTCATTTGATAAAATGACATACATATATAAAAAATATAACACGACTGTGATACTATTTAAATAATAACTACGGTAATTTTTGTCCGATTTGATCAAACAAATGTCAATCTCTTCACAAGATAATGGACTTTCAGAATGTTATCACTTATTTTATATTTTTTAATTAAAGTTTGCTGCGATGAAAGGACAAACTTGAAAAAATATGAAATAAATTCACATTTGTCAAGTTTACCTCATCAAACTTCATAGTCTACATAATTACATAACACATAATTATATATCTTTTTAAAGATCCATCCCTCTCCTTTCTAATAAGGTTTAAATTTTGGACATCGGTTCAGAAATGTTTGTGTAATCAATAAATTTGTGCGTGAAGCCCAAAAAAGAACAGTTTTTTGTCAAATAAAACAAGTTTCGAGGGTTCAAGAAATATAACAAAATATTTTTGAGTTCTACTCAACAAAACTCACAACCTACACTATGACATTAGCTGGGTGTATTTCGTTTTTTATTTTGTCGCACAGTGTAATTATTTATTCGTAGACCTTTTAATTGCTTTATAAGGCGTAAAAATATGCAATTTTATGATTTATTACTCTTGTATTATGTATGTATGTATGTATGTATGTATGTATGTATGTATGCATGTGTATATGGTACTACGCAATACAAACGATTTGTATACAATTTTTAGTTAATAAATCATTTGAATTTATTGGTAACAGAATCTAGGTCTGTACTCGAACTCGAAATATCTTTAGAATGTTGGTTTGACAGAAGCTTAAACGAGAAATTAAAGAGTATTTGTTCTTGATATTGTATTGTATGATGCTGAATCTCATGTCGAATTTTGATCTTATTTTAGTATGTTTATTTGAAATGAAATAATTACTTAACGTTTTAAGGCAGCAGCAGCAGCATTCAGTAAATGGAATTGATGGATAGAATTCACAAACGATTTCGAAATTCGCAGAAACTGTAACAATAATGACAATTTGATTGGCAAGCAATTACTCAAGTGCTATACAAACTTTGTTTTTTTTATTAAAAATTGCAAAGAATTGTACAAAATGCCAATCAAATAAAGTTTATCGTGCCTTGCTTTTACATTTCATAAATATTTTACGTTGTTTGCAACATTCTAAAACATAAAAACATAAGAAAACTTTATTCAAATCTGATATACAAGAACAGAACATCCATTTTGAAGTAGATGGTGGTTACAATGTCTATTAAAAAATCGAAAGCCTAATAATATATGTATACATATGTATATATGTTACTTTTAGTCCTCTAGGGAGCATAGGGTCGCAACACTTTGGATAATTCGATTGTGATTTGGCGTTTCCAGCTGTGTGATGGTCGTCCGATGTGCCTGCTTTCCTAGGGGTTCCAGTCTATGGCTTTATTTTTGATGTCATCTAACGGCTTGCGAAGACTGTGACCAATTGGTTGCTGGCTTATATCTGACCAGAGTTGGGAATTGGATATTATTGGAGGGCCAATAACTACGCAAAATTCTACGCAGGCATTCGTTAACAAATACCTGAAGAGAATGGGAATCGCGCGGTGCCATATTCCACGTTGCGTAACCGTACAGTAATGTGGATTTAAAGTTGGAGTTGAAAATTTTAATTTTAATGCGTCTCGTTATGTTAGATGATTTCTAAACAGGGTTAAGTTGGACAAAAGACCAGCACTACGCGCCATGCTGCTCATGCCACATTGGATACTCTGCCCAGGAGATTTGAGGTGATATCAACTGGTCACCTAGATTATACGGTTTGGTCTTGTAAACTTTATATGGTCGCAGGTTTATGCGAATAAGTAATGAATCACAGCGGGTTTCAAACCTACATAGCCCAGGTTTTAGACTATATGGTACTAGAGACGAACATACATAACTCAAAGAAAGGGATGCTGAAGCTGTCATCGGTGACGGTTAAGTAACAATCAATATCGATGGCTCAAAAATGGTATGTTGAACTGGATCTGGGGTCTATTCCGATAAACTGGCACCAAACTGGTAATACAGATTACCTAACCATACCATTGTATTTCAAGCGTTAATATTTGCTACTGAACAAGCTGCACGCATGGTTGAAACCTAGAATCTTCCTCCTTCGAACTTGATCATCTGTGTGGATAGTCAAGGTGCAATCAAAGCGCAGGGATTTCATTTCGTCAAATCAAATGGCATCAAGACTCTGTACACCATATACGTCCACATAAAACCCGCCTCTGTTGGGTTACGGGCTACTGTGGCACAAAGGGAAACGAAAAGGCGGAAGAACTGGCATAGAACGGATGGTAGATGTCTGAGGAGTAGCCGATAGAGAGATATATGTGCTCCCCGACAAGAATACTTTTCCAAATTGGAAAAACAGCATGGAATTCAACAAACCGTGGGTGGTCCAAGATGTTGCTGTGTTCGGCAGTGGACAGATGGAGAACCAGGGGACTACATACATACATAATTGATCATTACAACCCTTTAGTCAGGATTACGGCCTAGCTTCTCATACCACTTATGTTGTGTACGTTAATTTTTATGCATGAGTGGTGGTCGACTCCGAACTAAAGATTTTTGAGAAATTTTTGCATGCCAATTTTATTTTACTCTCAGAGTTATTGCCAGAAATCTGCTGAGAGGAAGTAGCCGAAGAAATTTTTTTTCGTATTTTGTTTCGTTGGAGATGCCTGACCTGGGGTTTGAACCAAGGCCTCATGTCTAAAAAGGCAACACACTACCTACTAGACCACGGTGACTATTGGCAATTTCGCCGACAAGCTCGGTCTGTCCTAACCCAAGCCTGATTTATGCACTAGAGCGATAAATAATAGGATATTTTGGTTGCGCTCACCTCAGAGAAACTGGAGGAGACATTTGGTTTTGATATTAAAAAAGGATAATGGAGTCTAAAGTACATCAATTAAATTTTTAAGTAAAAATATTTGTAATTTCTTTAAATTAATCAAAACAATGGCAATATTTTATGGTTGCAGGTTGTCATGTGGAAAACATACATACAGTGGACAACAAAAGTCTTAATACGGCAATATATTTTAGCAATTTCATGAGTTTAAACCAACAGTTTGTATAAAAAATTAAGGTTTTTATATTTATTTTATTAATTTCTTCTGTTTTATTATAAAATAAACAATTTTTTAATATTTTTCATAAAACAAGAGAAACAAGGAAAACTTCCAAATGACTCCATTGGTACCCCTCGTGGGGTACCTAGAGTAAATTTAAAATTCAAATGCCTAATATATGAAAATGTTATCCCTTGTATTTAGTAGAATATCCGTTGAGGTCAAGCACTCTATTTAACCCATTTGGAATTGAATGTACAAGTTTTGTTTGGTGGCACCATGTGCAAGTTTTTCGGTTGGATTTTTGTTTGAGGTTTGGCGATTACGTACCAGTTTTTTCAAATGATCGCCTTAATACTTTCTTGAGGTCATGTGGGGACTTTGTACAAGAGTAATAAGCCTGTGGGGACTGTTTTTTCGTCCAAATATATTGCCGTACTAAGACTTTTGCTGCCAACTGTATGTATGGTACGTATTGTATGACAATGTGATGTTTTTTTTTTGTTTTTTAATTTTATGCCATCCATTGAAAATTTATTGCCTGTTGTATTATGTTTTTGTTTTTTTTTGTTTTTGTAATTCCTGTTAATGATGTTCAACTAATTGTCGTTTAAAAAACAATAATTTTCTACAGACAACAAACAAGCAATTCTAAAAAAAAAGAAGAGATGAATATGATAATAAAATACAATCATGAAATAATTGAAGAAAAAAAAAACACATCAAATCATTGCCTATGATTGTTGTCTGTCGTGTGTTGTATATCATCAGTTAAGGGACCTTAATGTGATGATCATGCAACAGAGAAAGAAGCCACAGAAAATGAAAACATTGCTGACCAAGTGTTGCAGCAACCTTGTATATTGACATTGAATGACAGCAATTACAAATACAGTATTTATGTTTGTAATTTCACATTACAAATATTGTTATTATTATTATTATTAGTTAACAACAACAACAATAACTAATGAAAAAAAGAAGAAAAATATAAAAAAATAACGAAATTAAGCACGTGTTAAATTAATAAAAATTGAATCTCGAATATGATAAATCGTGTCTTTTTTATTTAATTTCTTTATTTTAATTATTTTTTAATTTTTTTTCTTTGCAATTAATAAATTCCGCTAAAAATAGTTTGTAAACCTTAACATAAATGCTTCGCTTCTATTATTTTATTATTTTTTTATAATAATTTATTTAATATTTTCTCTATTGTTGAGGTTATTTTTAATTATTTAATTAATTAATATTGGAAACAAAACAAAAAAACAAAAACATGGACATCACAGAAAAAGTATGTGAATAAATAAACATTTATTTTCTATTAATTATTTAATATTTTATTTAAATAATCAATCAATAGCGTTGAACAGCAGCTTCAATTATTTCTTTCAATGCATTTTGATAGATAAACGGATAGACGGACAAACAGACATGCACCTGTTTATTGTGAGGTTTATGAAAGCTGTACATACTTATTGCATACAATACATTCTCTACAATAGCAATGAATGAATGTTTATCTGATAATAATGCTGTGATTATGACACTATCGCATGGTATAATTAAACTTTACATTATTCGTCAACTATGGAAGAATCTATGAATCGATGTACTGGCATTTCCGATTAATATTAACAAACATACATACATAATTGGTCATTACGGCCTAGCTTCTCACACTAATTATGTTGTATGTATTAATTTTATACATGAGTAGCGGTGGTCTAGTAGATAGTGTGTTGGCTTATTAGACGTGAGGCCACGGTTCAAACCCCAGGTCAGGCATCTCCAACTAAACGAAATATAAAAAGTATTTCTTCGGCGACTTCCTCTCAGCAGATTTCTGGCAAAAACTCTGAAGGTTAATAAAAAATTGCCATGAAAAGTTTCTCAAAATCCGTCTTTCGGAGTCGACTTTAAACTGTAGGTTCCACCTCTCATGTATAAAAATTAACACGCACAACATAAGTGGTGTGAGCAACTAGGTCGTAATCCTAACTAAAGGGTTGTAATGACCAATTATGTATGTATGTATGTATGTGTGCAGCGGGAGCTACAGTTTAAAAGTCGACTTCGAGCGGATGATTTTTGAGATACTTTTCATGGCAACTTTATTTACTTTCACAGTTTTTGCCTGAAGTTTGCTGAGAGGGAGTCATCGAAAATATATTTTTTTATATTTCGTATATTTATTTATTTATAGACGTGAGGCCACGTCTAATAAGCCATCACACTACCGACTGCACTACGACGACTTCATTAGTAACAGAGCTTTTGTGAAAAGCAGAATTGAAGGTGAAATTAATTTTTCAATAATTAATTTAAAAAAAAAGTAAAGAAATCAGTTTGCATAAACTTGTTACAGGAGCATTTTCAGTATTCCTCCTCTGTGGATCGGGCCACAACTTTGAACGTCTAATTAAATTGTGACATGTGTCATGATTCTTCAATTTTTACTTAAAAGTAAATCTTGTAGTGAGATTTCGTTGTGGGAAAGTTCTTTCCTCTTCCATCCCGAAGAGATAAGAAAGATTGAGGTGGCTGTCGATGTAAGAAACTTGGATGGACTTGGATGTTACCACTGTTTTCCACTATCCACTAGTCATGGTACCACATTTAAAAGAGTTAAATGGATATACTTTGACCACATAGAGCCCATTGTATTACCACAATTTTCCGTTATCTTCCATTCACGGAACCACTTGGAGCTCCTAATGAAGTGACTTAGACCGCCAATCGCAATCCGTGACAGTTTCCTCCAAATCATTCATAAGATAAGCACCAAAATGGGGTTTTCTCCTTTGAAAAAGTTCAGGGCATGTAGGACAGTCTTCTCCTCTTCCTCATCTTTGCAATTTCTGTAGAAATCATTAGCAAGGTGTCCAAGACCAATGCGCCTCGCATGGGCACCGATATACCGAGGCGACAAAACAGGAAAAAAGTTATATTCGAGACAGCAGAACGCATTTTAAGAGATCTTGGATCTTGGAATTTAAAACGCTTAAAATGTTCATATTTCGTTTAAGATAGGGAGGACGTCCTAATGTGAAAAATCATAACTCATCAGAAAGGCATTAACAAATGGGTTTGGGCTTTGCACAGAAATATAGTTTGTGGACGGTAGAGGACTGAGTGGAAACTATTTGGTCAGGTGAAGCCGAAACTAATTGTCAAGGGTTCGAATGGCATAATGTTGGCGAAAGCCGGGCAAAAAGACCTCAAATCAAGTTTGGTGGTGAATCTGTGACTGCTAAGGAAGTTATATAAGTTAATAGTTTACAGGATAGTTGGGACGACTGCTGGCCAATCCTATTAAAAACAAATTATTTAATTAATAATTAGAATACAATTATAAATTATATTTAATTCTATACGAGCTGAGTAACAGACAATAAATAGTCTAACGTTAATAGTCTAACAAACTGCCCATAAGTCTACCAGGACACCAAACAAAAAAAATATTAGGCACTAACATAAGAAACACTTCAAGAAAATCAGATTGTGGATATAGTTTTTCAACATATTAATCACCTTAAGAAAAAAGACAAACAGAAAAAAGAACAATGGCTTTATGACGACTGCTAGAAGGTTTTTAATCGTTCTAATCGCACAATCTTAAATCCATCGAACAACTCCGAGGAGTTCTATAAAAAGGTTTTGTCTGTACTCCTGGAAATTTAAAAATAATGTGAACACTTGTGCGAACAATGTTTAATTAAATTGACTCAAAAACCCTAAAAACCTAATGAACACTGTGCTGCAGCGTACAGAAACTAATTACTGTCAAATGAAGTCGTACTAAATATTTTGGAAGTTGTCTTTGCAATAAAAATAAAATCAACATAATATAAATATTGTGCGTAGATGAATTTTTTTAAATAGCCTTTGTTGTGTAACTATTGGTAACAGTCAAGAAAGTCGCCGTAGTCTAATAAGTAGTGTGTTGGCTTATTAGATGTAAAGCCAGGGTTCAAACCCCATGTCAGACATCAAAAACGAAATACTAAAAGTATTTCTTCGGCGACTTCCTCTCAGCAGATTTCTGGCAAAAACTCTGTGGGTAAATAAGAAGTTGCCATGAAAAAATTCTTAAAAATCTGTCGTTCGCCTTTAAACTGTAGGTCTCGCCACTCGTGTATAAAATTAACGCACACAACATAAGTGGTGTGGGAAACTAGGTCGTAATCCTGACTGAAGGGTTATAATGACTAATTATGTATGTGTGTAGTGAAGAAAACAGTTATTAAAGAACAGCACAATTAAGAAATATGCTCTGATACAGATGTTTGTGTAAAAGTACATACATACGCATATGCACAATTCACAATAAATAAAAGTGAAATCTAATAAATCTCTGACGTGAAGCAAAAAAAATATAAATTTATATGGCAATTATGAGCCCTAAAAACTGAGAGTTTTAATAAAAGAAAAAAAAAACTGAAAATATTTTTAATCGATTGTATGATTATGCAAATAAATATTTAAAAATAATGAGTTTATACTAGAGAAGATGATTCCCTACCACTTTAATCACAGTTTTCGTCATCGTAAGCATCATCAACGGCTTTAACTTCATTTGTTGTTGGTTTTGCAAAAACTTTTGTTTTTTTTTTTGAATTTATTTAACCGAAGAAGATTGTTCTTCTAGGTTCTAACGATGATGATGCTGAATAAACGCTTACTAATCTTTTTAAATTAATGTTTCATTTAGAAGAATAATAATTATGCTGTTGCTGTAGTTACCATATTTGTTAGATGGATAGTCATCCATCCATCCATCTGTTGTAGATGAATATCTTTCGGTGAGTCTGCTTATGTTCATGCCTTATTGATGTTGTTTGTTTTTTTTGTTTCTCAAGACTCATATGGTTATTATTTGTTGTTGTTGTTTATTGTTAATGATGATTTCTGTTTGGACTTTTCTATTTTTTTTCAAGTTGCTGTTGTTGTTGTTGTCTACAGTCAAAGTCAAGGTCATGACCAAAAGTTAATTTTTACTTCGTCTTGGTACCAACAATGATAGGTATTTCGTCTTGTCTAATTATTACTCTGTTGGATTTTGGCCAGAAAAATTACTCATGTTTTTGTCGTTTCTTTCTTTTTCTTTTGTTGATTTTTCAATTATTATTGTTTTTTGTTTTTATTGTTTTTAATTCAATGTTTATTTAGATTCGCCAAATAACAACACACTTTGCGGATTCTTAATCAGGCGGAAAGATTAAAAGACTTGACTTTTGTTGTTGTTGTTGTTGTTGTCAAAATTTTTGTTAAATTAAATATTTTTTTTAATGGAAATTATTGAAATATTTGTTGTTGTATTTGTGATATTAATTTTATTTAAACGGTGTGTGATATTTCCTAAAAAAAAAAATTTCAAGAAACAATCGACTTTCTTTAGCAAGCATTTCCAATGAACATTTTTTTCCAACCATACCAATAATTATGGCACTGACAGTCATTATTACAACCTGCCGTTAGAATTTTAAGATACAGATAAATTGTTTTTCATTATTATAAGTGGACGATAAGGTAGTAGTGAGTGTTAAGCTAAAGGAAAGATCATCTTACTGGTAACTTTTAAAGTTAAGTTTATGTTTGAACTTGCCATACATAGTATATATTATTTTCAATATGGCAACTTTAAATGTTAACAAAATTAGCATATACAACAAAAAAAAGAAGCCTGTCGTTGCCACTGCGTTTAAATAAAACTTTTCTAATTTAAGCAGTGTTAACGACATTGATCCGGCATTGCCATATTTTTGAAAAAGTTAACTTTATTTTGTCTGTAAGTTGTAATAACGAAAATAAGTTCACTTTAGCTAAAGTTACCTTTAACTAAACCCAACTTTAACGGCAAGTTGTAATAATGGTTCTTAATGTAATAAATGTTCACTTACATTGAAAACTCATTTCAGGGTAAAATAAACTCAGTCACCGTAGTATTTATTTCTATGAGTGAATTACATGGCGTGTAAAGTAAATGAAGTTTAAAACTAAACCCCGTTCACCAGAAATTTTCAACGTAACTTTGACAGCCATTTCATTCTGTATTTTGTTTTATAATAATTTATTCATATGATGTATCAACATTAGTTTTGTGTGACAGGGTGGGCGGTGTTACATTTATTTAGGATTCGGACGTTAAACTTCCTTATAGGCTTTGTTGCACCCGTATGAATAAAAAAGAACCGATTCACTTCTGCCTTTAAATCCCAGGGCCATGCATCGTATAATAGCTTTTCGTGCGGACCAAGTGTCATGCTCTTGTCACAGAAAACGTAGAGGTATTTAACATATTACTTTCTATCATATTTAATTGAGCTTTTTAATATTTATTTTGGACCCGGATTGGCTTCCTTTAGGGAATGTTTGATACTAATGTTGAATATTGATTGTGGTATAACTGCACTGTATGTACAGTGGCTCCATCGCATAATCGGACAAGCATTAGTCTGATATGTATGTGCTTAAAACTTAAAAAGAAAATATTAAATATATGTTTTTTTGCTTTTATTTGAACTCTACATTACAGCCTTTCAAATTAATAAAAAAAAATAACAACATTTTTCATGATAACGGTAATTTTATAAAGAAAAATAAAATTAACTCAAATTTTTGCGGTCAACGCATAATCGAACAAAGAAGAGCACGAATGATTTTGCTTTTTACCAGGACAATGATCCCAAGCACACTTCGGGTGTGGAAAAGCTTTGGTTGATCCATAATTGCCCCAAACTTATAGAAACCCCTGCACAGAGCCCAGATCTCAACGTAATTGAACATCTTTGGGAAGAATTAGCTAGAAGAGTATACCAACAACAATTTAAAACTTTGAATCAGCTTAAGGCGGCTTTACTGGAAGCGTGGAACTCCATAGAACCTGAGGCATGTTACAATTTGGTAAAATCAATTCCAAAACATTTACAGACCGTTCTTGAGAACAAAGGATATGCCACAAACTATTGTAGCAATGGTGCTCTTCTTTGTCCGATTATGCGTTGAGCGTAAAAAATTTGAGTTAATTTTCTTTTTCTTTATAAAATTACCGTTATCATGAAAAATGTTGTTATTTTTTATTAATCTAAAAGGCTGTAATGTAGAGTGTAAATAAAAGCAAAAAAAAAACATATCTATATATATATAAATGAATGTTTGTTTGTATGTACCTTATAGAATCGTAAACTATGCATTTGATCATGTTACGGTCTTTAGCAAAGTTGTTGCGCATGATCCGGGGAAGGTTTCTAACTTGGTATGACCAATTTCCGACAGGTGGCGCCACTGAAAATTACTAAAAATGATTTAAATCGTAAACTATGCATTTGATCATGTGTTAATCGGGCAAATACCAAACATTTTAGCATTTATCATTTATGATTTTAATAACATTTTAGTATAACTCATTCCCGTAAAATTTGAAACATTTTTATTTTGAAAAATTTTTAAAAATGCTGTTGGGTTCAATTGGATTGGGTACATTGTGAGATTCTAATAAATTTGACACATTTTTCACGTCGTTCCCGTGCAATCATGCCTCCAAAGCGGCAAGCAATTGGTCGACCTACACCTCGAGCACGGAAGAAAAGACTATTGCGAGCCTCAGGATCAGACGGGCAACTAGCATTGAGACTGAAAAATCTTCGAGTATATACCGCTGAGACCAGTTGGCATAAATCACTTGAACAACGTGAAGTGAGATTAGAAACTGATCGAATGCGTACTACTCAGGCCTGTTCGTCTGAATCATCAGGAAAACGGGAAACAAAATCAATAAAATAATTCAAAATTAATTCGATATTTGTGTAATGTCTTTCAAATTTATTTGAGTTGGAGGGGCTGCAACACACGCAGGGTACAGCTAATATTTAATATTTTCTTTTTAATTTTTAAGCACATAGACTGACTCAAACAATTGCCCATACTATTGAAAATATAATTTAATGTAGATCGGAAAATATATATCCAATGAAAATGAGTTCTTGATTTTTAAAAAGTGCAACAGGCATATTACACAAATACAAACATATAAAGGCTGAAACAGAAATAAATTTTATTGAACTAACAAAATTAAAAAATACTTCAGAAACCAAACTCAAAAAATTATCCGTACAGAATAATATTTATACCTTAAAACTAATTAATATGGTTTTAATAACGGGTGTGATATCTTTTGGCTTTAATAACCTCTTTTAAACGGTTCTTCATTGATAATAATAATTTACTAGTAATTTCTTGACCAATATTCAGCCATTCCTCGGTAATAACGTTTTTGAGCATTTCCTTGCCAGTGATTGTAGGCTGAGGGATTTTTTCTCCAAAACTCCCCATAGATGCTCTATGGGGTTAAGGTCTGGACTCTGAGGACGATCAGAAAGCACTTCTTTTACGTTTTCACATAACCATTCACTTACAATTTTGGCCTTATGTTTTGGGTCATTATCGTGTACGAGTCGAAAATCCCCTAGCATTCCTAATTGCGTTGCACTAGCTTCCAAATTTTTTTTTAAAATAATGGTGTTTGTCCATTGTAGTTTCAACAAAAACGAGATTTCCGACACCTCCTGCTGACATGGCACCCCAAACCATCACATTACCACCACCATGTTTCAAAGTTAGCTTTAGATTTTTCAACTCAAGCCTGCCGTCTGATCTGGAGTATGCCAAAAACTATGTTAATAAATCAGAAGACTTCTGGACTACTGTGATATTTACGGACGAAAGTAAGTTTAATATTTTTGGCTCAGACGGCAGGAGATTTGTGTGGCGTAGAGAAATTACAGCTCTTGAGATGAAAAATCTAAAGCCAACTTTGAAACATGGTGAGTGTAAATAAAGTTGTCATGAAAAGTTTCTCAAAAAATCTGTCGTTCGGCGTCGTCTTTAAACTGTAGGTCCCACCACTCATATATAAAGTTAACACACACAATATAAGTGGTGCGTATGTATGTACGTATCTATGTATGTGTTTGGCATTGCCCTGTTTAACGCAATCATGGGAAATACAAGGCTATTACGTGTAAGCATTATTGTGCAGTTTAAATGAGAGAAGAATCTGGTATACCCCATCTTGATACTTTTTAGTTTTCTTTTATATTTGTATTGTAATCTATTTTGCGACAATCAATATTAAAGAAAATAATTATTAATTAAACAATTAAAACTTTTTTTGTACCATCATTTTCATATCGAACGGTTTTACCTTCAAAAAACGAGTATTTTCTGTAGTGACTATTATGATTTAATATTAAAAAAATTTTTTACATTCATTTAATGTTATTCCTTTAGTAAAATAAACCACTTGTTTATATAAATCTAATAGAATAGTTCAATTCATAACACCACGCTATCAGTTTTATTTATTAGACGACTCTTTAACTATAAGAAATATACGTTTGGCAATTTCGAGAAACTCATCATTGATTTGTTATTGTTATTACATATTCTCGTAATTTCTGTAATATTTTGTTATTGTTTTTCTTTCGCTTGTCCTTTTTAAATGTTTATTCTAACTTCTCCGTCTTCACTATAATCATTTAAAGGGTAAATATATATGAATCTAATTCAAATAGGTAACTCCAAACAGAGTTTAACCAATGAAATTTTTATAATTGTTTATAATTTGTGGAACATATTTAAAAAACATACTGCCTCCAGTACTTTAAAATAAATTAACCTACATTTCATTTTTTTACAATGACGAGTAAAAATAAACAAAAAAAAAACTGACTAATTTGACATAATGAAACATTAGTGTGAGTGACATAAAACAGATGCCATTTGAAACGAAATTTACACACCTTATTCAAGCTTTTAGTTGTTTACCTGCAAAGAAAAGAGAATATAAGACAAAAATTAAATAAAATTTAAAAGGATTTTCCTTAAAACTCTAATAAATTTAATTTCTTGCATTTAATGCAATACTTGCATAAGGTTAAGTTGATAATATATGAGGCATTTGAACTAAATAATGTTGAAGAGATTAAACTAAGATACTCTGACGTACAACATTTTTTTATTTAATTTTTTTTTTGAGTAAGAAAAATCATAGAAAAATTACGCCCTTCAAATTACTGAAAAACACGTAATGATATACAAAAATTACTGTGGTGTAGTTGACTTCAAGTCAACACAAAAAAACAAAAGGAAACATTTTTGAAATTATCTCTGCTGATACATACGACAGTCATATACACGTACCGAAATAGAACTTTAATAAGAAATGTGCGCATCATTATGGCTTAAAACACAATTTATGTCTCATTTAATAAATCGAATACCATAGGAACACATTAAATAACGATGTGACTACCAAAATATTAAACGATTACTTTAATAAATACAAAAATAACGAAAGAAAAAACAAGCAGTATAACGGCAAATGCTAGTCGTAACAGTGTAGTTACCGTAGTCTAGAAGGTAGTGTGCTGGCGTGAATGTGAGGTCACGGTTCAAACCCCAGGCGACTGGATTTTTTGCACGATAATAATTGGATTAAGTAATTAGAAGACCAATAAGTTGCTGGTATATAATGGCCAGCATAAAACTATGATTCCAATCGAATTAATGCAGCGATCTGGAAACACAACATACATGACATAATTGGTCATTACAACCCTTCAGTCAGGATTACGACCTAGTTTCTCTTTCTTGCAACACAAGCTGAACAAAAAAAGAAAGACCTGCGGCATGAAATGAGATACAATACGCAAATGTCAGAGAGTTTTTGAGAGTCTTCTTCGAAGTTTATAATTGCTTATTAAAGAGATGTAGTGCATCCACAAATATTAAAAATAATTACATCCATATGACAATTTTGTTCACCTTTAATAAGGGTGTGCTAATTACATGACCAATGAACTTTTTGCTTTTATAATTCAAAAGTATGATTTATTGTTAAATTCTTTTACTGATGTTCTCCTTATTCTATATATTGCTTAAGTATACCCCATAGAATATTTAACTGCCATTAAATAACTTGTGAAAAATACTCAATTTTTGTTTGTTACTGGAAAAAGGTCGTATTGATCGATGTGCTAATTGTTGGACCACCACTGTAGATAGAGAAAGTAACACATTTAGAGCTATTTTTACAACTTGCCCGCATTTTAACGGGCGGATAAATTGTTTTTCATTATTATAAGTGGACAATAAGCTAGAAGTGAACATTAAGCTAAAGGTAAGATCATTCTACCGGTAACTTTTAAAGTTAAGTTTATATCTGAACTTGCCATACATATATATTATTTTCAATATGGCAAGTTTAAATATAAACAAAATGAGCAAATATAAGAAACAAAAAAGAAGTAAGTCATTGCCACTGCGTTAAACAACTTTTATAATTGAGCCGTTTTATCGACATTGCTCCAACACTGAAAAAGTTAACTTTATTTTATCTGTAGTTTGTAATAAAGAAAAGAACTTAAAGGTGACTTTAAAGTTCACTTTGGCTAAAGTTACCTTTAGCTAAACCCAACTTTAACGGCAAGTTGTAATAATGGCCCTTAGTATTTAAATCGTCTTTAAGAAACACTTTTCACCTCTAATAAATGCTCTACTTTGCTCTACACTACCATATACAAGGGCAGACACCATCTTTCTATCACTTGCAAGAGATGTTAAAAGAAAATACGGTAATTCATTGTACATTGTACTACGTTTTGTTGCTGAATTTTTACCCGAAATAATAAAATAATAGAAATAAAAATTACCGTTAGCAGTAATAAGACATAATAATGTGGAATCTCAAAATCACACACACACACACTCTCACTCTTGTACACAGCGTTGTCAATTTAGCTCTTTTCGCGCTAGATTTAGCGCCTTTTAACAACCCAAAAGTCGCATTTTTACTTCTTAGCGCTTTTTTTGAAAAAGGGGCTAAGTTAGCGCGTTTTGTTTCTACTTTTTTTTATAACTAATAAGAAATGCGCTTAATATCAACTCGTTGATGAGAGATGATTTTTTACTTTGTTTTTTTATTTAGAGTTTGACGGATATATCATACTAAAGTTCATTTAAAAAAACAAACTGTGGCCAACTGCGATCTTGCATACACTTGTGTATACATTTTTTGTACACATTTTTGGTTGCAACTGTTTATTTAAAAATTTCTAACGAACTTTTAAATTTTTTGTCGTATTGTGTTTCTTATAAATTATTTGCAACAAAAGCAACTATTTTTTTCAATTACAATTAATATTTTTGGCATTTTTGATTTTACTGTGTTTCTAATAAATTATCTGCTTTAAATTGAATTATTTACTACAATAAAATAAATATTTGCGGCTTAAAAATTAAGGACTTTTTAATTATATTTACATCTCGTCAAAATTAAATGCTAATTAGTTTTTAATTGTTCTTAGAAATGTATTAATTAAAAAGAACCATTTAGGCTGAGCGTTATGTGCACAAATACAGAAAAGTGTGGGAGTCTGATCCACTTTTTAAAAAATGGGTGAAGCTCAGCCGATACAAAGGCCAAATATATTTATTGTAAATGCCAGATAAATGCAAAACGATCCGATCTGGCGAGACACATTAATACTGCAGAGCACCAAAAAACTATTAAACCATTTAATGAAACGGAATTAAGACAACCCGAGCTTTCATTTATAACAAATGCCACAGAAAAACAAATTAGGCCATGCTTGCTCTTTATATTGCCGTTCACAGCCCCTTTTGATCAGCAAATCACCTAGGTGCTTTATTCAATTCTGCTTTTAAAGATAGTAAAGCCGCATATTTTAATTTACATCGTACAAAGTGTACTGGCATTATAACAAATATTTTGGCACCACATTTTGTGGGAAACCTAGACCAGTAAATTCATTAATTCATATAAAATATGGCCTCAATGAAAAATTCATGTTGTGAAGACTATTTGATAGCATCAAATGTTTCACCAAAAATTAATTCAAATATTACATATAAAAAATCAATATATATATATATTATGGCCAGAAGTTGAACATAATGATGAGGACGAAGATATTTTTTTCTGGAAGATGAACAAGTAATGTTTTGATCATCAATAGTAATGTTAGTCTTCGCTGATTTCAAACCATTTTTTTATTTTAAAATAATATTTGATATTAATGATTTATCTAAATTTGTAAAGCATTTGTACCTGAATTTAAAAATTACTACGTAAATGTAAGTTAGAAAGCTTAAACAAAATTTAATGTATAATCTACTATTTGCACCTGGATTGTTATACCAAATATGTAGTAATGTTTAATAAAAAATGTTTTATATTTAAGTTTTTGTATTTGAATATAATTTTTAGCGCTTTTTAGCGCGTTTTGATGTGATGGACGGCGCTTTTTGATTATAAATAGTTGACAACGCTGCTTGTACAGCGCTATGAAATTCCATAAAAAAAATAATTTTTATTACCTTTGAGAATGTGTGTGTGGCATTAACATGAAATATGTTTTTACTTGACAAATTACACATCTATAGTATAGATCGTATAGATTCTATACGATAGTCAAGTTATATATGTACACACACACATAGTATTAACGATATTTTGTATTCAAAGCTAAAATTGCAAATTCTTTATTGTGTGCTGAATGTGTTTCGTATGACGTATGGTATGGAATGAATTCTGCTGTCATAAAACATATTTAAACTGTGAACTGCAAATTAATTTTAATAAAAAACAATAAAAATTATATTCGCTACATTAAATTATTATTGAAAAAGAAATAAACAAACTTTTTGTAAATGGAACCTGTGCTATCGGGTGGGCCATCTATAGGTTTAAACTTGAATCATCAGTTATTTCGAATCTGGCAATACTTATGTTCCATTCTATTCTTTCACAAAATTCAATATATTATCACCACTGAACGTAATGAATCGATTTACGCTTGAGCAACGTTGGGATTTACTGGAAATTTATTTCCAAAACAAATTTGGAAATTTTTTTGCTAAAAAAATCATTTCTTCAGATGAAGCTTATTGTCATCTTGGTGGGTACGTTAATAAGCAAAATTGCCGTATTTGTGGCTCAGAAACCCCACACGTGACCTTACAAAAGCCAACGCACCCATTACTAGTGACTGCTTGGTGCGGATTGTGCTGCGGGGCATCATTGGCCCATATTTCTTTGTAATTGAATATGCCTATAACACCAGGATAACCGATTTTTTGTTCATGGTATTGAGGTGAATGATGTTTGTTTTCAACAGTTGCAACTTGCAACTTGCCATGCATCACATGCAACAAGCGATTAATTGCGTTAAACGTTTGATGGCCGTTTAATTAGCCGAAATGGTGATGTAATCTGCGACTTGGCACCGTTAGACAATTTTCTGTGTGACGGCATTAAAGTACATGACGGCCAACATTCGTGATGCCATTGGCGAGATACGACCACAAATACTCGAAAAAGTGCACACAAATTGGTCCGATCTAATTAGGTACTGTGAGGCCACTACATCTATAGCATCTATTCACCTAAAAATGTGTTTAATCGGAGAAGAACGTAATTGCTTGGCATTACTTCATACACAAGTTGTGTATTGAAAGCATTTGAGACAAGATCCTTTCAAAACATGTTTCATAAAGTGCAAGGACAGAGATGCTGAGATCGTGGATGAATTGATTGAATTGGATATTCTTCAAAGATCGAAAATAATCCGTTTTTGTTCGAACGAGCCGCTCTGAAGGACGAATGTTTACATAAATACATCATTACAACCCTTCAGTCAGGATTACGGCCTAGTTTCTCATACCATTCATGTTATGTGTTTTAAATATACCCACGCGTGGCGGAACCTAAAGTTTAAAGTCGACTCTTGCCATAGAACTCATGCCACAATCGATTTATTGCGTCAAACATTTGATAGGCGTTTAATTAGACGAAATGGTGATGTCAACTGGCCGCCAAAAGGTTGCGATTTGACACCGTCGGACTTTTTTCTGTGAGGCGCCGTTAAAGAAAAGTTGTATGCCAACAAACCAGAGATAATTGAGCATTTGAAAGCCAACATTCGCGATGCCATTGACGAGACACGACCAGCCATATGAATGAAGAATTATTATTCAAAACAAAAAAATAAATTTGGTAAAATTTCAAACTATTTTAGTTTTATTGCATTTTTAATTGAAACTTTTAAATGGCATATCCAATATAAATTGCAACTTAACTCTGGCAATAGGTGTAATTGTAAATTAAGAAATTTTATATTAAAAATTCAAGGAAATCTCATAACAGTTGAATCACTGAAGTTGTTTCTTTGAGATTAAATAGTTTAAAATTGTTCTGCAATTATACTAGAGTGTCATGTAACTGATAATAACACCCAAGTGTTTACCTGCGGGTATGATTTAATAAATAATTGTTTAATACAACAATTGTATTAATTGCCTTGATCAAATATTGACAGTTGCAATGCAACAATTTGCTTATGAGTCATTAGTGTAAAAATCGCCTGTCAATTGGCAATTGAATTCAACGTCTAACATTAGATTAACGATTGATTAGCATTTCTTGACACTTTTCAAACACACACTTCATTTACAACAACACTTCATAAAATATTCGAAAGTAATTTAAATGGCTGCACAATCATACCATTTTATTTCTGTTTTTCCTTTTTTTTTATTGTTTTTTGTTGTTGTTGTTCATGTTCCCGTTAGGGAAAATATTACTTTTCCAATAAATGAAATATTAATCACACGAGTTGAGTTTTGAATGAAACGCGTTTCTGTCTGTCAAATTATGCTCAAACTAATGGCCCCCTGTGCGATGTTGCGGGAAATAATTTTCTTTCGTATTTTTTCTATTCTAATTTGGAATATTTTTTACTTTTTATTTTCTATTTCGGTTTCTTTTTTCCTATTTCATAATAATTCTTTTTTTTTGTTCTTGGAATTTATTATTAAACAAGCTTGTCACGCTTGAAAGGAGAACTGAAACTCAAACGAAAATTTTTGTAGAATTTTTCCTTTACTTTTGGGATTTGTATTCGTAAATTACGATGATGTTCGCTGGCACGCAATTCTCTTTCCAAAAGGAAACAAACGAAAATAACAACAACAAAACAAGAAAAAAACGAGGAATAAAAAAGTATTTCTTTAAATATTTGTTTAATTACACATAAACATACAATATTTTCGCCTTTTGTGGGTGTGTTAAAGCCGAAAACAATTCATTTTAATTAGAATTTCTTTTTCAAGAGAAGTTCACTGAACGACTAGCGACAAAGGGTGGGTTTTTCTTTTTAATTTACCACCGAAGTACTGGAAATGATTTTAATTTTTTTTTGGGTTTTTTAAAGGAACCCACTTGTGGTGTTGCAACTGATTTAGATTAATGGAATGAGGGAGAGTACATGTAAATATTCATTTAGAATTTGCGATTTTTGGAGCTGCTATGAGCTGTGTATCTGCCGGACATTATAAATATTAAGCCTTCAATATGTTATATGGTGTTCAAATATGCACCCCATTATTGAGCTCAATATTTCATATAGTTTAAATTAATTATTACGCAATAAATATGAAAATTGTTATAATATTGAGTAAAACTTAAAACGCAGCGCTGTTTGACAACAACGACAAAAAACAAAACAAAAACAATGTTGTTGAAACAACCAGCTGTTTTGTTTACCAGCTGTCAAATGAATATTGAATAAGCGTATATTATTAAGTCTGAACACGTAAACTATTGTACTCAATAAACCGAATATTGACTCAATAAAAGTGCATATCTGAACATAGTATTACAAATTATCATCAAATACTCTTTACGTTGTCGGTGATATAACACTTAACCGTCAAGTAAGTCAAGAATATATCCTATAAATTAATGAAGTAAACAGTGAACAAATTTGCCTTTATTATCATGGTTATCAGTATGATTTTTGTGGTATGAGCAAGAGATTTTCTTTAAGTAATTCTGTGTTTTTTATCATCATCAAATCTTTCAATCATCTTGGGTCTCTGGATCATTCGCTCTCCCATGATAAATTCGTCAGTGAGAAGAATTAATACGTGGAAATATTATTTGAAGATTTTCAAACACATCTTCCTTTGGCTATAGTTTCACGCATAAACCACATGTAGTTTTTGAAATTTCAGAGTATTCTGTGTCATTAAACAAAGTCATTGTAATTTAAAAATTATCGTTGTATGAGCCAAGCATCAACCTTATAGTCAGGATCATGTGTGTTAATTTTATCCATGAGTGGCGGTATCTACAGTTTAAAGCCGACTCCAAAAATAGCTTTTTTAATAGCAATTTTATTTTACTCTTAGGCCTCTTGCCACAAATCAGCTGAGAGGCAATCCCCGAAGAAATATTTGTTGACTACGACAACTTCGTTTAGTAATTACTTCGAAATCTCTAGATGTCGGTATTAGATTTGACTATGTTTAGTGAATCGTCGTGAGTCTTAACGTCTCTCTGTTTAACTCCAGCTATGTTTAAAAGAAAGTCTAATAAACATCCTGATTGTGATTTAATTATTGCCTCATCGATAGTCTAGTAAGTAGCATGTTGGCTTATTAGGCGTAAGGTCGCGGTTAAAATCCCAGGTCAGACATCAAAACGGAATTTGAAATAATATTTCTTCGACGACTTCCTCTTAGCAGAAGCTAGCGACTTCCTCTTAGAAGTCGCCGTAGTCTAGTAGGTAGTGTGTTGGCTTATTAGACGTAAAGCCACGGTTCGAGCCCCTGGCTAGGCATCAAGACAAAATAGAAAAAGTATTTCTTCGACGACTTCCTCTCAGCAGATTTCTGCCGAAAACTCTTATAGTAAATAAAACTTGCCATGAAAAGTTTCTCAACAATCTGTCGTTCGGAGTCGACTTTAAACTGTAGGTCCCACCATTCATGTATAAAATTAATGCACACAACATAAGTGGTGTGAGAAACTTGATCGTAATCCTGACTGAAGGCTTGTAATGACCAATTAGAAGAAAGGAGAAGGATGAGCCTTTAAAAGGGTTCATATATATATATTACTTGAATTAATATTCTATGAGGTAAACTTGCCAAATGTGAATTTTTTATATTTGTTCAAGTATGTCCGTTCATAGTGGCAAACATTAATTAAAATATATGAAAAAAGTGATAACACTCTGAAAGTGCTTTATTTTGTGAAGAGATTGACACTTCGGTTGATCATATCGGATAAAAATTACCGTAGTTATTATTTAAAGAGTCTAACAGTCGAATTATATTTTTTTATATATGTCATCAAACGAACTTTCAGTTAAATTTTTTTCTGAATTTTTGATGGATTTTGATTGTTTATCGGAAAATGTGTCAATTTCACGTTTGATCGACCAGAAGTTGGCCAATGTCTTGCGCAAAGAGAAATAATAATATTTGCAAACAATTCAAATATTATTCGACTTCTGGCAGTTGTGCAAACGTGAAATTAACACATTTTGCCATAAACAATCCAGATCCATCAAAACTTTTGAAAATTGAAAGTTCATTCGATAAGATGACACTATATATACATATATCTTCACAAGATAATGCACTCTCAGAATGTGGTCTCTTATTTCATACTTTTTAATTAAAGTTTGCTACTATGAACGGACAAACTTGAAAAAATATGAAAAAAATTCGCATTTGTCAAGTTTACCTCATAGCATATTAAGTCAAATAATATTGTATGTATGTATATCGTTTTAAAGGCTCATCCCTCTCCTTTCTAATAAGGTTTGAATTTTGGGCATCGGTTCAGATAATTTTGTGTGTAACGTCAAAAATACCGTTTTGTCAAATAAAACAAGGTTGGAGGGTTCAAGAAATACAAAAAAAAATTTTTTTGAGTTCTATTCAACAAAACTCACACTGTCATTAGCTTGGTGTATTTTGACTGGCGCATAGTGTTATTAAATTGAATTTAATTTTTATAATAACATTTGCCAATAAGTTTCAACGTAAAATGTTTCAGAATTAAAGATTCGTTCATTTGAAATGAACTGAAACTGTAACTGTAATTAATAAAAATAATCAGTTTTGTAAAGGTTCTTGCATTTGCATTACATATTGAAATAAACAAACAAACAAACAAAGACAATAATTTTGTTTTTATCAATAAGAACAACAACAGCAAATGTAGGCAAAAAAACCGAAATTTTGAGTCCAGGTGTGCACAACATATTCCGTTAACACACACAGAAATAAGTGCTTTAAAATCAATGGCAACATTTATTACCAAAAACAAATAAATATTTTACATTTACATACATACACACATATATATACTTACGTACATACATACATATGTACATACTTTTTTGCTTAATAATATTTCTATTTCTCAACATAAACAAATTGTTTTCAGTTCGAAATAATTGTAGAAAAGAAAAAAAAACATCGAAAAGACACTCAACACTGATTGGAACAAGAAACATTAAACAGATATTGACTGCACAGCACACATGGAGCATAAGTTCAATTATGACTCAGGTTCAAGTTTTTAATACAAAAACAAAACAAAAAACAGAATTTTAATTTAAATTGAATTTTATTTGATTTTTTTTTTATTACCAAACCATTAAAAATTAATGTCCGCATTTAATAATTTTGTTTTGAAAATACCGTATTTAATAATTACCGTTATATTTAGGAACTCTTTAGAATTTGAATAAAACCAATGTAGTTTTAACCAAATAGGAAAACAAAAAAACATACTGTCCGTTAAGGTCGATTTTATGATACCCTATACCAAATGAAAACGCCGTAGTCTAGTAGGTAGTGTGTTGGCTTATTAGACGTAAGGCCAGGCTTCAAACCCCAGGTCAGACCTCAAAACGAAAATATAAAAAAAATAATTCTTCGGTAACTTCCTCTCAGCAGATTTATGGTAAAAACTCTGTGAGCAAATAAAAATTTCCATGAAAAGTTTCTTAAAAATCTGTCGTTCGGAGTCGACGTTAAACTGTAGATCCCGCCACTCATGTATAAAATGAACACACACAACATAAGTGGAGTGAGAAACTAGGCCGTAATCCTGGCTGAAGGGTTGTAATGACCAATTATGGATGTGCTAGTATATGAAAAAATCATGGATTCGATTTCCACCAGAGGCTGTGGACTATTAGACTGTACTGAGCATAAGGTTTACCGAGCATAAGCTCGTAATACTTTGAATTTAATTTGTAATTGTATTCGAATTAATAATATTTAATACTCAAATTAGATCATAAATAAAGGGGGTCTCCGTAAAAAAGAACTTTTCCATTTCAGACATGTTGCTATTAAATACTGAATAAAATGTTTGCAAAAAGCCGCCTCTGCTCTTTTAGCAGACGATTACTCCTTTCATGATATTTTCCATGATCAATGAGGCAGTGGTAATCAGATTTGACCTCAGGAATTGTTTCTGGTTTATTCGACTAATAATAGGCACAGATGACCTAGTTGGTAGCGTGCTAAACTTCAATAGACTTCAAAGACTCTGGGTGTTTATGATTGCCTGATTGTTTGTCTGACATTATATGTGATTACTTACAGTAGAAAAAGAAAGTGAGAATTATTATTAAAAAGCATTTTCGAGAATGCTCTGCATGAATAGGGGTCATCTCCTGAGTGTCGGATTTAAACAACAAAAAAAAAATATCCTTGAAACCGTCTTGCTGAAACCCAATTGATACCACAAGAAATTCGCTGTCCTGTTCTAGTAACAAATACCGTTCACATTAACTGTAATTTCAGCCTCAAATAAGTACAAATTCGACAATTTTGTGTATTCACTAAGCTACTCAAATCGGAAATACATTGCACCGGACATTGACTTCTTTTTCCATTAATCATTGAACGAGTTATCGGTGCTGGTTGGAGTTTGAATTTTGTGTAAATGATGGTTGAGGTGTTTTGTCAAAATTCAATTTCTAAAATTTGAAGTTGTTAAGGACGACATCGAATTTGTGTTTTTAGGTTTTCAATGGCACCTTTACAGCAGTAATATTTTCAAGGGACAGATTGACTCATTTTAATTGAAATTGTTTTCACCACTCTTCGAAAGGCGGACATACATATTTAGTTATTCTTGTTCAACTGAAAATTCTTTGAAGTTTTTTTTAGTGGCCTTAACATAGCTTTCCAAATTCTTATAATAAGTTTTCACAATTGTAACACGTTGTTCTTTCCGAATGCGCTTCATTTATAAAAATCGAAATGGACATACGTGTAAGCCCACACATATTAGAGATTGAAAAAAAGAGCGCTTAATATAAAAAGTGCACATTTAGTAAGGCACTTTTTATTGCAGGCTTATAAAACGTATTTGTGTGTAAAAGGAATTTAAAATTTCTTAAATATCTAAACTTAACTATTCCCTGTTGCTTTTTATCTTCTATTTTCATAGGTCTTGGAATGAACGGATAACAGTCATAGGGCCATTATTACAACTTGCCGTTAAAATTGGGTTTAGTTAAAGGTAACTTTAGCTAAAGTGAACTTTAAAGTCGCCTTTAACTTCTTTCCGTTATTACAACTTATAGATAAAATAAAGTAAACTTTTTCAAAAATATGGCAATTCCGGAGCAATGTCGACAAAACTGCTCAAATTCAATAAGATTTATTTAAACGCAGTGGCAACGACGAGATTCTTTCTTTGGTGGATTTGCTCACTTTGTTTATATTTGAAGTTGCCATATTGAAAACAGTGGACAGCAAAAGTCTTAGCACGACAATATATTTTAGCAATTTCATGAATTTTAAACAACAGTTTGTATAAAAATGTATACTTTATATATTTATTTTATTAATTTATTTCTGTTTTATTATAAAACAAACAATTTTTTAATGTTTTCCATAAAACAAGAGAAAAATAAGGAAACGTTTCAAATGACTCCATAGGTACCCCCAGGGAGAACCCTTAGTAAATTTAAAATTCTAAGGCCTAATATATGAAAATGTTATCGCTTTTATTTAGTAGAATATCCCTTAAGATCAAGCACTCCATTTAACCCATTTGGAATTGAATGTACGAGTTGTGTTTAGTGTTTTCTGGTGGCACCATGAGCAAGTTTTTCGGTTGGATTTCGTTTGAGGTTTAGCGATTACGTAACCGTTCTTTCAAATTTCTCTTAAATACTCCCTTGAAGTCATATTGGGACTTTGTGCAGTAGTATTAAGCCTGTGGTGACTTTTTTTGTTAAAATATATTGCCGTATTAAGACTTTTGCTGTCCACTGTACATGTACGGCAAGTTCAAACATAATCTTAACTTTAAAAGTTAAAGGTAGAACGATCCTGCCTTTAGCTTAACGCTCACTTCTATTTACTTTATCGTAATGAAAAACAATTTATCTGCCCTTAAGTTAACGCAAGTTATAATAGTGGCTCATAGATTATATATCATGTCCTTAAATGATATAAAAAAATATAAATTTTGTACTCTCTGAGACATTATGGTATTTTTAACGTAAATTCCATAAAATAATTAATAGAAGAAAGAAATCTAAACGTCCTTTATGAATTCTTAATGAATATTTATTCATGCTAAATTGGAATTCTGAATTGGAAAAATGTTTTCAAATAATTTTTAAAAAATAAATATTTTTCAGGTGGGTTTTTAAAGGTGGACAAAAAGTACCAAGTATATATGAGTTTTGGTTTTTTTTGTGTGCCTTTATCGTATTGCATACATACCTCGCACCAATGTATAGCATTTTAAGTACGCATTCATTGTAGCAACATTATCTTGTAAGTTGTAATGAAAAATTGTATGTATTTCGTATGTTTTTCCATAACCCACCACTATTGTTTTACACATGTACGAACATGTTAGCAATGTTCACCATGCCATTGTCTACATACATACTTAAATGTAAATAATGTATGCCATATGTACACAAATGTAGTGTATTATGCATACTATGTGTATGTCATATGTGTATATAACAAAATATGAAAATTTTTGCATATTTTTCTTCGTAATATTATTTTTTTCTTTTGTTTGGTATTTGGTGGCTGTAATATAGAGAATAAGGAAATGTTTTCTTTTATCAGATACATATTGCCAAAAAATATTGTGTAATAAAAGAAATATTTGACATACAATCATAAAAAAAAATTGTATTATAAATGCGGAGAAATACTATAAAAGCCTTACGATACGGTACATGCTCTCATTGGGCTGTAAATACCTGTTCGGCTGTTGTTTGAATGTCTGTCTGTCTGACTTATTTACGACACTATTGCGTGAATTTGGTAAAATAAAATTTGCATATAATTCAAGCGAAAATTCAAGCAACTGAACTGTATTACAAAAATATCGCGAAACCCTTAAACTCTAATCAATAAATACGTAGTGAAATTAGAAAATCTATAAATTTCGAAATTCACGTATGCTATGTCACCATACTTTTATGAATAATACAACAACAGTTTAATAAAACTTTAAAGATAAAACGAAAAATAATTTTTACGGTTTCAAAAATAATTTTTTCTGAAGTACCTATAGAAACATACTAGATTGTGTGTAACTGGACATAATATTGTGTTTCTGATGTTGGTAAAATATAAATTATACTTACACTTTAAATTATAATTTACTATGTGGGATTATGTAGATTATGTTCTAGAGGGTTCCAAGTTATCACCATTTAAAATTTGAAATGTTATAGGTTTCTTTGTTTCAGATCTTCTGATAGGGCCTTCCGAACCTTGACAATTTATATTGGCCATCTCGTTAAAGCTACATCTGTTAAATTAGTTGTCATTTATTCAGTGTGATTTGTCAAAACAGTATGCATGCATAGGACATTCAATAATACGTGGAAATAATTAAATTGTTTATCAAGAACCGTGCGACCCTAATATTGAATGGAAAAGTAATCTTCAGCGATGGGACCCATCCATGAGTAAGTTAACAAACATAAAAGTCACTGTTTGATGTGGAGGACAACTATAGCACTACAGGTCCATAATTAAGAACTTATTTTAGCTTCAATTGGATAATCTGAACACTAACCATACACAGCTTATGCCACATTTGATATTCTGCACGACCGAGTTGAGTGCATAGTCATCTCGCGTTGAAGTGATGTGTACTGCTCACTGAGATCTTCCGAAATGATTTGATTTATATATGATATATAACTCATGCCATCTGTAAAATCTAGGCTGTTTTCGGTATCAGAATCATGGAAATTGAGATATTTAAGATGCGCTCCACCATGAGAAGCCGTAGCGGACATTTAAACGATGTTGTAGTCTTTCAAACGAATAAAAAGTTTCGTTGCTATTTCACATACAGTTTGTTTTATTTAAATTTAAAGACAGGAGTCATTCAAATAACGTCCTCTAATCTAATCTTTGCCTTAGAGATAACACTACAGGAAATAGACCATTCGCATCGAAACTGGTTGTCTTGGCGACAAATTGTTTGCGGATTTTCTGAAATAATTTTTATAAACATTTCTTAGACTCAAATTTATAATTTTGTGTCATATTTGGTATACGAAAAGGAAACCAAACGTCATTAATAGCTGTGTAATAAGGAGTCGTTAAACAATGTGTACACATATCACGGCACCGTAATACAAAGAAAGTACTTGAAATCATTGGAAAGAAAGTTTAATTCGATTGATCTTGTAATTTATTTTTGTGTGTGAATTCTGATGTGAATTATAAAAATTTTCTAAATATTTGCCTTCAAACATGCCATTGTATTGTATAATAACCTTATGACCTGCGGCTAGTTTTGTGTGTGTGTATGATTGTTGTCTATTAAAATTTAATTTGATTGTTTAATTTAAAATAATAGCATATGTTCGCCTTTTTTTTCTCCTATGCATTCATCCAAATCACGGGTACAAAATAATAATCACAACTGTCTGCCCACTTTTTTTTTTGTTGCCATAAATAGTACAACTTTTTATTGGATATTGTTGTTGTTTTTTGAGGTGAATAATTTTGCGTAGTTAAGACATTCTGGTATTCATTCTGAAGCACGTAAACTTTTTCACATGTAAAAACAACAGACAGACACTGTAGAGAAAAGGTAGAAAAGCCCAATTCCCAGAAGAAACAAAAACAACAACAAGAATTCCCAAAGATATAATGGCAACCAAAAAAAAAAAAAAAACAAATATGAAAAAAAAATATTGAAAAGCGATGAAATGAAGAGGAATCGCGCAAAATTATGGTTTTTTTTACCTTAAATCTCGTATAAAATGTGATCAAAGATGTCAAAGATCTCTGGGTCAGTAGAATTTTTATTCAAACACACACACACACACATACATATGCTGGTGAAATAAAAATGAAAACCGCAGACAAGACAAAATTTCAAAAGATTTCAATTTTTTTTTGTTTTCAAATCTTCTCATCGTCTTATAATTTTAGATTTTTTGGGTGTGTTACAAAGAAAGATGAATAAGAAGAAGAAAAAACTGTAAAAATATATAGAAAATGTTCTTGTAATATACACAGGAGTATGGAGGAATAGTAACAGTAACATGATGACTTTGGGTGATGACAGCAAACGAAGAGGTTTGATGTTGTTGTTGATGATGTTGATGGTGGTGGTGGTGATGATGTTCTTCAGAAGAGAGAGACGACAATGCGATGAATACATATGTATTTAGAAATCAAAAATAAAACAAAAACAGAACAAAAATTCAAATAATAAACTGACCACAACAATTATTTTAAAAATTCTAAACCCCTTAAGAGAAAACCCGACAAGAGGAAGAATGACGTGAAGTTTAAAAAAAAATAAAACAAAAACAAAAACAAAAACAATGAGAAAATAAATGAATAAAATATTCTTAAGTTTTTTTTTTGTGTGTATTATGTTGGTCAACAACGCTAACATCATGAGAAATGGAAACGAATATCGTTTGAATTGCATGCCCATAATTATGAGATAAGCGTAGAGATTTTATATTATTTTAGGTTTCATTTAATTATAACTACTTGACATACATATGCCAACACACACACACACACACACACTTATTCTTACGTGTTTATTCATGTCGATTTAAATTGTTATACGAAATGCCTTAATTAAATGCGAAATTATTTTTGGTAAAAATACAAGTGAGACACGAATATTTAGAACATTGAATTTGCGTGAAAGAAACTTTTTTTTTACATTCCATAACTGCTACCAAAAGGAACACATCTGTTTGACACTTTCATTAATTTGTGCCATTTTCTTAAGAACAATTTCACGTTTTGTTGTCTTGTGAAAAATGTCAATGAAATGAGGTTAATAATCGTATTTATTAACAGCGAAATTAAGAAGAAGAGAAAAACATTCTGATTTTTACTTTCATTACTCATTTAATGAAACGCATGTAATAAAAGTGAAACGCGACTGTTTGATAAGCACAATGTGAAGCAAAATAAAATAATTTACTTTTAATTTTCTTTTCCAAGATAATTTCTTTAATATTTAAGAACTTTCAGGCAGAAATTATAATTTATCCAGGAGTTATACTGGCGTACAAAATTAGTGAAATCGGAACGATATTAATTTAGAGTTTTAAATCAGGGATTATGAATAATATGAATTGAAGTCGCCGTGGTCTAGTAGGTAGTTTGTTTGGTATTAGACTTGAGGCCTCGGTTCAAACCCTAGGTCTAGCATTTCCAACTGAACGAAATACAAAAAAGTATTTCTTCGGCGACTTCCTATCAACTGATTTCTGACAAAAACTCTGACGTAAAATAAATTTGCCATGAAAAGTTTTTCAAAAAATCTGTCATTCGGAGTCGACTTTAAACTGTAGGTCCCGCCACTCATGGATAAAAATCAAAGCATATAACAACAGGAAGTAGCCGAAGAAATATTTTTTCGTATTTTTGATTTTTGAAGATATATGACCTCGGGTTTATACCGGGCGTCACGTCTAATAAGGCAACACACACAACTTACTAGATTACGACGACTTGATTTAAATCAGACTTAAACAGCAAGATCCCCTTGAGTCAAACGATTCAGACGGAAACCAAACGTTCTCCATAGAATGTCCAACCCGGCTCTAAACTAAATCTTGCTATTGCAATGTGTATGACAGAAAATGAAAAGTTTGGAAACTTTAAATCTGCAAGGCAAGAGCGGGACACTAACGCATATGAGATGAAAGAAGGGCTATTCCTCCTCTTCATCTCATACATACATACATACATATGTACATACATAATTGGTCATTACAACCCAACAGTTTAAAGTCAACTCCGAACGACAGATTGTTGAGAAACTTTTCATGACAACTTTATTTTACGTCAGAGTTTTTGTCAGAAATCAGTTGAGAGGAAGTCAACGAAGAAATATTTTTTTCATATTTTCGTTTTGATGTCTGGCCTGAGGCTCGAACCCTGGCTTTACGTCTAATAAGCCAACACACTACCTAACAGACTACGGCGACTTCAATCTCTATAGCTCCGGGAAAGAAATGTCAAGCCTAACGGCATTTCCATCAGAGATCAGCAATGAATCGTTTTTTCGCTACTCATAAGTACTCATGGAATTTTCAATATGAGTGAGTCAACAGTATTGAAATTCAACTACTCTGATTCATTCGTACTCACTACAAATATTGATTTATAAGTACAGATTGTAAGTATGAGTACAACGTTCACATCAAACTCATACCATTTGCAATATGTTTGATTCATAAGCCTACTCATTCAGACTCATATAAATTTAGAAAAATACTTATAAAATGTACTCATAAATGAATCGAGTGATTCGAGTCATTCATCAAAATTTACAGTCTTAGCCAAAGACAGCAGGCAAAGGAAACACACAACCTTCTAGTAAGTATTGTAGTGTTCGTAGGCGAATCATACTTACTTTGTTATTCTTGTAAATGTTGAGTTATGGAAAGTCGAAATCAATAACATCATACCTGTTGTTAAATATGAGTATGAAGAGTACTTCAAACTTTGAATATGAGTAGAGGTTCCAAGATATTAAAATAAGTATGAATGCGTATAGGTATCAGAAATTATGAGTATGATTCGATTTTACTTATCTTTTCAAGTAATCATTGCTGATCTCTGATTTCCATAACCAATGAATTTGAACCTGTATATAAAACTAGAGGATAATATCTCGATTACTTACTTATTTGGACAATAGTCAGTATTACAACCTAGCTTCTCATACCGGCCATGTAGTGTGTGATAATTTTATACATAAAGGTCGCAACCTACTGTTTAAAGTCGATTCCTAATGATAGATTTTTGAGAAACTTTTCATTGGCAACTATATTTACTCCCGGCGACATACATATATTCATCTATATTTCGTTTTGTTTGAGATATCTGAGCTGGGATTTGAAACACGGGCTCTCATCAAATAAGCCAACACACTACCTATTAGACTACAGCGACTTCGATTAACAGAGGCAATTGGAACATCTATGCTCTGTAACATGCCTGTTGTTACAGGTTGACCAGACCGGCGATATTCCAATGTCCTGAAACCCTCATGTCCAAATACATGGCTTCGAATTGGTACTCAGGTGTAGCAGTCTGTTACATCTGGGGGCGTTGGTAGATGCATTGTATTTCACCCTGTGCGAAGAGCACCATGGGATTAGGTCCACACTGAGAGGTACCCATGTAAAACCCAGCGTGGTTGTCCTGACAAATTCTCAATATTCATGGGCTTACAATAACTCTATAAAGTTTCAAAAGTTTTTGTTTTTTTTTGCATTTTAAAATGAAATCAAAAGTTTTAACATCGAATTTGAAAAGAAAAACAAAAAATCTGTTCGGACAATGAATTCTCTTTTTAGTTCAATTTGATTTGGAATGCAATTGGGCGTCAATTACAAACAAATATTTTTTTCGGTTTTTCTGTTTTTAATTTATTGGGTTAAGCATGTTACAGTATTTGGCATTACGCCATATGCCTTTTTGTTAATTTTTATTTCTTTGTTACAATAAAAAAAAATAATAAAACTGAGTGGCTGCAACTGACCACAGACATTTGCATGGCAATCGATTGTTGTACGTTGCATGGCAAAGACAAGAAAAAAATTCAGAAAAATTATATTCTTTGTGTTGCAACAAAGAGTTGACATGTACAATACTGACCGACCGACACATTTATACAATATACGAGTATTGTATAAAATTTAAGTAAAAGTCGTAAAACAATTTTATTTTTCATTTTCATTTCATTTTGGCTTCTTAAACACACACTTTTTCCTATACGAAGTGAAACAAAGAAAAAAAAAACAAAAATTTATCACTTTTCCTGATTTGCTTCGCCATTACCGTCAGTCAGTCAGCCACCAACTGAAATGGGTTGATTTCGGATTTTTTGTTATGGATTTTGAAAATGTTTCTCTTTCCTTTAACAAATTATTATCCGACATTTTTATGATCATTTTGGTTGTATAGAATGCTGGCTTACAAATAATTTATTTTTCTTGGTCTCTTAGGTTTCTTGGCTTTTGAATAACACGAGAGACAATGAAGTGTTAAATGATGTTGAGTGGATTTTGGAATTTGTAATGAAAGTGTCTGATGTCATAACAGTGGTCCAGTTAACTGAAAGGAATATTAGGACACGAGGGTACTCATTGAGAACGACAAAATTAACAAATTTCGTGCAGTACAGTACGTACAGTGATGGCCTTATAACTAGAAACGATGTTTCTGGCACAGAGTTCTCTGGAGTGACGAATCTAAGTTTAATTTGTCCCAATCTGATGGAAAAATGTATGTAAGACATCCTCCAAACAAAGCCTTTGATCACAGGTACACAGTGAAAACTGTAAAACAAACTAACAAACATACATGTTGCTAAGTCGTTTCTAATTATAAGGCCATCAGTTATTGTTGTTTTACTTTTACTTTTAATGAGAAAGTAAGTACGTTGTATGGATTCCGTTTCACAAAAACGGCTCTTCTTTGAAACCCAGAATGAATTGAAACCAATTTTTGATATCCTGCTCCGAAGTAGCGTATTCCAGTAACACCGCTATGCATCGATTAAAACAATGAAGGCAATGTCTGGGGTAAAACTTCTCTTTCACTGTTTTCCAAATAGTTTTTGACCGGCATCATTTCTGTTTGCATATTCAGGGCGTTTTTCTAGAGGTCGCTTGTAATTGAGCTGTCCGGCTCTGATATTCATAACATCCTTCTGATTACCTTGGCTCAATGGGTATTCTGCTTGATTTTACCGATGATTTTTTTTGAGTTTGGGGTCGTCTTAATGTAACCACTTTTCATTGCCAGTGATAAATCGATGAAAAATTATACGTTTTTCAAGCGATAAAACAGCATTTCGGACATGCATAATCGCCTTTCACCGTCTCTCGTCTTCAGCACTCAATTTCCTTGCTTTTTAATGAACCCTGCTGTTTTCAAAAGTTTTGGAATGGTTGTTTGAGTCACTTTTAATAATTGTTGAAGCTCTTCTTGCATTCGATACGAATCTTGACGGATTAGTATTTTCAATTTATGATGTCCGAAAACTTTCTTTGGCTGTCCCGGAAACTGTTTGTGTTTGAAGTCAAGATCACCGTTTTTGAGACACGCAAACTACTCGTTTCCCCCGAGTTTTTGAAAGAACGTGACCACCGTATATTTCCATAAGCAAATGGCGAAACGCATCTGTATTTTTCTTTGGAATATATTTTCGGCCGTTTTGAATGATTTTTTGTCTTGAAAAAAAAAAAAATTAATATGTGCTCAACTAAATCAATCAATATTGATTGATTTTGACTGATTAAGAATTGCTCTTTCTAATTACGTATACAAACATACATACATAATTGGTCATTAGAACCCTTTAGTCAGGATTACAACCTAAGTTTTCACGCTACTTTTGCTGTGTGTGTTAATTTTATACATGAGTGGCGAGAGCTACAGTTTAAAGTCGACTCCGAACGATAGATTTTTGAAAAACTTTTCATGGAAATTTTATTTTCACTCAGAGTTTTTGCCAGAAATCTGCTGAGAGGAAGTCGCCGCAGAAATATTTTTTCATATTTGGCTTTGATGTTGGAGATGTCTGACATGAAGTTTGAATCGTGGCCTTACGTTTAATAAGCCAACACACTACCTACTAGACTGTGACGACTGCTACTACTTTCACATGAAGTATATCATTAATAAATAGCAACATACATATAAGCAGGTTTTTAAGTTCAACTTTCAGTAGAAATCCTGCTGTTTCGCCTAATTGTGAGCCAAAAAAGAGCAGATTTACCAGTTGACTCAACTATCTTAGTAAATAATTTTCACTCCTTTAATACAGTGTTCAGATATGCACCTTTATTGTGTAAATCGCAATAAACTCCATTATTGAGCGCAGTATTTCATATAAAGTTTTGATTAATTATTGCGCAATAAATACGAAAATTGTTATAATATTGAGTAAAACTTGAAATGCAGCACTGTCTGTCATAAGTATGTTCAGTGAGCATATTACAATTATCCGAACACTTTCTGTTGATATTTGACAACTCAGAAGGCAACAACGACAATCAAAAAAAAAAAAAACAAAATAAAAACAATGTTGTTGATACAACCAGCTGTTTTGTTTACCAGCTGCCAAATGAATATTGAATAAGCAGCTGAAGTGCGTATATTATTATATCTAAACACTTAAAACATTGTACTCAATATACCGAATATTGACTTAATAAAAGTGCATATCTGAACATAATATAACTTATGCAACAGTAAGTATTTTCGACTGCCATCCCACTGTTCAATGTACATGTATTTTGTGATATTTTTGTTTTTATTACACTTTATAGGCTGTTTTTATTATTTTTGTTTCTTATGAAATCATTTGTAATTTTCGACGTTATCTCACATCCAACCTACAGAAAAAGTTAACAAAAAAACAAAAAACTGTTTTCGGCAGTTGTTGCTGCTGCTTAAAGGTGTCAAAGTTATTATTTTACCAACAACATTTTTTTTATGTCGATTGAAAGTGAAATTAAAGCGTGTTATTTGGAACAAACAACGCGTAAATTACCGTTAGATGAAAAATTAGTTCACTACACTGAATGTGTAATACAAGATGGAGGCTATTGTTAGATATTTGAGGTCTACGAGTACAAAAATTGTGTGCCTATTACACTTTGAACTTAAGCAAGATGGCTGATATTATTTCATTTGAGATATTTTCTGCATTTGATAAGTGTGGTAAAATGATAACAACAAAAAAATATACAAATACTTGAAAGAGTCTTCTTTAATAAAAAAAAGAAATTTTTCTTAAAGTTTTCTCAAATTATGTTACAAAATGTTTTGCTACTACTACTATGGACTCAATTGCAATTCTAAAATATGTGTCTTTATCGTTTGACTAGCCCCTGTTGCAATGACCATAATTAAGTTCAATTACTAAAGTTCTGTAATTTGTTATGAACCACTTACTGTTAAAGGATACAATTTCATTGGAATACCCTTGGTATGCCTGCCACCAACCGTTTACATGACAATTAAATTAACCCATAATTATGGAAATTTTAATGACAGAATTTATTGCAAATCATAAATTAAAAGCAAGAACGTTTCATAGTGTACCAGCATAAATATTGTACGAGTATTAAGAGTGGCTGTAACTTCATCAAGTAAAGAAGAAAAAAAGTTCACCCTTGTGCAACAAAGTATTTTATTTGAACATGTTCCTTTTGGTCTATTAATAGCTTTCAATGTGACTGATTATTATAAACAGACAATGGCAATGCAATGCAAACGCTAATAATCAACGTCATGTTCATAAATTTTCAACAATTTTAATGACTGACGGTCGTAGCGAGTGAATGACGAACGATCAAAAAAATAATATTGAAGTCACACCCTTTTTATCTTTTGATTTCGTTTTTTTTTGATTTTTATAAAAATTCCAATTTTTAATGCAATCTTAAGGTAGATCGTTATGTATTTGTGCAGATACCAAGTCAAACGATTCAGATACAAAAGAAAAATATTTTTTTTTGTTTTTCTAAACACAACAATTCAAATAATAACGCCAAGAAAAAAAAAAACAAGAAAAAAACGTTTCAATGAATTACAATTTAACATTGTGGTGACATTAAAGTTTATTTATCGTTTTTTTTTTTCTTTCATTTTATCGATAAATCCGATGATGATTAATATCTTTTGAAAAAAAAAAAACACACGCACACACACTTCTATATCTACTTCACCTTCTCTAATGGTGGTTATTATAAATACTGTGAACTGTAGAAATCTGTTATCGTGCGCTACCCGCACTATTTGGAGAAAAAAAAAACAAAAAAAAATCCAATCAAGGACATTTAATTTGAAGTAAAAAAAATGATCCACTAACTGGCATTACTTTTTTTGTTTAACAATGAACTTTAAAATATAGCCGAAGAAAAAAATTAATTGATTTAAACGGCACAAATCTAATTGTAACAAATTTAAAAATTTAACTTAAAAACTTTTTACACAAAAAAGGTTATATTTTTACCAAAAAACAAAAAACAAAAAAAAAATATGAAAAGGAAAAAAAAAATGTTGACTTTAGGCTGACTAAGTGTTGCATGAATCAAACTTGTAAACAAATATTGCATGTTTGTTGAAACATTAGGGTGCCATATGTTCTTTATCTACTTACATATATGTATGTATATATACCATTAATATACATTCCTCAAATATACATTCGTTTTGTCATTACCTTTAATACTTTCCTTTCCTATGATAGAGTTTCCTTTCCTGTATTACAGATTGAGAAAAATACTGTACGAGAAATTAGTTCATTTCATATATAAATGGGCTTCCTAGTGTACATTTTCCATTGAGTATAGCCAATCCTATTTCTATAAGACCTTTTTTACATGATTTTGTAATAACACGATTAAGAAAAATAATATTTTCATGTTTTTACACGTCTTTTTTATACGGCTAAAAATATTTTTGAGTAATTTTTAGTTTACATACTACACTTACATATAAACATATACGAGTACATACATTAATAATTGGTGATTACAAACCTTCAGTCAGGATTACGACCTAGCTTCTCACACCACTCATGTTGTGTATGTTAATTTGATACATTAGTAGCGGGACCTACAGTTTAAAGTCGACTCGGAACGACAGATTTTTGAGAAACTTTTCATGGCAATTTTTATTTACTCTCAGAGTTTTTGCCAGAAATCTGCTTCTCCTTGTCTCTGACCTGGGGTTTGAATCGAGGCCTTAAGTCTAATAAGCCGACACACAACCTACTAGACCACGGCGACTAATGTAAACATATGTGATATACTATATATGTAAAGCGATCATTACAAAACATTTTAAATAGAATAAAAGATGATACTGCTACTGATACTACTATTATATTATGCTCAGATATGCACTTTTATTGAGTCAATATTCAGTTAATTGAGTACAATATTTTAAGTGTTCAGGCATAATAATATACGCAGTTCAGCTGCTTATCCAATATTCATTTGGCAGCTGGTAAACAAAACAGCTGGTTGTATCAACAACATTGTTTTTAATTTTTTTTGTTGTTTATTTTTTTGTTTGTCGTTGTTGACATTTGAGTTGTCAAATTTCAACAAAAAGTGTTCGGTTAATTGTAATATGCTCACTAAAGATACTTATTATAACGTTTATTGCGATGTACGCAATAAAGGTGCATATCTGAATATCGTATTACTATGATTAAGGCATGGACAACAATTTTAAATTCTTGATGGCATAAAATACGCAGCTTTGGTTATTTCAGAAGTAAAAGCATCAACGCTGAATGCCTGTTGGGAAAATATTTGCGTATTTGCGTATATGCGAAAATATTGCTGTGAAGACGAATGTGGCCGATACAATGCTTAAAGAAATAATGAAGGCGGTATAAGCTGATAGAGGTGACGGTTTTAATAATCTTACTTTTGAGGATATAAACGGAATAGTTAACGACAGTGCTCTTGATAAAGAAAATTTTGTTAGAAGTTGCATTGGAAGACGACAAGTGCAGTCCAAAAAACCGAGCTTATATTCAATTTTGATTTCATTTATGTTTCATAAAAATATCAATGAATACGTATGAATACGTACGTACTCTTTTTTCCAATACTTTTTTACACGACGCTCTCTTGAGCGTATGTAACGTGTGGAAACAGAATTGCGTGTAAATATTGGTGAAATGTGGAAAGAAATGCCCTTTGTTGCCCTTTAATGAATAGACTAACAAACAAACAACGCTTGCAAATCAATGAATTTTTGTTATTAATACGGAATTGTTTAATTTTGTGCAAACAGAAGCCAGAGACAGCTGAGTAAAAAAGAAAAATGCTTTGCTTAGTGTACTCTGTGGGGTGATGTTGAATATACTTTTCACTAACGATGCAACGTCACAGTCAATGGCGAAAGGTAGCGTGCGATGATTACGGTTTTTATTTAATGAAAGAAGAGGACTTGGTTGACAGGCAAGACACTGTCACATCTCACTGGACATGATGTACCATGAACTTATTGATGGGGGCGTTTGATGAGCAATAAATCCCTCATTAGATTAATTTGTTATAGAGAAACATGAATCTTTTCGAGTGCGGGGTCGAGCCAGATACAATGCTGGTGAATTGTCGCCAGAAGTACTGTAGGAAGTTTGCCATTTATGGCGTAGTTACAACATGAAATTATTTTGACAAAGTAATTGAAGCCCACCGACTTACTTACTTATTTAATTATTCATTATAACCTTTCAGTTAGGATTACGACTTAGCTTTTCGCACCACTCATGTTGTGAGTGTTAACTTTAACCATGAGTGGTGGAACAGACATTGCCTTCGAATGATAGATTTGGGAAACTTTTTCTTATCTATTTCAATTATAATCTGAGTTTTAACCAAAATACTGCTGAGAGGAAGCAGCCAAAATAAATACTTTCTTATTTCCTTCTTTTTCTTTTCTTCAAGATGTCAGAGCTAGGGTATACTTAGACTTGAAATGAACTTCCAAACGAATATTCTATTGGAATGCATATATTGTTGAAATTTTAATTGAGAAATAAATGGAGTTGCATTGTATGAAATCGTCGTAGTCTAGTAGGTAGTGTGTTGGTTTATTAGACGCATGGCCACGGCTCAAACCCCAGGTCAGACATCAAAACGAAAATATGAAAAAAATATTTCTTCGGCAACTTCCTCTCAGCAGATTTCTGGAAAAAATAAATAAAATTGCCTTGAAAGTTTCTTAAAAATCAGTCGTTCGAAGTCGACTTTAAAGTGTAGGTTTCGCTACTCATGTATAAAATTAACACACACAACATTAGTGGTGTGAGAAGCTAGGCCGTAATCCTGACAGAAGGGTCAGGCCAATTATGTATGCATTGTACGAAACATGTAACAGATTTCATATCAAAGTTTCTATAGGCAGTTACTGACAAAAACGGAAGAAATATTACGACAATTCATATCCTTTTCATTTGGAAGGAGTTAATTTACTGTAATGCTTTTTTAGTTTTTTTCGAAATTTCCAGGTGAATAGGTATGACCTTAATTTAATCCAAAAATATTGGGTATAACAAAATATGACAAAAAAAAAATGGAATCAAACTGTGGCAACATCAACACTAGACCCTGTTAATTTTGTGGATATTGAGGAAAGAAAAATAAAAAACAAACATTCAATGATAATATTCTGCAGAACTCTACCAGAATGTTGTCTGGTAATATAGGCATGTGTGGACCATACAACCAATGATTTATTAACATTTACACGGTATAATCGAGTAACTCGAACAAATGTGCTTATATTTTAATGACATTGCAAGTTTTTTTTTCATTTAAATTCACAACAAATAATGCATTGAGTGTGTGAATGCCGAGAATATACGGCATCTTGGTCTGATGAAAACGGCATACGAACGCGAAATATACTTGAATTTATTCAAATTGTGTCAATTATGCCGACAGTCAACAGCAGCCAAGTTGTCGTATCTTTGCCATACGCCGTGGCGTACAAGTATGAACGTTTGCTGCAGTTGTTAAGCGAAATGTCTTTTGTGTGTCGACGACAAACTGCTGGAACATGTTACGAAAATGTCGTGTCACAGCCAATGAGTTGGCATACATAACTTTAAAAGAATTTTTTAATTAAAAAGCAAAACAAAAATTATTTTTATTCCTATAAACTCACAATAAAAGAATTGATTCCTTAAGTTTTTTACTTTTTTCTTGCTTTCGCAACACTTTCGTATGTACATGGCTATGATTTCATGTTGTAGTTGTCGTTATTGATTCGGTTGCTTAATTTTTTGTTTTTATAAATTAAGAAATACTTGCGGTCAAGTTTTCTTTAATTTTTCATTTCAATAAAATTTCGATTATCTTGTATGTTTGTGTTCTGTTCTCAGTTTTTTTCGATTTTTTTTAGTTGTTTTGCCGGTATTATGAAAATACATGCTTGTGTCTTAAGTCTTTCGTTTTGATTTACGGGTAAATGTTTCTGTAAGCCAGCGCGTGTGTGTGTGTAATTTTTTTTCTTTAATTTTGGTTTTCAATATGATTTTGACAACAAACGCGTATCTCACAACATGTTTAGATTTAACTGTTGTTTTTCAACTTATCCGCGTGCTTGTCCAAACGCTCGTCTCTTGCTCTGCCCCACCGTGTCTGTCTGTCTGTCTATCATATGTACTAGGTTTACATGTCTGCTTATTTATTGTAATTTTTTCTTTCCGTCATTTTCGTTATTAATGCCTTCAGCCTTTAAGTTAAACAACAAAACTAGAGTAATTGCATTCTCTCGTTGATCGCGTACTTGTGTGTGTGTGTTTATTTCGCAAACCAATATTAATAATGCAATTGCGGTATCAAGTGATACAGACACCACGTACGTATCTTATAAAATTTTGACTCATGTTAGGTTAATGTCAACGATTGCCTAAAGGATGTTAACATTGATTTTTTTCAATAAAAATCCGATATTGGTCAGATCCGTTGAAAAAAGTTGCTAAAAAACTTACTCTATTATCGCACACAAAAAAAGAAAAAAAAAATAAACGTTGAATACTTGAAAATTTAATGAGCCACCACAGTCATACCTGAAATGAAATGTAATTTTATTCGCTAATCTGGTTGGAATCGTTTCTACCATTCAATTAAGATATTTTTTTTTATTGCATTGTGTGAGAATTTTAATTTACGAACCCGATAATAAGTGAAGTAATTTAGGTTGTTTATGCAAACAACGGTTAAATTTGAAAATGTGACACCAGAAAAACAAATAAAACAACAACAAACTCAAGATAAAGTAGAGCATTTAAACGTAATTTTAATACGTTTGAATTTAAACATCTGCAGAGCATTATACTATGTTCAGATATACACTTTTATTAGGTCAATATTCGGTTTATTGAGTACAATATTTTAAGTGTTCAGACATAATAATATACGCAGTTCAGCTGCTTATCCAATATTCATGTGACACCTGGTAAACAAAACAGCTGGTTGTTTCAACAATATTGCTTTTTTTGTTTTGTTGTTGTTTTTTTGTTTGTCGTTGTTATCAAATACAAACAGAAAGTGTTCGGTTAATTGTAATATGCTCTCTGAACATACTTATGATAGTGCTGCATTTTAAGTTTTACTCAATATTATAACAATTTTCGAATTTATTGCGCAATTATTAATTGAAACTTTATATATGAAATACTGAACTCAATAATTGCATTTATTGCGACTTACCCAATAAAGGTGCATATCTGAACACCGTATTACACTTTCCAAGAAATATGATTATCGTACGTATTTGTCATAGCGTTTCTGTTACTCATATTATCGCTGTGTCTGATTTTTACTGAACACTCAACATTTTTTTTAAGTACATGCTGCACATAAAATTGAATCATTTTTTAAATTGAAGAAAACTTAATGTGTCTCCTATAACACTGACTCTTTAAGAACCCTTAAAAAATGACAAAATTTATTATTTGATAAAATTTAGCAGCCTTCCATGTGACATATGAATTTTATCCTATTTTTCATTTATAAAAGACCGGAAATAAATTCTAAATTTAAAAGAAAATAAAATCATTTGTTGGCACTCAGACTCTAGTCATATTTCTCGTCTGCAGTTTTGACTTAACGAAACTACTGATTCAGAGCAACTGTTTAACGTATCTCATCAATAGAGATTTAAGTAGAATTCACACCTTTATATAGGGATGGCCCCGAGATGTCAAACAGAACTTATAATTATCTGACAGAGTATGTAAATTCGGTATTACAATGGGATCTTATACGGCCTATGCAAGCTGTATTGATTGAATCGGCTGTCAGTTTAACATAACCTCGGAGAGCATTAATAACACGGTGCGACAGTCAAATTCGTAGTCGCCGTAGTCAGGTAAATAGTGCGTTGGCTTATTAGACGTAAGGCCGAGTTTCAAACTCCAGATCAGACATCAAAACGAAAATACAAAAAGTATTTCTATGGCGACTTCCTCTCACCAGATTTCTGGCAAAAACTCTGAGAGTAAATAAAATTGCCATGAAAAAGTTTCTCCAAAATCTGTAGTTCGGAATCAACTTTAAAGAGTAGGTCCCGCTGCTCATGTATAAAATTAACACACACAACTTGAGTGGTGTGTTTTATTTGACAAAACCGGAATTTTTAATCTTTTCACAAAATATTATTGATTACCCAAATATTTTTTAACCTATTTTCAAAATCCAAAAAGTATTTTAAAAGGGGACAGAGGAGCCTTTAAAATGGTATACATAAATATATGGTTCAAACTTATACATATGTTATGAGTTTTGATCAGGTAAAATATTATTTTTTCTTACTTTTTCAAGTTTAGCTATTCTTAATTGCAAAATATAATAAAAAAAATATAAAATAAGTGATGACATTCTGAAAGTGCTTTATCTTGTGAAGAGATTAACACTTCGTTTGATCAAATCAGACAAATATTACCGTAGTTATTATTTAAAGAGTATAACAGTCGTGTTATAATTTTTATGAAAAGCATTCAGAATTGCGACGTAGATTCTCATACCACTGCGTGTTTTAATTTAGTACATGAGTGAGGGGCCTATAGTTTAAAGTCGAAACCGAACGACAGATTTGAGAATCATTTCCGAAGAGGAAGTCGCCGAAAGATATATTTTTTTCATATTCGAGTTACTCGAGATGTCTGAGCTTTGATTTGAACTATAGTCTCTAGTATAATAAGTCAACACACTACCTACTGCATACACTACTTCGACTTTATGTTACATACAGGTACATACATACATAACTGGTCATTACAACCTTTCAGTCAGGATTACGACCTAGCTTCTCACGCAACTTATGTTGTGTGTGTTAATTTTATACATGAGTGGTGGTACCTACAGTTTAAAGTCGACTCCGAACGACAGATTTTTGAGAAACTTTTCATGTCATTTTTTATTTACCCTCAGAGTTTTTGCCAGAAATCTGCTGAGTGGAAGTCGCATAGGAATATTTTTTTCATATTTTCGTTTTGATGTCTGACCTGGGGTTTGAACCCTGGTTTTACATCTAATAAGCCAACACACCACTTACTAGATTACGGCGACATTATGTTACATATTCGAAATTTTTAACTGAACTTTTTTGGATTGCCAATATTTTGTTAAAATAAATGTGTTTTTTTGTATTTTTTACTTGATAATGTGTATCATACACCATTAGTTGAATATGTTTACATACATACAATTTTAATTAATAAATTAATATTTTATTAGTTTAAAAAAACAAAAAAGAGAAAAAACATTAAAAATAGAAGAAAAAAGAAAAAAATTGATAATAAAAATGAAAACACGCCATATATTGACCCTGATTTAATGTTCGATTAAAAAGTGTACGATATCTGTGCTGTTATCGTTGTGCTGTATGACTGTAATTTCATACAATCACAATGAAATTTTGTAAGCGGAAGGAGTTCCGATGGTGATGGTTTAAAAAAAAAATATTTTTTTTTTTGATTATTATCATCGTATGCAATCAATATCTACGTACCGATTAATGAATAACTGAATGAAACTGAGGTGCAAATTAATAGTTATTATGGTATGTTTAACAGTAATTTGTTTGTATGAATCATAACATGATGTTGCGGTAAAACAACTGTTAAAATAAAATTTCGATTAAAACAAAGTAAAAAAAACTGAAAATATTGGCATGTGGTAACCGATGAATGTATGGCACGGCCAGAAATGATGCATTTCTACAATGATCAAGCAATTTAATTAGATCAGCCGCTTAATTGCGTAACACAATATTAATTCATCTTTTTAAACTTAATTCCCCTCCACGATGAATGTAAAACATAAGTCATTACATCAGAGGAAATATTATTTCCTCTGCTTGTATGGTAAGCTATCAAGCACAAAAGGTTTAAAAATATCGTTAATCTTTAAACCTTCCACGGTACAGCCCTTGCGCTGACCAACTTCATCTTCTATGGTTTGGGGGAACTTGGTCAGTACAGGGACTGCGTTCACCTGTGGCGTCACCATTGGACGCTATGCGTGCTCAAGTGAGCTTTTGGTATCAAAGCTACCACTCTGGCTTAACCTAACCTAACCTAATACTATGTTCAGATATGCACCTTTATTGAGTCAATATTTGGTTTATGGAGTTCAATATTTTAGGTGTTTAGGCATAATAATATCCAGTTCAGCAATACAGGTTGTTTCAAAAATATTGTTTTTTTTGTCGTTGATGAAATTTGAGTTGTCAAATATCAGAAGAAAGTGTTCGGATAATTGTAATATGCTCGCTCAACATGCTTATTATGACAGTGCTGCATTTTAAGTTTTACTCAATATTATAACAATTTGAGTATTTATTGCGCAATTATTAATTGAAACTTTATATGAAATATTGTGTTCAATAATGCCGTATAACCCTTTCATGACCATTAGGTTATGAGAGGCAACGTTATCATTTTGTCTATTTAGCAAGTTTTTTTAGATTTTCATACCAAATTACCAAAAACAACAAAAAAATTCAATTTCAAGTGACCATATATAGGGTGGGTAGTTTAAATGTTTAAATTAAAAAATTTCGCCGAATTTATTTTTTTTGTTGAGAAATACAATCCGTCCGGTTAGAAATGGAATATTATTTCATTCATATGGCTGCAGCGGCTGGCCTCACAATACCTCACTCCATCGGACCAATTTTCGTGAACTTTTTGGTGTGGTTGCATCTTGGCAGTGACTTCGCGAATGTTGGTCTTTAGATGCTCAATTGTCACTAGAATGTCGGCATAACACTTTTCTTTAACGGCATCGCAAAGAAAATAGGCAAACGGTGTCAAATTGCAGCTTCTTGGCGGCCAATTGTCATTACCATTTCGGGTAATTAAACGGCCATCAAACATTTGACGAAACAAATCGATTGTGGCATGAGAAACATTGTGCACATCAATGCACATTAAGAGCGGGTACAAAAAACTCGTTTACCACGGTGCGATAGGTGCCTCCATTGATCGTAATGGTTAAGCCGTCCTTATTTTCAAAGAAATTTGGGCCAATGATGCCTCTGCTCCACAAGCCACACCAAAGAGTCACTCGTAATGTGTGCATTGGCTTCTGTAAGACCATGAGTGGGTTTTTTGAGCCCCAAATACGGTAATTTTGCTTATTATGCTTAATGTATGTGCCCACCAAAATGAAAATGCGGTTCATCCGAAAAGATGATTTTTTTTTTTGGCAAAATCGATATCATCGTGCAGTTTCTCGTCGGTTCAATAAATCCCAACGTTGTTGCTCAAGCATAAATTGATTCATTACAATCAGTGGAGATAATATATTGAATTTTGTGACAGAATAGAATGGAACAAAAGTATGTATTGCCAGATTCAAAATAATCGATGGTTCAAATTTAAAACGATAGATGGCCGACCCTATACTAAAGACTTTATATGTCAAGAATAAAAAGTTTAAAAAAGTCGTCACTCTTTAAACGATGTTTATGTTTAATATAGGGTTGCATTCGATTTATTTATTTATTGGAATAATTGTATACGAGCTGGATTGCCCTGGTAGTCGAGGGGGTAGTGTGGTAGACTATTATCGTGAGTGTCGTGGGTTCGCTAAATAAATAAATATATACGAACTGAGTAACTTAGACCATATGAACGGTGTAGTGTAACAGACCGTAGTCTCTAGTGGGAATCAAACCCACGACCCTTACGTTAATAGTTGGTTATTACAACCTTTCAGTTAGGATTGCGACCTAGCTTCTCACACCACTTATATTGTGTGTGTTATGTGTGTGTCGACGAAGAAATATTTTTTCATATTTTCGTTTTGATGTCTGACCCTACGTTCATAGTCTAGGGTATTACCCCACGTTCAATTACCCTACATTAAAATTAGTATTTAAATGAAAACATATTTAAACATTTTTGTAGGAGATATCAACTATAAATGACGTAATACAAATATAAACATGATAGAATTTTAAAACTAAAAATTTATTTTCTAACGTTCGCTCTGTGTTTTCTTATCCTATCTCTAATCTTTTGCCGTGTTTACAACTAATCTAACTGCGGTATGAATTTGAGTATCACCATCAAAAAAAAAATACGTTTGAAGATATCAGACTGTAATTACTTGAAACATTTTGTTTTCTCGAATTAAAAAACAAAATCGTTAAAGAAAAAGAACTAAAAAACACTAAAGTTTTGCAATATTTTTCTTCACGTTTTAATTACTTTTTATTCATTTACATTTCAAGATTTTTTCTTCTTCTTCTCACTTTTGGAAAGAGTTTTTGACATTTGAATTGAAATGTTTTAAAATTCAGCCTAAGCAATGGCCTCATTTCACTAGACTTGTACGAGAATGGCTGTGTGTTTGTGTATACATCTTATGGAAAAGGTTGACATTTTCAACCCTAAAGACTCATGCAATCAGATTTTAAAATTAATTGCCAAAGAAATGAAAAATAAAATCGGATATTGTGTCATTAAATTGCTTGGCAAGCGATTTAATTATCGTTTCATTCGAATCAAATTTTCTTTCAATTTTCTCGTTCTCAAGTACACACTTTATACGTACATACGTATGCTATTATGTCTCAAGCCCATACAGTAGTAGCGTCTTTCTTTCTTTCTTTTTTTCTTTCAATTTTATCTCTTATTAATCATCTTTGACATAATTTTTCCCACTTTAACGGTATTTAGTGTATTTTGAGTGTGTTCTTGTTATTCGTTGGAATAAAAATATCACGTTTTTGTACTCAAGTTGACATTTATTTCAGTCAAAGCTTATAGCGGATGAAACAACAAAGCGAACTCAATTTTTCATTATTATTTTAATTTTTTTTCCTTTACCAGCTGCTTTGACTTTTAAGACGACTTATAAGCCAGGCTGTGATACGCTCTTTTACTCGTATTGCAAAGTAATGAACTGTTTAAAGAAATGTCTTAAAATGTTGCCAATTGCTGCGTTTTCTATAGACACCGAAAGATAAAAGCGACATTAAGCAATGAAAATAACCTGGTAGTCGAATAGAAATTATTTTCAAAGCAAAGGGCCTGGCCCTAATTTATATAGGGTAGGTTATCTATCGTTTTAAATTTGAATCATCGGTTATTTCGAATCTGGCAATACTTATGTCATTCTATTCTGTCACAAAATTCAATACATTATATCCACTGAATCGATTAACGTAATGAATCGTTTTACGCTTGGGCAACATTGGAATTTATTAGGCCAACGAGAAGCATGATGAAGAAAAATTTGTCAAAAAAAAATCATATATTCGAATGAAACTCATTCTCATCTTAGTTTGTACGTTAATAATCAAAATTGCCGTATTTGGGGCTCATTTGGTACATACATACCTACTACGTACATAATTGGTCATTACAACCCTTTAGTCAGGATTACAATCTAGTTTCTCACACCACTTATGTTGTGTGCGTTAATTTTTATACATGAGTGGCGGGACATACAGTTTAAAGTCGACTCCGAACGACAGATTTTTGAGGAACTCTTGTTGGCAATTTTATTTGCTCCCAGAGTTATTGCCAGAAATCTGCTGAAAGGAATTCGCCGATGAAATATTTTTTCATATTTCGTTCAGTAGGAGATGCTTGTCCTGAGGTGCCACGTCTAATGAGCCAACACAATATCTACTAGACCACGGCGACTTCTATTTGGTGCATATTTCTTTGAAAATGAAGACGACGCAACCATTACGATTTACGCTTGAGCAACGTTGGGATTTATGGGGCCAACGAAAAACAGCGCGATGATGTCGATTTTACCAAAAAAAAGCATTTTTTCGAATGAAGCTCATTTTCACTTTGGTGGGTATGTTAATAGGCAAAATTGCCATATTTGGGGCTCAGAAAACCAACAAGTGGTCTTGCAGAAGCCAATACAATCATTACCAGTAACTGTTTGGTGTTTTGATTTCAACAGGATGATGCAACTTGCCACATATCTCATGCCACAATTGATTTATTGCGTTAAACGCTTGATGGCCGTTTAATTAGCCGAAATGATAATGTTAATTGGCCGCCAAGAAGCAGAGATTTGACACCGTTTGACTATTTTCTTTGCGAAGCCGTTAAAGAAAAGTGTTATGCCGACAAACCAGAGACAATTGAGCATTTGAAGGACAACATTCATGATGTCATTGTCGAGATACACTCGAAAAAGTGCAAGAAAATTGTTCCGATCGAATGAGGTACTGTGAGGCTAGCTGCGACAGTCATATGATTGAAATAATATTCCATTTCTAACCGGAACAATTGTACTTCACAACAAAAAAATAAATTTGGAAAAAATAGTGTTATTGCATTTTTAATTTAAACTATTAAATGACCCACCCTATATATCAAGCGATATGTGTTGGAATTAGGTTCGATTGATGATAATACAAATTTAAAATCTAAGCTCTGGCTGCGACCAATGAGAACCAACAACTAACGCATCTAGTTAAAGTTAATGTTTTTAATGTGACATTTAGTTTGAGATTTATTGAAAGTTGAACAATTTAGATTCCTGATGAACTTATACAATATTTACCACAGATTAAAATGAAAATTATTATTGTCTACACATTATTGGTTCTGAATATAAGAAAAATGATTGCCCTGAAACCAAATTGATTTGTATTTTTTTTCAATTCATAAAATCATAATTTATTGTTTACGAAACTTGAACACATTGAGCAACATTGTTTTTTTTTAATCCAATAAATTTTTTATAATTTTTGCTCCAATTCCTTCAGTTACCATTAAATGTAATATGTTCAGTTGGAATAGAATACAAGAGAACAGATTTTAAACTCCAAACTCAAAACTGAATTTTTAATATCTGACACAACGTATTAAAACTCAATTTCACTCACCTTTATGTTTATGTACACCCCCCTTTCCACCACTTCTTTATATATGACATACGGCGAGTGTACACAAAAGCAGAAAGTGTTCCTGCATCTGGTGTGTGGATAAAAATCATTCTCTGCAATCTGTTGACCTCAATATTGAATTATTTTTGTCAAAACAAATCGTCGTTAAACATCCGATAATAGTGTCAAGTTGCATTACAAAGAAAGTGTGTTCATAAATCAATACAACCGTAAAATACATACAAACACTTGAAAATGGAATATTAACGAACAGAAAATGAGAATAAACAGCAACAACGACGACGAGCTACAATCATACAGCAGCAGCAACAATGTACACGATCTACATATCTTATTTGACGAACAAACATTTAAAACAATACGCATACAATACTCAAGTAAAAGTAAAAATAAGTTAGAGACACATACACACACACCTACAAACATATTGATTTCCTTTGGGGTAGCGGTACGTAATACTATTTCAGTGGTTCCCTGTTTGTCGTAAGCGGCGACATCATGAGAAGGTTGGTGCATTGTTGCGTTGTTATCTTTCATTGAAAGCTTTGATATTTTAGCATCGGAATTGGCACCAGTAGGTTAGAGGACGTGTACCTGTCAGTCAAGACAGGTACAGTACCGGAGGTCAGATTGACCCATTGTACCAAAGATTTTCAGTAAGATTTTCTTCATTGTTTGGAACCACTATGGACTGGAGTAAAATTAGTTTCATATGAGACTTTATCCTGCGATGTAGTCGCCGTAGTCTAGTAGGTAGTGTGTTGGCTTATTAGACGTAAAGATAGGGTTCGAGCCCCAGGCCAGACATCAAGACAAAATACAAAAATATTTTCTTCGGCGACTTCCTCTCAGCAGATTACTGGCAAAAACTCTGAGAGTAAATAAAATTGCCATGAAAAGTTTCTCAAAAATCAGTCGTTCAGAGTCGACTTTAAACAGTAGGTTCCACCACTCATGTATAAAATTAACACACACAACATAAGTGGTGTGAGAAACTATGACGTTGTTTAATGGGTCAATTCGACCTAAAAGTCTTAAAGTCCCATATTGAGGCAAATATAGCATAAATGCAGTTGAAACTAGTTTCAAAGAGGTCAAAATAAAATTTCACGGATGATAACAGCATCACAGTCGCCCTAGTCTAGTAGGTAGTGTGTTGGCTTTTAGACGTAAGGTCAAGGTTCAAACCCCAGGTCAGACATTAAAACGAAAATATGAAAAAAATATATCTTCGGCGACTTCCTCTCAGCAGATTTCTGGCAAAAACTCTGAGTGAAAATGAAAAATTGCCATGAAAAGTTTCTCAAAAATCTGTCGTTCGGAGTCGACTTTAAACTGTAGGTTCCGCCACTCAAGTATAAAATTACCACACACAACATGAGTGATGTGAGAAACTAGGTCGTAATCCTGGCTGAAGGGTTGTAATGACCAATTATGTACTATGTATGTATTACTTCTTCGTACGAATGAAGATTTTATGAAATAAATGGTGAAATTAAATAGGTCTACAGGTTGGAAGTATTGTTATGTAATATTCTTTACGAAGGGGCTCTACGCCCCCCAATGGCGAGAGATGATGATTGGTTATGTTTTCGACTGCAGCATCAATCAGTAAATCGCTGAACAAAATGTTGAAGCAGTAGGAAGACGAAGTATATCAACCTCGGCAATGTATGTAGCACCGGTAGCGTTACCGGCCTTGAATAAGCGTGACTAGAGTTGCGATTGCTTTCCACATAGTCTTTTATGACATAGCCGAGTTAACACGTTTGGAAATATTGATTTGGAAACTGTAAAGAGTATGTGATAGAAGTAGGATTTTGACAGTTGCGGTGCTGAGATACTTCCGAAGTGGGGGTTAAAACGAAATGGGAATTAAAGACACCAAGACTTTTTTCAGTGGGCTATGGCTTGTCCTGCAATGAAATACTCAACGAAGGCTACTACAGTACAATTATAATCACTTTCAAAATTTTCCAATTTTTTTTTTTTTAAGTTTAGAATTAAAAAAAATGCACTTACAGAATACATTGCATGAGTAATTTTTCATAATTATGCCTACGTTTTGTATTTTGTTGTATCACACTTTGAGAATCTCTGCAATGAGTTGTTTATCTACATCGCATTGCATTGTAGAATTAACAACAGCAGAAAGAAACGTTACAAGGCTTTTGAAAAACCCAAGAAATTTACCACCACAAACATTTACACTCGTGTACACTTGCACACTCATTTGCAAGTGCACAATTACTATTGTAAAGAATACAATTACAACAAAGCCAGATGAAACAGATCAAAACTACGAACAGAGAGTGTAGAATAAAAGAAGATTTTGCATAAAAAGAAACGAAAAATCATTTGTTATACGACAAGCAAGTAAGCAAGCAAGCAAGAGCAGACAATAAGGAAAATCTGCTGATGTTGCTAATTTAATAGATTTGGGCTAAAGACAGAACGCTTAACACAACAATACATTTTATTAAGAATATGAAAATAACACGTATAAAATGTATAAAACGATGCAATCCGTACTAACTAAAGTGTTTTTCATAAAATCAAGAGGTTATAACAAACAGAAAAAAATCGAAAAAATATTGAAAAAAAATCGAAATAAATACAAGGAAATATGACAAGATGCCTCAGACTTAACAGCATGATATTATGATAAGAATCAAAATCGATTTGTTTTATTGTTTATTTGCTACGGCATCATTGTGGCTCATGTTGCCATTTTGCATACGAAGCTCACTCAAGGAGTGCCAAAATAATGAGACACCAAAACCAAAAAAAATACAATCAAGGTTCATATCTTTAAACATATACAAACGGATGTATGTACTCGTATATGAATTCTTAATAAGTTTATTAAGCTCATCTTACTCATATTAGATCTTAAATTTGCACACACACACGTACAGATTTCTTTCATATTTCGAGAATCACTGACAAATTCATTATTCTGAAGTCATTTCAGTAGCATTTGAAACAATTTGTATGTATTCTTTACATGTATGGATATATATGTATGTATGTGTATACATTTTAAATGTTTCAATGAAAGAATATTTTCTTGACATATTGAATTGAAAGAATTACAAGGAGAATCGTATTTATTTCAGATATTTTCTTAAATCATGCAGATAATGCATGATGCATGCATGCAATTTGAAAGAAGGACAAACGATTTTAACAGCCACGATTATTTAATTCTTTTAATTTTTGCTGAAAATGTCACACAATCTTTTGTCATATTGTATATAAAGGTCAAATTTTTGACCACAAAGCAGAAGAAACTGCATAAAATTATTTCATAGATAAATATTCGGATATATTCGATAAATTAAAAAGAAAGAGAAAATTGTAGAAAAAAACCTAAATCTTTGAATCGATTAAATGTTTGTAAATTATCGCATCAATTAAGAGTCAAATTATTTTATTCCGGCACATACAAACTACTTAATACGGATTAAATAAAATTACACTACAAACACAATAAACACCACGCAGCAAACGCACAAATCTGTTAAAGATAGAATACATGGATGTACATGGAAGGTGATTATTTTAAAGGCAGCCCGAAAACAAGCAAAGTTTCTGCTGCTTCGTATTTCGACTAATTTTTAGTTTTATTTGCAGCAATGAGAGAATTAGTGCTTACAGTGAGAAATTTTGTAGAGACAATGAGAGGATAAAACGTGATGCATGAAATATAACGCAATAAAAACTTTTAGTATCGTCATTGATAAAGGATTTATGAACCGTTTATTATTGTTTTACTTATGCTTTGCTGCTGCTGCCTTTATTATAATTAATGCTCATGCAGCTTACCTTAGGCTGCAATTTCAAAATGCATTGTTTTTATTATATTTATAGCATAATATACTAAACACATTCGATGCATCAAGTGCTGCTCAGCAATTTTTCAATTACCACCATAGCTGAAAGCCATGAACTTTAATTATGCAATTTAATTATTAAACCGGCTGCGGTAAAGTATAAGTAAAATAAATGAAAATTGAAAATTGATAACCTTTTTATTAATAATGCCAACAACATGTTTTTTTCGCGTTTCTAAAAGTTATACAGGCAGTCCCCGACTCACGACTATTCGCACTTACGACCATTTTTTTCCAATTTTTCCCAAATACTTAAAGAAGACAAATATGTAGTTGCGGCGAATCCCTAAAATATATAAGAAAAATTAAAAAAAAACAAAGTAAAAAAAATTGTATTTACATACATACATATATCAGTACAAATAATACATTACTTTAGTTAGGTCGGAATTTTTTTATGTGAATAATTTATATCATCCCAAAAATGGCTGGAACTGACCCTCAAAGTTAGTACTACAGTATGTAATTTATTTCTTAAATTTTTTTATATGAAATTCGACTTACGACTTACGACCCATGACCAGGAACCTTTCTCGGTCATAAGTCGGGGAATACCTGTATTGCATGTATCGGAATCTGAAAACCTCTGTTTCAAGAATCATATTACCTAACAGCTCACAGCCGTTCATCGCATTGTGTTTACGCACTACCTTTAAAGTAATGATTTTCATATACTATACACGCGTATATCATATTTTTGATAGGTTACAGCGCAGCTCTTGGGGCGACGACATAGATTTTGACATAAATTTTAATTGAAGCTAAGTCCACACTCTAATAAATTAAAAACGTTAAAGATACGTCTCTGCCCTTATCTGACGTTCTGTATTGTATGCGATCCAGAGACCTAAAAATGAAATTCGAGACGTTATCTCCCAAGTTAATACAAAATAATAAATACTAATGAGGTCACAGAGCTCCGCATTTCTTAACAACGGGGATAGTGTGGTATGTGCGGGTAAGCTCTAGATAAAGCAACAAAAGCAAAAAACTTTTCTGAAAGCACTACGTAATACACTCTTTCTGTAGGCAGATTGATTCCACCTTTTGAGGAATAATATCCCAAACGTCACAGAAAGACCGTGCCCTACGAAAAGCTTATTGCATGCGACAGAGGAGGTAGTTTCATTTTAAATATGTATTTCACAAACTGGTGTTTAATCATGTAGTCACTGCTGTTGTGCGGCAATTTTCAGAGTTATGGGTCAAATCCTACTGACAAAAAGGCTTTCGCATAAGATTCATCTTAGTTCATCTTTCAGAGTGGTTTCTTCAATTTATTCGTAATACTAGATGGTGAATTTCACTAAGTAAATAACTTTTAAATTCTTTAATTCCATATTAAATACATATGTACTAAGCACTGGAAAATTTATTGATTTATTCAATAATTATTCATTATATTGCGTATTTGGGGCATTGAATGAGATAGAAAAAAATACAAATTTTTGAAAACACAAATAAGTGCGTAAAGTGGCTGAAGTCATCTCAACGGGGAAGAAGAAGAGAGAAAACATGCCTAATTGATATTAAAAAATTGAACCAACTATTATAGCGAGGAGGAAAAACCCATATTCACTGCTAGAAATCAATATAACACAGCAGTTAATTAGTGTAGACTATTGGGAAAAAACGTGGATTTAAGTTTACAAATGTATCATCGTCTGCACCCGGAATGGGTATGCAAATAAAGCAGAAGAAAAAAAAATAAAAAGAAATTAAAAGAAAAACAGCCAACAAGAGTTATTCACTCACATTGAAATACCAACCATTGTATGCCAAGTAAACGCACCCACTTATTCGGTGTTTGAAAAAAATACTAAAAAAATTAACAACAACAAGAAAAAATTAACAATAAAAAATAGCAACAAAACAAAAGTGAATTATGGTTTAAATTAAAAATAAAACAAAATCAAAAGCGAAGGCAATAAAAAACAGGTAAAAGTAATAAAAAAAAAACAACACAGACTTCGAAATGAAGAGAGAAGAAATAAAAAATATCAAATCACCACCTAAATGACAAAAAAAAAACACACAAACAAACATAGAATTTTTTTTATTCTACAATTTGTTTACAAATATAATATAATTCATACATATGTATGATTGTGATACATGCATGCCATTATTAATAGATTAGCGCATGCGCAGCATTCTCACAGAACACACATACACACACACTTCGAAAGAGAATAGAATGTTACAGAGAAGTTGTGGTGGAAATCAAATGAGCAAAATCAACTGACTGTGAAGTTAAACACCTCAATGAAATGAGCAGTTAATTTGTAACAATTGAATGTATAACGGTTGTTTCATTTTAATTTTATTTTTTTATTCTCTTTTTCCTCTAACAAAACAAGCAAACAAACATAAACAAATAAACAAATGAACAAAAAAAAAAAACTGTATTTACCCGAGTAAGAAATGTAAAGGAATGACATCTTATTAATTTATTTATTACAATACAATCACAAATTATATTTTAATTATATACGAGAGGAGTAACTTGACCATATGCTCGGTATAGTGTCACAGACTAGAGTCTCTGGTGGGAATCGAACCCACGACCCTCACGCTAATAGTCTAGCACACTACCCATTAGTTTACCAGGGCACCCAGGAATGACATTTTTTTTAACAATTAAACAATGACAGGAAATAGTAATTATTTCACTATGACGTTTAGACTTGACTCTATACACTTCACTTTAAAGTTTCTGCTTTTAACACGAATATCACACTGGAAATTGTGCAAAAAAAATATGTGGTTTCTTTTATTTAACAATTTCAACTGTGAAACTCGACTAAAAAGCCATTAATCGGCACTGAATTATGAGAAACAGTAGCTCAAGAAATTCGCCGTAGTCTAGTAAATTGTGTGTGGACTTATTAGACGTGAGGTTATGGTTCAAACCCCAGGTCAGACATCAAAACGAAATATGAAAAAATATTTCTTCGGCGACTTCATCTCAACAGATTTCTGGCAAAAACTCTGATATAGTAAATAGAATTGGCATGAAAAGTTTCTCAAAAACCTATCGTTCGAAGTCGACTTTAAACTGTAGGTCCCGCCTTTCATGTATAAAATTAACACACGCTGAAGGGTTGTAATGACCAATTAAAAAGTGTCTGAAAAAGTTTGGTTTGTAATTAATTGAAGCGAAAATTTTATAGGTTTTCCTATAAAAATTTCACGATTTATTTTTTTTTTTTTTGTATAGAACGCATTACTTTACATCTCTGAACATTCTTAAGATTATACAATTCAAAGTAATGCCAGCAGATAATAATGCGTGTTTTGTAGCGCAAATAGTAAAAGAAAGAGAAATAGAATCAAAGCCAAGTATAAATAGAATAAAAAAAGAAAAAAAATAGAAACGGAAAACAGAAAAGAAAGGTGTAAAAAGAAATCTTAAATAATTTAAAATGGCCCAACACAGCCAACAAACATTTCACCAGAGTAACAGAAGTAATATTGAAAGGCAAAACAGCGACAACAAACACGGCAACTATCAGATCATTAAGCGTTCTGCTGGCAAGAGAGAATGAAAAACTGTAACATTGTGGGCGTATTCCACTTGTATTGTGTTTTTTTTTTGTTACGTTGTTTTTATTGTTGGTTTGTTGTATGTTTTTGTGTTGTTTTCTTAGATGATTAATGTGGTCAAATTAAAGCATTAAAGTTTATTAACTTCAATTTTATTCAAATTAGTTGAATTGATTTCAATGAAAATTCTTCTGTAAACAGTCTTATACTATGTTCAGATATGCACTTTTATTGAGTCAATATTCGGTTTATTGAGTACAATATTTTAATATGTTCAGGCATAATAATATACGCAGTTCAGCTGCTTATTCAATATTCATTTGACAGCTGGTATACAAAATAGCTGGTTGTTTTAACAACATTGTTTTTATTCTGTTGTTTGTTTTTTTTGTTTGTTTGTCATTGTTGACATTTGAGTTGTCAAATATCAAAAGAAAGTGTTCGGTTAATTGTAAAATGCTCACTAAACACACTTATGACAGTGCTGCATTTTAAGTTTCACTCAATATTATAACAATTTTCGTATTTATTGCACAATAATTAATTGAAATATTGAGCTCAATAATGGCGTTTATTGCGATTTACGCAATAAAGCTGCATACATATCTGAAGTTATGTGAAGTTAAGTGAAAGTTATTTTTTAGTGGTAATGGACGATATACCACTAAAAAAATTCTTTTAAAATATTTCTTCTGTTTTGGATTCGACACAAAAATGTGAAGAACTTGTGTGTCACAAGTGCAAAATATTTATTTCCACAGGAACATGGTGAACAAACACTACAAATAATCCCATATGAGAGTGTTAAAAAACGAAGCGAAAAACAAAAAACATTTTACACGATTTATTTAAAAACATTTTTTTTTGTAAATCCCTAAGAGACCTCAAACAAACATTTGGCAAACATTTCGCCAAACATATTGCACTCTGGGGAGAATTTTTATGTTGTTTTGAGTACAAAAGAGAAAAGAATTCTTTTGTGACAAAGTGACTAAAAACTGAGAACAAAACAATGAAAAAAAAATAAAAAACGGGAACAAAGGATATACAGAACAGTATTTTTAAAATACATTCATAGATAAATACTTACGTATGTATGTAAGTATTTTTGTTCATATAAGGTCTTTCAACAGAGACTTCTGAACATAGATAGTTAATATCAACCATCCTGCTGAAGCTACATCTGTTAAATTAATTCTCATTTATTCAGTTTAAGTGGACGACCATAGGCAACGATGTGAATGCAGTCTGGAGAAGTTAAAAACTGACAATAATCATCTTCAGGGATGAGGGTCATTTCTTGATTAATGGGTGCGCGAACAAACCAAATTTTATAATTTGAGACGTTGCCAGACCCCATCAGTTCTAAAAGCGTTAAATGGTTGCCGAAAAAGACACCATATTTCTAAAGGACGAAGACGTCGGCCAGACCTTTACTGTGAACAGCGAGCATTACACCAAAGACACCGCACAACGCGAGGGCATGATCATCACATGTGAAGTTTGCCCTGTGGTTTTCTTATACTCTAAGTTAAGTTAAGCCTGATATATACCAGTGATCAGCAATGAACCGTTTCTTCGGTGCTCATAAGCACTCATGAAGTTTTGATTATAAGCGAGTCAACAGTATTGAAATTCAACTACTCTGATTCATTTGTACTCACTACCATATTGATTTATAAGTACAGATTGCAATGATTATGAGTATAACGTTGACATCAAACTCATACCATTCGAAATATGTTTGATTCATATGTCAGATTCATATAACTTTAGAAAAATCCTTATAATATTGTTACGTTTTTACCTTTTAAAATATGAGTTCGTTGATTGCAAACAAAATAAAAATAAAGCGGTGTTTAGTTTCAATTAAACTCTTTATTGTTCGCACTACTTTTGTATGCAACCGTTTACAACTTGACGAATAGAAAAACAATTGCTTGTTTGCTATTCTTCTTTGCTTCCAAGATAAATCTTTTCAACGGAGATCTTCAAACCACGAATGTTTTCTTAACACGCAACGCGTCTTCACACAAGACTGACTGAATTCTGCCTCCTGCTTTGTCTTGCCTTTTTATATGCTCACGTAAACAGTCTGATGAAGGTTCTTGAAGTAGAATGTTCATGTCTTTGCCTTATCGAGAACTCTATCGCTACTTCATTGCTGTTTGGTGTTGCTTTCTTTCTTACTTGTCTGACTCCTTTTCTTTCATACTGATGTTGTTGGTATATGCAAGCAAGTTCGTTGTATTTGTTTGAGTAGCTTTTGTTTGTCGTTTTAATGTTAAAAGATGGTACACCGTTTTCACTTTCGTAACAATATTTATAAATGACTCTAGTGATTCGAATCAAAATTTACAGTCTTAGTTGTTGTTGCATTTACAAGAAAAGAAGAAAGACTAAGACAGCAAGCAAAGCAAATACACAACCTTCTAGTGAGTATTGTAGTGTTCGTAAGCGAATCATACTTATTTTGTGATTCTTCTAAATATTGAGTCTTGAAGAGTCGAAATCAACAACATCATACTCGTTGTTAAGTATGAATACGATAAAGGCTTCAAACTTTGAATATGAGCAGTATGAGTATGATATTAAAATAAGTATGAATACGTATAAGTATCAGAAATTATGAGTATGATTCGATTCTACTCATCTTTTTGAATATTCACTGCTGATGTCTGATATATACGCCGCAGTCATGGCATTTCGGATGCGACCTTAGAAAGCCGTGACAGCATTAATTGGTCTTTGAAAATAATACAACATTTCGATGATAATTTACACACACTTTGTTATTTAAGTTAAAAGTAGGTGACACTTAATGGAAGACCCTATGTATAATAATAGATACTTACCTAAATGTATGAGTATCAGTAAAACTGCAGATGGATTACGAAATATACTTACAATTCAAAGAATGGCAACAGCAATAACAACAATAACATTTTTTAGCATAAACAAACAATCTGATGAAAAATGTTTATGTTTTTATTATTGTTGTTGTTATTGTTATTGTTGCTGTTATTTTAAGCACAAAACACCGTATTGCGGTAAAACCATCGTAAATTCTTTTTTTTAGAATTTTTCTTGTTTTTTTTTTTGTTGTTTTGTATGAATATTTTCTTTTGCTGTTCCTTTTTTCTTTTTTTGTTTTTCTTCCTCTTTTATTTTGTGGCATAAAGTGAAAAGTCTTGTTATAATCGAAGTATAAAAACGAGTGTGATTTGAGATTTTTAACTGCATTTTTGAAATTGTCTGATAGCAACAGCAAGCACTGTGGCAATGATGATGATGTTCAGTGTTGTTGACAATGCGACGAATGGCATCAGCAACATGACTTAACCATTACGAATTACCCCAAATACATCAATAATATCAACATAAGTCCGCTACTGAATATTTAACACTTTCAGACATAAACTGACTTGGTTATCTTAGAAAAATGTGTTAATGTTTGCCAATGCATTAATCTTCGTTCATACATTATTTCATAAATTAAAATTAAACGGGAATTAGAAATTACGGAAATTGTGATATTTTTTGGGTAAAAGCAAGCGAAGATAGAATTTCAATTCTCCACAAGCAACAATAACAATTCATCATATATACACACATAACAACCATTCAGTTAGGATTACAACCTAGCTTCTTAGACCACTTTATGTTCTGTGTATTAATTAGAGTGGCGGGACTTACAGTTCAAAGTCGACTCCAAACAACAGTTTTTTTTAGAAACTTTTCATGACAATATTTATTTACTCTCAGAGTTGTTGCCAGAAATCTGCTGAGAGGAAGTCACCGAATAATTATTTTCTTCATATTTTCGTTTTGTTGGAGATATCTGACCAGGGATTTGGACCATGGATGCACGTCCAATAACTACTAGAATACGGCGGCCTCTAAATAGTAGTTCTACTGTTTAAAAATTAAAAGAATATGTGAGAATGATATTGTTAACAAAGAGGATTAAAAAGGAGTCGAATTTGTATTTCTATCATTCTCTTACAATTTTTTCAATTTCAGTTTTAACAACAAAACTTAACTTTTGTTCTTAAGTACATACATATTTTAAACTCGTTAGTTTGTGTATCGTTTTTGTTGTAGGTATTTACGAGTGAAGAGAATATAATTTTTTTCCAATGCTGACTCTAACTGACTAACTCTCAGTCTATAAGTACTAGGGATGCCAATCGGGAAATCCCGAATCACAAAATCCCGGGATTTCCGGGATTTCCAAATCCCGAATCCCGGGATTTTTTAAAACTTATCCCGGGAATTTTCGGGATTGTAAATTCATACATATACACTTTATAAAGTAAGAAAAAATTGAGTCTACGGCATTATTTTTTTATTTACTATTACATTAAATAACACTCATGTAGTTTTTCAAGTGTATCATGCAACAATGAGGTGAATATTCTATATCACTCGACATCGAACTGAATAAGAACCCAACTTCCATTGTTAAAAAGTTAAACGTTGTCCTCGAAGTCCAATAAAATCTGTTAATACAGCTGACGGTTTAGACAATCAACTTTCTAAAGAAATAGATTTGATTGAATCACGACCTGTTAGAGGTGAATAGTTATATTCTGAATATATCGCTATCTTGAAATCATTTTGCCTACAAGTGTAGATTGCGAAAAATGTTTTTCAGCGAAAGATGTTTTTGTTCGCATCAAAATTAAAGCTCTTCTATGAAATATTAGAGTCTTTGGTCTTTTAAAAAAATTACTTAAAACAATGAATATAAATAATATATATTTTGGACACTAAATAGTGTTCTTAAAATGGTAGGTATTTGTTTCTTCACTAATGTGTTTATACATATGTATATGTATGTATGGAGACACAGATGAATTATTTTTATTTTTTTTTTACTTTTTGTTTTTTTTTTTTATTTTTATATCATGTGTTTTGTGATAAAGATAAAAAATTAATGAAATTTTTCATAAAACAATTGTTTTTAGCTTTTTTTATTAAGAGAAAATCCCGGGATATTTCGGGATTTTTCGATCCCGAATTGTCCCGAAAAATCCCGGGATTTCATGATTTTTAAAAATCAATCCCGTTTGGCATCCCTAATAAGTACGTGTCAATATTGTATTGTTCCCTTTCAAAAGTATAAGTGATTAAAGATGACAGTCAAGGGCAATTTACACAATATGTATGTGTTTGCATGTATGTATGTCAGCAATGAGTATTCAAAACGATGAGTAGAATCGAATCATACTCATACTATTCATATTCTAAATTTGAAATACTCATCGTATTCATACTTAACAATACGTATGATGTTGTTGATTTCGACTCTCCATGACTCAACATTTACAAGAATCACAAAATAAGTATGATTCTCGTATGAACATTAAAATACTCACTAGAAGGTTGTGTGTTTGCTCTGCTTGCTGTCTTTGTCCTTTTCTTCCATCTTTTTTTGTAAATGCAACAACAACTAAGACTGTAAATTTTGATGAATGATTCAAATCACTCGAATAATTTATAAGTATTATAAGTATTTTTCTAAATTTATGAATCGGAATGAGTGTAGGCTTATGAATCAAACATATTTCAAATGGTATGAGTTTGATGTCAACGTTGTACTCATACCTAATACAACCTGTACTTATAAATCAATGTTGTAGTGAGTACGAACGAATCAGAGTAATTAAATTTCAATAGTGTTGACTCACTCATATTCAAAATTTCATGAGTACTATGAGTAGCGGAAAAACGATTCATTGCTAAACTCTGGTTCGCATACGTATATATTGGTAAAAAGAATACGGCAGAATTTCATCGGTATTTGATGGAAGTAAAAACCTTATGATAGATTTATTGCATTTAAACAATTATCAAATCGAAGTAATTACCAAAGCGAAGTAAATTAAATGAATTCCTGAAAAAATTAAAAAAGCAAAGAGAGCCATACGACCGCCAATTTCCCATCCATATTTTTTCTCAATTCCGTACGTTATCATTACATATTTACTTAATGCGATAATACCCGCTGTCTTCCATACAAAAGCTTGAGACGTTAATTTTGTATGATTGTATAAGTCCGCCTTAAACAAATAAAAACCGAAGAGGTCTTTAATTAATTTATGATTCTGGCAACAGCTTAAATTACTTCTAGTATGGAGAACATTCTTTATAAAAAGCTTGGAAGCTTTAGGGTATTTATTGTCAAGATGACATTATTTGATACGATATTTCAGTTGCTAAAATTGATGTTTATCAAATCAGGTACTTATTTCATTATCCCTTATTTCTAATTCAAACAGGTTACTGAGGAAGATATTTAGAAAGTCTAAACATGGTGTTACCGACGATCCTGTAAGACCTAAACCAATTTACCTAAAAATTATGATACAATCCTAACACCTTACTTTAGCTTACGTTTACTCTACCAGCGAAGCAGAAGAGTGAATAAATTTTGTCCAACAAATCTTAAGTTATTGCATTTATTTCCTTGGTTAATGAACGAATAGAACTTTTTCTGATTTTTGTTTTTCTCCCAAATTCATTTCATCTGTATTGTTGTTGAAAATTAGAATATATTTGAACTGTACGTGGTCATCGATAGTAAAAGTTTCATCCAAAATATTAATCATACGTGAATAACGTAATTATAAATGTAATGCTATTGCAAAGCTTTAATATTGATATGAAACTTTCTTTTGATATAAGATTCCATATTTTTCAGATGTTGATAAACTGGTCTACAATTATTTGCACACCCCCTTGACAATAAAAATTAAAAAAAAAGACCTCAACTTGTATTCCATCTAAAATTCACATACCGATTGGAATAAACATTGACAAATACAGTGAACTGTGCTCACGTACATACATATAAAATACGATTTAAAATCCCCTGTTGATAGATTGAAATGACATTGAATAACGATTTGAAGAGATTTTTTTTTGTATCTTTTATTGTATGTATTGCAGTACATGGGTATGTATAACTGCAACAATAGTTTTATTTTTTTATTTTATTGGGAAATATTTTTGAAATAAAATCAAATCTTTTGTATCGTCATCAACCATTATCATCGCCTTTGTAGGCATTGCCTACTGGCACACTGTTTGGCACAATGTGTACGAAGAAGGTATTGTACATACATATTGTACATCGACACGATATAATTTATTTCATTTTACCTTACGTTACCTTATCTATCTTCAAATACAATACTTCGTATGTTGTTCATATGTATTTACAATTTCCATATTTATTTATTTTGTTTTTGTTTTATTTTGTTTATTTGTTTTCCATGTGATATTTTCTTTTTTTTTTCTTCTGAAGTTTGTTTTTCGGCAAACAAACAAACAAAAGACAAGACAAAAAATAGTCAGAAATACAACACAGTTGAATGATTATTATGTGTAGAGGATATTGAAGAATATTTATGGGTTAATGGGTAAAACAACGGTAAAATAGTCCCGCATTTTTGTTCATTGTATTCGTTGCATGACCATTTGAGCACAACGAAATACTTATTCATACTTTACATGCCACATACCACCACACGACGCCAAAGTCTACCAAATAAAATAGAAGAATAACAATTGAAACGAAATTCATTTGGGATTTTGCATATGCCAGCAAACAATATGTTGCATGTAATAGAATATAAAGGTAATGAATTCATCATTTTATGCTTGAAAAATCGAATAATGTTTGAGGCGAATTGATGCTCAAACATGGAATTTAGTTCATATTTTTATGTTAAATTTCGCTTTTCAACAAAAAATATTGGGTCTTCGAATAGACACTTCCGAAATTTGGCAGCCAACCTGTTTAAACTGCATCTGTCAAATTCATTATCATTTAATCAGCAGCTTGAAGTCGCCGTAGTCTAGTAGGTAGTATGTTGGCTTATTAGACGTAAAGACAGGGTTCGAGCCCCAGGCCAGACATCAAGAACGAATACAAAAAGTATTTCTTCGGCGACTTCCTCTCAGCAGATTTCTGCCAAAAGCTCTGAGAGTAAATAAAATTGCCATGAAAAATTTCTCAAAAATTTGTCGTTCGGAGTCGACTTTACTGGGACCTACAGCCAGCACTCATGTATAAAATTAACACACACAACATAAGTGGTGTGAGAAACTAGGACGTTGTACAAGTACCTCCGGGTACTGTACTTGTCTTAATTGACAAGTACACGTCCTCTAACCTAACCTAACCTAACCTAACCTAATCAGCAGCTTTTGCCAAATAGCCATGAACGACCAAAGACACAGACGTGTTTTCGGTGAATGGATTTTGGAGCTGCTAGTAAGTGACCCAAATTTTTATTAAAAAATCATCTTCAACTTTCTTATATCAGGATGAATGGGTACGTAAACAAACAAAAATTGTCGAATTTAGGAAGACACCAATCCACACGAGATCTAAGAGCGTCTAAATCATCTCGGCTCGAAGAAGTGAATATTTGGTATGGATTTTGACTGACCACACCGTTTGATCATTTTTCGTTGAGGACGACTTTGGCCAGATATTCACTGTAAACAGTGAGTACGTTAGGTCGATAGTTAACAGTTTATTTTTTTGGCCATACCTCATGTTACAGTGTATCCATTCTGCGCGACCGATTTAGGGCATGAACACCTCACGTAGAGGTGATGATGTTATTTCACTTTTTTGGGGTTTTCTTAAATCGCAGATGTATGCAAATAAGCAGTGGAACCTATGCTATCGGTCCAATACAGCTTGATTCAATTGTCAGAGTCATGGAAAATTTAACATTTCGAAAGCGTTTCAGCCAGAAAAGTTTTTATTTAAATTTGAAAATTGGACGCGCTTCACAAAGACTGTACATTGTGAACATAAGAAAGTGAAATTTGTGACAAGTGGCAATGCAATAAATGCAAAGTAAGACTTGTCAATTCACAATTCACTATTGCAAGAAGAGTTTCGTGAGCAGTTAGTCACACGTTTTGAAGTTATCCATTGGCTGCCGACATTATGCGATTTACGTCCAGTAGCCAATTTTTTTTGACATATGCAGCGATAGCCCATCCCTGAAAGACAGCAGCAGCAATTGGTGATATTGCAGAGATATTCTCGTAGGTATGAATTCTCAATTTATTCCAGTCTTTTCCAAACAAAAAAATAACAATAAAAAATGCAGTACACGGTGTTGGAATCAGAACAATATGTTATGGGAGGGAGGAAAGAGTGAATACTGTTTATAGATTTGATTCGGCTTATACGTTATAAATATTGTAAATTATACGGATAGAGTGGCTAAAGAAAAAATTGTTTCTGGCCAAGCAAACAGGTTCACTCTACGAGGCAGGCGAGTACTTTGTAAAAATACATGATATTTAGGAACGAGTTAATTCACTTCGTTCTAGCACATTACGTTGAAATTGTTATGAAATAGAAAAATATAAGCTTCATTGCAATGGTATCCTAATGAAGTTGGTTACCCCAACGTTTGAGAACACTTTTTTTTTAGCAAAAGAGTTGGCCAGAGAACAGAATCTTGTGGTACCTCGGATTTTATTCCGAAATTGTCTAATGTTTTATGACTTTAATGTTCATATTTTCTACTTATATAACCTAACTTCAGTCTACATACATATATCTTAATCACATTATAGAGATTAACCACAATAGAATGACAACAATCCCGTATTTTAAAAATGTTGGAAAAATAAAGTTCAAAGTCGTTTACTGAACACAGTATATTCTAATCCAAACGTTTGGTGACAATGTAAACGATAGTAAATTGCAATTTGGTTTGATGAAATTTGAAAATGTTAATATGTTCAGATTTTCGGTGCCACTTGCAATGATGTTTTGTTCTAGTCTGTCTTTAGACTAGGCTCCTGGGTATTTTGCAATATTTGCTTGGTTAATTAGTCATTACAACTCTTAAGTCAGGATTACAACCTCTTCTCTTCACATGTTAACGTTATCCATGATTGGTGGGACACGTACAATGTAACCTTAACTCCGAACAAGAAGATTGATTAACTGTTCACGACAGTTTTTGCCAGAAATTTCCTGAGAGGGAGTTGCCGAAAGAAATATTTTTTTCATATTTGTTTCTGTTCGAGATATCTGAGCTGGGTTGGAATCACAAACTCTCATCAAATAAGTCAACATACGACCTACTAGTCTACGACGGCTATAAGCAATATTTAGTTTAGGGACTATTCTTTACTGTTTGCTGTAGCAACAAATTCTGGTATGAATTAGTACGTTGACGACTTCTTTTCATAAGGAGTGCATTTTAAAAATAAATAAAATAATAATTAACATGAATTGCGAGACGAATCTTAAATTAAACACTTTATATGTTTAAAAATGTAGCGAATTAGTAAAACTGTGGTGAAATTCATGTCTATGAACATTTGAAATCAAGCCAATAAAATAATTTTTAATTGTTAATATGAGTGTGGTTTCATTATAGAAACTGTATGAGTACATGAATGTTGTGGATTATTTTGACAATTTCTCAATCGCCTATCAATATAAGCAGATTTTTTTTATTTGATCGCTGTTTCAATTTTTTCACAGTGTTTCTTTCTAACATTCTTTATAATGGAAGCGTATTTCAGTTAATATGTACGACAGGCCCGCTGATCTAGAGAGCAGTGTGCTCATCAGTATAAGAACTGTGGTTTCGATTCCCACTAAAGATTTTTCTGTTATTATACAATAGACCGCATAAGCATAAGAACTTAGTCACTGTAGTTGTAATAATTATAATAAAATTTATAATTTTATTCAAATAAATAAATCTACCAAAAAGGAAATGCCGTCCTAATAGCCTGTTTGTATTTGCCATACAGATGAACTAGGTAAAGCGAATATCAAAGAAAAAAAAAAACAAAGAAAACTGCTTGTCTTATGCCAATAACTAAGAGTAGAAATCGTTTTCAGCAACATTTCTTATTTATAGAATGATAGTTATGTATTCGTATGTATGTTTATAAAACTTGTCTTTACATAAGATCAGCAACCATTTAATCTAGATTTGTCAATTAAGAAATATTGCAAAGAGATTGTTTAATTGCGATTACAGAGATTAAGACATAAACTAACTCGCTTTAGTTTTTCAGGTCAGTTTGATAGATTCGTATGTAGCAAAATAACATGAATTTTTTACATTTGAATGAAAGAAAGAAAAAATATATTCAAATAATATAATTTGTTTAAAATGTTGATAAAAATCAAAAGACAATAACAACAAGGAAAACATAAATTATTTAAGAAAAAAACAAGTTATTGTACATAACATCTGATAATAAAAACTTCAACATGAAGAGATAAACAACAACTAACACAGATGTTTAAGAATTGTACGCGAAATAGGTCAAAATATTTTGAAATAATGTTGTATTTAAATTAATAATTTAATTGCATTGAATTTTCATTCAAGTAAGACAGACAACAACAATTAAAATATTTTAGAAATAATTTTTTTTAACATTTTTTTCTTTTTTTTAATGGAAAAATATTCACATTCATTACGATTTCGAATTCAATATCAAAGCCAGCCACACCTTGTTGACTTGTTGTTGGCAAATACGGTGTTTTTAGTTGTAATTAATAATTTATTTGAAAAGAAAAAAAAATTAAAAAAAAATTAAATAAAAAACCAAAGAAAAGTAAAATATTTATGCATACGCACAGTATGATTGAAGCCAACAACAACAACAGCAAAAACAACTGCAACAACGCCAGTAGAGTATCAACAAGTTTTTGTTGAAGGTTTGCTGCTTAAGTCTTTTGTTTGAATTGCTTTGGGTACTACACAGCACATGTGCTATAATTTGTTCCACCTTTTTATTGCATATAATTGATTGAATAAATGTGTGTGTGTGTGTGTGTGTGTGTAATAATATACGATAAATGTTTATTAAATTTAAATTGTTTTTTAATTAAAATCCATAAGAGATATTTATTTCTTTGTTTTTCTTTCTGTTTTTTTTTAATTTTTTTTTTCTTAAATGCTGTTTGTCTGTCTGTCTTATTAAATGTGAAATTATAACACCATTGAATGCTTATTTTTTTTGTTTGTTGTTTTTTTAATTTCCAAATCATATGATGGCGAATAAAAATAAAAATGTTCAGTTCGTTTTTATTGCAACATTACGGTTTCTTGTAATTTGAAATTGATGAAGAAAAACACAAAAGACAAACAAACACCGAAGAAAACTAAAACAAGTTATTAAAGTTTTTAGCAAAATTCGTTACTTCATTCGCCTTCTATACGTAGCCATGACGAAGATGATAATGATGATAATGTTGTTGTTGGTGGTGTAAACTTGTTACGTTCTTACAATTTTTATTCTTTTTTTGTTTTTTTCATTAAAGCAGCACGTACCAAAAACCTCAAAAATCTGCCAGTAACGATAATAAAAAACGAAAAATTAAAAAAAATAAAAAAATAATAAGAAAACCGTCAAGCCAGTCTAGAACTTGCTTTGTGCCAATGTATTGTAATAAAAAATTTGTTGGAGGTTTTCTTTAATGTGTTGCCAGTCAGGCAGGCCAATGGAGGCTAGAAATATAACTGGTTATTTCAAAATTGCCATCAGAGACTATAAGTTCAAGCCAAAAGTTATGGGCTGCGTTAGTATGTTTGAGTTTAATTACACTTTAGCATGATTCCTTTAAAACTGCAGTAGTCAATTAACCAAAATAAAAACAAAAAAACAGCAAAAACAAGTATAACGTAAAAGAAGTTGGGTAAACAACACGCATTCTATGCTGCAACCATTGGTATGGTTTTCGCTGTTCCATTGCTCTGTAGATTAGCAATGACCACCAAAATCATGTTTATCTCCTGACTACAAATACTCCAAAAGATTTTTTTTTTGCTTATGTTTTAAGGAAACCTCACGGTTTCCATAACTTTAAGTTTCTTTTTCTTTTTGTTTTTTTTGTTTTGTATTTGTTTGTCTTTATAGAGGAAAATTATCAAAAGTATTCTTTGTAGTTTTTATACATCATTACAATGGTGACAACAACAAAATACTTGCAGCCAAAAAATAAAATAAATTTATGCATTGCACTAACAAAATAATAACAAAACAACAAAAAACAACACAGAATTACTTGGCTAAAGGCACCACCACAAAACTAGCTAAACTAGATACAGAAAGAGAGAGAGAAACAAATTTTAAGGCAAAGAAACAAATACACCAGGTTTATGAAAAAAATTGGAAAAAACAACCAACCATGCAACTAAATAACCAAGTTTAGTGTGTTAACTGCATTGTCAAAGCCAAAGTTATAGCCATAAGCCATACCAAAGTGATGTCGCATATTAAAAGCAAAAGAAAATAAAAATAGAAAAAAACACACACACACACACACTTACACTCTATTACATTTTGATTACAGTGTGTGGCAAATATTAGGGAAACATCTCATTTGCAATTAAATTTTCATCACGAAATGTTTGATGAGTTTTGTATTTAGAAACAGATTGCCAGTGGTGGTGTTTAATTTTTTTTTTTTTTGTAAAATTGATTAAAAAGTAGAAATCAAAATAAAATTTTCTTGTCAAATCAAAAACATTACACAGGATTTATTAGATGTTAATTTCGTTCATAAGCATCTTAAAAATTGTGTGCAAATAATGGAGAATGTTGATAGAAAACTGTTGAAAACTGCAGGAAACAACATACCAAATACATAAATACATATGTAACGTAAAACGTTTGAAATATTCTGGGCAAGCTAGATTAATGTCTTTGCCTGAATTCTGACTAAAGTTTCGACATTGAGGATTTATACTGCGACGATAACTTTGCTACCATGTATGCAATCCCTATAATGGCTAAGTACCCACCAGAGACTAAAATTTAAGGCGTTTAATTTTATCCAAACGATTGAAATGAAAAATGTCACTATTTTTCCAAAGGAATCAATTTACTTATATCGAGTCTTTCATTAAGCGCTTTCAACCTTAAAGTTTAAATAAAACAAAGTGTGTAAGAGATACTACCGAAATTAGTTATTCGTTCGAAAGACCTATTAATGTCTTTATTGTCCGCTACGGCTTCACTGCAATGTTCAATTTTACATGACTCTAACGCCTAAATCATGTTAAATATCACCGATACCCTGTTGGTTTTGGGGACCGCTGTGGCACGTGGCTTATTCACCTGCACTTGCGACTTAGGAAACCCGAATAAGAAATAATCTAACGGGGTCAAATTGCAAGATCACGGTGGCCAGTTCACATCATTACCACGTGAAATAACCATAGCCTCAAATCTCTTATGCAGAATACCCAACGTGCCATGAGCTTTTTGACAAGTAGTAACGTCTTGCTGATTCGTTGTTCAGATCATCCAATTTAGGCTTATAAGTTTAATAATCATCGACCTATAGTGCTCGCCATTGACAGTGATGATCTGGCCAATATCGTTCTGCATTGGACACTCTTGGATGTCATGTGGATTGGTATCGTTCCATATTGTTGCCCGATACAACACATTTTATTATATGCACGTGTTGTGGACCCATATATCTGTCCATACCGATTTGACAAAATAGGCTGAATAAATGGCAAATAATCTGACAAACGTACCTGCAATAAATTCAAGTTCGTAAGTCCCTGTTGGGAGCTCCGATATCATATTGTTACAAAAATGGGAAAAAATGATAAACAAAAGCTACTAAATCAAAACTATGGACTTGTTTACATGATCAACAAATGAACAAAAATATAGCAACAACATCAGTATAAAAAAGGAGATAAACAAGTAAAATAACAGGCAACAACAAAACTGCAAGGACAAACGTAAACAAAATACACAAACAACAATAATGTAAACAACATGTTTACATTTATAGAGATTTCGTGAAGGCAAAGTCATTCTCATTCAAAAGCATTCATCAGTCTATTTACCCTGCGATATAAAAGGCAATACAAAGCAGGCAACGGAGTCAGAAAGAATTTAGTCAGTCTTGTGTGAAGACGCGTTACGTGTGAATAGAATAATCGTGCTTTAAAGATCTCCGTTATAGAGATCTATTGAACAATTGTTATTGTTTACGCAAAATAATGAAAAGAAGAATAACAAACAAAGCAATTGTTGTTGTTTACATCAAGTTGTGAACAGTGGCACACAGAATTCTGCGAACAATAAAGAATTGATTTAAAACTAAACACAAATTTATTTTTATTTGCAATCTACGAACTCATGTTATAATGTTAATAACATAACTCAGTACAGTGTACGAAAATAAATGACATAAGAAGTTTCCATTACTGTACTACATTTGAAAAATAATTTTTTAAATTTATTTTAATAACAAATACAAAACAAATAAAAATTTAAGAAACAAAAAAAATTGAGTTAAGTTTTCCTTAATGCCATAAAAAAATGAGGAAAAACAATCTACGGAAATTGATTTTGTTAGAATTCTTACTCTTTTTAAGCAAACACTGCTCAATAAACGCATATCGATGTTCTATCGTTTGGCATTGCATTGTATCGAGATGACGATTTTCTTTTAAAATTTTTCTCTAATTTTGCTTTTTGTGTTTTTGTTTTTGCTGTTGTTTTTTTTTTGTTTTGTTTTCTTTGTAAATACTCGTATTATAAATGTTGTATAATTTTTATTTTATATGCTGCTATTAAAGGTATGAATGGCTCTTGTAGTAATTCTTATAACAAAACGATGCAACATTTATTACCAACAAACATATGGGACAGTCAGTGTTATTATTGTGTGATGGTATGATATGGTATGGTATGGTATGGTATGATATCATTTGGTATGTTATGTGTTGTATGTTGGTGTACAGCGTTAAGTAATGTTAACGTAAGAAAATAATATTCTTGTATGATATGAACTTTATTTGTTGTTGCATAGTAGGTATGTTATTTACAATTTATCTTGATATCTAACCATGTATTTTAAACACAAATATAGTCACTATTCGCATTGCTGTCATTATTATAAACGCACTGTGTTCTTCCTTTTTTATTTGTTTTCTTATGATTTTCTATTTCGCATTCAGTTTTAATGCCACATTTGGTGTTTAAGTGTCTTTTACATTCGCAAAATAAAGTTTTTTTCTCTCTCAAGTTTAGTTGCTTGTTTGGCTTGTTGGCTGTTGTCTACCTCTGAGTGTATGGCTGTTGCTATTTTTCTTATAATCTTATGCGTAAATAATAATAAAATTGCATTGTATTACATAAAGTAAAACAAGATTTTGTTTGTTTGTTTTTTCTCTTTTTTCTTCTCTTTTTTTCAAGTGGCATATCACCAGCTGTTGGTGAACAATTTTAATAAAATAATATTTGTATTTTATTTTTAATAATTTACGTAATTTTTCTTTCATTTATTTAATTTTGCTTATCTTCAATTTCAATGCTAGTGTGAACAGTACATAATACTTCACGCATATTAACATGTTGTTGTTGTTATTTATTTTGTATTATTCTTATCATAATTGATATAATTGCAAATTATGAAAATACTGGTTTTTCTGCATTGCGTTAATACAAATGTATGTACTTATGTTAATACATTTGTTAGTATGTCTGTAATATGCACTTGTTATAAGATTGAACAAAAAGAAAATTAATTACTGTTACACATTTTTTGATTCTTTTAATGTTTGCTCTTTTTTAGAATAATATTTTAAAGTCACTTACTTTTACTGCCTTGCTGCGAATAGAAGTCTTGTATTCAGAATTAAATTACTATTGTTTAAACTTAATTACTATTAAAATTTGAAATAAAATTTGAACAAAGCTATTAAAACTTCAGTGTCCTTTAAATAAAAAGTGGTAATAAGTTTAACTTTAAATAAAAAGTTAAACTCTCATACATTATTTGGTGCCGAAACCCGGGACTGGTGATTTAGTGATTGGAAATTGGAGCAACGACTTGGAACCTCATTACTGTGAACGACTTGAAATATGTTAACTTAGAACTGTTGCTGTAAAGTTTGGATTTGGCTTCGGAATTCTTTGGCTAATTTCTACTATTGGTTGTGCTATTGGAAGGTGTTTTGGAAGGTGGAACCTGATAAAATAAAAAGGTTAAGGTTTGAACTCTGCGTTACTATTGCCGAAATTTGTGGTTTTCTGGAAAACTGTATGTATAAATGAAATTTTGTATTGTTATATAAAAGTATTGGTAAAAAGTGTTTCGAACAATATGGCGGATTTTCACCATATCATTGAAGAACAAAAGGATTTATTTTCGAACTTAAAGCGAACGGCTAGGTTATATAATTCAAAAGAGCATAAAACGCATGGGTTTGCACAATCAATTTTAGATGAAATAGAATCGAATTTTTCTCAGTTTAAAAAGGGAAATATTCAACTATGTTCCGTAGTTCGTGATAATACCGTTAATACTGAAGATATTCCATATTTCAAAGACGATGTATATTATCAATTTCAAGATGAATTTTTTGCTCTGAAAAGCCAAATACTTGATATTTTGGAAACTCCTGGCTCTAGTTCTCCTGGAATTCAATCAAGCACTTTTGTTGGTCCCTCTAATTCTAGAAATGATTCATTTTCGGTTCAAGCTCGTTTACCGAAAATTGATTTACCAACTTTTAATGGTGATTATTTAACTTGGATGTCCTTTCAGGATATGTTTGTGTCTCTAGTACATAATAACTCTAACCTAACTGGTGTACAAAAATTTTGTTTTTTGAAAAGTTCTTGTAAAGGAACTCCGTTGGATATCGTGAATGAGTATCAAGCAACGGATTCAAGCTATGCTTTAGCTTGGACCGCTCTTGAAAATAGGTATCATAATAAAAGGAAAATAGTCGACACTATTTTTAAGAAGTTATTTTCTATACCTATTTCTGATGGCACTTCAAAGAGTATTCAAACAATTTTGGATACAACCAGAACTAGTATCGCTCTACTGCGTACATTAAAAGTAAATACCGAAGGAGAACATGCTATGCTTATTTATATGACGGTAAATAAGTTAGATGTACAAACGCGTAAGGAGTGGGAGCAGTCACTCAAGGCATCGACTCAAATCCCTCCAATTGAAGATTTATTTAAGTTTTTGGAATCTACTTTTCGAACATTAGAAACTATTTCTGACCAGACTGATTCAATCCCTAATGTTTCTCGTTTAAAACCAAAAACTCCACAACAGGCAAATAAAGTCAAAAGTAATTCTCGACGTTACGTAAATGCTATTTCTACAAATTCTGATTCTAACTGCCCTTGCTGCAATAAACGTCATCTTCTTTTTAAATGTTTTAAGTTTTCTGCTATGCCATCTTCTGAGAAACGAGATTTTATAAATACTAAGGGAATATGTAGAAATTGTCTAACCCCAGGCCACTTTAGTAACAATTGTCGTGTAACTTCACGTTGTCAAGTCTGTCAACAAAACCATCATACCACTGTTCACAATGAATATTTTATAGACCGTTCAACTATATCTAAACCCTCTGAAACTGTGACGAATGCTCAAACATCTTCGTATTCTCAACTGTTTAATAACGTCACTGCCCATGTCGCCGATCATGGTAGAACATTTAGTAGTATAAAAAGGCCCCAAGTTCTCCTTGCTACACTGCGTGTTGTTCTTAAAACCCCGCGGGGTGAAATTATTTTACGTGCTCTTCTGGATCAATGTGCTCAGGCTACATTTATAACTAAAAAGGCTGCGGATGCATTAAACTTACCTTTCAAAAAGGGCTTTGTTGAAATAAGTGGAGTAGGTGGAGAGCAACCTACTATTTCAAGAAAATTTGTTAATTTTTCAATCTATTCGAGAACTGAAACTAACTTTAAAATCTTTTGTGAAGCTGTAGTGTTACCAAAGATATCGGGTTATCAGCCTATGGCAATAAATGAAAACTTGTTACCCAATTTGAATAGATTTTCTTTGGCTGATCCCCATTTTTTAAAACCTGGTGAGGTTGACCTGTTGTTAGGAGGAGATGTTTACGGAGATATTGTATTACCTCAGCACCATAAATTTGACGGCGGCTTATTCTTGCAACTTACACATTTCGGATGGATAGTTTCTGGCCCAACTCCTAATAACTCATATCAACATGCTATTACTGCTAATGTTTGCTCCTTAGATAAGCAATTACAATTATTTTGGGAGCAGGAGGAAATTTTAGAAAAAAGGACTTTAACAGAGGAGGAAATATTATGTGAGCAACATTTTAAAAACACTACTACACGTGATACATCTGGCCGTTATACTGTTTCATTACCATTCAAATCACTGCTTAGGGGTCTCCCGCTTCCAGTTTTCGAACATACAGACTACGCTGCACTTTCTCGCTTGAAAAACATCGAATCAAAATGTAAACTTAATAAAAATTATGGAAAACTTTATACGGATTTTATGGAAGAGTACGAAAGTCTTGGGCATATGGAAAAGATTGGCACTTATCCTCGTGATTTAGATAAAAATGGTTTCTTTTTGCCTCATCATGGTGTATTGAGAGAAAGTAGCTCTACTACTAAACTAAGGGTTGTTTTTGACGGAAGCTGTAAGCGTTCTGCTCAATCTTCGTTAAATGAGGAACTAGCACCTGGCCCTGCATTGCAAAATGATTTACCGACAATTATAAATCGATGGAGACGTTTCAAAATTGGTTTTCGGGCAGATTTAGAGAAAATGTTTCGACAAATACTTGTCGTTCAAGAGCAACGAAAATATCAACAGATTTTATGGAGAAATATTGGTTCTGAAGAGATTTCAATTTACAAGCTTTCCACGGTTACTTATGGTACTACGCCCGCGCCTTTTCTTTCGATTAGAGTTCTACAACAGTTAGCAGTAGATGAAAAAGAAAAATATCCTTTGGCCTGCAGTGTTCTTAATTCTGATACTTACGTCGATGACGTCATTTCTGGCGCTGACAGCTTATCAGATGCCTATCAATTACACACTCAGTTATGCAGTTTGCTCAATGAAGGAAAGTTTAATCTGCGTAAATGGACAACAAATTCAAAAGAATTATTAGATTTGATCCCTTTAGAGTTTAGAGAAAATTCTGAAACGTTTGAATTAAATCAACCCAATACTGTGAAGGCTCTTGGTCTACAATGGAACACGATAGATGATTGTTTCTCTTTTAAAATTAATTTTGAAAATACTTCAATAGTTACAAAAAGAAGTTTGCTCTCAGATTCAGCTAGATTATATGATCCACTTGGCTGGCTATCCCCTACTACAATTCTTGCAAAACTTGAGTTCCAAAATTTGTGGTTACTTGGCGTTGAATGGAATGATCGCCTCCCTGATGATATTGAAAAAGGGTGGTTAGAATATCGTACAAATTTAAAATATCTTGAGAATATTAAAATACCACGTTGGCTTGGAACATTTAAATGTACTAAAATTGAAATTCATGGTTTTTCGGACTCGTCTAAACTAGCCTACGCTGCTGCAGTCTATGCTAAAACTCTTTCTGGTTCAGAAACAAAAATATACTTAATTCAAGCAAAAACTAAGGTGGGTCCTATTAAACGGTTAACTATACCACGGATGGAATTATGTGGTGCAACTTTATTGACAAAACTCGTAGATCTAATTATATCTTCACTTGATCAAGAAATTTCAAATGTTTACTATTGGACTGATAGCACAACTGTGCTCTCATGGATACGTGGTCAGTCGTCTAAGTGGCCCGTATATGTTGGCAATAGAGTTGCGGAAATTCAACGCAGATCTCGTACTTCTCAGTGGCGATACATATCAACAAGTGAAAATCCTGCTGACTGCGCTTCACGTGGCATATCGTCGAATGAATTAGTTGAACATGACTTATGGTGGCACGGCCCTAAATGGTTAGTTAAACCATTGGAAAACTGGCCAAAACAACCCAAATTAAATTATAATGAAATTAGTGAAGTTTCACCCAAATCAAATTTTAATGCTCACTCTGTAGTGACAGAAATAAAACAATATCCAGATTTATTAACAAGATTTTCTTCGTTTTGTAAGCTAATACGTGTCACTGCATATATTTTTCGCTTCAAACACAACACCCAGAACAACAAAAAATCACAAATTGAAGGTAATGGTAAGATGACAGGGTTCCTTTCAACTGAAGAACTTAAACGTGCTCGTATAAGAATTATTAAAATTTCTCAAGAGGTAGATTTTTCACAGGAAATTTTCGAGATACAAAAGAAGGGTCGAATAATGAAAAACAACGCTGTGGCACAACTGTCCCCATTTTTTGATTCCTCTCAATTACTCAGAGTTGGTGGTAGAATTCAAAATTCTGACCTTAATTATAGTTCCAAACACCCAATTTTATTAAAGAAACAAAATCCTTTAACTTATTTAATATTTCTAGATGCACATATAAAAACTTTACATGGCGGTTTAATCCAAATGCAAGCTTATGTCTCACGTGGGTATTGGATAATTTCAAGTAGAAGCATTGCTAAGCTAATCTTGCGAAAATGTGTAACGTGTTTCAAATATAACGCAAAGGCAGCCCAACAGATGATGGGAAACCTTCCAAGTGTTCGCCTTAAACCGGCACGTCCATTTAAACACAGCGGTGTTGATTATGCCGGTCCAATTATCATAAAGCAGTCAACTGCAAGGAATTCTGTAGCAACTAAAGGTTACATATGTCTGTTTATCTGCATGGTTACGAAAGCACTACACTTAGAGGCGGTAACAAACTTATCAACCGATGCTTTCCTGGCAGCATTTAGACGTTTCGTGTCCCGTCGTGGTTGTTGCACGGACTTATACTCCGATTGTGGCACAAACTTTGTTGGAGCCGATAAAGAGTTACAAATTCTTTATAATCAAAGCAAATCATCGATCCCAGATGAAATAACTGATCGACTGGCAAAAAATGGTACAAAATGGCACTTTATACCTCCAGCCTCTCCAAATTTTGGTGGTCTTTGGGAGGCCGGCGTTAAATCTACTAAATATCATTTAAAGAGACTGATGCATGGTCGTATTTTAACATTTGAGGAGCTTTCCACGCTTTTAGCTCAAATCGAGAGCTGTTTAAATTCAAGGCCGTTATGTCCTCTAAGCTCAGAGCCAACAGACTGCAATGCGCTTACTCCAGCTCATTTCTTGATTGGAGAACCTAGTCTGTGTATACCAGAAGAAGATTTACTCGATGTCAACATTGATCGACTAAATAGATGGAAGACTGTAGAAAAGCTAAAACAGCACTTCTGGCGACGGTGGTCTAACGAATGGTTATGTAGAGTTCAATCTAGACCCAAATGGCTCAAAATAAAAGAAAACCCTAAAGTTGGAGATTTAGTGGTGGTACTCGATGAACGTAGCTCCCCAGGTGAATGGCCACTTGCTCGCATCCAAGATGTTCATCCTGGCAAAGATGATTGTGTAAGGGTAGTCACTCTATTGTCACACGGTAAAACCTTTAAACGTCCAATTTCAAAAATTGCACTACTACCTATAAATGATTCTTTTGATGACCATGAGAACGGTTCCAGATCTCAACTTCATGATAACGCTGATTCTTCCCTGGTTTAAGTACTGTCGTCCTTAGTGGGGGAGAATGTTGGTGAACAATTTTAATAAAATAATATTTGTATTTTATTTTTAATAATTTACGTAATTTTTCTTTCATTTATTTAATTTTGCTTATCTTCAATTTCAATGCTAGTGTGAACAGTACATAATACTTCACGCATATTAACATGTTGTTGTTGTTATTTATTTTGTATTATTCTTATCATAATTGATATAATTGCAAATTATGAAAATACTGGTTTTTCTGCATTGCGTTAATACAAATGTATGTACTTATGTTAATACATTTGTTAGTATGTCTGTAATATGCACTTGTTATAAGATTGAACAAAAAGAAAATTAATTACTGTTACACATTTTTTGATTCTTTTAATGTTTGCTCTTATTTAGAATAATATTTTAAAGTCACTTACTTTTACTGCCTTGCTGCGAATAGAAGTCTTGTATTCAGAATTAAATTACTATTGTTTAAACTTAATTACTATTAAAATTTGAAATAAAATTTGAACAAAGCTATTAAAACTTCAGTGTCCTTTAAATAAAAAGTGGTAATAAGTTTAACTTTAAATAAAAAGTTAAACTCTCATACACCAGCACTAACAATGACTTTGACATTAGTAACGGTATTATAATGATGGCTTTATAAACGAAAAAAAAAGAATTTAATGCTCAACTATTATGCATTTTAGAAACGGCTACAAAATCGATCTGTTAGAGTACAAACTGACAATAAATTGTAAATTGAAAAGGTCCCCCCCCCATTCAATAAGGGGCGGAACATTCCAATAGCCAGCTTAATTTAAATACCAGAATAATATTCTCTTTCGTAATTATAGAGTGTAGCAGTGCTCAAGTAAGTAATTGATACTAAACTTAAAGCCATAAACATATGTACGTAGATACATACATGCTCGCTTACCAAACAGCTATTCAACATGTTACAATTTTATCTTGACACAGGCCTTGACTGAATGACTAATTTCCGATAGCAATACCATTACTATGGTAACAGTGCTGGGGAATGTTATAGTTTAGTGTTGCCAGTAAAGAGTAACATTTTAAGTGAATATCTTATTTCAAAAACTTGCACTGCGTAATGTGTTTTAATTTTTGTTTTACTTTACGATAAAATTTTTTGTAAATTCATTGATATTAAGAATAAGTTTTCATCATTTCCAATAGATTTCATTTTTTAGTTTTAAATGTAAAATTAAATAAAATCCATTTTTTGTCTATAAATTTAAGGAAAATGTGGCGTATGAACATTTTATTATTTTGAACTGATTTACAGTGACTGTCATAACAATAGCACAATTACGGTAGTCATTTCTGCAGTTTTCTTGTTTGTCTATTCGTTACGAAATTGTATTTGGAATGGTTAAAGAAAATCGGTCCAGCCGTTTTGCCGTCTATAGACTTCAAACAAGCAAACAAACCCACAAACAAATAAACACAAATTCATTTTTATATATAAGATTTTAATTTAACAAATATTTTAAAACAATTACTCTTGTAGATGCGTTATTTTGGCCTTGAAATCTTTTTTTTTTTTTAAATTTTGCCATAAAAATCAAAACCTTTAAAAAAAAATTAACGCTTAAATGGCTCGTTAAAAATATTGTTTCACAGCCATAAAATAATGGTTTGCTGCAGCCTTAAGTCAAGTAAGCACAACTAATTAAACATCATGCTTCATTAGATTTTTATTTAATACATACTTATTAATAATACTGACTTTATAATAAAGACGTTAAAAACCAAAAAAATAATAACAAAGAATTATGTAAATACGAATGAATTCCTCATAAATTTTATTTTTTTTCTAAATTTAATGGATCATTAACCTCATTTCGGGATATGTTTGTTGTAAACGTTAGCTTAGCAATAATAATTGCAATAAAATATGTAAATCTAAATAGTGATACCTTCATAAAAACGTTACTATGCGTCATCATCGATGTTTCTTCTCTCAATTTGTAGACCTAAATGTGGTATCAATTCGTTTCTGTAATAAGTATAAAATTTAGCTCTTTGTACATACATACCTCGAGATGTTATGTAAGACTAGAGTTTACTTTTGTCTTTGCGGAATTAAAGCGGACTTATACAATCAGTTTAAAGTATCAAGTTTTTGTATGGAAGACACTGGGTATTATCGCATTAAGTAAATATGTAACGATAACGTACGAAATTGGGAGAAAATATGGATGGAAATTTGATGGTCGTGTGGCTACCTTTGTTTTTTGAATTTTTTAAATTTACTTTGCTTTGCTAATTACTTTGCTTTGATAATTGTTTAAATGCAATTAAATCTGTCGTAAAATTTTTACTCTCATTTTTTAAATACCGATGAAATTCTGCCGTATTTCTTCTCCGACGTATATGTATACACACACATTTAATGTTAATTGCCCTTGACTGACTTCTTTAGTCTCAATTACATACAATATTGGCACGCACTTATAGACTGAGAGCTATTTCACTCGCAAAAAAAAATTATATTCTCTTCACCAATAGAACAACCTACAACAACAACCTTATAAGGTCGGTTATGATATCCAACGATACATAAACAAAATTATGTTTTGTCGTCAAAACTTAAAACGATAAAAAAAATGTTAACACATTTTTTTTAATGTAAATCCAACTCCTTTCCACTTCTCTTTGTTAACACTATCAGCCTCACAGATTCTTTAACCGCAGTCTACTAAGTAGTGTGGTGGCTTATTAGATGTAAACCCACGGTTCATGATCATATTGCTGTAATTATGTTTTTTTTCTCAGTTTCTCACTAAAGTTATTCTTGGTACAGATAACTTGTAAGTATTTTAAGCTTTCTTGTAAAATTTTTAAAGTTTGGCAGTTTGTCTTTGGTAGAGTTTTTCATAGCAGTTGGTGTTTCAGACTTCTATACTACAAAGGCTTCATTTTAAAATCCTCAGTAATATTTTGATGATTTCTTTAAGGCTCTCGTTTTCAATATTATCCAGTCTAGTCGACATTAAAAACTTGTTGAATGAAATATCCCCCTAATCAATTATTTGTTTCAATTCTTATGGGAAACCTATATCATTTTTACTTTCAGCACTAAGATGTTATGATACTCCTACATGATGATGATAAGTTATGTTATGATACACAGTTAGGATGCTATACCATTCTTTACTGGTGTTTAAACAAAAAAAGGCTGAAAATATGTATGACGTCGGAAATCGAAGTGAGAAAGAACAACAAATTTAACGACGTAAATCGATACAACGTTAATTGAGGCGGGGTATATCGAGGGATTACTGTAAGTGCTATTAAAAAGCTTAGAAAAGTTGTAAACATTAGAAAATTCCTCTTCAAATCATGGAGCCTTAACCTATTTTTTTACCAGCTTTTTGTTCATTAAATGCCATGGCACATAGGCGGCCATTGTCAGGGAATGTGAAATATTTCTATTTTTATCGAATATTTAAAGAAGCTATTGTACAATGTTAACCTGTTTTGATTTCAAAAATACAGAACAGATATCGGACATATAAAACCATTTAATCAACACTTTGCCCTAATTAGTAGCTGGACACCATTTTGAACCGAAACAGAAATTTATTTATTTATTTATTTATTAATTGCAATACAATTAAAAATTATATTTTAATTCTATACAAGCGGAGTAAATTGGCTCGGTGTAGTGTCACTTGACCAGAGTCTTTGTTTGGAATCGAACCCACGACCCTCACGCTAATAGTCTAGCACACTACCCACTAGGCTACCAGGACACCCATGAAACAGAAATATTTTGTGAAATTATTATGATTTAAAGTTTCATTTTTATTCATTGAATTCGAACGTAAATCTTTTCATATTTTTTCTAATTCAGAGCCCCACGGGGCATGAGACCCAACAATAAATTCAAATGATTTAAAATATTCAATTTATATGCGATTTGATTTTGAATATTGAAAACATTAATCGATTAAAACATGAATCGTCAAAAATAAACGACGTAAACGAAAGACTTAAGCGACTAACTTTAGAAATTTGCTGAATTCTAATGGCAACAACAGGGGCCAAATCACATATTTCTTTGGTGACTTCTTCTCAGCAGATTTGTGGCAAAGACTCTAAGAATAGATGAAATTGTCATAAAAAGTTTCTCAAAAGTCTGTCATTCGGAGTCGGCTATAAGCTGTAGGTTCCACCTCTCATGTATAAAAATTCAGACCCACAACATAAGTAGTGTGAGAAACTAGGTCGTAATCCTGACTGAAGGGTTGTAATGACCAATTATGCTATATATGTAATCGCCTTACCGTAGAGTAGTATTTTGGTCCCCATTCTACTTTACTTTATACTTCGGGTATGCCCATATGTTATGTTAAAATTTTAAGTAGGCGAGGTGCCACGCCCACATACCCAATAAATATTTAATGTCGCATATCTCATAAACTGCAACAGCTAGAGTCCTCAAATTTTGTATGGACGACTTTGACGTATATATGAACAAAATGGGCGGATTGGCTATAGTGGGCGTGTCACCTCCCATTGTCTATATATATAAAAATGAATGTTTGTTTGTATGTACCTTATAGAATCGTGAACTATGCATTTGATCATGTTATGATCTTTAGCAAAGTTGTTGCGCATGAGCCGACGAAGGTTTATAAGTTGGTATGACTAATTTCCGACAGGTGGCGCCACTGAAAATTACTTAAAATCAATTAAATCGTATACTGTGCATTCTTTAACAAAGTTATTGCGCATGAATCGATGGATGTCATCAATGAAAATTATTCAAAATGAATGACAAGCAATTGGTCGACCTACACCGCAAGCACGGAAGAAAAATGCATTACGAACCTCAGAATCAGACGAGCATTGAGACTGGAAAATCTTCGAGTATATGAACAACGAGAAGTGAGATAAGAAACTGATCGAATGCGTACTACTCAGGCCCGTTCATCTGAATCATCAGGGCAACGGGAAACAAAGTCAATAAAATGATTCAAAATTAATTGGACATTTGTGGAATGTCTTTGCTTCAAATTTATTTTAGTTGGTGGCGCAGCAACATGCGCAGTGTACAGCTAGTAGAAAATATTTAAAGACGCCCAAATGAAATGTTTCGGATGATAACAGCAGCACCATGGTATATCATAAACTTGAGGTGCCAACAGTTTTAATTGGGAGTGAAAAACATGCCAAAAGATGCCTGAACATTCAAGTCGCCTATTTAGTAACATTATGGGCTTTGTCGGTAACATTCGTTTAAATCGTATTTCTACGATTACTTCTCATCATAAACGAAAGCATAATTTATTCCTGGCGCTGAACGGACTTTTAATAATTGTAAAATTTTTTATGTTATTTAATGTGTTTAATTGAAGATTCAGTAAAAAAATAAATGAATTATTAAAAAAAAAAATTTATGGTTACACGACTAACACACACACATCATAAATAATACGATACGAATAACATTGAAAGTAATTTGTAAATAAAGTCGAGGCATTGCGTTTTGTGTTTAAAAGCAAAATTTTCTGATAAACTGATATAAACTGGAAATACCTGGTCATTATGAATTTATTTGAGATTGAGGAACAAGCAAAAACAAACTTCTCAAATGCAGTTACTAATTGTATTCATGATCAAAATAAATTTGCATAAACAAAGATTTTCATCAAATTGTTTAAATAGAGAAGAAGAAGAAGAAGAATCTAAATTTCTAGAAAATAATAATTACGCATCAACTTCCACGTTCATTTTCTTAAGCCATTAAACAGAATTTATTACAAGCTGGTACAAAATCTTAATTTGATTGAAATTGAAACGTTTATTATGCAAAGTGTGCTTGCCGTACGTACATATGTATATAAGTATGAGTGTGTGTTAGTTCTTCTTTTTTTTCTTAACGGCAACGACAACGTGAACGACTTTGATTTTTAGTTGGACCTGGGCTACGAACTACAACTCTTACAAAGGCGATGTTGTGATAAAGAACGGCAACACGACAACAACTAGACGCATCATTATCATTAAAGTAAACGACTACACAGTGATGGCCATAGTTATAGAAACAGGCAAGCAAGCATAGAAAACAGAAATTGGTATGCTTAACCTGTAACGTACACACAGCCACACACACATTTATGTATTCAAATGCCAACTTGTAGCCATGAGAATGTGTGTTATGTGGCATGTATGCTAAATGAACATGGCTTCCGCCTTTTGAGGCATCTTCTTTTGGTCTGAAGGTTTTGTTTGTTTTGTTTTGTTTTTTTTTCTTCTATTCCAACAACTAACTGCAGTTTAGCTATGAAGATTTAAGTAATTTTCAATTTACCAATTGTTGCAGCAAGAACAACAACGCTAAGGTCGTTGTCGTTGTCGTCGTCATAGCAGTACCACCACAATACAACTGAGACTAGTACTCGTAGTAGTGAAGTTGCATTAAACCTCAATGCCAGCGCCATCACCAATACCAACACTAACATCATCACCACCGCAACCACAACCGCCAACTACAGCAGATATTCCATGAGTGTTTTAAGGTATTCAAGTTCTAGTCAGTTTTCAACCATAAATCTACCGTTATTTGTGCAGTACGAGTATGTATACAATTTGCAACAACCATGCCAAAGAGAATATTAAAAATTTTTCCAAGTTTAGGTTTATTTTTCAGCTGCGGCTGTTGTTGTTGTTGTTGTTTTCATCTCATTATTATTTGAAAATGTTCATGAGGCAGACGGCTAAGAATGCTTTTTTCTCCACCAAAAAAGAAAAACAAATAAGATAAGTAGTCTTTTTCAGAAAGGTAGTAAAATATGTATGTACCTACCGTACATGCCGCATTATTACATCAATAGTTGAGGCATGTGTTTGTGCATGCATGTGCATTCTATTGACTGTTCAGTCAGCATTCTGGCTACTTTACATATGCGAAAATATTCAAACGCAGTACAAATAATCAAATGCCGTGTATGTGTCTAAACGAACTCACTCAATTTCAAATTGCAACAATTTGCTGAATTTATTCACAATTTTTTTTCGTATTTTTTCGTATTTGTTTTCAAAGACATTTTCTTCTTGCTCCTCAAGTCTGTTTTCATTATTATTATGATTATTTTTTTTTGTTTTTTTTTTTGTGAAATCGTTAGATTGTGGCATGTCTGCCACAGAGCACTGATTGATGATTATTAAAATTATGTTTTCCATTTAATTGCGATTTCTGGCCATAGTGACTTTAGTTTTAATGTCATTTAAATATTGTTGGCAGCCAGCTCCGTTTGTCAAGGCTCGCTAGTTTTATTTCTCTGTTTCTATGGAAATTATTTCTGCATTAACTCTTGCGGAAAATTATCATGTTGTGCTTCAAATTTTTTTTGTTTTTTTGTTTTTTGTATTCTAATTCTATAACATTTTTTTTCATTTCATTTTTTCTAACAAATTATCAAGAATTTCAAATGAGTATGTATTTACTATGTAATCTCTCTGAATTGTGGCAAAGAAAAGATGACTATATCAAGTTTGTTGTTTAAATCTTTTGTTTTCATTATGAAATTGTCTATTATTTGGTATTATTACACTAACTTGACATACAATGTCATGTCTTTTATATTTAAAGTAGAATTTTTTCTACTCTTCATATTACTTAAGAAGTTAAAAGCTTAATTGGAAGTTTCTCTAATTCAATAGGTTTCGAATGAATGCCTTATAATTGTTCAACAGCAAATATTATATATTAGAGGTCGCCGTAGTCTATTAAGTAGTGTGTTGGCCACCGTTCAAACCCCAGATCAGATACATATATCCAACGAAACGAAATATAAAAAAAATATTTCTTCGGCGACTTCATATAAATTTTCTTAAAATTCTGTCGTTCGCAGTCGCCTTTAAACTGTAGTTCCCGCCACTCATGTATTAAATTAATGCACACAACATGCATGATGTGAGAAAGTTAGGTCGTAATACTGACTGAAAGGTTGTAATGACCAATTATATATGTATACATACATGTATATATTAGAGGTTATTCTAAATCACCGTGCGATATACGATAGATGAATACATCGTAAGATTTTGACGTTTCTTAAAATAAATTGTTGATGTAAAGAATGACAATGAACCATTTCATTGAAATTCCATTATTTGTAGGATATTTTCAATTATTAGTTACTTGCTATTGACTCTGTGTCAAAATAGTAAAAGATGTTGAAATCAACATCAAATAATAGTTTGCGGCGATACTATTCGAAAAACACTACAAATATGTTTACTATGGCCGCGTAACACAAAAAAACCAAACATTTCGACCTTAAAAAACAAAAAAGAATAACAAATTCAAAGGAGATTTTAAACAAGCCTCCAAATATAATATTTTCGACTTGAAAGGAAGGCCTATAGTATTGAAAGTAGGGGTTATTGTTCTCCATAAAGATCATTTATCTACCACTGTGAATCGCGGTGGTGATGCAACATGCGAAATATGTCTGCTTCAAATTATGGCAAAAATGATGGATGAAAGAGAAAACTTAGATACATATCACGAAAATGTGTCTTTATGGTCATTTTATTTTCCAGCAATACCATGGATGCACTACAGGTAATTTTAGCCTTTTGTGGCAAAAAATAATTTTTCTCAATATCAAGAATGTTTTTTTTGTTTTGGTAAGAACATATCAATGTTAATAATGCCATATTTTGTATTTCTGAATAATTAACGACGACTGTTTAGCGGGATTTCAAAGTCATTGTTTGTGAGCAAAGCTGAAACGCAGTACATACTAGGGATGCCAATCGGGAAATCACGGGATTTTTTAAGACTTGTCCCGGGAATTTTCGGGATTGTAAATTCATACATATACACTTTATAAAGTAAGAAAAAAATTGAGTCTACGGCATTGTTTTTTATTTAATATTACATTAAATAACACTCATGTAGTTTTTCAAGTGTATCATGCAACAATGAGGTGAATATTCTATATCACTCGACATCGAACTGAATAAGAACCCGACTTCCATTGTTAAAAAGTTAAACGTTGCGAAGTCCAAAAAAATTTGTTAATACAGCTGATGGTTTAGACAATCAACTTTCTAAAGAAATAGATTTGATTGAATCACGAGGTGTTAGAAGTGAATAGTTTACTCTGCATATAGCTATCTTGAAACCATTTTGCCCACAAGTGTAGATTGCGAAAAATGTTTTTCAGCGAAAGGCTGTTTTTGTTTGCATCAAAATAAAGGATCTTCTATGAAATATTAGAGTCTTTGGCCTTTTAAAAAAATTACTTAAAACAATGAATATAATTAATATATATATTTTGGACACTAAATAGTGTTCTTAAAATGGTAGGTATTTGTTTCTTCACTAATGTGTCTATACATATGTATATGTATGGATGGAGGCACAGATGAATTATTTTTATTTTTTTTACTTTTTGTTCTGTTTTTTTATTTTATAACATGTGTATTGTGATACAGATCAAAAATTAATGAAATTTTTAATAAAACAATTGTTTTTAGCTTTTTTTATTAAGAGAAAATCCCGAAATCCCGGGATATTTCGGAAAATCCCGGGATCGGGATTTCAAAATCTCGTTTGGCATCCCTAGTACATACAGCATGATTAGGTCATTTTTTTGATGTTCACTAAATAGTCGAAAAAACAGATATAAATTTGAATTAAATACGAAAAACAAAAATGATAGTGTGTGCTTAATAGTTGAAGAAGAAGATTTTGTTAAAAAATATTTTTTAACAATTTTTATTTTTTTTTACCCACTGGAATCAGAAGAAATTTTAGAATTGAATATTGGATCCGCCATTTTGAAATTGAAAATTTTTATCTCAGATCCGAAATTAGCTTCCTCAAAACCCCCACTGATTTTCACGTATTTTTAAAAAAATTTTGAAATTTAAGTAGCCATGTTGGATCAGCCATTTTAAATCTGAAAAATTTTATCTCAAATTCGATGTAAGCATCCTCCAAAACACTGATTTTCATGAAATTGAAAAATTTTACCTCAGATTCGAAATCAGCAACCTCAAAAACCTCCGTATACCGATTATCATCCTTATTCATCCAACGACATAAAGTAGTCATTTTACTTCTAGTGGGACGTAGCGAAGTAAGTGCTTCTATAAAATGTCAATTCCACTAAGTATCTGTGGGAAGTCGCCGTGGTCTAGTAGGTAGTGTGTTGGCTTATTAGACGTGAGACCTCGGTTCAAATCCCAGGTCAGGCATTTCAAACTGAACGAAATATGACAAAAAAAAATTCATCGGCGACTTACTCTCAGCAAAAACTCGGAGAGTGATATAAAATTGCTACGAAAAGTTTCTCAAAAATCTGTCGTTTGGCGTCGAATTTAAACTGTAGGTCCCGCCACTCATGTTTAAAATTAACACACACAACATAAATGATGTGAGAAAGATAGGTCGTAATCCTGACTAAATGGTTGCAATGACCAATTATGTATGTATGTATGTATCTGTGGGATTTATTAGAAAAGAAAGTGGCCAACTATTAAGTAACTTTAAAATCTTTGCTTAATACATATATTCACTTACGTTTTAGGTTAGGTTATATTAGGCTAATGGATGTACAATAAATAAAAACTATTGGCATGTAAAAAAATATAAGTTTTTAGTGTTTAATTGATGGACGCAGACATTTACGACCACAACAGTGGCTAAGTACGTTTCTTGTTTTGATTTATTTCAAATTATTGCTTGTTAAACAAGAAACATTGAATGCGTATGACTGTTATACGGTGTTCAGATATGTACCTTTATTACGTAAATCGCAATAAACGCCATTATTGAGCACAATATTTCATATAACATACATAATTGGCCATCACAACCCTTTAGTCAGGATTACGACCTAGTTTCTCACACCACTTATGTTGTGTGTGTTAATTTTAAACATGAGTGGCGGGACCTACAGTTTAAAGTCGACTACGAACGACAGATTATTGAGATAATGTTCATGACAATTTTATTTACTCTCAGAGTTTTTGCCAGAAATCTGCTGAGAGGAAGTCGCCGAAAAAATACTTTTTGCATTTTTATTTTGATGTCTGGCCTGGGGCTCGAACCCTGGCTTTTCATCTAATAAGCCAACACACTACCTACTAGACCACGGCGACCACAATATATTTCATATAAAGTTTCAATTAATAATTGCGCAATAAATACGTAAATTGTTATAATATTGATTAAAACTTAAAATGCAGCACCGTCATAATAAGTATGTTCAGTGAGCATATCACAATTATCCAATCACTTTCCGTTGATATTTGACAACTTAAATGTCAACAACGACAAACGAAAAACAACAAAACAAAAACAAAATCTTGTTTAAATAACCAGTTGTTTTGTTTACCAGTTGTCAAATGAATATTGTATAAGCAGCTGAACTGCGTATATTAATATGCCTGAACACATAAAATATTGTACTCAATAAACCGAATATTAACTCAATAAAAGTGCATATCCCCCTCCTTGGATCGGAGGAACTTGGTCAGTGCAGAGGCTGAGTTCACCTGTGGCATCACAACGGGCCGCTTGCGTGCTCAAGTGAGTTTTTGGTAAATTAAAGCTACCACGCTAACCTAACCTAACCTAAAAGTGCATATCTGAACATAGTATAATAGATGTACAATAAATAAAATCTATTGGAATGCAAAAAATTTAAGATTTTAGTATTTAATTGATGGAGGCAGACTTTTATGTCCAATGTTTTACGGGATATTTCGAACACAATGGCAGCTAATTACGTGTCTTGTCTTGAATGTATTGCAAATTATTGGTTGTTAAACATGAAACATTAAAGGCATATGACTGTTATTCATCAGAAGCTAAGAATAATTTCCAATGTTTTTATATTTTTTTTTATTTTTTATTGAGACTTTTAGAAGAAAAAAATTATGAATAAAATAAAAAAAACTTTCACCAAAAAATCGTAAAAAACAACTTTTAAATCATAATGAAAAAATAAAAATCTTACCTTTTTGGTTGAAGTAAACACAGAAGGAAAAAGAAGCCTAGAAAAGATTAAACAAAAAATGCTGGATTATTAGTTTTAAAAGTTTACAACAACAACAACAAAATAAAAACAAGGAATTTAAAGTCACAAAATAAGTTTAAACAAAAGGCTACGACGACAACAGTAAAGTTTAATTGTTAGTTAACTTCTTGGAGAGAGAATTTATTGTCTTCTAAAGAATCTTCATTGTTATTGGCGTATTGATTTATGGCTTGTCAATGTCTAGAAACGTTGTTAAAATGAACATAAAAATTGTGATTATTCTCCAAAAAAGCAATTAAACCTCGCTGCAAATGTTGTTGCCATTGCCAATACCGGTACTTATAGTAGAGGCTGTACCCAGGTTTATTTATCGTTTTAATGCTCAAAAACTAAGTGGGAAAATAAATCCTAAAGCTATGCAGGAGGATTATTTTCTTGTTGTGTGCCATTAGTTTCATTTATTGTATTATTTGTGTCTTAATTTTCGTTAGCGGTATTTTCATGTTTAAATACTTTTAATTGTTGTTGCTGTTGTGCATACGTACAATACGTATATGCCAGCATTAATGTCAGCATCTGATGCAGCCGGATAAGTTCAGTTTTTGGAAAAAATGGCAATAATTTCAGTTGTAGTCGAGGTATTTAAAAATGAAAGACTTGCTCAAGGTAATGCAAAGCCTTCAAACTGTCTTGGACAACTACTTTGTGGAAAATATTGTTGATTTTGCAACAAGTACGAGTACTTAAAGCAATTCAAAATTTTCAGAAAATAAGATTTGTTTGTAAACTTAATCTTTACCCATTATAAAGAGATTTGAATATGAATCAAAATGAAAATGTGCGTAATCTTAAGCTTAAGTACATATTGTTACGAAAATGGAAACGGTGTAATAGTGTTTAACATTAAAATGCGCAAAAGCAACACAGACAAATACAACGAACTTGTTGCAAAAGTAAACCAACAACATCAGTATGAAAGAAAAGGGGATAGACAAGTAAGCGAGAACGCAACAACAAGCAACGTGAACGAAATACACAAACAACAACGAAGTGGCGATGGAGCTCTCGAGAAGGCGAACACTCGAACATTCGATTTCAAGAACATTCATCAGACTGATTACGTGGGCATATAAAAATGCAAAACAAATCAGGCAACGGGCAGTGAGAATTCAGTCAGTCTTGCGTGAAGATGCGTTGCGTGCGAAGAAAACAGTCGTGGTTTAAAGATCGCCATTGAAAAGATCTGCGTTGTAAGCAAAGAAGAATAGCGAACAAGCAATTACTGTTGTAACATCAAGTTGCGAACAGTGGCACATTAAAGTAGAACAATAAAGATTTTAATTGAAACTAAACACCAATTTATTTTTATTTTGTTTGCAATCAAAGAACTCATATTTTTAATATTTTTAAAAAGGTAAAAACGAACAATAAGTACGTTTGTATTAAGGACAAGTCTTGATCAGCATCGATGGGATTCCAATGTTGAAATGAATTTATTAAAGAAGAAAAAACAATCGATGTTTAAAAATCCTCTATGTCATGTGAAAGACAAAAAATTTCTAATGTTATATGTTTTATATATTATTGTTAATGTCGTATGTTATACTGTTATATTTACCATTTACTTTCATAAAAAATTTAAAAAAGAGAATTATTTGTAGAATATGGTATTGATTCCACTGAATTTAAGTTTATTGATGGATGAAAATTGAAAAATATAAAACTCAGGAGTATTTATTTATTTACGAATAATAATAACTGAATAACTTCGGTCGTATGCTCAGTGTAGTGTAACATACCAAAGTCTGTGGTTGGAATCAAACCCGTAACACTCACGCTAATAGTATACTACAACTGCCAGGGCACCCAAACTCGGGAGAAGACATATAAGTTTTATAGTCGAACATGCTGCTAGCGTGCACATTTTAATACGTACCTCAGTTATCTTGATTAAAATCATGGCAACGAAGGCTCAAGTAAATTCTGAAAGTCTTTCAAACTTGACAATGAAAAAAAACAGTCGTCTATTATTATCCTTTTATTGGCCCTGACAATTATACAAAAAAATTTTTCTCAATGTTTTCCTTTTTTCTTGCCTTTTTAAAGATTTTCTCTTAGTTTTCACTGTACTTTTGTTTTCTGAACTTTGTCATCATTGGCTCAGTTGTTGTTGTGCTTTAAATATATTATTTTTTGCATCCGGGTATCAATAACTCCATTAGACTTTTTCTAGCGGGTGTGTATGTGAATACACAATGAACTACAGCAACCCTCAAAGCCAATATAAACCATGAATGCGGTCAAATTAAGTATAATTTATGCGCTAGAGTCATAAAAAATTAGACATTTATGATGGACTCGACCCAGAGAAGCCGTGGCGAACATTTGAAGGATATTGTATTGCACACATAATGGTATAAACAGGTCTTTCAAGTGAATAAAAAATTTCGACGTTATCTCACACGTACTTTGTTGCATTTTAAAGAAGGAATCACTTAACAAAGTCTCTACATATTTGTGTGTAACTTTCTAACTAGTTTCAAATATTTGGAATGATGACTTCATGGTCAGTAATTGTATGTTATCATGTATTTTCAGATAACAAAATGTATAAAACGTATTGTTACGAAAATGCAGAATCTAAATACTGGTGTTGTGCTTTTACATCGCGTAACATTAAAATTATAAACAAAAGTTACAAAAATAAAAACAATGCAGTAAACAAACCTGTTTGCATATTATCGTACTGCTTAATATAACAACAAACACCAGCATAAAAAGAACTGTAAACAAGTAAACAAAAATACAACAACAAACGCTACAAGAATAAACGTAAACAACGGTGTTTACATTTATAGAGATTTCGAGAAGGAGAAGTCATGAACACTCGCCATCAAGAAAATTCATCAGACTGTTTACCCTGCCAAATAAAAGGCAAGGCAAAGCAGGCGAGTTAATGAGTGAAGTTCAGTCAGACTTGTGTGAAGATGCGATGCGTTGGAAGGGAGTAATCGTGGTTTGAAGATCTCCGAATAATTGTCTAGTAATTGTTATTGTTTGTGCAAGAGGTATAAACAGATGAATAACAGAGAAAAGCAATTTTTGTTGTTTACATCAAATTGTGAACAGTCGCACACAGAATAGTGCGAATAATAAAGAATTTTAATTGAAACTAAACACAAATTTATTTTTATTTTATTTGCAATCTACGAGCTCATATTGTAAACATTTTTAAAAAGGGTAAAAACGTAACAGTATGCATTCAAAGGGGGCATAAAAATATTGTTTAAGTTCATATTGGTTTAATAACGTTAAACAAGCTAATATTCTACACCTTAAATTAGTTCAATTAATACCAACCAATTATATGGTTTGGCAAGCCACACCCGGCTGTTCAAAGTATAATTTTTAATGTTTGGCGGATATGTTAATTGTTTTCTAAACGTTAAGGATTGATGGACTAAGAATTAATTTGAAATTCATTAATTTGCTTATAGTGGCATTCAACTACTTTAAAAAGATTTAAAAGAAAAAGAAAAATTCGTTAAATTTTTAAATTTTTTTCTTTCTTTTTTATGTACAAATACAGTGTCGACTGACTGTGTGATGGTGATTGATTTAAAAATTTGTCAAAAGTTGACAAGTGTATGAATTTCTTTTTCTTTTTTTCTCTCTTACCAACAATTACTTTTTAACGAAACGTGTTCGAATTGTCTTACTTTTGTAATGTGTCGGCCAGGCCAGCATTTAATTGTATTCATTGATTTACCGTAATGTTGTTAAACAAAAGACTTAAGGCACGAACTTTTATACGTTACACTTTTACACGTTCAACCAAAAGAAACAAATGTTTTCGGTTTTCTTCTTGTCAAAATCTCATGAAAACTTCAATGAAAAAAAGAAAAGAAAAAAAATGTTTTAAAAAGACAAGTAGAAATGTTATTAACGGAACGTTCAATAGGCGGGCATGGACGGATGTGTGAATAAATATATTCCAACCAAATTGGGATTGAAACCCATTGATTGCAAAACCATTTATTTCTCCAGCAACTATGGTCATAAAAGAATAATACATATACGTTCACATCAATCATTATTTCTAACAGTTATTCTCATGTTTAAATTGACAAGATTTATTAGTTTTATTTAAGTCATGGGTATGCGGGAGAAATTGATAGAATTGTAGAAAAAAAAACAAAAAAAAAACAATTTTGATGCGATACGGGTTGGATATCATGGATCCAAATAGCTTCAGCAAATTAGAAACAAATACTTTTAAATGCTAAAATGGAAAAAGTGTTTTATGATTAAAATTCTTGTCTTTTCTTTTCTTCAAATTCACTGCATGATTGAAGTCCATCCGAATTTATTAAATTACAGCGGATTACAGTTTCCTTTTTATTGACTTTGCTTTTGAAGTTGAAGTAAAAATTAATTTCGCATTTGGATTCAATTACGAGCATAATTTCTAGTGTTAATATCACCTATTGAGAGTCTTAGTAAAATATTACGAACTATTTTTTATTATCAATGTCGGCAGGAGATGTATTTCAACTGATCGAGAACAAATCGTTTAAGCTTGGGAATAAGAAAATAAAAATTTTGTCTTGGCTACACTTGGTGTCAATTAAAACTTCAAATATATTCTAATTTTAATCAGATAATTATTTTACAACACAAATACAACTCCAGTCTTTATTAAGAACAGTGGGACAAATGTGTTTCACTTAAAATTCATAATCCTTATGATTCCTTGTCAGATATAACTGATGGATTTTAATTAAATTTTAATTGAATTTTCTGGTGAAGTAAAACAATGATTCTGAGTCAGTTAATTAAATTAAATTTGAATATTTCCTCAAAAACTAATACTTAGTGTGGAACATATTCATAGATTTCGTTGTCCTATCAAAACAAAATGCTAACAATTCTATATAGAAAGGAATTCATAGAATTTATACAGGCAATGCATTCTAACTGCTTTGGAATACACAATTACAAAAAATATAATTCAAGTGTTGGATTATCCATTAGTATGGTACAGATACCAGCAATGAATCGTTTTTCGGTACTCATAAGTACTCATGACATTTTGAATATAGGTGAGTCAACAATATTTAAATTTAACTACTCTGATCCATTTGTACTCACTACAACATTAATTTATAAGTACAGGTTGAAGTGAGTATGATTACAACGTTGACATCAAACTCATACCATTCGAAATATGTTTGATTCATACGACTACTCATTCAGTTTCATAAATTTAGAAAAATACTTATAATACTCATAAATGTTTCGAGTGATTCGAATCATTCATCAAAATTTACAGTCTTAGTTTACAGCAAAAGACAAAGACAGCAAGCAAAGCAAACACACAACCTTCTAGTGAGTATTGTAGTGTTCGTACGCGAATCATAATTATTTTGTGATTCTTCTAAATGTTGAGTCATGGAGAGTCGAAATCAACAACATCATGCGTATTGTTACATAAGAGTACGATGAGTACTTTAAACTTTGAATATGAGTAGACGTTCCATGACATTAAAATAAGTATGAATGCGTTTAAGTATCAGAAATTACGAGTATGATTCGATTCTACTCATATTTTGGAATACTCATTGTAGATCTTTGGTATGGTAGTCTGTTAATAAGTAGATTATGGTTAGCGAATGGGAAACTGTAGTCTTTTATACTGCAAAGAACATACATCCCTTGTCAACTCCGATATCTGACAAGAAGAAAAAATATCACCTGAAAGTATTGTTTTCTACTGCTTTTGGTAAAACTGTTTTGGGAGCTACTAACTGGCTTTAAAAATCTTTAGTTAACACAATCAACACAGACTTCACAAGACGCTAAGACGTAATCCTGACTAAAGTGTTGTGTTGGTCAATTAACCCTTTAACTATTTATCAAGTTTACTCGTCAGAAGTCGCCGTAGTCTAGTAGGCAGTGGGTTGGCTTCTTAGACGTGAGACCACGGTTCAAACCCCAGGTCAGAAATATGAAGAAATATTTCTTCGGCGATTTTTCTCCGCAGACTTTTGCAAAAGCTCTGAGAATAAATAAAATTGTCATTAAAGGTTTCTCAAAAAAAAAAAAAAATGGTAGTTCGGACTGAACTTCAAACTATAGGTCCCACCTCATGTATAATATTAATACATACTACATAAATGGTGCGAGAAGCTAGGTCTCAGACCTGAATGAAGGGTTGTAATGACCAATTATACTCGCCAGAGCGAAATGAAAATTTTCCGCATAACGTCGAGTATACTTGTCTTGAAGAATAAAGTCAAATTCGTATTGTTCAATAAATCTACTGGATTTTTCCCTGAGAAAGATCAAAAAAGTCTTCTGAAAAATGTACAATTAAGAATATTCATTAGTTTTGCCCATAGCTTGTATTAAGCTCGAATAACTAATTATGGCGAAGTACCGTGTTACAAAATATATATTTTATTAGAATTTACATTCAAAAATTTATATTTATGGAAATATGTCTACATATGCTAAAAAACCAAGACGCAGCCATTGATTTTTATTCATAATTGCCTACTTTTACAACCAGGAACATTTTATTCTGTTTATGTCGAGTATACTCGTCTTCGCTGGAAAATAATTAAGCAGGCATAGACAGTTTTTTAAAACAAAATTTAACTGTTAAAAGATCTAAGTACGTATATAAGTTTATCGAATTCGGATGAACATGCAATTTAAATTATAAATATTTATCATCTGTGAGTTAGGTGTCATTAAGCCTTTGGGTATAGGAATTGCAGTTCTGTACATTTTTTGTCTGTCTAAATTTCAAATTCGTTCACACAGTACTGAAATAAATATCTACTCCTTTACGTTTTACGATTACAATTTAATGTATTCATCTATTAAAAGCAAAAACTAAAAGATCTTCGAAAATGTATATTCCTGTATACATGATAATACAGTATGTATGTATATATTCTTTGGATATGAATTTTTCCCTTCTACTGTAAATTTTACAATGGGCAAGAATATAAAATGATTTTTGTGGTTATTCAAAATCCTCGTACTTCAAAATTTTTAAGTCTATTCACTGTATGTATCACTTGTATTGTAAATCAAGTACTACACAATCTTATGTTATTTTAGTGTATGTTTGTATTAAAAGATTGTTTCACAACATGGTGTTATTTATCCTTCTATAGATTGGAACTTTAAATTTAGCTTTCAATACAATAATAAATAAAATTAAACAATTCCAGTTTTTATTCTTTTATTGTATATTAATTTTATAACATTATGATCCCAAAATAAGCTAGAAAGTCAACCTAATTAAGTGTGGTCATACTACAGTGTGCGATAACTGTTGCTTGTAGAAAGCCATTGTAGAGTCTACGTCCTGTAGTCCGCTGCATTTGTTCAATCATTTCGTTGAAATAGTATTTTGTTGAATTGCACTGTAAAACTCTTTGATAGAGTAAGGAGATCGTCTGAGATGGTGCTTGCTTTTGTAGACTTCTTGTAAAAAACAGACACTTTTCCATCCGATCAGAACATCCTCAGACTTTACATGATATATTGTATGTGAACCGAGTAGGTTCATGTAGCGGCGACTGAGCTTCGACATTCTCATCTCCAGGGACTTGGTGGAGCTCCACAATATCGTTTTAAACTTGATAACAGAGACATAACATAGAGTATCTCATAATTTTTGGTGTGTCTGTGAGGCTGATGTAGTGATAATTAACGATACTACTATCATATCTCTTTCGAGTGTGTCTTTCACCGGTAACTTGTTTAGTTGCTGTTCTGCAATTGCTGTGATTTACTTTTCTGTCCATCCCGTTCGGGCACACTTCAACCAAATATCTATCCACTTATGAAAATAGATGCGCCTCCATTAAACTGTCTATAAGACGGTTTGGACGTACAAATTCTGGGGTAAAGGTAACTCACTCGACCTAATGTGAATAGAAAGCATAGCAATCAAGTAAAACAAACTGTATCGTAGGGAATTCTCCGTCACTATGGCTATTCTCAAAGGCAATTATGTTATGCTGAGTATCTGCTTAAACCTGCTAATGACATCTGAAGAGGTTATAGGTCAGTCTAGTATTAATCTTCTGTTCAGCGCAACTTTCTCGATAATATAACGGTGTTTAATATGTTAATTAGACGTAAAGCATTGCTTCAGGTGGCTTCACAATAGACCACTATGTGTGTGTTCAATTGGTGGTCCTATCTTATTTCATCCTAATGTATGTTCCCTACCGTATGAATTTCTCTTTTATACGGTATTTTTTGTCTCATATATTTTTAATGTAAATTCCGTCACTTATTTCAACATAAAGAAAAAATATCACCGAGTAATATAAAATCAAATGGACCTGGGAATAAAGACAAAATATTTGTTTTACGCTATTCGGCAAATTAGTTGCACTAATGGCGCGTGCTAACACACACACAATCATAGACTAACATGACGTTGCAATGCATTATTTTGTTTTTGTTGCTATTTTCTATCATAATAAAGCATTTTAAAAGCATTTTTAAGCTTTACACAAAACTTGAAATTTTTTTATAGCATGAAACTAAAAACAAAACATGAAACATAAAACAATAGAAACGCATACAATAGCAAAAATGAAAATGAAAAAGAAAAAAAAAACTGTTTGCTTGAAAAATGTTTCCGATTTTTATCTAAGCGTGTGATGCCGTTGCCAGAGAACATTTTCAGTTCAATTTTGTTCTTTTGTTCTATGAACTGCAACACCGAATCGCGATATGCACCGTTTTTTCTACTGTTTTTGGGTTTTTTTTTTGTTCTCTATTTTTCATTTGTTTGTTCAACGTATTCATAGGGACCAGAATATGGTGGCAATGTGTTTTTTCTTTTTTCAAAATATTGTCTACAAAAAAAAAAAGAAAAACAGTAACAAAATAGCATATGTTTCACTGTATTTCTGTTATTATTTGGTTTGTTACTAACGAAAGTTATTTATGGAACCCTTGGAGAACAAACAACTACAACTGCAGCAACAACATACATATGTATGCATAAGACTTGTTGCTTACAACTACGTTTGCAAAGTGTTGTCTGACTTGCTGCTTGTTGGTTGACTGGCTTATGCGTCATCGAGTGTTAATAATTTATTCTTAATAAACTGCATTTTGTTTAAGCAGTCTTGCTTACACATACCTTATGTATGTATGTATGTATGTACGTGCATGCATGATATATATTGTGGACCGTATGCATAACTGCAATTTAAATAGTTGTTGTGGGTGTCAAACTAAAACTTCATACAGACCGGAGCTGGTATAACAACTGGCATGAGTGCAGAACAGCTTACAGTATTACCGTCAGAACGTATAAGTAGATTTTAAACAAACAACCAACAACAGCAACAACAATAATAGCAACAGCAAAAACCGCTGCCATCACTATTACAATCGTTGTAAATGATTTTTTTTTTTCTCATTTTCTCTGGCTGTTAACTTTTCTTCACTACACAGCTCCACTCGCTGTTGCTTCGTTCGATTGTTTGTTTGTCTGTTTTTGCATTTTAGGGTCGTCGACTTTTTTATTTGCTTCATTCTTTAAGTTTGACTCAAAGAAAACTGAAAATACGACAAAAAAAAATGAAAGAAAAGAAAAAACTATCTTTGTGTGTGAGCGACTTCAACTTGAATATTTCCACAGTTTTGCTATGCATTTTGATAATTTGCTCGCTCAGCCATACTTTGTTCGAATTTTTATTCATCGCTTTTAGTTTGTGCGTTGTGTTCTGCTGGTGGTGGTAGTGCCAAAAGTGGATACAAACATTCTTTTGTCGTTTTAGCTCCAGCCCTGACTAGCGTTATATGGTAAACACCAGTTTTCACAAACGTTTCGCAGCATGTGCGGCCTTATTGCGCCAATAACTTTTAGAATGTCGTCAAGTAAATTTACATAATTTTACAGAACCGCAATGGGTTTATATCACCGCGATCCAAGTGACCAAGATATGTTCCAATTAGGTATTATGTTCCTGACCTTTTTCTGACTCAGTCGCCTGCTTCGCCTTGCCTTTAGTATGGCAAAGTAAACAATCTGATGAATGTTCTTGAAGGCGAATGTTTGTGACTTTGCCTTCTCGAGATCTCTATAAATGTAAATGTTGTTGTTTCATTATTGTTGTTTGTGTATTTTGTTTAAATTTATTCTTGTGGTGTTTGTTGCTGTATTTTTGTTTACTTGTTTACCATTTTTCTATGCTGGTGTATGTTGTTATATTAAGCAGTGCGATAATTTGTAAACAAGTTCACTGTTTTGTTTTTGTAGTTTTTGTTTATAATTTTAATGTTAAAGGATGTAAAAGCAAAACACCAGTACCGAAATTTTTTTCATTTCCGCAACAATATATTTTATAAAGTGCTAGGACAGAGATACTGAGATCGTGGATGAATTGATTGTATTGGATATTCTTCAAAGATCGAAAATGATCCGTTTTTATTCGAACTAGCCGCTCTGAACGACGATTACTTACATAAATACATCATTACAACCCTTCAGTCAGGATTACGGCCTAGTTTCTCATATCATCCATATTAGGTGTGTTAAATTTATCCACGAGTGGCGGAACCTAACGTTTAAATTCGATTCCGAACGACAAATTTATGATATGAACGATGTTTAGTTTCAACATGATAGTGCAACTTGCCGTACAACTCATGCCACAATCGATTTATTGCGCTGATGGCCGTTAAATTAGCCGTTATGCCGACAAACCAGAGACAATTGATCATTTGAAGGCCATTGCTGAGATAAGGCCCCATACACACGAAAAAGTTCACAAAAATTGGTCCAATCAAATGAAGTACTGTGAGGCCAGGCGCGGCAGTCATATGAATGAAATAATATTCCATTTCTAACCGGAACAATTGTACTTCACGACAATGAAATAAATTTGGCAAATTATCAAACCATTTTTGTTTTATTGCATTTTTAGATTATAAGTTATAATTTAATTTTTAATTTCAATTTAATGTTGGGGTTATATTAGAATAATTTTCAGAATTTTCATGATTTCGTCTAGGTCTGATTCGTCTAATGCTACCAATTGACAAACCAATAATGTCGCCGTATAGTTCAACGTTGCCGGTGGCAATCTTCATATTACAGCCTTTGAAGACATCTGGTCTCGTAATTTTTTTGTCCCATGAAGAGACAAATTCAGACCCATTTTTTTTTCCTTAAGAGAAATTTTATTCTGTTTCTTCCTCCCTATATTTTTATAGCATCTTTTCCACACATTTCAACAGAATTATTAACACAGATTTTTTTTGATTATTACAGGATAATTTAGTTTTCTTGTTCTAAATCTATTTAGCGGAGGATATATTTGAGAAAATGAAATGACAATAAAAATAGTTTTTGGTGGAATTGTATTTTTTAAACACATACGTACATACTAGGGATGCCAATCGGGAAATCCCAAATCCCGAATCCCGGGATTTTTTAAAACTTGTCCCGGGAATTTTCGGGATTGTAAATTCATACATATAAACTTTATAAAGTAAGAAAGAAATTGAGTCTACGGCATTGTTTTTCTTTATTTAATATTACATTAAATAACACTCATGTAGTTTTTCAAGTATATATGCAACAATTAAGTCAATGTTTTATATCACTCGACATCGGACTAAATAAGAACCCGACTTCCATTGTTAAAAAGTTAAACGTTGTCCTCGAAGTCCAATGAAATCTGTTAATATAAGAAATAGATTTGATTGAATCACGAGGGTTAGAGGTGAATAGTTATATTCTGCATATAGCTATCTTGAAACCATTTTGCCCATAAGTGTAGATTGCGAAAAATGTTTTTTAGCGAAAGATGTTTTTGTTTGCATCAAAATTAAAACAAGAAATATTAGAGTATTTTTTCCTTAAAACAATTAATATATATTTTGGACACTAAATAGTGTTCTTAAAAGGGTAGGTATTTGTTTCTTCACTAATGTGTCTATACATATATATATGTATGGAGACATACATAGATGAATTATTTTTATTTTTGTTACTTTTTATTCTGTTTTTTCTATTTTATAACATGTGTATTGTGCTAAAGATCAAAAATTAATAAAAAAATTTAATAATACAATTGTTTTTAGCTCTTTTTATTAAGAGAAAATCCAGAAATCCCGGGATATTTCGGGATTTTTTTATCCCGAATTGTCCCGAAAAATCCCGGGATTTCGGGATCGGGATTTCGAAATCCCGAATCCCGGGATTTTTAAAAATCGATCCCGTTTGGCATCCCTAGTACATACGTTATAGATCATTACAACCCTTCAGTCAGGATTATGGATCTTGTTTCTCACACAATTTGTGTTTTGCGCGTTAATTTTATGCATGGGACCTACAGTTTAAAGTCGACTCGGAACTACAGATTATTTTGAGTAACTTTTCATAGCAATTTTATTTTCACTCAGAGTTTTTGCCAGAAATCTGCTGAGAGGAAGTCACTGAAGAAATACTTTTTTTCATATTTTCGTTTTGATGTTTGACCTGGGGTTTGAACCGCGACATGGTCTTACGTCTAATAATCCAACACACCACCTACTTTGTTGATAACAAAACCTTTCTGATGCACCCAAATAACACATACGGAACTACTTAGAGGCTATACTAATTGATATATAAAGAAACATTTTCTTGTCATTGTATAGTTAGACGAGTTATTGTATAGACTACACGCCGTAGTCTAGTAGGTAGTGCGTTAGCTTATTAGGCGTGAGCCAACGGTTCAAACCCCAATACGGAATATGAAAAATATTTTTTTGAAGACTTTCTGTCAGCAGATTTCTGGCAAAAACTCTGAGATGGTAAATAAAATTGCCATGAAAAGTTTCTCAATAAACTGTCATTCGGAGTTGACTTTAAACTGTAGGTCTCGGCATTCATGTATAAAATTAACGTACACAACATACATAAGTGATGTCAGAAGCTAGCTAGCAAGGGTTGTAATGACCAATTATGTTATGCATATTGTGTAGATTACTGAGTATTTTTAAAACTGGTGTTCAGCCGGAAATTAACTGTAAAGAATTTTAAGGATTGACTTAATCGTTGGAGATCACAAAATTGTATTTCTTTGCGATATTTGGGCAATTCACACAAGTCCTTGTATCGTTGTATTCATTGTATTGTTGGACGAACATATAACAGTTGCATGCTTGTTCTTGATAATTTTCATATAAAAATCCAATACACTTATATACATTTTTTCATATATTTTTGGAAGTTGTATTGGTTTCGTACTATCAGTTTATGTAAATGCCAGTAATCACGAAGAAGAATAAAAACACAAAATATTTTCTATGCAAATTGAGTCAACAATTAACATTTCAAAATTATAATTGTTCGCACAGATAATTAATTAATTTACTTTCTTCCACAATATTTTTCATTTTGTTGCTTGAAAAGCAAATTATGAATACTAGTCTTCTTCTTCTTATCGTATTTTTGACGTTTGGAATACAAAATAAACAATAGAACATAGCATTGAGCCTTCACAAACAAAAAGTGTATTCAAGTGGTGTAAATTGGTCAATTGTTTTGACAACAAACTCAATTGAGGTGTTTCTCTTTTTATCATAAAATAGCAGGAGTGCTATAAATAATTTTAATAACATTAATAAGTAAGTATTGTAGAGTTTAATTAAATTATATTTACAATAACAACCATCGTGAAATGGAATTACAGGCAGAGATTTATTACGTCTCTTTTTGTATTTTAATAGGTTTTGTCCCTTAAAGTACGTACCAACGATACTTTAGCATTTGTAAGCATTTTAAAAATGCTTGCATATGGTGGTGTTGTTGGTATGATTATGAAAATGACCATAAGTAATGAAGAAAAATGGTTTTGGCCAAAGCCAAAATTGGACAATAACTTAAAGAGAGAATTTATCGTTAATTCTTTGGCATTCTTGTAAAAGAATATGGCTTGGCTGGCAAGCAAATGTTTAAAAGCATCTCACATTTGTAACATTTTCTTTTATTTTTATTTCTATTTTTCTTCTTCTTATTCTTTTTCTTATATAATGTTTTGTTGTTGTTGTTTTTATTTGTTTTTATTTTGTTTGTTTTTTGTTTACATTCTGTATCCTGACCATTTATGGTGTTGCACTAGTTGCATGCATGTTGAGCTGGTTGTTCGGGCGTTAAGTGTTCGTAGAACTCCTAGATATTGATTCTAGTGGCACATGTATGCCTGTTTTATTTATACGAAGACAATTGAAATTAATCCTGCAAAAGCGATTTATAATAGACGTTGCGTTTATTTAACTTTACTTTCAGCCAAGCCTTAAATAGAGGCTTTGGTGTACTGCCCGCTTGTTGGGTATGGTTTTCAGTTTTTTAGAGTTTTTTTGTTTTGTTTTGTTTTGTTTTTGTGGCATTTAAGTCAACACCGAAACCTTTTAAGGGTTTCATTCTTGCCATGTTTGTACGAATTGTTAAAGTTTCTTTCTTTTTGTTATTGTTGTTGTTTTCCTTTTATTTTGTGGTTTTTTTATTTCATACGAAACTTTTTACTTCTTATGATGTGTTACTCAAGTGGTAGTGCTGCTGATGCTAGTGGTGGTGGTGGTGGTGGTGAAAAAAAGGTGTAAAATTCCACTTATGGCAGCAAAGTGCAACAATAATAAAAACAACAACAACAAAATATTCAACCAGAAAACAAATCATATTCAAGTCATTGAACGCTTTAGAATTCTTTGCCAACTCAGAAGGACACTCACTCACTCACTGATCAATGCAATGATTAACTCGGACTAAAAGAGTGCAAAAGATGTTAAATGCTGGACAAAACTGGCATAGTTTCCTAGTTCAAAATAGTTTAATGTCATCATGCCCGATGGATCAGCTGCTATAAGCATTTTTACACTTACAGTTACCTTAAGCTTCGGAAAAGATGAAAAAAAGTTTTTCAACAATATTTCACATATTTTTCTTAAGGAGAATTTCTACTCAATTTAGAAATTTAAAAGCGTTTAAATATTTAAGGAACATCGGCCGGTGTTTTGAAAACAACAGGTGTTCGTTCCATTGTTATAGGCATTCATCACTTGGTATTCTGGGTATTTTATAATTTAGTCTCTGTATAGAATTCAAATCAGAATGATTGCTCGATAATTCGCAGAATATTTAGAAAAACAAGACTGTTATGTTTTTACCCTTTTAAAACGTTTGAAATATGAGCCCACAGATTATATAAAATAAATTTGTGTTTAGTTTTAATTAAAATTCTTTATTGTTCGCACAATTCTGTGTGCCACTGTTCACAATTTGATGTAAACAACAACAATTTCTTTGTTTGTTATTCCTCTTTGCATTCTTTTGCATAAACACTAACAATTACTTTTCACTTGTTCGACAGATCTTCATAACGGAGATCTTCAAACCAAGCGTCTTCAGACTGACTGAATTATTCCTGATTCCGTTTCCTGCTTTTTCTTGCTTTTATATTGCAGGGTAATTAGTCTGATGAATGCTCTTGAAAGCGGATGACTTTGCTTTCTCGAAATCTCTATAAATGTAAACATGTTGTTTACATTTTTGTTGTTTGTGTATTTTGTTTACATTTGTTGTTGTTGTTGCATTTTTCTTTCCTTGTTTATCACATTTTTTATGCTGATATTTGTTGTTGCATTTTTGTTTACTTCTTATAATTTTTATAGTGGAGTTTTGTTGGTATATTTTTGTTTACTTGTTTATCCTGTAAACAAGTTTATTATTTTTGTTTTTGTAACTTTTGTTTACAATTTAAACGATGTGAAAGCAAACACCATTTCAATTTTGTAACATTCATACATTTCAATATATAAAACTTAAATTATTATCCAAACGAAGATCAAAATTGACAATTGCCCTCTTATTATTAGTTGAGCGGGTTCGTATAATTTGTAGTTTGAAAAAAATCTTTCAATCTTAAGAAACGGTTTGTCAGCTTATTACAGACAGATAGTTCCACAGGCTGAATTAATTGAGATATCCAAAATTAGCAGCATTTTAAACAGAACAAGAAAAAATTTTGAAAAAATAGGGGATAGTTTCATAACGGCAAGCATGCTTACACGGCGATATGAAACACTTCTTTCGTTAACTAAACCGTATCTACCAAATTATATCATTTAATTAGTCTGTTTTGTTAAATAACCATGGACGACCATAGACAATGACTTGTGTTGGCTTAATAGGCGCTGGAGCATTGGGCAACTGACACGAATCTTCATTTTTGGATGAATGTTGACATGACTAAACAAAATTGTCGAATTTGTGAGGACACCCAACCACATGAGATTCAAGAATGTTTAATACATATATACATACATACATACATAATTGACCATTACAACCCTTCAGTCAGGATTACGGCCTAGTTACTCACACCACTTATGTTGTGTGTGTTAATTTTATACATGAGTGGCGGGACTTACAGCTTGAAGTTGATTCGAACGACTGATTTTTGGGAAACTTTTCATGGCAATTTTATTTACTCTCAGAGCTTTTGCCAGAAATCTGCTGAGAGGAAGTCGCCGAAAAAATGTTTTTTCATATTTTCGTTTTTATGTCTGAGCTGGGGTTTGAACCATGGCTTTACGTCTAATAAGCCAACACACTACCTACTATACTACGGCGACTTCAAGAGCGTTTAATTCATCCTGCAAAACTGGAAGTTGTTGCGAATTTTGGACTGGAGACGTTATTGGACCATATTTCTCAGAGAGCGTTATACGACAACGAGAAGAGGATAGGGTGTATGTGTCAAACAGCTCATGTCATATTTTATACTCTGAACGAGAGATTTGAGGACATGGTTGTCTCACGTGAAGATCATGTGAATTGATCAATGAGTTTGTGCGATTTCAGCACGTTGAAGTTTTCCTTGTGAGATTTTAAGACCCAAATGTACACGAATAAGTCTTGTTTATGAGCAGTGCTCAAAGCATAAATAAGGCAACCAATCGACTAAATTCCGTCCGATTTTAGCGCCAATGTCATGGAATGTCTTTTTCTTTTTTATGTTTTAACAGCTAGATCTCAGGTAATTTAGCGAGAAATTGAAAAAAATTACAGAAGCCAGTAGAGTCTTTGTATTGCGTAAATTGTTTCTCAAAATTTCGTATGGCAAGAAAGCTAAACAAATTCTTGTTTCATTCGTGTGAACTTGGTAGGATGTGAATTTCCACAATCTTCAAATTACCAAAAAGTTTTTGGCCTTAATTTTGAAGAACTTACAATTTTTTGCAAACCAATGTAAACATAACGAAATTGTCAGCTGTCAAAACATTTGTCAAATAAAACTGGCAACTGCCAACTAAAAATTGTAAACATAAAATAAAATCAACAACAAAAAAATAAAAATAAAAGAGACACTCTTGATATACTAAATGACTACAATCCGGCCAATAAAAGTAAAAGTAAAAATAAATTTGTTAAAGAAAACGTATACTTTGCAAAAAAAAGAAAAAATAAAAATAAATAAATGAACGGTAGCGTAGAAAAAGAAAATGAAAAAGAAAAGTGTGGAGAAAAGCAAAGAAAATAATTTTCTGCGTCAATAATAAAGAAATCATCAAGTGCAACTGGAATGCTTTCTTCTCTTGTTTCTTTCTTTTCAGTTCAATTGACCAGCTTTCTACACATACTTTTACTTTCAGTTTCTGTCTACTTGAGTCGTTGTTGTTTTGTTGCTGCTGCTGCTGCGTCTTCTAGAGGCTATTGTGCACAATTATTTTATGAGTTAAAGTTTAATGACAATAAAAAACTAAAAAAATGGATAAATAACGATTAAAAATTTTATTGTTGTTAACGCTGTAAACCATTATGAGCGCATTAATTTTGTTGTGCAAAACAAAAACACACAGAAATTAGTTTTTTTTTAAATAATAAAAAAAAAATTGTTTTTATAGGTCAGCAAATGCCATATTATGTAGGAAAATACTGAACTACAAATCTCTAAATATGGTAAATAAAGAAATAATTTTCAAAAATTTATTATTTCGCAGAGTTGTTCTTCTATTTAATAAATTTAGGAGATTGCTTATGGTCGTTAATGTAATGATATCGCCTTCATATGAAAGCATAATGTTTTATAGAATGTTTCTGTGCATAAAACGATCCATTGTTCCATATAGTGGATCAACATCATAAATAGAAAAACATTCTTAGACCGTGGCGTACTTTACTTCACTAGTTTTGAATTAAGCTGCTAACTTTTCGGTCTGTCATCAGAAAATTTTTTGTCTTCATTAACCCATCGTCTTTGACAGGATATCCCTCACTGCCAAGACGAGTATACTCGTCCTACTTTAAATATATTATAACATGCAGGCTTTTGAATCAGCAAATTTATTTTGCCACAAACATAACATAAATATGTAAAAAAAACTTGAAAAATACTACAAATAATATTTTTTTTACAAAAATAATACTTTACTTCTTATAGAGCATGATCTTTCATGCAAAAATCAACTTCATCGTATATTTATAACAAAATTTTATAACAACTAAATCACTTATGATACCTTATCTTCATGATAGGATTTGTAACAAAGTCCAATACATTATGGAGGTTTATCAGGACAGCTCGAACAGTAATATCGAGTCTCCTTTCGAATGTTTTTCGTTCCACAAACTCTACATTTGGGAGTTGGGTTTTTCTTTTGTTGTCTGGGAGGAATAGCATCGAGATAATGAAGGGAACTTTGTTCTTGGGATATGATTGACGTAGATTGATGAGATTGAATGACTGCATATTGGCTTCCATTTAGCCAATATTGTAGAACTTCTTCTCTAAATTGAAGAGATGTTTTCTTTTCTGCGTTCGGTTGCTGACAATACAATATATATGTATGCATTATGCACAGCCATTTGTATATTGTGTACAGCTATTTTTTTATACCACCGAAGAGTTTTTATCATAGCACTATAGTACGACAGCATTTGATCCGAACGGTCTATACCTGCCATACCTTTTGTGTAATCCCTTACAATATTGGGTTTGATGAAGATTTGCCCATTTCGTTTAGCAACTTCAATCATTTCAGCTTTGTGCATATTTGATTTGGTAAGTACATCTCTTTTATCTCTCCACTTACAAATAACGACCGATTCGGATCGCTTCCACCTGTACTCGCCCTTCTTCAGTTTTTGTTTGACCAATTATTTTGGATTACCTTTACGATTGGATCGTAAAGTTCCACAAATACATATATGTATGTCGAGCGCAATGTTAACTCTTTTGCCAGCGATACAAAACGAAATATAAGAAAATATTTCTTCGGTGACTTCCTCTCAGCAGATTTCTGGCAAAAACTCTGAGTGAAAATAAAATTGTCATGAAAAGTTTTTTAAAAATCTGTCGTTCGGGGTCGACTTTAAACTGTAGGTCCCGCCACTCATGTATAAAATTAACACACACAACATAAGTGGTGTGAGAAAGTAGGTCGTAATCCTGACTGAAGGGTTGTAATCGTAGCTGCCAGATGAATGAGGCACCAAATCGTCAAATATTTGAGAAAAAATCATCAAAATCGTGAAAGACGTATATTGAAATCGTCAGCAAAAATAAATAAATTAATTAAAAGTTTTTAAAAACCAAAATTATTGCTATCGTAGTAAAACATATATATAAAGTCAATATATGTACATATCTGAGTTCAAAAATAAAACAATTAAAAATTTTTTTTAGAAATTAAAAGCTAGCGTCTCTCATGTTTATTTATTAATTTTTTTTCCAAAAAAAGGGCAAAATTTTATATCATTTTCAGGAAAAAATTGTTAAAGGTTAAACAATCTATCCCAGCGTTGTTTATTGACACATAAGCGCAGCAATAATATTGCATCATCTTAATCTGTGGGTAGTGTAAATATTAAGGAATCAGAAGCTCATTCTGAGCATGAAAATTCAGTGTAATGTTGGCTAGAACCAACACATTTTTCAGTCCCTTCAGTTCCTTCTTAAGATCTTATCATCTGATCTTACTATTTACACCATTTATCACCGAGAAAGAATGGAATACAACTCTCATGTAAGGGTCGGTGCATCAACGTCTATTTTGAGGTTTCTCAACCGTGTACAGGAGAGGCCGTAGTAGCTCGTTAAAGACTGTAGTGTATCCAACTTCATTAAATCATTGGAGCATCGTTGCAATGTGGTTTGTGTTTCACTGTTCTATCGCTACTACAAAAGTATTTTGCTTGAACAAAATAAGGGGACTTGTTCCTAAAAATCATAAATGTATTCCTACGTAACGCTCGCCTTTCGAGCACATCCGTATGCGGTCGATTGTCCAGTGGATCGCACACTGCTTTACAGTAAAAATACATTTTTTTAGTCGGACTATTCGTATGTGGAATTCAATTCCTGCAGAGATCTTTCCTGTTACTTATTGTATAAAAATGTATAAGCCGAGTTTCCACAAACACTGTTCCCTCTTTCCTTCTTCCCATAACAACATATTTTCATAGTTCCGAAAACAATGCCATCCATCCCCTGAGTGTTGGTCGTACGAAAAAAAAAGTAACGGCTCTTGCCTTTGTTCTTCCGATGGTAATATTAGAAGCTATACTCGAATTTTTAAAATTGTCTGCAACGACAAGTGATAAATTATTCTCAACTACGAGGTTATTTAGGAGTTGCAATATTTTGGCTTTTAATGGCTTGAAAAGAAATAATATACAGAATAATCATCACATAACTTTACTCCTTGTTTTTACTAACATAAATTTCCAATAGTAACAATTTCAAAGTACTAAAGTAAAGAATATGATGTAAAATTTTGATTTTTTAAAATCGTCAAAATAAGGGCATAAATCGTCACACCGTCAAAATGATATTTTTGGAGCTCAAAATCGTCAAAATGACGATAAATCGTCAAATCTGGCAGCTATGGTTGTAATGTCCAATTAGGTATGTATGTATGTAAGTTTGTTTACGCGACTATTAAAAATAAATATTTGACTAGCCATTGTACTACAGGTAGTATTATGTAAAAAAGTTACACTTAATCCTTCCATATTGCTCTGATATAAGTAAATAGATGCCAAGCATATTCGTAAGTTATTCATCCAACACGTCTAAAATTCTCCAATTTCTACACTAAAAAATTCTAAACAATGCTAATCTAATTCTAAAACTCTTCAGTTTGGTGCAGTCTCATGTGCATATGTATGTATGTACCATAGATGGGCATGTGCGGAATTATTTTTAAGTTAATTTTTTTAATCTGCAACTGAAATGCATTTCATAACTAAGATTAAAAGAGATTTTTGCCGTTGTTGTTGTTGTTGTAACAAATTTGATAAACAAATTTCATATGATCTGAATGGTTTAATAATACCGATGATTACCGAGAAACACTGCAACCATGTACATACATACGTTTCATTATATTCGTGCTCTATTTGTTATTGTTTGTTGCTATTTGTTGTGTTTATTTGAAAACATAATCTCAGATAATTAAGTGCCAGCCAGTCAGTATAGATTCTACAGCTAATCAGTGTCGTTTTATTTTTCTGCTTCTTTTTTTTTTTCTTTTTCTTATTGTTGTTGCAATTCTTGATATCAAACTCAACTCAACTCAGCTCAACTCAACTAAACTGAACTGGGCTGGTCTTTTGTTGCTGTGCTTTACTTTATTCTTTTTCTACTACCACCACAGATTTGTTTTAAACGGTTGAGACTACTGAGATGTTGTTCTGTAACCAGATATGTTTGTAGAATCATTCCATAATAGATTTGATAAGCTGATGTTATTATTATTGTTTTTGTTTTTGTTTTTCTCTCCTTTATTGCTATTGCATGCATGTACACATAAACATTGCTTGTGGTAAAAAAGGAAGAAGACCGGGAGGTGAAATGCTTAAACTTAATGAATATACAAGAGGAGTAATAACATGAATGTAATAAAATACTTCTGTTAAATGAATAACAAATAAATGAAAACTAAAACAAAAACTTTTTTTATTTTTTACTTTTATTAACATTGTATGTGGCAAAGACAATAACAAACAAAAAAAAATGAAACTGAAACAGAAATTCTTGCTAATAGAGTCGTTGTGTTTCAACTGACACCTGGTCTTGTGGCTGACTGCTAGTTGACTTAAGGTGAGGTCTATTATTCATATAAAATAGAAAAGATTGCTTTGTTCGGAACATGTTAAACAATTGTTATCACATGATAATGCAACAACTATGAAAATTTATGGCCATTTTAAAAAGATTTTTCTTTTCTTTAAATTCAGGATCTTTTCAATGCATACGTATTGACTAATAATTTAAACAATGAACTTATGAATGAATTTGCACAAATCGATTATCATAGCATTGCAAGTGTGTTTCTAAGCCCTTTGGTTTATTTCTACGAGTCTGAATTGCAATACAATTAGAAGTAGCAGGAATCGAACTTAAAACCTCCACAAAAAGTTCTAAATTTTTTTCTATTTTATTCGTTCCTAATGATGGTTCTTTCAATTAAAAAAAAAAACAATTTCAAAAAATATTTTCTTAAAGATCTGAAAAGTTACTCTTTACACTTTTAAAAAATGATTTAAATGTATGCAAATGTATAATGGCCGTCGAAATATTACGTTTTTTAAAATCTTTGCCAAATATTAACAACAGTTGTTGCATGATATAAACAGTGGCACGCCTTTAATTTTTTTCACAAAATTCTTGCAGATTTCTTTCGAAAAAATTATAAAAAAAAATGTTCAAATAAATTTATTTATTTTTTTGTTGAAATTGATTTATTATTTATAGAATTACTTTTTTTTGGTTTCCTATTGTATATATTTTTGAGACTTCATCATCATTACAAACATTTAATTATACATTCAAATAATTTACACCCACGTTAAAATTCTCAAGTGAATTCACTTTGTGTGGGGAAGCCGGTCTGCTTTTTTAAAAATTTCTACAACATTTTGAAACTTTCACGCAAAAAAAAAAAATAATTTGCAACTGTTTGGCTACCATTTGAAGAGATTCACGAAAAAAAAAACAAAAAAAAAATTAAAGACAAAAAGAACCAGAACTTGTTTTTATCATTTTATAGGAGTGAGCGCACACAAAAAATAAAAAACGAATAGAAAATTCTGAATATACGGACTTCTTACTGTAATTTTAATACCCTACACAACTGTTGGCGGATTCGTAAATTTCTGGAGTATATTGCACACTTAAAATGCAAAGAAAGTTTTTCAAGTAAAGAAACTTTTTGTATTGCGGATATAATAAGATTGTAATGATAAAAAAGAAAATATATTGCCATAGTATTGCTAAGTAAATCAAAATAATATACAGTGGACAGCATAAATTTAGGTACACAAACATAATTGGCCATTACAACCCTTCAGTACTACAACCTAATTTCTCACACTACTTACATTGTGTGTGTTAATTTTTTACATGTGGAGTGGCGGAACCTACAATTTAAAGTTGAATCCGAGCTGCAGATTGCTGAGAAACTTTTCATGGCAATTTTATTTAGTCTCAAAGCTTTTGCCAGATATCTGCTGAGAGTATATCGCAAAATGTGTCAATTTCACGTTGGAGCGACCACCAGAAGTTGGCCAATGATTGCGCAAAGCGAAATAATAATATTTTCATAAAACACAAATATTAGCCGACTTCTGGTAGTCGTACAAACGTGAAATTGACATATTTTGCGATAAACAATCAAGATCCATCAAAAACTTTGAAAATTTTTGAACTGAAAGTTCATTTGATAATATGACATATACGAGTATAAAAAATATAACACGACTGTTATACTATTTAAATAATAACAACGATAATTTTAGTCCGATTTGATCAAACAAAGTATCAATCTTTTCACAAGATAATGTACTTTCAGAATGTCACCACTTATTTCATATTTTTTAGTTAAAATTTGCCATTTAGAATGGCCAAACTTGAAAAAAATCTTATTTTCCAAGTTTACCCGATCAAAACTCATAACATGTGAGCTTGAACCATATGTTTATGTATACCATTTTAAAGGCTCATCTGTTCCCTTTTCAAAAAACTTTGGATTTCGAAAAGAGTTTAAAAAATATTTGGGTAACTAATAATTTTATGTGAAAACATCAAACAAAAGGTTCGAGAAATATAAAAAAAATATTTTTGAGTTCTACTCAACAAAAATCACAACCTACACTATTTCATTAGCTGGGTGTATTTTGACTGTAGTACTGGGTCATTAGTCATTAAAACCCTTCAGTCAAGATTACAAAATTATGTTGTGCGTTAATTTTATACCTGTTTGGCAAGACCTACAGTCCGATAAGGGATATTATGATATGAAGCCCGAACGACAGATTCTTGAGAAATTTTTTCACGGAAATTTCATTTGCTTGTAAAGATTTTGACAGAAATCTGATGATAGGAAGTGAACGAAGAAACAATTTTTCATATTTCATTTTGTTGCAGATGTCTGACCTATGGTTTGAACCGTGGTCTTATATCTAGTTTAGCAACGTACTACTTACTAGACTACGGCGACTACATATGTTATATGTAAAATACTCAAACGAGATTTAAAAACAAACAATTTTTGATATTTTCGATTGAACAAGCAACACCTAAATTTTTGTCTTTGGTTTACGACAACCTGACAATGAATATCGTATAGCAGTCGCCGTGGTCTAGTATGTAGTGTGTTGGCTTATTAGACGTGTGGCCTCGGTTCAAACCCCAGGTCAGGCATCTCCAACTGAACGAAAATATGAAAAATATTTCTTCGGCGATTTCCTGTCAGCAGATTTCTGGCAAAAACTGTGACGGTAAATAAAATTGCAATGAAAAGTTTCTGAAAAATCTGTCGTTCGGAATCGACTTTAAAGTGTAGGCCCCGCCACTCATGTATACAATTAACACACACAACATAAGTGGCAGTGAGAAACTAGGTCGTAATCCTGACTAAAGGGTTGTAATGACCAATTACGTATGTTACTGACCACAAAATCGATAATTTTGTTATGTATGGAACTGTCAAACACATCGTTGTGATGCTACACAATAGTAGTTCGATATATATAGTGTATCATATGTACGTATGTATATACGGATTAGGCCGATTAAATAGTTGTTGATGTTATATTTGACAATAGTGTAACTAAAATTCAGTCAGTCAGCCAGTCAGTCAGTAACACCGTAAGCTTTACAGTTTTTGTGTTTAATGTTCATAATAATGTTCATAAACATTATTTTTTTTTGTTGGATTGTTTGGTAGGTAGGTAGGTAACGCATTGAAATTGAAAAGAAAGAAAAAATATCGTATTTATTATGATAATAATAATGAATAAATAAATTGTCTTTAAATATCGGTGAACTTCCTACGCAAAACCACTCATATCTTATGTTTAAGCTCGTAAATAAATGCAACAACAACAACAAAAAATTATTATAAAACGAGTATCTTTTAACAACAAATCTCTACGTTCGCCCCAATGTACCATAAAGCATGGCAGCAGTTATTTTTTCTTCTTTTCTTGTTCTTTGAAAAGTACTCGCTTTGCCGTTTCATACGTTAAATACGTTTAAAGTCTGTAGAATGTTGAATGTAGTCGATATGGGATATTGTGATATAAAATTATGCTTTTCGCGTAAAGTGTGTATCAGCAGGCCGGATTATATCAACAAGAGCATAACCAGAGTAACAACTACAACAAAAACAACAACAATCACCATCACTACCACCACCACTACCAACCACAACTACCAACCACAACGGTTTAAAGGCGCAATAAATCTTTTAAGCGTGGGCAAGTCAACGTACGCCAAACGTCAACAATTTTTATAGGATTTGTTTTTATTGTTTTTGTTGCTTTTTTGTATCTTTTTCAGATTGTTTTTGTTTTTTTTTCTGTATTTTGTTCATCAGTTTCAGTTAGTTTTTCTATTCAATTCATGTAATTGTAGTTACGAGTACACGAATACAGTTTTTATTCGTTGCAATTGTTTGTGTGTGATTGTTTTTATTTATTTATTCTTGTTTCACTTTCAGATTCAATTTGAAAAATATTTTTTGATTTTATTTTTTTATATTTCTCGGTGATAAATCTGTGATTATAATTTATCTGATAAACATACATTTTATTTGGCTTATTGGACACCCTAAATTGTGAAGTAACATTAGACTGAAGACAATAAACTTTTTGCAATGATTGCACCAATTTAAACAGTATGTCTTACATTAAATGACAATTATTATGTTCGCAAGTGTAATTAGTTACAAGGTGATGTAAATACTTTCTTGGTATTTACACGTAGGGCATGACCACATGCACACTGATCTGTGGCAACTAGAAGCCAGTTCAGCATTAAATTTCATAGCAGAAAAGAGAAAGACTAGTGGTTCCGATTCAGTGTTGCAAAATTGAAATTTTTAAATGGTACTGAATGATAACTGAAAGAGTACTTTTTTGTATCAAATGGTACTTTGTAAAATATATTTCTTTGTGCTTAATACAGGCACGAAATGGAATAGAAATAAAAATGGTAATGGAACAGAGAAACTAAGGCTATATAAAGACTGATTCGGAACGTAATAGAACGTAAAAGCACCGTTTAATCAAATGTCAAAGGAACGTAACGGAATGTACATTTATTTTAGTAGATTAAGAGTCGCCGTGGTCTAGTAGGTAGTGTGTTGGCTTATTAGACGAAAAGCCAGGGTTCGAGCCCCAGGCCAGACATCAAATAAAATACAAAAAGTATTTTTTCGGCGACTTCCTCTCAGCAGATTTCTGGCAAAAACTCTGAGAGTAAATAAAATTGCCATGAAAAGTTTCTCAAAAATCTGTCGTTCGGAGTCGACTTTAAACTGTAGGTCCCACCACTCATGTATAAAATTAACACACACAACATAAGTGGTGTGAGAAACTAGGTCGTAATCCTGACTGAAGGGTTGTAATGACCAATTATGTATGTATGTAAGAGCAAATTAAATAGTTATATTATTACATTACGGTTCCGCAAGCGTTCTCATTGCTTTTCTTATTCTAAAAACGAACATACGTTGCGTGACCGTTAGGCTAACAGCGGCTTAAGGCAAGTTCTATCTTTAGCATTACATTTAACATGTTGCTAACCCGTTAATAGTTGAAAATATATAATACATACATACATAATTGGCCATTACAACCCTTCAGTCAGGATTACGTCCTAGCTTCTCACTTCTCACACCACTCATGTTGTGTGCGTTAATTTTATACGTGAGTGGCGGGACCTACAGTTTAACGTCGACTCCGAACGACAGAATTTTGAGAAACTTTTCATGGCAGTTTATTTTACTCTCAGAGTTTTTGCCAGAAATCTGCTGAGGGAAAGTCGCCGAAGAAATATTTTTTTTTCATATTTCATTTTTGATGTCTGACCTGGGATACGAACCCGGGCTTTACGAATAGTAAGAAAATATATAATATGTAATTCTAAAAAGTACTAAGTGTGTAGCAGGGATACCGTGGTACTTTTGAAATGAAAAAGTACTGAAAAAAGTACTAAAGTACTGAATTTTTCAACACTGTTTTGATTTCAGAGCGACAAATCTCAGCTATACTCCAAACGTATATTCAGGAGTCTCGGAAAAGTTATTTTCCTCAATATAACGCGGTGATAAATTATGTTTTTGTTTAATTTTAACGCACAATTGAATGCACAGTAAGACCCCGCTTAACGCGGAAGATACGTTCCAATAAGTTCCAGCGCTAAACGAAACAGCGTTATTACTGCGATTGCGACTTCGGGAAATACAGATGGAATCTTTATGCTGGACAGACTAACAAAAGAGCGTTGAAAAAGATACATAGTATATACCGTCGCTATATAGTGCACCGATTTTGGTTGGTGCATGGTCGTTTCATTTCCACGCATATACAAAAAGTATCAATACAGTGTGCGATTTAGGGGAATCCCAATACAACCGCGTAATACTGAAACTGCGTTAAGCGGACCAGCGGTAATCGGTGTCTTACTGTATGTACATAACTCTGGTAACGAATGTGCAATGGGACTTCAAAGGAACATTTTTTTTCAAAAGAAGTTTCTGTTTTTGTGAACATCATATCGTTATTCCTACAGTACGCCAGAAAGTTCCCATTATACGCAAACCAAAGCCTGCCATACGATAGTTCAAACGTTCAAAAACTTCAAGCCCATTGCAAAGTTTTGTAGGGGAATTTTATGAACTTCATTACCATACACTGCTGAAACAATATGATAATTGTATGCATTTTGGAAAATAGAATCACAGATAAAATAATTCCTTTTCTAAGATAAGAACTATTTGAATTTAGCCTTAACAAATTCAGACTGGACCATAAAATGTGTCTACGAATGATCATCAAGCAAATATTAATAAATAGGCTCAGTCAGTTATGATGACACACTAAATAATATTTTTTATTTGAGAACTTGAGACCGTCATGGGTATATATTGTCCCATCTATTCTATTATAAAGTCTCTCTATGTTAAACCAAGCAGCAGATGCATAACTTGGTGCTTTAATCAGCTCTTCGAAAGTTTGATGTACGCCGATGTTATGGGCACCTTATAACACCCTCATATGTTTGTTAAGCTTAAGACTCTGAAAAAAATCGCTTTAAAAAGGCAACCGAAATAAAATGTTAACAATAGCAAATTCAACAGCAAAATAATGCATATGTTCACATATGCACTTTTATTGAGTCAATATTCTGTTTATTGTGTACAATATTTTAAGTGTTCAGACATAATAATATACCCAGTTCAGCTGCTTATTCAATATTCAAAACAGCTGGTTGTTGCAACAAGATTGTTTTTATTTTGTTTTTTGCTTTGTTTTGCTTGTCGTTGTTGACATTTGAGTTGTCAAATATCAACAGAAAGTGCATTTTAAGTTTTACTCAATATTATAACAATTTGCGTATTTATTGCGCATTAATTATTTGAAACTTTATATGAAAAATTGAGTTCAATAAGGGCGTTTATTGCGATTTACGCAATAAAGGTGCATATCCGAACACCATTGAAAGAAGTAAATAAATTCTGCTATGCTGACAGTAGCATAGTCTATAAACCAATCAGTGTATTGGTATGGAAGTCGACTTCTATACCAAAATGGACTAAAAACGAAATGTTCAATTCCTGTATTAAATCTGTTCTCTTCTAGAGATGGGATCAATCAATGCTATCCAGATAGTCATGCGAAGGATGTAAATATATTTTGTCCAATAAGCACCTCAAATACCAAGCTGTGGCAATACTCACTCCAATGCCTAATCCACATCAGAGATCAGCAATGAGTATTCAAAAAGATGAGTACAATCAAATCATAATTTTTGATACTTATAAGCATTCATACTTATTCTAATATTATACTCATACTACTCATATTCAAAGTTTGAAGTACTCATCGTACTCATACTTAACAATACGCATGACGTAGTTGATTTCGACTCTCCATAACTCAACATTTACAAAAATCACAAAATAAGTATGATTCGCGTATGAACACTACAATACTCACTAGAAGGTTGTGTGTTTGCTTTACTTGCTTTTTTTGTAAATGCAACAACAACTAAGACTTTAAATTTTGATGAATGATTCGAGTCACTCGAATCATTTATGAGTACATACTTTTCTAAATTTATGAATCTAAATGAGTAGGCTCATGAATCAAACATATTCCGAATGGTATGAGTTTGATGTCAACGTAGTACTGATACTCATTGCAACCTGGACTTATAAACCAATGTTGTAGTGAGTACGAATGAATCAGCGTAGTTAAATTTCAGTATTGTTGACTCACTTATATTCAAAATTTTATGAGTACTTATGAGTAGCGGTAAAACGATTCATTACTGATCTCTGATCCACATACCTGACGATATAACAAGAAATCCTATAGACTGGATTTTAAAGTGAAAATGCTTAAAGTTGCTACTACATTGCGTTCTTGGAGGCGACAAATTTAACCTTAAATCTACCAAATAGGTTGCAAAAGGAAGTAACATTTAAAATTTCAATTCCAATGCTTTATAAATCCCAATAAGCTCTCCTGTTTAATTTTTATTAACCATTTTTTTGTTAGAATTACAATTAAAACAATCAATTTGCCAAAAAAAAAATTGTTTGAGACGGTATATTAAGTTTTAATTTTAATTTACAGTCTCTTGTTTCTTAATTTGGCATGATTTTAATTTTAATTAAAATTAAATTTATTTAATTTAATTTCTTTTGTTCTGTATACTCAATTCAATTTCATAAAAATAAAAACAACAAAAGAAAACAATTGTTTTAATTGTTCATTTTCAAGTTAACATCAGCGATAATAGTTGTTAACCGAATAACTTATTTTTTCGTTTTTTTTTGTTTTTTTTTATTTTAAACAAAAGATGAAGAAAAAAAAACAATTAAAATGAAATTTTCAACTTTCACTACGCAATGTTTATGAACAATTAAAATCATTTTTTTCTTTCTGTTTGTTTTAAGTGGATCATCGTCTTCTACCCACTTGCCCGCATATTTGTGCGTTCATTTAAATAATTTCAATTATTTACGTTTATTTTTTTAATCTCTGTTTACAACACACAAAAATTTCACAGTTCTTTATTGTTATGTCTGTCCGTCTGTCATGTTTGTTTTTTCTTTTGCATTTCACAAAATTTTGCTATCAGATCTGAGATCACTTATGAGATCTTATGGCAACTGAATAAAATAAGGATTTAAAAAAATTAGCGATAAGAAATATAATCAACCAGCAGCAGTTAATATAATAAAATTGCGATAATAATTGAAGAATTATAAAAAATGGAAAAGACATGAAATCCAAAAAAGTAATGCCAAAAAATATGTTCACAATTAAAATAGTTCAACATGTGATAAAATAAATAAAAAATGAATAAAATTTAAAACGAGTGCCTAATCATTTATGTCACCCTTGTACGAGTATACTCCACTTATAATATTTGCATATTAATTTTGCCATATGTTCTACCGTACATGACCCATTTACTGAATGCGATAATTACATCATCTACTTTAACTGCAATGTGGAAATGTGCCAAGATAATACCTGTGCCTAAAGAGAATAGCATCTACCGCCCAATCGCAATATTGTCATACTTATCGAAAATTTTCGAGAAATTAATTTATAAGCAGATGACCCAATACTTGGCAATGGCGTGCTTTCAGAGAGGCAGTCTGGTTTCCGACCTAATCACAGCTGCATTTCTGCGCTCATTGTAGTTTCAGAGGAGTTGCTACTAAGGGCGACATCATTTTTGATTTTACTCAATCATTCTAAGGCATTTGACACCGTTAATCATACTATTGTTTGCCGAATACAGCTGTTATGCTAATCTCGTCGTATTTATGGGATAAAAGTCAATTTGTGTATCATGATTGTAACAAATCAAACAATTTTTTTAATATCTAAAGGTGTACCACAGGGCTCGATTCTTGGTCCACTTTTATATTAAATTTATTCTAATGATCTGCCATCTAAGTTGAAGTCCTGCAATGTACAAATGTATGAAGATGATGTTCAGCTATACATTAGTTCTTTGCCCTCTGATATTACAAACAGTATGGAAAAAATAAATTATCACCTGCATAATGTGTTTCATTGGGCGTCGATTAATGGTCTTTGCACCAATCCGAGTAAATAGAAACTCTACAGTACAACTTACACCATTACGGATTAATAATACTACTATTGAGACAGTACTTAACGTTACGAATCTAGGCGTTATCTTTAACAAAAGCCTTTACTGGTCCAACCATGTAAATGCTATTTGCGATAAAACGGTTATCATGTTGCGAAGTTTTTGGTTAACGCAATATTTTACTCCGTTTAATATTCGTATGCTGCTCGCAAAAACATATCTCAATCCCACTTTACTGTACGGATGTGAACTATTTTCTAGTTGTGACTCAGTAAGTAGGAACAAACTCAAAATCAGGCTGACTTCGAAAATGTTAATTGCTTTGTGTTTGAACAAGATATAGTGTTTCATAAAGCCGCTGTACAAAATGTTTACAATGTATACAATTTCAAAACGTCGTCAATGTGTATTTTTAACGCAGTCAAAATGCAATCAGGCATCAGATTTATAGTTGATGCATTGTTGGGTATCTTTGCATATGTACATAATTTGTATATACCGTAGTAGAACTGCATACAATCTTTGTATTGATACATTTTGAAAGTCAGCCTCACTTATAACAATATTGCTAGATATGTTTATGGTCGTACAAGGTACAGTAGAATATCTGAGTTCTCATATAAAATCTATAAGACATCTTTTGAGAATTTTGTTGCCGCACTCTGATATGGTTAGAGGACGTGTACTTGCCAATTAAGACAAGTACAGTACCCGGAGGTCGAATTGGCCCATTGTACAAAATTTTCACTCAGCACTCTGATATACTCACATAAAATCATCTATATTAGGAAACCCCATTATTTGTTCAATAGATTAGTTTGCTAGTTTTTCCAATAGAGGCTTGAAACTTAATAGCGTTAGATGCCATAAACAAATATCTGTGAGACACTTTTACGCCAATGCAATTCGTCTCTGGAATGAACTCCTGAACAACATACAGTTATTAAGCAATGCTAAGCATTTTAAGACTGCAATAATAACATTTTTGATTGAACAATAACGAACAAATATAATTAATTAATCATGTTTTTTGGATGTCCAGCGTTACGTTTACTCACTGCAGGCTTTCGTTATCAACTGAAGTTGTTGAAAAAGAGCGAAATTTGGCCAAACATAAAAGAATTATATGTTAAAGAGTAAATGAGCTTCGTCAATTCGACGAACAGTAACCATTCAGGGTTAAATTGTTCGTCGATTCAACGAAGAGTAATCTTAATGTACAAAAATGAAGAGTAACCGTCCAGGGTTAAATAAGATGATATCTTGTTGTACTGTATCTATGCCTGAATAAATAATTAAAATAAAATATTACAGTAATCCCTCGAATTAAGTCGCAGTTGGTGCCAAATGTTAACCGTAAATCGAAGCTATACTGTATATACTGTATACACTTAACCATTATTAGTATTTAACACCTATGCATGCGTACAATTTGATGATGCATTGAATAGAAAATAGATCAACAAAACTTTGCTTACCTTATTGACTATGGAGTGTTGGATCTGAAAAATAAAAAGAAAAATATGCTATTAAAACATAAACTCTTAAGACACAATCCCACAAACAATTTAAAATTGTAAATTATGAATGAATTTATTTTAAAATTTTTTAAAATTTTTTAAAATTAAAAATTTTCATTTCAAAAGTATGTTTCACTTGTTAAGCTTCGTAAATATTTTTCCAATAAAAAATATGTATTTCGTTGGGTTTTTGAAAATAGTTCTGGGCTATATTACCACAAACAAAATGTATGATATTTGGATTGATAACGTTTTGCCAAGTATACCTTCCTTGTTAATCTTTTAGGCTTTCTTAGTCTCTAAGGCATTTACATTTATACCAGAGATCGAACGAAATCATAATCGAAAAATAAAATATGGACGCATGAAACTTCCCAGACAAGCTCTCTCATTTTCTGTCAGATCTTCCAGAATGTTTTATATCAGTGTTCAGTATTACTTTTCTTTCAACGAAGCTTTCCATTGATTCGCCAATGATCTATTTCATACATTTCTGTCGTCTGTAATCCACTTTTGATCGCCTATAATCATTCGCCTCAGATTTCATTCCGTTTTAGCAGTGAATCGAAAATGAAAATTCTATTTAAAAAATTTTAACTGCTCATGTGGCATCCAAACAAACATTGGGTTTCCTCACTTATTAAGCTTTTTTAAATGGTAGATTGCTGCTTAGTTACCTAGTGATGTTGCATATACGTCAGCGTTTTTAATGTTTTCCGTAATTTCATCAACCATTTTCACTCTTTCAATCATTTCGATAGGATTACGTCCACCCATGTTGTGTGCATTAATAAATAACTTTCTTTCTTCTTCAATATGACAAAAAGCTGAGATTTGAACTCTCGGGTTCTCGCCTAATAAGCCTTACAGGCGAGTGCTCGTGCATTCAAAACCTCAGCATTTGAACAAAATGGAAAATGAAAAATATTTCTTTTCGACGACTTCTGTTCAGCAGTCTTCTGGTAAAAACTATGAGAGTAAATAAAAACTGCCATGAAAAGCTTTCTAAATTTGGTTTTCAGAATTAACGTTAAACCCTAGGTTTTATATAAGGCCCTACATTGTTTAAAATTAAATCTGCACTGTAGTTATTCAGTTATCAAAATCTGAAAGACTTCATATTGTAAGGAGACACTCCCTGAGTCCACTCTTATACTACGTTCAGACATGTACTTTTATTGAATTAATATTCGATTTATTGATAACAATATTTTTAGTGTTCAGACACAAAATTTATTTGACAGCTGGTAAACAAAACTGCTGATTGCTTCAACAACATTGCTTTTAATTTAATCGCGAAAATTAGTGTCAAAAAAATTTGAGAAAAAATGGAAAACAATTTAACATTGGAAAAGGTCTTACTGATGATTAACCGAAACGCCGAGCTGTTGCGGTTAGTAGGGAATATTTCTGACTCCAAAGTGGCTTCTCTAAGAAGGATGAGAAAGAAAAATTTTATAATACTGCATAGCTTTTTTTGTTTGTGGTTTTTTGTTTTTTATTTGAGTTGTCAAATATCAATAGAAAGTGTTCGGAAAATAGTAATATGCTCGCTGAACATACTTATGACAGTGCTGTATTTGAAGTTTTACTCAATATTATAACAATTTATGAATTTATTGAGCAATAATTAATTAACATTTTATATGAAATATTGATATCAATAATGACGTTTATTGCGATTTTCTCAATATACGTGCATGTCTGAACATAGTATTAAGATGGCAATCGACAATATTGTTGTTTGGAGGTAGTTTTCTTGTTATGGTTATAAGTCACAATATTATGTACAAGGCGTTTAGATAGCAACGGATTATGTTGTAATACTTCGACATATAATCCTTCAATGCGAACAAAAACCTACTACTTCGATGCATGTAACAGCAAGACACATACAATAATTAACCATTACAACCCTTTAGTCAGGATTACGACCTATTTTCTCACTAGTCGACTCCGAATGACAGATTTTTTGATAAACTTTTCATGGCAATTTTATTTACTCTCAGAACTTTTGCCAGAAATCTGCTGAGAGGAAGTCACCGAAGAAATATATTTTGTATTTTGTTTTGATGTCTGGCCTGAAGCTCGAACCCTGGCTTTACGTCTAATAAGCCAACGCACTACCTACTAGACCACGGCGACTTATTTTGTGATATGTATTAGAAATATCATCAACAAATTTCACGTTTCGCTTATTTTCTCATCAATTCCCAAAGATCCTCATTCTTGTATTTATTATTTTTCCCACATCACTGTATCTGATCCCCTGTTATGTTTCCTGATAATAAATTTCTTCAAATTTAATATTTAAAACAATATTTCTAGTGGTCATAGTCTTTAGAATAGAGAAAGGGATAATAATTGAAAAAAATTAAATAAATTCCCACACATTAAAAATCGTGTTGGAATAGTGTGACAGCCACATAAAACGCTAATATTTGTCATCGGACCATCGAATACAATTTAGAAAATTATCTCCACGCTACTGTATTAAACACAAGAACAATTTCACAATTTAAATGTCTTCCTGTTATCCTCACCCACAAAAAAACACAAATATTTCCAATACAAAAAGAATGGAGAAATTAGGCCAACTAAACGGTATTGTGACAATTAACTTGCACCTTTGGAAACTTACCAGAAGAACTACAAATTTCAACGAGACTAGTTGATGCCCGTCCCAGGGATACGGGGGGAAAAAATAAAACATTACTGTCACCTTTTAATGGCCATTAGGTGGCACTGATTTTACGGTGACATACATTTCAAATATTTTACATGGAAGAACGAGAGACAACATCAATTATAATTAGAGCATTTATGTTGTTGCTGTTGTTATTGTTGTTGTTATTGTTGCGGTTGCTATAAACGGATTTGCATTTAAAGTTAATCTTAAGGAAATTGTAACATTTTCTTTATTCATGCCACTCTTCAAACAATTTGTCTACCTATTAAACATTAAATTCACATCTAAAAATGATGCAAAACATAAGAAGGAGAAAATATATGTACATGAGGAGGAGAATAAAGCGTAACATTAAATCCATGAAGTTGCAATAGGAAATTATTGTCTTGCATCCACAAATACATTACAATGAAGTGGTTTTTACAATGATGGCTACTGCCATGTGGCAGAGGTGTAAAAGAATTTTTTGTTTAACAATTCGTTCCTGAGTCCACTATAATGGACTAATTTAATGCTGAGCACTGTTTGTAAATTCTCTTAAATGGCAATATATTGTACAATATAGAACAGTTGTGATTTGAGGCTTATTCGCATGCACATGCGATTTAAGAAAACCCATAAAAAAATATGTAACGAGGTCAGATTACATGATCTCGATGCCGTTATTTCACTCGTACAGAATATCCCATATGGTAGGAGCTGTGTGACATACAGTATCGTGCTGTTGTTCTGGTTGCAGTCAAAAGGAACGACGTATTATGTTGAATATTCTGGCCAACGTCGTTATAAGAGAAATATGGACTGCTAACGCCGACAGCTTAATATCCACACCAAACAGTTAGCCAATTCACACGACTTTGTATCGTGTATGTTGTATTGAATACACTTTTTGTTTGTGAACGGTCAATGCTATGTTGTATTGTGTATTTCGTATTAACATAACGTAAAAACAATAAGAAGAAGAAGACCAGTATCCATAATGTCATTTTTAAGCAACAAAATGAAAAATTTTGCGGAAAAAAGTTAATTAATTAATTATCTGTGCGAACAATTATAATTTTGAAATGTTAATTGTTGACTCAAGTTATATAGAAAATATTTTGTATTTTTATTCTTCTTCTTAATTGCTGGTATTTATATAAACTGATAGCACGAAACCAATACAACTTCCAAAAACATATGAAAAAAATGTGTTTTAGTGCATCGGATTTTTATATGAAAATTATCAACAATAAGTATACACTGTTGCACATGTATTCGTCCAACAATACAATGAATACAACGATACAAGGGCTTGTGTGAATTGACCCCAGTTATCTTTTCGGGATGTATTAAACGTTCTTCGATCTTATATAGGTTGGTATCGTCCGAAATTCGAAAATTTTGTTTGTTCACGTACTCAATCATCAGCCTCATTGCTTTAAAGTCCATTCAGCGAACTCACATCGTTGTCTATGGTTGTTTGTCTTAGGTTTCAGGATTAGTTTAGCAGATTTTGCAGGCCTCAGTCATGATGCTAACTTCGCAAAGTTGCGGTGTGCGAAAGATTGAGTTCAGAGCCACGCGAAACCCGCTGTCTCGGATTATCCTGCACACTTTCACGGACAGCGACGATATTATCAGCAGATGTTGTGTTTTGTAAACGTATGGGAGTAGAGCGATCATTTACTGAATCAGTGAACTGGAATTTATCCACCATATTGCGAATTGTACTGTCGATGGAACGATCATAGTCATTGCGAAATGGACAAAGAGTGAGGTACGTTGTCCGAACAAAACACCCGCTTCTATAAATCAATTTTATAATTTTTACGAATTATTGAATGCCACCATACATCCGTCCTTGGTGGTTTAACAAAACAGACTGAATAAGTGGCAACTAATTTGACAGTTCAACGGTAACAGTTCGGAAGTCCCTTTTGGAGGACTCAATAGAATATAATAATACATACTAAAAGAAATCATTCCTTCAAATATACGTATTCTCTGGTATTTTTCTTTGTGTTGTTTTTATGCCCTGTACATTTAAATTTTCTTTTTTTCTATTTTTCTAATTTTTTCTTGTCTAACTTTACAATGTTAGCTTTAACCAAAGGCCACAAAATGATAATGTGTATGTATGTAGTTTTAATGTTAAAATGTGTTTAACAAATAAATGTTGACTGTCTGCTGCGGTTGTAGCTGTGTTGCATGTTGTTTCATTTCGTTTGTTGCTCCATTTGTACCCAGTTGCACAAATATATTTTTTATTTGTATTTCTTCTATTTGTTGTTGTATTTTTTTGTTTGTTTATTATTATTTCTCTTATTGTCGTTATTGTAATTGTTACATGAAGAAAGAATAAAACAAAGAAAAAAAAACGAACCAAAAACAAAGAATTATAGTTCACTACCGTTTTTCCATTTGTTCATTTGTTTGTTTGTTTGTTTGTTCGTTTGTTTATCCTTTGCTAAACATGCTGTCACAAGGAGAGGTCAATTCTCTGTTCTACAATATATTCGCCCGTAATATACGATATTTTTCATACGAAAACTGTTTGAAACGGAACGAATAAATTCGGTTTGTTGGTGGGTTTTCTTTTTTGATTTAATTTTTATTTTTTTTTTTGTTTTATTTAAGTGTTTTTTTTATTTAGAAAAAATTGAAATAAAAAAATAAATTTATTTTACTGCAGGCACCATCATCATTATAATTGAGTGTGGGTTTGGCTCTTTTTTTTGAGTTTTCTTTAGAAAATTTTGTTTTATGAAAAATTTAAATCTAGAAGTGCCCTACATATCTTTGTAATACATATCAGAGGTCAGCCATGAATAGTTTTTTCGCTACTCATTAGTACCCATGACATTTTGAGTATGAGTGAGTCAACAGTATTGAAATTTAACTTCTCTGATTCATTCGTACTCAGTACAACATTGATTTATAAGTACAGGTGGCAATAAGTATGAGTACAACTTTGACATCAAACTCATACCATTCGAAATATGTTTGATTCATAAGCCTACTCATTCAGATTCATAAATTTAGAAATATACTTATAATACTCATAAATGATTCGAATGAAATGTGATTCGAATCATTCATCAAAATTTAAAGTCTTAGTTGTTGTTGCATTTACAAAAAAAGAAGAAAGAAAAAGGCAAAGACAGCAAGCAAAGCAAACATACAACCTTCTAGTGAGTATTGTAGTGTTCGTACGCGAATCATACTTATTTTCTGATTCTTGTAAATGTTGAGTCATTGACAGTCGAAATCAACAACACCATACGTATTGTTAAGTATGAGTACGATGAGTACTTCAAACTTTGAATATGAGTAGAGGTTCCATGATATTAAAATAATTATTGAATAAGAAATTACGAGTATGATTCGAATCTACTCATCTTTTTAAATACTCATTGCTGATCTCTGATACATACATCTCTGATACATACATGTATGTAGCATTATTATTAAAACAAAAATTAAAAAAATCAGCGGATTTCATATAAAATAATTGCAAAAAAGTATCTGAAGAGATTTACTTCTTTAGACTACAGATTGTCAAAATGAGCATGAACGTATGTTTACTTTGACAGTTAATAACGGCTATCTAGTTTAAGCTACATCTGTCAAGTTTATTCAGTCTGTCATTTATTCCGTCTATTTTGCCAAATCACCATGGACGAGTGTAGCATTTAACAACATGTGCCAATAATAAAATTGATTTATCATAATGAGACTCATGTCCTCACTTATCTTCATCGAAAAATAATCTTCAATGTTGAGGCCTATATATAGATCAACGGGTGTGTAAAAAAATTAAATTATCGATTATGGGATGATACATGATACATATGAGATCCAAAAGCGTCCAATGCAGCCCGAAACAGTCATAGTTTGGTGCGGATCTTTGACTGAAGGCGTCAATGGTCCATAGAGAACGACGTTAACCAGACGTCACTGTCAACAGCGAGTACTATAGGTCGATTATTAACAACTTCTTCTGGCCTGAATGAAATGATCTGAACACAAACGACGTGAGGTTTCAATAAGAAGGTGCAACATGCCATATTGAGCGATTTGAAGGCGTGATCATCTCAAATGTGAGTGAAGTGTGCTGGCCAACAAAATCGTGCAATTTTACCTAATTAGATTTTTTCCTGTGGGGTTTCCTTAAGTCGCAGATATATTCGAGTAAGCCACAAACCCCAGCAGTGCTCAAAGGCAGCATATATTATCAAGTTGATAATACTCAGATTGATTTATGCGCCAGAGTTATGGAAAATTTGGCTATTCAGATGCACTGCACACAGAGAAGCCGTTGCGGACATTTAAACGATTTTATATTTCACACTTAATCATGAAACCTTTGGTCACAATGAGATAAATATAGCATTCAATATACAAATATAGAAAGGTACTGAAGGGAAAGAGGCCATGAAATGGAGAGATCCAAAGGAAATTATAATCTAAAGGAGCAAGGAACGGGCAAAGTAATGTTTTCTAATAAAGTGAAGCTTAAAATGTTATCTTTAAAACAAGCTATAATGTTGAGTACAACAACTACAAATTTTCCGAGTTATTATATTTTACTGCCATAAGCAGACAATTTGCAATCGAACATATCCGATTCGTACATTTAGTATATTCATGAATTTTTGTAAACTGTATTCAATAAGGAAACATTTTTAGTGTTTATGGAAAATAAATTGAAAATTCTTACATAAAAAATCATTCCTTCCTTTTAGTAGTATTTTCAAATACAGCATTGAAGGGAAGGAGATTTCCTTGATTTAAGAGGAGCAATACGAATGGACTCGCCGTAGTCAAGTAGGTAGTGTGTCGGCTTATTAGACGCAATGCCACGGTTTAAACTCCAGGTCAGACATCAAAACGAAATACAAAAAGTATTTCTTCGGCGAATTCGCCTCAGCAGATTTCTGGAAAAAACTCTGAGAGTAAATAAAATTGCAATGAAAAGTTTCTCAAAAATATGTCGTTCTGTGTCGACTTTAAACTGTAGGTCCCGCCGCATAAAATTAACATACACAACATGAGTGGTGTGAGAAGCTAGGTCGTAATCCTGCCTGAAGGGTTGTAATGGCCAATTATGTATGTGTGTATGTATGGGAAAAAAATTTAAAATTCTGAGATAAAAAATCATTCACTTCTTTTGTGGTATTTTCAAATACCGCATTGAAGGGGCAGATTTCTTTCAATTAAGCGAATCAATGTGAATGGATTTAATGGTCTACTAAGTCAAGGCTTCCGAAATTCCTTTTTTTAAAAACGGAAGATTTATTTAACGTCCTAACAAAAGGTGTAAAGCAAAATAGCAGCATAATGTTGTGTCCATAGATTTATTCAAATTGGATGATTGAAGTTATTTTTTTGTTGTTTAGAATACGAAATTAAACTTAATGTAGGTAACTACTTGGCTTTTGTGTATTCAACAAGAAGTAGTAATGGTTAGCAATTTGTTATACATTTTTCTACGAGTAATTCATGATTTTTCTTTTCTAAAATAAAAATGGCGGGAAAAAAAGAACTTGTCTTGATTGTTCACCTCAAATATTTATTGTCGAAGACATTATTTGGCAACATATGCCTTTCTGAATAGACAGTATTGTTGGCAACATAAAGCTGTTGGCCAAAAACTAATAACAGTTATTAGATACAGAAGTTGTTAAGCAAATAGTGACTTGTTAAGCACTTTATTTGTATTGTTCAACAGCAACAACAGCAATCAATCAACATGGTCTTGAACAAATACGTTTCTAATAAATGATATAGTGTGAGTGTGTGTGTGTGTGTTGTGTGCGATTGGATTTGGCAATAATTCCAATTATTTTTTGCAATACAAAAATAAAAAAAATTTAAATTTTATTCGGTCATAATGCCTTCAATTTAAGGTTGTATTGACCTTCATGATATTTGTCTTCGGTTGTGTCTGTGTGTTGTTTTTTCTTTCATTCAAGTATTATTCGAACATGCGGTTCCAACAACAACAGCAATTGGAAACTTTCGTTGCATTGTTGAAAGTAAAATAAATGAAATGAATTGAATTCAATTGCTGTTGTTGTTGTTGTTGTTATAGTTTGTGATTTAATAATAATTTTGTTGTGTTGAGTTAAAAATGCATTTACTCGCATTATGATTGCAATTGTTTAACAGAAAAACTTCAAATTATTGCTTAAAACGTTATGATTTTTATTTTATTCTGCAGTTTTTTTCTTTATTTTGTTGAATTTTTATTTACTTTTGCATGTTGCATGCAACCCGATTGCAGCACTTTCTGTGTGTAATTGTGTATGTACATAGTACGTACATACATACCACGTAGTAAATGTTGATTTATTCTTTTATTTCTTCTTCTTTTTTTGTTTGTTTTTTTGTTTCTTTTCGATATAGTTTAAGTGCAAGAAAAATTACTTGAATTTTATTGTTTTGCTGCTGCTGCTTCAATTATGTCACAATATGGTTGAAATTGAAACTTTTTGAAAACAAAAAACAACAACAAAAAGAAAAACAAAACCAAAATTGCAAAGATAAATACAAAGAATCAATAATTAAAAGTTTATTCTTCTTTACTTTGTAACAGTTTGCTGAAGTTTTCTTAAAATAAACAAACAAAACAAAATGACTGAAAAGACTTTTTCAATTAATAATTTTAAACAAATTAATAAAAAAAAACAAATACAATAAGTTATTCTACACAAGCTTATGATATACCATCCCCTTCTGTTAGTATGATGGCAGTGGGGACAAATACCCCAGAAAGAATTCTAAAGTCTTTTCAACAGAATCTAGAACAACAATTTATTTTTAATGGATTGCGACAAACTTTGCTTTTCTGCAATGCTTCGGACATGATTTGAAGAAATTTATTAATTTTACGGTCATTATTACAACTTCCCGTTAAAGTTAGGTTGAGTTAAGGCAACTTTAGCTAAAGTGAACTTTAAAGTCATCTTTAAATGCTTTTTGTTTACATTTGAAGTTGCCATATTGAAAATAATATATACATACATAACACGGCAAGTTCAAAGACAAAGTTAGCTTTAAAATTTAAAGGTAGGATGATCTTGCCTTTAGCTTAACGCTCACTTTAATCTTATTGTGTACTCATAATAATGAAAATCAAGTTATTTGCCCGTTAAAATCCTGCATTTAGTTAACGGCAAGTTGTAATAATGACCCTACATATCGTATTGTAGATTGTTATATACACTTTATAGAATAGACGAAAAAAATATTTTTGACAATTGTGTCATAAGAGTGGAGAACCTCCTTTTTAAGCGAACCACACAAACATCTTGGGGCATTATTTACTACGATGCCTAAAAGATATATCAAACATAACTAATATTTGGATTATGTTTGAAATTCCTATATTGCTGACTTTAAAGTCTGACTTTAATTGTTTGTATCACGGAACGAAAAATGAAATGAAAATAAATGAACCAAAGTGCTGTGGCAATCTGCAATGAACTTTCTTCAGAAAAAGTAGCTTGGAGAAATATAGGGGAGACTGAGTGTAGTAATGACCACCATTATACCTCCGAATTCATCTTCTTCTTTAACTAAGTGTAACAAATTAGAATCACTGGTAGCGAGTGTAAGTTCCGTACAGGTTACTTCATTTTATATAAGTTAACATCGATTAAAACAAGATATGATTGATTTTTTAAATTTTATTTTATAAGAAATCTTGTAATTTAGGAAATAACATAAAATAAATAGGACAGAATTCATTAAAAACATAAAAAAGTATAATTTCATCAACTCCTCATATAAAATAACATCAAAAAAGTCTCCGTACAGTTAATTTTTTTACGTAAAAAATCCTTCCTTAATTCTATCTTAAACTCTAATATATTGTTGGTCCTCCTTTATTGGCAATTACAGCATTTAATCTGCTTTTCATGGAATGGACAAGTTTAGTTGTGGTCGTAGGGTCCATTTCTTCCCATTCCTCCTTGATAACAGCTTTAAGTTGATCTTTATTTGTTATATTGTGCTGACGGATCTTTTTTCCGAGTGGTCCCATAAATGCTCAATCGGATTGAAATCTGGTAACTGCGCAGGGTGATTTAATTGCTTTGGGACATTATAGATGAGCCATTCTTTTACTACTCCACAGGTGTGTTTGGGGCGTTGTCTTGCTGGAAGCAATGCAAATGTTCCAAACCCAATTTTTCTCCGCTTTCTTTTACATTTTCTTTTAAAATATTTAGATATGCAAATTTATCCATCCTATTTTCAATAAAAACGAGATTGACCACACCAGAAGAAGCCATATATCCCCATACCATTACGTTACCTCCACCATGCTTTACTGTTGGGGTCAAATTCTTTGGGTCCATTTCAGTATTTGGTTTTGTCCATATCATTCTTCAAAAATATTAAATTTACTCTCATCGCTCGATCTCATAACTCGATCCCAAAAGAAAAAATCTTTATCAATATGTTCAATGGCGTAATCATGTCTCTTTTTCATATTGACTTTTCGAATCATTTCTTTTAAGTACATTTCTTACTGTCCGAGGGTTTACAGTTATTCTAGCACTAGCTTTTATGTTTCCTGCAGTAACAGGAGCACTTATCTTGGGATAATTTCTCACGGTTCGTATAATCCTCCTCTCCAGGTGTTGGTCTATTTTCCTTGAGCGGCTTGTTCTTGGTTTGTTTGCCATTGTTCCTGTTTTATTAAATTGTTGAATGATGTACTGAATAGATGAACGTGGTCTTTTGACAATTTTGCTTATTTCGGATAGACTTTTTCCAGAACTTTTTAGGTCAATTATAATTTTTTTAGTATCTATTGAAATTTGCTTATTTCTATACTCCATATTCTTCTTTAAGTTTATTTTATTAACACTTTATTTTGGGGAAAACACTTTTATGTGGTAATGAATGTTTTTTAGCCAATAAAAAGATCTTGAAACACGGTTATAATACAAAAACAAATATTGTACGGAGACTTTTTTGATGTAAAAATATAATGTTGCCATGTAAAGGCCATTATTACATTATCATACATGCAAAATGACCCATAATGTTGCCTCATTGTATTTCATTGTTATCCTAAGAGTAAATTAAAAAGATCACTTAACAGAGATTTTAGTTTTAATGGTAAAAATTTTAACTCAACCAAAAACAAACCATCTGTACGAAGACTTAATTGATTCAGGGTAGGTAATGTGTTGACTTATTAGACGTGAGGCCACGGTTCAAACCCCAGGTCAAACACCTTCAACATAACGAAATATCAAAAATATTTCTTAGGCAGTTGCCAAGCAGATTTCTGGAATTTATATAAAGTTGGCATGAAAAAGTTTCTGAAAAATCCGTCGTTGAGATCGACGTTAAACTGTAGGTCTCGCCACTAATGTATAAAATTACCACACACAACAGAAGTGGTGTTAGAAGCTAGGTTTTATTCCTAAATGAAGGGTTGTAATGACCAATTATGTATGTATGCATGATAGCAGAAACCATTATATATATGTATAAACCATTTATATTAATCTGCCTAGAGTTTATTAAAATATTACGTGTCCTCTTTATATTATCATTAGTAATAAAATATGACCAGGTTTATTTCTCTTATTTGAGATTTTATTTCAAAACCAACATTATTTTGCATTAATTTATCGAAAACTTTATAATTTGAATAAAAGTTGTGAATTGGTTTTTTGTTTTAGTAAACGTTCTGCCACTAACATTAAATTTCCCTCCCCAATAAGTATGTTTTCGTTGGAATACATTTAATAACCGGATCGTGTGCATTTGCATTTTGTTGGTAGATTATGTTTCTCGGCAACAAAAAAAAAACTAAAAAAATTTAAATTTTTTTCTTCATTTTTAAATGTTTAACATAATATTTGTACTTTTTTTAAAATTTTTTTTTTCTTTTTTTGTTTTGTTTTGTTTTTCTTTTTGTAAGTTTTCCAACAAATATGGCCTTGTTACTCAAAACCTCATTTTTTCGCAGTTTATACTCGTATGTGTATTGCAGTTGCTGTTGCTGCTGTTATCGTTTTTTAAGTATTTGTAGTACTTTGCAATACATATACGATATTTAGTTGAAATACAAAAAAAAACAATAATAAATAGTAAACAACTACTACAATAACAACGAAACATTAAATATAATAAAAAAGAAAAAATTTTGGTTTTGAAATTTTTTTTCTTTTTTTTAGGAGGGGGTAGGAAACACATCTCTTGTTGAATTCACATGCATGGTTTATTACATGAAGATATACAAGTAAAATCTGAAAACAAATATACAACGATGGGTATAATTATAGATACAATTCATTAGGATAAGCAAAAGGTATAGTAATTTTAATTTCCATGTTCACAAACTATCACTACCAGGCGCCAGAGATCAGAAATGAATGTTTTTTTCGCTACTCATAAGTACTCATAAAATAACAATAACAACAGTATTGAAATTCAACTACTCTGAAACATTTGTACTCACTACAACATTGATTTATAAGTACAGGTTGCAATAGGTATGAGTGCAATGTTGACATCAAACTCATACCATTCGAAATATGTTTGATTCATAAGCTAACTCATTCAGATTCATAAATTTAGAAATATACTTATAATACTCATAAATGATTCGAGTGACTCAAATCATTCATCAAAATTTAAAGTCTTAGTTGTTGTTGCATTTACAAAAAAAGAAGAAAGAAAAAGACAAAGCAGTAAGCAAAGCAAACACACAACCTTCTAGTGAGTATTGTAGTGTTCGTACGAGAATCACACTTATTTTGTGATTCGTGTAAATGGTGAGTAAAGGAGAGTCGAAATCCACAACATCATACGTGTTGTTAAGTATGAGTACGATGAGTACTTTAAACTTTGAATATGAGTAGTATGAATATGATATTAAAATAAGTATGAATGGCGTATAAGTATTAGAAATTATGAGTATGATTGCAATCTACTCATCTTTTTGAATAGTCATCGTTGATCTCTGGTAGGCACATAGATTAGTTTGCAAATAAATACTTAGATACATACTAAATTCGTTATAAAAACAAAATCTATGAAATGCAGTTTGTTGTTGTTTGTAAAACATGCTCATAAATAAGTGCCCTTAAATGTATAATACACTGAATAGTTTATGTTCGCATAATTATTTTTTAAGACCATAAAAGCACTGTTATTTACACGCTAAATGTTATACAATGAGAACAACAACAATAATATAAATAAATTTTATTTTCAATAGAACAACCCTTTTAATGTCAAATTTTTTGTTATAAAATACCACAACACTGGCTAATATTAAATTACGAGAATTTATTTTCATTCTGTTTAAGTGTTTCTAGTTTTTTATCAAGCTATGTGTTCTAGATCCGTTATCATGCAACCTCTTCGACTTCGTCATGGAGAGTGTTCTGCGAAAGGCGGGAGTGCATCCCAATGGCACTATTTTTCAAAAAAGTGTCCAGTTGCTTGAGTAAGCTGACGAAATTGACATCATAGGGCGTACCAAGCAATATGTTACTGCTGCCTTTAATGCTATTGAACGGGAGTCTACTAAGATTGGGCTGGCAGTAAATGAGGGCAAAACGAAGTATATGTTATCGACAAGTAGGGATATGCGTCGTATTGGATCTCAGATTACGGCCGATAACTATACTTTCGCCGTAGTCAAGGAATTTATTTATCTTCGCTCCGCCGTTACCACCAAAAATGATGTCTGTCTGGAGATCAAGCGCAGGATCACTTTTGCCAACAGGTTCTACTATGGTCTCAATAGGCAATTGAGCAGCAGAGACTTCTCTCGTACGACTAAACTAATACTCTACAAGATGCTCATCCTACCCGTGCTTCTTAATGGCGCAGAGGCATGGACCCTATTAAGCACTGATGCAGCAGCCTTGAGAGTTTTCGAGAGAAAAGTCTTACGTAAGATCTTCGGTTCAGTGCGAGTTGGCGATGATGTCCGCATCCGATGCAACAGAGAGCTGTATGAGCTCCTCAATGACATAGACGTTGTGCAGCGTATTAATATCCAGCGGCTGCGCTGACTCGGCCATGTATTTCAAATGGAAGAGGATGCTTCGGCCAGATGGGTATTTGATGCGGGGATCTGCGGAAGTAGCTGAAGAGGACAACCTTGTTTGTGTTGGAAGCTCTGTCATCGATTGATGTGACCAACTGGCGTAGGCGCGCAAGAAGCAGAGGCGGTTGGAGGGATGGGTTGCGGTAGGCCGAAATCGGTTAATCGGGTTGTTAATGTTAAAGTAAATAAGTATGTCTTCTAGGCTGTAACACTTTATTTTTACAGACTAAGTCAATATCTTGTACTTTACGTTTCAATTACTATTCCAAATATTGATGATGTACGTCTGAGCGGAAGTCGTAATAGCGAAAAACGTATGGACACAATAACGTTACAATCAAGTGATTTGCCGAATATCCACTAACTGCAAAACATATACAAACCACTTTTGCCCTCCAGAAAATGGCAGCAAAGCTGGCGAACGATGAACGAAAACTTCATCCTTCATCCTTCAGTCACACCACTTATGTTGTGTGCATTAATTTTATACATTAGTGGCGGGACCTACAGTTTAAAGTCGACTACGAACGACAGATTTTTGAGAAACTTTTCATTAGAATTTTATTAACTCTCAGAGTTTTTGCCAGAAATCTGCTGAGAGGAAGTCGCCGAAGAAATACTTTTTTTTCACATTTTCGTTTTGATGGCCTTGCGTCTAATAAGCCAACATACTACCTACTAGACTACGGCGACTTCTGTAATCCACGATCGCGTGCTTAAGCTTAATCAGCCCTTTTACTTTAACCGAATTTAATTACAGAAAACGTGTCTACAAAAGAAATTAGTAAGGAACTCGATTTAAAGTCCATAAAAATGATACCAATAGAAATATGGAATGTTAACTGGCACAGTTCTTAGATTACCATTATGATCATTCACCGGAGTGGTTATACATATTTGTACATCAAGTTGATGTCACGATAACAATCATCTCAGTTAAGTGCAGTAACTTACGTGACAAACGAAACAGGGTTAAGAATATCGAGGGAAACATAAGTTTCTTGCGAAACGTATCATTTCGAAGATCACCATAGAGAGGTAAAGAAATTAACTTCAGCTCTGTTTTTATTGAATTGAAAAATCCAACTGAGAAATATTTAATCTCCCAAGGATAAAAATTAAAATTGTAGGAAGAGTTTATGCCATTGTCGTTTTGAATCACAATATACAGCTGCAGATAACACACGCCATATCCAAATATTTCCATAAACTGCTTCAGTATTGTTGCAGTTTGCGCCGTAATAAAATCATTAGGGAACGATAAATAGCTGGACATATAAAATATATTATCTGAGTTGTTGAAAAGTGATGCAGCGACGAGAACTCCTGTACTCAAGTTGATTATAAGTTAAACAGCTGAGAACGAAAGATTCTTCCAGAGGAAGTTGCTGAAATTTACGCATTACGCTTTGGAGTATGATTAACTGAAAAATTACTTACACACACATATACGAACTACTTAAGAATGATCTGCATCCTACGATTGAAAAGACTTTTGAGACCCTTAGACACTATACTATAAGGATCTAATTGAGAATACTGCTTACGAATTGTGTACCTGATAAGATAATGAATAAAGCAACATTCCGTTTTATATTCTCTGGCATGTAATAAAAAAATCATATCAAATGTTCAAAAATATTTTCATTACCGTGATCACAAATTAGAAAGTTGTGTGTCATTTTCTTAACCTTGAGTTCCCTAAGAAATACGTACATAATTATTAATTATCAGCTAGCCTCTCACACCACTTATGTTGTGGCGGAACCTACCGACTGACAGATTTTTGAGAAACTTTTTCATGGCAATTTTATTTACACTCAGAGTTTTTGCCAGAAAACTACTGAGAGGAAATCGCCGCGGAAATATTTTTTCATATTTCGTTTTGTTGGAGATGTGGTTTAAAACGAGCCCCCCCCATCTAATAAGCCAACATATTACCTACTAGGCTAGGGTGACTTCAAAGAGAATAGGGATGACAAATAGAAATTTTGATATCTACAGTAGAAACAAAATAAAAACAAAATCAAGGGAATAATAATAACAATAGTAATGTTAATCGAAAATTACTTTCTTTGACTTGAGACAAAGTTGATTGATTTCTGTTGTTAATATTTCGAGAGATTACCAAACCAATGACATCAGACAATTGCTTCAGTGCCCGTAGCTCAATTATGTGAGCGATTAATAGCTCAAAAGTTTTTGATAGAACTGGCAAAATAAAGTTCCAACTTGAAGTTAGCAATAATTGGCCATAATTTCTCAAGTTTGGACATTTATTTGTTATAAATCAGAGATCAGCAATGAGTATTCAAAAAGATGAGTATACATATACATACTTATTTTAATATCATACTCATACTACTCATGTTCAATGTTTGAAGTACTCATCGTGCTCATACTTAACAATACGCATGATGTTGTTCATTACGACTCTCCATAACTCAACACTTACAAGAATCACAAAATAAGTATGATTCGCGTACGAACACTACAATACTCACTATAAGGTTGTGTGTTTGATTTGTTTGCTGTCTTTGTCTTTGTGTTTTTCTTTTTTCTTTTTTGTAAATGCAACAACAACTAAGACCGTAAATTTTCATGAATGATTCGAATCACTCGAATTATTTATAAGTATTCTAAGTATTTTTCTAAAGTTATGAAACTAAATGAGTATGAGCTTATGAATCAAACATATTCCGAATGATATGAGTTTGATGTCAACGTTGTACGCATACTTATTGCAACCTGTACTTATAAATCAATGTTGTAGTGAGTACGAATGAATCAGAGTAATTAAATTTCAATAGTGTTGACTCACTCATACTCGAAATTTCATGAGTACTTATGAGTAGCGAAAAAACGATTCATTGCTGATCTCTGCTACAAATATATTTAATAATTCCAAGTTTACAAAATAAATAAAATCTTTAACGCTGTGATCGGTGTAAACACTGTAAAAATTAATTTCAATGCAATTAAACCTATTTCTCACAGTGTAAATGGTATGGCTCATATTACCATCAATAGACATTTTAGTGGCACTACTTTTCAGTTTGCATGTGTTCATGTAAATTGTGATTAAGACAAACACATCCATACATACGAGAAATATGTTTTAAGAGTAAAAGTGTCAAGTTTTTGAAAAAAATATTTTTTCTGCTTTCTGTTCAAAAAAAAAAAACAGAAAAAAATCACAAGAAACTCGTTAAACAAAAATATAATGCCAGTATCTAAGGTTTCAACAAAAGTGCTTGCCGACATACTGAATTACAAAAAAAAAGAGAAAAAAATTGAAACTTTTACCTTCTATGATAGAGAAAAAGGTGAAAAAAATACGAAGATTTTCATTTGAATTTATTTAATATTTGTTTTGTGTTTTCTTTTATGTTTTATTGTCTGTATCATCTGTCAAAGTTTTTCTTTTTTTTTATCGTTTTTGTTTTTGTTTTACTCTACTTGTCTTATATTCATGCCATTAATGAGAATTTTTACTTGCACTTGGTCTGTTAATGACTTTTTCACTTTTACGCTTTTAATCATTTACAGCACATCGTATACACATACTACATACCATACATTTCTAAACACATACATACGTAATTATTAAGTATATAATATTATTAAATCTGTGTGTATGGGTTCGATTGTAACTCTGTTTGATTGCTTTGTTTTCTAACACCAAAGTTTCGTCTCCCTAGGTATCTCAGCCAACTATTTTCATTTAAATTTAAATTTTAAGTGGGCGTGGTGCCGTCTATGTACAGTAATCAGTCGTAAGCACATATTTCGAAAAAAAAACAAAAAATATTCCAATTTTTTGTGTAAAAAATTTTCAGAATTATGAAGCAAAAGGTTGTTGAGTCAAAGGATTCGTGTCTATAATACTACCATAGATTATACATTAAATTAACCCTTATGCTTTAAACATAAGAAACGCAACGCAACAAATACAGCATATACACCAGAGATCAGTAATGAATTGTTTTTTCACTACTCATTAGTACTCATGAAATTTCGAGTATGAGTGAGTTAACAATATAGAAATTCAACTACTCAGAAACATTTGTACTCACTACAAATATTGATTTATAAGTACAGGTTCCAATGAGTATGAGTACAACGTTGACATCAAACTCATAACATTCGAAATATGTTTGATTAATGTGCCTACTCATTCACATTCATATAACTTTAGAAAAATACTTATAATATGTACTCATAAATGATTCGAGTGATTCGAATCACTCATCAAAATTTAGTCTTAGTTGTTGTTGCATTTACAAGGAAAGAAGAAAGAAAAAGACAAAGACAGCAAGTTAAGCAAACACAACCTTCTAGTGAGTATTGGAGTGTTCGTACGCGAATCATACTTATTTTGTGATTCGTGTAAATGTTGAGTAAAGGAGAGTCGAAATCAACAACATCATGCGTATTGTTAAGTATGAGTACGATGAGTACTTCAAACATTGAATATGAGTAGTATTAGTATGATATTAAACGAAGTATGAATGCGTATACATAAGTATCAGAAATTATGAGTATGATTCGAATCTACTCACCTTTTTGAATATTCATTGCTGATCTCTGATATACACCCATTTTTTCTATTTTTTAGAGTATGCTGTGTTTACTGCCCTAATCCTTGTATTTTACTAAAATCAGCCAGAAAATGAGCTTTAACTTCGTTAATATTTTTTTCCATAACAAGACCTATCGACCAGGTGCACTCCTTCCGGAATCCTCTTCAATCGACTTGGGTATGCCACTTACCTCGGAAATTTTTTCGAGACCTATCCTGGGTCAATGAGGAGTCTTGCTCCTCCGCTAGAGTCACTTGGCCCTTGATGGTTAGAAGGCGCACCAAGAAGTTATTCGGACTTGGTCGTAACATTATCTCAATCACAGTGGCCATGCTTACAGGTCATTGTGTTATGGGCAGACACGCGAAAAGGATGCCGCTCCCATTTAACAACTTCTGCCGTGGGTCCACTTGCACTGTCTTCGTCAATGCCCATCTCTTGCAAAGTGCATATATAGGTTATTTGGCTCTCCATTTCTTGTTAGCTTAACGGAGCTATAACCTATTGGTGTCAAGGATATACATCCATACATAATTGGTTATTACAACCCTTCAGTCAGAATTACGACCTAGCTTCTCACACCTCTTCTGTTGTGTGCGTCAATTTTTTACATGAGTGGCGGGACCTACAGTTTAAAGTCGACTCCGAACGATAAATTTTTGAGAAACTTTTGATGGCAGTTTTATTTACTTTCAGAGTCTTTACCAGAAATCTACTGAGAGGAAGTCGTTGAAAAAATACTTTCTTTTTTGTATTTCGTTTTGATGTCTGACCTGGGGTTTGAACCGTGGCCTTACGTCTAATAAGCCAACACACTACCTACTAGACTACGGCGACTCAAACGTATAAGCACGAGCAAATGACACTCGCACTAGAATTTTTCCTACTTTTTGCGGCAGTTTATTTGATTTGGACAGCTCAAGAATTGCTTTTTCAAATGATTGGTTATCATTTGTATACAACAATTCATAAGCCTGTGAAATGCATTCTTATACTGATATCTAGAAAATAGAAAAATACTAGAACTAAAACTTTTTGTAAAGAGAGTTTCCAGTGGGTACCAAACTTACCATCCTCATAGTTTAGTACACTACCCACTTGACTACTTGGGCACAGAATGTTTCTGAATTTTATTTTAATTACAACTATAACAGCATGCCGGTGGTATATTATAAAGTAGAAAATAATTACAAACAAAAAGAAAAATGAAATTCTAAACGTTACACTTATTTATACATATGTAAGTACGATTAGCTACAGTAACATCCGATTATGAATAGTAAGGAGGTAGCACGAAAAAATTTGGCGTATATCTTTAACTAAATTTATAACAATTCAGTACCATTACTTTGCTTCTGTTAACTGTAGCATCACAACAGGCCTCTATGCGTGCTCAAGTGAGATTTGGTATCGAATTTGGTATCACTCCACCTACCTACCTTGTTTTTGTTAGAAATCTTTGTCAGTAAATACGAATAAAGTTTCATTTCAATCACAAAATGAATACGGCACAAAAATCGCGACGATTATAATTTAATTTTTTAATAAAAATCCGCTTTGTTCACAAAGCTGTTGAAGAAAAATGTGGAAGTGAAAATAAGTTCGGGTAATTTGTCTTGAAAAGTTAGAAGCCTAGCTAGTCTTGAGACATTTTTGACCAAAAATGAAAACAAAAATTTCTTGTGCCTAAGAAAAAAACATCACAGTACTAACGGCTCTATTAATACCAATACATACATAATTGGTCATTACAATCCTTCAGTCAGGATTATGGACCTAATTTCTCACACCACTTATGTTGTGTGCATTAATTTTATACATGAGTGGACCTAAAGTTTAAAGTCCACACCGAACGTCAAAAGTTTGAGAAACCCTTCACGGCAATTTTATTTACTCTCAGAGTTTTTGCCAGAAATCTGCTGAGATAAAATCGCCGAATAAATATTTTTTTCAAATTTCGTTTTGATGTCTGACCTGGTGTTTGAACCGTAGCCTTACATCTAATAAGCCAACGAGTTCCTACTAGACTACGGCGAATTTCACCAATATTTATGTGAATTAGTGTTTGTAAAAAATACTACCACATTATCATTTTAAACAACCACAAGCTGCCCTTATTTTCAGGTCAAATCTCGCTGTTGTTTATGCCCAGAACTTCGCCGTATTGAGAAGACATAAAAAGGTCAGTCAAAAATGAAACAGAGTTGAATATTATGTGCAAAATGGTAATCGATAACACAATAAAGAGCCTAATACGATGTTCAGATATGCACCTTTATTGCGTAAATCGCAAAAAACGCCATTATTGAGTTCAATATTTCATATAAAGTCTCAATTTATGATAATGAAGTCGCCGTAGTCTAGTAGGTAGTATGTTGGCTTATTAGACGTAAAGCCAGGGTTCGAGCCCCAGGCCAGACATCAAGACACAATACAAAAAGTATTTCTTCGGCGACTTCCTCTCAAATCTGTCGTTCGGAGTCGACTTTAAACTGTAGGTCCCACCACTCATGTATAAAATTAACACACACAACATAAGTGGTTTGAGAAACTAGGACGTTGTACAATGGGTCACGTCTCACACGTCCTCTAACCTAACCTAACCTAACCTTGAATTTATAATTGTGCAATAAATACGTAAATTGTTATAATATTGAGTAAAACTTAAAATGCAGCACTGCCATAATAAGTATGTTCAGTGAGAACGTTACAACTCATACGAACAAATATTGTAGATATTTGAAAATTCGAATATCAACAACGTCAAATAAAAATGGCGACTGAGGAGGAAGGCAAGTTTATTTATATTAACACTAAATCTACCGATACATCTTGTATTTCTATTCCTATTCCATTCTCTTTCTACCGTATATTATTGAAAATTTCTAATGATTTAAAATATTTTGAATGTTTCGAAATTTTGGGGATAAGGACTACGACTATAACAAAACAATGGAATACGAATTTTTATTAACAAAAATAGCACTAGAAATTTTGACTGTAATACTCGTTTGGAGTAGAATGAATATCCATCTGCCAGAAAACAAACAATATACTTCAATATACCGAATCATACCAAGCAATGACAAAAATGTCCAAAACAGTGGTTTTAATATGACAATATATGCAAATCAAGATACAGAAACCTGTGCTCAGGGCAGTTAGAGCAGATTACATGCATTCATCAGTAAAAAAAGAAAATACAAGATAGGAATAAATCTTCAAAAATATATACGATGTATTTTTTAATAGAAGTCTTAAAGGCTAATGGCGGTGTTATAATGTTATACTCAAGAAATTCTGATAAAAAATCTTAAATGAGTATTCTTTTCCCTTCACGTTAGGTTTAGTGTTAAATTTATGAATTGTTATAAAAAAAATAAAAAAATTGTTTTCCAGCTGTCAAATGATTATTGAATAAGCTGATTTGCGTATGACTGAACACTTAAAATAATTTTGTCAATTAAACGATTATTGACTCAATTAAAATTCATGCCTGAACATAGTATAACGCTAGGTTCAGGTTCAGGTCGGAGCGGTAGCTCTGATATCACAAAGCTCACTTGAGCACGCATAGCGGCCCGTTGTGATGCCATGGGTGAACGCAGTCCCTGTACTAGTCAAGTTCCACCAAAATCAGGGAAGAGGGAGAAGTTGGTCAGCGCAAGGGCTGCACATCAAAAGCCCGACTACCATACATCGCAAAACCAGCCAGAAAGTTTGATGAACGAAGCTATATCCTTCGCATCAATAGATGATAGCTCCGTCAAGCTGACAAGAAATGGGGAGCCAAATAATCTGCACCTCGCAAGAGATGAGCATTGGCAAAGAAAGTGGATAACAGTCTCCTCTTCCTCAACGGATCTGCATCCACGTCAGAAGTCGTTAAATGGGAGCCTCATTCTTACCGCATGTCTACCCATAACGCAATGACCTTTAAGCATGGCCACTGTGGTTGAGATGACGTCACGACCAAGACCAAGTAATTGGTTGGTACGCCTTCTATCCCTCAAGAGTCAGGCGAGTCTAGCGGTGGAGCAGGACTACTCATTGACCCAAAATAGGTTGGCGTCTCGAAAGAATTCCCGCGCAATGGCCAACTTGAACCGAGGTAAGTGGCATAACCGATTCAATTGAATAGGATATAACGCTAGAAATTCAAAAAAAATTGTTACGATGCCTTTGCATACATAACAGAATTGGCCATTACAACCCTTCAGTTAGGAATACGGCCTAGATTGTGTGCGTTAAATTTTATAAATGAGTGGCAGGACCTACTGTTTAAAATCGACTCCGAACGATAGATTTTTGAGAAACTTTTTATGGCAATTTTATTTACTCTCACAGTTTTACGATGCTTTACTTTTTTAATTCGAATTAAAGAATGAAATAATTTTACCTTTAAATTTAGTCTTAATGATGACACGCATATGCCGAAATTTTTTAGTGCGCACTGTTCACTTCAATTATATTCATATTTATCTGTGACCGAATAAATTGCGTACAAACAGTAGCAGCAGCAGCAGCAGCTACTTTGGCTTTAATGGTGGTACAAACGAAATTTTTGAAAGTGGAAGTTCTTTTTCATGTTTTTTTTTTCACTTTTTCACTCCCTTAATTCGCTACTTTGAAAACAGTTTCCCTTGAAAATGTGTATTTATACATGCGTTTCATTTTAATTAATGGTAATTTGTGCAAATATGCTGTTAATTTTTTATTTTTATTTTTATTTCTGGCAAGAAATTATTTCATGCTTTTAAAATTATGTGTGTCAGTCAGTTTAGACAGTTCAGTTCAGTCAGACAGCCAAAGTCGACCTGGCGTTAACTTTAACTTGTGCTTGTTTTTGTTGTTTATTATTACGGTTGCGAGTAGATGGATGAACTAAATATTTTGATGCCCCATAATTGGAACAATTTTTTACGCTCTGACTGAAAACAAAAACGAAAGTTCATTTAAATTGCTTCGTTTTCTATGTTAATCGTACATTAATGGCATGGAAATAATACAACAATTCAGATACTTTATGAAAAAATTACAAAAAAAAAAAATACAAAATGTCTGTATGTGTGTAGAAAGTCGTGTTTTTTTTGGAATATTAAATGATGAGAGGATTTAAATTTAAAATAAATTTAATTACAATATTTAACACATAAATACCAGAGATATGGTTAGAATATTCGGTTTGGATGGTGAGAAAATCAAATTTTTCGAAGATTACACAACCATGACTAATTAATCGTTACTTTCAGAAGGCACTGTGAGAGGCCAGTATCAAAGAAATCTAGACGACGAGTAGAGACTGTGAACACCTTAACTAATAATTGCAAACAATCAGCGCTTATGTTCTTGGTTACTTGGACATTGAAGGTAACAACATGGCATCTAGCAAAAGCTAATACAACAAATACTTTAAATGAACTCACACGCAAGATTTGTGTTCATTTACAAAGTGACGGATGATCTCACACTGGCTTTGCCCATTCACAAAGTAATGGTAGGATAATGAACCAATTCCACACACAACATTACACGGATTTAGAAAGGCAATAGTTTGAGGCATAATGCACGCAAACGGTGTAGGCAATTTTATCCTTGTATAGGGCAATGTGAACCAAACAGATTGTTTAAATATTTCGGAAGTTATTTTGATTTAATGTCCTTTAAAAATTGAGATGACTTTGTGTTCATTTAACTTAATACATACATGCATACATAATTGGCGTACATTACAACGCTTCAGTTAGGATTACGACGTAGCTTCTCACACCTCTTCTGTTGTGTGCGTCAATTTTTTACATGAGTGGCGAGACCTACAGTTTAAAGTTGACTGCGAACGACTGATTTTTTGAGAAACTTTTGATGGCAGTTTTATTTACTCTCCAAGTTTTTGCCAGAATCTGCTGAGAGACAGTTGCCGAAAAAATATTTTTTAATATTACCGATCTGTTAGAGATGTCTAAACTGGGTTTTGAACCGAGGGTTCAGGCCTATTAAGCCCACATACTACCAACTAGAAGATTCTCCGTATATATAGTCACTGGGCCCAAGGGGCGAAAAAACGCTCGCAACGAGAATGATTCTTATAGGGAGTTGTTTTCAACCGAACCTGCACCTTTAAGTAAATAGCGACGAACAAGAAACTTATAACGAAGCCTACCAGAATTTTAACGGAACAAGTATAGACTGACATGCAGCCGCTCATGAATATGGTTCTAACGCGGTATTAGCTGTTCATGTACACTACAGCCACCGGTATAAGTCGACATAATTAAAATGTCAACTGAACCGGGAATCGTGCCAGGTATTGTAGACTACGGCGACTTCATTTAAGGCAAAACTTCATAGAATTTGGCTTTCGTAATACAAAGCAAGACTTAAATCTCATGGAGCATGAGTAAATTAAATTATCTAAATACGACGTTAGCCATAAGAAGTTTGAAAATTTCCTCGGTGGACAAATAACTTAACGATTAACTTATAATCGCAGAGATAACTAGAAAACTGAAGAGAAAGGCTTCTAGTTTAAGGAGAAGCTGAATATAATTTTTTAGTCACCCGAACAATTTCGTTCTGTACAACCTTTTTCTGCCTAGGAATTGTTGCACTAAAGGGAAATGTTTCTTATTAATAATGAAAGTAAAGATTTCAAGCTTTAATTTGTTATCGATAACAATAAACTTTATTTTAACTAAAATTTATGTTGCGTAAGTAAGGTCAGATTAGATACATACATAACATACATACATAATTGGCCATTACAACCCTTTAGTCAGAATTACGATCTAGCCTCTGACACCACTCATGTTGTGTGTGTTAATTTCATACTTGAGTGAGGGGAACTACAGTTTAAAGTCGACTCCGAACCACAGACTTTTGAGAAACTTTTCATGGCAATTTTATTTACTCTCAGAGTTTTCGCCAGAAATAGGCTGAGAGGAGGTCGCCGAAGAAATATTTTTTCAAATTTCGTTTTGATGTTTCCCTGGGATTTGAAACCTTAAGTCTAATAAGCCAACACACTAGCTAATAGACTACGGCGATCTTTATATATATTTTTATATAAACATATGTATGTATCAGAGTATTCAAAAAGATGAGTAGAATCGAATCATACTCATAATTTCTGATACTTATACGCATGCTTACTTATTTTAATATCATACTCATACTACTCGTATTCAAAGTTCGAAGTACTCTTCGTACTCACATTTAACAATACGTCTGATGTAGTTGATTTCGACTCTCCATAACTCAACATTTATAATAGTGACAAAATATGTATGATTCACATACAAACACTACAATACTCATTAGAAGGTTTTGTGTTTGCTTTACTTGCTGTCTTTGTGTAAATTTTGACGAATGATTCGAATACTCGAATGATTTACGAGTATATATTATAAGTATTTTTCTAAAGTTATATGAAGCTGAGTGAGTAGGCTTATGAATTTTTCGAATGGTATGAGTTTGATATCATACCTACTGCAACCTGTACTTATAAATCAATGTTGTAGTGAGTACGAATGAATCAAAGTAGCTAAATTTCAATATTGTTGACCCACTTATATTCAAAATTTCATGAGTACTTATGAGTAGCGAAAAAACGATTCATTGCTGATCTCTGGTATGTATACATACATATATAGTATAATATGTGATACTTATAAATATTGTAAATGCATAATATATTATCTTCGATTTTGAACACAAAAGAATAATGGAACACAAACTTTTTTGCTTTTGTCCTTTAATACGAATAAAACCACAAATTTTATGCAACCAAAACAGGTTAGGGTGCACAATAAGCACCATCCGTTCGTAACAGACAATATTCGCACGTTCTGATATAGAAAATAACACACACATGCTGTAAATATATACGAGTATATGAACATAAACGCAGGAAGTAATAAATTTATGCCTGCTCTTGTTACAATTTGTTCACTGACTGATAGATTTAACGGAAATACGAAACAGCTGCAATATCATCCAAACATCCTTCCATTTAAACACACACACTAAAACACTTACTACAACAATCATTGCCACCAGACTCATATAACATGAAACAGAAAGAAGAACATGCATGCCAGCAGATATTACAGACGTGGTTTCCACTTCATTCATCATGGGAATGGGCCCAGAATCTGTTGGCAGTAGTTGTTGTTCGTAGTAGTACGAGTAAAATGAAGTTCATACACTCTTTGGTGAATTTCATTTGATTAAAACGATGCATTTTGTTTATGTACGTGACTTTGTCTGTCTAAAAACTTGTATGGATTCAATTCATCCTATAAATTAATCCATCCAACTAATATTGAGACAAGTTTTCAATAATTACTCATGATGCTATGTTTTGTTTTTTCTTCTTGTTTTTGTTTTTTAACTTTATCTTGCTACCATCGTATTGTGTTATTTGATGATTTTTACACAGACACTGCCGTTTTATGCCGTACAATTAATATTCCGTTCAATTCATAACCCAGCAACATTTCTTTTTTTGTGCTACTGAAATCAAAACCTGAATTTGAAAAACTAAAATCGGAATATTGGCAGGAATTATTCGTGGTATAATCTAAAAACTGGTGATTTACGTTAGAGGATGTTACTTGTTTATGTGTTATTTTCTGTTGTGGCGAAAATGGAAACATCATTTAACATTAACGTGATTAACAAAAGCTACACAAACAAATACAACGAACTTGTTACAAGTAAACCAACAATATTAGTATGAAGAAACGGGGATAGACAAGTAAGCGAGAATGCAACAACAAACAATGTGAACAATATACACAAACAACATTGAAGTCAAGCAATAGAGCTGTCGAGAAGGCGAAAACACGAACATTCTGCTTCATCAGACTGTTTACGTGAGCATATAAAAAGACAAGACAAAGTAGGCAATGAATAGTAATAATTTAGTTAGTTTTGTGTGAAGACACTTTGCGTGTGAAGAAAACAGTCGTGGTTTGAAGGTCATCGTTGTAAAGATCTATCGAACATTTGTTAGTGCTAACGCGAACAGAAGTGTAAAAATTGTTGTTGTATACGTCAAGTTGTAAACCGTGGCACACAAAAGTAGTGCGAAACTAAACACAAATTTATTTTTATTTTGCTTGCAATCAACGAACTCATATTTTAGACGTTTTTAAAAGAGTAAAAACCTAACACTATTAATGGTGTTTACGTCATTTGAAATAGCAATTGTTGTGCTGTCAAAATCAGTTAACACTGTTTGGATTGATTGTGCACATTAAAACGCCTTTTCAATGGAAAATCTTTCAAAATGCCAAAAACAAGACAATATTACCGGATTTAGTTTTATTGAGCAACTCTTTTGCAAGCGAGTAAGAACACGCTCTATCAAAAACATTATGTATCGAGTAGTTTGAGGATTTAAAAAATGATGATGACAGCCAAAAAAGTTTGAAGATCAAAACGAGAAACATTATTCGATTAAGATTCGTGTCAGATGCAAAAAGAGCTTGTACAATCACTAGTCGTGCTATTTCAAACCATTTAAAAGCATCAGAATCAATTAAATTGGGTGCTACATGAACTTTTTACATCGAATTATCACTGGCGGCTAAAAATGGTTTCAATGCGATAATCCCAAGCGTAAGAAATCATATATTAAGCGCAAGCAACAGGAGAAATCTACGATCAAGCAGAATACACATTGTATGATTGGTCACTACAACCCTTCAGTCACGACCTAGTTTCGCAAACCACTTATGTTGTGTGTGTTAATTTTATACATGAGCAGCGGGACCTACATTCTAAAGTCGACTCCAAACAACAGATTTTTGAAAAACTTTTCTTGGCAATTTTATTTACTTTCAAAGTTTTTGCCAGAAATCAGCTGAGTAAAAGTCGCTGAAAAATTTTTTTTTATATTTTCGTTTTGATGTCTGACCTGGAGTTTGAACCGTGGCCTTGCGTCTAATAAGCCAACACACTACCTACTAGACTACGGCGACTTCACATTGAATACACATTGCACCAAGGAAATGCTCTGTATTTGATAGGATGTAAAGGACCTGAACAGATAATAATTAATTCGTTTGTAGAGAGCATTGGCCGGAAAACGTTCTGAATATGCAACAAAAAATACGGCCATTATTTTCCATCATGATAACGCTCGCCCACATATTTCGGCGCCGGTCAGAAATTATTCAGAAAAGAATCGTTGGTGATTGGCACCTCACCTCATAGTACAGACATTACTCTTTCCGACTGACATCTCTTTCTATTGATGCAGAACGGTCTCACTGGGATAAGCTTCACTTCTAAGCAGAGTATCAAAAATAGGCTTGGATTTATTCTTGACCTCAAAGAAGAAACGGTTTTTTTGGGACTAAAATCATAATCATAATAAAAAAAATATGGGAACAAGTAGCTACCAGTATCAGTTGGACTGTCCTCAACCTTAATGAATATTTTTTGTACTCATATCACAATCAAACTGATACGTGTTAGAAAAAATACTCAACTTCACACGAAGAATTCTCTTTTTTTCATTCAGTATCTTGTTTAATTTTTAAAAACAAAGAAATTATTTGACCATAATTACAGGCATGTCTGTACGTACGTATCATATGTGGAACATCATGTCCGACAATTTCCAGTTGATTGTAATTTTTTGCTCAACTGATCTAATCGAATGGCGTCTTGTTGCATTTTTTTTGCTTTTTTTGAGGAATTTAATCAACAAAATACAATACAAAGGAAAATTAAAATACACACTCTAAAGATAAGTATCGGTTGTAGAAATGTTGGAAAGTAAATCCATTTTATTAATCAGATAGTCAATATGGTTGTTATTATTGTAGTTACAGTTACAGTGTAAGCCATACACTAATACCACTTTAATTGTTCCATGTTCAATAGAGCATAAGCAAGTGTAAGTGTTGTTCCACCATGGACAAGTTCGAAAGAAAGTTGTGTGTTCGATTATTTCTTCTAAGCGCCGCCACTAACACAGAGACAATGGTAATAGCGCGCTATACACATGGCCAGTAGCTGCAACGGCAAATTGCAATTATTCAACAAACAACTCATATGCCATTTTAGATAAATTCTATGGAAAGAAAGACTCACATTGCAATTATTGTATTGCCTTGTATTGTTCAAATCATGAATGTTCGCATGAGAATGGGGTTAAGCTCAGTGCAAAAATTCAATTTCATTTATTGAAGATCAATAAATAATCGATTATTAACAATTGCCATGATGTGATTAAAGTTTTTAAGTTCTGCAAGAATATTGTTATTGTTGTGTCGCTTGTTGCAACTTGATGTATACAACAACAATTTTGTTTGTTCTTCTTCTTTACACTCTTCTGCGTAAACACGAACAATTGTTCAATAGATCTCTATAACGGAGATCTTCAAACCATTATTATTCTCTTCACTCGCAACGCGTCTTCAGACAAGACTGACTGAATTCTTTCTGACTCCGTTGCCTGTTTTGTCTTGCCTTTTATATCGCTGGGTAAATAGTCTGATGAATGCTCTTGAAGGCGAATAACTTTGCCTTCGCGAATTCTCTATAAATGTAAACATGTAAACATGTTATTTACGTTATTGTTGTTTGTGTATTTTGTTTGCGTTTGTCATTGCAGTGTTGTTGTTGCCTGTTTGTTTACTTGTCTATCCCCTTTTCTTATACTGGATTTTTGTTGGTATATTTTTGTTTATTTGTTGATCATGTAAACAAGTCTATAGTTTCTGTTTTTGTAGCTTTTGTTTATCATTTTAATATAACACCATTTCCATTTTCGTAACAATATTTTGATTTCATTCGGTCACAGTTTAAAACATTTAAAAAAACAAAAAACATTTCTTGCCAATATTCGTGGTAACTGAATTTGTTGGCAATCAGCTTAAAAATAAAATTTAATGCGAATAAAAAAAAGAATCATGAAGATGTTCTGCTTTTAAAAAAAATAGTTTTTTTTAATAAATTATTCATTCATTCTTATTATGATTTATTGTTCTAATAATTGTAGCAAATCGTGTTATTAACAAACAAAAAAACTAATAATCTCTGAAGATCATAAATCTTTATTATGAAATTCTTAAAAATTGAAAAAATAAAGAAGAAATCAAAGAAAATTCTAAAGAATACACTGCGATAGAGACGCAGAACAGTAATTATTATGACGGATGACCTTGGTGTTTGAAAATGAAACAAAAAAATTTTTTAAAATTATTTTTTTTGTTTGCAAATTCAGCTGAAATTAAAGTTTTCCGAATGGTTCTTCTCTACTTTTAGGAATATTTTTTTTTTGTTATGAAGATGCGGTTTAAAAGTTGAAAAGTGGAAGGTTGCCTATACAATTATGATATGATGAGTGCAATTAAAAAAGTTGTTCAAAAGTTTTAATGTGTGAAACTGAAACATCCAACAGATTGCTGAGTGTGATAATAGGTGTACATATGTGTCATAATAATTTTTCAATTTAAGGCCAGAAAGTCTTACAGTGGACAACAAAAGTCTAGGTACCTCAATATATTGTAACAATTAGCACTGAATGCAGCGTGTTTTTTTTTAAGTTCTCTGTTAGAATTGCTTTGAAGCTTTGGTTTGAGGTTTTGTTTTAAGTTGTCCATTTGACATTCGTTTGAGTTTCAACGACAACTCAAACATTCTTCCAAATGATCCCTTAAATAGTCTCTTGGACACATATCGGGCCTTTGTTGAAGAAAAGATTTTTCATGGGGCAATTAATATGAGCAACTCTGACCTGACAGGCTAATACATTTTTTTAACCTTTTAAAAACGTTTAAAATATGACTTCGTAGATTGCAAATAAAATAAAAATAATGGGTAATTTTTTAGCCATTATCTTTTTGGCAACACTGGTTTAAACAGCTTATGCACGTTTCGTGTTTTGTTTCACTGTCAAACATCTTCAGTTTTGTCTATAATTTAACCATGAATCGTCTTACAAACGAACAACGCTTGCAAATCATTGAATTTTATTATCAAAATGCGTGCTCTGTTAAGAAAGTTCACCGCGCGCTTCTTCCATTTTATGGTCAGTTTAATCGACCCATCGAAGTCGCCGTGGTCTAATAGGTAGTGTGTTGGCTTATTAGACGAAAAGCCAGGGTTCGAGCCCCAGGCCAGACATCAAAATAAAATACAAAAAGTATTTCTTCGGCGATTTCCTCTCAGCAGATTTCTGGCAAAAACTCTGAGAGTAAATAAAATTGCCATGAAAAGTTTCTCAAAAATCTGTCGTTCGGAGTCGACTTTAAACTGTAGGTCCCGCCACTCATGTATAAAATTAACACACACAACATAAGTGATGTGAGAAGCTAGGTCGTAATCCTGACTGAAGGGTTGTAATGACCAATTATGTATGTTAATCGACCCACTGAAGCGGCTAATCGGGCTATTGTGACTAAATTTCGCACCAAATTTACATTGTTGGATATTAAACCAACAACACGCTTACGTAGAGTGCGAACTGAAGAAAATATCGCAGCTGTATGGACCAGTGTTAATGATGACCATCAATTATCTATTCATCGCCGTTCGCAGCAATTGGGCCTCTGTTACTCAACAACGTGGAAAATTTTGAGGAAGGATTTAAGTGTGTAGCCTTTCAAGAATTGAAGCCGAACGACCTACCGCATCGCAGAATTTTTGGTGAATGGGCTCTTTGAAAGTTGGCCGAAGATCCACTTCTTTATCGAAAAATTGTGTTCAGCGACGAAGCTCATTTTTGGCTCAATTTGATTTTGGAGTGAAGATCAGCCAGAAGCATTGCAAAAGCTACCAATGCATCCAGTAAAAGTCACAGTTTGGTGCGGTTTATGGGCTGGTGGCATCATTGGACCGTACTTCTTCAAAGATGCTGAGAATCGTAACGTAACTGTGAATGGTGAGCGCTACCGTGAGATGATATTTAACTTCTTTTTGCCCCAAATTTAAGAAATTGACTTGCATGACATGTGGTTTCAACAAGACGGTGCCACATGCCACACAGCACGCGTAACAATGGACTTATTGAGAGGCGAGTTCGGTGAACATTTTATTTCACGTTCGGGACCGGTCAATTGGCCGCCTAGATCGTGCGATTTAACGCCTTTAGACTATTTTTTGTGGGGCTATGTTAAAGCTCATGTCTATACAGACAAGCGCGTTTCAATTGACGCATTCGAAGACAACATTGAAGCATTTATTCGTGAGATGCCGGCCGAAAAGTTGGAAAGAGTATGCCATAATTGGACTAAGCGGATGGACCATTTGAGGCGCAGTCGCGGTCAACATTTTGCATGAAATAATCTTCAAACATTAAATTACATAGACCGTCCTATCGATTCAAATAAATATTTCATGCATTGTTCTGAATTTTTCCTATAGCTCTTAAAAAATCACCCATTAAATTTGTGTTTAGTTTTAAATAAATTCTTTATTGTTCACTGTTTACAACTTGATGCCAACAATAACAATTTGCTTTGTTTGTTATTCTTCTTCAAACTCTATTGTGTAAACACTAACAATTGTTCGACAGATGTTTATAACGGAGATCTTCAAACCACGATTATTCTCTTCACACGCAACGCGTCTTCACCCAAGACTGACTGAATTTTTACTGACTCCGTTGCCTGTTTTGTCTTGCCTTTTATATCGCACACTAAATAGACTGATGGATGCTCCTGAAGAAGAATGACTTCATTTGTTTATTTTGTTTACGTTTGTCCTGCTTGTTACTTGTTTATCCCCTTTTTTATATTGGATTTTTATTGGTAGATTTTTGTTTACATGTTTGTCATGTAAAACAGTTCATTGTTTTTGTTTTTGTAGCTTTTGTTTACAATTTAAATGATGTGTAAGCAAAACACCATTTCCATTTTCGTAACAACATATTAAGACTGTTTGTTCTAGAGCTGGGAGCTAGAAGGATTGCAATCTATGACAAATGAAATATGCTAAATATCCTCTTCTGCGTTCAAGAATTATTTCTTCCGTATAATCATATTGTTATCCTGTTATTAATTATTGGCTGTAAGTAATGGAATATAAAATAAATCAATTGAATGGAATCATCTATACGGTCATCAGAAATGCGTAAGGAAAGAACGTTGTTGCAAAACGAGACTACAAATATTGTTTAAACTTTAGACTTTAAAGTTTAAAAGTACCATACATAACGATTTTCGCAAGAAAATTAATTAGATTATCAGTCCCTAATATACTTACATCAGATCAGATGTGTCTTCAATCTCAATGCACTTTTAACCTTTATTCCTGGATTAATATCCACTTCACTTGCTACACTTCAAAAAGCAAACAGCATTTCAAATATCGAATTCATTTCTGTAAATTTTTTACAGGACTCCTGCATGAAATAAAACATTTTATTTTAATTATTTTTTTCCACTGCATCTCCATACTCAATTAGAGTATGAAAATAAAAATAAAAAAAAATTGGAACAGAATTTTGTTTTCCATTCCAGTAAAACTATAAAATAGGGCTGCTTTTAAGCAGCCAAAAAAATAAAATAAAATCGAAATATGAAAAAATAACTTCAAAAGAAATTCATGAATGAATATGAAAATAGTCTTTGAAATTTTTAACAAAAAATAATAAATACGATGGCTTTATATGCTGTGGATATTTTGTGGCAGACAGTATGAAAAATCTGTACGGGGTTAAAAACCTAAATGAGTAGCCAGTCAAAGAAAGAAAAAACCGTTCGCTACAGATGCATTAACAAGGACTCACTCAGCAAAGACACAAAATGGAAAAATTTGATTTTCATTTTTTGTAATGTTTTTGATCTCAATTTCATAAAAGAAAAGCTTTCTCTCCAATGCCGAGTAAGCACTGAGTATAATCAACATGTTATTCGTACTGCATATAAAAGAATTTTTCATCCGGATGAGAGGAAAGCCTCCTTAATCCCTTTTATTAGAGAATGGATCCAGAAAAAGTTTCGTTTTTACGACTTTATTGATTTAAAGAAAATATTGTTGGTTAAGACTGGAGCTATTAACGTCTAGAAATAGGAGAAATATTTATTTACAGTTAGTTTACAGTTACTGTCGGGTCCTTCATCAAACAATTCATAATAAAGTGCATTCGTTTGAAAGGCCTATTGGTGTCATTACTTCAGGAATATAATATCGTTCAACTGCCCGCCATGGCTTCTCTAAGTGGAACACATCCGAAAGATTCCATTTTCCAATACTCTGGCGCATCAATCCGGCTGAATTTTACCGATGACATACATATATACATAGTTCATGCTGTGGTTTATTCGCGTACACATACGATTTAAGCAAACACCGCGCGAAAAAATTTAACAACTTTAAAGTGCACAATCTCAGTGGCTGGTTCACATCACCATGAACTGTTCAGATGACCGCGCCCTCAAATCACTCGTGTAGAGCTGTATGGCATGCAGCGCCGTCCAAGTGAAATCTCACCCAATTCAGACCAAACGAAGTAGGTAATCATCGATCTATAGTTTTCGTTATTGACAGTGAAAGCCGTGTCAACGTCGTTGTCAAAGAAATCCGGACAAATCACACGGCCAACTCAAAATCCACACCAATTTTTTTTGGAATGTATTTGATAATCTTTAAACAAAACGTTACATAACAGTTTATAAATATAATTAGGGTTCTTTTAATACATCTTTACTCTCCGAGAACTCAATTACTTGGTAACATTCATTGCAGGTTTTACAGGCTCGTCTAAAGGAATCATTATTAGCATAGTCCGATCTGTACTAATTTAGTGGTAACAGTTCAAAATAACGTGTTGGTCGCACAGGAACATTGAATTTCAATTAACTGAGCAGGAGCTCTGATTTAACATCACCTCGTATTAAACCCAGAATAAAAATAGTACTCATCATAGAACGACGACTTTTAAGAGGTGGCAGTTTAATCAAAGCTAGTCTACTCCGATACGGCAGTAATTCATAGGAGTTCCAACCAAGACCTCGTAGACAGAAAATTAAAAATTATTTTGGATTAGTACCGCCCAATATTCGCCAATTTTTTTGTTTACCTACCTATGCAGCCAAAAATGTCTCTCATTGCTGAAGTTGTTTTCAATGAAAATTAGGGTCAGCTACTGACTGCTCCAAAACCGATCAACCGAACACAAGTCCTCGTCTATAGTCTTTTATCTTCAGTACCTACATAATTGGCCAGTCAGGATTACGACTTAGTTTCTCACACCAGTCATGTTGTGTGTGTTAATTCTATGCATGGTTGTTGGGATTTACAGTTTAAAGTCGATTCCGAATGATAGATTTTTGAGATACTTTTCATGGCAATTTTATTTGCTCTGAGAGTTTTAGCCAGAAATCAGCTGAGAATGTAGCTGAAGAAAAATTTTTTCATATTTCGTTTTGTTGAAGATGTTTGATCTAAGGTTTGAACCGAGGGCTCATGTCTAATAAGCCAACACACTACCTACTAGACTACGGCGATCTTCAGTACCTAGGTCAGTCTAATTTTTCACATTGGTGGTATGATAAGCCGAGTTCTTGTTAACCCCGCTAAATCGACAGTAGAGTTGATTTTATCTACCACATTGAGGACAGTCCCCACAGGTGGACGATTATGGCGATTGTGAAATGCTTGAAAGGCGTGGTACGTTGTCCGAACATTAGAACACTAATTTTGATTAAAACAATTTCATTATTTCCTTACGTTTTTAAATGCTATATCCGTGGATGGTGATTTAACAAACCGGACTCAATAAATGACAACTAAATTGAACGATGTAGCTTCAACGAAATGGCCGTGATCAATCAATCATCAAATATCTCTGTTGGTAGACATTTATTAGAGCACTGTCCGTAATACTATGTTCAGATATGCACTTTTATTGAGTCAATATTCGGTTAATTGAGTACAATATTTTAAGTGTTCAGGCATAATAATATATGCAGTTCAGCTGCTTATTAAATATTCATTTGACAGCTGGTAAACAAAATAGTTGGTTGTTTCAACAACATTGTTTTTCTTTTTTGTCGTTGTGTGTTCGGTTAATTGTAATATGGTAACTGAACATTATTATGATAGTGCTGCATTTTAAGTTTTACTCAATATTATTATTATTTGCGTATTTATTGCGTATTTATTGCGCAATAATTAATTGGAACATTATATGAAATATTGAACTCAATAATGGCGTTCATTGCGATTTACGCAATAAACGTGCATATCTGAACACCGTCTAAGTGTGTCGACAAAACAATCAAATGTATGAGGTTGATCGGCTGGTTTTAATTACAGAATTTAATTTTTTGATTTTCTGTCAACGTACGGTGTTAGTCTTAAATAGGAAGACAGCTGGAGCATATCATTTACAAAATCTCTATGATTCCTTAGAAATTCTTTATAAAACATTAACTACTAAGGTACTCCCTGCCAAGCTGATTTTCATAAGAACTCTTCGTTTGTAGTGACTGCTGGCAAACACCTGCATAATAAAATGAAGAGAATTTTTTGTTCCTTTTTGGAATACACAACTCATTATACAAATAGAAAAAATTATTATTACAACCATGATTCCTCTACTGCAGCAACCATCGATGACTGCAAATCCCTAATGTGACAGTTTGCAATGACAGACAATCTAAATTCAATGCGTGCATGTACATATATATGTATGCTTGACATAAACTGTTTCTTACATGATACTGAACAAATTATAGACATTTTTATTTCTGAAAACAATACAAAAAGCCAAAAAAACTAAACATTCTTACCACCCCACTGCTTGGTAGAATTGTTTTAAATTGTCTTAATGCCGCTGCTACTGTTGCAGTCTCTTGTTATTCGCTTTTATTCTATCAAATCGAAGTCAGATATTCTCTCCGTCTTTTGTATTTGAATGTTTTGTTTGTAGTTTTGCTTCTCATTTACAAAACAATGGCTAATAAAAATTCCCAGGCGTATTAATTTGTAAATTCAAAAACTACAATCAGCGTAAATAAAATTCTCGTAACGAATTTGCGATTCAATTGCAATTCTTTCTGAATCGACGGAATGGCGGAATAGAATTGAAAAAAAAACAAACACAAATGAAAAGTTTATTTTATTACAATTCGTTTGTTTTGGTTTTTTTTTCGTATTTTAGTTCAACATTGGATTTGATTGATATTCTCAAAAGATTATTAAAATTTTATTACTTCCATATTTGTCGAGAGCTACGAGGATGGCGTTTCAATTGAAATCATATACTAAGTGGGAGTGTGAGTATGAGCGTGAGTGCAAATGCTTGAACATCCATCAAGCCATCAATCAACTCATCAATCCATCAATAAAAATTGTTTCGTTTGCCAATATTCATAGCATTTTTGCAGTTACGCTGCTTATTAATTAAGGAAAATATTGTGTGAACAAAAACCAAAAAATATAAAAATTATAAAAATTCATAACAATTGCGGCATTTTAAACATGAATTTTAAACAATAGCTCCCCTGTAAGTAAACATTAAATTGTTTTCGTTTACTTTTTTATCGCACATCGTGGAAATTATTTCATTGGGATATGTAATGTCGTGAGAGTTATAAAAAATTAAATGAGAATGAAACATTCTAAACTACCCCGGTTCTGTCGACATTTTATTTATGTCAACTTATAACGGTGGCCGTAGTGTACACGAACAGCTAATACCGGGGTTCAACCTGTGTATGTCAAACTATACCTGCCTCCGTTAAAATTCTGGTAGGCTTCGTTATAAGTTTCTTGTTCGTCGCTATTTAGTTGAGGGTGCAGGTTCGATTGAAAATAACTCCCTATAAAAACCGGTTTAGTTGTGAGCGTCTTTTCGTCCATTAAAACCATTAACAGTGACTATATATACTGGCATTTACCGTAGTCTAGTTGGTATTATGTGGACTTAATAGATATGATCACTCGGTTCAAAACCCATTTTAGATCATCCTACTGGTAGCTTTTAAAGCTAAGTTTATCATTGAACTTGTCATACATATTGTTACGTTTTTATCTTTTTAAAAACGTTTAAATATGAGTTCGTTAATTGCAAACAAAGTAAAAACAAATATGTGTTTAATTTCAGTTAAACTCTCTTTATTCTTTACACTACTTTTGTGTGCCACCGTATACAAATTAACGATACAACAATAATAATCTGTTTTATTCACTAGTTCACACAATTATTCGCTAGATCTTTACAACCACGACTTATTTTATTCACACGCAGCTTCACACAAGGCTGACTGAATTCTTACTGACTGCTGCCTGCTTTGTCCAGCTCTTTTATAGTCCGGTACAACCAGTCTAACGAACATTCTTGAAGTGGAACGTTCGTGATCTCGCCTTCTCGAGAGCTCTATTGCGAATACATTGTTGTTTGTGTACTTTGCTTATGCTGTATTTCCTCTTTTGTCACATACATGTTGTTGTTGGTACCAGGCGCAACCAGGTTCGTTGTACATATGTGTGTATGCAGCTTTAGATAATCAACACGTTCATTGTATTCTTAGTGTTAGTGTGTATTTGTATCGTGTGGCTTTTGTTTATTGTTTTTTGTTGTTGTTATTAGGTCGTTTCGATTTGCGTAACAATATATATTATTTTCAATATGACAACATCAAATATAAACAAAATGAGCAAACATAACAAAAAAAGATGGTTGTCGTATTAACGAGTTTTAAAAAAACTTGTTTAATTTGGCAGAGGTTATCGATATTGTTCCGGCACTGCCATATTTTTGAAAAAGTTAACTTTATTTTATCTGTAGGTGGTAATAACGATAAAAATTAAAGATGACTTTAAAGATTACTTTAGCTAAAGTTATCTTTTACTAAACCCCAACTTTAACGGCAAGTTGTAATAATGGCCCGTAGTTTTGTAGTGAGCAACTGATACAAGTTGGGGACTTACCGTAATAGAATTTGCTCAATTTGTTTGATACGATATTTATTATGAAGTGGTCTCTTGATGAACCTATTAAAGTATGTAAAGAGATGTGTTGTAATGCAATTTCTCACACCAGTTATGTTGTGCGTGTGTTAATTTTATCGAAAAGTTCAAACTCAACTCTAAACGACAGATTTTTTAAACTGATTTCAAAGTATAGTTATTTTTAATTTTTTGTTTTTGGCTATGTAAGTTTCATACATGTAATCTACATTCACTTCCAACTTTGTATTTGATGACATTAGTTCTGTACGATTCGAATCACCACGCGGCAGGCAGCATTTTAACTTCATTTGAATGTATTGTCGATCGCTTCATACATACATCGCATTGTATTCCCTTAGCAATCAAACAAACATAAATCAATTGGATTGTATTGTTGGATAACACATGTTTCTGGTTAAAATGTTGCCCTAAAACACTTGTTTGACTAAACGGACTGACATCTAAAGGAGTCATCAGCTTTAAGAGACCATCACGATTTAATCGTTTTCTACAATTAGACTCCACCATTAAGCGCCATAAATTCCTTGCACTAAAACTGTACAAACTTTTTATTTTACAAGCCCCAAAGATTGTCATCATCAACGAACCGAAACCAAAGGAATAAAAGAAAATCAAATAAATAACGACTGGAATGCGTCTTAATTGAATTTAATATCCGAACTTATTCGCCACTAATGCCTTTCTCACCTGTTAGTCACAATTAAAAGTTTTAAAAATAATTCCCAACATTAAAACGAAACGAAACGAAATGAAACGCAACGCAAAGCAACGTAACGTAACCAAATATTAATATCAAGTTTATTGCCGCTCTTTAACAGCATCCGTTTTATGATGCGATTACAACAATTTTTTTTTGTTTTTTGTTTTTATTGCAGCCAACTAAGAAGCCCTTTTTGAATGCCCATTTCCTTTGCAATATTCTTCAGCGTCATTCTTAAATGGTCGTCGAGCTTGGAAGGGGCCTGAAAAATTGTCATCATTAGAACGACTTAAGTGAACAGCAGACACTGAATGTGTAATAAAAATACTTGAGCGACATTTATGCCAAATGAGTATGAAATGCAGCAAAAAGGTAAAAAAGAAAACAAAACTATCATGAAAAACAAAACCCTTTTTCAGTAAAGCACAAGGACATCAGATTGGGATGATGATGATGATGACGAGGACAAAAGACAGACAGACAGAACAGAGCAGAACAGAGCAGAGCAGAGCAGAGTAGACAATTGAAGAGACAAGCAGAGTGTCTGGCAGATAGACGTACGTACGGATGCACGGTTGGACGGATGAATTGACGGACGTACAATTATAAAAAAAATTCTTTTAAATGCATTTTACCATCAGTACTTGAGGGATTTAAAATAGATTTCTTACAAAAAAAACGAGAACTAAAGCGAGAAATAAAATGTAAAAACTGAACTCCTGCTGGCTGCCATATGTTCTATAGGAAATGCATGCATGCATGATTTTATTCTTGTTTTAAATACATTCACTAACATTAAATATTAAAATTGAAGCAAGAAATTCTTTAATTCAATTCAATGGCGATTATAATAAATTTAAAATCTAAAAATAAACGCAAATTTAATAAAATTTTTCTCCATTTTATATCGAATACAGTCATTGCAACTTTACTTTAACCCTCTTTACATAAGTTGTAGCAATATTTGGGCAATTCACATAAGCCCTTGTATTGTGGTATTCATTGCATTGCTGGACGAATATACAACAGTTGTATGCTTGTTGTTGATAATTTTCATATAAAAATCCGATACACTTATAGACATTTTTGGAAGTTGTAATGGTTTCGTGCTATCAGTTTATGTCAATGCCAGTAATCAAGAAGAAGAATAAAAATACAAAATATTTTCTATGTAACTTGAGTCAACAATTAACATTTCAAAATTATAATTGTTCGCATAGATAATTAATTAATTTAATTTTTTCTGTAACATTTTTAATTTTGTTGCATGAAAATCAGATTATGAATACTAGTCTTCTTCTTCTTATCGTTTTGTGCCGTTTGGTATACAAAATATGTACACAATACAACATAGCATTGAGCGTTCACAAATAAAAAGTGAATTCAATACAACATACACGATACAAAGTTGTGTGAATTGTCCAATTGTCTGGAATTATATTTAAAACTTGGTATCCTGGTAATCTAGTGTGTAGTGTGATATTCCCACCAGAGACTAAGGTCTTGTACATGCACTTGTATTTGAATTGTGATTACAAAATAAAAAAAGGAAATAAAAATAAAAATTTAAAACAACTTAATTATGGGCCATGATAATGTCAGTATTTAAAATATCTTTAAGACTCTATTTTGTTCATTAAAATTGTAGCTTCCACAATATAAAAAAAAAATTCAAGAATGATAAATATGCCTTACATGCACGCGGAGGTATCCGAATTGAACCAAAATGGATAATAACATCATGTAAATACTTTGAAATTTAATACATATTTTGATATGCGCATATCTTTCAAATTGATATGCTAATTGAAGTTAGGAGAGTCATACTTCATTTAACCCTAATCTTATACTATGTTCAGATGAGCACTTTTATTGAGTCAATATTCGGTTAATTGAGTACAATATTTTAAGCAGTTCAGCTGCTTATTCAATATTCATTTGACAGCTGGTAAAGAAAACAGCTGGTTGTTTCAACAACATTGTTTTCATTTAGCTTGTTTTTTTTTTTTTTCGTTATTGACATTTGAGTTATCAAATATCAACAAAAAGTGTTCGGATAATTGTCATATGCTCACTAAACACACTTATGACAGTGTTGCATTTTAAGTTTTACTCAATATTATAACCATTTGCGTATTTATTGCGCAATAATTAATTGAAACTTTATATTACTAACATAAGTCTAAGAGGCTCATTTCGACGATCAAATCAATGTAACAAGAGAAATATCTGACACACCGCAACCAAATTTCATGACTTTTATTTTACATATATTTTGGAAAATTCAGTGAAAAAAAAAATTGAGAATTATTAAATATTTCCATTTGTTATAGACCACACTATAAAATAATGACGTTAACTACTGACATGAGCCTCAAAGGCTCATATAAAGTAGAGTAGTTCATATTTTTTTAAGCTTTTGACTGAATACATTATTCTTCATATCTTTGTAGGGCATCTTCCGTTTGTAAAAATGCATGTGTTTTATGTACAAAGTAACTTTTCATATGCAAAATCTGATTTTTCTGTTCTGCTTAAATTAAAAATTAATTGATTCGTACATCTGAATACAAGAGTTAAAAACATTAATTCCGTTTAGATCTTGTAAGGAGTGGAACTGTTTGTTATAAAAAATATCCTTAAACGTTTTCCGTAAGAAAAAATCCGTAGTTTTATATATGAGACTTAGAGGTTCATGTCAGTATGATTTGTTACATTACATCAGTAAGATTAGGGTTAATATATGCGTATGTGATGTAAAATAATGCTAAGTATGCAGATCTAGAAGTCGCCGTAGTGTAGTAGGTAGTATGTTGGCTTATTAGACGGGAGGCCTCATCAAACCTCAGGTCAGACATTTCGAACAAAACTGAATACGAAAAATATATTTCGATTGGCTCAGATCAGATTTCTGGCAAAAACTCTGAGTGTGAATAAGAATTGCCATGAAAAGTTTCTCACGTCTAATAAGCCAATATACCATCTACTACACCACAGGACACATGAGCTTTACAGATATCGATTGATTCTTAAAGACGATTTTCAATTTATGATTTCAAGCCATTCTGTACACTGACTTAATCCTGGTATGTACTTGTACTGTATCTGCTAGACGCATATTAAAACTTCATTTAAAATATGATGCACATTGAAAATACGATTTCATATAGTAGTATAGTATAGTATATATTGTAGCTACTAACTGTAAATAATTTTCTCTAAATATGCTTTCATTTAAGCGTATGTGCAAATGTTTGCATGTACCTTACTTATAAGCAAACAATGACATTTTGTCTGGACATTAATGTATACATACATTAGCTATGAATGCATTTGCATGTGGCAGGAACTTTGTTGTCCTCATAAGAAAGATAATTTGGCAAGGCCTTGGATTAGTTGATAAAATTTAGAAAAGTCGTGTAAATTTTTTACTCATGCAGCATATTATATAAACGAATAAAATGTGATCATTTTCCCGACGAGCATGATTCTTTCTTTACCACAGAATCTCTCTTAAATACTCTGAGTTTGAATTCTGCCTCTGATCACATTAACCAACATTAATTCCTAAAAATTTTAGTCTCTTTTGAGTGATAGTTTTTACAGTACCCATCTCATCTTCACAGATATTTAACAGTTTGAACGATAACGAGACGTAAATATCAAGCACTGACTGCCAGAGCGCAATTGTTTTTTAATATAAACGGCACTCTCTAAGGAAATTCAGGCGAAAAGAAATAGCGCTCCTGAAAAACGGATGGACAGCAAGGCTCATATCAAGGTTAGATGAATAGTATAGCAGATGAGAATGGGAAATTCGAAAATGAGCAAGGAGTGGCCGTTACAGTCAATGGCGATCATTATCGGGCCATGTTGAACGAATTTTTGCTCACAAAAATTGAAGAAGAGGATATTCGCAACATTTGGTTTCAACAGGACGGCGCTACGTGCCACACAGCCGAAGCTACACTATGTTTTGCGCCCTGTTTTTGAAGATCGCATTATCAGCCGCAGAGCTGATGTCGTTTGGCCATCTCGGAGCTGCGATTTGACACCGTTGGACTATTATTTGTGGGGTGCCATCAAAAATAAGTGTTACGCCGACAAGCCAGAGACAATTGACGCTTTAAAGGACAATATTCGTGAAGCCGTTGGTGAAATACAGCTGCACACAATCGATAATGTGCTTAAAAATTCAACCGATCGTGTATGCTACTGCATGGCCAGCCGAGGCAGCCATTTGAATGGAATTGTTTTCCATTTTTAACCGGAATGATTGTATGTACTTTCAAATAAAAAAAGAGAAATTTGAGAAAATATTCAGTAGTTTTTTTTAAAGCATTTTCAAAAAAAAAAAGTTATTTGGCGGACCCTTTATACAGCAACTGGTAACTGAAATTAAGTTTGTTTATATGGCGACGGAAAAAGGCGATTGAAAAACGAGTTTGGTGCTACGCGGCAAGGAAAATTTATGAGTGTGCCTGGAAAGTGGTAGTGTAGGTAGTGTGTTGGCTTATAAAACGTGAATCCAAGGTTCAAGCCCCAGATCAGACATCTCGGACATAACGAAATATGAAAAAACATTTCTTTCAGATTTCTGGAAAAAACTCTGAGAGTAAATAAAATTGCCATGAAAAGTATCTCACAAAATCTGTCGCCTGGAATCGACTTTAAACTACAGGTCCCGCCATTCATGTATAAAGTTAACACACATAACATAAAGTGGCGTGTGTAGCTAGGTTGTAATCCTGACTGAAGGTTGTAATGACCGATTATATGTATATGTTTGGCTTGAAAATGTAGAACAGAGAACCACAAGCCACTGATGATCGTGTTGGAGTGCCTTGAGCCTCTATCCGAAGTAATGCTTATCAGATCCTGAATAAAGAGTTTCTTAGTAGTAGTCCTGTCCAATTATATCATATCAGATGCGACGATTTTTCCTATCTCAACGAAACAAAAGAAAATAATATCATATGATACAAACTAGAAGCCGCCGTATTCTAGTAGGTAATGTGTTGTCTTATTAGACGAGCGGTCTCGGTTCAAATCCCAGGTCAGGAATCTCCAACTAAACGAAATATGAAAAAATATTTCTTTGACGGCTTCCTCTCAGCAGATTTCAGGTAAAAACTCTGAGAGTAAATAAAATTGCCATGAAAAGTTTCTCAAAAATCTGTCGTTTGTATAAAAATTAACGCACACAACAGAAATGGTGTGAGAAACTAGGTCGTAATCCTGACTAAATGGTTGTGATGACCAATTATGTATGTATGTATGTATGATACAAACTCTACTCTGGTTGGATTCTAAAAATGATCTGTAACGGATTTTTAATCTATCTTCCACCTTCGAGGCCAAACACTCAATATTTGTTTTTTCATTTTAAGGCCCCCAAAAAGGCATACCTTTTTCCCCTACTAATGTACTGACATGAAATGTAATGAAAACGAATACATTTGTTTTTTTTTTCTTGCCCTTAAGCAGCTCTGCTTTGAGTGTGTAATTTTTTTTCCTACAACAAACATACACGAGACTATTGCAAGTTGAAATGGAAAACATGTAATGGATGTCGTCATATGAATGAACAAATGCACACAACATGACTGATTGTGAAGTAGTGTTAGTACTTTTTATACTACACTTACCATACCATACCATACCATTAGATATCTCAACAAAAACAAAAATCTGTTAATTTGTTGTGTGTGTTTTTATTACATTTCGATCATATTGAGTTTTCATTTCATTCTATCATCTCCATAATGTACTACGACAATAATGTGGGTATCTATAGTATGTATGTGGTTTTACATGAGTATGCAAATTGATGTGTAGACATTTAAAATGTTTTTGTAATTCATGTTTTCCATTATTTTCAATATTTCATAGGCCCTTTAATGCAACGAAAGATAAAAAATTTATTTCATTTGCAATGTTTCGATAAACGATACTCTACGATTTAAAGTGCCATACAATGTTATAGTCTTACTTACATACATACATAAATCAGTGTAGGGATTACTTAATCCCCCCTATCAAACAAATAAAATTAACATTTGTAATCTGTTGACTTTAAAAGGTTTTCATTGATTAGCAGGCTAATTGGGCCCAATGGAATGATGTTGTAACACGTGTATTTGCACAAGGATTTACATACATCTACATGAAATCAAATCAAGAGTTTAATTACCAATGAATGGAGATTTTAAATTTTATTTCAAAATTGAATTTTTAAGAAATTTTTACGTCAATTGACAGACGAACGGAAACATAAAAAATTTAAGCCATTAGTGGATAATGATGTAAATTTTATGATTTTATTTCGAGTGCTTAATACTCTATTACTGCTATACTCAAGTAGTCCTCAAAAATGCTTCAGTAATTTAATGTCTTTTCGTATGAAATCGTTCGAATTACAGAAACTAGCGGTTAGTTTGCTTTAAACTTTCTCATCCAGAAATAAGGTTCGATAAGATCACAAACGTGTGTGTTTTTCTTTGTGTTTGAAATCCTATTTAACAGAGTTGCAATTTCTTCTGCATTCTGTGATATCATAAAGGGCTCATTGCAACTCTCATTTGTTTTCATTTCTGTTGTCTTTAAATTACTTTTTAAATTTTTGGTTCAAATCATACAATTTCGCCTGTATATTGCATAATTTGTGTGAGAATTTACCCGTATTTCTAATTCGGAAACTGATCGATAACTACAGGGAACAACAATGGCAATATGAGACAATACGTCTGTGCACAACATATCGTATTGAATGGCTCAGGCATATGCCATTGCTGAATAATGCCATTCCTCAGCCAAAAACTCTGAGAGTAAATAAAAAATGCCATGAAAAAGTTTCTCAAAAATCTATTATTCGGAGTCGACTTTAAAATGTAGGTCCCGCCTAGGGTTGTATGTATGTATGTTATTCAAATTTTTCCTTGAACTTGACATATCTTTAAAAAACCAAATTTTACTTGTGATAATTTTTTTCTTGTTTTTTTATTGAGTTATTGATCCGATTTTGATAGAAGAAGTTTTTCTTTCTCAATTTTAACCTTCTTAGGCGATAATTATAACTATAATGGCAGCTTGTTGTCCATTCGTATTTCGGGCAAGAAATTTTAAAAGAATTCAATTAATTTTCTTTGCCTGTTTAAATGTAATATCCAGGCACACTTTGAATATCTACTCCTGTGCATACTTTTGTGATACAGAATTAAAATTATCTCCTGCCTGTTTGTTGTTCTATTTATAAAATATCTTCCTAAAACATAATGAAATTCAAAAGTTTATCGCAGAAAACTAGTGGCAAAGGTGTGGAACAAACAGAAAAGTAAAGAAAACCCAAGAATTAAAATCTCATCACAACAAAAGCTGGCGTATAATAGAAACCAGTCGTCAGCATCGCCATCAGCATCATTGTCATCATCGCCTTCTATTCATTGCAGTTTTTAATAGCAGCGACATGAACAATTAAAATTCTTTGTTGTTGAATTAATTTAAGCAGTTCCCTGGGATCATTTTGTGTGTTGTTGTTGTCTTAATAACTCAAAGCAACAGAATGAAAAAGAAAAAACATCCTATCGAGTTAAAAGACTCTTGACCACTTGAAAATAGTCCAACTGCTCTTAGCCATCCCTTTATGTTCTCTGACAGTTGAAAGTTTTATTTCGGAATAAAAATATAAAAAAAGCAAAAGCCTTTAGAACAAAATCCTGTCACTCGAAAAGAAGACTTTTTCAGTTAAATGAAATGAATGCTGAATGGTGAGTAAATGATACGTTGACCGCATTTCGTAATTCATTCATAATGCGAAATAAAAAGGAAATAAAAAAATACAGTGTAAAGAAGGATGTAAATTTTGTAGTTTTCGGCAGATTCCAACCAGATTACCAGATTACCAGAAGCTCTATGCCAAAGTTATTGTTGTTGTTTTATTTTAAAATTTTTAATATCTTCTAAAGGAAAATGCAAACTAAATGCGAGTGTCTGTAAACCAACATGCTGATGGGCATTAAAACCGTCAAGCATACGTCAGTTGGTAGATGACTGACAAAATCTGTCGGCAGCGTTATTTGTTTTACTTGTTAACAACATGCGAGGGAAACTGGAAAATTGAACGCAACATACTAAGTTGATACTTCGTAACCCTAATTACCTCACTTCTAAACAACATAATCAGAAACAACATTACTTAGGACTGCAAGTCAATGTTCTTGTGGTCAAACTAAATACGTTAACCTTCCAAACAGTTTTCATTAGGTAGCCTGGTTGAAGGAGAGGTGGACCAACCAAGGGTCTCATGCCAATTGACATTAATCCAAGACATCATGTAGGCTTGTTGTGCGCTCACCATTAGGAAAACCATCTAGCTCTCTATAGAAAATCTGTATCTTGTACAAACTTCCTTAACTTCTACCAGTTCTTTTGTCTGCGGTAACCTATGTCTGGTATACATACATACATAATTAGTCATTACGACACTTTAGTCAATATTACGATCTATTTTCTCACACCACTTATGTTGTGTGCGTAAATTTTATACATGAGTGGCGGGATTTACAGTGTAAAGTCTATTCCGAACGACAGATTTTTGGGAAACTTTTCATGGCAATTTTATTTACTCTTAGAGTTTTGGCCAGAAATCTGCTGAGAGGAATTCGCCGAAGAAATATATTTTTTTTTTTTTGATAAATTCGTTTTGATATCTGACCTGGGGTTTGAACCGAGGCCTCACTTCTAATAAACCAACACACTACCTACTAGACGACGGCGACTACTATGACCACTATGTCTGCTATAGTGTCAAATTATTGGGATCTTGATCTTACGAAAGCTGGGTAATCATAAAAATCCATCCATCAATTTTTTTTAAATCCATCGTTTCGATGCCTTCACCACATGCCCTGCATTCATCGTTCTCCTATACGGCTTAGGTGTACATGTAAAGCAGAGTGTCCCGTAAGTACGCTCATTGGTGTATTCAGGGCAACCTTATTTAGTTTTGGAATATCCATATTTTCTCTCTTCATTAGGATCGTCCAAAAGTATTTTTGTAAGTCTTCCTACTGTATCATTATTCCACAATAGTCGATCTGACGCTTTCGCCCACTTTTTTAGTCTTTTGTCTTTAATGCACTGAAAGGTTTTCGCTATGTAATACTTTGTCTCTATTAGCCAAAATATTCGCTTCCTTATTTCCAATCACTCCATGATATATATATAATGAGTACCGTAATTGCCTGGAGTAATTGTTAATTTGCCTTTTTACACTCCATGACGGTCTTTAACACCGTATTCCTGGAGGTTATTGCCCTAATTACCATTTAACTATCCATAAAGAAATCGCCGTAATCTAGTAAGGTAGTGCGTTGGCCTATTAGACGTGAGGCCTCGATTCAAACCCCAGATCAGGCATCTCCAAGTAAGGGAAATATGAAAAAATATTTCTTCGCCAACTTCTTCTCAGCAGATTTCTGGCAAAAATTCTGAGGATAAATAAAAAATTGCCATGAAAAGTTTCTCGTTAGGAATCGTTTTTAAACTGTAGGTCCCACCTCTCATGTATAAAAATTAACGCACACAACATAAGTGGTGTGAGAAACTAGGTCGTAATCCTGTTTAAAAGGTTGTAATGACCAATTAAGTATGTAAAGATATTTAAATCCCTAAACGTTAAGCTTACCAAATTTTTATTAGCCCAGATAATACATTTCCTTATCGCGCGTACACCAGTGAAACGAAACTATAGCCCGGTTCCGGGGCAAAGTTCGGGTTCTCGTACCTCTATAGAGTGGCCTAGTCCCGTCCTACTTTACCTTGTTCACAGCCATCACTGTAGCAACAAATCCCTACGTAGGCCCTAGTGGCATGGATTCGTTTGACCAAGAAAGTGGAACGGGTATTAGGGTGATACAATTGGTTGAAGTTGATATGTTGTGCATCCTATAAAATAACTGCGAGTCAAGCGGGAAATCGCCCAGTGCCCTAACTATATTCTTATGCTAGGATTTGTGACTCTGGCTGATTCATCCCCCAAAGCCTAAATGCCACCGAGATAAAAAATGTAAAATATTATACACGATCAGTTTATAATTTTTTTGCTTTCTAATTAAATGTTTTCCAGATTTTGTTATCACGTATACATATCAATATTCGATATTATGTTTTCAAATATGAGAAACTAGGTCGTAATCCTGACTGAAGGGTTTTAATGACCAATTACCTTGATCCTTTAAGCTCATGTATATGTTTTAAATATATTTTTACGAAAATGGAAATGGCGTTACATTGTTTAACATTAAAATGATAAACAAAACAAAAACTATGGACTTGTTTACATGATCAAAAAATAAACAAAAATATAGCAACAATATTAGTGTAAAAAAGGGATAAACAAATAAACAAACAGGCAACAACAACACTGCAAGGACAACATTGCAAACGTAAATAAAATACACAAACAACAACAACGTAAACAACATGTTTACATTTATAGAGATTTCGTGAAGCCAAAGTCATTCTAATTCAAGAGCATTCATCAGACTGACTTTACCCAGTCAGTCTTGTGTGAAGACGCGTTGCGTTTGAATAGCATAATGGTTTGAAGATCTCCAGTTATAGAGATCTGCCGAACTATTGTTAGTATTTACGCAAAAGAGTGTAAAGAAGTGTAACAAATCAAATTGTTGTTGTTTACATCAAGTTTTGGACAGTGGCACACGGAATTGTACGAACAATAAAGAATTTATTTAAAACTAAACACAAATTTATTTTTATTTTATTTGCAATCTTCGAACTCATATTCAAAACGTTTTTAAAATGGTAAAAACGTAATAATATTTGAAATAGGGAAAGTCACTCACTATCAGGAATATATGTAAATATAGATTACTTGAACATGTCTCGTATATTCTGCATTCATTTTATTGTACTATTTCATACCAAATACGTATTTTTGATATTTACATACATACGAGTATTTGTACATAATTTACTTCATTTTGACGTTTATATTACAAACACTCTCGTATATAGAAAAAAAGAAATTCATTACGCTGAACAACAGCTTTTTTTAAAGTGTTCTCTTATCAGACACTACACCATTGTAGTTCATGTCTTTCTTTGTTTTTGTCCATAGAAACGGCTATTTCCGTTGTTGTTGTGGTTGTTGTTTTATTTTGTTTTATTACATATTTTAATTTGATTTCTTTAAACCGAAAAAACAAACAAAATAAATAAAAATAAAAATTACGCTCTACAATAAAAATGCGGGTTCATTAGAGTTTTAAGTGCGACACATTTAGCGCAAAAGAGCGAGAGAGAGAGAGAGAGTGAGATGGTGGTAGTTGTTGGCTCAAAGGGTCATAATGGTGGAAAAAACGCTGTACTTTAGCTGCTGTTTTATGTTTTTAATGTTTACAATTTTTATATTTTTTCAGCCACAATTGTTGTCATAATAATTTTAAATGAAAATGAAAATAAAAACAAAAACCGAAAATTACACGATGCAACAGTCAAAATACACCCAGCTAATGACAGTAATGTAGGTTATGAGTTTTGTTGAGTATAACCCAAAAATAATTTTTTTTTATTTGACAAAAATTATTGTTTACCCAAATATTTTTTAATCTATTTTCGAAACCCAAAGTTTTTTGAAAAGGGGACAGATGAGCCTTTAAAATGGTATACATGAACATATCGTTCAAACTTACATGTTATAGGTTCTGATGGGATAAACTTGGAAAATATGATTTTTCTCTTCGTTTTTCACTTCGTTTGATAAAATCGAACAAAAATTAGTAGTTTTTATTTAAATACTATTATATACTATTATATGTTATACTTTTTAGATATGTGTGTCATCTTATCAAATTAAGTTTCAGTTCAAAAATTTTCAAAAGTTTTGATGGATCTTGATCTTTTTTTGCAAAATTCATTCATCAATTTCACGTTTGCTCGACTACCAGATGTCGGCTAATATTTGTGTTTTTTTTTAGCGTCACCATTTATTTCATATTTTTTAATTAAAGTTTGCTCCTATGAACGGACAAACTTGAAAAAATATGAAAAAAATTCGCATTTGTCAAGTTTACCTCATCAAGCCTCATAGCATATTAAGTCAAGTAATATATACATGCATATATATATAACGTTTTAAAGGCCCATCTCTCTTCTTTCTATTAAGGTTTAAATTTTGGACATCGGTTCAGAAATGTTTCTGTAATCAATAAATTTGTGCGTAAAGTCCAAATAAAACAAGTTCAAGAAATATAAAAAAATATTTTTGAGTTCTACTCAACAAAACTCACAACTTACACTATGTCATTAGCTGGGAGTATTTCAATTTTTTTTATTTTGTCGCATAGTGTAATCATAATAAGACTGCACAAATACATGTAAATTCCACAAAAATACAACATAATACAGCGACATAACTGTGGTGTGTATGTGAAATGTATGGCTGGCTGGTTGGCTGGCTGGTTGGCTGGCTGTTTGTCAGTTTAGCGATTTACATGAGTTTAAAAGCGTTCATTGACACTTTTTGTACCCCTTCTGTGGCGAACTGTTTCCACTCACTGTACACACTCGCACACAGTAAACGGCAATAAAATAGAAACTTATGACTGCGATTAAAATCTAATACCACTCACCTTTAGCACATGTTGTAATGGCGCTTTAATAAACGCTACTAAAGCCAATGCTATAAAATGCAAACAAAAATCTCTGTTGTTACTAATGTTACTAAATCCCTGGTTTTGGTTAATTGCTCATCTTTATGGACTGAATATAATTTGAAAAATCAAAATCTGTTTAACACTTTTCGGACGTGGCAAAAGACCTTCAGCGTCCATTAAGAAAGTTTATTAAACAGCCTTCAAATTGATGAAACTACACATACACTCAGCCACAAAAGTATACATACGGTTAAAAAATTTCAGAAATTTTTTAACTAATCCGTTTTCGTTGAAAATCTGTGTAATTGTCTGACAACTTTCCTCGATTTTAAGATGGTCTTTTGCTTTGGTCCAGAAATTTGTGAAATTTGTAAATCGGATGCAAACCTTTGTGGGCCTGTGCAGGGCCACAATTCAGTTCAATTTCATATATTTTTTAAACCAATGCAAAAGACCGTCTTAACATCAAGGAAACTATAAGGATTTTCAACGAAATTTCTGAAATTTTTTAACCGTGTGTATACTTTAGTAACTGTGTGTCTGTACAAACACAATTGATCATTACAACCCTTCAGTCAGGATTAAGACCTATCTTTGTGTGTGTCAATTTATATGCATGACTGGCAGGACCTACAGTTTAAAGCCGACGCCAAACGACAGATTCTTTTGCCAAACTTTTCACGGCAATTTTATTTACTTTCAGAGTTTTTGCAAGAAATCTGCTGAGAGGAAGTCGCCGAAGAAATATTTTTAATATATTTCATTTCATTTCATTTAAAAGATGTCTGACCTGGAGTTTGAACCGTAGCCTCACGTCTAATAAGCCAAAAGGCTACCTACTATACTACAGTGAGTAATACTGAATTTATTTGAGTTTTTATGTCATAAACGTAGTATAATTTGGTTGGCAGTATTGCAACATTCTGAATTATGATAAAAACTTTCAAAAATTTAAATCCTTAAGTCATGGCTCAGGATTAAAAAGGAGACAATGGGACTAATTTGCGAAGTTTTTTCTTAACGCTTAATGAAAATTTTAGTTTAGGCTGCAAAAAGCCAAGATTTTTAGGAAACTTAAGCTAAAGTTGTGAACGGTCCATTCTGGACTGATAACTACATAAACTTTTAACCAGAGTTCGTTAAAAGCCATCTAATCTAGATAACTGGCTAGAAATTTCGAAATTAAATCTCCATAATTTTTGAATAGTAGTAGGTAGCCGCCGTAGTCTAGTCGATAGTGTGTTGGCTTATTAGACGTAAGGCCACAGTACAAATCCCAGGTCAAACATCAAAACGAAAATATGAAAAAAATATTTCCTCGGCGACTGCCTTTCGGCAGATTTCTGGTAAAAACTCTGAGAGTAAATAAAATTGCCATGAAGAGTTCCTCAAAAATCTGTAGTACGGAGTCGCCTTTAACTGTAGGTTCCGCCACTCATGTATAAAATTAACGCACAAAACATAAGTGATGTGAGAAGCTAGGTCGTAATCCTGACTGAAGGGTTGTAACGAGCAATTATGTATGTATGTATGTATCTATGTAACTTTTGACTAACCATTTGCTTCAATACACTGCACACTAGTTTTCAAACACAATTCCACAGGTTTCAATACAAATTTTTGATTACTTCAGCAATATTTCAAAGTAAATGTTGTTTTTTTTTGATATACAAGAGCATTTGATCGGCTGCTCCTTTTTCACTTGTTATCTTAAGAAAACTATTTTAATTTTATTTTCTTTTTTAACGAAATTTCGATTCTCCGATTCCTGGCTGCATACATGCCTAGACTAGTTTATCTGTGAAGTGCGAATCATTTCACTGGCGGTTAAGGAAGCAATGGCCAGAGCCAAAGAACTCTTTAAAACGCATGACATGAATAACAAATTTTCTATGAAAAGTTGACAATTGTAAGTGTTTTTACTTCATATTTGGTACAACATTTTGCTCGATTGTTTGTATCGTTATTTGTACGTCTGTGTTCGGTTTTTTTTATATTTTCCTGTCCTTTCATCGTTCGTTCCTAAACCCCTCAACGCTTTTTACGTTTTTTTTTGAAGAACAAATTTTCTGTTGTACAGTGATTATATGCGATTTAGCAATTTCATGTTTAAACATTAAATATATTACAACAAAAACAAAAAAACGACAACAACACTAACAAACAGCGTGTAACAATACTAAATACAAAAGCAACAACGTTTAACTCAACAAGTATTTCGTATGTGCATAAATTAATGTGTTGTTGCTACAAAGAACTTTAATGATACAAAGGCAGACGAAGGGCTAGAAGTAGCCTATGAGTCAAGCATACCGTGTACACGGAACAGGGAAGGTTTATAATTGCAACAAAAATGACAAAAAACAAAAAAAAACAACGAACGAAACAAAAAAACAACAAAAACTGACTAAATTTTCTTACCCCTTAAAGCATTTTGTAATTAAAAACGACATGTTACAGGAGAAAAGACAAACAGAAATAAACTCCGTTTACAGCAAATACAACATTAACAGCAGCAACACCAACAACAACAACAACCACATTCACTTAACACGAACCAACGAAGGAAAAAAAAACACAAAATGCAAAAACATTATGTTGCATGTTATGCACTAGGTTTGCATGTTTTTAAAGTCCTATACAGCACACATGCTGCAATCATCTTAAGCGACTTGCTCACTTGCACACACACACATGCTAAGGGCTTGTGAAGACGAAACCAAAAGGAAACCAAGGAGGTGGTTTAGTTGAATTCATGTTGAATTTTAGGATCGCAAATAAAATATTTTAAAGAAAAACACAACTTAAGAATACGTCGTCTCGTCTTTTACGAAGACTACAAGTACTAAGAGGCGTCATAGTGCCCCGTCATATACCACAAAAGAAAATGAAACAAAACCTTTGCGATAGTGTTGTATAAACATGTCGTATAAGCCATGTTACTAAACAACCCATCAAGTTATTCGATTAACTCCACTTTTAAAATAGTTTGTGAGTTTATTTCAATGCATGTTACACGAGTGGGCACACTTAAACAAATTGAGTTGACACTCATTTTCACTATTTTTATGATTTCATCGACTTTTTAAGATATTGGCGGGTATTGCGCTGCCCCTTACCTTGGTAAACTTTACAAATTTTTTCAGCAGCCTGTGATGTATTCTAGTACTACAATATGCATGTAGAGGGACTTTCGAACTTTGATAATTGATAGCGAAGCAACGCTTATCAAATTAGTTGTCGCTTATTAAGTCTGTGTATTGAAGTCGACGTAGTCTAGTAGGAAGTGTGTTGGCTTATAAAGCGTAAAGCCAGGGTTCAAACCCCAGGCGAGACATCAAAACAAAACACAAAAAGTATTTCTTCGGCGACTGCCTCTCAGCAGTTTTCTGGCAAAAACTCTGAGAGTAAAATAAAATTGCCATGAAAAGTTTCTCAAAAATCGGTCGTTAGGTGTCGACTTTAAAACTGTAGGTCCCACCGCTCATGTATGAAATTAACGCACACAACATAAGTGTTGTGAGAAACTAGGTCGTAATCCTGACTGAAGGGTTGTAATGACCAATAATGTATATACATATGTATGTTATTAAGTCTGTTTTGCCAAATCACTACGTACAGATATAGCATTCAACAGCATGAGCATATTATAAAATTGTTTTATTAAAACCGGTATTCTGTTTGGGTAACGTTTCTCGCGATTCGCCATTTCATAATCGCCATAATCGTTCATAACATAACAAGATTCGCATCCACTGTTTGGATAACAATACACCAACGCCCTTACGGTGACCAAACGCAAGAACTGTGGCAAACACCCCCGCTGTGCATAAAAGTATTCAGAAGAATCAAAAGAAGTCGATTTTGCATTGCTCACAAGGAATCGGCCTTTCGTAGACTACAACTTAGCGGAATTTGCAATGCGATGTTGGCCTGAACCTGTGTAAAAACAACATACCCTGGAACTGAAGATAAACCATGAAGAACGACGTGTAATCGGTGAATGGGCTCTGAATCAATTTGTCAATTGACCTTATTTTTCGTCGAAAAATCATATTTAGCGATGAAGCTTATTTCTGAATAAATTTGTACGTGTATAAATAAAATTATGGAATTTGGAACGAAACCAATTCACATGAGATCTAACAGCGTCCCTAGCATCAAGAAAAAAATCACTGTTTGATATGAATTGAGGGCTTTTTTTGAGAACAAAGTTGACCACGCCAAAACTGGCAACGGTGAGCACTCTAGGTCGACGGTTATCAAGTTTGTTGAATGGCCTTAATTGGATCTGGATACCAACGTCGTTACAACACAACTCATGCCATTGGATGTTCTGTATAAACGATTTGATGACATGGTCATCTTTCGTGGCGGTGATATGAACTGGCTACAGAGATCGTTTAATTTAAATCTGTTAAATTTTTTCTAGAGGGGTTTCTTAAGCCCCAGGTGTGTGCAAATAAGCCAGAAACTAATGCTGTCCTTAACATACATACATACATACATACATCCATAATTGGCCATTACAAGCCTTCAGTCAGGATTATGACCTAGTTTCTCACACCACTCATGTTGTGTGTGTTAATTTTTATACACGAGTAGCGGGACCTACAGTTTAAAGTCGACTCCGAACGATAGATTTTTGAGATTCCAGTTTTTTCCAGAAATCTGCTGAGAGGAAGTCACCGAAGAAATACTTTTTTTGTATTTCATTTTGATGTCTGACCTGGGATTTGAACCGTGGCCTTACGTCTAATAAGCCAACACACTACCTACTGGACTACGGCGACTTAATATCGACATAAACCATACCATCGTTAAATCTTAGTGTCACATATGAGCCAGAGTCATTGACATTTTGGATGTGCTCCTTCCAGACAGCATATTAATGATGTTATATTCCACATAATGTTAACATTAATAGGTCTTTTAAACGACTATACATATCTCTCTCGATTATACATATCACACACATACTTCGTTTTATAGTTTTTAAAAATTAAAATGAGTACAGTAAACTTGAGAAACGATGTTTTTGGAAAAAAAATCGATCAGCTACCTACTCAAAAAATTTATATTTACACGAACTCACATGTGTGTTTTATAAGGTATTTGAAATTATTGAATAGAACCCAGAGTACCGAACAAAATTTTTTTCAGTGTACTTTATACACAATGTACGTGCTGAATCATGATGGTTGTGATATATTGAGTTTGTGCTAATGTTTGTAACAATTTTAAATTCAAATTCAGAATATTTTTTATGTTTTTTCTTTTCTAATGTTCACTTGTTGTGTGTAGCATTGTCTAGACATGAAGAAGACTTTGGGAAGTAAGCATTTACTCATTGCCTACCTATGTATACACACATGTGATAAAAAATTATGTTCCGGAAGTCTGGTGAACATGATTTTATTTAAAATCATAATTTTTAGTAAATTTTTAATAATTCTTGTCTATGATTGTGTATAAATTAATTCTAATCATTTATGGTAATACAGTGCCCTGTGGTAAAGACTACCAAATGATTGGACTTGGACTGCCTATAATTTTCTCACTTGTTTCCTATCATTTGAAGTGTACGAGTATGTATTAAAGGAAGCATACGAGTATATTCTTTATTTCTCTCTTCTGCCACTTGTTTTATCTTCTTTTTAGAGACAATTTTTTTAACAAAGCCCCGAAGAACTTTTTTCTTTCTTTTTATAAATACTTTATACGTGTATTTTTAGTTTTTCCATAAAAAAAATGTGTGGAAATTCTATTTTTAGTACAGAACGATTATAAAAAGAAAAAAAAATAGAATTACCAGCTAAAATTTTTGAGGTTGTTTCATTTTTTTGTTGTTGTTGTTGTTGAAGCAATCACCTTGCAACCAATTTTATTTCACTTCTACTTCTCTTCATTCATGTGTACCTGTTTTCATATCATATAGTGAGTGGTTCATATGCCTTATATTCTATCTATTGTGAGGGCCTTGGAAATTTAATAAAATTAAGAAATATTTATGAATTCCTTGTTTCTTCTTTTAAATGCAAACTCTTCTCGCATGTCGCTGCAAAGTTACGTTCAATAAAACATGAACGACAATATTGACTAAATGGTAGCGAATTAATACTGAGGGAGGGGAAATTTATACGAATAGACGATAGTTTTTAATGATAACACTAAGCGACAAAATAAAAAAATGAAATACACCCAACTAATGACATAGAGTAAATTGTGAGCTTTGTCAAAAATATTTTTTTTTATATTTCTTGAACCCTCCAAACTTGTTTTATTTGATAAAAATTAGTTTTTTTGGACTATTGTCCAATGTTCAAAATATAAACCTTATTAGAAAGGAGAGGGATGGGCCTTTAAAATTATATAGAAATATATATTATTTGACTTAATATACTATAAGGTTTGATGAGGTAAGCTTGACAAATGTGAATTTTTTCAATATTTTTTCAAGTTTGTCCGTTCATAGTAGCAAACTTTATTAAAAAATATAAAATAAGTGATGACATTCTGAAAGTGCATTATCTTATGAAGAGATTGACACTTCGTTTGATCAAATCGGACATAAATTTACAGTAGTTATTATTAAAAGAGTCTAACAGTCGAGCTATATTTTTTTTTTTTCAAATGAACCTTTAGTTCAAAATCTTTCAGAACTTTTGATGGATCTTGATTGTTTATTGGAAAATATGTCAAATTCACGTTTGGCCAATGTTTGCGCAAAGAGAAATAATAATATTTGCAAAAAAACACAAATATTAGCCGATTTCTGGTAGTCGTGCAAACGCGAAATTGACACGTTTTGCGATAAGCAATCAACATCCATCAAAAATTCTGAAAATTTTTGAACTAAAAGTTCATTTGATAAGATGACATATATAAAAAATATAACACGACTGTTATACTATTTAAATATTAACTACGGTAATTTTGGTCCGATTTGATCAAACCAAGTGTCAATTTCTTCACAAGATAATGCACTTTCAGGATGTCATCACATCTTTTATATTTTTTAATTAAATTTTGCTACTATGAATGGACAAACTTAAAAAAATATGAAAAAAATTCACATTTGTCAAATTTACCTCATCAAACCTTGTAGCATATTAAGTCAAATAATATATATACGTGTATCGTTTTAAAGGCTCATCACTCTCCTTTCTAACAAATTGAAATTTTGGTCATCGATTCAGAAATGTTTGTGTAATCAATAAATTTGTGCGTAAAATAAAAAAGACAGGTTTTGTCAAATAAAACAAGTTTGGAGGGTTCGAGAAAAAAATATTTTTGAGTTTTACTCAACTAACTGAACAACTTAGACTATGTAGTTACTCGGGTGCATTTTCACTGTCTTACCGTGTAATTTTTTAAATATTTTCAAAAAGTTCAAGAAGAGTGATGCTCAAAATGTACTCAAACTATTTAAATAAACTGTGACAATCGTCAATCGTATTAAATAAAGTTTTGCAGAGCAAAAATATAAAATAAAATGTGCTGCAAAAAGAAAAAATAAATATTAAATCGAAAAAAAAATTGAAAGTTTTCAACTACAATTCAATTTGGCTTTTGGAAATTTCAATTCACTTTGGCTGTCTTAACAGAAATTCAATTTTTATTGTATTTTTAATGCCGATGGAGAATATGAAAGCAATTTTGTTCAGAAAAATAAACACAAACCCAGGCACACAAGAAAACAGAGATAAAAAAAACTTCAATCACATAAAGGCTAAGGGCATTTTTTGTTTTTTGTTTTTTTGACAGTAATAACAATCTAAACAACAACAACAATAACAACAACAGTTATAAACTGTAATAATACAACAATCACGACCAATAAAAAAAAAAACCTTAACAAAATGACAAAATTGAACTGAAACCTAAAAACCTTTTCAACTGAAGCCAAAACGCTTGAATAACCTTTAAACTTAAAATTGATTCAAGATGATGACAGTTGCGGTACAGAGGCAAAAACAAAAACCAAAAAAAAACTCAAATCAAATAGAAAATGAGATTAAAATGAAATAGAATTTCAAATACAATCTCGATAACAAATTATTTTTTGTTGTTGTCTTTATTTTTTTTTTTTTCTTTGCCTCAAGTTAGTTGTCGACTGAGGCAATAAAATAAAAATTAGGTTTCAAAGACATTTTAACGAGATTTTCAACCAAATATGATGATGGAAAAACAATTCAAATTCAAACAAAACCGTTGCGAAATTTGTTTTCTTTTCCAGTGTAACTGAATTATGCTTGAAATTGAGTTTTGACATGCCAATCGGAAATGCAGAGCGAATTCATCATAAATAATCGAACTTTAGCCATTAAAAAACTTTGAAAGTAAATACCCTCCAAACTTTTATGATATTTATGATATTATGTATGAAATTTATACGGTATCCTCGTATTTAAAATTTTTTTAAATACTGTTTGAAATCTTTGAAACGAAATTAAAGTTATGTTATTAATATTGAAACATATTGTTACGTGTTGACCTTTTTAAAAACCTTTAAAATATGAGTTCATTGATTGCAAACAAAACAAAAATAAATTTATGTTTAGTTTCAATTAAACTCTTTATTGTTCGCACTACTTTTGTGTGGCACTGTTTACAACTTCATGAATCCAACAATAATTTGCTTTACTACACTTCTGTTCGCATACACTCTAACAAATGTTCGGTAGATCTTTACAATGACAATCTACAAACCACGACTGCTGTCTTCACACGCAACGCATCTTCACACTACACTGACTGAATTCTTACTACTCGTTGTCTGCTTTGTCTTTCCGTTTTATATGCCCACGTAATCAGTCTGAGGAATGTCTTGAAATCGAATATTAGTGTGTTTGCCTTCTAGAGAGCTCTATGGCGAATTCATGATTGTTTGTGTATTTTGTTCACGTTACTTGTTGTTGCGTTCTCGCTTACTTATCTATCCCCTTTTCTTTCATACCGATGTTGTTGGCTTTCTTGTAACAAGTTCGTTGTATTTGTTTGTGTAACTTTTGCTCATTTTAATGTTAAGCGATATTACACCGTTTCCATTTTCGTAACAATATAAAGAAATAAACAAAATATGAGGCCAGTAGAGCATCTCTTAAACGAGATGATAATTTATAACCTCTTTGGTATAGAAAATATACAATTTGCAATTCACACAATTTGTTTTGGTTTAGTCATTGGGTGTTGCGTTTCTGTTAATATCGAATCTTTCATTAAGCGCTTTCTATCTTTAAAACCAAATAAATCAAAGTGAAGTCGCCGTCGTCTAGTAGGTAGTGTGTTGGCTTATTAGACGTAAGGCCGCGGTTCAAACACCAGGTCAGACATCTTCAACTAAACGAAATATGAACAAATATTTCTGCGACGACTTCCTCTCAGCAGATTTCTGGCAAACAGTCTGAGAGTAAATAAAATTACCATGAAAAGTTTCTCAAAAATTTGTCATTCTGAGTCGACTTTAAACTCTAGATCCTGCCACTCATGTATAAAATTAACACACACAACATGAGTGGTGTGAGAAACTAGGTCGTAATCCTGACTGAAGGGTTGTAATGGCCAATTATGTTATGTATGTATTCTGTTCAAATTCAAAATGAAAATAATAAAAATGGCCTATCGAATCTTTTAGAAACAAATTGAAGGCAAACTTTATAAAGCATATCTAATAGCCTCTGATTAATAAAAATAAAGCATTTATAAAGACATTCAATGGATCAAATGAATAACAAGCTCTGTCTGGGTGGAGTATTTTGAAAAATGTTCCAAATTTTGAAAAAAAGAAAACAATAAAAGGAATAATTTCTTTATTTTCATCGATTTTAAAAGCAAATATGTTATGGACCAAGGGAAAGCATTTTGGGGATATTATGGCACACTTTAAGAACTCAAGAGTGAAACAAATCCATTTATTTTACAAGACAACATATTGCCGATAATGTCTTGGTGTAGCGTACATTAAAATATAAAGAAGACAAGCAGCCCATTGTTAGGTTATTAAGAGATTAGGGTGCAGCATTCAACAAAAGCGATTCATCTTTATCTGGTTTTTACAACCATTAAAACAAAACCCCCAAAAAAACAAAAACTCTTAATTATCGTTAAATAGAAGAAAAGATAATAAAGAAATAAAACTGAATAGAAACTGGCAAAGTGGCAATAAAACCGGCAATAGCAACAAGAGATCCAAAAACAATAACTGCAACATTTATGTATGGATGTATGTACGTGTGATGATGATGATGATAATAACATTTATGTATGTGTGTGTGTGTAATGATTATGAGCAAAATTGAAATGAAATTGAAAGTTATTTAAGATTTTTTTGATCTCTGAAAACATTGTTATTTTAACGGTTTTGTAATAGCATTTCAAATAAAAATAAAACTCTTGTTTCTTCATCCTTTTGTTATCGCTGTTGTTTTAAACGTTAGGTGTAAAAAAAAAAAACAGTTAAGAGCGCAATAAAACGAATTTTAACTAATTCCAATGCTAAGAAATGCCACATAAAAACAAAATGACAAATAAATGTAAAGTTGATTTCATTTTAATTGTTGCCAGACACAATGAGCCGATTTATTTCAAAATAGTTTCCATATTTTTTTTGGTTTTTATTTTTCTGGTTTTCAAAATCAACAGAATTGAAACGATTACACACATACATAAATTTACTATTTTGCTCATATGGTGTGTACACATCAGAGATCAGCAACAATGAATATTCAAAAAGATGAGTAGAATCGAATCATACTCATAATTTCTGACACTTATGTATACGCATTCATACTTACTTTAATATTATACTCATACTACTCATATTCAAAGTTTTAAGTACTCGTCGTACTCATATGCAACAATACGCATGATGTTGTTGATTTCGACTCTCCTTTACTCAACATTTACACGAATTACAAAATAAGTATGATTCGCATACGAATACTACAATACTCACTAGAAGATTGTGTGTTTGCTTTGCTTGCTGTTTTTGTATTTTTCTTTCTTTCTTCTTTTGTAAATGCAACAACAACTAAGACTGTAAATTTTAATGAATGATTTGAAACACTCGAATCATTTATGAGTACATATTATAAGTATTTTACTAAAGTTTTATCAATCTGAATGAGTAGGCGTATGAGTCAAACATATTTCGAATGTTATGAGTTTGATGTCAACGTTGTACTCATACTCATTGCAACCTGTATTTTTAAATCAATGTTGTAGTGAGTACGAATGAATCAGAGTAGTTGAATTTCAATACTGTTGACTCACTCATACTTGAAATTTAATGACTACTTCTGAGTAGCGAAAAAACTCTGAGTACACACTTGAATTGTGCAACTTCAGACCTGTATGACAAGCAGTGTTGTTTAAAATCTTAAAAATAATTTGGAAATACTTCAGTGATTCTGGATCTGTTAGAATGGTATTTAAAAACGATAAAAAAATACGTTAATTATTCTGATTATGATTTACCTCTTGGTGAACCATATCTGCTTACGCTTCCAATTAATTTAATTTTTAACATTTTCAATCAAATTATTCCGGTTTTCCAATGCCATTTTGCACTTACCTGTAACGAAAAAAAAAAAAGAATAGAAAAGATGTGATTATTTTGTATTTGATTATATATTTTGGTAAAATATTTAAATTATTTGTTACACGTTTATTTGATGATATAACACAGGCTATTATTTATCAGAATATAAGCAGCATATACGTTTATATTGTTACGAAAATGGAAATGGTGTTATCTCGTTTAACATTAGAATGATAAACAAAAGCGACAAAAACAAAAACTATGGACTTGTTTACATGATCAACAAATAAACAAAAAATTTGGCAACAACATCAGTATATAAAAAAGGGATAAACATGTAAACAAATAGGCAACAACAACACTGCAAGAAAAAACGTAAACAAAATACACAAACAACAATAACGTAAACAACATGTTTACATTTATAGAGATTTCACGAAGGCGAAGTCATTCTCCTTCGAGAGCATTCATCAGACAGTTTACCATAAAATAGAAAAGGCAATATAAAGGGCAAAATAAAGCAGGCAACGGCGTCAGAAAGAATTCAGTCAGTCTTGTGTGAAGACGCGTTGCGTGTGCAGAGGATAATCGAGGTTTGAAAATCTCCATTGTAAAGATCTTCCGAACAATTGTTAGTGTTTACGCAAAAGAGTGAGAGAGGAATAACCAATAAAACAATTGTTGTTGTTTACATCAAGTTGTGAACAGTGGCACACAGAATTGTGCAAGCAATAAAGGATTTATATAAAACTGAACATAAACTTATTTTTATTTGCAATCTACGAGCTCATATTTCAAACGTTTTTAAAAGCTAGAAACGGATAATGTTTATTAACTGAAATTTTTATTACTCTGGCCCTTAAATTAGGCTGAATTTAATCGATGACATGGCTATGTTGGCTTTGAGGACAACCATATGGAATACGCTGTGTGGCAGCAGTTATCTTGAAACCGCAATTCGGCCAAAAAGTTGTTAATCATCGACCTATAGTACTCGCCATTGACAGTGATGGCCGGATGAATATCTTTCTTAAAGAAATATGGACCGATAATGTCGCCAAACCCAAAATTCACATCAGACAGTGACCTACTCGGGATGAATTAGACGCACTTGGATCTCATCCAGGTTGGTATTGCCCCGAATTCTAAAATTCTTTTGTTCAAGTACCCAATCATCCATGGCCTCATCGCTTGAGGTGATTGTTGATGAAAATTAGTGTCAGTTGCCAATTGCCTCAGTTCCAATTCAGTGAACACACATCATCTAATTTGGCAGGTGTAGCTTATCAGACGCATGAGAGTAAAGAAAGTAGTGTTGAAAAGTTTCTCAAGTTCGTCGTTCGGAGTCGACGTTAAACTTGATCTTAGCAATGTTGGATAAAATTAAAACACCCAACAAAGGTGATGTGAGAAGCTAGATTGTAATCCTAATGAGTTGTAATAATCAGTTGCACAAGTAGGTTTCAAGAAGATGTCATGGCACCTTCTAGAACTTATTGTTGATTTGTTATGGATGTTTTTCTATTTTTCGTGGTATATCCATGTAGTTTTGTTATTGTAATTTGATCTGTATTTGTTATTATTCTCGTAATTACTCTGTTGTTTTGTTATTGTTTATTTTGCGAATAAGCAGGCAGTATTAATGCCTGCCTTTGCAACGAATTATAAGTACATATGTGTGTATTGAATTACAAGGAAAATTGAACTTAATTTCTTAATATATATGAAGAATATAATACCACTGTTATACTCTTTAAATAATAATTACCGTAATTTTTGTTCGATTCTATCAAATTAATCAATTAATCTTTCACAAGAGAATGCACTTTAAAAATATCACCACTTATTATATATTTTTCAATCAAAGTTTACTACTATGAATGGATAAACTTTAAAGAATATGAAAAAAACTCTATAGGCTTCTTAATATACTCCAAAGCAAATGAAAGACGGTTTTGGCAATTTGGTACCGACCCAACCAGCATTTTTTGAAAATTTTAATCAAATTCGAGTCTTTTTTGATTCTTCTGTGCGATTGAAAAGTAAGAATATGCGCTCATTTTCTGATCATAAAAGACTCATTTGTCGAGAGAAAAATGTTACTACGGGCGACTCTTCTCAAAAAATCATTTATGAGTCATTTTCTATATTAATTTCGAGTAATTTTCGATGCGTTTTCGAATAGTTTTGTGATCATTTTTGAATCGCTTTCTTATCATTTATTAGTCGTATTTAACTTCGTTTATGCTTATCAGTATGTTTAGGAGTCCTTTTATTGTCATTTATCAGTCATGTTTGTATTAATCTGGACTCCTCTTTGCGTCATTTATGATTATAATTTGAGTCATTTATTAGTCGTATTTCTAATTGTATCTTACTCTCTCCAAGTGTTTTTAGTCGGTTTTCTGAGTCCTGCCGCGATTTCAATAATCATGTTCGTATGAACGTTAAATAACAAAGAAAGAATATTAAGTTTATATTCGTGATGTACATACATATGTACATCAGACATCAAAGTTTATTTAAAAAATATTTTTTTTGTTAAAAAACAAAAAAAAAATTTCTATTTAAAACAAAATTGCCATAGCCATCTTTAAATTACAATCACTTTTCAAACACCTGCATGATCTTTTTTTGATTAAGCGTTTTTCAATATTCAGTATAAGTAGAATATAATAATAAATAACGGAAATAAACATTTTAAACATCTGGATGATTAATTTTCGATTGCTATACAATTTTGTATTGTATTTTAAATCGAACTTATTTTACTCATTGGCGCGAATCATTTATGAGTCCTTTTTTAATCGTGTAACTGATTAATAAGTTTTTGATCACCAAAAGTACTCTAAAAAGACTCAGCAAGGTGATTTTTCAAAAAACAATCTTCCAAATGCTAGCTGGGCGATAGACGGGGGTTTAAAGCGGTCTGGTTATCTCGAAATTATAAACACCCATGCTTTGAGTCCGCATACCACTTTTTCCCAACCAGTGAATGGATTTTACAGCACGACAATGCCCCTTGCCACAAAAGATGGTTACCTACTACATTCTTAGAAAACGTAGGTCAGGCTGTTCTTCCATGGCCTTCTCAGAGCTCTGACCTAAACGTTATTGAAAATGTTTGGGTATCATAAAATATCATAGAACTCTAGATAAAAGTCGAAAACGCGAAGAGGCTTTACAAGAAATTAGTTAAGTTTGGTATAAAGTGACTCCCAAATTTGCCCAAAACTTAATTAATTCAATTCCAGAAAGATTACAGGCGGTCATTGATTCAAAAGGCGGTATTACAAAGTACTAGTTAAGTTTATTAATAAACTATATAAAAATAAAAAATAAATTATTGAAATAAAGATTGCGACCGGACTTAAGTCTTGTGTAAATAATTTTGAAAAGAATAAAACGTGACAACTTATAAGCATATGGTTACTTGTATTTTATTTAGTACTAAGAACCGTTATCTTTTCCAATTTTTTTATTTGCTTCTGCACATTCAAGACTAGACAATAGTAATTTTTTTTCCAAAATTTACTTCCAGTAAAAAGTACTGAAGCCTTTTTTATGAAAAACGTAAAAATGCTCTTTGGTGTAAATACTTATGACTACCTTTGTATGCATACCGTTTTAAAGGCCCATCCCACCCCTTTCTAACAAAGTTTAAATTTGTGGGATTAGTTCAGAAATGTTTGGGTATTCAATAAATTTGTGCATAATAAGTCAAATAAGACAAGTTTAGAGGGTTCAAAAAATTTTAAAAAATATTTTTGAGTTCTAGTTGACAAAACTCATAATCTACACTATGTTATTAGCTGGCTGCATTTCATTTCTTTTATTTTGTTGCATAGTGTAATTAAGTTTTAATTGAATTTCAGAAAAGGTTTGAAGGAATTATTCATATACAATAAAACTGACTAAAATTCTTTAAACATTGAAAGATTTTCATGCAATCTTAATAAATATTTACTGAATATTATTTATTTATTTAGTTATTAATTACAATACAATTACAAATCATATTTTAATTATATACGAGCTGACTAACTTTGACCATATGCTCGGTGTAGTGTCACAGGCCAGAGTCTCCGGTGCGAATCGAACCCACAACCCTCACGCTAATAGTATACCACACTACCCACTAGACTACCAGGTTACCCTATTTACTGAATATTCGAATATTTACTGTTCAAAAGTCTACTTATTGTTAAATCAGGAAAAAGCATACGCAGACTTTTTCGAGCCATATACGTACGCAGATTTAAAACTTTCTCAATCATGCAGATTACGCGTTGTAATGTATCTTGAGACCTTTATTATCATTTCTAAATAATAACTTATGAAATACAATACTTTTTTTGTTGTTGTTATTTTATCGTGAATATATTTTATTTTCAAACATTTGATGATAGGCAAACCAATTACAATTGACATGAGTTCCTAGTGAGATTTCTACAACCCAGCAACCAAACATAATTTTTGGCGCATTGCCACTTCATTTTAGGCGTATATATGTGTGTGTGTAAATAGGAAAAAATTTAATGTCATTATGACTGACTACACGAATACTCGATTTTAAGTGAACATTAAATACACCCACGCTTACAAACCTAAAAAAAAGAAAAAAGAAACTCCAAATGTAGGTTGTTTGATTTCAAAAAAAAAGTGTCCTGTCACTCAAATCCCTCAGTCTCTCTGTGAATCGATAGAGTTTTTGATAGAAATCAATCCCGAACATATTTTTTTGGTTTCACTTTTTTGTTTTTCTTTTGTGGTTTCATAAAGAGTTACATACTCGTATAAAACTACTACTGTATGTACTGTTGTAAACTTTAAATTTCATTTACGTAATATTGTGACAGAATAATACCAAAAAAAAACGTTTTTTTTGTTTTTTGTTTTCATTATTGTTTGATGCAATTCACTAATTGATTAGAAAGTTTGAATAGAGTTTTTCTACCTACAGAAACAATATTTTTTTTCTTCCTTTTGTTTGAATTCTGTTTCCATTCAAATTTGAGATTTTTTTTGTTGTTTTTTAATTTTTTTTTTAATGTTTCATTGCATAACTTAACATCAGCACACAAAATTATAAGTTAGTTACCAAAATATGAACAGAAAACAAAACAAAAATTACCAACAAAATATGAAAAAAAGAAGAAAAAATATGAAAATGAAGATGAAGATGAAGATGCTGCACCATAATGATTCAAATCGATTACATGATTTTCTTTAAACATCTTTAGATTGTGTGGTAATTTTTTCAATGACTAATAGCACAAAATGCTTAAAGCACGATTTGCTTAAAATCGTTTAAGCAGAGTTGTGTTGTGACCTTTTTAAAATTTAAAAATTTTTCAAACTTCTATCAATTTTTTATAGAAAACAAAAATGTTTTTTTCTTCAAAGATATTCTTAAAACAATATTTGGGCAATTCACACCAGCCCTTGTATCGTTGTATTCATTGTATTGTTGGACGAATATACAACAGTGTATGCTTGTTGTTGATAATTTTCATATAAAAATCCGATACATTTATACACATTTTTTCATATGTTTTTGAAAGTTGTATTGGTTTCGTGCTATCAGTTTATGTGAATGCCAGTAATCAAGAAGAAGAATAAAAATACAAAATATTTCTATGCAACTTCAGTCAACAATTAACATTTCAAAATTATAATTGTTCGCACAGATAATTAATGAATTTACTTTGTTCCGTAATATTTTTCATTTTGTTGCTTAAAAAGCAAATTATGAATACTAGTCCACTACTTCTTATCGTTTTGTGACGTTTGGTATACAAAATACACAATACAGCATAGCATTGAGCGTTCACAAACAAAAAGTGTATTCAATACAACATACACGATATAAAGTTGTGTGAATTGGACAAATGTTTTCAAATAAAATTTTTAAAACTAATTCAAGTAATCAGTTCCCATATCCATTTATCTGTAATATATTGTATGTAAATGATGGTTTTGTAAAATCCTTCTAAAATCAAGTTTCGTTTTTAAATCTTTCGTTGAATATATATGTACATACGCACATACCCAATTGGTCATTACAACTCTTTAGTTAGGATTACGACCTAGCCTCTCACATAACTTCTGCTTAAAATCGACTCCGAACGTCAGATTTTTTAGCAGTTTTTCATCGCAATTTTATTTATACTGAGATTTTTTGCCAGTCGTCGAATAAGTATTTTTCATATTCCGTTACGTTGGAGATATCTGACTTGGGGTCTTACGTCTAAGAAGCAAACACACTACATACTAAACCAGAAAATTATAATATCGATACATTTAAAAAAAACTAAAATTCGATAACGAAAAAAAATTAAATTTACGCTTTGACCATAAGTCAGGTACGCTAGTAACCCTTGTCTTTACGTTTAGATGTGAGTAGTGCCATACAATACTTTTATTTATTTATTTATTTATTAATTAGAATACAATTACAAATTATTTTTAATTAGAAGCTGAGTAACTTCGACTATATGCTTGGTGTAGGGTCACAGAACAGATTCTCTGGTGGGAATCGAACCCACTATCCTCACGCTAATAGTCTACCACACTACCCACTAGACTACCAGGGCACTCAATACCAAAACTTATCATCAATTCTATTACATGACCGTTCAGTTGTATTTATCTTGTCGAAGGTATAATTGTTTAGGTGTCTGTGTAGCAGTCACCATTTTAAAGTAAAAATGTAAACATAAAATGATTTCAGATGACGTCAAATGATTCTAGATGCGGCAATAGAAACTACTTTCAATGTAATACTAAAAGTCTGTAAAAGTTTGTATGAGGAAGAAACAATTTTCCCACATGAACCCCTCATAGGCAATGACCGTTGCGTAGTACAATCACTATGAGTAGTCGCTGTATGAGATGCTTTATGAACTTAATTGTACCAAATAGCACAAACAGGATCTCTAAACTATTTGCACTCCAACATCTACATACATACATAATTTGGTCATTACAAACCTTCAGTTAGGATCACGACCTAGCTTACCATGCCACTTATGTTGTGTGTGCTAATTTTATACATGAGTTGTGGAACCTACACTTTAAAGTCGACTCCAAACAACAGATTTTTGAGAAACTTTTTCATGCCAATTTTATTTCTCTCAGAGTTTTTGCCAGATATCTGCTAAGAGGAAGTCGCCAAAGAAATATTTTCATATTTTCGTTTTGATGCCTGGCCTGGGGTTTGAACCGTGGCCTTACGTCTAATAAGCCAACACATTACCTACTAGATTACGGCGACTTGTATTTACGAAACCTACCACAGCTTGAAGTGCTGCAGTTGGAGTATTTTCGTGTGATCTATTTTCCTATTTTCCTCTCTTCTACTAAATTCCATTTAATGTCTGTTTAAACTTAAAGTCGGATAGTCTTATTAAAAAATGATTCCTTATTGAGATAAATACCATCTGAACTTTTTCAAAAGTCTTCCAAATTTTTAATAAGGGTTTAACATACGTTGTCAGTGTTAAGCCATTAAATACTAAATTCGGTTGAGTTGTAGGAGACTGAGGGCCATTATTAAAACTTGCCGTTAAACTTAGGTTAAGTTAAAGGTAACTTTAGCTAAAGGGAACTGTAAAGTTATCTTTAACTTATTTTCATTATTACAACTTACAGATAAAATAAAGTAAAGTAAAAAATAACTGTTTGCAAAAATATGGCAGTGCCGGAGCAATGTCGATAAAACTGCTCAATTAAACAAGTTTTTTTTTAACGCAGTGACAATGACAGGCTTCGTTTTTTTTTTGTTGTATATGCTCATTTTGTTTAAATTTGAAGTTGCCATATTGAAAAAAAAATTATTGAAAAATATATAATATGCCAAGTTCAAACATAACGTGACCTTTAAATATTAAAGGTAGGATGATCCTCCCTTTAGCTTAACGATCACTTCTATCTTATTGGGTACTTATAATAATGCCTTTAGTTAACGGCAAGTTGTAATAATGGCCCTGAGTGTTGGTAAGTATTGTTTTTCCTTCTAAAACATAACTTTAACTTACTAATTGGTCATTACAACGCTTTAGTCGGGATTACACAACCTATGTTGTGTGTTAATTTTATCAATGAGTGGCGAGACCTAAAGTTTAAAGTCTACGACGAATGACAGATTTTTGGAGAAATTTTGAATTTTTCAATTTTATTTACTTTCAGAGCAATCAAAAGACTGTAGAGAAGAGGTCACCGAAAGATTTTTTATTAAAAATTTTCAAAATTTTAGTACTAAGGTTTGAACCAAGCTGCGGTGACCATAATTAAATTCATTTTATTCCTCGTCCAATAACTGTAATTGCAAACAAGCAAATACGTTGTTTAAAGGTGTTTATTCATATCGTACATGGTTTTTTGACGAGTAGCCATCATCTTTATGGTAGTTTTCGTGCAGTTTTCATTCTAAATGCTTCGTTTAATATTTGTTTAACAAAGCGTAATACCGCTTCAGTCGATAAAATTAAATACCTTTATTGTTGTTGTTCTTGTTTTGTTTTTTTTTTGTGGACATAGACAAGGAATAGCTCTTTTTTATTTCACTCTCTTCCCACTTTTATTACTTGTTAAATTGGTTTCCCTCTTAGCCAAACTGGAGTTTGGCTAAAACTAAACATGAAAATAAAAGAAAACCATTTTAAATAAAAAACAATGTTAAGTAATAAAAATGGTGTATTTTAATATCGGGTAATATTATAGGAACACCAAGAACAACAACTGCAAAGATAATGAAAATAAATATTGAAATGAAAACCAAAAATGTTCTTGTCTTGTCTTGTAATAACACAGACAGACAGACAGACAGCACTTTGTTGAGTTTAATTTGTTAAATAAATTTTATACTTGACTGCTTTCACAATAAATTGTTTTATTGCAAAAAAAAAAAACACACACACATATATACATATACACATACACACAAAAATATAAAATAAAATAAAAAAGGAATTAAATATAACAAGAAAAATTGAAATAAGTTCAGAAGTAAAAAAAACACAGAGACTTAAAAGAATACATTCTTAGAGTCAAGGAATATTTTAAAGTTATAATATGAAAACATTTCCAGAATTGGAAATTTTATTTTCGAAACATTTTCATTATCTATAACCAGAACAATTATTTACTTTTATTTTAGTTTTCCCTCTAAGGATCAGAAAGACCGGCGCAAGACCGCATATGCCATTACTGTCTCCGTAAAAACATAACTTAACACATTACAAAGCACAACTCATCAGTTGTTTTCTGGAAAAATTAATGCAGATTTAAAGTCAATAATTTCGTAGTGTAGCACTACTTTGATGTGGTCCGAATCCAATTAATCATAGTAAAATTAAAACATTAAACAGAATAACAATTCACAGAATGGTATTAAATATTGTATTGGCGTCTAGTACCTTAATTATATAGTTTCGTAAAACTTGTAACGTTCAAAAGATTGCCGAAGTTCTCAAACTATGCGACAAAATAAAAAAAACCAGCTAATGACATAGTGCAGGTTGTGAGTTTTGTCGAGTAGAACTCAAAAATATTTTTTTCATATTTCTTGAACCATCCAAACTCGTTTAATTTGACAAAAACTGTTTTTTTTAGACTTTACCCACAAATTTATTGATTACACAAACATTTCTGAGTAAACTAGACAATTGTGAACTTTTTTCATATTTTTCTAATTTGTCCGTTCATAGTAGCAAATTAAAAAATATGAAATAAGTGATGACATTCTGAAAGTGTATTATCTTGTGACAAGATTGACACTTCGTTTGATCAAATCGAACATAAATTACGGTAGTTATTATTAAAAGAGTCTAAAAGTCGCGTTATGTTTTTCATATACTCGTATATATTTGAACTTTTAGTTCAAAAATTTTCAGAATTTTTGATGGATCTTGATTGTTTATCGCAAAATGTGCCAATTTCACATTTGAGCGACCAGCAGAAGTTGGCCAATGTTTGCGAAAAGAGAAATAATATTTGCAAAAAAACTCAAATATTTGCAGACCTCTGGCAGTCGTGCAAATGTGAAATTGACATATATTGTGATAAAAAATCAAGATCCATCAAAACCTTTTAAAATTTTTGAACTGTAAGTTCATTTGATAAGATGACATTTTATCAAACAATGTGTCAATTTATTCACGAGATAATGCGATTTCAGAATGTCATCACTTATTTCAAATTTTTTAGTTAAATTTTGCATTTAAGAATAGCTAAACTTCAAAAAATGACAAAACTCATAACATGTAAGTTTGAACCATAATTTAAAACTTTGTATTTTTAAAATATGTTAAAAAATATTTGGGTAAACAATAATTTTGTGTGGAAAGATTAAAAATACCGCTTTTGTCAAATAACATATGTTTGGAGTTCGAGAAATATAAAAAAAAATTGATTTCTACTCAACAAAACTCACAACTTACACTATGTCATTAGCTGCGTGTATTTGGACTATCGCACCGTGTTATTAAAGGGAAATTGATTTAATAATCAATGTCTAGAAGAGATCGGATAGTATGGTGTAAAATCAACATACATACATATAATTAGAGCGTAAGATATTGAAAGAAATACGGATGGAAAAAAATAAAAAAATAATTTCACTTCAACATTTTCTACATATATCACACGATACGATACGATACGTTGACATACAGTGGACAGCAAAGGTCTTAGTACGGCAATATAGTTTAGCAATTTCATGAATTTTAACCAACAGTTTGTATAAAAAATTATAGTTTACATATGTATTTATTTTATTAATTTATTTCTGTTTTATTATAAAAAAAACAATTTTTTAATGCTTTTTCATAAAATAAGAGAAAAATAAGGAAAAGGTTCAAATGACTCCATAGGGACCCCCAAGGAGAACCCTGAATAAATTTAAAATCCAAAGGCCTAATATATGAAAATGTTATCCCTTGTATTTAGTAGAATATCCCCTAAGGTCAAGCACCCTATTTAACCCATTTGGAATTGAATGTACAAGTTTTGTTTTGTGTTTTCTGGTGGCACCATGAGCAACTTTTTCGATTGACTTTTGTTTGAGGTTTAGCGATTATGGAACCGTTCTTTCAAATGTTATCCTAAATACCCTCTTGAAGTCATATCGGGACTTTGTGCAAGAGTATAAGCCTGTGGGGACTTTTTTGTCAAAATATATTGCCGTATTAAGACTTTTGCTGTCCACTGTATGTATATAGGTAAAAATAAAAGTATCGCTGTACTATTTGTTGGATGAAAGTGTGATTTTGATCGTATTTGACGAGCATTACAAAAACGATGTATTGTCACTTTGACAAAAAGAAATTAATTGTTGCGGTTCATTTTAAAAAGGTAAAAATTCAGTGGCAGGATGAACAGACCAAACACGCACTACATTTTCCATACGATTATTTTGATAAAAATAAAAACAAATATTGAGATGACAAATTATGAAAAAAGTTGACAGAAAGAGGACACAAATTTAAAAATAGATGATTCCCCCTCTAGAAGAAGAGTGCTTAGGGTCACGTTATGTTATGCCCCTTTTTGTTTTCTGAAATTTTTCAAAAAACCATTAAGTGACGAAACAGAATACGTACGCAGCTTCAAGCAAAATCGCTGTAAATAAAAAGATGGCCTATAATAAAATCGACAGCCGCAACTTCAAATATCTTCAATTACGCTTCAAACGTACTTGTGTTAATTACCATTTCTGTTTTTATGTTTGTTTTTATTTTCTGTTTCATCTTTTACGCTTCATTAGATGATGATTTTACTTTGTTTTACCAATCGTATGAATGCAAAAAGAAATTGTCTGAAGATTTTTACTCTCATTTTCAAAATACGAATGGAATTCGGTAATGTTTTCACGTTGACTTTGTGTACGTAAAGCTTAATCGTGTAAATTGGTTTTAACAGAATACGACAACCGATATCAAAAACTGGGGCCCATAATTAAGTTTCAAAGACTCTCATTTCATTGCTTACTTTAAAGCATGACTAGCAACATTACACTGTGAAACCATGGATTTTGTTTACAAAATACATCAAATTTCATAAAAGTTGGTAATATCGCTCGGAAAATTTTAGTGCTAGAAAGAGAGAGAATGAAAAACAACAGCCACCATAAAATAGAATGCAGAGTGAATTTACTTTAGAAGGAGACGCTATTCGGCCACTTCTTTTTCAATAATCAACTTCATATTTATATTTGAGTCATGCCCGTTAAATGTGTTCAGTACCTTTTACGGTTAAGTTAGGTTAGGTCGAAGTGGTAGTTCTGATATCAAACACTTCACTTGAGCACTCATAGCAGCCCGTTGTGATGCCACGAGTGAACGCAGTCTTCGTACTGACCAAGTTCCACCAAAATCAGGAAAGAGAAAGAAGTTGGTCAGCGCAGGGGCTGCACAACTTTTACGGTACAACCAATAAAAATCCTCCCATACCATCATTTTAATTAAGAACACTTAAGTCCGTTACAAGAAGTCGCCGTAGTCTAGTAGGTAGTGTGTTGGCTTATTAGACGTAAGGCCAAGGTTCAAATCACAGGTCAGACATCTCCAACTCAATGAAATACGAAAAAAAAATTTCTTCCGCGACTTCTCAGCAGATTTCTGGTAAAAACTCTGAGAGGAAATAAAATTGCCATGAAAAGTTTCTCACAAAAATCTGTGGTTCGGAATCGACTTTAAATTGTAGGTCCCGCCATTCATGTATAAAATTAACACAGACAACATGAGTGGTGTGAGGAGCTAGGCCGTAATCGTGACTGAAGTGTTGTAATGGCGAATTATATATGTAAGTCCTTTACAATATATGATAAGGCGGTATGACTTTTGGAATATCCACTCCGTAGAGAAAAGTCCGCAAAAATAGAAAACCTGGTAGTAGATTCCGCTAAACTCTTTATTGACTAATGGCTCCAAATCAAATAGAACTGTGGGTGGCGGAATTTTTCCGGAATCGGTTAGAAGTGTCGTGGATCAGGCTGCAGCAGGAATTACTGAAAACACAAACATCTCCAAAAGATATTCGCTCTGATAGGCTGGCGGATATAAAAGCACTGCGTTCCTATGTAATGAACTCCAGAACTTTGTAAAGATAAAGTAAATACCTCGACGTTGTTGCGCAACATTATAATGTTTATATCAGGGCATAAAGATATTCCCATTGTGTTCGATTAATTCTCTGCTTTGGGAATCTCTTTAAAGACTTAAGGGCTTATAGTTGACAATGCAGTCATGGATTCCATAAACGCTAGATAGACGACTTCGGACAAGAGAAATGTCGGTCAAGGCTGGAATGAGGCTACACGAAAAGTCTGCTTAAACTCCAAAGGAGCACTAATTGGAGGCATATTGGTTTAGGAAACTTGGAAAATGATTTCTGCAGAAACCATAGGTACGATGCACTTTTTTGCAGAAGGAAAAGATCAGTACAATTCGACGACAAATTTCAAAAGTTTTCCAAGACTTGATCCACATATTTGATGCAATTTTGTACATGTCTCTCTGTCTGTCTGTCTCTATATATTATGTGTGTAGGGAGGCTTGATATTTTTCTTAAGGTATTTAGTGTTTTTTGTTATTGTAAATATCCTTGTAGACAATATGCAACGAACATGTGGGCAATTAATGTGGAATTTAATATCTCAATGCAGAAAAAATTATGAAATTTTTGCTTTAAAAACATAAAAACAAAAAAATAGAAAAAAATTTTTTATTCTTTCATTTAATTTTTTTTTTTTTTTGTCCAAAGCACTCATGTGTAACAATATTATTTTAATTTAAATTTTTTTATATTTTTTTTCTTTTGTGTCGATCGTTTTTTATTTAGGTGGGGTTTTACTGTTCAATGCTGTGTAATGTCTGCTTATATTTTGGCTACACCTCTTGTATTTTTTATATTTAAAAAAAAAATAAAAAATTATTTCCAATATTTTTTTACCCCAATTTTGTCTACTTCAGTTTCGAATACAATTCTGTTTTTGGGCTCAAGTCATACGGAAATATAAGTATAAAAATCGAAATCGAAATTGAAATTGAAAATCTGGTTCAATTATCATATGAAAATAAAACTAAAAATTTTAAAATTAAAAATAAAAATAAAAAAATAAAATCTATGGGTACACGTATGTAGCTTAAAATAGTTTGAAATGTATTGGCAAGAATTAAAATGCTTTGTAATGGCCTGTAGTTTAATGGTTTATAAATAACAAATAACAAAGAGAACATTAAATAAAATCATAAAAAAACAGAAATAAAAATAAAAATAAAAGTAATCGTAGTAATTGTTGAATTGTTATAATAAAAGTGACATAATAAATCTTTTTTATTTTATTTTTATTTTTCTTGTGTTTAATCTTAATGAAAGCAAAAGAAATAAAAAATTACAATTAAATCTGATCAACATTGTGGTACAAATTATTTTCAGTTGTCGTACCACAAATTTAAAGCTCTTCTCTGGCCATTACTTTGATTTAATTTACCAAACTTAGAAATTTATTTCTTTTTTATCTTTGGCAATTGGAGTTCAAGAACATTATATTTGAACTTAAATTAACGAACGAGAACGAGAGATAAGAAAGAGGCTTTTGGCATACATACATAAATATATTGGTAGTAATAAAAGTGGTTAGTTTTGTTGTAAATTAACACTTATCACATGAAAATTACAGGCTTGGAAATTTCTTTTCAATGTAACATCTTGATAAATAAAATGATGTTACAACAAAGAAAATCTACTCACATACATACATACATACATACATATTTATAAGAGCGAATAGTTTTTACTTTTTTTTGCCTGTATTTGGCGGCTACATAAACCTAAAAGCTAACAGCTTTGCAACAGAAACATCATCATCGTCGCAATTTTAGTCATCGTTTGTAATACAAAAAGTTTTGAAAGTTTTTTTAGCAAAAAATTAACAATCAGAGTTCATAGAATGCAATTGGAATAATAAACACAACTATGCACTTATCAAAAATAGGGTAGCCAGGTCGAACAAAATGAACACAATTTTGAAATCCGTAATTTATTAAGCACTTGAATTAATTACAAAGAAACACATTCTAAACATTAATACCGAGCACAGTATCTTGCTTTTTAAGCATCTCAAATTCCCAAATACAACGTATTATTGTTACATTTTCCTCAGAAGATGCAATCATAACAGACTATTGACCGTTCGTTGTATTAACTTTTATGGTAAATGATATATGCTGGGCTTAAGCAATATTGACTGACTGAGTTTTGGATTCAAATATAATATCAAAAATTGGTTGCTCTGGTTGTCTAGTGGGTAGTGTGCTAGACTATTAGCGTGATGGTCGAGGGTTCGATTCCTCTTTGCCACTACACCGAGCATATGGTCGAGTTACTCAGCTATATATAATTGTATTGTAATTAATAAATAAATAATATTAAAAATTAAAAGTAGTGCAGTGGAACTTTATTTTCAAATAGTATAGTAGTATAGCCGACATTTTGATGTTTTCAGAGAAACTAATTTGTAGTTAAATCTCTAGCTCATTGGATTTGCTACATAAAAATTTGTTTATTTTTCTTATTTAACCCAGAAATAAAATGATGTTCGAAGAAAATTTATTTGAAATATTCAAGACACAAACCTGTTTAAAGCTTTTTTTTATATTATATTGTTACGAAAATGGAAACATCGTTTAACATTAAAATGAGCAAAAGCTACACAAGCAAATACAACGAATTTGTTAAAAGAAATCCAACAACATCGGTGTGAAAGAAACGGGGATAGACAAGTAAGCGAGAACGCAACAACAGGCAATGTGAACAAAATACACAAACAACAATGAAGTGGAAATTGAATTCTCGAAAAAGCGAAAACACGAACATTCTACTTCAAGAACCTTCATCAAACTATTTACGTGAGCGTATAAAAAGGCAAGACAAAGCAGGCAACGAGTAGTAAGAATTCAGTCAGTCTTCTTTGAAGACGCGTTGCGTGCGAAGAAAACAGTCGTTGTTTGAAGATCGTCGTTGTAAAGATCTGCCGAACATTTGTTAGTGTGTAAAGAAGTATAACGAATAAAGCAAATTATTGTTGGATTCACCAAGTTGTAAATAGTGGCACACAAAATTGTGCGAACGATAAAGAGTTTAATTGAAACTAAAGACAAATTTATTCATCGAACTCATATTTTAGACGTTTTTAAAAAGGCAAAAAAAATTGCCTTTGACGAATGGCAATAATTAACTTAAAACTGTAAACTAATAATTTGAATTTTTCAAGTTCAGTGAAAAGTGCAAAACTAACTGGAAAGGAATGAGGCTCTCTAAGCCTCAGGTTATTAGAGCGCGCTTCACTTAAAATTATTCCGTCTTTTTTGTTGTGTTCATTTATCATTATTTTACCATGAATTGAAGTTTGATTATTGATAATTTAGAATATTTACTGACTGGAATGGTCATTACAACACTTCAGTAAGGATTACAACCTGGTTTCTCCCAAAACACTCATCCATGAGTGGCGAAACCTTCAGTTAAACTTTGAATCCGAACGTAAAATTTGGGAAATTTTTTCATGGCAATTTTATTTCCTCTCAGAGTTTTTGCCAGAAGTCGCCGTGGTCTAGTAGGTAGTGTGTTGGCTTATTAGATGTGAGGCCTCGGTGCAAACCTCAGGTCAGGCATCTACAACTAACTGAACGAAATATGAAAAATTATTTCTTCAGTCAGGATTACGACCTAGTTTCTCACAGCACTTATGTTGTGTGTGTTAATTTTATACATGAGTGGTGGGACCCACAGTTTAAAGCCGACTCCGAACGACAGATTTTTGAGAAACTTTTCATGTACATTTTATTTACTCTCCGAGATTTTGCCAGAAATCTGCTGAGAGGAAGTCACGGAAGAAGTATGTTTTCATATTTTCGTTTTGATGTGTGACCTGGGGTTTGGACCGTGGCCTTGCGTTTAATAAGCCAACACACTACCTACTAGACCACGGCGACTTCTCATATTCAAAATTCATATTCAAATATTCATACTCATATTCAAAGTTTAAAGTACTTATTATATTCATTCAACACGCATGATGTTGTTGATTTCGACTCTCCTTTACTCAACATTTAGAAGAATCACAAAATAAGTATGATTCGCGTATGAACACTACAATATTAACTAGAAGGTTGTGTGTTTGCTTTGCTAGCTGTCTTTGTCTTTTTCTTTCTTCTTTTTTGTAAATGCAACAATAACTACGATTGAAAATTTTGATGAATGATTGGAGTCGAATATGTTTCTAAAGTCATGAATCTGAATGAGCATGAGCTTATGAATCGAACATATTTCGAATGGTATGAGTTTGATGCCAACCTTGTACGCATACTCATTGCAACCTGGACTTATAAATCAATATTTGTAGTGAGTACGAATGAATCAGTGTAGTTAAATTTTCAGTGTAGTTTAAATTTCTTACTGTTGACTCACTTATATTCAAAATTTCTGCGTTCTTATGAGTAGCGAAAAAACGATTCATTGCTGATTTCTGATTCACATATAGATTTGCAGTATTGTCTTCTTTTGATGATCCATTTTGTTTCACTTGGCGCCAATACTACAATACTTTCTTCATATTGAAAGTTCTGTAGATGGTATTTATTGAAAATGTTCATATTGCCTACATTAGTTTTTTTTTAGTTAAAGTTGGCAACCATACCATACCATACTATAGACTGCTTGCAACATGCATACGTATTATTTACTTGAAAATTATACAGATATTCTTACAGATTGTATTTTCTTTCAATCAAAAGAATAACCAAATAATTTATTGTGTATCTCCAGTTCTGGGAACTTTTCCATTTTCTCACCAACAAAAAAAATTGAATTTTCAAAAAAAAAAAACTAAAACAATGCCCAGAACAACAATTACAAGCATTTCAAGGACCAACACTTTCAAGACATTTACAAAGAATTCACACAGAATACAGAAAACGTGGTATTCTTGTTGAAAAAAATAATCAACAGAAAAAAAATAAAAAACAACAACAACAAAATATGTCTTCTACAAAAGTAAAAAAAAATTAAATTAAATAATATTTTTTAAATACCTTTTGTCTTGTTGTTGTTGTTGTATTTTACATAATATGCAAATTTTATTTGTTTTTGTAATTTCAATTGCAATGCAATGTGCTGTTGCATCTTTGAGCGTAAGTTGTGTCGTGTCTTCCTGAGTCACGGACACCCTCTGTGTATGTTCGGTGTGGAGTAAGTGCGTGTGTTTTCTTAAACAAACTTGGCTGAATGATTTTATTTTATTTTAGCCAAGTTTAGTATGAAAACACACAGACTTCCTTTCAAATGCATGAATAGCGACTGAACGTAAAAGTGGCATGCCACACATGTCTTGTCCATCCATTTATCGTTTGTTTGTATGGGGTTCAGTTCAAATAAAATACCTTCAACTTGAACTTTCAACAATGTTGACTGACTGACTGACTGACTGAATGAATTGTTTTTTTTTGTTTGTTTTTTCTTTTGATCGCATTGTTTAAAAGAAAAATCTGTCTGTTCTGTTATAACAACAATGTTGAGTAAATTAATTGAACTTCTTTTCTTCTTCTTCTTTTTAATTCCTTTTCTTACTGATGAGGGTTTTCATGTAAACCCATCATTTACTTTGCAACTCTTATTTAATTTATTTCTTTAAATTTTTCAATACGTACATATGCATGTATGTATGTGGTAAGTAACACATCTTGTCTTGAGCTCTGAGATCTTTAAGTGCCAGAATAGTTCAAATTTTGAAACGGAAGTTCAAGGCGTTCACTCAATTGAAACGTGTAAAACGTTCAAGATTTTCTTTGTAATTCTTTTTCTTTTTTTTAAATTTCTTTCCTCTTGGATTTCTTTTTTCTTATTTTTTTATTATCGTTTAAGAACTTTTGATCCAATGAATATAAATTGCTGTTTATTGTTTTATTTCTTTATCTATTCTATTACCAGGGGTTTAGTATGTTTGTGTTTGTTTTTATGGAAATTCTTAATTAAACATTTATTGTTGCACAAGTATTAAATCATTGAAATTGAATTGTTGTATTATTTTAATACAATTCAATACTAAAGCGATTTATTAGACTTTAAAACAACAAAGTATTTATGCAACATTTTAAAGTCAATCAAATCGATACCCTGGCACACCATATACGACTGTCATACGAAGAATGAAAGATCCAAGGCTACACAACCCCCCTGTATTATACTATTGGAATATATTGTATCGACGCTCTGTCCGTAGGCGGTAAAGTTTTCTAGTGGTTAATATGCAATCAACTCTAGAAAAGCCTAGAAGGTTCGAATGGTTCTTCCGAGAGATAATTTGGGCTTCGCTAAGACAGATCTACCGTCGATACTATAACAGCAGTGACAATAATAAAGCAGGAAGGGTGCATAAGTGGTCACTGTTATAAATGAGGCTTCACTGTATTCTTTAATATATACATAAACTTACCATTCGTGAAATTATTTGAAATTATTATATTGAAGTCGCCGTAGTCTAGTAGGTAGTGTGTTGGCTTATTAGACGTAAGGCCGAGGTTCAAGGCAAAAAGTCTGGGAGTAAATAAAATTGCCATGAAAAAGTTTCTCAAAAATCTGTCGTTCGAAATCGACTTTAAACTGTAAGTCCCGCCTCTCGTGTATAAAATTAACACACACTACATGAGTGGTATAAGAAGCTAGGCCGTAATCCTGACTGACATTAGAATTGTAATTATTTTTATTTGACTCTGTAAGAAATGGGTAATGAAAATGAGGTATTAAAAGAGATATTGATCCAATCAGAAACTTGGATGACTAAGATGCTCAAGGAACAGAATCAATAGATGGAGACTGTTTTAGGTGCTTCGCAAGCTGGACCTTCAAATGTACAAAGTGTTATTGTGTCAACTTTTCACTCTTTAATAAAGAGATTCCACCATGGAATTCATATGTAGAACAACTGGAACAACATTTTGCAACTTATTCTCTTCAAAGTGCAGAAAAGAAAAAATCATTTTTTTAGCTTGGAGTTGTGAAGCAATATTTAAGCTGTTAAAAAATTTATGTGGTGGACAAAATTTGCAAAATAAAACTTATGATGAATTGTTGTTAACGGAACATTTTTTGTCAAAAGTACATACTGTTGCTGTATGATACGAATTCCATAAGTTAGTCATGAAACCAAATCAAACATATAGAGAGTGGGTAACTGAGCTGTATATATAACGACGAGATGATACATGATATGATAATTCTGCATACTCCACACGATCCCGTACGCATCTCTGCTATGCAAAAACTGCAGCCGACGCTAGCAGAAGTTCTACTGATTGCACAATAATACGGCCGTATACTATAGCATGTAGATTCAAGGAGAAGAGACTAACCAGGGGTCTATTGGCACACACCTAATCCATTATGTAGGCTTGTTGTGCGCTCACCATAAGGAATACTACTTTACTTTGCGAAGGAAGCCTGCATCTTGTAAGAACTTACTTAACATTTTCTAGTCCACTTCTCTGAGATGAACTATGTCTGGTATTGTGTCATGTATCGATTTCATCATTTTCCTTCACGTCAATATGGTTCAAGTGTACAAGTAAGGCATGCTCTTTAGAGTGCTCAAGTTGCCTTAATTAGTTTTAAAATACTCATAATTCTTGCCTCATTAGAATCGCCCCCAAGTATTTTTGTCACTCCTCCTTTTTTAGCCCACTTTCTAATCTTAGTCTTTAATGCGCTGAAAGGCATTGATTTTTCCAAGGTTAGACTCTCGCTCTATTAATCAGAATATTCGGTATTTCATTCCCAATCACTGCATGATTGTGATTGTAAATCACGCGCTATCACATTTAATTACGAATATTGAGGATTAATTATAAAGTTGCGACTATGAAGTGAGTTTTGGTTTACAGCGTTCGAGATGATCTCCTGATGTGGTACTTAATCGGTGGTTCTGGAAGAATTTCAGCGTTCGACACCGGGGTGATATGGATGAAAGACTCACAACAATCGCGGCATTCATTTTGCTGAAACTCTTATATGCCCTCGTATTCATTCAAAATTTAAGATACTGAAACATGAGATATCTCAATGACTTTTACTATTTCAACTAGGCGACCAGAACTTTCAGCTCTACAATGCCATTAAAAGTAATGGCAAACCTCCCAATGGGTTTTTGAACACAGGGGATTACATAGAATCTGTTTGAAAATTTTAAAAAGTAGGATTAACAGTGATCCCTTAAGAGGTAACCGAATTAATCAAGCAGATATTGAAATTTGAACCCACTTGTATAAAGAACTAGACGAACCAGGTCTTTTATGGATATACTTAGTGTAGACAGAGTATGTGCCAGAGATCAGCAATGAGTATTCAAAAACATGAATAGAATCGAATCATACTCATAATTTCTGACACTTATGTATACGCATTCATACTTACTTTAATATTATACTCATACTACTCATATTTAAAGTTTAAAGTGCTCATCGTACTCATACTTAACAATACGCATGATGTTGTTGATTTCAACTCTCAATAACTCAACATTTACAAGAATCACAAAATAAGTATGATTCGCGTACGAACACTACAATACTCACTAGAAGGTTGAGTGTTTGTTTCGCTTGCTGTCTTTGTCTTTGTCTTTTTCTTTTTTTGTAAATGCAACAACAACTAAGACCGTAAATTTTGATGAATGATTCGAGTCACTCTAATCATTTATAAGTATTATAAGTATTTTTCTAAAGTTGTGAATTTAAATGAATATGAGCTTATGAATCAAACATATGTATGGTATGAGTTTGATGTCAACGTTGTACTCATATTCATTGTACTCATACCTATAATTCAACGTTGTAGTGAGTTGAAATGAATAAGAGTAATTAAATTTCATTATTTTTGACTCACTTATATTCAATTGCTGATCTCTGGTATGTGCCTAAATCAAACAAAACCTTACGTCTTCTGCAGAATATGTAAAGACAGAAGAGGAAACCATTGTACTTTCGGCTAGATACCAGAGAAACACTGATCAACAAACAGAATACTATTACAACAGAATCTTTGATGGACCCCAATTGAGTTGTTGTTAAGGTGGCTGGCAATATAACTCAACAAAATCGGTCATATTAATTCACTTTCATGATTTAGAAATAGAATCTCTTTTTTTTAAATGGTTTTGTTCTCTAAAATTCATGGCAAGCAAAGACAAAAAAATATTCCATTTGAATAGATCACAGAACAGAATATCTTGCCATAGTTATCTAGAGCTTCACTTCACTATTAAAGACCATCTGCCTGACGTCTGTCTTACGATTAATTTTTATTATTTTTATTGTTATTATAAAATATTGTTGTAAACATTCATGAAATTGAAGAAGAAAAACGATCATCGTTTGCATTTATTATTGCCATTAAAGCTGTCTGGTAAGTATATTCGCTTAAAGCTAGTTTAGGCCAGCGTTCTGCTTAAGAGATGTGCTTAAAAAGTTATTAATTTTATTGCGTTTCTTCTTCTTTTTTTCGTTTTTTTTTTTTGTTCTTTCGTTTTGATTATGATTGTTTTATTTGAACATTTGTTTGTAAATAGAATGAAAAATGAAAAATGAAAAACAGCAAGAGAATAAACGGACATTAAATGGATGATAAATAAACATTATGATGGATTCTAAATGGTTGAGTAATAAATTAGAAGAAGAAAATGAATGAAGAAAAAAAAACAAAAGATTGTAAAACGTAATAATTTAATTGTTATTAAAAATTAAGTTTCAATTGTTTGTTTTAATTTCAATTTCATACATTTGGATTATGAGCCGTATTTAATTATTTATTAATGTAAACATTTCTTCAATATCAACACGGTAGTAGAGATTGAATAAATTTTGTAAAGATTTTTTATTTTTTGATTTTTGTTTACAGTGGCTTAAGCAAATGAAAATGTAAACTTAGTTGTTCTCTATGAAATTCAAATTGAAAAGTTTCCAAACCAAATCTGAATCTCTTATTTCATTTGACTCTTTTTGGTCTTGGTTTGGCGGCCTGTCAGTTCGTATCATTAAGCATAAAAGTTTTTTCAACATGTTCTTGTATTTCTAATTCGTTTGCTTCTATCGGGGTTTTTTTGGTTTTATTTTTTTTTTTGCTGTACTTTTTCTAATTTTTCTTATATTTTTTTTTTCAATTTCTTAATCAAAGATTTTCGTAATTTATTTTATTTTTATTTTTTTTTTTCTTTATTGCGGTTATAAAATTAATTACAGCGCACCAACCAGCATTAGTTCAAGACACACTTTATATACCCAGTTCAAGTATCTGTTGGTTTTTGGCTGTGGCTTTAATTTTATACTTCGGCTGCGTCTCCCCTTCATAGTTTTTAGTTTTTTTTTATTTTATTTAGCAAATGACAAATGGTTCTTGCTAAATTGTTACTTGGTTTCAACCAAATGACGGCAGCAGAAAACAAAATTAAAAATTATCTTCTAATATATTAGAGATTAAAGTGATTTGACTCGACATTATAATAAATGAGTTACAATTGTTTGTTGTATTTATTAAGGTTTTCTTGTTTTTTTTTTCTTTTTTTAAATTACAATACAAATGCTTTCGGCTATAAAAGCCTGTTTGCATTTTTCATACACAAGGGATGATCACCGCGATCGATTTCAATCAACACAACGAAAGTCAAAAAGTAGTGGAAGATCTTGTTACAAATCCTCTTAAGACAGTTTAATAGGTCTTTAACCTGAATATTCAAGAATATTTTATTGAAATGCAAAATAAATATATGTTCAGTAGTAAATATTAGTATTTCAAAGAATTTTTTTTTAATATAAAATCTATTCTATTAATTAATCTATACTATTAGCGTGAGGGTCGTGGGTTCGATTCCCACCTGAGACTCTAGTCTGTGACACTACACCGAGCATATGGTCAAAGTTACTCCGCTCGTATGTATACAAAATATTATTTTGTAATTGTATTGTAATTAATAAATAAATAAATAAAAACTATGAAACAAAACTACAAAATACGGATCGACGCATTTTTTTAATTTTATTAGATTTTTTTATTTAGTCTTTTTAATAGCAATTAGAAGGTAGTGATCATAATTCTTTTTTTTTTTTAGAAGAGTGTTATATAACTGGTGATTCGAATCAGATATCAGCAATGAATCGATTTTTCAATACTCATAAGCATTCATGAAATTTTGAATATAAGTGAGTCAACAATATTGAAGTTTCACTACTCTGATTGATTTTTACTCACTACAGCGTTGATTTATAAGTACAGGTTGCAATGGGTATGAGTACAACGTTGACATCAAACTCATACCATTCGAAATATGTTTGATTCGTGAGCCTACTCATTCAGATTCATAAATTTAGAAAAATACTTATAATACTCATAAATGATTCGAATCATTCATAAAAATTTACAGTCTTAGTTGTTGTTGCATTTACAAAAAGAAGAAGAAAGAAAAAGACAAAGATAGCAAGCAAAGCAAACACACCTTCTAGTGAGTATTGTAGTGTTCGTACGCGAATCATACTTGTTTTGTGATTCTTGTAAATGTTGAGTCATGGAGAGTCGTAATCAACAACGTCATACTTGTTGTTAAGTATGGATATGAGGAGTACTTCAAACATTGAATATGAGTATTATGAGTATGATATTAAAATAAGTATGAATGCGTATAAGTATCAGAAATACGAATGAATACGATTCGATTCTACTCATCTTTTGAAAACTCATTGCTGATCTCTGATTCGAATCCCAGCTCGGACATAGCGAATAAAATATAAAAAAAAATATTTTTTTTATTTTTCTAACAAAAACCCTGAGAGTAAATAAAATTGTCATCAAAAATGTTTTCAAATCTGTTGTTCGGTTCCCTATAGGTTCCGCCACTCGTTGATAAAATTAATCACACTTAATGGATGGTATGAGCAGCTAATTTGTAATCCTGACTAATGTGTTGTAATGTCCAATTAAGTAAGTAAGTAATATCAGCTACTTATTATCTACTAATAAACGAATGTATTTGAAATATTATCAGCATAATTTGTGCTAATATTGCTTTTATTTGCGATTACATATTCATCAGTTATTTATATTCGAACCGAAAAAAATATTCTCTGGAATTGTTATGCGAACATATTTTTATTCATTCACTTGTATTCTTCATAATCTCAACCATTTCTCGAGCTGAATGATGTACAGTTTGTCGAAAACCATTGGTATTGTTGGTAATAAAAGTATGAGCCTGTATGATTCTCCTTTCTTGTGATCGGTCCTAAGCTTAGGTGTCATATTAACCTGTGCAACTTTCAACTCTTGAAGGTAACATTAAATTTGTAAAAAAAAAGAGTAAAAAAATTAAAACAATAGCTCTGGCAGTTTAAAGACAATTCTTAAAAACAAAAACAAAAAAATAGGGTGAATACTTTCCCAGTATCATTTCTCGCCCAACCACCCGCTTTCTTTAAGTAAAGGCAACTTTGTTATTGCAAATCGCTTAACGTTCTTAGCAGCTTAATTAATTCTGATGCAGGATCAATAGTCTTCAAATATTTAGTAAGAGACGCTATTCCTTGAGATTTCAGGAGTTCTCTGAACTGTATTAATCGAGAATGAATTTTTTTGCTTTTCGTGGTGACCTGCTCTACTCTACTAAACCTCTACTCAAGGAACGGTTAGGCATAGTAGTGCCTGCACTGCTGCAGGCACCTAATGTGGACAGTTTTGAATTTATCGATATTTAAGCCATAGTTATGTATACGAGTATGTTATGAGTGAAAATAATTCCAACTAACGCATAAACTTAGCTTCACTGTGCTCAGGGAGAATAACTGGAATATGACAAGTGATACTTTCCAAATATATTTTTTCGTGTTTTTCGGCTTCATTTTTTAAAAAGTTAGTGAAAAAAACTAAAATTTAATCATCTCAATTATTTTGCAATTTATATTAAAACATTGCTGTTTTTATATTAAAATATCAGGCAATTTTATATTGAAAAACAATAAAAAGCAAAGGGAAGTTTACCAAGTGGATTCAAACATATCTCTTGACAAGGCATGTTATTGCCTAATAAGCAGCAGTATTCTGGCAAAAAAATTTAAAATAAATAAAATTGTCATGAAATGCTCAGACATAATTGGTCAATGAGTCAGGATTATGGACATAGTTTCTCACACCACTTCTGTTGTGTGCGTTTATTTTCACACATGAGTGACGGAACCTACGGTTTAAAGTCGACTCCGAACGACAGATTTTTTGAGAAACTTTTCATGGCAATTATATTTACTTTCAGAGTTTTTGGCAGAAATCTGCTGAGAGGAAGTCGCCGAAGAAATATTTTGTTTTCATATTTCGTTTTAATGTCTGCCCTGGTGCTTGAACCGGGGCCTTACGTTTAATAAACCAACACACTACCTACTAGACTACGGTGACTACAAAACTGTCATGAACCAAATAAACATACACAGCACGGGAGGTGTCAGAAACTAAGTTGTAATCTTGACTAAAGGTTTGCTGTAACCAAACAAGTCAATAATTGGAGTATAATATTAAGTTTATGAGTAAAAACATCAAATAAACTTCAGATTATAATAATAAACAACAACATAGTACAGCTTAAAATTAAACTAAGCAAACTAAACGAATATATCAACACAAGTTATTACTAAAACGAAATTTACAAACAAAAATGAATAAAAAAAATCATAACAATGATGCCTTAATTATGTGAGAATGTGTTTTAAATTTTTCAAATAATTTTTAAAACAAATAAAAAAAAATATGTTAATTTTATTCTAATCCAAATACAGAATAATACGTACATACTCGTACATACATACGTACATACTTAGTATATTGAAATGATTTTATTATCTTTCTAATGCAATCTGTTTAACGCCAACTGGTTTTAAAAATTTATAAAACAAGTTTCGTTTCTAAGTCTTTCGTTTTTCTGATACGATATTTTAAAGCCAAAGGAGCCATGCCATGCCAACAGTCAATAACCCCATTAATATCAATTGTTTTTGTTTTTGTTTATTATTATTATAAAGTAAGATAATAAAATAAATTTAAGCGAATTATTTATTCAAAAACTAAAATCAAAAGTAAAATTTTAAACGAAAACTTCAATTTCAATTAAATTTTAATTTCATTACAAGCTCAATAAGCGATTGTAACGTGAGCTAAAAGTCACATTAATTGAGATCAAATTGACTGCAATTTCATCTTAAAAATTAAAAAAATAAAAAAATTAAAACAAAACATGAAACGAAAATATTAAAACCAATTAAGCAGCAAAAAAAAACCAACAAGCATTTTGAAAGAGACCAACAAAAAAAAAAAAAACAAACGCAAATTAAATCCATAAAAATACAGTTAATAAATACAAAAACAAGCCAAACTTTTGCATTTGCATTTCGTATTAAATTATGTGTAATTAAAAATAAGCAACAACAACAACAACAACAATAATATTTTATTTCAAAGTGAAATTATTATTCAAACTTGAATTAATTAACGAAACAGGAAAATTAAAACAAACAAATCATAAGAAAAATGAATAGAAATGCATTCGTATTGGATTTAAAATTCACGTTTGTTTAATAAAGAAAACGTGCTTCAATAATGGCAATTGAATTGGTGGCATTAAATACAAGACATTCATAAATCTATGGCTCTTCATTTGAATATGTTCGACTCTGTGCTGATCAGGCATTTGAAATCCATTAGCTACTGGTATTGATATTTATTAACATCATTTACATGCTTATATTCATATTCAATAAATACAATAATATGCTGTTACTATAATGGAAACGGTGTACAGCTTTTAACATTAAAATGAGTAAAAACTACACAAACAAATACAACGAACTTGTTACAAGTAAACCAACAACGTTGTTATGAAAGAAAAGGCGATAGACAAGTAAGCGAGAATGCAACAACAAGCAATGTGAACAAAATACACAAACAACAATGAAGTCGCAATAGAGAAGGCGAACACACGAACATTAGATTTCAATAACCTTTATTAGACCACCGTATAAGCAATATAGAAACGGAATTTTGACGTTTACCAGCGAATTATGAAAGGGACAGCAAATATTACCAAAAAGTATTTCTGTCCCTCACTGTTTTGTTTATTTATGTTTTGTTTTTAGTTTTCGGGGTGGGTTTTTTATATTGGCAAGAGTTAATAAAAAATTTAATTTTTGTCTAAAACTATTAATAAATAATAAAAACAACTAACAACAATAATAATTTTTAACTTTTTCTTTCAAGAAATTAAAAAATATTGGCAACTTTCAGCAAGAAAATTTTTTTATGAGCAGTACGTCTTATTTTGATCTTGTAATATTTAGCTTCTTAATTAACTCTTGCACAAGACTCTACATTCATTGTGACCGAAAATCACACACATTTCGATTAATATTTAAATATTTAAGAATCTTTCAACTTTTCATTGAAGAAATTAAAAAATATTCCAAATTTTCCCTTTTTTAACACAAAATAAATGTTCATTTACATACATTTAGTTTTTCTACTTTAACCGCCAGTTTTCACTCTGTATATCTGTTGCTTTTAACACATTTGATGCACAAAATATTATAACATTTTTTTTCTCCCTCTAAATTGGCCAGTAATGTTGCTGCTATGAGCGTTTGTCAAACGTCAAAGGTTTCTATTCTGTGTGTTCGGTGTATTAGACTGATTACGTGGGCATATAAAAAGGCAAGACAAAGCAGGCAACGAGCAGTAAGAATTCAGTCAATCTTGTGTGCAGACGCGTTGCATGTGAAAAGAACAGTCGTGGTTTGAAGATCGCCGTTGAACAGATCTGCGTTGTAAACAAAGAAGAATAGCGAACAAGCAATTATTGTTGTACTCGTCAAGTTGTGGCACACAAAATTAGTGCGAACAAAAGTAGTGAAACTAAAAACATATTTGTTTCTATTTTGTTTGCAAACAACGAGCTCATATTTTAAACGTTTTTAAAAAAGTAAAAACATAAGAATATTATGGATCTGAAAATAACCTGAAATGATCCATATGTTCTTAGAAAACCAAATTACATACATACATAATTAGTCACTGCAACCCGCTAGTCAGGATTACGATCTAGTTTCTCACACCACTTATGCTGTGTGCGTTAATTTTATACATGAGAGGTGGGACCTACAGTTTAAAGTCGACTCGGAACGACAGATTTTTTTGAGAAACTTTTTACGGCAACTTTATTTACTCTGAGAGTTTCTGCCATAAATCTGCTGAGAGGAAGTCGCCGAATATTTTTTCATATTTCATTTAACCTGAGGTTTGAACCGTGGCCTTACGTCTAATAAGCCAGCACACTACCTACTAGACCACGGCCAAAAACTATATTAATCTTATTAATTAAAGCATTTGTACAGTATTTATACTGGTCACTTATATTTTTTTTTATTGTATCTGAAATATTAATTCTTTTTGAATATTAACTTAGAAAAGTATAAAAACACAACTTGGACTTTAAATAATATGTTTTAAATTAACAAATATTACATTTAAAATGTCAAGAATCAAACAACTGATTAAATTCTTCACCATCTTTTTCAAATGTTAGGCCTCAAACATTAAAAGATGTGCCCAAAATATTATACAAAATTAATGGTTTCACACTGATGCTCCGTTCCATCAGATTAATATTTGTACGAATAAATTTAAACAAGCTTGACTACAAATCGAAAGTAGTAATTTCGCATTGTCAGATAATACAACTACTCGTACAATTGAAAAAAGTTGTCATTATTTATGCCGTTAGCTGTCATACTCTTCCAGTGAACGGACGTTTTTACAATATTCAGGATATTCAAATATGTACGTATAATGAAAAAGCTTAACAAAGGAAAAAAAAACGAAAGCAGCTGTAAAAGATAGTTTTAAAGTGTGATTGTTAAAAAATATAGTTACGGGTAATTGTTTCTTATTTGGTTTCACAGTGTAAAGTTGTATAATGCACAACAAATATTCATTATAAGCAGCAGGGACACTTCATTAATCAATCTTTAGTGTATCCCTCTATTGCTTTGACTTATTTCAGAATGCTGCTCGGCGCCAACAAACTTATTTCCCTAACCAGCATCTGATATGTTTCCCTCTGCTATGCATTAATTCCTCACAAGAATGTGATTTTATGATTCATTCTTATCACCACAGAATCCCACTACTTTCCCCCTCTTAAGCTCATCTGTATGCTCATTGCAGCGAATTTCCATTTGAACTAGGGCTCGAGAGAGATACGCGGCTTTCCGCATATTTTATTATGGTACCAAAAATTCTCGGTCCTGTACCAAGATTCATTCTTGACCCATCTTTATACCAAAAAATTGTTTCAGTTTGCAAATCATTAAATTTTTTTTTTATCAAAATTCGTGCAGCGTGAGAAATTTATTTCTGTCGCAAGTCATCATTTGTCAATTGGCTTAATTTACACGAACTTTGTACAAAATGGTGCCACATGTCACGCGACAAGCGATTCATAGGTTCATGGTATCGAGGCAAATTTGGAGAGTATCGTCTTAAAGTTATCATTTATAAATTGAACAATGATTTGCTTTGTGATTAACAGAACATGTTGACAAAACTGTCAAAATTGTTGCAAGTGGCAACTGATCACCCAGTTACTGCTTACTTCAAAGTTATAAGTTTGACAATTTGTTTGTATCTCTCTATTCAAAATTTCTGATTGTACGTTATAAGACTGCAATGCGAAGGTTAAGTTCATTCTAATCAAAATTAAAAGTGAAACTTCAGCTGCTCGACAACGTGACTGAAGAACAAATAATATATAATTCAGAACTTTCGTAAAAAATGTGTTATAATCGCCGTAGTCTAGTAGGTAGTGTGTCGGCTTATTAGGCGTAAGGCCATGGTTCAAATCGCAGGTCAGACATCAAAACGAAAATTTAAAAAAAAATAAAAGTATATATATTCGGCGACTTCTTCTCAGCAGATTTCTGGCAAATAAACTCTGTGGGTATATAAAAAATTGCAATGAAAAGTTTCCCAAAAAATCTGTCGCTCGGATTCGACTTTAAACTGTAGGTCCCACCACTCAAGTATAAAATTAACGCACACAACATAAATGGTATGACAAGCTAGGTTGTAATCCTGACTGAAGGGTTATAATGACCAATTATGTATGAATATAATCTTATTTTCCTCATCTCCGAGATTGACGGCTAAACAGAAATATTTCGTCAATTCTATAAATCTCAAGAACCACGATTTTATGCTGCTGGCAACTACAATAAATATTGGGTGGAAAATCAGACTCGTTGCTGAATACTTGAAAACTGGCTTTATCCCTACCATCTCATGTTCAGTTAAATCTTACAACAGCTTATTTTGTGTTTACATGTTTAGTAAAATACGGCCCTTGGTCTAATGACGTGTGATTTTTTTGTAATTTTTTAAAAACTAAAAGAGCCGTACGATTGAGTAATTTCTATCCATATTTTCTCTTAATGTCGTACAACTTGTGTGACAGTCTAAATGAATCTTTAAATTTTAATTTTTATTTTAAATTAAAAAAAGGAATTTTAATGAAAGAGAAAATTTACAATAGAATCGATAAGGTTGAAAAGGTGAAATATTCTCAATTTCTAAATATTTATCTATAAATACTCTCTTGGTGGCACTGAATACGTTTATGGTATAATTTCTTTAATTTAAATATTTTTTATTACAACAATTTAATTTGTAAATTCAAGAAATATAAACTTATAATGCAAATCAAACAATAAAACGAAATGCATTCTGTCTAGACATTCTTCAAATTATATAAACATCGATTTGATTCAAAACAAACAAATCAACAAAAATAAATCAGGAAAACCGAGGAATTAAATGCCAGTCGATTACTTAATCTTTTGTTTGCTGTTTTGTTAAATACACTGTTTATTTATCGATATACCAGATGTATCTCCAATCGATAAATTATTTAATTTTGAATTTTGGCAAAAAATTTACGCTAAAAAAAATTTAAAATTGTAGTATTGGTGATGGTATGGGTGATATTAGCGGCGTACACATGTGTGCATGTATGCGTTTGTATGTTAAGCGTCTGCATAAATTCAGCAAAAATTCAAAATTATTTTGTTTTTTCGTTTTTAACGGCATCTTCTGCACATTATCGTATTTCAAATGTTATTATACAAGCACAACCAATTATCGAACTCGTTTTAACCCATTAAATACACAATTATTAATCATTTGTGAGGCATTTTGTCTATAAATCGTTTCCATTTAAATATTTTGTCATCGATGAATGCATAATTTTTTTAAAATGCTTTCACGTGTAAATCAATTATTTTTGTTACCCTAAAGCTAAAAGAAGAAAAATATATATATTCCCATGTAATATTTAAATATTGAGGATAATTGTTGCTGTTATTATTTGATTACGGTATTCAATTGGTTAATTGTCCTCTGAACACGATATGGACTGTCTTGAATTTATAATTTCTTTATTGGGAAATTAATTTCTACTCATTTTAAATGTTCTCTGTTACAGTAAATAAACCGGCCCATAATCCATTGTACTAACGTTTAAGGCCATTTGGTTTTATCATTAATATATGAATTAAATCTTCGTACATCGTTGAATACCTCATAGATTCAACAGTTATCTGATTCCTTAATAGATGTTTACCTAAATACTAGATATCTTAAGCACTGTTTCACTATCGGAATGTTATATTGTATACGATAATTTGAAATCGTCTACAATATATGTACATAAATAATTGGTCATTACAACCCTTCAGTCAGGATTATGGACCTAGTTTTTCACACCACTTATGTCGTGTACGTTTATTTTATACATGAGTGGCGGGACCTACAGCTTAAAGTCGACTCCTAACGACAGAATTTTTGAGAAACTTTTCATCGCAAATTTATTTATTCTCGGAGTTTTTGGCAGAAATCTGCTGAGAGGAAGTCGCCGAAGAAATATTTTTTTTCATATTTTCGTTTTGATGTTTGCCCAAGGGTTTGAACTGTGGTCTTACGTCTAATAAGCCAGCACACTACCTACTAGACTACGGTGATATATATGCCAATAGAAATCGGTGCTAAAGGTCAATTTAGACAAAAAGGCCTAACATTAGAAGGCTCAAGCTATGCCCTTTTCTACAAAGTTCCTTGAAGGATACACAAATAATTTTGGGGACGCCCTGGTAGTATAGTGGGTAGTGTGCTAGACTATTATCGTGGGTTCGATTCCCACCAGAGACTCTGGTCTGTGATACTACACCGAGCATATGGTCAAGTTACTCCGCTCGTATATAATTAGAATATAATTTGTAATTGTATTGTAATAAATAAATAAATAAATAAATAATTTTGGTGATCGATGACTTGATAACATACATATTATGCAAAACTCTGCCATCTTAAAGATATTTATATACATTTTATTAAACGAGATAAATGTTTTAATGATGTTTTAAGAACCTCTAATAGATTAGTCTGTAAAAAACATAATTATCAGACTGTCGTAAAAATATCACTCTAAGGGCCATTATTATAACTTGCCGTTAACTAAAGGTAGGCTTTTACAGGGCAGATAAATTGTTTTTCATTATTATAAGAGGATGATAGGGTAGAAGTGAGCATTAAGGTAAGGGGAAGATCATCCTACTTTTAACTTTTAAAGTTAAGTTTATGTTTGAACTTGCCATACATACATATATATTATATTCAATACGGCAACTTCAAATATAAACAAAATGAACAAATACAACAAAAAAAGAAGCCCGTCGTTGCCACTGCGTTTAAATAAAACTTGTTTAATTTAAGCAGTGTTATCGACATTGCTCCGCCACTGCCATATTTTTAAAAAAGTTAACTTTATTTTATCTTTAAGTTGTAATAACGAAAATAAGTTAAAGGTAACTTTACAGTTCCCTTTAGTTTAAAGGCAAGTTGTAATAAAGGCCCTAAAACAGATAAATTCCATTCCTTATTCGTACTATGGTGTTAAAAACAACACAAATTTCCAACTACAGAAAATCTCTGATCAACTATGTAATTAGACATTCTACCATTTTCTATTTCTTTTGATGTCTTAGTTTTTATATATACTTTGGTCCTCCTTATTGTACCCTGTCTCCAGATACTTTTTTTGGTTTTACTATCTCTTCCACTCGAACATGATTATGTGAACATGTGTTTTATACGATTTTTTTGTCTTTCTTGATTTGCATTTTTGACAACACAAAATTGAAAAAGTTTTTATAAGACAAAACATAAAGTAAACGAAAGCTGAAAGTAAACAATTTCGCGATAAATTAATTTGTCTGCAATTTATTACCATTAATTAATTTTATTTACTCTTATTGAACATTGAAAAATTTGGCATCTTTGGATTTATTACAGTAAAGATTAAAAACTCAACATATAAATGAAGAAAAGTTTTGTATACATACTAGTGGCAATAGAATTTAATCAAATTATTGGTACTCAAATTAAATTAAATTTTACAAGATTTAGGGCCATTATTGAAGTCGCCGTGGTCTAGTAGGTAGTGTGTTGGCTTATTAGACGAAAAGCCAGAGTTCGAGCCCCAGGCCAGACATCAAAATAAAACACAAAAAGTATTTCTTCGGCGACTTCTCTCAGCAGATTTCTGGCAAACACTCTGAGAGTAAATAAAATTGCCATGAAAAGTTTCTCAAAAATCTGTCGTTTGCAGTCGTCTTTAAACTGTATGTAACTTTACAGTTCCCTTTAGCTAAAGGTACCTTTAACCTTTGAGCTTATTTGAAAGTTGGTATGTCTGTCTTATCTGTGTTGTGCTCTGTCTCTGGTGGAAATCTAACCCACTACTCATACTCTCAATAGTCTAGCACACTACCCATTAGACTACCAGGGCACCCATCTGATATTATTAAAATCACATTATTCTGTGAAAAGATATTTACGTTCAAAAATATGTGAATATTCGGGATACGTATTTGGTAATTAAAGATTCTGTATATATGGAAAATGTCAGAACGCCCAATTACTAAAAGCTAGATGAAATCATGGAAAAAATTGAAAAAGTCGAGTGCATAAGCAGCGTGGACGATGTTTAGGTGGCACACAAACTAACAATAAAAAATTTGATTGAAGCCTGCAAATCATAACTGGATCAGTTATTGTCCAAAATGGTATAAATTTGTTTTAATACAGTGTTCAGATATGCACCTTTATTGCGTAAATCGCAATAAACGCCATTATTGAGCTCACTATTTTATATAAAGTTGCAATTAATTATTGCACAATAAATACGAAAGTTGTTATAATATTGAGTAAAACTTAAAATGCAGCACTGTCATGAGGGTGTTTAGTGAGCATATCACAATTAACCGAAGACTTTTTGTTGATATTTGACAACTCAAATGTCAACAACATTGAAACAACCAGCTGTTTTGTTTACCAGTTGTTAAATGAATATTGAATAAGTAGCTGAACTGCGTATATTATTATGCCTGAACACTTAAAATATTTTACTCAATTAACCGAATATTGACTCAATAAAAGTGCATATCTGAACATAGTATTACTTAGATAATATTAAGATTAATAATAATAAAATACTTTAAACGTATTGCGTTCAACATAAACTAAAGCCGCGGAATGGTAATATTTTCCGAAATGTATTTCTAATTTTAAATCCTAAATGACAAAGAAATATTTTAGTAAAATTTTTTAATAAAAGCTAAATTTTTCTGAGTCGTACCCTATATAAATGTGTCAACGTTGAATATACTTGTCGTTAGAATTTTGTCGGGTGTTTAAAGTGATTGAGAAAAAATCATTAACAATAATTTTCTCTTAATTTGGACTTATGCTGCTAATAAATAATTAATTTGAAATAAACAATCTTCTCCAAGCAGCCGTCCTCGCCAATAGAAGAGAATCTTATTTCAAGAAATCAGTGCCGGACCTAACGCTATTAATGACTCATTTTATATTTCGGTTCCCACAGTTGTTTCTAAAAAAAGCGAAAGTGAAAGAAATGGAAACTTAATAAAATCAATAAATCCCCCAATACCATGGAAAAGTAATGAATGGCTGTTTACTCTACCAATACATATCAATTGAAGCATCGTATGTGTATGTCGATAATGTGACCAAGTTTTCCGAAGACAATTCCCAAATATTGTTCAGTTGGAGCGTTTTTAAGGTCTCCAAAAAAGTATAAGAGTGTAAATGAAATTCTCAATTTCTTTATATTTTTAGACGTGGTTTTAATTTGCCACATGGTTTCTTTGCTTTTAAAACATTTGAGCTGCTGAACCAATTTACACACATCAATTATATTTTATGTAAAATTTTTATTTTTTTGTGACAATGTTTGCTTTACCAAAATAAATTAAATGATGATTTATATTCAGTTTTTTTTTTCAATTTTATTTTTTCTTTTTTAATTCAAAAACTTACCTTTTTCGTTAGGGCAGACAATAGCTGATTTGAATTTGTGGTTTAACACGAGACTTGTTTTTTGTTTGTTTTTTTTTGCTTTATTTGGATGAAGCTTCAACACGGTATTGAAGCTCAACAAAATATCCACAGTATTTTGATTATTTTGATAATTTTTTTTTGTGATTAGTAGCCAAACATATGATTTAATTCTTTCGAACAAATTTCTTTAAAACAAAAGAAATAATTTGTAATCTGTTAATAATTTAAATTTTTTCTATTTTTTATTTATTTTTTATTTAAGATCAGAGAACACAATTGAAATTGAAATTTTGCATTGTTTACTTTGTGTAGTAATGAGAAAATTATGATCAAATACGATACGAATGGAAATCAGATGAAAAGTAAAATATTTGGAAAATATTTTTTCTTTTTTGTTTGCTTTTATAATAAATTATGCTGAATTATGATTACATTCACTTTCATAGAGAGCAACGAAATAAATTTTAAAGTGAAACCGAAAACAATAAACAAATAAAAGAATTTTGAAAAGAAAAATTCAAATGCAATCGATGTGTTGAGTGTGAGGATGAATTGTTGGATGAAAAAAAAAACTTTTTTTTTTTTGTTTTCGGAAATATTTTCATTAATTTCCCATAGAAGTTGTTGATGTTTTCTGCATTCTGTTAAAGTAGTTTTCACTGATTTTTCTACCTATTGTTATGACAATGATGCTGTTGACGCAAAATATTTTTTTGTTTTTTAACACAAAGAAAAAGATCCCACAAAATAAAAAAAATAATTTAGTTTTTGGTTTCTTTTTTTTTTCTTTTTTGGTTCAACAAATTATGTTTTATTTTTATTGTAATAAAAAATAATTAAAAAACAAAAAACTAAAAAGACACACAGAGGCAGTAGTATTAGTTTTATGGACGACAATATTGTATGTACATATGTAGCGGCAGTGAAGAGGCAGTTTTATTTATTTATTTTTTTATTTTTTTAAGCTGAGTAGCAAAGTCAACAACAACAACAACAATAATAATAATCAACAATTGCATGCACTTGTGGAAAATTGTCATGTGCATCCGTAAGATACATTTCACAAGATACAAGGTTTCGGTCGTTCGCAGCTGTATTTGTAAATGCAGTCAGTCGCTTAAAGAAATGAGGGTATTGTTTTACTTTTTCATTTCCAACTTTTGCTCTTCTTCTTTTTACTCATAAGTAAGTATTGTGCAGTTGTTGTAATTGTTGTTTTACTTTTCTTCTACACTTTATTTTTCTACTTTAACAACACAGCGTTTCAAGTTGTTTTATTGAAGCTTCACTTTTTTTCTTTTTATGAATTCTTTTTTAATATTTTTATTATTTTATTTTTATTTTTATTATGAATTTTGTTTTTTTTTTCTTTTCTTTTTTAATATCAGCAGCTTTCAAGGCTGTTTGTTTGTTGTTTATTCTACGGTTTTGTATCTTTTTGTTTTTAAGAACGAGAATTTATTGAAAACCGAACACGAAATTTCACTAACAACTGTTTGGATAAATAAAAATATTATTTTTTAAAAAAATTTTATTTTCCAATTATTTTGGTTAAAAAAAAAATAAAAAAAAATACTAAAGAATACAATTCTTGTTTGTAATTATTTTGATAACAGAAATTATGTTTATTTGTTTAAACTTTTTGTTTGTTTGTTTGTTTATTTTAGAAATTTAATTTGAATAATAAATTTGAGGGAAAATAATGAATTCATTACACACGCGCACGCAGAAATAAAAATTGACTGAATATACACCTTCCGTAGTCGTTTGCAAAAGCTCAACTGATTTGTTGTTTATCTAGTCTGCTGTCGAGTCAAGTCGAGTCGCAAGTCGTCACACTCAAGCTGGGCCAAAACTAAAGCGAACAAGCAAAAATATATAGAAAACAAGAACAACACCAACAATAACATGCAGATATACAACAACATTAACTACTAACAAACTATCTATGTACGTACGTACGTCCATACATAAATATGTATGTACATACATTCGTACATAATAAAACAAGCTGGCAGTCAGTCATCCAGCCAGCCAAGCCAACTGGTTTTACGGCTTCAAAACAAAATTTCGCATCTGTTTTCTACAAATCCGAAATATTATTGTCTCGTACCAACTGGCTACGAATAAGAGTCGGTATTGGTGTTAATGTTGATGTTGGTGTTGCCGTTGCTGTTGCTCTTGCTCTTGGTATTATTGCTGCATTTTCATGTGGTGGGTTTCAATCTCTATTCAAACTATTCATATCATTTCGCTTCTTAAGGCAAATTTTTTTTCATCTACGTCTCTCTCTCTGGCTTGATACATAAAAATGAAAATATTTGTTGGTTTTACTCTCTCAGTGTGTATGGTGGCACTGTGTATACATCGGATGGTAGTAACAAACTCCCAACAGTAATAGATACGGCTTATTTAAAATTTGTTGTTGTTGCCTCTTGCTTGTTGTCTTGTTAAATCAGTTAGCGAGAGAGAGTATTGTGGCATAAACGAGAGTGTAATCCGACACATACTAGTACATGCGCAGAGCAGATTTCCTTTTCGTTCTCATTTCAAAAAAAATTCTCCACGGAAATGTGGTGAATTTCAAAGTTTGTATAACACAAATATATAACAGATCCATGCCATAAAAGCGGTTACAATTTTAATTTGAATTTTAAAAAGGAAGTTCTAAGGAATAAACCAACTTTAATGACATCCATTTTGTCATACTGTATACCAAAAGTAATTTTCAGAATTTGAATCAATATTAACACTAGATTTACCAAGAAATTTTTATACCCATTTATACCAACACCAGTCAAAATGACTGGTGTTCAAAACTAACGTTTTGAGTGTGTACATTTTGTATGTGCTATAATGTTTTATAAAATTAATAAACAGTATTGGTAAAGTAATAATGAAATGTTTTTGGAAGAGTAGTTGTTGGACAGTAAGCTTCACTTCCTATCTCTTGACCTGATGACTGATAATCAAAAAGTGAGTTCTTCAGGCAAACGAAACAAAAAATCCTTTCTTGAAATATTCTTTCCGGTTGTGTTTTTATACAAACTCCAGAAATTTATTCCGACAAAATCTAAAAGATTAAAAACTACTTGACGTGGCCATCTCCTAGATCCTGATTCACACCATATGGCGTATGTATCGTGCCATTTGATCTATGACGTCGACACCAAATTTGGGTTTATTATAAAAAGACAGTTTCAATTAGTTTATTGCTGTCAGTATCAGTTTTGACGCCTTTGTGTATAGTACTCAATAAAACAATATTTTTGTTGGGCTTACTCTTATAAACTGTAAGTGTACATTCATTTGTTGCATATAGTAATGTTGAAAAACAAGCCATATCCCTCTTTTCCTTGCAAATTTTTGGAAGGTTACGTTTGTTCAAACATACGGTAGCAACCAACGTAATGTTTTTGCCCAATAATTTAGAAGCTAAAGAAACACTGGTAGAAAAGGGTCGGTTATTACAGTCCTACATTTCATGGTATAAGGTATTCAACGTCAGAGGCCAGCCAGAATTTTATTCCAAACTTGTCTGTGTAAACCTACATCTGGCTTTCGTTGGAAACAATTGTTCATCTAATGTAATGTTTGCTCCTGGTTTGAAACAGTTTTGGCCGTTGACAATAAATTTGTTCCAAACAGTTGACACTAACGCAAATTTTTCAGTTTGCAAGGGTTGATTCCTTTCATTTCTTTTATCGAAACGAATGAAACGTAAAATTTCTGTAAAGTCATGCCTACTCATAGTTTTAGAAAAAATTCAGGACCTCATTTTTTGTTCCATAAATACGACAGCTGCAACCCTTTGAACACTGTATGCACCACTGTATGTACCTCGTGCAAACAGTATTCCAATGAAAGCTTTCAATTTATCCAGTGAAAGTGTTCATTTCTTCCCCAAAACTCTAGAGGCTTCTAAGGTTCAAGTTTTGATATGCTGTAATATATGGTGGTCAATCAATAGTAAAAAGGCACTGCTTGGCTTCTCTTCCATAATATTTCCTCTAGCATATGCTGTAGGCCTAGATAAATCTTTGAATATGCAATGAGTTGGTAACCTTCCAGCAACTCCTCCTTCTTTTATTTTTTCCACATAGTTCCACTTGCAGAAACCTCAAGTTGTGAATCTTCCCCGCTTTCATTATCCTCTTCAGAACTAGAAGGAAACCGCATACACATTCGTTCTTGTATATTATGGAAAGGAACACTGTCTTCTGTCATAGAAAAACATACCAGTCAAAATGACTGGTACCGGTATGAGTACCAAAAATATTTGGCCATGACTAACAAACACGTGTCCTTAAAAAATTTTTAGCTCTGGCCCAAAAAAATTCGGGCATGAAAGGGTTAAGGCTAATAAGCCAAGACCAGTCATTTTGACTGGCGCGGTAAATCTATTCACACTAGACCGTCAGTGTTTCTTTTCAGAGACACTCGAACACCATCCTCATTATGCTCTCAAGATTCCTTCTGATAGCATGACCAATGTACACCATTTCCTTCGTTTTATTACAATTTATTTGTATTGTCGAGGAAAAGTTAAACAAATGCGCTTCACATGATAGTAAAGAGAAAAGCTTTAAAGGCTCTGGTTAGATTGATGGCACAATGGGTGAATTCGACCTCAGGGTACTGTCTCAATTGACAAGTACACGCCCTCTAACCTAGATTGATGGCAGACAACATGAAATAACACGAAATACTTTTGGGAATTTGGTGACTTAAGGAATCGACTTGCTGGCAATTCGTCATCTGGACAGAACCAGTAAACTCTATAATTTTGGTAATTGGTAGCAAAAATGAATGGAGTTATCTGGAAGAGACTAATTTGATGTACACAAATGGGCCAATAGCAGATCTGGAAATAAGCATTTTTTTGGTACAGTTCCTTCCTTTGCCGCCTAATGGACAGAACCAGTAAACTCTATAATTTTGGAAATTACTTTGAAGCGAGACATCTGGAAGCTGCATACTATTGTAAACATACTACATGCATATATAATTGGTCATTACAACCCTTCAGTCAGGATTACGACCAGTTATGTTGTGTGCGTTATTTTATACATGAGTGGCGGGACCTACAGTTTAAAGTCGACCCCGAACAACAGATTTTTGACCAAATTTTCATGGCAATTTTATTTGCTTTCAGAATTTTTGCCAAAAATCTGCTCAGAGGAGGTCGCCGAAAGAAATATTTTTCATATTTTCGATTTGATGTCTGACCTGCGGTTTGAACCGCGGCCTTACGTCTAATAAGTCAACACACTACCTACTAGACTACGACGTCTTCATATTTACTATTTTAAAAGCGACATTAATTTGTTGTAAGCAAATGAATCGAACGCGATTCTTGGAACAGGAAGTTTTGTCCTCAAATGAATTTGTAATTGTTTCGAAGTGTATTATTTTAATTTGATCAAATGTCAGATGTTTTTCAGGCCTTCGGAACCTAGACTACAGTAGAAATTCAATTCTAGTGTCCAGGCTTTTGCAGTAAGTAACCCATCCTAAACAGGAATCCCTCATGTCCATATGTATGTATATTCTAATCGTAAGGCAAAATAATTCCTTATAATATGCTCTTAATAAATTTATCTTCGATCGTATTATTCGAATCGGATATTAAACAATTCGGAAAAGATTTCTTACAAATGCCACAACAATACGTATATATTTTTGTACAAAATAAAAATAAAATACAATAAAATGCCAACATCACTTGCAAAATAAACTATAAGTCTTCCATGGCCATATTCACTAAATACAGTGGACTCCAAAAGTCTTAGTACTCCAATATATTTTGACAAAAAAATGTCCCCACAGGCTTAATATTCTTGCCAAAAGTCACGATATGACTTCAGGAGAGTATTTTGGAGATCATTTGAAAGAACGGTTACGTAATAGCTAAACTTCAAACAAAAGTCAACCGAAAAACTTGCTCTTGGTGCCACCAGAAAACACAAGAAAATACTTGTAAATTCAATTCCAAATGGGTTAAATGGAGTGCTTGACCTTAAGGGATATTCTACTAAATAGAAAGGATAATATTTTCATATATTAGGCCTTTGAATTTTAAATTTACTCAGGGTTCTCCTTGGGGGTATTTTTCTCTTGTATTATGAAAAAACATTAATAAATTGTTTGTTTTTTTTAATAAAACAGAAATAAATTAATAAAATAAATATAAAAACCTTAATTTTTTTATACAAACTTTCGGCTAAAATTCATGAAATTGCTTAAATACATTGGAGTACTAAGACTTTTGCTGTCCACTGTATGCACATATGTATGTCAGCATGTGTGTGTGCATGTGTATGTTTGCCGTCCTGTGCGGACTTTTAAAGTTTTACAAAAGAATCTATTGATTTATAACAAAATAAATCGAATTTTGACCTTTATCACATGTCTTCACACTTTAGTTTTTGTGTTGTTTTTGTTTTTTTGTGTTGTTTTTTGGTTCTTTGTTTAAAACTATTTAGTTTTTCTTATGTTTTGTTGATGGTGCACATTAAGATGCCATAGAAGTTCACGGCTTAGTGGTAAGAAAGAAAATAAAAACCTTAAGCAGACACAAACTTTATTTGCAAACATACATATACTCAATGTTTAGATAGATATGTACGTGTGTATGCATGTATGTATATCGTCATATCGTGTATTTAAATACACGTGTGTATAGTTGTTGTGTTGCTTGTGTAAGTAAACGTACGAAGTATTTACTTTTTACTTAACATTTCTGCAATAATCGTACACACCACTTGCAACTTGCCAACCGTAGAAGGAAGAAAAACGTATTGGGTATTTGAAGTGTTTTTGTTGTTGTTGTTATTATGTTTTTTTCTTATTAAATAAGAGAATAAACCGGTGTTTGTAACCAGTTGTTGTTTTTTTTCATCTTTTTTTAATGTCATTAGTTTTGTTGCTGTTGTTGTTGTTGTTTCTTCCTTCATACTTTAATGTCCTCATCGTTGTTGTGTCGTCATCGTTATTTTATTCTTGTTGTTGTTGTTATTGTGGTGTATCTTAATTGTATTTTGCCAGTTTTGTTTTAAAAGTGCTCATCTCGGTTTTAAAGACATTTTGTTTTTATTCTTCGATTTTATTGTATTTGTTGTTGTTGTTCTTTTGCCATTAAAATGTTGTTTGTTGCTCATAAATGCTGCCAGTTAAAGCAGAAGTCGACGCTTAAAGGCTGTAATAGCAACAGGAATGAAAACGACAACGACGACAACAGCAACAGCATCTGTATCAACAGTAAACAACAACAATACAAACAAACAAAAAAAAAAAAGAACAGCACCAGCAACAGCTACAACAATATCAACACTAAATAAGAATAAAAAAAATAAAATAAAAAAAAATTCAACAACAATAACAACAAAATTAATAATAAAAAAGCAATGAAAATAAAAATGACCAGCATGTTGTTCAACTTGTTAAAACTATTTGCCATTTTATAGGAAAAACAAACAAACAAACAAATAAACTCAGACACACACACACGGCTACACAGCCGCACAGCCATAGATTCATATACGAACGAACACATTCCCCTATCAAATGTACGCAAACAAAAGGAACAACAAAAATGTGTCTAAATTTAGAATATGAACTATCGTCGTCGTCGTCGTCGTCGTCGGTGTAGCTTCTTCCGATACGTGCCAATCCTGAACTCAAGGAAAAATATTCGTAAAATTAGAACAAAAAGTTAATTTTTATTTGTTTTATCAGGTGCAAATAAACTCCCATAGTCTAAAAAAAAGGTGATTTAACAACATAGCAGACACGTTAAGCAGACGGGAATAATCACGAATAGCGAATGAACTAACAAAGAGTAACAGACCAACTCGTTGTTAACCACTTAAAAAGTATGTCAAAGTACTACTGACATCACTGAGTCCATGTCATCTACTGGTTCAAATATTGTGCAGTTGCAGATGCACAATTTGAAAATATTATTATAGAGTCCCAACATGTACTTCCGAACTTTGATATTAGAAAACGGCCATTTTATTGGATTTACATCTTTCAAATTATTTGTTATCTATTCAGTCTGTTTGGGCGCTGGATCAGGTGGCAACTAACCACAATTTTCATCGTCGGGTCACCTCCAGCGATAAGACCCATTTCTAGGTGAATGGGTGCGTAAGCAAAGAAAATATGCACGTGTATTATATTAGATCCAAGAGCATCCAATGCGTCAAGGTGATGTAAATTGGCTATTGAAATTTCGCGATTTGACCCTGTTCGACCTTTTCATGTGGGGTTAGACTACATAGACTACTTCAAAGCCAACAGAGCACATGTCAGCCTGATTTATGCTGCAGATTCATGGAAAATGGCATTTCGGATGCGCTGAATCCAGAGAAGCTGTTGCGGACATTTAAACGATGTTATATTCCACACATAATTGGAGCAATAGGTCTTTCAAATATATAAAAAAGATCCTATAAAGACCTTAAAAAAGACCCTATATATTCATCGAATATTCAAATATTGGAGAAACGTATGCAGCGATAGGCACTCAAACTAATTCAATCCCTAAGACATGTAACTGCTGTCAGAAAAACTACATTAAAATGCTCAAATTCCCTGACTACGCCGCAAGAAATTGTAACAAAACGAAACGCTTCCTAAGAATTAAGTGAAATAAAAATTTACAAAAACAAGTACCAGACTGGTAAACTAGGTGTTTGCTCTTACAATTAAAATATATTCTGGATATAATACAGGATAATATAGTCAAACTTCTTCCTATATGCACAAACACTATTACGCCACTTGAACAGCTTAGGAATAATAATAGTGAGTACTCACTTGAATCTTCAATCTATTTGGAATTCTTCCTTTTTATTTTCACGTACAAAGCATGCAATATAAATGCAAAAGTGTCATCCACTCTTCTGTACGATTGAGGACCTGGTAATCTGCAACACGTAATATGAAGAAGAAGCAAGTGTTTGAGAACCGTTGCCATTATATTCATATTTCAAATATTCTGCCCAGGACTATACCCAACCATATGGTCTGGTGAATAGCAAGCCAACACCGAAAGAAGACGTAAATGACTATTAAAAGTCAATCAAAAGATACCTTAGCAGTTACCACAGGCTGGAACTGGTTGGAAAGAAAAATACCAGTAGAAAGTGCCGAAATGCGGGCACAAAGTAGAGAGTTGTTGTGGGAAAAGCAATGGAAAAACGAAAAACCAAATGATATGAACATTTTGTAACAGCACTACGCTCCCTAAAAGAAATACCATAATAATAATTCTGATAGGAGGTATTTCATACATCTGCAATAAGTAATCCTGATCTAATATGACGTTATAACCAATTATTCCTATTTATGGTGAATAATTTGTTTTTATAAAATTCACACTAAAAAGTTAGGAAAATTGACAGTTTCAGAGTTTCTGGCAATAGCTAGGTATGTAGGTTTTTATGGCATAGCATAGTCATGGGCATATCATTCCAAACGCAACAGGCATCTATATTTTCCCTCAATGGCAACTAAACTAATACTATGTTCACTTTTATTGAGTCAATATTCGGTTTATTGAGTACAATATTTTTATTCACAGATTACTGCCGATAACTATACTTTTGAAACAGTCAAGGAATTTATTTATTTTGGCTCCGCCGCTACACCAAAAATGATGTCAGTCTGGAGATCAAGCGCAGGATCACTCTTGCCAACAGGTGCCACTAAGGTCTCAATAGGCAATTGAGTAGCAGAGACCTGTTTCGTACGACAAAACTAACAGTCTACAAGACACTCATCCTACCCGTGTTTTTTTTTTATGGCGCAGAGGCATGGACCCTATTAAGTACTGATGCAGCGGCCTCGAGAGTGTTCGAGAGAAAAGTCCTACGTAAGATGTTCGATCCTGTGCGAGTTGGCGATAATTTCCGTATCCGATCCAACAGTGAGCTGTATGAGCTCCTCAACGACATAGACGTTGTACAGCGTATTAATATTCAGCGGCTGCACTGGCTCGGCCATGTCGTTCGAATGGAGCAGGATGCTCCGGCGAGACGGGTATTTGATGAGGGAATCTGAGGAAGTTGGCGAGAGGACGACCTTGTATCCGTTGGAAGGACCAAATCGAGGAAGCCCTGTCATCGATTGGTGTGACCAACTGGCGTAGGCGCGCAAGAAGCAGAGGTGCCTGGAAGTATGTGTTGCGGCAGGCTGAAATCCGTTAAACAGGTTGTTATGGCCAATTAAGTAAGTAAGTAAGAGTACAATATTTTAGGTGTTCAGACATAATTATATAAGCAGTTCAGCTGCTTATTCAATATTTATTTGACAGCTGGTAAACAAAACAGCTGGTTGCTTCAACAACATTGTTTTTATTTTGGTTTTTTTGTTTGTCGGTCTTGACATTTGAGTTGTCAAACATCAACAGAAAGTGTTCGGTTAATTGTAATATGCTCGCTAGATACAGTTATTACAGTGCTGCATTATAAGTTTTGCTCAATATTATAATAATTTTCGTATTTATTGAGCAATAATTAATTGAAACTTTATATGAAATATTGAGCTCAATAATGGCGTTAATTGCGATTTACGCAATAAAGGTGCATGTCTGAACTCCGTATAACTAAGGCCAACAATTGATTACAACTTATTGGAATCTAAATTAAGCAAATCAAGCAATACAAAAAAGCTTAACGATCAAATAAAATTTCATTTACAAACACCTTTATTTTGTACTACAATTGTCTATCGTCTGATTTTTACCAGCGATTATTTTCGAGTGTATACTCCATTAATTCTTTAAAGGTCTTTGAACTGACAATAATTTAAAGCATACTGTTGCCTATACGTACATACAAACATACATACATAACATGGCCTTATGATTTAACCCTGGTTTGCTTGTAGATATATGGTGGATGCCAAATTAAAGTTCATTTACTGACATTTTTCTAAGCAAATGTTACTTCATGTTCACTTTTTTTCATTGTGTTACTCTTGCTATTACGTTGCTGCTGATTCTTTCGTCACCACTTTTAATTCCCGCTTGTTGCCTCGTTTGTTTTCAGTTTTTCAATTTGCATTAGACTTCTTGATATGATTTGTACTCATCTTGCCATATTTAAGGCCTCGTTTACAACATATTCGTCTTTTTCGTCAACATTAAACGGCGTTGCAAAGTATTTGTTGCTAATTTAACTAAAGCTGTCGCCACCGCTTCAGCTGCTGTGGCAGTCTATTTAATTTTCCTGTAAGTTTATTACAAGTTTTTCTTTTTTGTTTGATTTTCCAAAAGAGAATATTGTTCTTGAAAATTAAATTTTTTTTTAACAATTATGCAACAAACCGAGGCAAACATCAGCCAAATATACAAAACATGGCATTATCTTAACAGCCCGCAACAGAAACTTCATGCAACATAAAGGTTCTTACCTCAAATATCAGCATTGACTGACTGCCATGCATCCATTAAATGTTTAAAGTATGTATGGATGTATGTATGTATGTATGTATGCATGTATGTATGTACAAGGGTTGTTTAATGAGTATGAATGTGTAAGTAAGTACATGGCTTGCGTGAACAAGATTGCATGTGTGTGTTTTGTTTTTATTTTCGTAAATAAACCGAAAAGCCGGTTTCTCAACTATTGGCAATAGAGAAAGACTACTAACGAACTTAGAGAGAGAGAACGAAAGAGAGAGAGAGAGAGAGAGAGAGACAGAGAAATTAGTTGTGAGAGAATTAACTGTTATACAGCATGTTATGATGAGGTTTGGTAAATAAATTTATATTCGCCTTTTTAATGTTGCCAGACTAAAAATCTAAAATTATTCGAATATAAAAACGGCACAATTACGAATATTTCTTCATTAAATTATTTGGCCAATTCACACGACTTTGTATCGTGTATGTTGTATTGAATACACTTGGTTATTTGTGAACGTTCAATTTGATAGCACGAAACCAATACAACTTCTAAAAACATATGAAACAAGTGTATAAGTGTATCGGATTTTTACATGAAAATTATACACTGTTGTATAGTAGTCCAACAATACAACGATACAACGGCTTGTGTGAATTGACCAATTATAAAAATATTTCCATGTTCAAAATTGATTTAGCAAAGTCTTGAGTTTGTTTGAAGAAAAACTGGAGTAAAATTGCATTATTCTTAGCTTTTAGCGCATACATGGTTGGTACGAAGCTAACAAAATAATACGAATTTATCAAAATAAACTTTGCCTGTATTTTAAAGGGATTCAAACATTTTTAATGCTTTAATGTTTCCAATGCATAGTTTAAACGAAAGCGTTTACATACGACATTCAAAATTTTAATGCATAACGGCCGAAACATATAGAATGCAGGTGATCCTACTTACTGGCCAACTAATTTAAACAAAATTCCCGGATGTAAGAAATATTAGACGTGAAAATCTTCGTATGCACCCATTATTGTGCATTGTGTTCTGATCACTCACCAACGATCCTAATATTTGTGCCTGATACAAATCTATTGGGGCAAAATTATCGTCTGACAAGGACAAATTGGCGGAAATATAAAATGTTTCTATGCTCGCACCTACCATCAAATAGCTCATTGAAGTGCGAACAGGAAATCGAATCCGCGTTCGTCAGTTTACTAACATCTTAACTGAAGCTGCTAGGGTATCCACATCCTCTACTTCTTTGGCAAGGAAACGAAAATTTCCCTGCTCTAATAACACAGAAGCACTGTTATGCCAAAAAAGGAATTTAAGACGCCAATGGCAAGAATTTCGTTCTCCAGGTATAAATTCTCAACTTAAAAAGTGTGTGACGCTTTGCAGAAGTACAAATAGTTTTTGCAGGTGGAAAAATACTTGCAAAACTTGGACACAACGAAAAACTCGGACTACAGTTTATGGAAAATGCGGCGACCTACTTTGCATGAATCCCCTTTACGACTACAGCACGGTGATTGGGCAAAAAGCGGAGAACAGAAAGTGGAGGCTTTTGCCACCTTCTTAAAGAATGTTTATACACCAAACAATTCTGTTTCTAGTATTGCCCCAGTTACAATCGACGATGTGGTTCGTAGGCCGATCAAGTTCCGGCTGTTTGCAGTGATTCCCCTCATCCAGAGTCTAAAACCGAACAAATCACCTGGTTGAAATTATCTGATTTAGTGATGATACCCAAACAAGGCAAGGACACCACGCAAGTATCATCTTATCGTCCAATAAATTTACTGCCAATACTTTCTAATATGTTCGAAAAAATGCTGCTTAATAGTTTAATACCGCATATGGATGCCAACGTCATAGTTCCCGACCATCAGTTTGGCTTTAGGCGAAAACATATCACGATTCAGCAAGTGCATCGAATTACCAATTTAATTAGATGTGCTTTTGAGGACAATAAGTATTGCTCTGCGCTATTTATTGATATATCTTGATAAGGTCTGGCACGAAGGACTTCTATTTAAGATCACGTAGTTTTTACCAATGAATGTGCATAAATTGCTAAAAAGTTATTTATGGGATAGATTTTTTTTAAATAAAATCAAAAGATGTCACCTCTTCCAGCAGAAATATACCTGCTGGCGTACCGCAACGAAGTATTCTAGGGCCGTTCCTATACTTATTGTTCACTGCAGATATGCCTACAACTGTAGTGACTCACACATCTACTTTTGCCGATGGAACGGCGTTTTTAAGTATTATACAATTGAGTCACAAAGACTTCAATCTCACGTTAGTGAATTGAAAAATTGGCTGCTGAAATGGAAGATAAAAGTCAACATTTCTAAGTGCTTGCACATTACGTTTACACTGAGAAGGGGAAATTGTCCGCCCAACAAGATTAATGGTGTGACAGTACCAGAACATAAAAGTGTAAGATATCTGAGCATCCATCTCGACCGTCGCCTTACCTGGACTCACCATATAGCTGCCAAAATTACCCAGATCAAACTCAGAACAGCACAGCTTTACTGGCTTATTGGACCTAAGTCAATTCTTGACTTAGACCTAAAATTGCTTTTGTATAAGTCAGTACAACCTATTTGGCATCCAACTGTGGGGAACAGCCTCACCATCCAATGTAGAGAAGCCTCAAAGACGGCGATCTAAACTTCTCCACAAAGGTGGCCCTAGTTCTAGAGGAAGTAAAAATGGCAAGTGTCAACTACGGCTCTAGGTTAACAGAACATCTCAACCGTCTTGTAAGAGACTCACTTGTATTCGAGGACACAGACGTCTCAAGAGGATTAAAACAAATGATCTGGTCAGATAAATTTACTTTTGATGAGCCCTTTTAGCTGTATGTTGCAGTGGCAATAACAACTTTTATTTTTGTATTTATGAAAAAATATTTCTTGGGCTACTTAATCTCAGCAGATTTTTGGCAAAAACTCTGAGAGTAAATAAAATTGGCATGAAAAGTTTCTCAAACATCTGTCGTTCGGAGTCGACTTTAAACTGTAGGTCCCACCGTTCATGTATGAAATTAACACACACAACATAAGTGATGTGGGAAACTATGTCGTAATCCTGACTGAAGGGTTATAATGACCAATTATGTATGTATGGATGTATGTATTTTTTAAAAAGTACTTAAGTTAAGCACTCAATCAGTTTAAAGAAGGACTGCGGCGTCCGGGTTGAAATCATATACATAAATTTCACGGAAACATCTTCTCTGGAGTAGGTACCAGTGAAAGAACACATTTATTGTAGTAAATTCAGTTGGAATGAAAACAGTATTTCGTCTACTTATGGTAAATAAAGTTTACGTTCTCGATATTATCAATGTACTATGAAGTTTGATGGTGGTCAAAAAATGTGGTGGTTACTACAGCGAATCCAGAAGCTTTTGCCAGAAGTATGCTAAGATATATTTTTTTAATTTTCTTTTCTACTTCGATTTCAGAGTTGAGGTTAAACTCATACACTACACTACACTAAACGGCGGCCATGCGTTAAAAGCCAATTTTTTAATAGAATTTACCCTAAATCACATTCACCTATGTACCCAATTTTCGATGAACGAATATGTCTACATATGCATGTGTAACGAATATTGAATTCAGTTTTAAAAGTTTGTATAGAAAAAGATATTGCGACAATATAGAAAGAAAAAATGAAATAAGTGGGCAATTCACACAAGCTCTTGTATCGTTGTATTCATTGTATTGTTGGATGAATATATAACAGTGTACGCTTGTTGTTGATAATTTTCATATAAAAATCCGATTCACTTATATACCCATCAAAAAGTTTAAAAATTTTTGAACTGAAAGTTCATTTCATAAGATGACATTTATAAAAAATATACTATTTAAATAATAACTACGGTCATTTTTGTCCGATTTGATCAAACGAAGTGTCAATCTCTTCACCAGATAATGCACTTTCAGAATGTAATCACTTATTTTATATTTTTTTAAATAAATTTTGCAATTAAGAGTAGCTAAACTTGAAAAAGTAAGAAAAAATAATATTTTCCAAGTTTACCTGATCAAAACTCATAACATGTAAGTTTGAACCATATGTTTATGTATATCATTCTAAAGGCTTATCTGTCCCCTTTTCAAAAAGCTTTCGATTTTGAAAACAGGTTAAAAAATATTTGGGTAATCAATAATTTTGTGTGAAAAGATCAAAAATACCGTTTTTGTCAAATAACACAAGTTTTGAGGGTTCGAGAGGTTCGAGACAATATTTCTTATTTCTACTCAACAAAACTCACAATCTATACTATGTCATTAGCTGAGTGTAGTTTGACTGTCGCATCGTGTTATCAGCTCTTTCATAGTATTTCCTCATCAATTTTTTTATTTATTTATCAATTACAATACAATTACAAATTATACTTTAATTATCGTATAAATATTATTATAAATCGAACCCACGACCCTTACGCTAATAGTTTAGCACACTACCCACTAGACTACCAGGGCACCCTCGTCAATTTATGTTTCATAAGCAGTGTTTTATAAAAAACTTCTGCTTACTTTATAACTAAACGTAATGAAAGGCAAAGAAAATCATCCAACAAAAACTCTTATCGATTTCGATTAATTTTGAACGTATACCACGCACCAGACAAAATGTATTGGAATTAATTTGATCTACAAAAATACTTATAAATGAAATACAAGAGCAATAAACCGCACCCATACAATTAAGCCATTACTGTCATTCAAATAAACTCAAATAGATACAGGTATTTCCCATTATGAATGATATTTAAATTTATTTTTTATTTATTTAATAATTGTACTAAATGATACACCAACCACAAATGTTTATGTTTTTTTATTACTTTTTTTAACACAAAAATTAAAAAAAATTCATTCTCCTATGATTCAAAATAATAGACTTTTTCAAGATTTCTTAAACAAATACATATTTTTTCATTTAATACAAAAACAAATTATATTGTATACTAATATTGAATATTTTAATCGTATGCCAGTTAATTCAATAACCTGAATGACCACCACTGTTGTTTAAAACGCACTGAACTCTTCTGGGCATTGATTCTATTAATTTTTGGCATTTTTCTATAGAAATTGCCTCCCACTTCTTTTTAACTTCTTCCCAAAGTTGATTTTTATTGCGGAATGTCTTCCTATCTAGGCCTCTCTTCAGTTCAACCCAAAGGTTCTCAATATGATTAAGATCCGGTGACTGTAAAGGCCATTCTAAAACAGATACATTGTTAGCACTCAGCCAAGATATAACTAATTTTGACGAGTGCTTAGGATCATTGTCCTGTTGAAAGGTCCATTCTGGTGGCATATTGTTCTCCGCATAGGGTAGCATAATATCTTTCAAAATATCACGGTACATCTCTTTGTTCATTATTTCTGTGATCTGATAAAGAGGGCCAACACCATGCCAAGAAAATGCATCCCACACCATTATACTTCCTCCGCCGCGTTTTACAGTCTTTTTGGTATAGCGATCATCTAGTTCCTTTCCTTTTGGTCTTCTAACATTTCTGCGACTATCTGAACCGAACAAGTTAATTTTTGTCTCATCGCTCCATAAAATATTCTTAAAATCGTCAACTACACTGTCTTTAAATTTTGAGGCAAATTTCTTTCGAGCTGCTTTGTTTTTTGAGCTTAAAAGTGGTACCTTCCTGGCAATTCTACTTGGCAAACCTTTCTCTAAAAGTCATCGTCGGACTGTTGAGGCACTAATTATGTTACCTATTTCTTCAGAAACGGCTTGTGAAGATAGAAATGGCTGTTTCTTAACCAGAAGAGCTATCCGTGAATCCGTGGTAGCGGTCGTTTTGCGAGGTTTACCACGGGTTTCTTTTGAAGGCTTCCACTTGATGGCGTTTCTGACGAAATGATGAGACTTTTCAAGCAATTCCGCAATAAAATCAAGTGTTTTTCCTTGGTCACGTAATTTTTTCACTATTCGCCTTTCTTCAGGAGTGCAATGTACATTACGACCCATCTTTTCGTAAAAATAATATTATTTTATAATATTTTTTAACAATAATATTTCATTTACCTTACATTTAATTATTTTCAAAAAATTTATACAAAATATCAGGAAATATTTTCTTTTAAAATAAGTCTATTATTTTGCACAAATTATATTTTGACCTTTCTTAAAATGTTTACGAAAGCACATTAAGGATAGAAAGAAACTTCTAAAAATACACATTATTTTGAGTATAGACAATATCAAAAATAACGGTACCAAAAATTCCTAAAAGAAAATTTTTTAAGACTGTTAAATCAAAGAGAAATTATTTAATATATAATAGTCTATTGTTATGCACAGCACTGTATGTACATAATAGATGCATGACTACCATAAAATCAAAAAAACTATTGCAACCGAATTGATTCAATACAAATCTAATATTTTGTATTTCATTCTTAGTTTTCCATTTACTATGGACGACAACAGGTCGACAACAACATAGCGTTTCCTATTCTGTACATCTCTCTGTAAATCGCATAAACATGAACATTTTCTTATTGTTGATTGAAAATTATGAATTCGTTACAACAGCAATTACAAAGTTGTAATGTTATTTAATCATATACTGTCAGCGTTAGATCAAAAGGAATGACCTTCAATAACTAGCCAACCAATCGCATAAACAGTCTGGCAGATATTATTAAACACATGTTCATTAGTAGTGCGACAATTTTTTAATTTGTAAAAATCTTAAGCGTCTACTACACGATCAAACTTTGCCTGCAAACACTATCCGATGGCGAAACATTAATCTCGTCGAATAGGAGAAATTTCGTATTGCAAGCTTGACCAAAAAAATATCAAAACTTTTTGATATTTTGCTAAATATTGTAGTGGCAAAACACACTCTCTCTGTGGTTTTTCAAATACTATGTATGTAGGTTCTTAGTAGTTGCAGCAACTTGAGTTCATTTATTGGCGAACTCATACCATATGGCTACAACATGAATACCGAATCCCCACTATTTAACGTCTTTAAAGTGCCAGTTACCCGAACGTAACGTAAAGTATCGTACCGAACGTCTTCTTTTTATCATATGGAGAGCAGTGTTGAAAAATTCAGTACTTTAGTTATTTTTTCAATACTTCATCATTTTAAAAGTACCACGGTACCCCCGTTACACATTTAGTACTTTTTTTAGTATTACATATTTTATCGTTTGCGCTTTTCAACTATTAATGGGGATAGCAACATGTTCAACGTAATGCTAAAGGTAGAACTAGTCTTTAGCCCCGGTTAGCCTAACGGCCACGCAACGTACGTTCGTTTTTAGAATACGAAAAGCAATGAGAACGCTTTCCATAAGTATTTAATTTTCTCTTAATATGCTAAAATAAATGTAAATTCCGTTAAGTTCCTTTGACCTGTGACTAAACTAAACATTTTATTACGTTCCGAATCAGTCTTTATATAACCTTAGGTTCTCTATTCCATTTCCATTTGTATTTCTATGCCATTCCGTACCTGCATTAAGTATAAAGAAATATTTTACAAAAGTAAAATTGTTGAATAGCTGACTTCGTGCAAATGTCTGTATACCAATTTCTTTGCTTTCTGTTGTGTTCGTGTGTAAGTTGTTTTGTGCTCTGTCTCGTTTTTATTTACATTCGTCGTTGACATATGTCCCGTTTATAACGTTTGTAGTTATAGAAACGATAACGTTCGCCACGTTTTTACGTTATTTACGCTTGAGTTACCAGCCCTTAAAGCTGTTAGTTTTAACACACCCACACAGAGATTCACACACATATGCATTTCTTATTGCGCACTCTTTAATGAGTTTTGTATTTCATTCGTTAATGTTTAATTGCCTAAATCTTACTTGTAACAACAATGTTGAAAACGAATTAAATTATTTGAAAAAAATTAATTGTTCATCTCTCAAAATTACAACAAAACACTTTATGGTGGAACCTTAGACCCCCATTCACTGCAGCAGACATTAATAAACGTTCAATGAATATAAAAATAAACGCTACGGACAATGATTCGCTGAAGTTTGCCCATACAATAGGAATACGTCTCCGTATTACATACCAAAGCAATAACAATACAAATACAAATAAGAATAAACATGCATTGAGTTATTCCTTTCAATTGTTGTTGGTGTTACTGTTATTACTGCTGTTAGTAGCTCCGTTTTATTTGTCTGACCATTTTTAAGACGTTTAAATAAAAAGCAATAACTCGTTAAAATCCAATTAGGCAACTTTGGTCATAAAACATTTTGCCATAAACTACTGTTTAATAATCATGCTACCTACCATTCAGCCGTTCATCCATTCAACCAATCCAGCCACCAACTACTTTATTGAGATGTGTTTACAACAACTCCAACTATTGACTGCGCACAACAGAAGTCACAAATTGCACTGAAGGAAATAATTTAACGGAAATAGAACCCAGTGAGTGTCTCTTATTAAATTGACATGTAATTGAAGTTAGAAATTTCTATTTTCGCTTCTGATTAACTTCACAGTTTTGTTAGCGTAATCTAAAGGCCAAGATTTATTGTTTAAATTTATTGGAGGCACACGGAAATCAGAATCACAATTATTTTTATAATCTAGTCGAAGCTTATTTTCCATCTAAGCCTCCATATATAAAGGAATGTAGCTGAAGAATATACTTAAACCTTGTAAATAATTTCAAAAAATTTGGAAGAACTGATAGTGTAATAGCCCCAACAATTACAAAACTACATAGAAATTCCATGAAAGATAGAAAAGGATCGAATAACAATACAATTAATAGAAATTTCTAAAAGTTTTCAGACAGAAACTAAAGTACAATGGGTCAATTCGACTTCCCGGTACTGTACTTGTCTTAATTGACAAGTACACGTCCTCTAAGCTAACTAAAGGACGTGTAAATCCATCAAACGGTAGGTAACAATGCCAGATAGTTATACCATATAGGGCATTTTTGAGGCCTTCCATTATTTAAGTTTAATGATATTCTTACGAAAATGGAAATGGTGTTACATCGTTTAACATTAAAATGATAAACATAAGCTACAAAAACAAAAACAATGAACTTGTTTATATGATCAACGAATAAACAAAAATAAAACAATAAGGAGCAGCAACAAACATTCCCAGAATAAATGTGAACAAAATACACAACCAATAATAAAACAAATATGTTTACATTTACAAAGATTTCGAGAACGCGAAGTCATTCTCCTTCAAGACCATCCATCAGACTGTTTACACTGCGATATAAAAGGTAAGACAAAGCAGGCAATGGAGTCAGTAAAAATCCAGTTAGTCTTGTGTGAAGACGCGTTGCGTGTGAAGAGAATAATTGTGGTTTGAAGATCTCCGCTATAAAGATCGTTCGAACAATTGCTATTATTTACGCAAACGAGTGTAAATGCAGAATAAGAACAACAAGAGAAACAAAGCAATTGTTGTTGTTTACATCAAGTTGTGAACAGTGGCACACAGAATTGTGCGAACAATAGGGGAATTAAATAAAACTGAGCACAAATTTATTTTTATTTTATTTGCAATCTACGAACTCATATTTTTAAACGTTTTTAAAAGGGTAAAAACGCAACAATATTAAGTTTAAAGATATAATCGAAATTTTTATTCGCTTGTGAATTATAATATCGTTCAATATCAACCACAGTTTCTTTGGATCGAGCACTTCCGAACTGTCCAATATTATATAATTCTAGTGCATAAAGCATACAGATTCTGACCGATGTTGTGGATTATATTGGCTTTGCGGGTCGCTGTTTTTACCGCATGTTTGCATTGGCCTGTGATTTAGAAAAACCCCATAAGAAAAAGTATAACGGGGTCAAATTGCACGATCTGGCTCTCGTAGCTGAAAATGATTTTTCAATGCAAATCAGAGTCAATTGCCAACTGCTAAACAGCCTATTGAAGCCGCCGTAGTCTAGTAGGTAGTGTGTTGGCTTATTAGACGAAAAGCCAGGGGTTTAAACCCCAGACCAAACATCAAAATAAAATACAAAAAGTGTTTCTTTGGCGACTTCCTCTCAGCAGATTTTTGGCAAAAACTCTGAGAGTAAATAAAATTGCCATGAAAAGTTTCTCAAAAATCTTTCGTTCGGAGTCGACTTTAAACGGTAGGTCCCGCCACTCATGTATGAAAATTAACGCACACCACATAAGTGGTGTGAGAAGCTAGGTCGTAATCCTGACTGAAGAGTTGTAATGACCAATTATGTATGTATGTATGTAAACAGCCTATTCAGCGAAACAGACTGAATAAATGACAACTAATTTGACAGATGCAGGTTTAACGCCGTTGTCCGTTGCCAACTGTCAAATAAGAGTCATTTGCCAACTGCTCCAGAGCCCATTCAGCGAAACAGACTGAATAAAGGGTCAAAGCGCGGAGGTTGCTGTTGGAAAACGGAATACATTGTAATATTTGTGCTTTGTAGGTAAGGTCAGTGTAATTAAATTAATAGAGCGCTGCTATCAATTAAAATGTGTTCAACTTGGAAATGAAGAACACAAAATTGTGCCTTAGTCTTCTGTACATTCCAATGTACATACAAGTATATTGCTTTCTCATTACATTAGCTTTCTTTCAGTTTCATTAACAATATTTTACTAACTGCTGTTGACGAAGGCATTGCTACCTAGCATGAGATTATGATGATCATTGTTAATGTTGACCTATTTGCTTGCAGAGATGTAATGGTACTTTCTTAATTTTTGAAATTCGTCAACAGCGATGAAAATTTGTTACGCCATTTAAGGTATTTGAAACCGAATTGATCGCGTTTGTTATGCACTATGCTACACTGCGTGGTAGTAATATTATGCCCCCAAAAATATCTCTCGCTCTCTCTATCTCCTTCCTAGTTTCAAAACAAATGCAATGCACTTAAATGCTAGTATTAAAAACAAAATATAATGGAAAATATATGATAAAAATAAAAATCATGGAATTATTTATTGAAATAACAGCGTCGTTAAGCACATGATATGAAAATTCACTCAATATATGGTATTTGTCTTCAACAAACTCTGCGTATGTAAACTCTCCGTGTATTAGTTTTGTACATATATTTGTCGGTTTATGTTCAAATGCATAGGTATTCATTGCAACATACTGCAACTGTTGATTCGAATAAAATTCACTGGATGCTGGCAATTTTAAATGAGGAATCACGCTTTTTAAAAATATTAAACAGTGACCTTTACAATAAGGAAGTTCTAAATTCTAAATTAAGTTTAGAATTGAAAATAAAATCAAAATGAAAACAAAAACCATAAAAGAAGATGAATTAGAAAATCTTTTAGAAACGACAAATTCGACATACTGACGTCACATGCACAAATTGTGTTTCACATTACTTTTATCGCACACCACAGAGTAAAAGTTTTTCGTTTACCATGATTCTGTCGTTCTTTTACGGTGGATTGTTTTGTCATACATAGTACATCTGTTAAACACGACAGTGGTCAAATGGATAATTTAGTGCCCATAAAAATAATAACGGTAATCTAAGTAACCGACTGGCAACACAAGGTAATAAATTACTTTTTTTATTTATTTTATTATAAAGGGAGAATTATTTATTCTGATTAGTTTGAATGAAAATTAAAATAAAAAAATACAGTTTCAAAAATATCTTCAAAACAGATCAATTACACAGCCCTGCATGGGTTTTGCAAATAAGATTAGTCCAGGTGTTTTCGAAGGCATTTTGCGCGCTGAACACAAATCTGATTTCATAAACTTCCCATCACGTCAGGTTTTCGGGAAAAAGGGGTTTGGCGGTCGAGGTTTATAAAAATTAATCAGATTTACTTGACCGCCATATTGGATCCGCCATTTTGAATTTTTTAAATCTGAATGAAGATCTGTAATCAGCGACTCCAAAAACCCCTGAGTAACAATTTTCAAGTAAATCTGATTAATTTGTAAGGACCTCCGTAATGTGTTTCTTTTTCTTTTGCACCCCTTGACATAAACCCACCCCCTACTTTAAGGGTGTATGCAAACAATTTGGCTTTGGGCTCATTTTGAAGAGAAAAGATCAATTGTCAATTTCTAACAATAGCGATGGTTCCAGCACGTCAGTGTTGAGCTCTACAATGTTTCAAAAATGGCCAAAAACGCTATTTTTAGGGTTTTCAACCCCCTTTTTCTCGAAAACCTGACGTGATGGAAAATTTTTGAAACCAGATTCGTGTTTACTGCGCCAAATGCCTTCGAAAACACCTGAAGCCATCTTATTTGCACAAAAAAGTCCAAATTTGCAGGGCTGTGTTATCAGCCTCTACTTAAATTAATTCGCCACAGTTTTGGATACAATTTTCAAATGAAATTTGATCTTTAAATGAGTACTCTGCGCGATGTGTTTGCCTACTGGCAGAAAGGGAACACGAGATTAATTTGTGCCAGGAAAAGAATATCATCAGTGAAGCAGATAAAGTTCAAGTTTCAAAGGAATTATCGTCAGGTCATTCACAATACATTTATAATTTATTAACCTCTTAGGTATTCCAAATCGAAAAAGTCACAAAATATTTGCAAATGTGAATGTGAATATTTTAATTGGGGCGATAAAAGAATGTGTACCATTTACTTCTTAAAGATTATTTAACATAAATTCCGAGGGTAGCCACACCGTAAGTGGTCGATTTAAGTTATATGTAGCAACGACAGCTCTCCGGCAACAGGATTTACTACGTAAAAGTGAATTTACAATTTACTTGTTGTCGCGTGGCCTTCAAAATAATCATTTCCACACACATATGTACATGTCAGTGTTGCAAAATTGAAATTTTGAAATGGTACTGAATTATAACTGAAAAAGTACCTTTTTGTATCGAATGGTACTTTTGTAAAAAAAATGGATAAAAACAGGATTATGATCTAGCTCCTCATACCACCTTTGTGTGTGTTAATTTTATACATGAGTGGCGGGAAATACAGTTTAAAGTCGACTCCGACTTTTTCATGGCAATTTTATTTACTTCCAGAGTTTTTGCCAGAAGGAGGTGGTCGTTTTGTTGAAGATGTCTGACATGAGGTTTGGACCTTGGGTTCACGTCTAGCAAGCCAGCACACTACCTACTAGACTAATTATTTATTTAAATTTATTACACGTACGGAACGTAACAGAACAACTAACGACTTATACATACGTGTTCTTCATTTACAAAACAAAAACAGCTAATACGTTCGTTTTCAGCATATGAAGAGCAATATAAATGCTTACTGAATTACATGTTCCAGAAGCGTTCTCATTGCTTTTCGTATTCTAAAAACGTACGTACGTTACGTGGACTTTTGGCTAATCGGGGCTAAAGACTAATTCTACCTTTAGCATTACGTTGAACATGTTGCTAATGCATTAATAGTTCACTAGCGCAAGACATAAAATATCTAATAATAAAAAAGTACTGAAAGCGCCGTAGAGGTACTGCGGTATTTTTAAAATGCAAAAGTACTCAAAAAAGTACTAAAGTACTGAATTTTTCAACACTGATATATGTATTTCATTTTTGAGAGAATACTGCGTTTGCTACGTTGCGTTTATAGCGTTTATAGCATACGAATTGGTTGGCCTAAATATCAAATGTATAAAAACTCTTCAAATTCAGAAAACTTTAACCTCTGGAAGAACAGATTGCAAATCTTTACATAACTCTACAGTCTATTACGGCATGATAGGTATCTTAGTGTACGGTTTTAGAAGATATTACCTTTGTCGGTTATTTCAAAATATATCCGTTCTTGAAATAATTACCGAAAGAATTAGACAGCCAGTTGTGAGAGGTTTTAAGAATTTTGAAAGCTGTTGTTAATCCAAGATCCCTGGAGGCTTCTTTTACTTACAAAATTAGTAATAAAAAAAAAAGAAAATTATCCCTTGAAATGGATGACACACGGGGTCTCCTAACAGGTACTTCCGAAATATGACAATTGATAGTGGCCATCACGTTGAAACTACATCTGTCAAATTATTTGTCATTTATTCAGTCTGCTTTGCCAAATCACCATGACCTGATATTGTACTCAATAATAAGTGCAAATAATAAAATCACTTTACAATACGCAATGTGTTAGAAAAGTTCGATTCCACCGGTTCACTAAACTATTGACAAACACCCGACGAATTTTGCGTTGTGACTTATACCTGTACGCGCACAAAATCCTATTGGCCCAGAAACTAAAGGTAAGCGAATCTTGACAACTACTGGTATTCACTGAATGCGCTTTGAAGTGTTAGCAACTGTACCTAATTTTCATCCAGAAATTCTCTTCATCTACGAAGTCTATTCCTGAATGAACGAGTGTCCAATGCATCCCGAAAAAGTTACTATTTGGTGTGAATTTTAGGCTGGCCTTGACATTGGTTCATATTTCTTTCAGAATGACGTTGGTCAAGCAAGTGATTTGAGAGTATTGTTATGTCATACGGAGGAGATGTGAACTGGGCACCTAGATCGTCCAATTTGAGCCCGTTACAGTTGCTCTTGTGGGGCTTTCTTAAGTCGCATGTGTAAGCGAATAAGGTACAAGCGAACATTTGAAATAGCATCAATAAGTTTTCCACACACACACATTGATGATGATACCTAAGCCATGTGAATATCACACTAAAGTTGTTTAATTAAACTCTTTCCTCTTTTATCTAGACTTTCAAATGCTTTTGAAAAATCATTTTGCCGTCACGAATCACGGCCATAGTATTCTAAAAAGTTTATATTTGATTCTCGTTATTTGAAAATGTATCGGCATGTCTTTATTAAACATACATACATAATTGGCCATTACAACCCTTCAGTCAGGATTACGGCCTGACTCTTTATTAAAGCCTCCCTTTAATTAGTGTTTAATTCAAGCTGTTATTTAAATAACCAAGCTTCAAGAGCTCTGCCTCTTGGTTCATAGTTTGGTAAAATATGAATCCATCTTCGGGAATTTAAAAGCCTTACGGAATCACATGAATTTACTTCTGTTTTAATGCATCCAAGATCGTTATTATGTTGGCAAATGCTGTAATCTTTACAAGAACAATTTTAAAAAATTTATGATTTGTTAAGGACAACCATAAGATTTCAGTCGTTGGTTATTTTTGTGATATTGTATTGTGTCGACTTCAATGTACACAATCTTATATCCGGAATTAATTCAAAAAATTCAAAATTGACTTTTAACTGGGAGAAACTATTTAAAACCATAAACGAAACTTAGTACAAATAATTAAAAGAAAAGAGAAAACAATATTTTATATAATTTTCTGATGAATGGAAACTAGCTACAATCTTTCCCATTTCCAAAACGAACAATGAGTTCAGGCCAATTGCTATTCTTCCCTTTTTGTCAAAGGTAATGGAAAACATTATAGCTAGACAAATCAATAGTTATCTGGAAATTCACAATTATTTAACAGTGAGTTTGCCGGGTTTCATAAAAGGTAGGAGTTGTACTACCGCTCTATTAAATGTAGTAGAGGATCTTACGTCGATCACAAAGTTTTATTGTACAAGCTCCTGAAACAGTTTAATTCTTCTAATTCTGCCGGTAGTCTAATATTTTCTTATCTGTTGGACAGATGTCAAAAGCTTCATTTAAATGGAAATATTTCGGATCCGCTTAACATTAGTAGAGGTGTTCCCCAGGGATCAATACTGGAGCCCTTTGTTTTTCTGTATGTATATAAATGATCTACCAGATGTTTTGGTTAACTGTAATGTTCATATGTCAGGTGATGATGTGGAGCTTTATACCAGTACTCGTTAGGAGAAGATTGATTCTTGTTTAAATTCTATTAACCGTGATTTGGAGAGAATTGACAGTTGGGTCTCGGCAAATGGATTATGCACCAATCCCTCAAAGTCCAAATGTATTATGCTTTCGAAAACCAATGGGTCGCTTGAATTGAGTATTAAGGGAAATAGAATTGACTTTGTCAAGTCTGCAACCAATCTGACAGGCTATCGTGTTGACGTTGGCAGAATTTACAGCATGCTTCGAAATTTATGGGCTGTCATAGATTCAACTCCTTTTGCCATTCGTATGCAACTTGCTAAAATAGGCGTGAAATCTGAGCAAACTGCGATACTAATGACAACCGGAAACTCAACTTGACATACAACAAGATAGCAAGATACGTCTTTCTGAAAGGTCGCCGGGATCATATTTCTCATCTAGCGTACCAGATATTTAGTGTGAAATTTGATAATCTTTTGAAAATTAAATGCCTTATTCTATTCCATAAAATTATTCACAGCCGAAATATTTATTAAGCCGAATTAAGTTTGCTAGATCTTTCCGGGGCATGAAGGTTATTCAACAACGGTACACGACTCTTCTGTCACAGCGACAATTTTTTATACACACCACAAGTCTTTAGAATTAAATATTTATTATTGCTTCTTTGGACCGATTTTTGTAAATACATACATATGTATGTCTTTTTTATATTTTTATAATTCTTTATCTTTTAACCTTTTTACTTCTGTAGTATGATTAGTTTTTATTTAAATTTAATATTAATATTAATTTTTAAATTTTGTATTTTTAATAAATTTCCTATATTTAATTAATATTACTTTTTTTTATTTTATATACTTTATTGCTCCTAAGCATAACAATATCACTTAGAAGATTAATATCTTGTTGTGTTATGTTAATTATAATAAATAAATAAAATGAATAAAAATAAAATTCGTTTAAAAAATTTGGAATCCCTATACATACTTGATCCCACTATACGCCTTTGTGAAAGTCTCCTCGCCATGTCCGTTATTTATAAACACAATTAAGTTGTGAATATTTCACGAAACATAATGATTGTCAGCTTTAAAATGGAATGAATGTCTTCAAGAAAGCCTAATGAAAAGGAAAATTTTACAGTTTAAGAAATGGATGAATGGCTTCAGTGCTCGTATTGTATTGCATTAGACTGTGCGACGATCCTCCGCACAAAAAGACACGTTGGTTGGCATAGTTTTATTGCGAATTATCGTTTAGCGTTATCAAGTTTTAGTGAAAAAGGTCACATCTGCATATAGAAAAAAAAAAATATTTTCATTATATTTCAGATTTAGTTACAGTAGAACAGTAGAATAGAAATAGAAAAGAGAAGAAAAAAAATAGCTTTTAAGACGTTTTTCACGCGTTCATCTACAAGAGCAACATAAAGTACTGAAGACAACTTGCTTGAATCATCGTAACAAAATTGTCTCATTTCGGTACGTTTCGATTGAATTTATTGTCGTGTTATTTATTGTTGAAACGATTTTTGCATCTTCGTAAAAAATCAACCAACCAAACAACCATCCGACGAACTAATCTTATGAACGTGAAACGTTCAACGTTTTGTCTTCTTTTTTCTCCTTCTTCTCTGTTTTTTTTTACTTTTTTTTATCAATTTCCGTTCCATTAAGATGTCAACACTTAAATTACAAGCTTTGTATGAAAATCGTTATTATTAGTCAATTGAAGAGAAAAATTTGTTGTTTCCCAGTAAAAAAAGGAGTTAAATGTGTGATAAAAGATACCATGTAAGCAATATACGAGACTCTACTCTACTGTGATGTGTTTTTCTCTTTTATTGAACTCAAATTAATATTCTCACATAAAAAGCAGGTCATGTTCAATACAATTTTCTTCTTTTTTTCTTCTTTAACTATTTGCTATTGAACAAAACAATTATAAAGTGAAAGTCTTGAGGAAATATTTAAATACATATGATTGATCTTCAGAATTTCACACTCATTTGAAGTCGTTTGATTGTATGCGTAATTCCAAATCAAAATCATAATCATTAACTATGTGGTTAACTCTAAACAACAGCAAATCTAAAAGGAAACAAATCGTTTTAGAAATTAATTCAAAATAGACAGTTTAACTTAAGATTTTTTGATATTTGAAATAAATTTTAAAAACATGAAACATGAAACGTATTAAACTGCATTGCATTAAAGTAATGCTGCCCCCATATGGGATTTCGTCCCCAATAGTGATGTCTTGAAGGGCTTTTAGGCTTATGTCCAAAGCCTGTAAGGATAAGTACACAGGTATTCTGTTGATTCTTTTATTTCATTACAAAATTTGAACTTTGGGCTTATACTATGTTCAGATGTGCACTTTTATGGAGTCAATATTCGGTTTATTGAGCACAATATTTTAAGTGTTCAGGCATAATAATATACGCAGTTCACCTGCTTATTCAATATTCATTTGACAGCTGGTAAAGAAAACAGCTGGTTGTTTCCACAACATTGTTTTTAATTTGTGTTTTTTGTTTTGTTTTTTTGTCTGTCGTTGTTGACATTTGAGTTGTCAAATATCAACAGAAAGTGTTCGGATAATTGTAATATGTTCGCTGAGCATACATATTATGACAGTGTCTGCATTTTAAGTTTTACTCAATATTATAATAAATTGCATATTGATTGCGCAATAATTAATTAAAACTTTATATGAAACTAGCTGTACCCTGCGGTGTTGCTGCGCCACCATCTAAAATAAATTTGAAGGAAAGACATTACACAAATATCAAATTAATTTTGAATCATTTTATTGATTTTGTTTTCCGTTGTCCTGATGATTCAGATGAACGGGCCTAGGGATGCCAAACGGGATTGATTTTTAAAAATCCCGAATCCCGAAAATCCCGGGATTTTGTGATTCGGGATTTCCCGATTGGCATCCCTAAACGGGCCTGAGTAGTACGCATTCGATCAGTTTCTAATCTCACTTCTCGTTGTTCAAGTGGTTCAAGCGAACGGGTCTCAGCGACATATAATCGAAGATTTTCCAGTCTCAATGCTCGTTTGATTCTGAGGCTCGTAATGCTCTTTTCTTCCGTGCTTGAGGTGTAAGTCGACCAATTGCTTGTCATACATTTTGAATAATTTTCAGTTACGCCATCCATCAGAAATTAATCGCACGAACTTCGTCGTCTCATGCGCAACAACTTTATTAAATAATGCACAGTTTACGATTTAATTCATTTTAAGTAATTTTCAGTGGCGCCGCCTGTCGGAAAGTGGTCATACTAACTTAGAAACCTTCGTCGACTCATGCGCAACAAGTTTGCTACAGATCAAAACATGATTAAATGCATAGTTTATATATAGACTATGGGAGGTGACACACCATTTTGTTCATATATACGTCAAAGTCGTCCATACAAAATTTGAGGACTCTAACTGTTGCAGTTTATGAGATATGCGACATTAAATACTTATTGGGTATGCGGGCGTGGCACCTCGCCTACTTGAAATTTTAAAATAAAAAATAGCCTATAGTTCCATCCAGACATACAGGAAGGTACTGTTAAAATATCAAGAAAATCGGTCCAGCCGTCTATAGACTTCAAACAAACAAACAAACCCACAAATAAACACACATTCATTTTTACATATATATAGATATTGAGCTCTATAATGGCGTTTATTGCGATTTACGCAACAAAGGTGCATATCTGAACACCGTATTAAAGGAATTCTATTCTGAGCACATGTTGTTTTATTCCACAATGCCCGGTTGGAAAACTTTTTGCTATCCCAGTCTGTTTCTTTTTTCTTTCCTTTCGCCGTTTGAAAGCTATCCGAATATTTTCTTTTGAGTTCGAATATACCCACTTCTATACAGGTAGTGAACTGTCTTTGACCAATCCGTGTACTACAGGACGTTGCCGTAGCCGAGTAAGCATTTGGGTTATTAAGTGGTTCAAACCCAAACTCAGACTTGCAGTTTTTTGACAAAAAGTCGCCGCAGTCTATCAGGTGCTTATTAGATGTCAAACCACAGTTCAAATTACAGTTTAGATATCTCCAACGAAACGAAATATGAAAATTTTTTCTTCGGTGCTCTCTCAGCAGGTTTCTGGCAATAACTCTTTGGGTAAATTTGCCATAAAAAGTTTCTCAAAAAATTAACATTAGCACACACAACATAGCTGGCATCAGAATTTAAATCATAACCCTGACTAAGGTTTGTAATGATGAATTAAGTAAGCGCATGTACCATTCCTAGTATTTTTCAAAAGAGTGTGTTGCTTCCAAATTGCTCCACACACTGCTATTACTTGTCTTGTCTTACTGCAAAGCATTTCCAAAATTAAAGGAGTCATTTCAGACAAGATTTCAATTACACGCTCTATCATGTCACGATGACTTGATGTCAGACCTGATTACTGTCATCCTACCCAGTATTAATCTGAAGTTGGTAACCGGTTTTAATCAGAATTGAGATTGCCTCGAGTTCAACATGTAGATTCTGTGACTATAAGAATAAAATACGAGGGGTATTAATGCAAACCAGAAGGAAAAACCTGAGTGCATATGAGGTGATAGGCAAAGAATTAGTCATTATTTACATCGAACAGCTTTTTAAAGTTTGTCAGGACAATAGGCCTGTTAGAGACATTATAGGGAAACCTTACCATATAAAGTTTTAGAGGAGTACAATAGATCGTATAGTTGTAGTACTTAGGCTACTCTTTGATAATAATACCAAATATTCTCATAAATTTAATTAGATTTGGGTAGGTTAGGTTAGAGGATGTGTACTTGTCAATTAAGACAAGTACAGTACCCGGAGGTCGAATTGACTCATTGTACAACGTCCTAATTTCTCACACCACTTATGTTGTGTGTGTTAATTTCATACATGAGTGGTGGTACCTACAGTTTAAAGCCGACTCCGAACGACAGATTTTTTTGAGAAACTTTTCATGGCAATTTTATTTACTCTCAGAGTTTTTGCCAGAAATCTGCTGAGAGGAAGTCACCGAAGAAATACTTTTTGTATTTTGTCTTTGATGTCTGGCCTGGATCTCGAACCCTGGCTTTGCGTCTAATAAGCCAACACACTACCTACTAGACTACGGCGGGGTAAATTTAATAACAAATTTACTTGAAACAATCTGATAACGATTATTATAGAGAAAATCAAGAAATTCTTCCAAACTTATTCTCCTTTTCAGCGGCATAGGTATGTGAATAATATGTAAACAGGGTACTGAAGTTAGCAAGTAAATATCATGGTGATGGATTGTGCAGGTAAAGTGTTTCCAAGAAGCGAATACTTACATACATCCAATGGCGCTTGTAATATTGTTGTTTGGAGATCATCTTCGTACTATCCAAGTGTTATTCAAGTATAAAGCACTTAGAAACTAAAGTATTATGTTGTAATACTTTGACATTTTGTGGTCCTGCAAAATGGATCGGAGATAACAATATCAATGTATTATACTGAACAGTCGTCGTAGTCTAGTAGATTGTGTGGCGGCTTATTAGGCGTAAGGCCATGGTTTATATCCCAGGTCAGACATATTTCTTGGGCGACTGCCTCTCAGCAGATTTTTGGCAAAATATCTGAGAGTAAATAAAATTGCCATGAAGAGTATCTCAAAAATCTGTCGTTCGGAGTCGACTTTAAACTGTAAGTCCCGCCACTCATGTATAAAATTAACGCACACAAGGTAAGTGGTTAAGGGTTATAATGACCAATTATGTATGTATGTGTACTGACCAGCATTATCTATAAATCGAAATTCGATAGAGAACTTGTGGAATATAGTAAAAATAATGGGTGCCCTGGTAGTCTAGTGGGTAGTGTGCTAGACTATTAGCCTGAGGGTCGTATTCTAATTAATTAATAAATAAATAAATAGTAAAAACAATGATCAGAAAAAAGTATCCATCAAATTGTCAGAAGCTGTCAGAATTAATTCAGGTTGCGTGCTATGATATCTAGTATGTCAAAATTTTGTTGACCATAGGCTTAGACGATGTCAACTTTAAAAAAAAAACACTAAAGACTCTACGAAAGCTTTAACGATCTAAAACAACATAAGAACTTAAATTAATGCAAATTTATTATTGTTATGTAGTCGGGCCTCGATTATCCGTTATGGTCGGGACCAGATGCATTGCGGATAATTGATTTTCACGGTTAATCGAATAACATTTTTGATTATACAGTTTTTTTAATATTTTTATTATTTAACAAGTGAACATTGGTGTACATACATACATATTTCCATTAAAAAAAATTATTTATTTATTTATTTATTAATTACAATACAATTACAAATTATATTCTCATTATATACGAGCTGAGTAACTTTAACAATACGCTCGGTGTAGTGTCACAGACCAGAGTCTCTGGTGGGAATCAAACTCATGACCCTCACGCTAATAGTCTAGCACACTACCCACTAGACTACCAGGGCACCCAAAAAAATTAATGCAAGTTTATGTACATTTTTAAATTAAATACATAAGTATGTATACATTAAATTTTCTACTGAAAACATGAGGCACAAAAAGGACATTAAGCAAAAAAAGACTACAACTTCTTAAAAGAGTCATGTAATGTTGTTTCTCTAACATTTTTCAACTTATAATTTTCTCTATAAGTTTTTCTTGGATGCGATAAACTTGAATTTTATCCTGCTCTGTAGTTCCGGAACAACCAAGGCTATCGAGGAAATTCTGCAATATGCGGGAATTCACCGTTTTCATGTTTATTATATTTTATGTATGAATTTGAAGTTAATAATAATGCCATCACGGATAATAAAGGTAATCACGGTTAATTGAAGCAACCAATTTGAAAACATTGCAAGCGAAAAACATTAGACTGACCTTTGGCCATCACAGTTAATCGGGGTTACCGGATCACGGATAATCGAGGGCCGCCTGTACTATTTATTGTTAATAAATATTTTAAAAAGAAAATGGGATTTGTTTTTTTTTTTCGAAGAGTGAATTTCTATGTTGATGTTAATTTAACAAAAAATTTTGAAATAAAAATTATGAACTCATACAGCCGCAATGTAAACTAAGTGCAGTTACTCATAATTTATAATTTATTTTTGTTTTATAAATCACTTGTTTCTTATTCCATGTATGTATATAAGCCAGATAATTCATATTGTATCGCGTACGCACACTTTAGAGGCATAAAGCCACCCTCATATACCAAATTAAAACAAGAGACATAAATATTCTTCACCGCAAAATTATGTCACTTGGAAAAAAAAAGAAAAAAAGAATCTTAAAATAAACTGAATTAAAAACTTGGAGTCAATTGCTGTTAAAAATTTATGAGTTCTGCTTAAAAGGGTGTTCAAATTATAATAAAAATTAATTTTTTTTATTTCCAAACAAATTGCATGAGAACAAAAGAGTGAAAAAAGGCAGAAAAAAGAAAACAAAAGAAATGAAATGAAATGTTACTTTTGAATATCAACTGGGTTATGGGCAATAAAAATCACATCATTAAAATGAATTACGGAAATAAATTTTTCGTGTTTCAGAATACATTTTCAGTTGACAGAAGCTTTTATTCTGGTTACACGGGATTAAATTCGTTATGAATCGTAAACAAATAAACCGTTTTAAGCAAACAAGCTCATTCAGGGAATTAACCGTTATATAAATTCATTATTTATTCATTCCATATTAATAATACCATCTCAACGGAATGGACAATCAATGGCACTTAATCAATGAACTTAAATCATGTCAATATTTAAAGAATTTATTTTTACATGAAAGCAGCTTATTTGGAATATTTCCGAATAATCACATTCATTATTAGGCATTGGACAGCGATGCTATAGAGTTTTGCAAGTTTAACGGCCATTATTACAATTTGCCGTTAACTAAAGGTAGGCTTTTACAGGGCAGATAAATTGTTTTTCATTATTATAAATGGACGAAAAGGTAGAGGTGACCGTTAAGCTAAAGGGAGGATCATTCTACTGGTAACTATTACACTTAAGTTTATGTTTGAACTTGCCATACATATATATTATTTTCAATATAATTCAAATATAAACAAAATGAGCAAATACAACAAAAAAATAAGCCCGTTGGCACTACGTTTAAATAAAACTGGTTTAATTTGGGCAGTCTTATCGACATTGCTCCGCCTCTGCCACATTTTCGAAAAAGTTAAATTTATTTTATCATTAGGTTGTAATAACGAAAAGAAGTTAAAGGTGACTTTAAAGTTCATTTTAACTAAAGTAACCTTTAACTAAGCCCAACTTTAACGGTAAGTTGGAATAATGGCTCTTTTTTTTAAAAAAGACAATTCAATTTATAAGTCCTATTAATTTATCCACACAGAATCTACAATTCGTTTATGAATAATGAAATATTTTATAGTCATTTTACAGTGGCGTGCAATATATAGAAAAAAACATCGCACCTTTACCAACATTTCGTTATTGCTAACTCTACTCTGAAATGCACACTTTTTCAAGAAAATTGCAAATCATTTCCTTCCAATTTCAACTCTCGCAATAAGTGCAATAAGTTTAGAATCATTAAAGAGAGATTGATTCAATTTTCAGGGAGTTCACTAATTTTTCAATATATTGGGATATTCGGAAAGTAATTTCGTTTTTTCCCAACAGAGGATTTAATTGTATTTTTTGGACCTAACTTCACACTTAAGCCGTATAATTTTTATATGCTTTGAGAGCTCATATAGCAAGGTTTGTGCGTGAAACACAGTAAGCAGTAGTTTTAGATTGGTGCCCTTTTAAATACGGAGAGCGATAAACAGCATTTTGGACACATCTTACTGTTTTATTACAGAAAGAGTAAAAATGCTGTTCAATCCAGAAAAAAATTTGCCGATGTATATGGAGAAGGTGTGTTGACAGTATCGAAGATGCACCACGTTCGGGAAGGCCGGTTGTAGCTGATAAAGACGCAAAAAAGGCATTGGTTGATGCGAATAACAACACCTAAGATCGGATTGATATAAAAAAAATGAAATTACTTACCGAAAAACCCAATACTTAAAGACAGTTGGGTTGAACAAAATGAATTGTGAGCATTATATAAAAGTATAGCATTTCTATGGCCAAATTTAGTTATTAAATGGATGAGAAGTGCTAAAAATTATGGTGAAATTTTCGATTAAATTTCGTTATGATTGTGTCTCTATTTCGACAAATTTTCAACTCGATGCCAGGTGCTCTGTCCTCTTTTCTTTATAAAGGAAGACGGAATGGAAGCATTAAGTAAACAATTCGAAAATACGTTTCGTTTGAATCTCTAAAGAAATGAAAATTTTACTTGTGGTGTTTGGTAGTTTATGATGGGTGCGGTGATATTTTCAATTCGACTACCGGAATGAATATGTACTGAGACTTTCGAATTTTGACAATTGATAACGGCCATCTTGTTGAAACAACGCCCTTTAAATTAGTTTTCATTTATTTAGGGCCATTGTTATAACTAGCCGTTAAAGTAGGGTTTGGTTAGAGGTAACTTTAACTAAAATGAACTTTAAAGACATCTTTAACTCCTTTTACAACCTACAGATAAAATAAAGTCAACTTTTTTTAAAATATGGCAGTGTCGGAGCAATGTTGACAAGTTATAATAATGGCCCTTAATCTAATTAACCAAATCACCACGACCAGTAGACAAGAGACGATTTGCCAACATAACCCATGTCATTGACCTGAGAAGCCAGACGGACATTAGAACGATGTTATATTCCACACATAATGACATCAATAGGTTTTTCGTATTCACACACATAAATACATAATTAGTTATTACAACTCTTCAGTCAGAATAACCACCTATGTATGTCCTGTGTGTTAATATTACACATGAGTGGCTGGGCCTAGTCCGAACGACAGATGAGAATCTTCTTCGTGGCAATTTTATTTGCTCTCAGAGTTTGTGCCTGAAATCTGCTAAGAGGAAGTCGCCGAAAGAAATTTCTTTTTCATATTTCGTTATGTTGGTGATGTCTGACCCGGTGTTCGTGGCCTTACATCTAATAAGCCAACACAATATCTACTTGACTATTGCGGCTTGTTAGCGTGTAGTAAATAATTCTAAAATACGGTAATTATATTTGTTTGGATCTCCATTTAATGCCAATTTTTGATAGTACCGATGATATTTTCAATTCAAGTAACGGAATGAATATGTACTGGGACTTCCGAACTTTGATAGTTGAAGCAGAGCCTGTCAAGTTAGTTGTCATATGTTCAGTTTGTTTTGTTAAATCACCATGGCCAGTTGGCAACTGCCGATTTGCCAACATTACCCATGGTATTGGTCAAAATCCAGTCTCCGCAATCTAGTAGGTAGTGTGTGTTCAAATCTCAGGTCAGACATCAAAATGAAAATATAAAAATTTTTTTTTTGGTGACTTCCTCTCAGAAGATTTCTGGCAAAAACTCTGAGAGAAAATAAAACCGCCATGAAAATTTTCTCAAAAATCTGTCGTTCGGAGTCGACTTTAAACTGTAGGTCTCGCGACTCATGGTAATTCAATAAAAAACGAAATTGAGAAAGTTATGAAGTTTGTTAAAAATCTATATCAAAGTAAAAACACAAATTTTTCCCATTCACATGACAGAAATTGGACCAAAACAAATAGGCATAAGGTAGAATTGTTTTCTAGCTATCTTGCTGGTGTGTTCTGTCTTGACACTAATCCTAATAGTCACGGTGACTACACAATACCCGAAGTAACACCGATTAAAGTTTTTAAACAAATCCATCTATAATTAAAGAATTGTCCTGAATTCAACTTAATAACAACCGAAGCTCAGAAACATCCTTCAAATAACAAAAATTGTCAACGCTTCATTTAAACCGCCTCAAGTACCATTGTTTAGGGAAGTCGCCGCAGTAATAATGATTCCAAAAAATTGAAAACCTTCATGTGTAGTTAAATCATATAGACCTATTTCGCTTTTTCAAATTATATCTAAATTATATGAGGAAACAATACAAGTTCAAATTAAACAGATAATTGAACAACGAGACTTAGTTCCTAAACATCAATTTGATGCACAATTAATAATTGACCAGGTTCGTCGCATTATACTATGTTCAGATATGCACTTTTATTGAGTCAATATGCGGTTTATTGAGTACATTATTTTAAGTGTTCAGGCATAATAATATAAGCAGTTCAGCGGCTTATTCAATATTCATTTAACAGCTGGTAAACAAAACAGCTGGTTGTTTCAACGACATTGATGTTTTTTTTTTTTTTTTTTTTTTTTTGTTTGTCGTTGTTGAGATTTGAGTTGACTTGTTTTAACAGTGCTGCATTTTAAGCTTTACACAATATTATAACAATTTACGTATTGATTGTACAACTATTAATTGAAACTTTATATGAGAAATTGAGCTCAATAAAGGCGTTTATTGCGATTTACGCAATAAAGGTGCATATTTGAACACCGTATTACTGATGTCATAGAAAGTGCTTAAACAATTTTTATTCTTAGACATTTCATTCGACGAAGTCAATCAGACCGATTTACTCACTAAACTCAACACATAATTTCCGAGGGCATATTGCACTTTATTTGAATCGTATCTGAAGAATACGTTTTTTCGCGTTAAATGTGAGTTTATTTCTTAAACTGAAGGTCCCGCCACTCATATATAAAATTAACACACACAACATGAGTGGTGTGAGAAGCTAGGTCGTAATCCTGACTGAATGGTTGTAATGGCCAATTATGTATGTATGTATGTCTAAATATTCTCAATTAAGGGAAATACAAGCAGGAATACCACAAGGGAGCATTCTGGATAAACTGCTGCACTAAATTCAAATAATTTTTAAGGCCATTAAAGTTGAGTTTAGTTAAAGGTAACTTTAGCTATAGTGAACTTTAAAGTCATCTTTCACTTTTTTATTACAACCTAATGATAAAATAAAATTAACTTTTTCAAAAATATATCAGTGTCGGAGCAATGTCGATAACACTGCTCAATTAAGCAAGTTTTTTTTAACGCAGTGGCAACGACGGGCTTTCTTTTTTTTGTTGTATTTGCTCATTTTGTTTATATTTGAAACTGCCATATTGAAAATAATAAATATGTATGGCAAGTCCAAACATAAACTTAACTTTAAAAGTTAAAAGTAGGATGATCTTCCCCTTACCTTAATGCTCACTTCTACCCTATCATCCACTTATAATAATGAAAAACAATTTATCTGCCCTGTAAAAGCCTACCTTTAGTTAACCGCAAGTTGCAATAATGACCCTTAAAGATTTAAATACTCGGATACATTGTTAGCCTGATAACATACTATATTGACTGTAAGTTAGGATGGCGGATAAAAAGATAGAAAATATAATCAAAAAACAAATCATTCTTGAAACTGTTACTCTTCTTTGGGTATTGCTGTACAAAAGACGAATTCAATCACAATTAATTAAAATTAATACATACTGGTTTATAACTCTTGCGCCATACTTCATCTACCAACCTATGTACATATATACTAAATAATCTTCTTATGTATTTAAGTAATATTATACATGGTATTCAAAATTCGATTCAAATCAGTAACCATGAATAAATCAGTTTTATTTGGTTCTTGAGATGATGTACGGTTTGTTTCTCTGATCCTATGGCAAGTATGATCGAAGATGTACGTAATTTCTCTTGTTATTTAGTTAGTAATGTTAAGTTCTTCTTAAGTGCTCCTTTTTCTTTTTGAGAATAGAACAGAGTAGACACATCTCACACAACTCATGTCTGACTGGCAGTTTACTGTCATAAAAGTTTATCATCATTATGGTGAAGAAATTGTTATTTTTGCTTAGATTTTATAGTCTTTTAGGTGTCGATTTCATAATGGTCGCTTACCATCCATTAAGGATCTTTGAAAATAAAGATGAAGAAGAAGAAAATAAATACAAACAAAAAAAAAGAAGACAAAAATACTCATGCCATTTAGAATTCGATTGGCTTATGGTGTGCATTAGGCGATGTTCACAAGATGATTTTAAAAAATTGTGAAGAATTTTCTTATTTCTGTGCATTTAAAGTGCATTTAAGAAGTCAATATTTGTTTATTGTTAGAAAATTTAAGTCTACTCCTGTCTCTTAGCCACTAAAAAGTCTTTTATTCCTCCTTTCTTTCTTTCCCTTTCTATCACGATTGTGTTTATTGCCATTTTGCATAATGGCAGCTTGATCGTGAAAAGTGCAATAACCACCATGCAAAACGATTATAAAATAACAACAGCAACACCAACAATACCAACAACACCAACAACATTAGTAAGTGAATTTGAATAGTAATGCTAATCAAATATTCCATCACTATTATAGCACCTTGTTGATCAATAATTGCTTTCACGACTAAATGGGCATTAATGTTTGAGAGATTCAACTTGCAAACGTACATATCTTGACCATATTTACCCCATTGCCCAGTCGCCATTTGAGCCATCAAAACAACAACAACAACAACGACTGTGTTTCTTATGCAACAACTTGGCAAGAACAATCAACAATCAACCGATCATGTATTTTCCATGTTCTTCACCTGTTACCTATTCTCCTGCGTCTCTTAAGTCGCTTTCTCATCCTCCTCCTCCACCACGAGCAACATGACTTAACAGGATAAACGATCATGTTCTATTAGAAGAACAAACGTTGAAATGAACGAGAATTTTGCATGAATACATACAAAAAAAATAAAAGAAAAGAAAAAAAAACGAAAAACAGCTGGTCAAGAGAATAATTTAAGCTTCGGATTTTAATTCATCTCTAAGCTTCAGTAAAAGAAAAATCTCTAGGAAATGCACATCAAATGCTAATGGTGTTTTCAGTTTGTTATTATTATTATTGATGTTATTGTTGTAACTGATGATGTATATGTTGTTATTGTTATCATTATTGTTGTTGTTGTTGTATTTATTCGCCAATGGCCCCACAACATAAATGATGTATATTTCCATTATCCAATACATTTCAGTGTGAATACATTTGTTTATTCAAACATTTTTATGAGATTTGTTTGCTCATCGACGTATATATTTAAATATTAACATAACAAACAACACTTAAGTGAATGAATAGAGTATAGTATTAAATTATATTGTGGTCGCCATAGTCTAGGCCCAGGTCAGACATCAAAACGAAAATACAAAAAAAAATATTTCTTCGGTGACTTCCTCTCACCAGATTTCTGGGAAAAATTCTGAGATTAAATAAAATTGCCATGAAAAATTTCTCAAAAATCTGTAGTTCGGAATTGACTTTGACTGTAGATCCCGCCAGTCATATATTAAATTAACACACACAACATGACTGGTGTGAGAAGCCATTCCGTAATCCTGACTGAAGGGTTGTAATGACCAATTAAGTTAAGTTAAGATTACAAATGGATATATTTCGTATCCGCTTAATATTAGTAGAGGTGTTCCCCAGGGATCAATACTGGGGCCCTTTGTTGTTCTGTATGTATATAAATGATCTACCAGATGTTTTGGTTAACTGTAATGTTCATATGTCAGCTGATGATGTGCAGCTTTATACCAGTACTCGTAAGGAGAATATTGACATTTTATTAACCGTGATTTGGAGAGAATTGACAGTTGGGTCTCGGCAAATGGATTATGCATCAATCCTTCAAAGTCCAAATGTATTAAGCTTTCGAAAACCATTGGGTCGTTTGTCAAACCTGAATTGAGTATCAAGGGAAATAGAATTGACTTTGTCAAGTCTGCAACCAATCTGGGCATTGTCTTTAATGACAGATTATCGTGGTCTAGGTGTTGTTGTTGGCAGAATTTACAACATGCTTCGAAATTTATGGGCTGTCATAGATTCAACTCCTTTTGCCAATCGTATGCAACTTGCTAAAACGTATTTAATTCCTATGTATGGGTGTGAAATCTTCCGAAACTGCGATAGTAATGACAACCGGAAATGCAACTTAACATACAACAATATAGCAAGATATGTCTTTCTGAAAGGTCGCCGGGATCATATTTCTCATCTAGCGTACCAGATATTTAGTGTGAAATTTGATAATCTTTTGAAAATTAAACAGCTAATTCTATTTCATAAAATTATTAACACGTAACATCCGAAATATTTATTAAGCCGAATTAAGTTTGCTAGATCTTTCCGGGGCATGAAGGTTATTCAACAACGGTACATGACTCTTCTGTCACAGCGACAGTTTTTTATACACACTACAAGTCGCCGAAGAAATACTTTTTGTATTCGTTCTTGATGTCTGGCCTGGGGCTCGAACCCTGGCCTTACGTCTAATAAGCCAACACACTACCTACTAGACTACGGCGACTTCTAAATATATCACTTATAAGATTAATATCTTGTTGTGTTACTTTAATTATAATAAATAAATAAAAAAAAATAATGTCGACTTTGAACGACAGATTTTTGAGAAACTTTTTCATGGCTTTTGCCAGCAATCGGCTGAGCAAAATTGGTAGAAGAAATATTTTTTTCATATTTCGTCTTGTTCGAGATGTTTGACCTGGAGGTTGAACTGTGTCCTCAGGTCTAATAAGCAAACACACTACCAACTAGACAACAATTTGTATTCATTTTATTGAAAATACAATTTCGATTTGAATTTATCGGCATTAAATAATGTGATAACTTTAGACAAGTGAATCTAGAATGTTCACATCTTGTAAATCTCCCGGACGTACTTCCTTTGAATTTTCATTGTTGTGCCTACTACTTGTTATGCTATAAACACATTCGACGCACCAAGTGCTGTGCGTGTATATTGATAAAGAAGTAATCAATTGTTCCCGTTTACTTCAGTGTACCTAAATATTGACGTTGCCGCCTTTAAAACAATTAAACTGAACGTTATTCGGCTAAGGCAGCAATTGCAAAAATGTTGAGCAACACTTTATAGCATTAGATTAAAAACACGGTGCGACACACTATGTGGCATTTTGCCTGAAAACCTGGCCAAAATTAATAGAAGTGTTTTATGAGTTAATGGCTGGAATTTTTTGATAGTGTTAGTGATAATTAGGCCCAAGGATAAACCCAACTGATTTTGGTTCAAATCGGTCCGTTATATCGCCTAGCCCCCATACAAATTCCCCTCGAAATTGCACTTATTTATACATAATTATAGCAATTATGCAACAATCATGATAAAATTTAGCGCGAATCTGTTCTGTATACTAAGAAATCATGGTGTAAAGTTTGATGAAAATCGGATCACATTTGACCCTAGTCCCCATATAAAGTCCCCTTTAGAAATTCACGTTTGCGCTTATAAATGGCTTAAAAACATCGGTATCGTGATGAAATTCGGTATGAACGTGTATTTTGTAAATCTAAATCATATTACCAAATTTTGTTATGGTCGGTCCATAATTGCCCCTTGGTCCAAAATAGGGCACCTTAAGAAAATACGTTTAACAATTATAATTGACTTAAAAATTTTATTACCTGGCTTATATTCGACACGAACATGTTTAATATGAATGTGAATCATTTATGATCACATTTTATTATGATCGGAACATAAGTGCCCCTAGGTACCACATACGGTCCATTAAGAAAATCAAACATACATCTCATATTGTTATAATAGTCGATATACTTACATATGTAATTAAGTTTTTAAAGTTCTATGCTAATTAATATTTATTCATAATATTTATTTTACATTATTTAATACTTAACTTAAAAATAATTAAAAAGTGAAACTAACTACAATCGTTAAAATCGTTATCATTTTCATCATCAATGTCAGGAAGGAGTAATTTAATAGTATCAGATGAAAATGCTTCTCTATTCCTTCGCGATTTTTGTGTACTGCAGCTTATAAAAGGGTTACTGCCTAAAAGTAACCTATACAGGACTTCTCGATTGGTATCGCTTCTACTGAATTTCCTAGCATAATTCGTACGCCATATGGCTTTATTGCCTATGGCTTTATTACACTGCATCTAAAATTTTTAATTTTTCAAAAAAAAAGAAAAATTTTCAAAAAATCTCCAAAAATAACTGCGTAAATTTGAGCAAACTTTTCTTTTTGTTCCTGAACGTGGAGAGTTCGTATTTTCTTGTGGTATATAACATTAAACTACTAAAAACTACTTTCACCTTTAAAAACCTTATCTTTTTTTGGGGTAGGGTAAAAAAATGTAAAATTTTTATTATTTTTAAATTTTGAACGAATAATTTTAACATTAATATATGAGATATATATATATATATATATAAAACTGAAAGTAGCAGTTGCTCATAGCTTTCAAATAAAAAAATCAATATAAAACCTCTATTCGTTTAGCCACAAAAAAAATATCATATAAACCTATTAAAATTTCAAAAAAACGCCAAAAACGCATTTAGTTTCTTCACTTTCCTGACTTTGACGTCGTCTCAAGTCTACAAATCTCAACTTAAAGTCGTGAAATTTCACTATATAATGCAGAATTTTGTTGTCTATTGAACTGCATACTCAGTTTCTTTAAATTCATTTTTGCCTTTTTGGCCAGCTTTTCAAGGTAAATGCCACATAGTGCGACAGTCAAAATACACCCAGTGTAGGTTGTCAGTTTTGTTGAGTAGAATTCAAAAATATTTTTTTTACATCTCGAACCCTCCAAACTTGTTTTATTTGACAAAAACGGTATTTTTGATCTTTTCACCCAAATTATTGATTACCCAAATATATTTGAACCTGTTTTCAAAATCTAAAATTTCTTGAAAAGGGTACAGATGAGCCCTTAAAATGGTATACATAAACATATGGTTCAAACTTACGTGTTATGTTCAATAAAAGACTTATATTTATCAACTGGGACGCCCTTTGTGAAGATGTCAGCTAGCAGTTTGTTGGTTTCCAAATACTCAAGCTTTATTTCACCGCTTTCCAGTTTCTCGCGTATAAATTTGATTCGTATTTTGATGTGCTTCATTCTAGAAGAATACGAGTTGTTCTGAGCTATTTGGATCGCGCCTTTGTTATCGCAGTACAATTTCATTGACACTTTCTAATTTTCGAAGCCACATATATTCCTGAATTGCAGACACAATAGACATAAATTCAGTTTCAGTCGAAGAAAGTGCCACTGTATGTTGTCTTTTCGATCCCCAGGAAACTGCTGCTGCTGTTGCTTGCCCAATCTGCAACACAGTATCCAACAAGATCAATGTCCCCACCCTTGTAAACAAGACCTTAATTTATTGTACACTTAAAGTACCGCATCACCCTCTTCCCTGCAACCAATGAGCCTTCCCTGGATTTGTGCTAAGCCGGCTAAACAAATTAACAATGTAACAGATATCAGGCCCTGTACCCTGAGCAGCATACCAATTGCCTCCATATACGGAACATTTTTCATTTAATTTCTATCTTTTCAGATTTTGGGCACATATCAAGGGAGAGCTTCTGATTTATATCCACTGGTGAGCTTACTGGATTACATTCATCCATTGAAAACCTCTTTAGCACATCCTGAATGTATTTTGTTTGATCGATTTTTATTGTTCCACCAGATTTATGTATTCTCATTCCCAAAACAGAGTATGTTTCCCCCAAATCTTTCATTCGAAAATATTTGGACAATTCTTGTTTGAGTTTACTTGTGGTTCGCTTATTATTAGAAATGATCAAAGTATCATCCACATAAATAGCAACGTATAATTTGTTACCATTGTCTATGTTAAAATAAACACATTGATCATTTTTGCTTCTCTTAAGACCAAATGCAATGAACACATTATTCAAGGTTATATTCCAAACCCGACTGGATTGTTTTAGTCCATAAAGGGCTTTCTTTAGTAGACAAACACGGTTGCTTCCATCGCTATATCCTTTAGGTTGTTCCACAAAATTGTTTTTCTCAAGGTGTGCATTTAAGATGCTGTTTCCCCATCAAGTTGATGAATGTTTAGGTTAAACTTAAAAGATAGTGCCAGTAAAAACCTTATGGTCGAATAGCGAACTACCGGAGCAAAAGTCTCTTTGTAATCGATGCCCCTCTGCTGACTGAAACCCTGCACAACCAGCCTAGCCTTTTTGCGAATTTCATTTCCATGAGCGTCGTATTTTGTCCTGAAAATCCATTTGCTCTTTATAGCTTTCTTACCATCGGGCAATTCTGTTAGCATCCACGTTTCATTTCCTCTTCCATTACTTTATGCCATAGTATTGCATACTCTGAGTTTATGGTCATTTCTACTGACACAGGATCATTTGATAAAAAAAAAACTAGTTGCACAAAAGTTGTATTCGCGGCTAGATTTTGCAACCAAACGATCAGATCGTCGAACAGTGATATTTTCCTTTACCAGATCTTCAGCACTTTGCTCTTCAATCGCATCTTTAAAAGTCAAACTATCCATTGAATCAACGTCATATTCTACTTTAAGCCTATCAGATGACGTCTTTTCTATGCAATCAGTACTGTCTTCTTTCTTGATGTCTTTCGGCATCTCATGTACATAAACGGATGGCAATTCATTTACCAATCGCTCCTCTGAATAGAACTTTTCATAAGGAATTTCAACTATAAACTTTGGAACATCGTTAATAGAATTTATACCATTATTACATACCTGATCTTTCAAAAAAAATAACGTTTCGTGTGACTATTATCATTTTTGTCACAGTGAACATATAGTCTATATGCTTTGCTATAGTATGCAATAGCCTACAAATATGCATGGTTTAGGTACTGCCTGTAGCTTGAAACGCTTTACATTGGGGATATGTGCAAATGCCTTGCACCCAAAGACTCGGATGTGGTTGATATTTGGTTTCTAACCCGACCATATTTCTTCAGGGCAAACGTTGTTGTTTCTGCACGGTATTATATTCAATAAATACGCTGCGGTTACAGCTGCTTTTTCATCCAGATTTGAGTCGATAAGCATACATCGCACCCTGTCCATTATTGTGCGATTAAGATGTTCAGATAATACCATTCTGCTCTGGCGTATATGGAGCTGTTTTTTGATGCAATATTCCACAACGAGTTAAAAACTTCTGAAACTGACTATTCGTATACTCAGTGCCGTTGTCAGATCGAAAATAGTTTAATTAATAAAACAATTGTGGATAGTTTAGATAAAAATTTAAAAAATTATTTACAATCGATTTGCTTATCGATGTCTAATTTGGATAAGAAAGACAGAGAGATCCACATTTTAATTGATTTTCCAAATTCTCATAATTAATGAAGCATGTTGTAGTTATTTACATTGTTAGCTGGTCTTGACTGCCAATAATGGCCACGCTCTCATATTCATACTAAACCTGTACATATATCGCGCATGTAAATATAAATGTTATTATATATTCGATGACTTCTCCTTCTGCCTTCTTTGGGTAATAGGAGCAGGGATGAAAGCAATCTAATATAAAAGTGATTCTTATGTTGTTCTTAAGAAAATTAAATTACGGTTATAAATTTAAATATTTCTGTAGAATCCTACAGTTCAGCAACTTGGAAAATTTAAAAGTTAGTTTTTCATTACCCATCTAATGCGTCCGTTATTGTTAGTTGTTTAGAGCCAATTACTCACTCACCAACTGTGCCTTTTCTGCGTTTATCGTTTATTATAATTTGCACGCGAATTACCACAGATTATTTTATTCTGCAACATTGTATATATCAAACTACACTTCATCATCATCGTCAGCGGCGTCGTCTTCATTGTAGTCTTAATTGTCGTCGAAGAGAGCAACAAGCGAAGAACATAAGGAAAGGAAACTGTACAATGTCAAGCCGTTAAGGAGGTAGCCAGTCAGTGTAATCCGCCAAATGATCACATTGTCCACCACGTTCAGTTCAGAACAGGAAGAAAGTTATTTTATTAGTATTTAACATGCAATCTGACAAGTGTTCTGTAAATCAACTCAACTCAACTCAACTTTTCCTTTACAATCCCAATGTTATTCTTTATACGCCATAAACTGCGTTCCTTCCTCTTATCCATTCATCCATTGATGTTTCTCATTCAAATTTCCCTGCATTATCGACATACAACAAACCGACACAGACACATATACACACTTTTCAAAAACTTTTTTAAATAATGATGTTGTTGTGATTTTCGTTTTATGATCTTTAAACTCGAAGCAGCTAGGAAATGTTAAACAGGAAGTCTTTAAAACAAAACAAATAGACTAATAGAGGCATCATGTCATTTGTGATTAAATATCGGCACAAATGACTTTTAAACCTTGCAAAAGATTACTTACTATTGGTGGGAACAGTTGTACCAAAGAATATCAAATTATGATGAAAAGTTAATACAAATACACACTTACTCTCACATGCATAACTATCTGCTATCTATTACATGGAAAGGAAAGAAGAAATAAACAGACTGTGAGTGAGCATTAATAGAGGATACTGTACTCCTACTGTTGATAGAACCATTAGGTTCAGACAAGATAACGGTGCTCAAAAAACTCCAAACTACAGTCAAGTTTAAGCAGAATTAAAGTCTAAATTCATCGGAGATTACTTTAATATCTAAAGGCATGAGAAAGAAGATATTGCTTCTCAAAAGCAATATTTGCTACACCCCGATTTTCGCAACAGGAAAAGGCATTGGCACTAGAGTAGACCATGAAGATATTAAGGCTGCTCTTGTTGAATTTTAAAATCAAAAGTGTTTCGAATATAAAAATTCGAGGAAAATCTCACAACCTATATTTTAGAAACATCAAATTAAAAAAAAGAATAAAACTTATTCAATTTAATTTCAATAAGAAGTCGCCGTAGTCTAGTAGGTAGTGTGTTGGCTTATTAGACGTAAAGCCAGAGTTCAAACCCCAGGTCAGACATCAAAACGAAATACAAAAAGTATTTCTTCGGCGGCTTCCTCTCAGCAGATTTCTGGCAAAAACTCTGAGTGTAAATAAAATTTCCGTGAAAAGTTTCTCAAAAATCTGTCGTTCGGAGTCGACTTTAAACTGTAGGTCCCGCTAGTCACGTATAAAATTAACACACACAACATAAGTGGTGTGAGAAAATAGGTCGTAATCCTTACTGAAAGGTTAGGTTAGGTTAGGTCGGAGTGGTAGCTCTGTTATCACAAAGCTCACTTGAGCACGCATAGCGGCCCGTTGTGATGCCACGGGTGAACGCAGTCCCTGTACTAACCAAGTTCCACCAAAATCAGGGAAATGGAAGAAGTTGGTCAGCGCAAGGGCTGCGCTGACTGAAAGGTTGTAATGACCAATTATGTATTTATGTAATCTACAATGTAAGGTAATAAACCCTAAAGTTAAATTAATATAACACCTTCACGTCCCGCTCAATGCCTTATAGTCACACTAAATGAACGAAAACTAATACGACAAGTCGCAAAGAATCTCATCTAAATAAACACAAATATAAACACCAAAAGCAGGAGAAGATATCCAGTAAACACCTTTGTTTGATCCACAAAGCAGTCGTGGCTCCTCTGATCAATCTTGCTCTGAAATATCGTAGAAAACATTCAACCAAGTAACGCAATTCAGTTCCAACAAAAGTAGTCTGTAAACAAACTAGTAAGTGAAGGTCCCGGTTAAAATTTTAATCGTCCTAAAGCTACCGTTAATGAATTGATACAGGCAATGAGTAGCTATATAGCCAATAGACCGATCTGATGCGTAATGTTTTTAGAATATTCAGCTGCAAGCGAATAAAGTTATTAAAAGCCTGACAGTGGGCATAAAATGCGAAAATCCTCTTTCTCATTATGGTTGACAACAAAAATCGCGCTCTAAGTGTCCATAAAAGGAAGTCAATTGTATTAAACTGAAACCCCGATTGGTAGAGATGGTGTTTGGTATCCACATCGGCAATAGCCAAGCTGATAGGCAATCGAAATCCAAGCCAAGGGTCTTGGAAACCAGATACCTTAAAGATTTATAAGTTTCATATGGTGTCCAATTTTATTATTCGAGTGCAGGCAAGTTGATGATGTCACCTAAGGGACTGGTTTCCCGGATGTCAACAGTCACGCATGGAGATCAGTCGAAAAGAGAACGGTAGCGGCAAAGAAGAAAACGCTACAAGAAACTGCTACCAATGCCCCGTACAAGACCGTACAAAGATAAGATAATCGCAGTGCTACCTTCAAGCAATAAGATTTTTTGCCATCCGCGTTAAAACCCCGGTTAATTATGAGTATCTTTCGGAGTAAACAACCCGCCAATGTAATCTACAACCGAAATGTTGCAGATGTTGTGCAGATTTTCATTCAACGCAGTAGTATAAAATTTCCATAGAATCTCTCGAAGAAGTTTGGCCTGACATGACTCTAGTCAACTCACTTCGCCGACAATCCACCGGGAATGAGATTTGTTGTATGGTTGTTGTAAGGTTTTCCGCTTGTAAGACATTCTGTAGATGTTGCAATTCAGCAATTCGAATCAATCCACAAAGGACTGAAAAATATCCAAAGTTCCTGAAGCTGCAGAAGGCACCAGGAAGTCTACTGAATCTCTACCTTTGCGTCAGAAAAGAAGACAACGAATACACTCAAGTGATCTCTAGACTTGACGGTGACTGCTCTAGAGGTATGGAACTGCAACACAATGGGGATGTCTTTCTGCAGTCTGGCGGCGATGTAGAAAAGTCCAAAGTTTTGTCGTCAACAACGGTTAGTTATAGTGATAAATGCATGAGGATTTAAATGCCTGTAACATTAAAAATACTTGTGCTAATACCATGGAAAACAAGAGGCCGATAGTCCGCATCAAGAACTGTTCATTGATTCTGATCAAGGACGACATAAGCTTGGCCGTAACACAAATCCTTTGTTATATCAAATAAATTGCTTCCAGAATATTGCATTAGGTGGGCGGTGAAAAGCTTTCATATTTTCAAATGTTTAGACCTTAATGAGGATCATACCTGCGGATTTACGAATGACCAGAGACATCCTCAAGCCGAGGCTTTTTATTATCTTCAGAGCAAGTTTACATTCATCTCCTATTCGTCTGAACTTGCAAATCTTTCTTGGTGCTTTACACCAAACACGCTTGGGAGCATAGCTGCCAGATAAATGAGGCACCAAATCGTCAAATATTTGAGAAAACATCGTCAAAGAGGTTTATTGAAACCGTAAAAAAATCTTCAGAAAAAATAAATAAATTAAAGGTATTTAAAAACCAAAATTATTTCTATTGTAGTAAAACATATAAAGTCAATGTATGTACATATCTGAGTACAAAAATAAAACATTTAAAAATAATTTTTTAGAAATTAAAAGCTACCATCCCTCATTTTCATTTCTGATTTTTTTCCAAAAATGGAGAAATTTTAAATCATTTTCAGGAAAACAATTTTTAAGGTTTTAACAATCTATCCCAGTGTTGTTTATTGACACATAAGCGCAGCAATAATATTGCATCATCTTAATCTATGAGTGGCGTAAATATTAAGGGGTCAGAAGCTCTTGACATTCTGAGCATAAAAATGCAGTGTAATGTTGGCTGGAACCGACACATTTTTCAGTTCCTTCAGTTCCTTCTTAAGATCTTATCATCTGATCTTACTGTTTACACCATTAATAATCAACCGAGAATGGAGTACAACAATAATGTATGTGTCGGTGCCTCAACGCCTATTTTGAGGGTTCTCGACAGTGTTCAGGAGAGGCCTAGTAGCTCGTTAATGACGGCAGTGTATCCAACTCCATTGAATAATTGGAGCATCGTTGCAATGTGGTTTGTGTTTCACTGTTCTATCGCTACTACAAAAGGATTCTGCTCGAACGAAATAAGGGGGCTTGTTCCCGAAAATCATATATTCCTACGTAATGCTCGTCTTTCTCGGCCAGCACATCCGTATGTAGTCAATTGGTCAGCGGATCGCACACTGCTTTACAGAAAAAATAGGTTTTTTTGTCGGACTATTCGTATGTGGAACTCAATTCCTGCAAAGGTCTCTCCTATTACTTATGGTATAAAAATATACAAGCCTAGTGTCCATAAACACAGTTCTCTGTCTTTCCTTCTTCCAATGACATATTTTCATAGTTCCAGACACAATGACATCCATCCCCTAAGTGTTGGTCGCGTGTAACCGCGCTTGTCTTTGTTCTTCCGATGGTAATATTAGAAGCTATACTCGAATTATTAAAATTGTCTGCAACGGCAAGTGAGGTTATTTAGGAGTTGAAATTTTTTGGCTTTTAAGGGATTAAAAAGGAATAAAATACAGAAAAATCATCACAGGTGTTCGCAAATAACTTAAAAATAATTATACTTCACTCCTTGTTATTACTAACATAAATTTCCAATAGTAACAATTGCAAAGCAAGTACAAAGCTTAAAGTGGCTTAAAGTGGTGTACTAAAGTTAGGAATATGATGTAAATTTTTAATTTCTAAAAATCATCAAAATAAGGGTATAAATCGTCAAATCGTCAATGTGATATTTTTGGAGCTCAATATCGTCAAATCTGGCAGATATGCTTGGGAGTAACATTGACGTCTCCATAATATTATCTCTTGGACCAGTACTGTTTCATGAACAGAATCCGTCTTTAAAAGGGTAAAACCAGGGACAAAAATTGTGAAACTATGTTACATTTAAAATGAGCTACAAACTAAAGAACATGGCAATACTATCTGAGAGATAGACTGCCGTTCGAAGGCTTGATTGTTGTAAGATTAAATCGATCGTGAGGATGGCGGCAATCATGATAAGAGATATTTTTAAAACTATATCATCTCAGACATTATTTATTATAATATGATAATGATTTACATTTTCCAAAGAATATCTTCCATCAAGATCACTTGACAAAGTCGGGTGATAAATCTTTTCGGAACAATTGAATTTTAAATTATCCCTTGGCCTATTGGATTATTGTATGATAATGACCTCTGCACGAATCCAGGTACATAGTATATTTAAATGCAAATATTTACTGAAAGTAAAGCGGCCATTAAACGCCCTGTCCAAGAATGTCCGGTGTCGAGTAGAATATACACGTAAGAGACAAGGATACGTGCTGAATGAAATTTGCTTTAAACTCAAGCGAAATTCATCTTAGCAACCTTATAGCGGCCATAGTAGGACACTCGTTACTGGATGAGTCGAAATGAAAAGTGAAGAAAATATTCTTAAGTTTTTTTTGTTATTTAATTTTGTAAAAATAAACGAAGATTCTCTATTGCGTTCCTTCTGTGGTAGAATAATTTCAAAATATATTTTTATGTATTTCTTGGCAACAGTTTTCATTAATTGCAGTCTTCAACATCGTCTTGAAATTATTCAACATAAATTCGTACATTGTATGGCAGAATGCTGTTTTAATTTTAACAGAACTTTTCATTTTTTTTCTCTCTCGTTAAGTTCTATTTAATAACATGATTATATACATATGTATGCATGTACGGAATACAAATACTTGGCTCAGCCATCATAATCTCAATATCTTTAAACGAAACACAAATAATAAGTACGAGTGCAAGAAATTTCACCATTTTAGGATTCGTTTGGATTTTGGTTTTGCAATAGCACACAGACACAGACATATGATAGTTCTGTATATATGTGTGTGTAGAGTAACGTGTTTATTTATAATTCCATTTCTATTTTCAATTCAATTGGTATTATTTGGTCGTACAATTCTTACTGTACGAGTACAAGTACGACGACTACGAGTATGAGTATGAGTACGAGTACAACAATACTTATTATTAAAATCTGCTTGAGATGAGTTTATTTTGATTGCATCATATGTAGGCAGCACGTACACAATCTTCTTTTTTCGTTTATTTTTTTTCATTTCTAATTTTTTTTCTATTCCTTTACGTTTTTCATATTATATTTTCTATTTTCTATTTTTCTTTTTTCACTAATTTCTTCGTTGCTTTTATTCGTTCTTTCAGTTTCGTGAACAACGATGATGATGATGATGATGAACTCTGGGCTGAGATGAGAATATGATTTGAAATTTAATAACTTTTAATGAGCGATCAAAACATACAAATACAATATATCGGGGGCATATAGCCCAACCAATTGGAAGTCAGCTTAGAATAGAATGATAGAACTTTGCAATCTTTGCAATAGTAAAAGCAAATGCAACAGTCCTACTACTGTTGTTGTTGCTGCTGCTGTTGCTCTTACTGTTGCTGCAATATTAGAAGAAGCAAATAAAAGAAGAGGAAATAAAAACTGAAATGGTCAGGGAATTAAGTAATTTTAAGTAGCATAACAGTTGAAAAGATCATATCGTAGACAAATTGAAGGGGAATTATTTTAATTCCTCAAACGTGAATGTGGCTAAAGGTTGAATTATATACGGTATACGATATTCGATTTAAGACCAACTGCACTCTCAGTTTGAATAATTCTTTAATGACTTAAAATTTTCGATTAAATATTATCGAAATGAGTTAAAAATGTAATCCTTAGAAGTTAATTTTTATAATTGAACATATTGCCTAAGGTAAATTAAAATTGAATGCAAAAAGGATACATCTTTTGAGTTTGAGTTTCTTTTTCAAAAGAGTTTTATTTCTTTAAATAAATTTTGAAAAACCAATCAATTCGTTAAAATTCTAATATCCACTGGTTGCCTTTTTATTTAAGAGGATAAGTAAACATAAACAAAAACAAAAAAAGGTTTTAATATTTGGACTCTACACTATATTTCTTTATTGCAACTACAGTGCGATATCGATTATTGTGCATAATGTTTTATCATTCCTTTGCATTACTTGTATATTTTGTTCAGAAAAGTAGATTTGTCAAAGTGATCATATTTAGCCAAAAAAAAAAATACAATTTCGAAAGCAATCTTATTGCTTCTTCATACATACAGTGAACAGCAAAAGTCTTAGTACGCCAATATATTTTAGCAATTACATGAGTTTTATTTAAAATGTAAAAGTCCCCTTTCGATGCTACGGTAGTATTTAGGAGATCATTTGGAAGAACGGTTACGTAGTAGCTAAGTCAAGTGAGAAACATGCTCCTGCAACAGGAAACGCTAAACAAAACTGATACATTCAATGTCAAATGGGTTAAATGGAGTGCTTGACCTGAGGAGATATCCTGCTACATATAACAAATAACATTTTAATTGAATTTCAGATTTACTGAGTTCTTCTTGTTGCTACCTACACTTTTGCTGTGCAAAAATATAAAGTCACCGGAAAGTTTTCTTTATTTTTCTTATAGTTTGTGAAGAACTTTAGAATTTTTTTGTTTTATAATAATAAAGAATTCAATTAATAAAATAAATATATAAAACATCAATTAATTTTTACATATTATTGCTTAAAATTCATGAATTCAATGGGTGATTATTGCAACTTTTCGGTAATTACAACAAAATGCGATAATCGAGCTCGCACTGTAGGTCTACATTCTACATTTCTATACAGAATGACGTTGATCAACGCCTGCAGCTTCATCACGTAGGTATGAACCTCTCTGAACCTTTTGATGCAATGCGAGGATTCAGACAAGACTACCCCTTATCTTGCTAACTATTTAGCATTGCCATGGAGAGCGTTCTGCGGTAGGCGAGGGTACCCCGCAATAGCAATATTTTCTACAAAAGTGTCCAGTTGCTTGCGTATGTTGACGTCATTGACTTCATAGGGCGTACTAAGCCCTATGTATGACTGCGAAGTACATTGAATTCGGATAAACAAGACTATTCAGAAGCATGTATGTACATTCCGGAAACATTTTTTAACAAAAGTCTAGTGTACGTTAGCAAGTCACATGCGAAAAAATGTTTGCAAGTACATGTTGAATTATTTACACTCAAAACCAAACATATGGAATTTTGCTTCCACAAGTAGTTCGTAGAAGTTGTTATTAAGGAGTTTCTTGCTAGCCTTCTACCGTGGCGGTTATAGTTACGTATGAACAAGAATCTTAGTATCGTTCGATAACTTTGAATTTAAAAACAAAGAAGATCAATTACAAAACAAATTATATTAAAACACAAAATAAAAAAGTTTGAAGTACCGTACGATGGTAAAGCCCCCGGGCGGCAAAACCTCGGCACGCCGCGCATCTTCATGGAGTTCTAACATGGTAGGAGCTACCTGCTCGAATTTTAATAGATATAGTTCTTTGTCAGACATCGAAGGCATGGAAGATACGCCTGAGACTAAATTAAAATTAATTAGTCTAAAGCCTTAAAAAAACCTCCACCAATTGTTGCTGATGCAAGAGTACCAATGAGAGAAATTCAGCTCCTCACTGGTGACGGTTGTATCTTTAAGCGTACCTCGATTGGGACTAAAATTTATCCTCAATCTATGGAAAAATATAATTTCTGTGTGAACGCCTTGAAAGAGGGTTTAATCGAATTTCATTCCTATAACCCCAAGGAAAATAAACTTTATACGACCTTTCTATACGGTCTTCCTAGATTAAGTCCCGCTGAATTCAAAGAAGACCTCAAGACATTTAATCTTTTACCTGTAACAAGCCTACAAGATACAGCAGTGCGGACAACGCTGTTTAAAAAATTCAATTTGATAGAAAATCGTTTAAGCCTAGTTACCTGAATAATGTCAAATCTGTTTGTAATGTTATTGTTACATGGAAAAAACAGAATCAGACAGGCCTACACAATGTTGGAAATGCCTGATGTATGGCCATGGTGGTGACCATTGTAACAGTAAACCAGCCTGCATGACATGTGCGAAAACGCACCTAACCTCCGAATGTCCTTTTGCCAAGGATAACAAACGTCCAGCGGTGTTCTCCTGTTTTAATTGCAAACAAATACAAGTTGTTGTATCTCTTTTAAAATACGCCTATGAGCTTAAATACACTGGAATACCAACGGTATAACGTCATATTCACGTATTCGACAACTAGAGAATCTTTTAATATCGAACAATATTCATATAGCTGGACTAAACGAAACATTCTTTAAGGACCATCATAACCCCTTCTTTCTTAATTATAACCTTTACCGGAACGACCGACGTGACGTAAATTGTGGTGGAGTAGCAATACTTGTTCATAAAAGAGTTAAACATTCTCTACTTCCTGTAACAAGGTCTAGTTTGATCGAAAATCTGTCAGTAGAAATCATTATAAATCGCAGAAAAATCATTGTCACATCAGCATATTCTCCACGATTCGCTCATTCATTTGTAAATGACATCGTCTCTCTTACTCCTGTGGACAAAGATTTCATCCTCCTCGGTGATCTTAACGCGAAACACACCGCCTGGAACGGTTCCATCAACAATTCGGCAGGGAGTGCCCTTAACAACCAACAACAATTAAGAAATTTTTTTATTTACTATCCGAGTACTCCCACATTATATCCTCACCGTCGAAACTGTAGCCCATCCACAGTTGATATTGTCCTAAGTAACGTTTCACTTCCATTAAGCGTTATAACTTTGGACTATGAAATACCTTCGGATCATCGGCCGATAGTCTGCTCAATTTCGGCACGCTTTCAGCAGGAAGACACCCCGTCTTTTGTATAAAAAAATACTAATTGGAATACCTTTCAAGAAATAATTGGCCGAAGTATTTTATTGAATATTGACAGTTATAATTCCAAATTTGCTATTGACCAGGAAATTAAAAATTTTATTAAACTCATTCTGTTGGCCAGGAATTTATCAACACCGCTTAGAAGTGAAATCAACAACTGCTACTTGCCACGCGACATATCAATTATGATCAGGCAAAGGAAATTTTATAAAAGAAATCAAGTTCGAGCTCATGATTGTCTAGAATATCGCTTTTACAGTCAGTGCATCAAATTTCTTACCAAACACATTGATAGAAAACTAAGCACTATAAGGAACCAAAAATGGTCAGCTCTTCTAGAGAATATGATACCAGGGGACAAGCGATTTTGGAAAATAAGTCGATCCTTAAGAGGCAAAGGCAAAAGGAAAATCCCACACTTCATAATAGATCGTACCAAAATCATCACCGACACCGATAAAGCGCAAATACTTGCTAATACATTTCTTAAAGCCCACGAACTCACTTTAACGTATTCCCACTCAATCGACCGTACAGTAAATTATATAGCAAATAATTTAAAATCGGATAATCCATCCTCTACTGACATTGTTTACATCACAGTCCAAGAATCCAAATCTCCAGGCTTCGATGCTGTCCCAAACATCCTTTTAAAGAAACTTCCTGTAAAGGCATTAGAGCTTCTGGTTCGGCTTTTCAACAGTTGCTTACGACTTAATTATTTCCCTTCTGATTTCAAAAAAGCAAAAGTCATTGCAATTAAAAAACCAAACAAACCATCCAACGATCCCTCCATCTACAGACAAATCAGCCTCTTGAGCAATTTGGGTAAGCTTTACGAGAGATTAGTTAATACTAGAATTTTGAATTATGCTTCAGAATATAATATAATTTCTGAAAATCAATTCGGTTTTAAGAAAGAATATAGTTCTATACATTAAATTGGACGTATTAAAAATAAAATAAATTACAACAAAAGCCAAAGGAAATCTACTGGCCTCATTCTTCTTGATATAGAAAAAGCATTCGATACTGTCTGTCTATAACGGACTGTTATATAAAATGGTTTTAGCCAATATACCCACATATCTTTGTAAGATTGTTTCACAGTTCCTTGAAAATAGATCGTATGCTGTCTCGGTTAACAAAAGCTTGTCATCTTTTATATCCAGCCCTGCGGGTGTTCCACAAGGCTCAGTACTCTCTCCTACACTATACTCAATCTGCACATCAAATTTCAAACCACGTAAAGAAGTCGATACAGCCTACTATGCAGATGATACAGCTCTCATAACGTCCAGTAAGCTCACAACAGCACTCCTAAAGAAGATGGAGATAAGCCTAAAATCTTGTAACAATTACTTTAAAAAATGGAAAATAAAATTAAATAAGGATAAAACACAGGCTATGATTTTCCCGTTCAACAAATCTCCAAAAAGGGTACCAACACGCCATCTGCATTTTGACGGTAATGAGGTTAGTGTCGTAAACGATGTAATTTATCTAGGAGTGACATTGGACAGAAAACTATCGTTTCAAAAACACATGTCATCATCCTGCCAAAAAGCGTTAAAAGCTTTTAAATGTCTTTGGCCCTTCTTAAACAGAAGACCAACACTAAGCTGAAAAAATAAAAATCTTATTTATAAAGGCGTTATCCGGCCAATGATGTCCTTTGCATCTCCAATATGGTATCGTGTTTCGAAAATCCATCTAAAAAAGTACCAAATCATCCAGAACAAATGTCTTAAGATGATCCATAATCTACATTGGAGATTCCCTACTTTACTACTTCATGAGGAAACAGGATATGAGCTATTCCAAGTTTTTGTTAAAAGAATAAATGATAATCATTTTAAAAAAATAATAACATCACGCTATCGTAGAATACGTGAAAGTAGAGAATTGGTATAATACATACATATCTTTGTATAATAATAATAATTATCAAATAGAAAATAATTGTATTATAATTGATTATTTTTGTATAATCAGTTTTTAAACAATTATTTTCTAATTATATTTGAAATCAACACTATTATTTCACATATAGGTTTTTATATCCTTTTTACCTATAACTAGCTTAAAATGATACGCTTTTATTTATATAAAATTACATTAAATTTACTTGCTGAAGTATTATTAAGATAGATCTCAAAAGTGTAAATTATTGTCAAGATATAAGATAAAAAACTTTAAATTGTATTAATAAAACTTAACTAACTAAATAAAACTTAACTAAGAAGTTGTTATTAAGAACTTGCTGCAAGAAATTGCAGAGGTATTTCCATACAATCTGAGCAAAACTTGCAATACAGTTTGCCTTTTTACGAATGACAGTATAAAAACACACATAGCATCATACTGTTGGCGTCAGTTGGGCCTAATTATGCGATAATTTACTTTGATGTGGGATATAGTGGTAGAATTTTGGATGTGAATTATCGAAATTCCTTGAACAAACTACATTGTATTCGTCTTTTTTGCGGTCACTTTCAGGTAGAACTATTTGAACTTCATGTTATTTTCGCAGATGATTTATTTCCACTTAAAATGTACATTATGAAGCCATTTAAGAGTCAGACAGTGCAAAATCGGGTTTTCAAATATTGTCTATCTAAGGCCAGAAGTGGGGTTGGAAATTTGTTTGGAAATTTTGCAGCTCGAATTTTACGTAACCTTTTTCTTTTCAGTCCAGAAAAAAAAATTGTGAAGGCTATTTGCGCTCTGCATAACTGACTGTTAAGCCGTAATTCTCAATACCCGTTGTCTACGACAATTGATTCTCCTGCATCGGAAAATCAAAGCGAGTTCCGTACAGAAGGTACACCAGAAAAGAACGTGTTACTACTTGAACTCCACATCTCATGCAGTCAAGCACAGGAACCCAAAAGTATTCGTAACGAATTTGCTAAACATTTCACCAGAAGAAGAAGTGGTGTGACAATATAGGCATATAAAATATTTATGTACAAGTGAAAACATAAAATATTTGTGTGTTGTAAGGAAATAAATATAATATAATATAATGTTAACATATACATCTTCAGCAGTTTAATCACTTATTTGCCTTTCTTCTTTTTTAATTCTTGATTAAACTGGGTTTGGAGGTTGTGCAATTTCCTTTTTATCCCTTCTTCAAGCGTGTCTATATCATTTCCTGTTGCCTTTAGGGCGTTTTGTATTTTATTTTTATTCGTATAGGCCTTAGAGGACGTGTCCCATATTTCAGGACAACTTTAATTTTTGTTTACATTTTTAAAAATTTTAAAAAGAACTCAAACAAGAGAATACTAGAAAACTTTTACCTGACTGTTTCTGAAAGTATTCAAAACATTGACGGCAAGTTGTGTAAGTTCCTTCCAGTTACTTTACACGTTATTACTGCAAGTAATTTCTGCAAGCCGTGAATTCTAGAAGTCGACTTCCAGCATGTGTTTACAAAAACTTCTGCATCCCATTTCTGGAAACACGACGTCAAATGTGAATTTAAATTTCAAAGAATTTAATTTTTTTTTTAATTATGTTCATAAATTTTGGGAACCTTGCATAAGAATCTTAATAGCCTCCTACAAACAATTCCAATTGAGCCAATTGCAACAAGAGATCCAACTATAAGCACGTATGTTACATACATATCATGTATCCTTCATATCATGTACCCTCAGTCAGGATTACGATTTAGCTTCTCACACCACCTATGTTGTGTTTGTTAGTATGATACATGAGTGGCTGAACCTACAGTTTAAAGTCGACCCCGAACTACAGATTTTTGGGAAACTTTTCATGGCATTTTTATTTACTCTCAGAGTGTTTGCTAGAAATCGGCTGAGAGGAAGTCGACGTAGAAATATTTTGTCATATTATTACATCATTCTGTGTTATATATACATACGTTTATTATCGATGTATTTTTCTGTTATAGAATACGTTGAAGGCTTGCTGAGTGCTGAAACTACAAAAAGAGCTACGAATTGTTTGCTCGTTTTCGGTCTGATAATTATGACGTTAAAGATGCATTTCATTCTGGTGGCAGACCACCAGAAATATCTCTAAAATATCAATGAAATTATGGACAAAATTGAAATGGACTAACTTATCTGGACTTTATTTGGATCAAGACAAGTAGTCCTCAATCATTTGAGGTAAGCTAAATACACAGAGAATTACATAAATTGAATGATGACGTACAGTAGATCACGCACGATAATAATGAGAGAAAACGACCATGGAAGATACAAAATGAAGCCTCGAAGATGGTATCAAAACCAGGATATGTGTCTAGTTTAATTAAAAGAGAATTAGTCAATATGAGTTACATATCCTCTAAACAATTAATACAACAATTATACAATATTATGTACTCCATGATCTTTTCGTATCTTTCTTTTTTTTTTGAAAATTTATTTCTCTACAATCGCGAGACTTATAATGTTACGCAGACTTACGAGACTTATAATAACGCAGCCAACATTCTGTACCTTATTTAAAATATATTTATGCAGTTGCCATTCTACAAATGTTCGTCATTTATTTCAAAATTGTAAGAAATTCGTATTCGTAAGTGCAATATGTGAGAGTTTTTAAAATTAATGTCAATATCACTTATTAAATGTCATCCAATTCAAGTTTTGAAAATATATTTGTCCAGTATTGTGTTGTTGAAACACTGTCACGGTTTTTGACTTTGTGAATGAAAAAGTGAATGTTTTTTCCACAAAAATTGGTTTTGATACAGCACGGCTTTTCAATTACGTCATAATTTTTGCTTTTGTTATGAAAAACAAATTGACAGCTTCTCAATGATATTATTCACTGGTGTAACACAGGCTACTAACAAGTTTAGTTTTAATTTTGAATCCTTGATTTTTTTTTTAAATGTGATTACAAAAGCTTGATTTATTAATTTTATGCCCATTTATTCATTTTTCTTGTCCAAAAACCAAATTAAAGTTAGAGTGCAGCTTTGCTACGAGCCTGTTTAAAGTTTTTTAATACAGTGGAGACTCTTATGCAATATATATAAAAATTATATTTAAAAAGCTAAATTTTATTTAAAGTTATGAAATTAGTTGAAATTGACGTAGTCTAGTAGGAAATGTTTTGCCTTATTAGCAGAGAGCCCCAGCTCGGATATAAAAAACAAAAAATATATCTTACGGCAACTTCCTCTCAGTCGACAGCTCTCATGAGCCATGGCATTTATAAAATTTTCTATAACGTTTTCACAGAGATTTCGAATTTTAGCTCAGGTATAATTTCCGGTTTATTCGCATTCGTCCGAGACTTCACAAAACTCACATGGCATTAAATTGCATTATTTTGGCGGCTAATTGACATCAGAATTTCTTGAGCTACTAATGGAAATCGTTGCTGCAATAAATCTATTAGAACATACGTGGTGCAACAGGATGCGCCGACTTTCTGAAACTACATGCCGTCCTGAAAACTCCATCATCCTGTTAATGTTGCGAATGCTGTTCATATTAACTGAACTTTCGGCCTTATTTTGAAAAAAATCCCAATCACACCGCCTGAATCTTGACAACACTGATGCTCATTGTGATGCTTCTTCTCCATGGATTTGCATTCGCATTTTCTAAGCCTTAAATTCAACACTTCCATTCATATAGAAGTGTGCTTCATAGGAAAAATTACTTTTGTTTCATAAAATAGGCGCTGACTTCTCTTTGTTTCATTTCCCAATGAATTGATATTTTCTGGTTTGACCTAAGTAAGCTGAATTTTATGCGAATGATTTCTCGCTGGATAGTGTTTCCTAAAATTTGAAGTTGTTGATAATGATGCCCATTTGATGTCTTTGGGTTTTCGGCGACACACTCGTTTACAGCAGGAAACCTACACTCAGATAACTAACTGCCCATAACCTACCCACTAACTTTAAATTTTTAGTAGCATTTTCTAGACTAAAAATTCTGCAAACTATTCGAATGCTCTCAGCAATATTTTCTAAATTTTTTAGAAAGTTTTCAGAATTTTAAGGACTTGTTTCTTCGTAAAACGCTTAAACGAAATAAACATATATGTATGTATGTCTGCTTACAAATATCAGAGTTGGCGCTTGCGCAAAAATGACAATAAAATGTAAAAAGTGCACACTTATTGAGTCACCCTTTATAAAGTACAATTCACGAAAATATGACGATATAACAATTAGAATGAAAAAGAAAATAATTTCCCCAAATCGATTTCCGATATCAAATCCGATTATTATGAAAGTTGAATAGTTCACAAACCAAATTGAATTCATAATCGGGATATCAATTGTTTAATTAACTAAATTAAATAAACATCCACCACCTGTATCAAAAATAAAAACTAAAATTTATGAACTAGAATTAAACAGATGTGACTTGTCAGAACTAGAAATGAGTAGACTGTGAGAGGTATTTAGTAAACTTAATGAAATTCAATTATAATTAGACTATAAGATGCTTATAAACACCGCTTGTTAAAATATCGAATCTTATTGGACTGAAGGAAGAAATTATAATTTCATCTGCCAAACACTTGAGCCAAATTGGTGTTTACTTACACTGACTGATATTGAAAAAATGATTAAATTATTCGAACAACCGAAACTCTTTGGTATTCGGATTAAGCCCTCAATTAATTTAAAAAAAAATTAATAAAAATATTCTGAAAATAGCTTTTTTTTAAAAAATAACTAGAACAACAACAAAAAAACAAAACAAACAATAATTTGTTGTTATTTTTATATACAAAATAAAAATAATAATTAAATGATAAGAATATTTTATTTATAAACATTGACTTTTTATTCGTGTGATTCAAATGAACTTGACACAAGCAAAGCAGCGAAAATCATCATCATCATCATCACCATCAACACAATCACCATCATTTTTATTTATTTATTATACTGTGGTGTGGTTAGCGTATAGAAAAGTAAAATAAAATAATTAAATTTATTATTTTCCCGGTGCAAAAACGTTTACGATTGAAGTGTCATTTGCGATCACAGCAAAAAATAAGACGCGTTTGTTTAATTCTTTTGGTATTTGAAACGAGTTTCATTTCAAAACTTCACAGACGCATACTCAGCCATTGCCGAAAAGTATTAAAAACAAAAGACAATAAAAACAATAAAAGTATTTAATTAAGGCAAGAAGAAGAAGAAGAAAAAAACAAAATAAATATTGTAAAGAAGAATAAGAAAACATTAGAATAGTAAATGAAAATAACAAAAAAAAATTAACAACAACATCATAAAAAATGACAATTAAACTCAAGGTCTTCATTTTAATTGTTGGCCTCTTATTTGCATTTTATGGAATTGATGAAGGCCTTGCAAGAACTATAGAATCCAGTACTCGCAATCGACAATTTGAGCAGGTAAAGTATTAAGTTTATCAACACTATGTTACATTGAAAGTACGTGTTCTTTCTTCCTCTTACTTTTCAAGATAATGGATGATAATACAGCAGATAATCCGGTGCGAATAAAATGTGTCAATACCTGGACTCTTTTATGGCAAAAGGCTCAACTTAGCCGCCTATAATCGTTTGGGATTTTGTATGCCTGAATACTTTCCAACCATACAGCATACAATTCCATCAGCCTATTTGTCTACAGCTGATAACATGACATTGTGATACAATACAATTAATATGCACATACATATGGTGTATGTATGTATGCATACATACGAGTACATATATTTTAATCAATTTGGCACACGCGCTGCAAATATATTTACTATCAGTCGCCAGCCATTTATCTTTAAGAATTAGAAAAATTTTAAATTAAACAAAAAAAAATACAATTTTATTTAACAGTTAAGCCACCTTAACGGTAATTAGATTATAGTAAAATTTAATATGAGCACTTCCACAATGAAATAAAATGAAAATTTATTCTTTTAATTTTTACCTTCAATGTGGAAAATTTCATACATACCAAGAGATTAGCAGCCATAATACAGGGAAGTATTAAAAATAAAATACTTGGACATTTTCGAGACAAACAAACAAGGAGTACTGTACTCTTTGCGCATAATAATGAAAAAGTCTCGAAAGTGATGCACTTCTCTGCTCTTACATTTCTTAGGGATCCCTTAGGACGAACTGCCATATGGAAAGAACTGATAAGCAATGGAGAACCCCAGAAGATAATTCGAATTATCAGAACAACTTAAGAGGATTCGGAACATTAAGTATTTCACAACGGAAATATCCATCAACCATTCCACATAAACGCTGGAGTAAAACAAGTGTACTCCTACCACCTCAGCTATGATGGCGAGATGGTATAATGACCAAAGTTTGTTCAGAGCGAAGAAGAGGCTACATAGAGTCTCTCACGCCACCTCGAGGACCTGGATTATGCGGATGAAATTTGTCTATTTTCGCACAACATATCGAACATACAGGCAAAAGTAAAAGACCTGGAAAGACTAGCGCGCAATGATAACCTTGAGGTAAATATTAAGAAACCTAAGATAATTAATAACGTTAGCACCGATAACTTCATGCCACAAGGTCAACCACCCGTATACGTATGACTGACTTCCAAAATGTTAGTTGCTTTGTGTTTGAACAAAGTATAGTGTTTCATAAAGCCACAATACAAAATGTTTACAATGTATACTATTTCAAAACGTCGCCAATTTGTATTTTTAAAGCAGCCAAAAAACAATCAGGCCTCGGATATATAGTTGATGCATTGTTTGGTAACTTTGCATATCCACATAATTTATATAACGTAGTAGAAATGCATACAAACTTTGTATTGATACATTTTGAAAGTCAGCCTTTCTGTCTAATCTCGCAAAAGATCCCGTAACATGCAGGCAAAATTATAAGACTTGGAAAGACTAGCGATAATAAACTGCAATGATAAAATTGATAAATATTAAGAAAACCAAAGCCATGAGGATTAAAAACGTCTGCATCGGAAATTTCATGCTAAAAAATCAACCAACTGAGTATATTGATTGCTTCTGTTATCTAGACAACGAATGATAGGGCAGAAACAGACGTAAATAATAGGCAGAACAAACTGAGAGCTTCATTCGGTCAGCGCGTATAAACTTAGAAATATCCAAACCAACCAAGCTTAGAATATTCACCGCTTGTGTAAAACAGATATCGCCATAGTCTAAAGCTAATGTGTTAGCTTAATAGACGTATGGTCTCGGTTCAAACCCCAGGTCAGACATCTCCAGCACAACGAACATATGAAAAAATATTTCTTTGACTTCCTTTCAAAAGATTCCTGGCAAAAACCCTGAAATTAAATAAACGCAGCAAGCAGTGTAAAATCGAAATGCTGTATGGAATCCATATGCCCCCAAGATGGTAAAAGTCCGCAATCAAAGTAAGCGGATTTAGAAAACAGATCCATGTGGCACTGAACAAAAAATACGCCATTTACAACTCAAAAAATTATTCTGCACAAGTATTTTTCGTTCATTTTCACGAATTATATACGACTTGATATGTACAAATGTTTTATCTTATTACCAGAACTATCGAATGAAATTCAGAAAGCATTTGTATTCCTTTTTCGAATCACTTATCCGACCGCCAATGTATTAAATGAAAAATTATGTAAATCTCTTGATACTAGCACAAATGTTAAATACCCTGTTAGCGAAGGGCGAATTTTAAAGCATTAATTACACGGTGCGACAATCAAAATACACCCAGATAATGACATAGTGTATGTTAGGTTAGAGGACGTGTACTTGTCAATTAAGACAAGTACAGTACCCGGAGGTCGAATTGACCCATACATTGTACAACGTCCTAGTTTCTCACAAGTCGGAAGTCGCCGAAGAAATACTTTTTGTATTTTGTCTTGATGTGAGAGGAATCCAAAAAAAAAAACAAAAAAGTGCTACTGTTTAAAAAAATCTATTAGACGTCCTTATCATGGCATACGACAAACAAGGAGTATTATATTAATGTTATATGCCTGGTGACCTATAGACAATCATTTCATATCTTTTGCATCACAAGAATGCACTCATCCCCTTAGTCGTCAAGCCTTTTTGTTAAGCACCGTGTTCTCTATTGCCATGACTGAAATAAATTAAAGCCAATGACTTTTATCCACAATGGCTCTAATCACACTAGAACAATTGTGTTGGGTTAAAAATGATAGTTTATAGGCATGGTTTTTCGGTGGCGTAAAGTTTCAACCAGTAACAACTCCGCATTACCAGACAAAACTAATACATTCACATTTTTAAAATTAAATGAATGCAAAAACACTAATACATAAAAAGCTGTGTGTACGTATACATTTCATGCCAAACTAATATTCATCCCGTGTGATTTGAAAAGAACAAAAATTGTACGACTAAAAATTGTTCTCGTGTGATTAGAGCCAATATCTATGTTATACGATAGTAAGAAGGCAATAAATTAAAAATAAAACAATTTTTTTTTAATTTTAATGTCAAATTATAGTTGTTGTTATCACGTATTAATATTTAAAAAAAAAAACTATTCCAAGAGTTAAGTTTGAGGTGCCGTTATTTGAGATGAAATTTAAATTTCATTAAAGTCTTACTGCCTCCATCCCTAAGCATGGAAAGTGTTATTAAGTTATTGTTGTTTTCACATTTTAAATTGTTTACCATAAACGATGTGCGGGTATTAATGTCTGTCATGCTCGTTTTAAATGTGGGTGAAGAAATGTCTTTTCGTTTTCTTCTTCTTCTTTTTTTGTTTCTTTGACCTTGCAATGGTTTGCGCCTGTCAGTCTTTTTCAAGTTCTCTATCATGTTGTTACGGCTATTGCTGCCAGTCTTGTGTTCCAGTTTAAACGGAAGTTATTAAAACAGCTTAGAAAACAATTAAAAACTCATTTGCCAAGTTAAAAGACATTTTCGACAAAGTGGTGGAAAAATTAACGAATTTGTTATGAAAATTTCACAAATTAAACAATAAAACAAACGATATGATTGCTTTCTTCTTTGTTAATTGTCACCGTTGTTTTGTTTTTTTTTTTTTTTTTGAGGAATTTAATTCGTTTTATTATTTAAAAAATTACTTTTTAAAGTTATAAGTGGTATACACAAGTACAATAGCATTTACACTTCTTTTATTTTAAATAAATTAAAGAAGAAAAAAATTTGTTCTTCAAATATTTGACATTTTACCAGTAATCGACACAAAGATCGTCTTCATTGAGTCTTTGTTTTACGTTTCATACACAAGCTCTTTCAAATGCAAAAGGAGTGGAGTGGCCAAAAGTAAAAATTCAAACAGTATTTAAAAGGTCTTCAATTGACGTTTCACGTATCTCTTCATCCCTCTCAATTGCAAATTTTTTTCATTCGTATGCAGAATAACAGTTTTGGGTTGCACAGTGTCATGGTTCCATCGAACTTCTTTTGAAAAAATTTAACACATGTGCGGTAATGTGAGAAATAATAAGGACACTAGTGTGACACTTAGGGTCATTACTATAACTTGCCTTTAACTAAAGGGAGGATTTTAAAGGGCAGATAAATTGTTTTTCATATAATAAGTGGACAATATAGTAGAAGTAAGCGTTAAGCTAAAGGGAAGATCATCCACTGGTAACTTTTAAAGTTAAGTTTATGTTTGAACTTGCCATACACACATATTTATTATTTTCAACACAAGAAGCCCGTCGTTGCCACCGAATTTAAAAAAAACTTGTTTAATTTGAACAGTGTTATCGACATTGCTCCGCCACTGCCATATTTTTGAAAAAGTTATCATTAGGTTGTAATAACGAAAAGAAGTTAAAGGCGACTTTAAAGTTCACTTTATCTAAAGTTACCTTTAACTAAACCCAAGTTTAACGGGAAGTTGTAATAATGGTCCTTAGAGATTTAATAAGAATGTAAGTACATAAATTGCTGTATATCACAAAAACTAAGGTCATTGCGCTTTTAACATTTTTCTTTTATTTTACCAGCAAAAAATATGTCAATCTGGAGTCCAAACGCGGGGTTACTCTTGCCTACAGGTGCTTAAGTAGCTGAAACCTCTCTCGTACGACGAAACTTTTACTTTAAAAATAGCTCATCCTCCTAGTGCTTCTTTACGGCACAGAAGCATGGGCACTATTTAGCACCGATGCAGCAACTTTGAGAGTATTCGCGAAAAAAGTCCTACGTAAGGTCTTCGAACCAGAGCGAGTTGGCAATAATTTTCGCATTCGATCTAATAATGAGCTGTATGAGCTCCTCAACGGCATGGACATTGTACAGCGCATTAACATCCAGCGGTTGCGCTGGTTCGGCCATGTCTTTCGGATGGCAGAGGATGTTCCGGCTAGACGTTCTAATTGACTAGGGGATTACGAGGAGGACAACCTTGTCTACGTTGGAAAGACTAATTTGAGTAAGCCCTGTCATCGATTGGTGTGACCAATTGAAGAAGGCGCTCAAGAAGCAGAGTCCCTTGGAAGGATGAGTTAATGCAGTTCGAAAGCCGATAAATGGGTTGTTAATGGCCAATTAAGTAAGTAAGTATGTAATATAAAAGATAAAAGCATAACGGAGCATGAAAATTTGAAGGATTTCAACATAAACCGTTACTTTCTTTCATAGTAAGAAAATAAGCCGCAAACAACAATATTACAGTCACAACGTTTTGCCGTCTTGAAGAGTGAACTGGATATTGTACACTGTATTTATTGGTCTCTCCCTCTCTCTCTCTCTCTCTCTCTCTCTCTCTATCTCTCTCTCTCTCTCTCTCCCTCTCTCTCTCTCCCTCTCTCTCTCTCTCTCTCTCTCTCTCTCTCTACAATACATACTCATTCGCCCAGAAGTGGTCCTTATCGTTGGAAATGATACTTCTATGTAAATTAGTGTCAGATAGAACACACATTTAGCATTTATATGTGCTGTTGAATGCTATATACGTCCATGATGATTTGCGTCTTCTTACAAGAGAACAAAACCTACTTCGTGGATATATTTCGATATGGACTGTGGGACAGTCAAAGCAATGAACTGATCTAGGAGGATCGTTTGCAACTAATGCGAACTGATTACCTGATTTATCAAGTTATATGGTATCGGGCTTACAGTTATTGTTCATAGCCTTATTCATACTTTTAACATCTGGAATTCCATTTCGCTAGTGAATATTGAATTCACGTACGAACTCTACTCTTGGCGAATGAAATTGTTAGTTATTCTCATGCAATATTAAGAACAATAGTTCAAGCTCTTTGAGTTTTTTTCATATGATTGTTTCAAAACCATACTTGAAGATTTATACAAGGATTCAAAAACTAAATGTTATTGATTTTATAAATACAGTATTTCCCGGATATATTAAATCCCCGCTTAGTAGCACTGAAACTTATGCAGTCTTGATTTTTACTTCAAAATGTTCTGAAGCTATTTCGATATGCGCATCCCGATTTTAAGCATTCCCCTCTTATAAACGCAAAAAATTGGTTTTCTTTACTATAAATTTACTTTAAAAAAATCGTTTGGGGATATGTTAAGTTATGGTAAAATATTAATTCTTGAGCCATTAGAAGCCAATATTCACTATTAACGTGATACGGTCGATTTTTGGGAAAAAGTAGTAAGAAATTGAACGGCGCAAAGCAATTCCATAGAGGCAGATCCTGCACTCTGTGCGATCTAGAAGACGTAATCAACTGAGACAACGTAATCTCAGATAATTGATTCCTGATAGAAAACTTACAATCTACCAATATTCATACACATTACAACCCTTCAGTCAGGTTTACGACTTAGTTTCTCACACCACTTATGTGTATTGTTGTGTGTATTAATTTTATACATGAGTGGCGTGACCTATAGTTTAATGCCTATTCCGAATGACAGATTTTTGAGAAACTTTTCATGGCAAGTTTATTTACTCTCAGAGATTTTGCCAGAAATCTGCTGGGAGGAAGTCGCCGAAGAAATACTTTTTGTATTTGTGTTGTGATGTCTGGACTGAGGTTTGAACCCTGGCTTTACGTCTAATAAGCCAACACACTACCTACTGGACTACGGCGACTGTCATACTGTACTATCCACCAATGTTCGCCTTTCGTAATTTGTAAAGCTCGGTCTCGGGAGAATCAACGACTTGATTCTCTATTTAGTTAATGCTGCAATAGGACCCTTGACTATGTCTATAAAATCCATTTCATTCAATCATTTCTTAGCAGTAATCCCAAAATGACACGAGTGCCCTGAAAACTTTGTTCACCACAACGAGTTACAGAAGATGATCAAGCCCGCATTCCACTCCAAATACAAAGCCAGCGCTGTCATTGAGACAAATATAATTCTATCAGCTTGGATGACACGGTATAAGTTTTCGGTACAAGTATTACAAACATTTTTCGAAGTGCTTACATATATCCGGGCCATACTGTACTACATACATACACATTATTGGTCATTACAACCCTTCATGCAGGATTACGACCTTGTTTCTCACATCACTTATGTTGTGTGCGTTAATTTTGAGTGGCGGGAGCTACAGTTTAAAGTCGACTCCGAACGACAGATTTTTGAGAAACTTTTCATTGCAATTTTTTATATACCCACAGAGTTTTTGTCAGAAATCTGCTGAGAGGAAGTCGCCGAAGAAATACTTTTTTGTATTTCTGACCTGGGGTTTGAACCTTGACTTTACGCATAATAAGCCAACACACTACCTACTAGACTACGGCGACTGCCATACTGTACTATCTTTAAATAAAACTGTTCATTATTAAATAGGCAGCATAACAGCCCAGGTTTTTCTTGTATTACAATATGCGCCATAGGCTAAATTAAATTTTTTAAGGAAATGTAATTGATGAAAATGTGGCAAAAATTATCCCATTGTGCAATAAATTTCGAAAAGTCGTATCGATATTAAATTTTGCTGTACATACATACACATATATGTGTCGAATCGTTTCTATAACCTCAGTTCGTTTGTCAGGTTGCCTGTGTGTTAACTTTTCGTTGACTCAGTGAGTGAGTGAATAGATGTTGACTAACTGGATATCAGCATAACTCACTGACAACTGTACAACTGCTTCTTAAATATTGTGAGTCAAATGTCGTGTGTTGATATTTGGTATGGGTGGTGGTATTGTAGTTGTTGTTGGTGGTAATTGAGATGATTACGATGGTGATGGTATTACAAACTACACATCATTTAGTAACAAATAAATAAACAAACAATACAAGAAAATGCGCAACAATGTGAATCTGATTATTCCCTAATAACAACAGTAAACATTTATTAGCAATGACTAGGTCTACGATAAAATGAAAAGCCAATTAGAATTTCAAATTCTATAACTTAACTTAGGCGTACATGTTTGTATTGGGTCTCTTTTTTCTGAGTACTACCTATCTTTACCTTGACGGCAATTAGGTAGTCAGCTACAAAAAAAGTCAACTTTAAGTTAACTTTTATAGGCAAAATTAAAATTAACTACCAGCGTCTGTACTCATATTCTGTACATGTTTTTTGTTTATTTTTGGTTAGCAACAACAGCAATGTTTGCTTGAAATATTAATATACCCCAAGTCGATTAGCAAAAAAAACCCTCCAAGTTTTAATGTTTTTGAAAGAAAAACTTTTTTTTTATATTTTCAAACGTTATTACAGCATTGAAAATACTTTCTAATGCTTTTATAAATTTATTTAAAATTTTATTTAAATGGCAATATTATCGTCATAATAATCAGGGTATACTGCGGTTGTAGTTGTTGTCGTGGAATCCTCTGCCTGAGGACGGCCTCCCAGATAGTAGTTTTGAAAGATATCATAGAGAACTGGTCTTGGATTAAAAAGAGACAACGGGAAGAATGGTCTGTTAAAGGAGAAAGGGAAAGGAAATTGAACAGGAATAAATAATTCAGAAATATTTTCTGAATTATCTTCGTTTTCAGCTGGAGTGTCCTAAAAAAGAAAAAATAAATTAAATGAAAATGTTGACAAAAAAATGCGAATTAATTTACCTGGGCTTTAGTAATAGTAGCGAAAGCTATAACAGCTAAGAATACAATTAGAAATTTCATTTTGCTCGTGTTGAAATTGCAAATTCCTTTTGAATTATTACTTTAAAGTTCCAAGTATTTATAGGAAAAATTTTAGAATTTTTTTTTAATTTTAGCACTGAAATATGACAAATGAGTTACAAAAGATAAACGAAGAAAATCTATTTCTAATCAGTTACAGGAAATTCTAAAAGTATTCATGCAAATATTCTTGGAACAAACCTTCAATAATAATCAAGTAATTAGAATTTATTTTAGCGAATGGAAAACCGTAAAGGGTATAATATTTTTAAGGTTCAAATGATAAACAAAAAATAATTGCAGTTTGCTACAACTCATAGCAGCTCTCTTTTGTTTGAAAATCGAATTTGCAGCTGATGATTGCTTAATGATTAATTCGATTTACCATGTTTAATACTAATATTAGAAAATTGCTTAAATATTTTATCAAAATAATGGTCTCATCATGTAGGAGTCGTCGTATTCTAGTAGTATATGTGTTACCCTATTAGAGGTGAGCCCACGGTTCAAATCCCAGGTCAGATATCTCCAACAAAACTAAAATATATTTCTTTGGCGACTTCCTCTCAGCAGATTTCTGACAAAAACATAAATTCTGGGAGTAAATAAAAATTGCAATCAAAAATTTCTCAAAAATCTGTCGTTCGGAATCGACTTTAAACTGTAGGTCCAGCCACTCATGTATACAATTTAGCATACACAACATAAGTGGTGTGCGAAGCAAGGTCGTAATCCTAACTGAAGGGTTTTAATGACCAACTATGTATGTCAGTACCATGGTTACATCTTGGAAAATTCTACACAAATTTTATATTTAGATATTGCCAAGATAATAAATACCATATAAATGAAACTTTGTTTTCGTAACACTCATTTTTTTATCAATACTCACATCAATCGCTCACTTCAATTACTCACTTCAATCACTCACTTCAATCACACACTTCAATGCGTTGTGTTGGCACTAGGAAAGTAGTTTTTAAGGGCTTTAGATTTCAATCTATTTATGTTGAAAGTGATAGGAAAAACGTATACAGGAAAAGCATTCCATATACTACAATTCACTGTGCGATACAGTAAGACCGCGCTTAATGCTGCTTCAGTATTACGCTGTAGTATTGGAGTTCCATTAAATCGCACACAGTATTGATAGTTGTTGTATATGAGTGCAAATGAAACGGCCATGCGCCAACCAAGAGCGTTGCACTATATAGCGACGGTGTATACTATGTACCTTTTTAAACGCTCTTTCGTTAGTCTGTCCAGAATAAAGATTCTGCACTGTATTTTCCGAAGTCGCAAACACAATACGAACGCATCTTTCCTGCGTCACAGTTGATTTATTAGTTGCCTCGCTTAACACTGTTACGTTTAGGGCTGGAACTTATTGGATGGTATGCCCCGCGTTAAGCGAGGTCTTACTGTACATTTACAAATCGACCACTATCAGGTGTACTCTGTGAGGAAGATGAGTACACGTAGAAATGTTAACAAAGTCCCCTTATTACACTAATGAACAATCTGTTGAAGGAGCGATAGAACGGTGAAACTCAAATCGCATTGCAACGGTGTTTCAATGTATCAAGAGACTTAAATACACCTTCTGTCATCAAAGTACACCTTCCTTCTCTTAAATTAGACTTAAAACTGATCCATTCATGAGGTTTTCTTTATTTTCGGTTGGACATAGGCAGTGTAAATGGTATAGAAATCAAATAAAGTGAAATTTTCTTGCACCGTCTTAGGAAATTAGAAGCTCATAACATCTAGAACTTCTGATTCCCCAATATTTACACCATCTATAGATGACGTAATATTGTTCTCGCAGTTACAAGTTAATAACGAATATTAGATCCTTCGGGTACTAAGATCGATTTCGAAAGTTTCATTTAAGTCAAATTATGATACCTTTTCTGACTCTATCCCATGTATAAGAAACCGTCTAGTGCGATCATTGATCAATATTCACCGAGGGGACAACTACCGCACCAAAAGCAATAGTTTTCGATAAAAGTGCACTATGTTGCAGATTGTCAGCAGCTCTAGATATTTATAAAGCTACAACCAAATCATTAGATGGATTGGTTATATTTCTCACAGAGTAAAGCCAACAAGTCAAATGGAGGAGGAATCTTACAGAAACGATATTGTCTGTTAACGATCGGATTGCTAGACTGTAAAGATTTCACAATTTGTTGGTTGAACATATCTTCGTTAAAAAGTGGAGAATAAAATTTCTATTCGGCGGTTTACAAGGTTTTTTGTTTCGCCCTTTATTTAGAGTTTAGAATTACAGACTTCCAGCAAGATGTAAAAATACCAACACATACGTGGTACTGAAAAGCTCGGCTTCAGTACCAGTGCTCAGTTTTAACTCAGCGAGCTTGATAACATATTCTGTGCATACTTACTTATTCCTTTACAAGTTCAGGCGTTAGATTATTGACAGCCGACAAATAAGATTTACCTGGAATAATTCCGATAATAATCTAACCAAATTTTGTCAATTTGTGATTAATTCTTTATGAGACTAGTGGTGGTGTCGCATATTGTATTCACTTAATGTATACTTTTAATGAGTAATTGAAAGCCTTTACAACTCCGAAAGAGAGCCTTATCACTAAAGCGTTCCTTACGCCTAATTTTGTCTCCAATTTTGTACAAATTGGTCGACAATTTTCAAATTAAACCAAAGAGTTCACAAAATCTAGGACTCTTATGTACGACATTCAAACTAGATTTCCAAACGCTAAGCTTTTCACAAAATTATATTTTTCAATTAAATATAGTTTTGCCTTATATGTATACATATGTATATACTGTATGTATATACTATATGATGTATATACATATGTATATACATAAATACATACTTTATATATCTTTACATAAACATTCGATTATTTATTCAAAGTTTTATTTCTTCCAGACTTTATTTTTTATAAATCATTAGAAACAATCTAATAAGCTGCAGTTGCTGTTGTAGTTGTGATTGTGGAATCTTCAACACGAGGCCGCCCAAAGTTGCATCTCTGAAGATATGGTCTTATGAGAGAGGGAAAAGGAAAATCCTTAATTGATTTCGAATGTTTTGGTGAATAATCATCTGTTTTCGCTATGGTGTCCTGCAGAGCATTTGAAATATTTAAACATGACTTGAAGGAATGAAAAGATTAAAAAGCTCAAAAACTTACCTGAGATTTAGCAAAAGTTGCAAGTCCCAAGAGAATCAAGTATACAATGAAGGATTTCATCTTACTAGCGAAATTATTGAAAATTGTTTGTTAAAATCTATTTTCAAAATCTCAGTGTTTATATCGGAAAATTCGAACAGTTCTAATATTTCATTGACAATAATAAATTGATTTGCTAATGACTTGCCATAAAAGATAGCCCTCAGCCATAATTTTAAACGCGTGGCTGAATAAAAACTTATCACAGCGCTCTATGGTAGAATAAATTATAGCTCTAATGGAAAATGGATATCTTATTAATTTAAACAATAGCTCCGAAAGATTCTCCTGAATACATACATTATTGGTTATTACAACCCATCAGCCATGATTACGACCTAGCTTCTCACACCACTCATGTTGGTATCAATTTTACAGTTTAAAATCGACTCCGAACAAAAGATTTTTGAGAACCTTTCCACTTCAATTTGTATTTACTCCCAGAGTTTTTGCCAGAAATCTGCTGAGAGGAAGTCGCCTAAGTATAATTTTTCATATTTTCGTCTTGATATCTGGCCTGGGGCTTGAACCGTGGCCCTACGTCTAATAAGCCAACACACTACATATTAGATTACGACGACTTAAAAAAATCATATCCTCTACCGTCCTACAAAGACTCCCATTTTAATGACAACCTGATACAATAACAAACTGATTTCCATAAAGCTTTCTAGCATAGATCTTGAATCACAACTTCGAATAATGTACACAACTCCCCACAACTAATGAGAATAAATACCACAAATACTACTGGCATCAACCTCAAAAACAATACCATTGAAGATGTTTAATCATGCATGTGTGAATGTCCACAGATTTTTTCCAGATATCTTGATATACAATTGTAGAACACGTATCTTAAGCTCATTCTCTTATCAGGTTGCGAAACCGTAGGCCTATCTAAAACCAACACATGGTTATCCAAGCGTTTACGATGGGAATTAACTTTTTCCTCCTAACCAAGCAATATTTGGCTTCGTTATGCATATATTGAGTTGCTTTATACTACAACATACATATATAATTAGCCATTACAACCCTTCAGTCAGGATTACGGCCTAGCTTCTCACATCACTCATGTTGTGTGTGTTAATTTTATACATGAGTGGCGGGACCGACAGTTAAAAGTCGAGAGAAACTTTTCATGGCAATTCTATTTACTCTCACAGAATTTTTGCCAGAAATCTGCTGAGAGGAAGTCGCCGAAGAAATATTTTTTCATATTTCGTTTTGATGTCTGACATGGGGTTTGAACCGTGGCCTTAAGTTTAATAAGCTAACACACTACCTACTATACTACGGCGACTTTATATTACAAGTCTAAGGTAAATTCAATACAACATCATCCTGGGAGGAATGGGAACCAAGGTTATAAAGAGTCACTACAGTATAACCACCTAAGCTCTAGCCGTCGTTGATGCTCATGGCGCATTACAATAGGTTGATACAAGCTTTTCACAGAGCGAGGCAATCACAATTGTTTCCAACAGAATCCGATGCCAATCACTCATTGAGACCGTTTGCTCTCGAGCTGCAGAATAGCGGAACATTATATGAAATATTACATAAAAAACGTTGCTTTTTATCTATTCAAACCCATTGAATTGAAATCAAATTTGTCTCAGAAAGTTGATACCAATGCAACGAAATTACAGGTTAGAATACGCAATTAAAAGCAAATCTTAAGTGAATATTATTTCCAAGTTCTAAACTTTTCGTATCGCAACTCTTCTCTTCTAAAATTGCATCAATGTCCACATAAATAAATAAATTTTTTGAACATTCCCTGAAAGTTTTTATCACAAACTATTAATAGATAATTTCAATTAAATATAGTTAAGCCTTACAAAACCTCACCATCAATCTATTAATGCCTCGACTTAAAGTTTTATTTCTGCTAAACTTTATTATTTTAAAATCATTCAAAAAAATCTAATACGATGCAGTTGTTGTCGTAGTTGTCGTGGTGGTGTCGTCAGGGCGAGATCCTCCTAAATAATAATGTTGAATTATATCATACAACACTGGTCTTCTTCTGTTGAAGATATTTGGTCTTATGGGGAAGGGAAACGGTAAGGGCCTAAATGAATCAGATGGTTCCGGTGAGTAATCATCATTTTCCGTTGTGGGCTCTTCCTAACGGTTTGAAATAATTAAACATGACTTGAAAGTGGAGTGAAAAAATTAAAAAGTCCAGAAACTTACCTGAGATTTAGTAAAAGCTACAATTCCCAAAAAAAGAACCAAAAATACAATGAAGGATTTCATCTTTCTAGTGAAGTTATTGAAAATTGTTTGTTAAAATTTGCTTTAAAAATTTCAGTTTTTATATTGAAAATTTTGAATTATTCTCAATGTTTAACTGACAATGATAAATTACTTCTAATAACTTGTCAAAACTAAAGAGGGAAAAAATACATTGGTACCACAAAGATAAAATAAATTCAATTCTACCATAATAATGTAACCTTCGATGACAAGTACATACTGAAATAAATAGCTTTTGTTATCGTTAACATTACAGAAAGTACAATTCTAAGAAAGTACAGTTTGGACCCTTTTTATCGCTTTAATACAAATAGATTTGCACAGATTCATTACGTATAATGTAACCACCGTATGTTACTAAGGGTTTTATAAGAATTTCAATTGTTACCCAGTGTGAGGTAAGCCCTCTTCTCATGATCCGTTAGTGGTGGGTTTGGAGTACCTCGACTTCCGCCTGAAATCGGCTAGTTCTCTAAGTGATATGTTCGGACGTATGAAAGAGGACGTTCGGATGGAACGAGTACTTGATGCATGGATTGGTGAAAGTCGGCGTAGAGGACGATGATGAATCGATGGGCCTGACCAACTGGCGAATGTGTGTAAGAAGCAGAGGCATCTGGACGGATGTGTTAAAGCAGACCCGAAATCCAATAAAGGAGTTGTTAACGTCCAATAAATAAGAAAATCCTTTGAAATTGGTTATGATTTACAAGTAAACTTTTGAAAATATGTAAGTACTTTTTATTTCTCTTCTAAAAAAATAAAACTGTAGTGACGTCCGTTTACATTTAAGGTGACGATCAGCAATGAGTATTCAAAAAGATGAGTAGATTCGAATCATACTCATAATTTCTGATACTTATACGCATTCATACATATTTTAATATCATGGAACCTCTACTCATATTCAAAGTTTGAAGTACTCATCGTACTCACACTAACGAAACGTATGATGTTGTTGACTTCGACTCTCCTTTACTCAACATTTACAAGAATCACAAAATAAGTATGATTCGTCTACGAGCACTACAATACTCACTAGAAGGTTGTGTTTGCTTAACTTGTTGTCTTTGTCTTTTTCTTTTTTTGTAAATGCAACAACAACTAAGACAGTAAATTTTGATGAATGATGCTAATCACTCGAATCATTTATGAGTATTATAAGTATTTTTCTAAAGTTATATGAATCTGAATGAGTAGGCATATGAAACAAACATATTTCGAATGGTATGAGTTTGATGTCAACAATGTATTCATACTCATTGCAATCTGTACTTATAAATCAACGTTGTAGTGAATACGAATGAATCAGAGTAGTTGAATTTTAATACTGTTGACTCACTCATACTCAGAATTTCATGAGTACTTATGAGTACCGAAAAAACCATTCATTGCTGATCTCTGATACATATGTACCTAAAATATATAATTTCTTAGATATTGTACACTTGCACTTTTCGATGAAGTCTTTAGGAGTCCAATCTTCTTGACCCGCTTGGAATCAATTTAGAGACAAAAGCATGGAGTCGCAAGTCTATTTTCAAAATTCTTACACGTTCTGCGGATGCGCAATATATGCAATAAAATAAAATAAATTCGGGTATATTATTGTTGAGAAGTTAGAAATGCAAAAAAAGGGTAACTTTAAAAAGAGGTCCGAAAAGGTGGCAGAGGCGCTAAAAAAGTTTAAAATTGGCACTTCAGAGTCAGAACGGCAGCACTGACCGTAGTGGTTACATAATGGTATGGGGGTGTTTAGCAAATAAGTAATGAATGAGATAGTACATCTTAAGAGCTATCACCGAAAGTATTAGGAAATTGAGCAATTGGGGACGATTACATACTTTTATAAGAGAATGACACAAATTATGCTACACAAATTCAGGGATTTACTTACTTACTTAATTGGTCATTACAATCCTTTAGGCATATCATATCATATCACTTATGTTGTGTGTTCACGGGCGAAAAATTACCATACTTTCCGATAGCTAGGCGGCCATCAAAGCATTGGATTCTAGTGTAATAAACTCCAAGACGGTGTACGACTGTCGCAGATGTCTCAATGAGATGGCGAACTGATATGATGTCTGTATCACATGGCAACTGCAGAGAGGATGATTTGGCCAGAAGGGGCACGACCATCGAACTCTCTGATGAATTCTCTACATTGGAGGTCCCTTTGGATACCTGCAGGCTTATAATTGACAATGCAATCGTGGACCTTGTCAACAGTAGGTGGGCAGCTTCGGATAAGGGCAGAACGGTGCAAAAAATCTAGCCAAGGCTGGCGGCTCTGCTTAAACTCCAAAGAAGCAGGCTCAGCGCTGTTATCGGGGTTATTACGGGGCATTGTATTATAGGAACGCATGCGAGGCGTATTGGTCTTGGACCAATGATTTCTGAGGAAGAGGATGAAACTATTTTCGTATTTCTTTTTGTTCGAGATGTCTGAGCCAGTGGTTAAAGTACGGCCTCACGTCTAATACGTCAACACACTACCTACTAGGGATGCCAAACGAGATTGATTTTTAAAAATCCCGGGATTCGGGATTTTGAAATCCCGATCCCGAAATCCCGGAATTTTTCGGGACAATTCGGGATCGATTTCTCTTAATAAAAAAAAGCTAAAAACAATTGTAGTCGCCGTGGTCTAGTAGGTAGTGTGTTGGCTTATTAGACGAAAAGCCAGGGTTCGAGCCCCAGGCCAGACAACGAAATAAAATACAAAAAGTATTTCTTCGGCGACTGCCTCTCAGCAGATTTCAGGCAAAAATTCTGAGAGTACATAAAATTGCCATGAAAAGTTTCTCAAAAATCTGTCGTTCGGAGTCGACTTTAAACTGTAGGTACCATGTATAAAATTAACACACACAACATAAGTGGTGTGAGAAACTAGGTCGTAATCCTGACTGAAGGGTTGTAATGACCAATTATGTATGTATGTAAAAACAATTGTTTTATTAAAATTTCATTAATTTTTGATCTTTATCACAATATACATGTTATAAAATAGAAAAACACAACCAAAAATTAACAAAAATAAAAATAATTCACCTGTGTCTCCATACATACTTATGCATATGTATAAACACATTAGTGAAGAAACAAATACCTACCATTTTAAGAACATTATTTAGTGTCCAAAATATATATGTATATTAATTATATTCATTGTTTTAAGTAATTTTTTAAAAAGATCAAAGACGCTAATATTTCATCGAAGAGCCTTAATTTTGATGCAAACGAAAACATCCTTTCGCTGAAAAACATTTTTTTTTTTGCAATTTACACTTGTGGGCAAAATGGTTTCAAGATAGCTAAATGCAGGATAAACTCTTCACCTTATTTTAATTTTAATTTTAACATTTTAATTCGTGTGCTTTTAAAATGTTTAAATTGTGGATCAAAAAGTTGAATTTACTTGAATTTGAAAAGGGTCTAGTTGGAAATATCAATGCAGAATTACTCATAATGTGAGATTTATTCGTACATTTCTGAACGTTAAACAACCAAACACAGTTTAACTGCTTGGTTCTTATCACTTATAAATACAGTCAGCGCTATAACACAATTTAAAAGCATGCTAACCATTTAATTTTTTTAACTGCGACCAATACGTCGTAAATAACACGCTATACCTGCAGTCCATTATGCTGGAACACCGGAAAGTAAGTTACAAAAGAAAGAAGAGTGGGACTACTGTGCGACAAATTGGAGTGGATTTTTTATTTCTTTTAATTTGCAGATTTAAATAACTGTAACAAACCATTTTGGTGGTCTGGCTGGGAATCGAACCTACAATCCCGACACTTGTAGGTAATATAAAATTAATATTGAGCGAATTCATATTATTTTCACCAATATCATGTAAGAAAATCAGTCATCTATAAACTGGATATTCTTCATATTCTAGCAAGTGCGTATACAATTTAAGCTCACTGTAAAGCCATTCAAAAGCTCTATTTTTAGCTACAACAAAACAAAACAATATAAATCTGCATGTGTATGACTCGAAATAGCGTCATTAAATGAATCAGTATCAGAAACAAATTCGTGTGACAATCATCGCTTCCATTCCTCGGCAAATCAGCAAAAAATAAAATAAAAAAAGAACAACAAATAAAATGAATTTAAATTTAAAATTTTATTACATTTTCTTCTTATTAATGAATTTATTTTTAAACATTGCCTGCACAAATGTTCCGATTTTCAATCAAGCCAATACACGGGTGGGTTTTGATTTCGGATTTCGATTGAATAAGAAAATCGTATTAAAATTAAAAAAAAAATGGTTTAAATTTCGTTACAGATTGATAACGTGAAACGTAAAGAACGTGCTGCTGATTTTGATACGATTCTTAAGCCGAACGATCATCACAAGAGTAGTGAACGCGAGAAAATAGAGTTTCCCGTATGGGACGATGCCAAGGGAGAATATGTAGAGCAGCAAATGGATTCTGAATGAAACTAAGAAGAAAAAAATATACTTCAGTATTTAGTAGATAAATAATCAAATCAGTATGAAAACTAAAGTTAAGTTAATAAAATTGTTTTTATGCGTTTAAATTTAAAGGAATTCTATATGATTTCGAAATTATAATTTTATAAACATGGAAATTTAAGGGATTATCATAGAAGTGTCTGTATCAAACAGCGATTTGTTGTTATTAATATTTATTTACCATGTATGTGAGTCATTTCTTTTATATAATTTCAATAAACTTCTTCTTCAAGCATGAATTTTATATGTAGTTTTGTATTATTATCCAATAGAGATTTTTCTTTTTCTTCTATAGTACTGTCTTAAAGATAAAATATTTTCAATTTTTTTTCCATCTCACCTATAACGCTATGTGACAAAATAAAAAAAAATGAAATACACCCAGCTCTAATGACATAGTGTAAGTTGTGGATTTTGTTCAGTAGAAGTCAAAAATATTTTTTTTTATATATTTGAAAAAAAAACTATTTTTTTGGACTTTACGCACAAATTTATTGATTACACAAACATTCCTGAACACATGTAAAAATTTAAACCTTATTAGAAAGGAGAGAAATGGGACTTTAAAACGATATGCAAATATACATATGTATATATTATTTGACTTAATATGCTATGAGGTTTGATGAGGTAAACTTAACAATTGCGAATTTTTTTCAAGTTTGTCCGTTCATAGTAGCAAAGTTTAATTAAAAAATATGAAATAAGTGATGATATTCTAAAAGAGCATTATCTTGTGAAAAGATTCACACTTCGTTTGATCAAAGCGGATAATAAATTACCGTAGTTATTATTTAAAGAGTCTAACAGTCGAGTTATATTTTTCATATACGAGTATATTTTTTCAAACGAAATTTTAGTTCAAAATTTTCAAAAGTTTTGATAAATCTTGATTGTTTATCGGAAAATATGATAATTTCACGTTTGAGCGACCACCAGAAGTTGGCCAATGTTTGCGCAAAGAGAAATAATAATTTTTGCAAAAAACATAAATATTAGCAGACTTCTGGCAGTCGTGCAAACGTTGAATTGACGCATTTTGCGATGAACAAAAATTTGTGAACTAAAAGTTCATTTGATGAGATGACATATATAAAAAATATAAAACGACTGTTATACTATTTAAATAATAACTGTTGTACTACTCCTTAAGAATAACTAAACTTGAAAAATTAAGAGAAAAAAATCATATTTTCAAAGTTTACTCGATCAAAACTCATAACATGTCAGTTTGAACCATTGGTTTATTTATACCGATTTATATGCTCATCTATCCCCTTTTCAAAAAGCTTTGGATTTTGAAAATAGTTTAAAAAATATTTGGAAAATCAATAATCATGTGTGAAAAGATTATAAATAAAAGAAGTTTGGAGGGTTCGAGAAATATAAAAAAAATATTTTTTAGTTCTACTCAACAAAACTCACAACGTACATTATGTCATTAGATGGGTGTAATTTGACTGTCGCACCGTTGTATTTGCATCCTTTACAACTTTTGAGACTTGAAAAGTTACATACGAACATACTTAAGTATGTGATTTGAGCAGCCTTATGTTAAAAAGTGTTGTTTCTGTCTCCTATGATTTATTCTTGTTTCTTATTTTCCCGCAGGATCGGTTTAAATTTTTTACCATCACATACATACATACATAATTGGTCATTACAACCGTTCAGTCAGGATTACGACCTAGCTTCTTACACCACTTATGTTGTGTGTGTTAATTTTATACATGAGTGGTGGGACCTACAGTCTAAAGTCGACTCCGAACGACAGATTTTTTGACAAACTTTTTCATGGCAATTTTATTTACTCTCAGAGTTTTTGCCAGTAATCTGCTGAGAGGAAGACGCCGAAAAACAACTTTTTGTATTTTATTTTGATGTCTGGCCTGGGGCTCGAAACCTGGCTTTACGTCTAATAAGCCAACACACTACCTACTAGACCACGGCGACTTCAATTTTTACCATCGGTTATTTCAAATCTGGCAATACTTATTCTATTCTGTCACAAACTTCAGTATATTATGTCCACTGAACGTATTGGGGCTCAGAAAAACGTGGTCGTACTGAAGCCAATGCACCCATTACGAGTGGCTGTTTGGTACGGCATGTGGAGCCGAGGTATCGTTGGAACATATTTCATTTAAAATAATGACACGCTACCATTACGATCATTGAGAACAACTATCGCACCATGATAACCGATTTCTCCCCCTCTTCATGGTATTGATGTGAACGATGTTTGGTTTCAACAGGATGGTGCAACTTGCCACCCATCTCATGCTACAATCTATTTATGGCGTCAAAAGTTTGATGGCCGTGATGTCAATTGGCCGCCAAGAAGCTGGGATTTGACACCTTTGGACTATTTTCTTTGGGGCGCCGTGAAAGAAATGTGTTATGCCGACAAGTCAAAGACAATTGAGCATTTGAAAGCCTTTGTCGACATACGACCCCATACACTCGAAAAAGTGCACGATCGAATGAGGTACTTTGAGGCCAGCCGCGGCAGCCATACGAATTAATATTCCATTTCTATCCGGAACTAATGTACTTCCCAATTTTTTTTATTGCATTTTTAAATTTAAACTGTAAAACCCCCCACTCTAATAGGTCCCAGGAGAATAAGATTTGGTGTTTGTAACGCTGGCTGATGATATCATTCTTTTTGAAGGTAATTGGATTCCTCTTATGTATTCTGCTGCTTCTATCCCATGATCAGTTCCTGACCCACATGTATACCACAAAACATTCCTTCTTTTAACATGGTAGATTGAAGATTACTCCATTAATTTTTGTCATAAAGTGGCCTAAATCCAGCCCAGATATCTTGAACATAAAGAAATATGAAAAAAAATATTTCTTAGGTGACTTCCTCTTTTCCTCTTTCTGACAAAAAACTCTAAAATAAATAAAAATTGCCATGAAAATTTTCTCAAAAATATGTCTGCCGTAGTCGACTTTAAACTGTTGGTTTCGCCATTCGTGGTTAAAAATAAAACACTGAACATGGGTGGTGTGAGAAACTTTGTCGTAATTCTGACTGAAGAGTTGTAATTATCAATTAAAAAAAAGTGTCATTGCAAAGCATTTCCCAAATTGTAGAGTCTATTGATTCTGTACAGAGGGACAGTTAAAGAGGAAGCTGTCCTCCAATCGATTTCTTAGGTACCGAAATCATCTAATGAATTTCATGTTAGACTTGTAGGACAGGTTCGCATTGTCCATGTGCTAGCTTCTGTATCTTGTCCAACTTCAGTTGACCTGTTTTCAGATTTATTCTGCTCATATAATTGCGCGTATATCACTATTAGTTTGATCATCATGATGTGTCTCCAGTGCATAATTTTCCAAATTGCATCTCCAGGATTAACCTGCGAGCCTTCTGCATACCATTGCGGTCTATCTGGACTTTCATGAGATGCTCTCTATGTAAGCCCTCCATGTCAATTTACTAACTTCAGTAGTATTTCTAGATATTTAAAAATGGAGATCAAATTACGCAGCTTAACATCAATGAATTAACTTTCATACTATGACTAGCCATCTTAAACCAATTAAAGAGTGTGCTAACCAAATATTTTTCGACATAATTTAGATTTACACGGAATTAGAAATGATCACCTTAACAATGTACGAGTTGTTCGGTCCTGCAAATAGTGCTAACTTCTCAAAACGACTTCTTACACCTAAAAGTAGCTAAAAGCCAATTTATTATTGTCACATACATACATATGTATATGAAACCATAATTTTTAATATTATACCAAGTATAAGCATTCGTGTTTAAACAAAACGATTTGATATGACTTTGACAGTCTTGACAGTTCTAACGAATAAAATTCACTTCCTTTTTTAATTTCAAAGAAATTAATTTCAAACTCTAATTAAAATACATATAATGGCAACAGATATTTACATGATTATCTGCCTTCCTTTGTACTTGAATAATATACATATTTAATTTTTTCCCTTAAATTAGTTGTTTAACTACCTCGGATTTATATGTATAATTTAATAAAAATAAAATAATTCCATCAGCATTTAATCATGGTTGATAATAATCTTTAGTTTCTTAGCATTGTAGTCTCATCATCTCATACGCCCAAAAAATTTTATAATTTTTTATATTCTTATTTTTTTTTTAAATTTATTTAACAATTATTTAACAAAGCATACATCAAAAAATTCTAATCAGGAATTTAGCAATAAATTATATTCAATCAGAGGCGTATCTTAGAATTTTTTTGTTTTGTCTGCAGAAGACAAACTCCAAAATGTTTGATGTATTTTTTTTAAATTTATAACTTTCGCAGAAATCGCATTATACGGGTTGTTGTAGATTAGATACCAGATGTCAGATGACTTCTGACAGAATCCAGAGGCCCCATATTGATCTGTTCTGTCGGCAAGGCTATATGTACCTTAATATTATTAATTATCATCTTTTTTCACTTCTAATCGTATCTACTCTTTATTATTGATATTTGGAGATCTGAATTATAACCTCATACAGATCCTGTTCGGTTACGGCTTTACGATAACAAATAGTTCGAAATGTCCAAACTGCCTGGTCGAACTCGAAACAGCGGAACATATGTATGTCGAGTGCGACAGATATATATAGAGTGACAATCTGTAACGAACATAACTTTCTGAGGATAGTGCTCCAGCTGTAACACGTAATCGGTCGCTCTCAGAGAATTTCACCTTCGCATATCGAGGTGATTTATGTGGGACGGAAGTCCCACTCAAATTGCGTTCAGCTGCTTTACGCCACGTTAAGAAAAGAAATAATAATAAAAGCATGAATGACTTACTCTCATCCAACCTACTGTCAATCTTCGAAAAAATATGCGTAAATAGTGTCGATAGTTGAAACGCGAAATATCCAATAAGTGGTAGAATAATATTATGTCATCTGAAAATACGGGTTATGTAGGTATTAGGGAGTAATAAGCTCTTGATGTTCTGAAAATTTAATTCGATGTTCGTCAGAACCGTCATATTTTCTAGGTGTCGAAAGAAGCAGTCAAGTACCTCGGATTCTTAAGACGGTGCAAGAAATATTTCACTTTATCCGGTCTGCTTGCTATTAACAACACATATATCCGACATATAATGGGACTTTCATTCATTTATCTGTGCTTTCAAGACTATTCCGAGACTTCTTGCTTGTATTGTCTGTTCTATAGTTACTATATATGCCACTGTATCTGTTTGTCTAAATATCCATAACCATCATACACTAAGATGGAACGACAGGAATAATCTTAAGCATTCAATGGGACCTGTGTTTAGTTTGGCCCACTTCTGCAAATTAATATTTAATAAATATTTCATTATACAAATGAAAATTAATTAGAAATTTGCTGTCTTTTCATTTAGAATGCGTATCCATATAAGGGCTTAAACACATATACAGTTTCGAACAAAACTAGAGATAGGTATTTGCTAGAACGTATGTAGTTCAATCAAATCTTAAAACTTTGGAGGATTCAAGTTTTTATTAATGATTTGTTACGACTATACGCTATGCATATTAAAATAAAAAGCTATCATTATCTATCGCTATCATATTCAAAGCCAAATTATTCAAAATAATAACAAAATTCACAATTGTCGTTGTGTGATGTAACTAAAGAACATATTCAATCAAATTAATAGAAACTCTAATGCCAATTTTACATTTAAGCAACCACCAAAAGATGGCCAATGTTTGCACAAAAGAGAAATAATAATATTTGCAAAGAACACAAATATTAGCCGACTTCTGGTAGTCGTACCAACGTGAAATTGACACATTTTGCGATATAAAATCAAGATTTGTCGAAATTTTTGAAAATTTTTGAACTGAAAGTTCATTTGATAAAGTGACATACATAAATAAAAAAATAAACACAACTGTTATACTCTTTAAATAATAACTACGGTAATTTTTGTCCAATTTGATCAAACGAAGTGTCAATATCTTCAGAAGATAATGCACTTTCAGAATGTCATCACTTATTTTATATTTTTTAATCAAATTTTGCAATTAAGAATAGCTAAACTTGAAAAAATGATAAAAAAAATCATATTTTCCATTTTACCCGATCAAAACTCTTAACATTTAAGTTTGAACCAAATGTTTATGTATACCATTTTAAAGGGTCATCTGTCCCCTTCTCAAAAAGCTTTGAATTTTGAAAATAGGTTAAAAAATATTTGGGTTATCAATAATTTTTTTGAAGCCGCCGTAGTCTAGTAGGTAGTGTGTTGGCTTATTAGATGTAAAGCTAGGGTTCGAGCCCCAGGCCAGACAAAATACAAAAAGTATTTCTTCGGCGACTTCCTCTCAGCAGATATCTGGCAAAAGCTCTGAGAGTAAAAAAAATTGCCATTAAAAAGTTTCGCAAAAAAATCTGTCGTTCGGAGTCGACTTTAAACTGTATGTCCCACCACGCATGTATAAAATTAACACACACAACATAAGTGGTGTGAGAAACTAGAACGTTGTACAATGGGTCAATTCGACCTCTGGGTACTGTACTTATTTAGTTGACAAGTACACGTTCTCTTACCTAACCTAACCTATCAATAATTTTGTGTGAAAAGATAAAAATACCGTTTTTGTCAAATAAAAATAGTTTGGCGTTTATTTGAGTTCTACTCAACAAAACTCACAACCTACACTATGCCATTAGTATTATGTATTTTGACTGTTATAAGTGTAAGGTTCATGGGTTCGATTCCTATCACAGCCTCTGGTCTGATAGTCTATATTACTCAGCAATTATAATATAATTTGTAATTGTATTCAAATTAATAAATAAACATTTGTTGTGTATACTTTTTTCTTCAAAACTATAGCACATCTGCTTGACGTTGACTCAATCTCTACCTGTTGAAAAAGGTCATCCTTACTCCCAAGAGTCGAGTAATATTTGATGATCTGCAACATTCCCTCGATCAAATCCTGAGATCAGATGCTTGTGCTGGTCACTTCATTACATTGATCTTATTACTCAGAAATCACTCTTTCACACATTTAACTGTATTTTAAAAATTTTAAATATTCATGTATAGAAAAATTATTTCCAGATTCGTATATAAAATAATAAGTAATCGAATTAAATTTTAGCATACGCCACTGTCTCACATATGTATTTACGAATAAAAACACTTTCATTCATTTCGCTTTTAATTCTAGAGAACGTGTGCTTGCTTGTACGTTTATTGTCTCGTCCCATCGTACTTGTGGCATTAATTTATGGTACTCGATTCAGCCATGATACGACTAATTTGCTCTGTTGCTGTTGCTTTTTTTTTTTGTTTTCTATTGTAATGATTCTTTGTTTTTCTCTCCTTTTTGTTTTTTTTTTTTGCTGGCCATTAACGATGATGTTCTTACCAACATCTTACTGGAGATGTTTTATGTTTTGAAACTTTTTTTTGGAATTTTTTTCTTCATTTTTTTCTTTTTTCTTTAACAAGGTCAATCTAATAATTGAGTAATAATTCTTAAATATGTACATACATACATATATTTGTGTTAATATTTTTACTATTTTTTTTTTGTTTTTGTTTGTTTGTTCAATTCCAAAAATAAAGAACAGAATTATTTAGAATTTGGAATGATCATGATTCATGATCATCATATTGTGACGATAATGTTGATTTTATGTTTTCAGTAAAATAACAACAAATCATTCAACAAAAGGGTTACAAAAAAATTTTAAGAATTTAAGGAAGAACTAGAAAAAGAACAAACAAACAAACAAGATATTTTTAAATGCATAAACACGTTGGGAAAAAATAACAGGTACAGTTAGAATAGCTGAATGAAAACTATTTTTATCGATTCATCGTTAATGAACAGGTAAATATGAAACCATACTAGAACTAAGAACGGAGATCTCTTGTCAATTATCTATTATTTCTTATGGAAACCAATGCAAAAATGCCCGCCTTATTTAACCTTATTTCTCTTGAACCGAGAATAGAAAATGCTAAGTGTGTTTTTATTTATGTCAGGTTCTATCTAGCAATTGATGCCTGATGATATCAAATCAAAAAATAACGAAAAGCATCCTGTCTACAATGTAAAATAACTATTACAGCGTAAATTTAACGAAGAACAGAAACATATTGTTAGGTTTTTACCTTTTTAAAAACGTTTAAATACGAGTTCAATAATTGCAAACCAAGTAAAAACAAATATGCGTTTAGTTTTTCTTAAACTCTCTTTATTGTTCACAGTACGTTTGTGCCACTATATACAACTTAACGATACAACAACAATTTGTTTGTACACTATTCTACTTCACACTTCTGTCCGCGTTAACACCAACAACTGTTCGTTAGATCTTCTCTGCTTACAACCTTTTTGCAAGCAATGTCGCTTGTACGTTCCAACCGCAACGCGTCTTCACACAAGGCTGACTGAATTATAACTGACTGCTGCCTGCTTTGTCTTGCCCTTTTATGGTCCGACACAACCAGTCTAACGAACATTCTTGAAGTGGAAGGTTCTCGCTCTCGCCTTCTTGAAAACTCTATTGCTAGTACATTATTGTTTGTGTACCTTGCTTACGTTGTCCAAAAAGTTGTGACAAAAAGGCACATACATGTTGTTGTTGGTACCAGGAGCAACCAGGTTCGTTGTACATATGTGTATGTGTCCAGCTTTAGATCATCAACACGTTCATGGTATTCTTAGTGTTAGTGTGTATTTGTATCGTGTGGCTTTTGTTTATCATTTTTGTTGTTAATATTAGGTCGTTTCGATTTGCGTAACAATATTGTTACGTTTTTACCTTTAAACTCTTTACTGTTCACACTACTTTTGTGCGTCACCGTTTACAACTTGACGAATACAACAATAATTGCTTATTCGCTATTCTTCTTTGCTTACAACGCTTACCACGACTGTTTTCTTCACACGCAACGCGTCTACACACAAGACTGATTGAATTCTTACTGCTCGTTGCCTGCTTTGTCTTGCTTTTTTATATGTCCACGTAATCAGTCTGATGAATATTCTTGAAATCGAATTTTCGGGGTTTAGTATTCTCGAGGATCCTAATGCGACTTCATTGTTGTTTGTGTATTTTGTTCACATTGTTACATTCTCGCTTACTTCACTATCCCCTTTTCTTTCATACTGATATTGTTGGTTTACTTGTAACAAGTTCGTTGCATTTGTTTGTGTAGCTTTTGCTCATTTTAATGTTAAACGATATTACACCATTTCCATTTTCGTAACAATATAAACGATAAGGGTACGTTCTCCACTAAGGCTTGTGAATGATGATCACCATGGCACTAAAAATTTCAATAAACCGAAAAGCGACCCATATCAGAATAAATACAGCACTATAACTACGTTAATGGTCCAGAAGGCTGGAACAACTCATTAATTATATCCAGTAATATAAAAAAATAATTGTCCGCATTTTTAAATATTTCGCATTATTGTGTAAAATCCCAACAAACCTACAGTCTGGTGTCATATATTGATGCTGTGGGTTAAAATATCAGTGCCCACAAACGAGTGGGTAATAGAAGATTCTGGTTACAATTTTAGTCGCCTTAAAACTACAATGTTTAATTGGTGTACACAATGAAAAGCACCAGTTCTTGCATCTCACAACATAAAATCAGACTTAAGGAATGTACAAAACGGAATCTGGAGTATCGAAACACGACAAGATGGTTGGAAGATTTTGTGCTGCACCAAAGCCAAACCATTGATACCAAACGAGGATCTTAAAAATTGGATATATTTATGCCTACTTTATGAAACTGCCTACAGTAGAAACGATTCTGGGAAAGGTAATAAATTTATTGATTCCACAAAAAATGTTTTACCCTCAAATTTAGACAATGATGCAACTGATCTGCTACTTGTAGTTGCCAAGATTTGATTTCCGAGGGATTCACAATTATCAACTCAATAAAAAGAAAATTTCTGGAATATGCTTCTTCTCCTTTTTATCGGCGATACTTAAGCATTCGGTAGAGTTTGGCATGGAGGCCTGATATTTATTGATACTGACAATACTTGATAGGAACAAACTGAAACACATCGAAATATAGGTACTGAGACTTATTTTACATCAAAAATTCGATCATGCGTAAGTAGCTCATCCACTGAGAGGTTGAGAGTTGTAGTACCTCCTATTCTAACCGAATTCCCTCGCTCGTAGTACCTTGTTTATCATGGCCACATTCAGCTAAAACAAAGAAATTTCGCAACTCTCATCTACACACAAAATTTGAACATACCAAATATAGGACCTTTCAGCAAGAACTTCTGCACTTTGACAGTTGATAACGGCCGCCTTGTTGAAGCTACAACTGTCAAAATATATTGCATTTGTTCAGTCTGTTTTGCAAGACAACAGCAGGACCCCGGAGCAGTTGGCAATTGACTCTGATTTTCATCGAAAACTTATTTTCGGCGATGAGACTTATTTCTGCATCGAGCTGGTATTTTTTGACGTACAATGTATATTACAATGTATATTACATTGTATATCACATTGTATATTACATTGTATTTTCAATATCATAGAGTACAGATCAGTGTTGAAAAATTCAGTACTTTTGTACTTTTTTCAGTACTATTTCATTTCAAAAATACCGCAGTACCCCCTTTCGCTTTCAGTGCTCTTTTATTATTACATACTTTATGTCTTGCGCTTTTCAACTATTAATGCATTAGCAACACGTTCAACGCAATGCTAAAGTAGAATTAGACTTTAGCCCCGGTTAGCCAAACGTCCACAGAACGTACGTTGATTTTTAGAAAACGAAAAGCAATGAAAACGCTTGCCGGATCGTAATGTAATTTCGATAAGCATTTTCAATGCTCTTTAAGCGAACGTATGTTACATTACGTTCCATCGACGTGTTTTAACTGGGCTTTTATGTTTTGTTACGTTCCGAATCAGCTGTTTTTGTCCTGTATGTGTATTAAGTATAAATAAATAGTATCGTAGGTATGTGCTGGCTTACTAGATGTGAGCTTATGATTCGCACACAATGGCAGACATCTCCATCAAAACGAAGTATGAAAAAATAATTCTACGGCGACTTCCTTCTGGCAAAAACTCTGAGAGGAAATAAAATTGCCACGATAAAGTTTCTAAAAAATCTGTCGTTCAAAGTCGACTTTGAACAGTAGTTCCCGCCACTCATGTATAAAATTAACACACACAACATGAGTGGTGTGAGAAGCTAGGCGGTAATCCTGACTGAAGGGTTATAATGAGCAATTATGTATGTATGTACATATGTATCTTTCACAAAAGTACTATTTGATGCAAAAAAGTACTTTTTCAGTTATAATTCAGTACCATATCAAAATTTCAGTTTTGCAACACTGGTACAGATGGTCATTTGAGACAATCTCATAAGTTTTGTAAAATTTGCAAACGTAAATAGTACCTTACATAATCGGCAAAATGTATTGTTAAGAGTTACTATTATGTTTACGATTTTGTGTCTTCATTACTTGGGCTTGAGTAAATGAAGTGAAACTATTATCATGAAACATAGTGTAACTTCAAATAGGTACGTGTACAGATTATTCTGTTTGGTTTATAAACGTAATTAATTATTAATTGTGCAATCTCATCCTGTTTTTTTATTTTGTTTTGCTTTTTAATTTGTTGCTGAATAATTCTTCAGAGTTTACTTCACCATAGGTGATCGTTTATAACAAAAAATCGTTTTGATCTGAAGCTTTAATAATACCTATCAACGCAAAATGAATTTAAGCGTCAAATTATGTATTTTGCAGATAAATTATCTCATTGGGAATCAAACTTATACGATTCGATGGAATCGGTTGATCATTCTAGTCATAAAAACATGTGCTCTGATAAGGTCATAGGTTAAAATCCAGAAAAACCTACAAGTATTCTATTAAAATAGAACTTTGGTGAAACAAATATTGTGAAATATGGTAAATAAGGGCAAATAATTCATAAACTATAATTACAAATTATTGTAAACCTGAGTAAAATATATACAAAGACCTGGTACACAAATATGACAGATTATCTGCTCAAAAGATATAAATTTCACAAAGATGAGTTAGGCTTAGGAGACATCAGCAAATGAACACATGAGATCAGCAAAAAATTATTGATGGATATGAACTGTAAACTGCAAGTTGCCGTGGTCTAGTAGGTGGTGTGTTGGCTTATTAGACGTGAGAGAACGATTCATACCCCAGGTCCGACATCAAAACGAAATATGAAGAAATATTTCTTCGGCAACTTCCTCTCAGCAGATTTCTGGCAAAAACTCTGAGAGTAAATAAAATTGCCATGAAAAGTTTATAAAAAAAATTGTCTATCGGAGTCGACTTTAAACAATAGGTCCCACCACTCATGTATAAAATTAACACACACAACATAAGTGGTGTGATAAACTAGGTTGTAATCCTGACTAAAGGATTGTAATGACCAATTATGTATGTATGAACTGTAAAGCGCCAACTAAACGACTTCTATCGACTACACACTCCTTGTTTTTATTTTCTATCAAATTAATATGACAAAAGAAAATAACATCGAGAATAAAAATAAATACTTTAATTAAAAATTATGAAGAAGATGAAAAGAAAAAACACCAATTATCTTCCGGGTAGACATTACGTAATGTAAAGTCGAAACAAATTCATTATTTTTGACCGAAAGAATTTATTCTACAATATTTAGTTAGAATGAACAGGTAAAATGATAATACGGGTAAAATTTACTACCTTTTGTTGATCGGACTCAACAGTTGTAATTAGGTTAGGTTAGGTTGGAGTGGTAGCTTTCATACCAAAGCTCACATTTTGGATAGTTAGCCCACCAGAGCGGTGTGGAATCAAAGGAACTAAATTTTCCATTCATTGGCGGTTACAGTATCAGTACCACCAACTGGTTTGTGTTCACTTCTATAGAAAAAAAAAACTGTAAAATAAATGATACAAAAAGTTCTTTAGTTTTTAGTGGACGATACCACAAAGCGAGGAACAGAAATCGAAAGACTTTTATGAGAAAAAAATGTATTTCTTTATTTTTATTTACGTAACTTATTTCTATTTCTATTAATTATTTGCAATTAATCATTTCCAGACATAAACATAAATGTCATAAAATTTTAATTAAAAACTTTTTAATTACACGTTCATATATTTATGGTACAAACAGGAAGAAATTCTATTTACCATACCCCACCCACTTAAATAAAGATTTTTTTCTAATTATTGTAAAGAAAAAATTGTACATTTTTATTTAAGGTATCAATTAATAAATTTATTTATAAAACAAAAAATTATCGCAATAGACACCCAACAGCAAAAAGAACAAAAACTTTGAAGATTCATAAGAGAAAAGTGAACATACAGTCACAGCAAATAAAAAGAAGTTTTCAGTTTTTTTTTTTTTGGTAAAACCAGCACTCAGGGGATGGCCCCTATTCATGCAGTGCATTGTGCAAGTTTAGGAAAATAAGTTATAGGAAGGTCGAAAGACATACCAATTAAAAAATCTAAAAAAATATAAATATAAAAATAAATTGTTGTTGGCACTACCTTACATATTAATTAGAGCCTGTACGACGTCGACAATCTTTTTCTTGGTGTATATGGAAAATCCATATACATACTTACATACATACATAATTGGTCATTGCAACCCTTCACTCATGTTGTGTGTGTTAATTTTATACCTGAGTGGCGGGACATACAGTTTAATGTCGACTCCGAACGACAGATTTTCATGGCAATTTTATTTACTCTCAGAGTTCTTGCCAGAAATCTGCTGAGAGGAAGTCGCCGAAGAAATAATTTTTCATATTTCGTTTTGATGTCTGACCTGAGGTTTGAACCGTGGTCTTACGTCTAATAAGCCGACACACTACCTACTAATTATCACAGTACTACACATATATACATATGTGAGACTGTAAATTAATAAATTGTATATTTATGTTTACTAAATTAGGCTAATATTTGTTGCAATACCTTTTAAGTAAAAACTCAAAACTTGTATATAGTATATATTTTATGATATATTTTAATTGTAAAGATGACAGTAAAATAAAAATAAAAAAACATATGTGAGACCCTATCGTTTTTAAAATAACAACTTCAAATCGTCCGTGTTTTCTTTGTGAATTTGACCACATCGCAATCACATCAAGTTTTTCTTGAAGAAAATAACGACACATTCCCTCCTCTCTCCATCTTCTATCAATTCTCCACAATATTTTCTGGCATTAGATATCTATTTCTTAATTCCATGACTTTTCGCGCATTTCATCATCGATTGTACCGAAAGCAGATATGTTCGGTGTCAACAGAACATTTAGATGACAAATGTTCATCCTCAGAGTAGCTACGATATGTACAAGTTAATGTCGCCATGTTCCCTTTTTATCCACATTTCTATATCGGAGATTACTTCAGCCATGCATCTTTCATTTCTTTCTTATTGCTTTATAAATATCATATTCTTCCACCTGAAGATCTTTCGGAAGCATTTCTGATGTGTTTTGTACAGCATGCCTTGATAATGTATGGTATGCCAATGTAACTTTCTCTGTGTCCTCTAGTATCGTCCTTTTTGCGATAGTTTTACCTTCGTTCGCATTTGGTCGATCTATTTCAAACATTTCCTTCATCTCATACTACTTAAAGTATTTATAAAATTATTTACCGACAGTATAATTGTGGTCTTAAGACGATTCCATTCGATTGGGAATCTGGTTAAGTAATGGATGTACCATAAATTTTGTTCTGGATTAGAATGTTTTAAGTGCTCACATGTTTGATTAGTGCTCAAATTGGCCAATTAGTGGAACATAATTAGTAGAACATTATGTGACTGCTTGGAGGAAATGAAAGACTTCTAAACCATTTAATGCTTGACGATAATTAGCAGTATAATTGTCATCACTGTTTCATTGAGTCGAATAAAGTAACTCTCTCCAATCATAGCATATAGACGACAACATCAGAGCGTTCGTGTGTTACTATATTCCTTGATATGTACCATAATGGGTATTTCACGATATGATATCATTGGATTTTAGTTCCTTTTGGAATAATAGTTGAGGAACTCTCCCACGGTTTTTCTTATTTGCAATTGTTTTAACTTTAAATGCGATGTTTTGTAAACAATATTTCATTTCTGCGATTCTATACTTATAGCTATATGATCTTCTAACAGGGACTTACAAACTTTAGCAGTTGTTAACGGCCACTTTGTTGAAGCTACACCTGTCAAATTAGTTGTCATTTATTCAGTCTGTTTTGTCAAATCACCATGAACCGCAATAGGCAACAACGTGTCTTCACCGAATGGATTCTGTATCAGTTGGAATCAATTGGCATCTTTAAGTCGGAAATATCTGCAATACAGGTTGTTGGGGAAAAATGTTAAGCGTGCAAATATCTTCAGGAGATAATTATCTAAGCACTAAATTCTAATCTAATGAACTGTATACCGTCTTTCAACTGTCGCAGATATCTCAATGAGGTCGTGGAATGATATGATGTTCATATCACATACCAAGATACAATAACATTTCAGCTAATTGTAGAGGAGATGAACTGGTGGAGTGTGACATAACCATCGAACTCTCATACAAACTATCAACTTTGGGAATCCGTCTAAAAATCTACAAACTTATAATTAACAAGCAGTCATGGAGTCCGTCACCACAATTTGGACTTAGATACGTGGAGAACGGATAACGGCGCACAAAACCTGGTTAAAACTGGATAGAGGACGTACTATAAGGCCATTCAATCTCAAAAGAAGTATGGGTGTTATGTTACTGCAGGGCATTGAAAATAAATGAAAATATGCTGCGTCTAACCAATTTGTTTTTTTTTTAGTAAATTCATTCGCTGAATTCTAAAAATTGCCGATCATTTGAGCGATTGAATTTTTAACCATTTAAGATTCAAAGCCTAATGTTTAATTTGCCATATTTCAATGGCAACCTTTATTGTCTCCTCTGGATGATTATAGCGATTTTTTTTTTACATTACATTTGTATTCTTCCAGAGTGAATTTGAACTCATTTAAGTAAATTGTATGATTTATACCTGAGGTATGTCAAAAGGAATTAAACTTTACGGCACTGTGTCATCTCCTAATATTCCAAATGTAAATAACATTTTAACAGTATCGCTTCTACAGTTTACTGTATGTAATTAACATTTCTATACATCAGTCATCAATGTTACATGTAAATGTATAGACACGTCTTCCACAATTGATATTAATCGTAGGGTTTTCATAGCATATTTTAAGGCGTAAAATAAAATTGTTTTATACGAATGAATTAAGCCAGACAATAATAGAAACGATTTCTGTACAGCAAAACATTTCTGCAGTGCTAACCACTTGATACCCATTTTCAAGTGGATATTCAGAATAAATTGTGAAATAAATATCTTCCGATCTGACGAGAACATCGGAAGATTTTAATTAAATTGAACTAATATTGTTATCGTATTATGCATTATGTATACAGCAGTGTTGAAAAATTCAGTACTTTTGTACTTCTTTCAGTACTTTTTCATTTCAAAAATACCTTAGACGCTTTCAGTACTTTCTTGTTATTACATATTTAATTTTTTGCGCTTTTCAACTATTAATGCATTGGCAACATGTTAAACGTAATACTATATGTAGAAATAGCCTTTAGCTCCGGTTATCCGAACGTCCACGAAACGTACGTTCGTTTTTAGAATACGAAATGCAATGAGAACGTTGGTCGAACAGTAATGAAATTTCAGCAAGCATTTACATTGCTCTTCATATGATAAAGACGAACGTATGTTATATTACGTTCCATCGATGTTTGATTAAACGGGGCTTTTACATTATTTTACGTTCCGAATCAGCTGTTTTTGTTGTATGTGAGAACACGAATAAGTCGTTATTTTTTCTGTTCCATTCCGTACGTTTATTAAATATAAATAAACTCTGTGAGCAAATAAAATTGCCTTGAAAATTTCTAAAAAATCTGTCGTTCGAAGACGACTTTAACTGTAGGTCCCGCCACTCATGTATAAAATTAACACACACAACATCAGTGGTGTGAGAAGTTAGCTCATAATCCTGATTTAAGGGTTGTAATGACTAATTGTGTATGTATGTATTTTTTTTTTTTACTAAAGTACCATTCGATGTAAAAGATCAGGACCATTTCAAAATTTCAATTTTGCAACATTGGCCACAGTCAATCTGTTATTAAAACAATTATTAGGTTCTTCTTCAAACATATTCGTGTTTAATATAATTCCATGCAAATAATGTTCTTTCTCTTTTGGGTTTTTGTAAGAACATTCCTAAATCGATATACGATTTTATAATCCACCTGTACACAAACTGCAAGATGTGCAAGAAGCAATGGAAGAGCGTATAAAACCACAAATTATTGGTTTTTTTCCTTTTCAAAACTTTACACCTTAATTTTTCTATTAAACAAGCAACAAAAAAAATTATTTTTACTTGTGTCGCCAACACACCTTCGTTTAATTACAGTTTGCCAAGTATTTTTAGGTTCGCTGAAATATTTGAAATGCGCCCTGTGTTTTTTATTGTTTTAAATGTTTCTAAGCGTTCGAGAAGAAAGAAAAAAACGACTTACATTTGTTTTAACAAATTCACTGGATATGTACATCAACATATTCATCATGTGCATGTTGCGCATTAAGTACTTCCGCCCATTTCATGCATAGAGTTCTTAGAAAAAAAAAAAGAAAACAAATGTTCGTGTAAAAACCCCTCAAAATTTCAATTGCTCAAAAACGTAACAAAAAGGAAAACAAGTGTTCTATGGAATCAGTGAATTTGTTGCCTTCTTATCATTCATATTTCCCTCCCATCATTCGCTGTGGTAAATGTTTGTGTATGAGGAACTTCCTGAACAATTCTTACTGCGAACATGACACGCCATTCACCAACAATCGAAATAATTCATGTGCTGTAAAGGTCCTGAATGTTTAGTCTGTTGATTAGAATGAAATATACTATGTTTTTATTGAACTGATTAATGTGTTCTTCATTTTTCTCATTCTAAACGTATTAAAAACATTAATACTTTTATACTAATTATATATGTATGTATATATATGTATGTATATACCTTCTTGTAATTCACCTTCTTCTTGGTCTTATCAAGTCAAGAATCGGGATTGTAAATTCTTTCAGGAAGTCAATAAATATTAGGTACTAAACTACTTCTCAACGTTCGACTCCATTAATATGCAAAGGCTGTTAATATGGTTCACAAATACTTAAGAGGTCGAAAGCCCGATTTTTTTACGAAATAATGTTGGTACTTTTTTTGATGGTACAAGTTATAAACTTATTTATGTTGCATATGTATATAATTGGTCATTACAACCCTTCAGTCAGGATTACGACCTAGCTTCTTACACCACTTATGTCTACAGTCTAAACTTGTGACCGAACGACAGATTTTTGTACAAAATTTTTCATAGCGATTTTTGTTTACTCTCAGAGTTTTTGCCAGAAATCTGCTGAGAGGAAGTTGCCGCAGAAATATTTGTTCATATTTCGTTGAAGATGTCTGACTTAGGATTAGAACCGCGGCCTCACGTCTAAAAAGCCAACACAAGTCAAGTCAAGTTCGTATTGGCATTACGAGTACTGCAGTTACATTGCCCTTCATCGCTTGTAGCTTCGTTATAGAGAAGGTTAGATTTTCATATGTCCTCTTGATTATCTTTTTCGGTTAATAATATGCTTCTTTCAATCTTAAGTTTCTTACAAGCTCAAAAAGTTGATTTCTTATTCTGCGGTTTGTTGTACTTGGCTGTTGTAATTTTGTTGCTGTGTCATCAATACGCTTAGAATTTATATTCGCAGTGGCAACATCATCCCAACTTGTTGATTAATGGGTGTATTAAACTTCCTTGAAGCTTATCGTCTTTCCTTGAGAGTATAAAAGAATAAAATTGCCATGGAAAGTTTCTCAAGAAATCTGTCGTTCGGAGTCGACTTTAAACTGTACGTCCCGCCACTCATGTATAAAATTAACACACACAACATGAGTGGTGTGAGAAGCTAGGCCGTAATCCTGACAGAAGGGTTGTAATGGCCAATTATTTATGTATGTATGTATGCTTACAAATGCATCCTAACATTCCATGTTCCTACTTGTGCTCTTGTTTTCATTCCAAAAGTCATCACCGACCTATTCGTTGCTTCTTACCTCCATGGTGCAACTGTCAACTTCTCGATTGCCGCGAGGTACACAGCACTGTGTACTCCAGATTGACAAGTTCTTACACTACACAACCGTCCTAGTGGACGGTGACTAGAAAGCATGTAAAAAGGCAAAACCATCTCTACACTCTTTAAAGTTCTGCTTTGGAAAGTAAGTGCTCGTAACCACTAACATCTGTTGTTGTCGGTGCAACTCAAACCATAATACACTCGCACACCAACGTTTTCGTCTTTCTTAATTGTACCAGTATGCAGTTGGGGAATGAATATTCAGAACAAATCGTTTGAAAAGTTTAAATTAGTTTTTCAAAAATGTGTTGATAGTCTTGTACTACTTTTTCCAACTTTTTCGTTTCACTAGGAGTTGTATACGAGAAGTTTTTATTCATTTTTCTATCACACAATAACAAAAAGGGTGTTGCAATTGGACTTTTTTGTTTTAATTTTTCAAAGTCTAACCACTTGATAATTATGTTAATGGATACAAAGTTCTTTTACCGTTTGATCAAGGAACAAAATTATGTTTGGGGAATTCGTAGGTAGGAATAGTCACAGTTAGCAAATGCAGTTGGTAGTTATGAATGAATGCATGAATCAAAGCTACGAAATATGCTTTTGTTTTTCAATATATTTTTAATTATTTTATTTTATTTATTTATCAGTTTTTTTTAATTACAGATAATGATTTGATTTGCTTTGAAACTTTTTATTGTGAGTTTTTTCAAATTTTAGAACTCATTTCGTCGATGTTATTAAGTTTTATGAAGATATTGTTTTAGCCGTTGTTTTAAATTTTTGTAATCGACATTCAAAATAAATTCTCCAAGCATACTTGATTACGAAACGATTATCCTCAAGAACAATAATTATTGTAATTATAATTAATATTGGGTTATCCATATAGTGATTTAAAATCCCACAGTTGGCAAGGCAGCCAGTTGTTCATGTGAAGTGTAATTTGTTTTGTGACTCCAAGCGTTACAGGTGTTGTCGACCCTGTGGATTGTCCCAATGTAAGCACTACCGAAAATATAATTTTGATTAGTGAAAGAGTGGTGGATAATCAATTTCGCGGCATTCTCAACAATTGAGTCTATCTTTCGGCTCTTTGTGGCGCTTTACTCACTTGATACAGTGAAATATTGTGGCTCGAAAAAATGTGATTGTGTGCGAAGATTATAAATCTAGACAACATGAAATTTCACAAGACTATTCCGCAATCCATACAACATGACCGCCTTCGGCTTTATTGTACTAGAAGTTGCCAGAAAGAGTAACTTCATGTCTTGGAAACTTTATGCGATTTGACACCATTACGCTACCATTACATTACTACGTCAAACAACACGTCTAATCGGATAATCCACTAACATTTAAACAATTAAAAACAAACTTTCTTCATGTTACCACCAATATACTACCTGAAATATGGGGAAAATTAATCGAAAGCTGTCTCAAAGAGAGCGACTGCCGCAACCAATATAAATATTTAAATTATATTGTATTTCATACATAATGACAACGTCCATGCGACAACGTCCATAATGACAACGTCATGCGTGTTTAATTTAACTTTAGTGTTGAAATCGTAAACTGAACAACGATGTGTAGTATACTGGTTAGTAATAAAAGGGCGCAACACGCCTGAGGTTACTCAATTTAGCTAGCATTCACAATTACGTATCCGATCTTTCGCTTTTATTTTGATTTTTCAAACGGATTCTGGGAAAAAAGCTCTGTGACGTTCGCTATTTCATGTGTCGCATACCCCATAAATCAATTGAGAGGCGAGTTCTGTGAGTAATTAATTCCCTGTTTTAGAACAATCCATTGATCGCCAAGATCCTGTGATTTCATCCCAATAGACTATTTTTTGTGAAGATACCATTGGTGAAAAATGCTAGAAAAACTATGCCATAATTGCAGCTCATGCTTGCGTTATCTTCAGCCTATGATCTTGCAACATTTATTTAAAATCGTCTTTACAAACTAAATGACAAGTATTAATTTATCGCTTCAGACAAATAGTTCGATAACATTTTCAAATTTGAAGTGTTTGCTAAACTCTGGCCTGTTAAATAAATTTATAGAAAGGCAGCCATGGTAAGCTAATGGGTAGTGTACTAGACCATTAGCATGAGGATCGCGGATCAGATTCCTAACAGAGACTCTGGTCTATTACACTTACCGAGTATTAGGTCTAAGTTACACAGATCGTGATAATTATAAGATAATTTATAATTGCACGAAGTCGCCGTAGTCTAGTAGGTAGTGTGTTGGCTTATTAGACATAAAGCCAGATCTCGAGCCCCAGGCCAGACATCAAAACGAAAATGAAAAAATGAAATGACTTCCTCTCTGTAGATTTCTGGCAAAAACTCTGAGAGTATATAAAATTGCCATGAAAAAGTTTCTCAAAAAATCTGTCGTTCGGAGTCGACTTTAAACTGTAGGTCCCACCACTCATGTATAAAATTAACACACACAACATAAGTGGTGTGAGAAACCAGGACGTTGTACAATGGGTCAATTCGACCTAAGGGTACTGTACTTGTCTTTATTGACAAGTACACCTCCTCTAACCTATATTTTATAATTAATAAGTATAAAAATAAATAAATCTGTCGAACCTGATATATTTGATCTGATAATGTACTTTCTCTTAAATTTGTTGTTAAAATTATTTAATTGAATCACGTATAAATAACACATTGTACCATTACGATACTACACCCATTCTAGTTCGTTTATATTTTTTTCTGTTTATATTGACATTTTGCAATTGTTGAAAATCTTTTTTAATGAGTGATTTATAATTACTATCTATAAATAATTGCAATCAGAACCAATTGTAATCTATAAATGTTGTATGCAAAGAAAAGTTCGAAAATTTATAAATAATTCTAACAAACTGACGATGACGTTTTAAGAAATTAGACTATTACAACTAGACTATTAGATTAGATTATTTCAACTTGCCGTTAATTAAAGGGAGGACTTTAACGGACAGATAAATTGTTTTCATTATAAGTGGACAATAAGGTAAAAGTGAGCGTTAAGCTAAAGAGAGGATCATCCTACTCGTAACTTTTAAAGTTAAGTTATCGACATTGACCCGACATTGCCATATTTTTGAAAACGTTAACTTTATTTCATCGTTAGGTTGTAATACCGAAAAGAAGTTAAAGGTGACTTTAAAGTTCACTTTAGCTAAAGACACCTTTAACTAAACCTAACTTTAACGGCAAGTTGTAATAATGGCCTTTTAGCCGAAATTTTCACCAACGATATGTTGAAAGATATACGTGTGAGTTCGAAAAATCCGCCTACTTAATACTCTAATCTACTAACATATTCAAAAATTTTCCGTTCGAACGAAGTGGGAAATGCATTTGAATTATTATCGCAGTTCGACATTGATTTTTATATATGAATACTTGGAGTGTGATGAACTGATCTTAATCAAATTGTATATTAGGTGTATAAAATCCGATTTAAATAAAACATTAAAAAAATTTCGTTCTAATTTGAATATTAAAATAAACATAAAATTATGCGTCAACATTAAAACGGTTTAACCTCCAACTAGTTGAAGAAATTCCTTTAATCAAGTCGATTAGATAAGATTGTTATTATCACACCAACTCTCTTTAAAATCTGGCATGAAAAATAAGAGAATTTTTATCAAGAATATTACGTGTACAAACCTATTGTGGTGTACTCGCAATTGTGTGGAATATAATCGTGCACCCGCAGCATATAAAATACATATAAAATATAGAATCGAAACTAATTAAAATAATTGTTGTATACAAAATATAATAATAAAAACGAATTCATTTGTTTAGTTTACCGGTCATTGTCGTACAGACGAGACGCATAACGCGCACCATAGTGATAGCATTGCAATGAAGTGTTTATTAATTTCTGTTGTATTATTTAGTATACTTATCGGTATCGGTTATCATAAATTCGATGAATTGACACGTCTACTACCGTTGCCGTCATTCAACTCCAATAAATATTGGGGACCTGGCGATGCAGCAAAGTACAAAGAAGATAAAACAATAAAACCATTCCAAATTGATATCGATGCTGAGGTGGGTAAATTCAATTTCTATAAGAAAGATTTTTTAATCAAAAAGACTCCTAAGTAAACCACAAGCAACATATCGTTAGTCTCATTCGCAAATGTGTTAAGACCCTCTTTTCAAATTTTACAGGAGACACAAAAAACATTGCGGCTTCTTCAGTTTTTAAAATTTACAAACTTTTTAAACGCAATTATTTTTACAAAATAGATCTCTTTAAATGACCTAGACCAAAAATTAAGAATAATTAATAATTAATATTCGTGAAGTTAGAACGTGCTTTTAATATTTTTCGTAGTTCTATGGACTTAGCATTCTTGCAAACCACAAAATTACGACAACTTTAAACTAAATACTGACATTTTGTTGTTGTAAAATATGTATTTGGTATAGTTTTATCGTTTTGCATTAAAATCTCAATTTTGGAAAAAAGTGGACTTAGCGTCTTTGCGAATTATACTAACGATATGTACATACATACATACATAATTGGCCATTACAAACCTTCAGTCAGGATTACGGCCTAGCTTCTCACACCACTCATGTGGCGTGTGTTAATTTTACACATGAGTGGCGGGACCTACAGTTTAAAGTCGACTACGAGCGACAGATTTTTGAGAAGCTTTTCATAGCAATTTTATTGACTCCTAGAGTTTTTACCAGAAATCTGCTAAGACGAAGTCGCCGAAGATATTTATTTTTCATATTTCCTTTTGATGTCTGACCTGGGGTATGAACCTTGGCCTTGCATTTAATAAGCCAACACACTACCTACTAGACTACGATGACTCCGCACAAGCAATATAGTTACACAATAATTAATGGTTATGGGAATATTTTGTAAATAACACATGTAGATACATATGTATTATTATTTCTAATGAATAATACAACTACTAACCGACCATTTAATCGATACTAAATAAGAGTTTTTATCGATTGCTTTTTAAGACGTTAGAAACAAATTTTGGTATGAAAATATTTGTGTTCATTTTTCTATTTATGGACTATCTACGTTTAATATAAGCCAACAAGTTTAATCTTTTACCTTTGAATATTAATCGGGCTAAGTGGAAGTATGTTCCGATCATAAACAAATTCGAAAGAGTAACTGATAAAGTACGTATATTGACTTGTTTTTAATGTACTTCAGTGCGTACAACCTAAAGCTATAGCAACATGAAAATAAAAATTTTCCTATGGGATAATGTGGCGGTTTATTCTAAACATCAGCCATCAAGAGCATTTAAATAATTCGGATGTTAATTTTCTTCTACTCCTCCTTAACGTGAAAAACTCAATGGACATAATTTCGATACAACATTTTCAAAACTTTTAAGTTTCGTTTCAAAAAAATCCTATCAAAAAAGCTTGTCGCTTGCTTTTATGGTTCAAAATTATTAAAACACACATACATACATAATTGGTCATTACAACCCTTCAGTCAGGATTACGACCTAGTTTCTCACACCACTGTGTGTTAATTTTATACATGAGTGGCGGACCTTCAGTTTAAAGTCGAATCTGAACGACATATTTTTGAGAAACTTTTCATGGCAATTTTTATTCACTCTCAGAGCTTTTGCCAGAAATCTGCAGAGATGAAGTCGCCGAAGAAATACTTGAAGTCTGGCCTGGGGTTCGAACCATGGCTTTAAGTCTAATAAGCCAACATACTACCTACTAAACTACGGCGACTTCATTATTGAAACAAAAACATTATCTTAATCGTCCAAAAGGAGTTTTTCATAGTTCCATAACGATTCAATAGAAAGCTATTGATCTGGCCTTGAAACGCCTTAATTGGGATAACAACTTTATGCTTTTTTACGCTGATCGTAAAACTTAACACTCGGAAAATATTTTTGTTGTAGTGCACAATAGTGCCTAGGGACCCTTAACTTAATATTCGATAAAAAAAATTCAAGAAATTAAAAAGGGAACCCTTAATTAGACTAAAAATTATCTGTAGGATACTAATATAACAAAACAACAAAGAAGTTACGGTAACAAAGGATAACAATATTTCGTTCAAACGTGAAATTGGAAAATTTTGCGATAAACAAACAAGATCCATCAAATATTCGGGAAATTTTTGAACTAAAAGTTCATTTGAAAAAATATATATGAACATATATGAAAAATATAACTCGACTGTTAGACTCTTTTTATAATAATTACGGTAATTTTTGCCGATTTGATCAAACGAAGTGTAAATCTCTTCACAGGATGTCATGTTATTGCATATTTTTTAATTAAAGTTTGCCACTATTAACGGACAAACTTGAAAAATAGGAAAAAAAATTCAATTAATATATATATATACATATGTATATATATATATATATGTTTTAAAGGCCCAACCCTCTCATTTCTAATAAGGCTTAAATTTTGGAGATCGGTTCAGAAATGTTTATGTAATCAATAAATTTGTGCATAAAGTCCAAAAAAAAACAATTTTCGTCAAGTAAAACAAGTTTGGTTCAAGAAATATAAAAAAAAAAATATTTTTGACTTCTACTCAACAAAACTCACAACTTACACTAGGTCATTAGCTTGGTGTATCCCATTTTTTTATTTTGTAGCATTGTGTAATTTTTTGATGCATTTTAAAATAGAAATAAATAGGAAAATTATCAGTTATTTGTAAAAAATTTCTGCTTAAAACCTATAAAACTGTTTACATTACTTAGGGTATCTGGACTTATGTTCACACTGTATATCAATCTGGATTTAGCAGAAGCTATAATTTTTGAAAGTTAATTGAGCTTGAATTTATAAAAATTTAACGCAACTACTAAATCGCCGAAGCTTAGTGTGTTGGCTAATTAGATGTGAGGACACGGTCTAAACGCCAGATCTGACAGGAAACAATATTTCTTCCAAAAACTCATATCTTTTTAGTATATAATAGGACTATATTATTACGGCTTAGTCTAATAGGTAATGTGTTGGCTTAATAGACGTAAGGCTACGGTTCAAACTCCAGGTCAGACATCAGAAGGAAAATATAAAAATTTTTTTCGGCGACTTCCTCTCATTCATCTTCAATTGCCATTAAAATGTTCTCAAAAATCTGTCGTTCGAAGTCGACTTTAAAGTTAAGGCCCCGCAGCTCATGTATAAATTTAATACACGCAACATAAGTGGTGTGAGCAGCTATGTCGTAATTCTGACTGAAGGGTAGTATGTATGTATGTAATGCTTCACAAGGACTGATGATTGACACTATTTGTAACTTTCTGAACACTTTCGATTTATGGCATATACCTTCCACATATAATAAAATGGAAGTCTGCGGTTTTAAAGTGTTTCCGGTGGATTATGGAATTATGACACGTGAGAGTGCCGTAGAAATATGAAGAAAATATTATAATTTCAGCTTTTCAATCCATATTAATTACCTTAACTAATCAAAAAGTAATTTCTCTTCTTTTTACAGGTGATTGCTGATTTGCAAAAACAGTTGAATCGCACTCTGAAATTAACAGAACCATTGGAAGGTGTACAATTCGAATATGGCTATAACACGGAAGCCACTGCTCAAGTTGTCGAGTACTGGCGTGAAACTTATTTAGCCAAGTGGTCAGAACGCCAGAAATTCCTCAACAGCCTACCACAATACACTACCGAAATTCAAGGGTATATACATACATATACATATATACTATATATACAATGCCTCACAGCATTTTTCGATCAGCACCTTTTTTAAAGCTCCTGAACTTTTTGTTGTTAATTTTAGAACATGTCCTATAAAATCATAGTAATTTTTTGAATTGCTTGCTTCGTTTCGTAATAACTTAAAAAAAATTTTAAGATGCTGGTTGAAATAATTTGTGAGCCACTGTAATATTCTAAAATAAAATTATTTTTTTTTTTTATTGTTACCTTTCTTCTTTTTTTTAGTCTTCGTATTCATTTTATTCACGCCAAACCTTCAGCCGATGCATTGAAGACGAAAAAAGTTCTACCGGTACTCCTCTTGCATGGATGGCCAGGATCAGTACGTGAATTTTACGATTTCATACCAGTTCTCACAGAAGCGTCTGATGTGAGTGAATATGTATTCGAAGTTATAGCACCATCATTAGTGGGTTATGGTTGGTCTCAGGTAAAACATCCATCATTTTTGTATAGAAATTGAAAGTTTAGTTTTTTTCTTTTATTTTTCTTTTAGCCCGCTAGTAAGGTTGGCATGAACACCGCTGAAATGGCAATTGTAATGCGTAATCTAATGTTACGTTTGGGATTTGATAAGTTTTTGGTGCAGGGTGGTGATTGGGGTTCCGTCATTGGCAGTAATTTAGTTACAATATTCCCTGACAATGCCATTGGCTATCACTCAAACATGTGCGTTCTCACTACACCATTGGCCATAATAAAAAATATCGTTGCCAGTTTTTATCCCCAAAAATTCTTACCCACTTTTCTTTTCCATGGCCATCACTTTCCTCTTGGCGAAAAGTTAGCCTGGCTCATAGAAGAAAGCGGTTATTTCCATATTCAAGCTACCAAACCAGATACAATTGGTACAGCTCTACTTGCCAATCCAGTTGGTTTGGCTGCGTACATACTCGAAAAGTTCCAGTCATCTGTAGGTCCCGGTGCAAAGCAACAGTTTGATGGCATGACCAAACTGTATACCATTGATGCTTTATTAGATAATGTTATGATTTATTATCTCACAAATAGCGCTACATCGGCTGCTCGCTTGTATAAAGAATCAACATCCAAAGAATTTTTAGGTTATCAGCTGGATCGTGTTCAAACTCCTGTACCTATGGGTTGCGCTAGATTCCGTTATGATTTGCCTCCTGCTATGGATTGGCAATTGTTGGACAAGTTTCCCAATCTGGTACACAGTAGATACTTTAACCAGGCAGGCCATTTTGCTGCCTTAGAAGTTCCAGTCATGTTGTATATTGATTTTGCCGAATTTGTTGCTAAAATTAAAATGTAATTGGAAATGTTATTACACTTTAGTTTAATTTAAATTAATTTTTTTGTTATTGTTGTATTCTTGTATTAAAGAAAACATTACTATAAATACCTGTGTGTTTAATTTTATTTTCATTTTATTTGAAAATTCTGTAAAAAAGAAGGTAAAATGTGGGAATGTTTGTTGATTACAACCGCATGAAAATAAAATTGTTGGTAGAAGTATGGCGAATAAACTAAAGGGTGTTTTTTTATAGAGGTATAGAACTTTAAGTTGCAATAAAACAACGATGGATTATTCGATTGACATGAATTTTATTTTTCCGAAAGATAATCTTGCGGCATTACATTTTAAATATGATTTCTGGCATATGACCGCCACGGCTGGCGCGGATGTAGTCCAATCTGGACGTCCAATTTTCGATTACTTTTTCCAACATTTGTGGCCGCATATCGGCAATAATACGGCGAATGTTGTCTTTCAAATGGTCAAGCGTTTGTGGCTTTACCGCATAGACCAATGACTTTACATAGCCCCACAGAAAGTAGTCTATCGGTGTTAAATCACAAGATCTTGGAGGCCAATTCACAGGTCCAAAACGTCAAATTAGGCGGTCATCAAACGTGTCTTTCAATAAATCTATTGTGGCACGAGCTGTGTGACATGTTGCGCCGTCTTGTTGAAACCACATCTCCTGGACATCATGGTTATTCAATTCAGGAATGAAAAAGTTAGTAATCATGGCTCTATACCGATCACCATTGACTGTAACGTTCTGGCCACCATCGTTTTAGAAAAAGTACGGACCAATGATTACACCAGCCCATAAAGCACACCAAACAGTCAGTTTTTCTGGATGTAACGGTGTTTCCACATACACTTGAGGATTACCTTCACTCCAAGTGCGGCACTTTTGTTTGTTGACGTAGCCATTCAACCAGAAGTGCGCTTCATCGCTAAACAAAATTCGCTTATGAAAATCGGGAACAACGGTAATCTCGTTTTAGGCCCATTCGACTAATCTACGTCTAACTTGATGATCGTTAGTGGTGACTTCCTCTCAGCAGATTTCTGGCAAAAACTCTGAGAGTAAATGAAACTGCCATTAAAAGTTTCTCAAAAATCTGTCGTTCGAAATCGACTTTAAACTGTAGGTCCAGCCGCTCATGTATAAAATTAACACACACAATATAAGAGGTGTCAGAAGCTAAGTCGTCGTCCTGACCGAAGGTTGTAATGACCAATTATGTATGTATGTCAGCTTACTAGCCTCCCTTAATTATCCGTAGTCCCCCTGAGGGACTACTTAAGATAGCAGTCAAATATAATACGTAGTTACCGTTCAAGTATCAACAGTAGAACATTATTTTAGTGCTCCTAAATGATCTTTTAAAATGAATTTAAATTTGTTATTTCTTTATGTTTTACATTTGTAGTAGTGGTATTTATATACACACATACATACATACATATGGTACATATCTATGTGTGTGTATTGAAAATAGTTTAGAAAATACTAATACAATTGAAGAGTACTCTAAACATCCATTAGACTGCATAAGAATCTATATCCTGTACTTCTACCTTCTCGTCTCCATTGATACATATATATCTTTACCGTTTTGAAGAACGTAAAAATCATTTACGAATTATGAAACGATAAAGCCATAATATTATAGTCGTATTATATACTAAAAGGATATGAACTTCAGTCTGTCGGAAAGTAGCCACATGTTCTAGTATGCTGCATCCTATTAATGTACGGCTTAAACATTGTAATCCTAAGCATCTATTTTGCCGTCAAGTCCCAATTAGCAGATTTAAAATCTCCGAGAAATTTTGGAAGAGTTATCTTGAGCACCGCAGAACTGCAAATAATGTTACTACTTTCAGCTTTCGAACGATAACCATTTCAATTCTACAGAATACTTTACATCTCAGATTGATATATTTTGTCTACAAATTTCGTGTACAGTACTATCAATGACTTCAACTCTCGAATATGTTGAAGCACCTTTGAAAATTGTATCCAGAATACTTTTCTGAATACTTTTTCCTGTTAGGGAGACTTCACTTTTGTAACTAGTTCCACTGGTGGTTTTGTTGGTAGTTTGGTAGTCTATTAGTGTGTTGGTCGTGGCTACGATTCCCACACTGCCCTGTCACACTACACAGAGCACTAACTTAATAAATATTGGGTTGTTCGGAAAGTAATTTCTTTTTTTTTTTTTGAAAATGAAAGGCAATTTTCGTATAATAAACAAAATACTTTATTAAATTATATATTGGCCGTTCTGGTCCAACACCTTTTGCCATAAAATGTTTGGTCTTTACTGGCAAAAAATTGATCGAGTTGGTATTTGACCTCCTCATTTGAGGTGAAGATTTTACCGTCTAAAAAATTTTAGAGTGACCGAAACAATTAATAATCCCATGGCGCCACGTCTGGAGAATATGGTGGGTATAGCATTGTATCTCATTAAAGCTGTAAAAGCTTTTGGCGAGCGACCAAACTTGTGTGAGTTCTTGGTGCAACACTACACCTTTCCTGTTGATTAGTGCTGGCCTTTTATGTTGAAGCACGGCATTCAGTTTGTCCAGCTGATGACAGTTGACTTCCGAATTAATCGTTGTGTTATACAGTGAAAGCTCAAAAAAACGATCCTTTAAAATACCACCAAACAGATAGCATCACCTATTTTTGGTGAATATTGGCTTCGGAAATGGTTAGAGCTGGTTCATCTTTTTTGCTCTATGACCTCTTGCGTTTGACGTTGTTGTGTACAACCCATTTTTCATCCCTAGCGGTGATAATTTCGTGACGTTTGAGAAGCGAATCGCAGACGTCAATGCGGCGACACAGATTTCTCTCTGTGAGAACATGGGGAAGCCATTCATCGAGCTTTGAGGATAATCCCAAGCCTTTCAAGTGGTCATAAACTGTTGAATTTGATAAATTTAACCTAATCCTCACGTGTTGTTATTCGCCGGTTAGCATCAACTAATGCATTTATTGCGTCTCTATCAGCTTCAACCGGCCTTCCCGAACGTTGTGCATCTTCGACATTAAAATTGTCGGATCTAAATTTAGCGAAATTTGGCGTACTGTCAACACACCTTCTCCATACATATCGGCCAATTTCTTTCTGGCTTGAACAGCATTTTTACCCTTTCTGTAGTAAAACAGTAAGAGGTGTCGAAAATGCTGCTTATCGCTCTCCTACTACTGCGTAGAATTAATTGGAATTTTTCACCACAAGCGTTTCTATATGAGCTGAGTGAAGTTGGGTGCAAAAAAATACAATTAAATCCCGTGTAGCGAAAAAACCTAATTACTTAACGAACTACAAAATAAAAGAAAAATAAATAATATTTCTAATGTTTAGTATTTGTTTATATTAAAAAGAAAAGCTCTTTTAATCATCGCAATTGTAAAGTTAGTGTTAAAGTTTATTTAAAAAGCACAACGTAAAACCACAGTTGCTTTGAATTTAAAAATATTCTATTTGGGGTTGTTTTGATGTTTATTTTTTTCCAAATATTCTTTATCTAATCGTTCTCAATTTCAGTAAACAAGTTTTTCAATACAATGAAAAGAAAAAAAGCAGTATTTTTAAAGGATCTTCCAAGTTCACACTCCATTTTAAGTTGACAGCAATCAGGTAGAAAACGTAAAATGTACTGAAAAGAATTCTGCGTTACGTGTGAATCCTACAAATATATTTTAAGTAAAACGCCAAGTCGGTGGATCCAGAAGAACAACAGTTCGAACATTTTTAAATTTGTGAATTTTAAATCCTATATGTCAATTGAAAATATCGCCTCTGTTAAGGGAAGCATTGCTAGAGAATAAAATTTATCAATTAAATATTCGATTGTGTATCTGGACCCACCGCATGGGCGTGTCTTACGTAAACAAATGGCTAAGATTGAAAGATTGTAGAAATTGAATTTTTATTCAAATTTTTTCTCTCTTTATCTCAGCACGCATTCGGTACAGTGAGTTTGGGTAATACATATATGAGTCTTCGGACATGGACTTGACCCACGAATTTTTAATACCAACATTATTTGAATTTTGTCTAACTTAACTAATCAAGTTAGCCATGATTCCGAATTTTGTACATTTTTTTATTTAAACATTGTATTAGAAATTATTCATGTACATATACAAACTCCTTTATATTATGAGCCGATTTTAATCAAACCCAATTGTATCTGTATTACATACAGTGTTGATCGTATAATTAAAACATTCGTAAATGTTTTCATTCATAATGAAAGTATTCGTTTCATTTTCAAATTTAAATTTAAACAAGATAACAAAATTTATTTTTTAGTTCTTAATTCTGAAGCTTAAACAGTTGCCAATACTTACTTGCTTACATAATTGGTCATTACAACTTTTCAGCCAGGATTACAACCTAGCTTCCACCGCCCATGTTGTATCCATGAGTGTCGGAATCTACAGTTTAAAGTCGACTTCGAAGGACAGATTTTTGAAAAAATTTTCATGAAATTTTATTTACTCTCAGGCTTTTTGCCAGATGACTGCTGAGAGGAAGTCGCCGCAGTAATATTTATTTCAGATTTTAGTTTCCAAGACAGTTGTAAACAATTTTCAATATTGCAAAGAAAAATATTTAAAAAACTGTTATTTTTTTGTTAACTTTTATTGTAATAGATTTTTAATTTTTTGTACTTGCCACAAATATTTTACGGGGGTAACCATTATTTTTAATAACATTTGCACATCGATTTGGCAAACTCTGAACTAAGTGCCTCCAACACATTTCAACGTTTTGCCACAATTCATCAGCATTTTTGAGATCTTTTAAACATCACTTCACAAGTTCCAAATTGGATTGAAGCTGGCTAGTTTAAAACATTTATGTTGTTGCTCTAAGCAACTTTTCACAAGTCGTGAAGTGTGCTTACGGTCATTGTTGTGCGTGGATGTGTCACATTAACGGGGTAAATTTTCTATCACGTTTAGTATCACTGTATTTTGTATAATGTTTTTGTAACCGCGTAGGTATAATTCATTATATATACATATATATAATATTATATATATACATATGTATTATTATATATAATTATTTTTATGGTTTATCTGGAATTGTGATATTGGTTAAATGGAGGCTATACATACTGTTTTTCATATGGTCCTTATCGAAAAAATTTGTATCGCACCATAAATACTTTTTCAGAAACTCATTGGTTTCTTCATGTTCTGTTTGGCAAAATCTAATTTGGACTAAATTTTCGAACTTTTAAATGGGTCAGCTTTAGAGACTCCTATGACTATTACATCTTTCCTGGTTGTGGTTTTACGTGGCTTGGGGCTCAGGATACATTGTTTAAGATTCCAAATGTATTAAAATATTGGAAAATATCATTGACCGTCTTCCTGAAAACTCTGATATTAAGCCCTTTATCTATACCTGATGACTAACTTTTGTTAATGCTTGTTTTGTTTTGCTATGGTTGTTGACTTATTCGCATACGCCTGCGACTTGAGAAACTCCCACAGGAAAAAGTCTAAGAAGTAAAATTACACGACCTCTGTGGCTGGTTCACATCAGATCCAATGGAGATGACGACGCTCTATGACACGCAACGTCGATCAAATTGTTACCAAATAAAATTAGTAATAATCGAGTTATACCCGTCGCCGTTAACAGTAGTGACCTCATCAACGTCGTTTTCAAAGAATTATGGGCCGATAATGCGGCCAGCCCAAAATTCACGTCAAACTGTTAATCTTTCGGGATGCATTTAATGCTTTTGTATCTCTTGTAGACTAGGTGTCGTCCCAAATTGGACAATTTTGTTTGTTTTCCTACCCATTCATGCTGAAATGGGCCTCAACGTTGAAGATGATTTTTCGATGAAAATTAGGGTCAGTTATCAGCTGCGCCTGAGTCAACACAGCGAACACATGCCCTTTTTGATAGTCGTCTACTATAATTTGGCAATACACACTGAATAAATAACAAATAATTTGACAGATGTGGTTACAATAAGATTGCCATTAACTGTCAAAGTATGAAAGTCCCTGTTGGAATACCTTATACATAATATATATTTATAGTAATATACTATCTCTGTTTTGATTGCGATGTGTATTTGATCAAACTGCAAAAATGAACAGAAAGTTATTATAGTCCGACCAGAGCAACTATAGACTTGATGGTTTGTTTTTATCAAATTTTAAACAATTGTTCGACCACAACTGTATTTTACTGTAGAACTCTATTATTATTCGACAATTTTAAAAATGCTGAATCATTTAATTTGTCACGCTCTCTCACACATTATGAGAGTACATACATAAGTATTAATTCATTATCTCATAATGTCTCAATAAAAAAAGCTTTTGTGAATACCGCCTAATTTTCGTTTTAATATTGAATTGATTTTAATTCTAATGCTGCATCATGGCATTCAAAACTTGATTTGATAAGAAATAAACGATCACTATACATATTATTTTTATGTTTACAATTATGATGAAATTATAGATCTGACTTCAGGATTACTGTCTGAGACTTTACTGTCAATGTTGTTCAAATTGAATAGTTCACTTAAAAATTAATATTAGATGGATACCTTGTAGAGTTATTAGCTTTCATTTACAGATTGTTGGAAAATAATTCATGAATTTACATAAAAAGATCTAATAAATACGCAGTCAATAGAAATAAAAAATCGATATTAAATCGAATAAAATAAAATAAATTCAACAATATTTGATGGAAAATATGGGTCAATGAGTCAAGTTCTATAGTACAGTTTATTCTGCGTTGTGATACTTACCTATGTAGGTATATAATTCGTGAACATTCCATCATAGATTTAAGATTTGTTCCTAACTTCTGAATTGTTTTCAATTTGAGAGTTGTGAAGAATGCCTGCTATTTTAATTTCCACCACTAAGTGTAGCACACATTGTATGCGCAACACACCCCATAACTTTACAAAGATCTGTTACTCTGCTATTGAAAAGCTTTTGAGAGAATCGTTTTATTAAAACGCTCACCACTTAAATACAAACATATGTAGATCAGGGTTCGTCAAAAAATTTTTGGTTATGTGTTAGTGAGTAAGAGAGAGAAAATAAGTTGAGAGAATTTATTTATTTAAAGCCATAGAAAAGTGTTAGTAATATACGCTATTTTTATTTTCATTTCATCAGCATACATATGTAAATCCATATAACCTTGGCTTAATAATTTTAGATAAATAAAAATAAAATAAAAAATCCATTTTTTATTAAAAGAACATAAAACTATCCATCTTTGGCTTAAAAATTATGCCATGTTTTTTCAGATAAATAAAAATAAAAAGAATAAAAAACCCATTTTTTATTAAAAGAAAAAAAGCGAGCATTCCAAAGCATTTAAAAAAAATTATACTATGCGACAAAATAAAAAACGCCCAGCTAATGTCATAGCCCATTTTTAACATAAAATATTTTTTGAGTGTCATTCTAAAATAAAATGATAAAGCATCCGCCGCACATGTGTTCTTGCCGCAGTCTGATCGACAACTAAATGAAAAAACACAAGAATGCGTGTGAGTTCTCTCTGCACAATTGTGCTATGAAATGGTAAACTATGATGTAGATACATATGTACATACCATTTCGTGCTCTTCTCAAATGAAACTTCTTATCGATTGAAAGCCTACGAATGTTTCAAATTTATAATGATCAGTCGTTTTAAATATGAGTAGCAAACAAACAAAAAATTCAGTTGATTATTTATACTTGTGGTGGAAAGTGCGCATAGTAGAAGAACTCTAGACATTAAAGCTGAAGGGGGAAAAAGACAAACTGCAAACGACACTACAATCAAGGATTTATTTTTAGAGAATTTTCTTGACAGAAAAAAAACTAAAATTAAGATGGGTTTTCTGGTCAGAGCGTCCATTGTGGCTTTCTGTTTAGGTTTGGCGGCATTAGTGCAAAATTATCGTCTCTTGAAGCAACCATTACCGGCACCGAAGTTCGATTTGCAAGAATACTGGGGACCCGGTAAAGCAGCTGACTATAAAGAGAATACAGCTGTGACACCATTTAATATTGCCACCAAACCAGAGGTGAGTTCAACAACATCATTATTATCATAGTAATTAATATTATTACAACATATACTAGTTGTGAGACACACAAAAACCAAAAGAAAAAACAGAAAAAAAGAAAAAAACTTTAACATTCAACTTCACATATACTTGCATAAATTCATTTGACCGATAGATTTCAATAGTATTGTATTGTATGTTTAAAAGTTTAATATTTTTAATAACCTTTTAATTGATATAATAATAATAATTATTATTTAATTAATTTCTTTGTATTTATTGCATGTACTTTAGGTGATTGAAGATTTGAAAACACAACTTCAAAGGCCATTAAAATTACACGATCCCTTGGAAGGTGTTGGTTTCGAATATGGATTCAACTCTAAATATTTACAAACTGTTGTGAAATATTGGCGCGATGATTATTTAACGAAATGGTCGGAGCGTGAAAGCTATTTGAAAAAGTTCCCACATTTCCAAACTCAAATTCAAGGGTAAGTAATTATTAAATTCCTTTCTTTTTTTAAACTTTTCTCTTTTACATTCTTTTTACACGCTTTTTGTTATTAATTAAACGTATTATTTTAACAACAAATTAACAAATGCTTGCATAATAAATAATTTTGAAACTAACAAATTATAAATAGAGAAAGGAGAAAGGAGAAATTCATACTTTTCCTTATTTGACTCGTACCTAATTTCTACATAATTGGCCACAAATTCAAATATCTCCTATACTAGAAATTCCTTTGATACTTTTGACTTGTAGAAAGGACGACTTTTCAAATTAACTTCAAAAAATTGAACCGATTTTGGTTTTCTTTCTTAAGATTGGTTGTTTGAAATTCTCGTCTATTATTTACGAAAATGTACGCATCAGTACAACTCTAAACTGACGGGTCAAAGAACGGATTACATACATACCTATTTGGTCATTGCAACCCTTCAGTCAGAATTATGGACCTAGTTTCTCGCATCACACATGTCGTGTATGTTAATTTTATACATGAGCGGCGGTACCTACAGTTTAAGGTCGATTCCGAACGACAGATTTTTGATAAATATTTACTATCAGAGTTTTTGCCAGAAATCTGCTGAAAAAATAATTTTCATGTTTCGGTTTGATGTATAACCTGGGGTTTGCACCCGGGCCTTACGTCAAATAAGCCAACACGACTAGACAACAACGACTTCAAGGATAATTGATACCTTTTCTTATATGACTCGTACCTAATTTCTACATCATTGGCTACAATTGCAAATGTCACCTATACTGGAAATACCTTGGATCAGCTGGAATTTCTGAGTTGTAGAAAGGGCTACTACTACTAATTGTCGTGTTATTTCGAAGCCGTCAAACTTATGAACCAATTTTAGTTTGTTTTTTCTTTCTTAAGATTAATTGTTTGAAATTCTTGTCTATTATTTACGAAAATGTATGCATCAGTTTAATTATAAACGTAGCATGACGGGTCAAATAACAGATTACAGACTTTTTAGATGACAATTTTAATAAAGTCTTATCGCCTTACCTCATTTGTGACTTATATTTGCTAAAACTGATAAACACGTGTCCAATTAGCCGTTATTTACCAAAGTAAAGTTATTTTCTAAATAGGACCAGCTGTGGTATAAAAAGGTATATCTTAACTCTTCGTATATTAACAATAATTCTATAGATTAAGACTTAAATAGAATTTTTCTTTTCGCTATGTTTTTATATGCCTTTCGTAAATGTTTACGCATTATTAAGTCACTAGCTTTTTAGTATGCAGTAGCAGTGGTGGTAGCAGGATCTTCAATATTAATTTTTATAATTTTGTAGAAAATAAGTTGAAAGATTTCAATTAAATTTCAATTTCACTTCATTCCTAATCCCTAAATAATAAAACGTAGTGGCTATAGACCTCTGAGTGCATTATTTTCCATTTAAATTTAAGAGTACTTTTTATGTCCACAGGTCATTGACTAAGAACGATTTCAACTTTTTTTTATTTTTAATTGCTAAACAATTTAATATATGGCTGTCTCTAGGTCAGTGTCGTAAATAATTTTAATGTTTTTAACAAAAAAAAATATAAATAAATAAAAAAAGAAATAAATTGAGTTGCCTTTTGAATAATAATTAGATTTTTTAAACAATTGAATATTAAACACAAGATTAAGTTCAGAAGCATTTAAAAAAATATTTATTAAAATTTCTTTTAAAATTATTTGAAATTGTTTTTTTTTTAATTAATTAATTTTATTAAATTTAAAATTAGAAAATATAAGAGCACTAAAGAAAATATTACAATGTTTGATGGTTAACAATTTTTATTATAAGACGGTTTTCCCTCATGTCGATCTAAAATTATTTCGAAAGCTTGCAACCCTGTTAATAGTAATTCCAAAGGCCAAACGAACAGGAAATTGTAATCCTATTTAGAAATTCTAATGACATATCAGTGGAGATCTTGGAGATGCGTAATATTTAAACACGCTAGTCTTATTGTATTCCATAGCAGTCCAGAGCAAAATACGTCTCCTTAACTCTTCAATGTTACAGCATATCTACAAAATTTGATCAGTTCTAAAACTATTTCAGATCGCATGATTAAATTCGTATGACTGAAAGTTTTACGCTTTTCTGCCAATATATAGCTGCTTCAATGAACCAATCATGATTTTTAAATATTTGCTGTATATTTTTACAAAGAATTTTTCCATTCGTTCTCCTTTTGATTGTGTGAATATGCAAAACGCTCTTGGAATTGCAAGGAAACCATCATATCAATTAGTACAACTGAATAAAAGGAATTCCTTTAAACATTTTTTAGCTAATCGATCTTTTTGTAATCGGACAAGTACTTTGGTGCTAAGTATTTACGAGATGATTATGAATGATAACAGAACAGAAAAACTTTTTGAAAACTACAAATTTATGGTTGCCAGCTGGCAATGCAACTGATGTTCGGTTGCCATCCATAATTAATTAATGCTTTCACATACATATCTCCATAATTAGCCGGATTCTAACAGGCATGTATTTCATCAGCCGGTGTAACAAATATCAAAGCACGACCAACCAACATTTGATACCCACCTGGAATTGTTCGATCAACTACAGATTTCTTCACTTGGGAATCAAATAATAAAAAATTTTGACGTTCTACTTACAGAGAACATTTTAACTAGCGCAGCTGCAAAGATTTTGTATACAATTTTGCAAATTTATTAGAAATAATACATATATTAAGTTAATTAATCGTAATCGATTTTATTAGTACGTGTTTAACAATAGATGCGATGCAAAAATGTATTTGAATGTGTAGCAATTAGCCGTTATACCTTTGAACTTTGGTAAGCGTTAATTACGTTATACTCTGTACGTTATTCCTCTGATAAGCAATGTTCGTCTATGATGAATATTAAAAACAATCGGTCAAGTATTATTAACAATTAATTACAATAAAACAGCTGTTGTAGATTGTTTTTATTTTTTAGAAAAGGTAACTAGATTCTCTAATATTAATATGAGTACATACATACAAACATATTTACATTGAGTATTATTATTATATTTGACTCATGACATGCAATATTTTAGAAAAAATCTGATTGTTTGCGAAATTCTACAAACTCAAATAGAATTTCTTTAAATTTCTCAACATTTTTAATAGATTTTAAAACGTTTTACACTTTTTATCAGTATGGTGGTGATAACTCCAACACTAACATACAATGTTATGCTATGTTATGCTATAATCATATTATTATTGTAAATTAGTAGAATATGTCGCTGATAGTGTGTAATAAATTTGTAGTTCTTAGTCTGTTCAAAAGTAAGTTAAAAAAAATTCCTTCCTTTGATTGCAGTTTAAGAATTCATTTCATTCATGTTAAACCAAAGAAAACAGACGGCAAAAAAGTTTTACCCCTCATTCTAATGCATGGCTGGCCTGGTTCTGTACGCGAATTCTACGATATTATTCCGTTGTTGACTACTCCCAATGAGAAGAGTGAATATGTATTCGAAGTTGTTGCACCAAGTTTACCAGGTTATGGCTGGTCTCAGGTATGCTATAATGAATGTCTTTTGTATCATAAACAGTGATAAAATGGTTTTCTTTAATTTCTTTCAAGGCTGCATCAAAGAAGAACTTTGGCACAGCCCAAATGGCAATCGTTTTACGTAATTTAATGTTACGCTTGGGTCATGAAAAATTCCTTGTACAAGGTGGTGATTGGGGATCTATTATTGGCTCCAATATGGCTGCCTTATTCCCTGACAATGTTTTGGGCTATCATTCGAATATGTGTGGCACCATGGGCCCAATTGGCATGCTTAAAATGATATTGGCTAACTTTATGCCAAGTCTCTTCTATGAGAAACAGCACAGTGGTTTCTTTAAACCATTAGGGGAATTCTTTGCCTATCTCATGGAAGAATCGGGTTACATGCATTTACAGGCCACCAAACCCGATACCATTGGTACCGCTTTAGCACACAATCCGATAGGTTTGGCCACGTATATCTTAGAGAAGTTTTCTGCCTGGACAAACAGTGAATTCAAACATTTGCCAGATGGTGGTCTTACCAAACGTTACACAATGGATGCTCTAATCGATAATGTTATGATTTACTATGTCACCAATTCCATCACAACTTCGCAACGTCTTTATGCCGAGCAATTCAGCAAAGAGCAAATGGGTTTGCAAATGGATCGTGTAGCTGTTAAGGCACCCACTGGCTGTGCTCGTTTCATGTATGACTTGGCTCATTCCACCGATTGTCAACTTAAGGATAAATTCTTAAATTTAGTACAAAGTACTTACTATGAGGATGGTGGACACTTTGCTGCCATGGAACTACCCCAAATACTTTATAACGATTTCATTCAATTCGTAAAGAAAGCTAATTTATAAAACAGTTTAATTTAACCGCATTATTCTATGAAAAAAGTCTGTCTAATTTAAGAATAAAACACATCTGTACGTAAAAAAATATTCACGATATACTATTTTGTTTGTAAATCTTTGTTAATTTAATAGATTCATCTACGCTTCACACATTTCCTTTTAAATATTATTATTAATTTTTATTTTTATAATAAAATTTATATTTTGTTAAAATCTAAATAATATGTTTACTCTTAATTTTTAATTCTCGCTCTAAAAAAATTCCTTTAAAAATGATTCACGTGTCAGAATTTGATGTTTAATCGTTCGGTTCAAACAAAATGTAGTTCACCAACTTTATTCCATATGTGGCCTTGTGAATCTGAAATAACCTAACCGACTCGTAGCTACATTTAGTGGCAAATGTATATGTATTAAATGTAAGAACAGTGATGGGTGCCCTTATATTCTAGTGGGTGGTGTGCTAGACTATTAGCAAAAGCGTCGTGGGTTCGTTTCCCGCTAGAGACTTTGGTCTATTACACTACACCGAACATATGGTCGATGTTACTCAGCTCGTATATGTATAACAAAATATAAAAAGTAATTTTAAATCTTATTTATCGAAATGAGAGTTGGCGTCTGGAGAGATAAGATCTAAAGGCGTCCAGTACATTTCGAAAAAGTCAGTGTTTGATGTAGATTTTAGTTTGGCGACATCATAGGCCTACATTTCACCGTCAAAGGCGTGCACTATAGGTCAATGATTACTAACTTCTAACTTGAATTAGACGATTCAAAAGCACGGAAATGAATTTTCGAAAAGATCGTTTCGATTTTCAAGTCGTTTCCCCGTAATGCTAGTCTACAACATTGTCATTTATGCTCCCGAAGTGGCATATTCCAACTTATGAAATCATTTTTGTTTTTAAAATTTTTTTTGAACAATAACCGATTCATTATGAAATCCATTTTGTGGAAAGTCCTACACAATTTACTAAAATACATGCTTAAAATTAATTTTCCAATTCTGGGAATAGACTCTTACCAGGCATACATCCTATTGTTTCCATTTCATTGGAATTACTTTACATTTCTAGGTTTTAATGGTTTTTAAATGAGAACCTAAAGCCTTAAAATACTGAATCATCTGAATACTAATGATTTAGATGACTTTTCTTTTTTTGAAGTGATGCCCATGCTAAAAATTCTGAAAGTGCTACTATCGTTGCCTTAGCATAATAGCATATCAAAAAAAAATTATAATTTTGCAATTTTAAACGATGCTGCACGCTGAGAAAACCTCTGAAGTTCTAAAGGGTGTCCAAACTATTTTCAATATTATTGCGATCATCTCCAATTGTTATTATAAATTTCCAAGCGACATACATACATACATAATTGGTCATTACAACCCTTCAGTCAGGATTACGACCTAGTTTCTCACACGACTTATGTTGTGTGTGTTAATTTTATCATGATTGGTGGGACCTATAGTTTAAAGTCAACTCCAAACGACAGATTTTTGAGAAACTTTTCATGGCGATTTATTTACTCTCAGAGTTTTTGCCAGAAATCTGCTGAAAGGAAGTCGCCGAAGAAATACTTTTTGTATTTTGTTTTGATGTCTGGCCTGGGACTCGAACCCTGGCTTTACGTCTAATAACCCAACACACTACCCACTAGACTACGGCGACTACATTTATCATTTACATCCGATATTGAACAACTACGTAAATCATGCGATCGATTAATGTTAAATACATACAGCGATTAACAAAACAAATTTATTGATTACACAAACACTTCCTAACCGATATTCAAAATTTAAACCTTATTAGAAATGAGAGTGATGGGCCTTTAAAACGATGTATATACATAGATTATTTGACTTAATATTCAATGAAGTTTGATGAGGTAAACTTGACAAATGCGATTTTTTTCATATTTTTGCAAGTTTGCTCGTTCATAGTGGCAAACTTTAATTAAAAAATATGAAATAAGTGATGACATTATCTTGTAAGGAGATCGACACTTCGTTTGAACAAATCGGACAAAAATTACCGTAGTTATTATTTAAAGAATCTAACAGTCGAGTTATATTTTTCATATCTTCTTGTCAAATGAACTTTTAGTTCAAAAATTTTCAGAATTTTTGATGGATCTTGATTGTTTATCGGAAAATGTGTTAATTTCACATTTGAGCGACCACCAGAAGTTTGCGTATTTGCTATTTGTGGTTTTTGAAAATATTATTGTTTGTTTTTACGCAAACTTCTGGTGGTCGCTCAAATGTGAAATTAACACATTTTCCGATAAACAATCAAGATCCATCAAAAATTCTGAAAATTTTTGAACTAAAAGTTCATTTCACAAGAAGATATAAAAAATATAACATTTGCGGGACAGCCAGAAGTCGGCTGCTATTTGTGGTTTTTGAAAATATTATTGTTTGTTTTTACGCAAACTTCTGGTGGTCGCTCAAATGTGAAATTAACACATTTTCCGATAAACAATCAAGATCCATCATTTGATTAGATGACATATATAAAAAATATAACAAGACTGTTAAACTCTTTAAATAATAACTACTGTAATCCGATTTGATCAAACGAAGTGTCAATCTATATTTCTATATTCTGCTATTTGTGGTTTTTGAAAATATTATTGTTTGTTTTTACGCAAACTTCTGGTGGTCGCTCAAATGTGAAATTAACACATTTTCCGATAAACAATCAAGATCCATCAAAAATTCTGAAAATTTTTGAACTAAAAGTTCATTTGACAAGAAGATATGAAAAATATAACATTTGCGGGACAGCCAGAAGTCGGCTGCTATTTGTGGTTTTTGAAAATATTATTGTTTGTTTTTACGCAAACTTCTGGTGGTCGCTCAAATGTGAAATTAACACATTTTCCGATAAACAATCAAGATCCATCATTTGATTAGATGACATATATAAAAAATATAACAAGACTGTTAAACTCTTTAAATAATAACTACTGCAATCCGATTTGTCAAACGAAGTGTCAATCTCTTTACAATTTAATGCACTTTCAGAATGTCATCACTTATTTTATATCTTTTAATTAAATTTTGCAATTAAGAATAGCTAAACTCTAAAAATTGAGAAAAAAATCATTTTTTCCAAGTTTACCCGATCAAAACTCATAACATGTAAGTTTGAACCATATATTTATGTCTACCATTTTAAAGGCTCATCTGTCCCCTTTTCAGAATACTTTAGATTTTGAAATAGGTTAAAAAATATTTGGAAAATCAAAAATTTTGTGCGTAAAGACCAAAAAACAGTTATTGTCAAATAAAACAAGTTTGGAGAGTTCGAGAAGTATAAAACAAATATTTTTGATTTCTAATCAACAAAACTCACAACCTACACTATGTCATTAGCTGGGTGTACTTGGTGACTGTCGCTCGTGTAATTTAAAATTGGAAATAAATTCACGAACTGTTGACGCTCTATAAAAATACGTATATATCTTTAAAAAATCGAATTGTTCGTATAATATGCTGAAGAACACGCAACTCATTTTACACATGGACGAATCCAAATACAACCTATGGGACAATGATGGAATAGCATTTGTTAAGTGGCCAAAAAGAAAAAGACTAAACCCAAAGTTATTAAGAAGACGGTCAAGTTTGGTGGCGACAACATTATGGTGTGGAATGAGTCCAGTTAATGTTACATAAAATAATATGCCTAGTACTGGATGCAGATCAATTTTGAGTTACATAATATATCCACGCACAGAGGAGAATATGCAACTAATATGGAGATTTCAGCGGGACTACGATCCCAAATATATCTTTAGAGTTGTAACTGAGTTGATATAAGCCAATGTTTTAAAATGACTCGCCCATTCTTCAGATCTTGATCCCTTAGAAAAACCATGGGAACTTGTGAAAATGTGAATATCCTTAATTTTTCTTTGAAATATCTGAATAATATAGTTTTTTTATATTTTAAAACACAGAAATATTGATCACAGTGCATATTAATACGGTGCAAAAATATTTTACCAATCTATAAAGATTTTCAAGGAAAACGGATTGGTTAAAAAATTTCTAAAATTCGTTAACCGTATGTACATATACTTTTGTGGCTAAGTGTATTTCATTAATAATGTAGGATTTTAATATCTTATCACTTTGCAATTCTTAAACATTGTTTAACTTTCAAAATATCTGATTTATGTCGGCATTTTTAAATTCATAGAAATCCTTTCGTTAATTAAATTATAAAAGTCCATTAAACTACTCAAAATACTTCTTATATCCGTATTAACTTAAGCTGTTTAACATAATATTTTGTGGCTCTTTAGCATACAAACGATGTTTAAAATATTTAAGATTAAAATATTTCGTTGTTGTTCGATATGTCTAGTTGCCAACATATCGAAAAAAATTATAAAAAATTTAGTGTTTATATCGTTTACGTGGTTTTTATTGATAAGAATAAAAATTAAAATAAAAATAAATCAGAATCGAAATAAAATATTCAGCCGGTAAGTACACGTTTGACTATGTGAAATAAATAATAACAATTATTATAAATATTTATAAAAACAAAGTATAACTATATTTGTATTATACATATATACATACTTATGTACATCTGTATGTATGTACCATATATTAAGAAAATATATTAAAAAAACACCTTTTTTTAACAAATACACGCACATATATATATAAATGATCGTATTGCGATTGTTTATACCTTAAATGCACTTATCATGCGATAACACTTTCAACAACAATCACTAAAAAGAGAAGCAATAGTAGTTCCTACAATATCACTTCGGTGAGATTATTGATAAATAAAAAAAATAAAAGTGATACTGTTTTGTATACACCCTATAAAAATTAAAAATTTTAAATTTTTATTTTGTTATGAATTTTTTTTTGTGAGTATAAAATTTATTCGGAATAATTTGTTTGAGTTTTTTTATAATTAATAGTTTAATCTTTATCACTACATAGATATACATATGTATACATATACATACATACATAATTGGTCATTACAACCCTTCAGTCAGGATTATGGCTTTAAAGTCGACTTCGAACGACAGATTTTTGAGAAACTCTTCATGGCAATTTTGTTTGCTCTCAGAGCTTATGCCAGAAATCTGCTGAGAGGAAGTCACCAAAGAAATATTTTCATATTTTCGTTTTGATGTCTGACCTGGGTTTTGAACCGTGGCCTCACGTCTAATAAGCCAACACACTACCTACTCGACTACGGCGAAACATACATACATATTTTATATATAGTATGCATATATGTATGTACATTATATTTATGAGCTTTTACAAAGTATAAGATCATCGACAAATTTCACGGCTCGTCTAAGAATTGTAATCAATTGCAATTCTGCTAATATCTGAGAATAAATTTCGGAATGTGTGCCCAATCCAATTTCTGTTGTGTCCCTGTATTTCTATATATTTGGCTAGTTTTATTTGCTTTTCAGTAGAAATTGTTCCATACCAAAAAGCATTAGCGACTAACGTATCACAATCTCGGATCATAGATAATGCTGGAGTATTTAATACACACTTTACTTCGTAGAGTTCAGTGATGAATTTCTATTTTCACTGAATTTTTATCTTTGAGAGAGTAAACCATTTCAAAAGAATTTTTGATTCTGAATCGAACAGAATTATTCGTGGGCAATGGAACAAAATGGAACAAATTAATTAAAAAACCGATTAAATTTAAATAGAAATGTAGGGTATATTTTAAACACTGATTAAAAAGCAAATTGGTAGCAATCACAATAGTTGTTTTTTAAATCTTATTCAGTAGACTACAGCACCAGTAACACATCACTGGCACGCATTGGACTGTCCAGTAAAAGACCGGTTAAATGCGATTCCAATAAGTTTAAATAATTTATAAAAGAAGAAGAAAAGATCCACATTTGAAATACACTTTTCTTAATTAAACTTCATCCTAATGTCACCATTAACACGATTTCTTATACTCATAATCGCCATAGCTGGCGGCATGTTGTATAAAAAAGTGAATGATTTGTTCGCTGATGTAAAGCCACCGACCATACCAGTAAATCAATGGTGGGGTGATGAAGAGGAACCCACAAATTGGCAGGTTTATTTGGACAATTCATCGGAAATTATCAGCAACAAATTATATTATTCGGATCAGGTAAACTTATAAACTTATTTACTCATACTTGGTAACTAAAATTTAAATTTGAAAAAATTTTATATTTTCAGACCATCAATGATCTTAAAGCACAACTGAATCGCACTCTTCGTTTGACGGAGCCCTTGGAGGGTATAACCTTTGAATATGGTTTCAACGCAAAGCAATTACAAGAAATAATCGAATATTGGCGTGATGATTATTTGCCGCGTTGGCGGGAGCGTGAAGTTTTTCTTTGGCAATTTAATCATTTTACCACTGAAATACAAGGGTAAGAGCGTTTATGTATTATCACTAACAAATGACAATCGGTTAACGGTCTTCACGTCATAACGTTCTTATCATATCGTCTTAAATTTATAACAAAAACACATCATATCTTTAAATTTCAAATCCTTCTATTTTAGATTACGTATGCATTTCTTTCATTTGATGGTATACGATGAATACACAGTCGATAGACATCATTACCCAGTGCTATTGCTGCACGGTTGGCCTGGTTCTATTCGTGAATTCTACAGTTTGATCCACAAGCTACATCAGACGAAAAAAGATGAAAACAACAAATACATCTTTAATGTCATCGTACCCAGTCTGCCCGGTTACGCCTGGTCTCAGGTATGTGGAACTACAAGTATTTGAAAAAAATTTAAATTTATTTTGATGAACGAATATTTTGTGAAAAGCAGTAGTGCCTAATTTGTTGTTGTTTATAAGTTTCAAAATTTCCTTAAGTGTCATTGAAACTGAAAACTGAATTAAAATCAGTTGAACAACAAAAAAAAAACTTGACCCTGCGTCCTATTAGATCCTCAAGTTTGAAGTCCGTTAGAGCCTCAATAAATCGGTCTACACGTTCTGTCCTGCAGACAAGGGCAGTGACATAAAATATGATCCACAGTTTCCTCTGCTTCCTCACAATACCATCTGCACACTTTATTTATATTCTTGTAACTATTTATTGAAAATTATTTTTTTAATTAAAAATTTAATTAAAATTAATTTTTAATTAAAAATAATTTCCTTAAAAAGTAATGAAAAAATATAGATGAGCGTGTTTATGAAGTAGTCACTGATTTAAAAGTGAGCGTCAATATGTTTGTCAACTTACGAAAAACTGTAAAATAAATCTGTTTACCTACCGAGATTTACTGCACAGATTGGCACTGTTACACTCTGACAACTATTTAACTTGCTTTGATTCAAAAAAATCTATTCAGTCATTTAAAAATACAATTAAATTTCAATTCTAAGTTAGGCTGCCTTCCAAAATGTGTCAATACAAAGATTGTATGCAGTTCTACTACTGTATATAAACTATGTAGATATGCAAAGTAACCAAATAATGCATCAACTATAAATCCGATGCCCGATTGCTTTTTGACTGCGTTAAAAATACACATTAACGACGTTTTGAAATAGGATACATTGTATATATTTTGTACAGCGGCATTATGAAACACGATACTTTGTTCAAACACAAAGCAACTAACATTTTGGAAGGCAGCCTTTATTTTGACACACACATACATACGTATGTATTTAAAATGATTAATAAATTAAATTTTTTTCAGGGTACCTCAAAACCGGGTCTTGGTCCTGCTCAGATGGCTGTCATGCTGCGCAATTTAATGATACGTTTGGGTTATAAAAAATTCTTCATACAAGGCGGTGATTGGGGCTCCGTGATTGGTTCTCATATAGCCACATTATTCCCTGATAATGTACTCGGATACCATTCGAATATGTGCACAGCAATGACACCTAAAGCTATGCTTAAAGGCATCGTAGCCAATTTCGCTCCCCGTTTATTTGCACCCAAAGATTATGAAGACTTCTTTTTCCCCATGTCGGAGAAATTTAAATATATAATAGAAGAATCGGGCTATATGCATTTGCAAGCCACAAAACCAGATACTATTGGCACAGCTCTACAAGATAATCCCGTTGGTCTAGCCGCTTATATACTGGAGAAATTTTCCACTTGGACAAATTCCGCTTATCGGAGCTCACCAGATGGAGGACTACGAAAACGTTTCAAATTGGATGCACTTTTAGATAACATAATGATTTATTATTTAACTAATTCCATAACCACATCGCAGCGCATCTACAAAGAGCATTTCTCGCCTGAACAGAAAGCCTTACAATTGGAACGTGCACCCACTGAAGTGCTGACGGGTTGTGCTCGTTTCAAACACGATCTTATGCACTTTTTGGACTATCAGTTAAAGGACAAATATCCAAACTTGATCCATAGTACTTATCACAATCAAGGCGGTCATTTTGCGGCCTTAGAATTGCCCACCACTTTATATGATGACTTTATAAGTTTTGTAAAGAAAGTAGAAAAAATTAAGAAGATTTCTAGCTACAAAAGAGAAGAGTAAACAACAATTTTTTTAGATAATCTTTCATTATAAAATAAAAATAAATTAAATTTTATTAATATTTCATTGCAAAGCTTCTTACTTACTGCCCCCATGATATATCATATGATTTTAATTTTTGTAAGAGTAATCGTAGTCGCCGTAGTCTAGTTGGTAGTGTGTTGGCTTATTAGACGTAAAACCAGGGTTCGAGCCCCAGGCCAGACATCAAAACAAAATACAAAAAGTATTTCTTCGGCGACTTCTTCTCAGCAGATTTCTGGCAAAAACCTTGAGAGTAAACAAAAATTGCCATGAAAAAGTTTCTCATAAATCTGGAGTCGACTTTAAACTGTAGATTCCGCCCCTCATTTATAAAATTAACACACACAACATAAATGGTGTGAGAAAGTAGGTCGTAATCCTGACTGAAGGATTGTAATGACCAAATCATGTATGTAAGTGTAATCGGTACTTGACATTAGTATTGAGAAGTTGACACAGTGGGGAATAACTCCTTCTCTTGGGGACACTGGTTGAATTTAACTAGTCAGATACTTATGTTTAACTTTTTATCACTGTGATAAATCATTTCAAACAATGTTTTGACAAGCTTTAACCACTGTATTGATCAATTAATAATTAACTCTTCATCCAATTTTTTGCTAAATATTGATAAATTCAAATAAAACTCCATCAAGTAACTTTATTGCGATCAGAATTTACTATAAGTTGGCAACGATCGATAAGTTGTATCGCTACATAAATTTTCAAGTTTTTACTTCAAACTATATTAAAATAAATAAAATCTGAAGATAAAAATTTTAATTAAAGTGACTTTTGACAAAAATTTGTCTGCGTTTAAAGTAACAAATCTGATTGGTCTGTAATTAGTGAGGCCACGGTTCAAACCCCAGATCAGACATCTCCAATAAAACGTAATATGAAAGAAATATTTCTTCTGCGACTTACTCTCAGCAAAAGCTCTAAGAGTAAATAAGATTTTCTTGAAAAAGTTTCTCAATAATCTGTCGTTCCGAATCGACTTTTAACTGTGGTCCCGCCACTTATGAAAAAAAAGTTACCACACACAAGAAAGTGGTGTGAGAAACTAGGTCGTAATCCCGACTGAAAGACTGTAATGTTCTGAAAATTATGTGACGCGTTCGTAAACGACTCCATACAAATCTTCGCGGTTAATTCGAGATCGAATGAAGCTGTGTGTATAAGCAATTTTAAGTAGCCCGTTTGGTTCCCGCGAAAAGGTTACCGGATCATAACGGTGACTTCTTGGCGAGCTACGGTTATGAGTATTAACAAGCACACTTTCTTATAACCAAGCGGCAGTCACGGCACTGCTTTCTTAAAAAATTACCTCTAGGAATATTTTCAGCTGACGCAAGATCTCCAAGGAGGTGGCAGCGTGTTACATCATTCACGTTATATATGTATATACTTACATAGGTACCAAGATGCATTCTCAGATTATCTCAGTAAAAGTTCGTAAGCTTAGAACTGACGATGTGGTAATAGATTCCTTTAATGCCACATGAGAATTTTCGAATACGGACAATATGGTATAATAAACTGGCCAATATTGGATAGAGATTGCACGGAAAAGCTCCTTAAGCTCTAAAGGTACCCCCTCAACGTAGTTGTTGTAGTCATCAGTAGGTGACGCATGCTGGCTACGAGATTTATTAGCTCTGGTCATACGGCAAATTACTTGCAGAAAAAAGGAAACGGTGAAAACTATTATTTACCTATTGGGTACACGCTTTGCGTTATGTCGTAGGCGAAACAAACACTGAACTATCCAGCGCGGACCAGGAGTTCAAGATGTTTTCTAGAGCAATCTACACACATACTAAATTATACGTACGGTTAAAAAATTTAAAAATTAAAAATTATATAATTAAATTAATAAATTATACGTACGGTTAAAAAATTGCCGAAATTTTTTTATCTAGTCCGTTTTCGTTGAAAATCTTTATAGTTTCCTTGATGTTAAGACGGTCTTTTGCAATAGTTAAAAAATTTCTGAAATTGAACTGAATTGTGGCCCTGCACAGGCTCACAAAGGTATGCATCCGATTTACAAACTTCACAAATTTCTGAACCAAAGCAAAAGACCGTCTTAAAATCGAAGAAAGATGTCAGACAATTATAAATATTTTCAAAAAAACGGATTGGCTAAAAAATGTCTGAAATTTGTTAAATTTTGTGTGTAAAGTGTACATCAGGCCCACAAAAGTTAACAAATTTCAGAGATTTTTAACCAAGACGGTCTTAAAATCGAGGAAAGTTGTCAGACAATTACAAAGATTTTCAACGAAAACGGATTAGTTAAAAATATTTCTGAAATTTTGTATCCGTATGTATACTTTTGTGGTTATGTGTATTTAACCACCAACCACAATGGGACCAAACTTTGCCTAAGTAGGTTTATATTTTCGCAGTTGAATACCAATTTTTACCCACCAATCAAAATCACTTTTAACATTCATACCAAAACTATATAGAGTCTTGTTTAAACGCTTCTTATCTTTCAATTTAATAAAAAAAGAAGTGGGTGTAAGATAACATCGAATTACTTTATTCATTTCAAAGAAATACTGATGCCATTATGTGTGGAAAATAACGTTGTTAAAATGTCCACCATGGCTTCTCGGAATCCAATTTTCCAAAACTCTGGTGTACAAATCAGGCGGAATTTGACCAATAGCATGCGTAATGTCGGCTTTGTGGTTTAGTTCTTATTCGCATACACCTAAGACTTAAGAAAGCCCCGCAAGAAAAAGTCTAACGAGGTCAAATTTCCCAATTTCAATTCAGCAAAACAGGCTGAATAAATGACAACTAATTTGACAGATGTAGTTTCAACCATATAGCCATTATCAACTGAAAAAGTTTGGAAGTCCCTGTTGGAAGAGTGTTACATTATGAAATAAAATGCAATTCGGGATATTAAGTATTTATGTATATATGTACATATGTTTCTTATCAATTTAACTGAAGTTTATTATTAAAAAAAATACAGGCATGTTTTTTCCTTTCTTGAATTGAGCTAAAATGTCAAAAATGACATTTCTTGGCACTTAAAAAAGGCGCACAATTTTTCATACAAAACCTGTTTATACAAGAACTGCGTAAATAAGGGAGGATGTAGCAATTTTAAAACCAAATTGACAGATCAGCAAAGGCCATTTGTTATGTATTTTGATTGCACATACACACGTATCGCTCGCAAAGTATAAAAACCAAAAAATTATTCGTTCAGCATAAATTCATCGTGTCCACCTCTGATTCGAGAATTTGTTTACTGTAAGTGAAGAGAGCAAATGAATTTAGTGTTATAATTAGAATGGATAAATACAGAATATTACAACAACAAATTATTAATAATCGGTCTATTTATTTGTCTTGTACCGTTAAGTTTAGTTATACTTCAGTTGCATCTATTTAAGTACTTCTCATACGATCAGAACAATTGGATGCATTAGTCATCATTAAGCAAAAGAATATTTAAATAAAGAAAACAAAAGAAAATAATTTAAATTATTTATTAATTATGCCAGATTTAAAACCAACAGTTGCCATAACAAGTGCTACAGTAGACAAAATGTCGCGGCATGAGATGTTGGAATGGGTGAATGCCACTGTTAATGGACAATACAGAAAAATTGAAGAACTCTGTTCTGGTAAGTGCATTTTACACTAACAACAACTGAGTTGTAAAATAAGTTAAATTATATCTTTTAAACACCCGCGCACCTTTGACAGGCGTAGCATATTGTCAAATGATGGAACTCTTATTTCCCAATACAATTGGCATGAAAAAAATCAAAGTGAATGCAAAATTGGAACATGAATTTCTATACAATTTAAAGCTCTTTCAAAATGCCTTTACAAAACTAAAAATGGATAAAACGGTACCCATCGACCGTTTGATGAAAGCTAAATTTCAAGATAATTTTGAATTTCTGCAATGGTTCAAGAAATTCTTCGATACACATGCGGGTGGTAAAGAGAATCTAAAACTGCCATCTGCCATTGCTGCCTCTGCTCAAAATGCACCAAAACCTATAAGAAGACCTAATACACAGCCACTGAATGGAAGTGGAGGTTCCGAAAAGCCTACACCCAAAAGCGAAACTGCAAAAACTCCTAAGAATACGCAACCGACCGAAGAAAAATCGGTATCGCCATCAAGTTTACGTGTGATGCAAGAGACACAGGAGAAGTTAGCTGAAGAAATATTGAATATGGAATTTGAGCGTAATAGCTACTATAAGAAATTAGCCGAAATTGAAGTCGCGTAAGTTTATAAACAAACCCATGCAATAGAAAACGATTTTAAATGTAATAATAATTATTGGTGTATTCAATGCTTGCACATATTATTAAGAGTTCATCTTTGATTTGTATTTAACTACACTATTGGTATTTACCCAGTAGTCATCACTCTAAGGGGCGTATTGTGCAGAACTCTTTGTTATCTACTCGGTAAAGCTATTTTCAATGTGTTTAAAACTTGATTGATAAGGAAAGAGTAGGTACTTAAATGTATTAAGCGATCCAAAACTGCTTTGAAATTCTGATGTTGAAGATGAAAGGAATGAATAAATTGTAAAGTTATTTGGATCGATTTTCAAACTCTACTGAAAGAACATCATGTAGAGAAAATAAAAAATATAAGCCCGTTCTGTAGTAATAGTAATATTTAACAAAATTTATTTTAATTTCTACAGATATACTATTTATTAAGATATTTGCCTTCTTTGCATTGATTTACACTAATAATTGTTAAAAAAAAACAATGGTTCTCTAGATTAACTAAATATAACAATGTAAAGAGAGGTCTTGAAACATTTTTTTATTTTAATTACAGCTTAAATGAATCCATTAAAAAAGGGGCTCATGTTGAATGGTGTAAACGTGCCTTAAACATTCTATATGCAGCCGATGACAATACGCCAGAAGGCGATGAAGGAGGCGAAGCTGTGCCCACAGCATCAAGCATAGAGACTGCTCTTTAATAAATTTCATATTGTAGTTGCCATTATTAATAAAAAATTTTTAATACTTTCATAAATAAATTAAAATTATATTAAATAGTCACGGCTAGCTGTCTTCATTATCTGAAGGTCCCGATGCTGAGCCGGAAGATGTTGAGTTAGAACTGGCATATTCACATACTAAGGCTAAACTTTTAGGTAAATCTTTAAATCTATTTTCAGAAGTTGTTGGCGTTTTGTTATCTTGGCTCATTGCAGACTCCTTTCCTAAGTTGTTTTCTCGTTGAGGCCTCAATTCATCTTTATTAGCATTTTTTTCTCTTTCTTCTGGTTTTCTTTTTATGCCCAATTGTTTTATATTTAAATGTGTGTTTAACGCTTTTTGACGCTTAAGTCCTCCAAATGTTGTCTGTGTTGCACCAGGTAATGCCGGTTGCAGTAATATATCCAAACGTTTTTCTTCTTCTCTTTCTTGAGCCGATTTACTTTGTAATTTCATTAAAGCAGCCATTTGACGATCCTGCTGAGTTTCCGGCAGTAGCGGTATATCTAAACTGCTTTTCGTCAGCAATTTATCATCGATTTCTTTTAAAGCTTTCAATTCAGTCTTCTTTGTCTAAAAAAATATTTAAAAAACGAACATAATTTAGAATTTCCAAAGATTTTAAGATTGAAGTTATTATTTATTAGTAAAATATATAAAAAGAAGGCGAGAAAATGGTATGATATTGAATAGTTTAGTTTGAATAGATTAAATACAGATTGAGTATGTATTTCCATAGGAAACCATATTCCTTACTGAAGTGTTTCTAAACGCTATGTTTGTAGAGGTTGTGAATCTTGAATATAATCTAACAGTTATTACTGCTTCTATTTAACGTCATTCATCACTTGCGCTATGAAGACCTGGACTACGCCGATGATATCTCATACCCGCTCATATCTTTTCCAATATGTCCGCTAAATTGAGTAAAGTTTACCAAATAGCAGCCCAATTTGCTCTGCAAATTTGAATTCTGCAAGGAATATTGCAATCACCATAGATCCACCTCAAAACAAATATCCGCCTTTTCTACTGAAACATGTATGAAATCTAAGGTTATCATACGGCTATGAGTCTTAGAATTATGCTGCAAATAACATACGCTCACTGGAGATTTCTATTAACTGTTGGTTGCGTGGGGTATTAAAAATATTTTGACCGAACGCAACATACAGTAGAAATCTCTGGTGGAGAAGAGATGCAACACCAAATAAAAGTGAAATTTAGCACAAAAAAAAATAAGCGTATTTAGAGAAGTAAGAAAAATAGATAAAAGTTATTGGAAACTAAGGGTAACAAAATCATAACGACTAGATCCGAAGTAAAATTAATGACACAAGACAGATCAAAATGGAAATATTTTGTTGTGGCCATTTGCTCTTCACAGGAATCACTGAATACAATAACGGAATCGACAAAATCTAAATTTAGCGTCATTAATTATCAGATTATTAAGACACTAAACGCTTTTAAATAACAGGGATTGTAATTTGGCTTTTTTGAACACATTGACGCATGTTAAACAACAATTTGTCTAGTTAGCACAAATTCATTCATTCCGAAGCGATTCATTAATTCTAGCGTGATCCATTAAATAAAAAATTTACGAAAATTAAAAACCTTGATAAAAAGAAGTAAACAATTTCTATTAAAATAAACATACCCTAAAATCGGCCCTCAGCTTACAATTTGCTTCATAACAATCATTCCAAACTGTTTTGTTGCGTTCCATTAACTTCTCAAGTACCGGTTTAGCTTGTTCTCCGGCCTTTTGGTCTTTGGCCTGATGTTCCAACTTGTACATGGCATCGTCAAATAAACGTTTTTGCACTTCTTTCGTTTCTGGCACAACCTGCTCATTCTGCGTAGGATCCCAACGATTTTCCTGACGTCTAGCACCCGATAATATCACGTAATCTAAATTTGCTGGATCTGTTTGTATTTCAAAATGATTGTCGCACAGATGACATTTCATGCGAAATTTATAAATGGGAGTAGAATAATACATTCCCACTTTGGTTTTCTCTGCGTTGTAACGAACACCCATTCCGATGTGATTCTTACAACCATCACACCATATATTATAGGGCATTTCAAATCTGATGATGATAATGCCCAAATGGATTTTTCTTGCACGTTCACGCAGAGCATGAGTGCCCCGAAATTTGTTGAGACCTCCCTTTTTAGGATCATAATCGGGAGGATAGTATTTGTTTTGGCCCTTACGTTCACCCATTTTATTAAATTTTTAAGAGGAATTGATGAAAGTTCGTTTTATGTTTCAGAAGTTTTAAATAAAACACTAAACGACTGGTAAAACGTTTGGACAGTAAGAAACCCAAACAAACACAGCTGATGAGAGCTATGAAGATGCCAGACTAACTGCGTTACAGTGGGACTGCCATACAATTTTCACATACACCTCGAGAAATAATTTTTTGTTTTGTTATATTCAAATTCATTACTTACAGCGTTTTCATGCAAATATTAAGCATAGCAACCATTGCGTTCACAGTATTAATTTTGCTAAATGTGGTTTTAAAGTTAATTTGAAAAACTGTATAACAGATGGTTTTGTTTGTATAAAAAAGGGAAACAATGTTGGCAATAGGATTTTTTTCTCATTTATTAATTACAATACAATTACATATTATATTTATTTACGAGGTAACTACGACTATTTGCTCGATGTAATGTAACACACTGGTTCCCCTGGTTTCTTTTTTAATAGTATTTCCTCTTTTTCATAAGAAACCGCAGTGTACGTGTTAATGATAACTTTAAAGCAAAACATTTTGTTCAGTGTAGTTCTGTATAACAGCCCTGTGCTTTCGAGCACACACATCCATTCTTGACGTTTCACTTTATTGGGAATTTCGTTAACACTTGCCAATTAGAATCTTTGACAGCGAATTGTGTCTGTCTAATTGGAAAAATTGCATTGTTGAAAAACGAAGACAATTTGGTCCTTTTGCCACGTTATTTATTAAATTTTATTAATAAAACACGTAGTTTTAGCAGAAGATTGTAGCGAAGAGAAAATGAAAATCTATACAAATGAAGGAAATCCACTGGGGCTGAAATTACAAATATTGGCAAAGTTTGCGAAACGTGAGGTGTCTGTGGAAAAAGTTAACCTAAATGGTGAGTGAAGTCGTTTAATTGTCTTGCTTTTTACAGCGGTGAGGGAAGGGGTTTAAATTTTAAATATTATTAAGTTTTTAATTTGATCAAAAATTATTCTGTGTGACACTGTGTGATGACGAAATGTTTGTTTATTATTGCAGATATTAAAAATAAAGACTTACTGCTATTGCCCACATTAGAATTGGAAAATGGCTTGAGATTATTTTCAACTGATGCTGTCGCCAAATATTTATTCCCTGACGAAGGCCAATTAAGGGATGAGGTTTGTAGTACATTTTATCGTAAAAATTGTTGTAAAAAAAACTTAAAAAGTTTAAATTTTTACATATTATTGACCTTGTTCAAGGTTATTTTAAAGACACATCCTTTTTTTATCTAGTGGCTAGAATGGTCATCAACTCTATTGGCTCCAGCTTTGGTCCATCACATGGGTGTTGGTCATCGAGCCAATCCCGATGCTCTTCCCGTCCTTAATGCTTTGGTTAAGAAATTAGACGATCATTTGGCAAAGAGTCCCTATTTAGCAGGTAACAAAATTACAGCTGCTGACCTTTCCGTATGGTCCCTGTTGGCTCCTGATGGCACTCTAAAAGGAGCCCAACAAGTTAATAATCTTCTTGTATGGTATCGTAAGATCAAGGAAATGCCCGAAGTTCAAGCAGTTTTGGCATCAGTACCATTGAAAGATTTAACATTCAATGCTTTGTCAAATTCTAATCGTTATGGCGGCCTTTATCATGTTCAACTTAAAAAGCCTGCCTCTTTATCAGAAGCTGGCAATCTTTTGGCTGATGCAGGCAGCTCTCTGGCCGATACTATAACTGAAGAAGAACTTAAGGCAGCCATCAGTAACTTTGCAATAAATCCTGTTCCAGAACGTAAAGAACCACGTACAATTCTTCCTAAGGCTGGTGAACGCAATGTGTTAATCACATCAGCTCTACCCTATGTGAATAATGTGCCACATTTGGGCAACATTATTGGCTGTGTACTATCTGCTGATATTTATGCACGGTGAGTGAATTCAAAATATTTTAATATAATCCTTAATTAACTTTTAAATTAACGATTTAAATTTTTTTTAAAACAAATTTTATATTTTAATAAATATTTCGAACGAAAAATTTTACATCTTAATCTTTCACACTTTCACGTTTACTTACGAACTAAATATTTAAAAATTCTGACGTGAAACATTTATATTTTTATGACGAAATATATTATATTTACAAATTTATAGCAACAGCAAATTAATTATTAAAACTACAAGCATTATCTAAAATTTAATATTGTAAATACATTACATACATACCTATTTTACTTAATATCTTATATATGTGTAATTGAATCGGTTTAAAACTATATTACATAAATGTACACATAATTAACTAACTAAATTATGTACATACATACTTTGGTCATTACCACCATTCAGTCAGGTTTACGACCTAGCTTCTCACACCACTTATGTTGTGTGCGTTAATTTTATACATGATTGGTGGGACCTACAGTTTAATGTCGACTCCGACGACAGGTTTTTGAGAACCTTTTCATGGCAATTTCATTTGCTCTCAGAGTTTTTTGCCAGAAATCTGCTGAGAGGAAGTCGCCGAAATTATATTTTCATATTTTGGTTTTGATGTCTGACCTGGGGTTTGAACCGTGGCATTACGTCTAGTAAGCCAACACACTACCTACTAGACTACGGCGACTTCAAAATTATTTAACATAATTGTTGTGGATTAGTGCATAAAAAATATGATCATAATATTTTCAAAGATTTTAACAAATCACCTCAAATGTATTTAAATTTACCGCAATGACAATTAATTAATTAATTTAAATCAAACAACAAACGATCGACGTTATTCTATATGCATATAGAGCCTTTTATTGAACTCTTCTTATCATTAAATTAAAAAAAAAAACAGTGTATGTGAGATATCATCAAAATTTTTTATTCGTTTGAAAAATCTACTGATTCTTTATGCATGAAATATAACGTCGTTCAAATCTTCGCTAGGGCTTCCTTGTGTGGAGCGTTTCCAAAATGTCAAATTTTCTATGACTCTTAGTACATAAATCAAGCTGAATTTTTATCAGCTTTGGCTTTTATCATAGTCCTGCAACTTAAAAAAATACGCCTCCATGTGAGATGACAACCAAATCTTTCACCCAGAATATCCAATAGGCATCAGCTCTGTGTCAAGAACATAGCTACCAGATAAAGCACCAAATCGTCAAATATTAGGAAAAAATCTTCAAAGACGTTCATTGAAATCGTAAAAAATCGTTAGAAAAAATAAGTAAATAAAGTAAATAATAAATAATAAAATAAAAATAAACTGACCAACTTCTTCCTCTTCCCTAATTTTGGTGGAACTTGGTCAGTACAGGGACTGCGTTCACCCGTGGCATCACAACGGGTCGCTATGCGTGCTTAAGCGAGCTTTGTGATATCAGAGCTACCACTCCAACCTGATCTGACCTAATAAAATAAAACATAAAAACACATTTAACAAAAAAATTCAACAAGTAATTATAAAAATAACATATTTGTATGTTAAAAATATATGTATTCGAATTAAACATTTTTCTCAAATCAGGTACAATATTAAAGTCGAAGAAGTTACAATTGCTAAGTTTTAAATAATCTTTTTATACAATATTGCTTCTAAGGAATTTAGCTTAATTTAAATTAACTTGGCTTAATACTCTCTCCCTCTACATTATATAATACTAATATTTTTTAATAAATTTAGTCAAGGCTGGAAATTAAAAGCTACCATCCCTCATTTTAATTTTTTGATATTTTTTACAAAAATCGACAAGTTTCATATCTCTTTTGGAAAAAATTGTTTAAGGTTTAATTGTTTATTGGCATATATGCGCAGCAATAATATTGCATCATCTAAATCTATGCGGGTAAATATTAGGGAATCAGAAGCTTTTGACGTTCTGAGCATGAAAATTAAGTTTGATGTTCTCTAGAGCTGAAATTTTTTTTGTTGCCTTGACTTCTTAAGACGGTGCAAGAAATATTTCACTTTATCTGAGCTTCTTCCTATCTCGTGAATGGAATACAGCTCTCATGTCTCAAGGTATATTTTAAGAACCCTTGACTGCGTACAGGAGCTGGCGCAGGCTTTCGTTAATGACAGTAAGGTATCCAACTCCATTGATTCATTAGAGCAGCGTTGCAATGTGGCTTATGATTCACTGTTCTATCGCTACCACAATGGATTTTTTAGAGCGAAATAAGGGGACTTTTGGCCGAGGATCATGTAACACTCGTCTTTCTCGGCGAGCAACTCCGTTTGTGGTCGGTTGGCCAGTGAATCGCACAATGCATTATAGACAAAATGCATGAGTAGGAGCCATCCCCTGAATGTTGGTCGTACGATAAAAATAATTATATTTGCCGTTGGTCTTTCTATGGTAATACTGGAAGCTATATTCGAATCTTTAAAAATGGTCTGCAACGGCAAATGTTAAATTATGCTAAATTATGAAAAGTGTCAATCTTAATTCAAAGTTCTTGGTATTGCTATTACATGTATCATCACAGGTGTTCGTAAATAATTTAAAATATAATAGATTAGTCTTGTTGTTACTAAAGATAATTATTCGATGAAAATAAGTTGCCAATTGCTTCAGGTACCATTCAGCAAAACAAGTGATGCAAAGTAGGGTTAGTTGCCAATTGCTACTGAGGCAATTCGTCTATCCATTTGCACATGTTGTTAAATACTATACCCGTCCATGGTGATTTAGCCAAACTGACTAAATAAATTACAAATACGCTTCAAAGTTCGTAAGTTCCTATTGGAAGACCCGATAGATACTGTACTGGTCAAAAAATCTACAACTAAAGAAGCAATCCAGACCTTCAAGTATACATTTCCTTTCGACGTGATTTGTTTTTGAGACAATAAATACCTTTCGTAATTATAAATGAGAATTTTATGTGCTTTTCATTGCAAAATTTCCCAAAAACAAATTTTACTCTAATATTCTAGGATATCAATACTTTTCGTAATGAAATTAAATCTGTCATTCCCATTAATGCTAGAAATGCAACATAATAAAGGCGCGTGAATATGGTATTAGAAGTTATTAAAGTAGAAAAAAACAGCCAAAAAAAACAGAAAAACACCTTTGCTTTGCCCAACGCATGTAAATTGGTCTTCACAACAATCTATATATTAACACTTGATTTATAACATAACTGTTAAAATTTAACTTTTCGGAGATGTTATAAAAATGTATTCGAATTTGAATTTCTGTTTTTTTTGCGGATTTAATTTATATTTTGAAAAATTCATAATTCGTCAGTTGCACTTGGCCGAATATTATTAGTTTATGAAAATATTATTTTTCGTGTACAAATATCATTCAACTTTATAATGTTTCTTTCTCTGTTTGCAGATACTCACGATCAGTTGGTTACAACACACTTTTCATATGCGGCACTGATGAATATGGTACGGCCACCGAAAATAAAGCATTGGCCGAAAATATGACTCCCCGCGAAATTTGCGACAAATACTTTGAACTTCACAATGGAATTTACCGTTGGTTTGGTATTGGATTCGATTATTTCGGTCGTACAACGACACAAGAACAGACTGAGTATGTAGAAGCATAAAACAAAAGAATTTTAAACGTAATTTGAATAAAATTATTTTAATCTTCAATTAGAATTGTTCAAGAGGCTTTTAAGGATGTCTACAACAATGGTTTTATTTTAACGGAAAGTGTTGAGCAGTTATTATGCCAAAAATGTGATCGTTTCTTGGCTGATCGGTAAGTTGAATTGCCTATTATGTTATGGTGCATTAATATATTGTATATTTTTGTAATTTTTATAGTTTTGTTGAGGGTACATGTCCCCATCCAGGCTGTGGTTATGAAGATGCTCGTGGTGATCAATGTGATAAATGTGGTAAACTTGTAAATGCCACGGAACTCATACGTCCCCGTTGTAAGGTTTGCAATACCGCTCCAGTTGTAAGATCTTCCGATCAACTGTTCTTAGATTTACCCAAAATTGAATTGAAACTACGTGAATGGGTTGATCATTCCGACTCTGGATGGACAAATAATGCTCGTGTAATTACTCGCTCTTGGTTGCGTGAAGGTCTAAAACCACGTTGTATTACAAGAGATCTAAAGTGGGGTATACCGGTGCCTCACAAGGGTTTCGAAAACAAAGTATTTTACGTGTGGTTTGATGCTCCATTCGGCTATGTTTCAATGACAAGACGCTACTCCAAAGACTACAAACAGTGGTGGCAGCCAGAAAAAGGTGTTGAAGTTGAACTGTTTCAATTCATGGCTAAGGACAATGTACCTTTCCATTCGGTTGTGTGGCCTAGTGCTTTATTAGCCATTAACAAAGGCCATACTCTGGTAGCCCACATTATGGCTACAGAGTACTTAAATTACGAAGATGGCAAATTTAGTAAAAGTCGTGGCATCGGTGTCTTTGGTAATGATGCTCAGGTAATTTTTTTCTCATGACAAACTGTTTAACGAATATTTAATTAAATTGATTTATTTTTTTTATAAAGGACACTGGTATTCCAGCTGATGTATGGCGTTTTTATTTGGCTTCAGCCCGTCCAGAAGGCCAGGATTCTAGTTTTAGCTGGAATGATTTGGCTGCCCGTAACAATTCTGAACTTCTTAACAATTTAGGAAACTTTATTAACCGTGCCTTAGTTTTCTGTGACAAGAACTTTGACGGTATTGTGCCTGTCATGAATCTCACTAACGACGAGCAGATCTTGTTGGCCCTTATCAATCGTGAGTTGCGTGGATATATAAACTCATTGGAGAAGGCACGTTTACGTGATGGCATCAGACACTTGCTTTCAATATCACGTCATGGTAATGTCTATATGCAATCACAACAACCTTGGGTTTTGCTTAAAGGCAATGACGAACAGAAAACAAGGGCTGGTACAATAATTGGTTTAAGTTGTAACATTGCTTGTCTTCTGGCTAATCTTATCTTCCCATACATGCCTACGACAGCTAGAATAATGTTTGAACAATTGAATGCAAAGCAAACTCAATTAAATGCAGAGTAAGTTGATTGTAAAAAATATTATTACAAGCAGAATTAAAGTAAAAACCTCTACTCTTTTTTTTAGAAAACCATTCATTTCGATTCTATTACCATCTGGTCATAAGATTGGCAAGCCTGCGCCATTGTTTGCCAAATTAGAACAGAGTTTTATTGACGAAATGAAAAAGAAATACGCTGGTCCTCAGGTTTTAAGTTCCACAGACTCGCAAGTCATCACTACAACAATTGCTGATTTGGAAAAGAATATTCAAGAGCAAGGCGACAAAGTTAGGCAACTTAAAGCCTCTACCAAAGACAAGACTGTATGGCAACCAGAAGTCAATAAGCTTTTGGACTTAAAGAAACAATTAGCGGAAGCACAGAGCAAACAGTCCTCAACTATAACAGAAACAAAACAAAACGGTAACGTTTCCAATAACATTAAAGACCTCGAATCTGCCATACAGGCCCAAGGCGAAAAAGTTAGAAAACTTAAGGCGTCAACAAAAGACAAAACAGTATGGCAACCAGAAGTTAATAAACTTTTGGATTTGAAAAAGCAATTGGCAGAAGCTCAGGCTGCAACTTCAGCTACCACTGCCTCTACACCAGCTGTCTCAACCCCTGCTGATGCCAATAAAGTAAAAGAATTGGAAGATAAAATTGCTAAACAGGCTGAAAAAGTACGCACTTTGAAGGCCTCATCAGATGCTTCCGTATGGAAACCAGAAGTTGAAATACTCTTGGCTTTCAAAAAGGAATTGTCTGCCTTAACTGGTGTAACCGAATCTAATGCTCAGGGCAAAAATAAAAAGAAAAAGTAATTTCTTACTCGCCTTTAAATTTAGCCACAAAATTTTTTTACTCGATTTCGTCTTATTTATTCAATGTATTTTGCCTGTGTTTGTATTCCTTTAAAATAACTCGACCATCGAGATCATAATGTTACGTCACTAAATAAAGTTTTATTTTATTTCTTCTTCTTTTGATTTCTCTTTGCATCGCATTTGATGATGAATTTGTATTTGTTAATACAAACATTCTAATTTATTTATTAATTATTAAACAACTTTATTTAAAATATATTGTATTAGATAACTTAAAAAATGAAACTAAATTATTTTTTATTTTAAAGTTTTAATTTGTAATTTAAAAAGAGACATTTAAAAATAAAAGCTCAATAAATCATTTCAATCAATATCGTGGTGTGTCCGTCAATTCCAAAATATTTCGCACTTTCCTGCGCATATTGTAAAAACAAAATTGGAATATTTGATTGATCGCTGAAGATAATGTGTTCTAGTAAGGTGACCAACTATACTCATTTACTGAGTTTTGTACTCTTTTTTCGCAAACCGTACTCTTTTCAAATCCTGTACTCTGAAAGTACTCATTTATATAATTTTGTACTCGTATTTCTAAAACATTTTTTAGATTATTTTATTTCAATTTTAATAATTAAATATTTAAACTTATTTTGATAGTGATTTGAATTTCACGCGCGCATATTCCTGTCGTTTCCGGCACAAGTGAGAGGACGCATTATGTACCCTAAGTGATAGACAGATATTTTTTTTTAATTTAATATTTTTAATCCCCAGGCTGATCTTTGATGTACAGTATGTACGACATGCTTGACAGTCTTGACGCATGCGGATTATGTAGGGCAGAGTTTTATGGGAATTCCCTTTCTTTTATACTGCAATGTAAATGTAAATCAAGATTTAGTGATGGATTTTGACCACTAATTCTTAAGAATAAACTGACCGTTTTGGAAGATTACAATCTCGAAATAAAAAATTAATTTTTAAAAGTTAAAATTTTTATAAAATTTCGAAGGCTTATTAGACGTAAAGCCAGGGTTCGAGCCCCAGGCCAGACGTCAAACAAAATACAAAAAGTATTTTTTCGGCGATTTCCTCTCTGCAGGTTTCTGACAATAACTTTGAGAGTAAATAAAATTGCCATGAAAAGTTTCTCAAAAATCTGTCGTTCGGAGTCGACTTTAATCTGTAGGCCCCACCCCTCATGTATAAACATTAACACACACAACATAAGTGGTATGAGAAACTAGGTTGTAATCCTGACTGAAGGGTTTTAATGACCAATTACGTATGTATGTATGTATATCGAAAAATGGATAGTGAACTTTTGGGCACTAAATTTTTTCAAATGGAATTTGTAATGAAGGAAGTAAAAGATATTGTTACTAATGAGAATTTTCTCTTTAAAGAAATTCGAAGATTAATTTTATATTTAAATGAAGAAATATTGAAGAAATGGAACGATGAGAAAATAGAACTTAAAAAAAGACAGGTAAAAATCTTTCGGCATTTTACAGTAGAACATATCCCGCATGAATATTTAAAACTTTTAATAGAAATTTTCTTATGTTGTCCAGGCACTAATGCTGCTGTTGCAAGGGTATTTCCACTAGGGAATGATTATTGAAACAGTGAGAAGTCGCAAATTTCTGTAAAAACATTATCTGCCATCAGTCAAATTTAATATGCAAAATGAAAGTTGTTCGGATGTGGCTATATTATTAGACGAATCCACTCCGAAGAAAATTTTTTTTTTTTAAGAAAATAAAATTTTAATCGTTTTATCTTCTTTTTTTCACCTATGAAATACTTGGAAAGTGTACTCCTTTTAAACAAAAAATAGTTGGTCACCTTAGTTCTAGAAACTATGGAACTGAATGCAATGTCAATGGATGTTATAAATGGACGGATGGATGTAATAAATGGATTTTTGATGAAAAGGCAATTCTAATGTTTTTCCTCAAATTATTTCAAATTTAACAATATCAAAGCAATATGGAAACAATTGAAAATTTATTCGAAGGGAAAGCATTCCGGCATATAGCGCTATACTTGGCAGATGCTCTCGCTAGATTAGGTTCAATTTCTGAGGGCGATTTGACAGTTGGTCCTGGGGCATCAGGATCTGCCACCTCTATGACCTCATCGCTGGATGGATCAAGGTGGAAGAGCAGAGGCGTTGGGGGAATAGATCGGGTTGTTATGTGTCTAGGTGTCTATGGCCTGTGATAGAACAGGTTTGCTGCTGGGCTTAGTTAAGGCTAGTCTGATGTTGGTTATTGGTTTTATTACAGGGCACTGCGAGAATAGATCGCTGACAAGGATCTGGTATAGGTCACAGCTGGACTATTGCAGTGTATGTTGCGACGAGGAGGAGTTGGAAACTATCAAACACGTCCAGCCCCTAGCAGGTTAAGGTTGAGGACTCGGGGCAGGGGTTTCTTGGAGTGTTTGGACTCTTGCCCAGAGCCGACATTAAGACTCTTCATAGGTTCATTAATAGGTTGAGCTGGTTGAGAAGTGCTAAGGCTTCAATGTTGTAGTCGCGTTTTCTTGTGTTTGTGGTCTTTGTTTTTCCTCCGTATCCTTTGTCCTCCCTTACCTACCTCTCATCCTTTTCCCTATCTCCTTTATTAGCCTCTCTCTCTCTCTCTCTCTCTGTCTCCCCTTTAGGACGTATTACAATGGGGCATTTTGACCCTAGAGTATTATACTTGTCCCATTGACAAGTACAAGTCCTCAAACCTAACCTAACCTAAAGCGTACAACAGCAAATACGAAAAATAGTTTTGAAGCCATTTTATTTATTCAATTGTAGATGCATTTTTGTTTTTTATACACAATTAATGTAATGACGTACAATTAATATTATTCTGATTATGTGTACATACATATGTATGTAAATATTTACTAATTAGGTTCCCCTTTGAGTGTTAAGTGGAAAATATTTATTTAATGCTCTTAAAATTTGCTATATAAACCGACGACGAAAGTAGAATTTATCAAAGTAAAAATCAACATGAAGTTCATTTTAGTAATTGCGGGTGTTTTAGCCGTTTTGGCTATAGTTCAGGCTCGGCCACAGGAAGCCGAAAATGACAATCAGGATGAAGCTGTTGAAGTTCCATCTGAACAAGAACCAGATCAAGAGGAGAATGAAAATCAAATTCCTGAATTGCCACAAGAGAAACCACATGGCAGACCACATTTGAGACCTCCTCACCACCAACGTCACCCAGACCAACATGACAAACGACCAGCACGTCTACCTTTAAGAAGAATTCCTCGTCCACATCGTCATCCTCAACAACCACAACCAGAACCACAACCTGAAGAACAACCAAACCAGGACGAGGGTGTCATTGATGAAGCTGAATCTGTTTTGTTAGATGGAAATGATTTTCAAATTTTAAACGGATCTGGCAATGACAACACCCTCATCAATCAAGGTGATGATGGTGATGATAATGTTGCCGCTGATGTTGGTAAATAAGTTAACAAATTAAATAAAAGTTTTTGAGCAAACAAAATATTTTCAATTTACAATTTATATGAACAGTTGGGAAAACTGAAATCAGATTAGGTAAGGATTATAAGAATATATACATATTTATGGGTATAATGGATAAGTATAGGCCCATACCCCTTTGCATTTAATTGGGCAGTGGGTCGAATACGAATGCATAGGTTAGACTTCATTTCCAATATCCTCAAATAAAATACAGTGGGATGTTGGTTCTTTTGAAATATTAAAAATTCCCAGGACTAGGATTATACTCTGGCTGACTTTCTTGCCTTTAATTGAAGAATCTTTCAACAAAATTAGTTACAACTCGATTGTTAAAAATCTTTACAACCTTAAAATTGATTTGTGTCTGGTTAAGTTCATTCAACTTCTTCTTAAATCTTAACTGATTACTTCCTCCGTTGGGAGAGCACAGTACCAGAAGTGTTTCCTCTCCATTTTTCTTTAGAAGATTACGGTTAAATCGGAATGTTTTTTATAATAAAGAATCTCAATTTGCACAACCAGACTTTTGATTTTACCGTCAAGTGAATCAGAACATTTTTAATCGAAAATTTTTTAATAATTTTCAATAATAAAAAAATAAAAAAAAACAATTATTTATTCATTGAATCTTTTGACCGTGATAGAGATTTAACATCTTTTCTGTGTATTCAATAAACATACATACATACTGTATTCATTAAAATATAAACTAAAAAAGTCTGTGACAAAAAATTAAATTAAAGAAAAAACAATTAAAATATATAAAAACAATTAAGTGCAAGACTGCACATGGAAACTGCTTTCTTTAGTAAAACAGCAACTTTTACTAAAAAATAACAATGGATAGTTTAAGCGATGATAGCGACGATAATACAGAAGTAAGTAACAAAATTATAAAAAACATCAACATTGTTGAACCAGCTTGGCAATATGTAACAGTTAGAAAACGTAAACGAATTGAATCATAAAAAAAAAACAAAAAAAATAAAAGTGCATGATGCTCCAACTACATCATCTAATAGCAACAAATTTGCTGTGCTTGATTCTCAAGGCGATGAAGAAAATTATGATCCAGCTATAATACCAAAACCACCACCAATTTATATTCCTAATGTACAAAATATAAATATTATGGTAACCAAATTGAGTAAAATTATTTCTACCAAGGATTTTAGTTATAAATCTTTGAGGGAAGGTCAAATTAGATTGATGATCAAATCTGTAGATTCATATAGGAAAGTGATTAAATATTTAGAGAACTCTAACATTTATTTTCACACTTATCAATTAAAACAAGAAAGATCGTATAGAGTAACTATAAAAGGACTTCATCCTTCAACACCCACTGAAGATATCAAAGCTGAACTTATAGGTTTAGGCCACTCAGTTAGATCCGTAACAAATGTTAAAAGTCGCGTAACAAAAGAGCCTTTATCAATGTTTTTTGTCGACTTGGATCCAGAACCCAACAATAAAACTATATATGAAATTAAATATATAAATCATACTGTCGTCAAAATTTAACCACCTCAGAGAACTAATGAACTGGTACAGTGTTATCGATGTCAACAATTTGGACATACAAAAGCGTTCTGTAAAAAACCGTATAGATGTGTTAAGTGCGGTATGGATCACCCTACCGTAGAGTGCAAAAAACCTGCTGATACTCCACCTCGTTGTGTTCATTGTTTGTCAAATCACACTGCTAATTATAAAGGTTGCAGTGTTTATCAAAACTTAGTTTCCAAAAGAACTAATAGACAAAAGTCATATTCAAACAGGCAACAAAATTGTGTGAACATTAATCATATTGAATATCCGCAGTTAAGTAATGTTGCTACCAATGAGCCTTACAATAATAGATTTAAAATGTCATTTGCAGAAGCTGTAAAAGCATCTGATGTAAATGAAAACAATTGCTTGGACAGACTTGAAAAAATGATGGAAAATCTGATGAACATGATGTCTATGTTAATGGCCAAAATATGCAAATGAACTTAAGAATAGCAATATGGAACGCAAATGGAATGCATAATCACACAAATGAAATAGAGATCTTCATTAAAACTAATTACATTGATATATTTTTAATCTCAGAAACTCATTTTACGAATAGAACCTTTTTCAAAATTAAAAATTATGATTTAATAACTGCTAACCACCCTGATAATAGAGCTCACGCTGGTGCTGCAATTTTGATAAAATCCAACCTTAAATATGAAATACTTACCCCAGTTGAAGAACCTTTTTTGCAAGCTGCAGGTGTTAAGATAACATGTGATAATAATGACATTAGCATTTATTCTATTTATTTCCCCCCAAGACATAGTGTTACATGTACACAATATGAAAACTTTTTTAATCAACTAAGCTCGAAATTTATTGTTGGAGGCGATTACAATGCAAAACATCCTTGGTGGGGATCTCGTTTAACGAATCCCAAGGGAAGAGAGTTATATAAATGCATTTCTAAAAATAATTGTTCCACTTTGTCCACAGGTAGTCCAACATATTGGCCCACCGATCCAAATAAAATACCCGATTTACTGGACTTCTTTGTGTATAAAAATATTCCAAGATCATCTTTTGATATAATTGACAGTGCTGACTTAGGCTCTGATCACAGCCCAGTAATTTTAACTTTTAACACAATTATCCAAACCATAACAAAAATTTTTAAAGTAATAACTCCTAGAACAAATATGCAACAGTTTGAATCCTGGATAGAAGAACATGTAAACTTAAATTTACATATCGAAGATTCCTGTCACTTAGAGGATACTATTGAAACATTTACAAATTTACAACAAACAAATAGGAATAATGGTAATAATGTTCGATTATCGGCTGAAATTAGGACACTAATTGCAAATAGGAGAAGACTAAGAAGAATATACCAAACCACTAGAAGCGTATTAGACAAAACTAATTTTAACAGAGCATCGCAACAACTAAAAAAAAACGCATTAAAGATTATAAAAACTACTTATTAAATAATTATTTAAAAAATTTGGATTCTGTATCTAATGACAGCGAACATAAACTATGGAACGCAACCAAATATTTAAAACAAACTACTAAAAGGAATATTCCAATCAAGAATATAAATGGTGAATGGTGCAGATCAGACATCAGCAAAGCTAATGCTTTTAAGGAACACTTATCATCAACATTTAATTTAAATAACCCCACTATTGGGGCTGATATTGTAAACTTTTTAGATGTGCCCTGTCAAATGGATCGCCCTATAAAACCGATATCCTCATCAGAAGTGCAAAAAGCGATTAATAAATTGAACAATACCAAAACTCCGGGCTATGACAATATTGATGCCAAGGTTTTAAAATCTTTACCAAAAAAGGGAATTGTTTTTCTAACAACAATATATAATTCAATATTAAGATTAAACCATTTCCCATCGCAATGGAAATATGCTAAAATAATAATGGTATTAAAACCCAACAAACCTGAGAATAACGTCGCATCCTATAGGCCAATTAGTTTGTTGTGCAGTTTCTCAAAGATATTTGAAAGGCTCTTTTTAGAGCGATTAATGCCTATTTTAGAAAGACAAAATATTATACCTGAATATCAGTTCGGATTTAGGCAGAAACATGGTACACCAGAACAGTGTCATAGGATTGTCAATAAAAGTTCGAATGCCTTAGAGAGAAAACAATATTGTTCTGCCGTATTTTTAGATGTTCAACAGGCTTTTGACAAGGTTTGGCATATTGGACTTTTATATAAATTGAAAAACCTTATCCCAGCCCCATTTTACTTGCTGTTAAAGACATATATTCAAGATCGATATTTTTTTGTAAGCGTTAATGAAGACTACTCAAACTTTGGTAGCATCAAGGCGGGTATTCCACAAGGTAGTGTTCTGGGACCAGTACTCTACACCATTTTTACAGCTGATATGCCAACAATTGAAAATATCACCATTGCTACCTATGCAGACAATACTGCAATACTAGCTTCAGATGAATCGCCAGTCATAACTTCTAACATGCTGCAAAATCAATTAAATCTTATTCAAGATTGGCTTCAAAAATGGAACATAAAAGTAAATAACACAAAATCTGTTTACGTAACATTTACCCTAAGGAAAAATGATTGCGCGCCAGTATACCTAGATGGCACGATTATTCCAAGCAGCAATACTGTTAAATACTTAGGCCTCAATCTAGATCGGAGACTTACCTGGAAACATCATATTAAAAAGAAGCTTGAACAACTGAAAATTAAAACAAGAAAAATGTATTGGTTATTGGGCCCAAGGTCAAGCTTAAGCTTAGAAAACAAGATTCTGCTATATAAAGCTATACTAAAACCTGTGTGGACTTATGGTATTCAACTCTGGGGAACTACAAGTAATTCAAATTTGGAGATATTACAGAGATATCAGTCTAAAACTGTCAGACTACTAACTAATGCGTAATGGTTTATCACCAACAAAAATATACACAGAGATCTTATAATTTTAATGGTCAAAAATGAGATTCATAACTTTAGCGAAAGGTACCTGAATAGACTAAGTAATCATTAAAATTTGTTAGCAATAAATCTGTTAGATGATGGTAAGGAAATCAAAAGACTCAAAAGGCTACATGTACTTGATCTACCCTTCAGAAAATAAAAAATAAAAATTATTTAATTTCTAAGATTATTTGATTTTATAATACCATATATCATATTGCATTAAAATTAAAAAAGTAAAATCTCTTTGTATTTACTCTTTTATTTTGTGTTAATAATAGGAACTCAATATATGTTATATTTAAGTTATGAAATTTGCTCATTATTTTAAATTTGTAAAATAGATTGCAAATAAAATAAACTAAACAAAAGTTTGGCTTATTTATAATTTCAAATAAATTACAATATTTGCAAGGTCGATGATAAATATATATTTGAGCATCTAAAAATTTACAAATATAGAAATATATACAATATGCTAAAGAAGATACAACAATAGAGGAGCAATTGTATTTACATATGTTAAATTGTATTTAAACTAATTGCTCAAAATCTCATTGAACACTTTTCTTCCTTCAGACATACAGTAATTCATATAAAGATGTAAACTACACCCAAAATAAAATTCACACAGCGCTCTAAATATTACCAACAGCTAGACAACCATGTAATTAGCATGGACTCAAGTACAATTACATAAACTTTTAATCAATCATATTTATTTAATACTAGCACCAACTAAAATAAATCTGAAGGAAAGGCATTACACAAATATCCAATTAATTTTGAATCATTTTATTGATTTTGTTTCCCGTTGTCCTGATGATTCAGAGGAACAGGCTTGAGTAGTACGCATTCGATCAGTTTCTAATCCCACTTCTTGTTGTTCAAGTGATTCATGCCAACGGGTCTCAGCAGGATGTACTCGAGGATTTTCCAGTCTCAATGCTAGTTGCCCGTCTGATTCGGTGGCTCGTAATGGCCTCTCTTCCGTGCTCGAGGTGTAGGTCGACCAATTGCTTACCGCTTTGGAGGCATGATTGCACGAGAACGACGTGAAAAATGTGTTAAATTTATTAGAAGCTCACAATGTACCAAATCCAATTGAACCCAACAGCATTTTTAACAATTTTCCAAAATTAAAATGTTTTAAATTTTACGGGAATGAGTTATACTAAATGTTATTAAAATCATAAATGATAAATGCTAAAATGTCTGGTATTTGCCCGATCAACACATGATCAAATACATAGTTTACGATTCAATTCATTTTGAATAATTCTTAATGGCGCCTGCTATCGGAAATTAATCGGAATAATCCGTCGACTTATGCGCAATAACTTTGCTAAAGATCATAACTTGATCAAATGCACAGTTTACGATTTAATTCATTTTGCGTAATTTTCAGTGGCGCCGCCTGTCGGAAATTGGTCATACCAACTTAGAAACCTTCATAGTTTGCTATTGTATAAAGGACATACAAACAAACATTCATTTTTATATATGTATGTATATAATATATGTATATATATTATATATGTATATAAAAATAAAAATAGATATATTACAAATTATATCCTAATTATGTACGAGCAAAGTAACTTGACTATGTGCTCGGTGTAGTGTCACAGACCAGGGTCTCTGGTGGGAATCGAACCCACGACTCTCACGCTAATAGTATAGCACACTACCCAATAGACTACCATGGCACCCGAACCTGAAATTATTCCCAAAGCTTACCACAATTTGTAAGAGATTTTCCTCTGAGTGTTGTTATTACTTTATTCCACAACTTACCGATCGGATTTGGATCTAAAAACGGTTCGGGCCAGAATAATACATCGTAATTGTCATCTCCGAATATACTTTTCAGTATATTTAGGGTCATTATCTTGCAAGCATCGAATTAGCAGGTTTTTATTCGCATTGAAGGATTACAATTCGAAGTATTACAACATAATCCGTTATTCGTATCTAAAAACCCTGTACAGGATATTGTGACTTAAGACCATAACAGGAAAATTACCTCCAAACAACAATATTATCGTTTGCCATTATATACCATCTAAAGAGTGGACTGAGGGTTGGTCTCCTTACAGTATGAAGTCTTTCAGATTTTGTTAACTGAATTAAAGAAATCGCTTTTTGCCAATAACTACAGTGCAGATTCAATCTTAAGCAATGTAGGGCCTTATATAAAACCTAGGGTTTAACGTTAATTCCGAACAACAAATTTAGAAAGCTTTTCATGGCAGTTTTTATTTACTCTCATAGTTTTTACAAGATGACTGCTGAGCAGAAGATGTCGAAAAGAAATATTTTTCATTTTCCATTTTGTTCAAATGCTGAGGTTTGAATTCACGAGCACTCGCCTGTAAGGCTTATTAGGCGAGAACCCGAGAGTTCAAATCTCAGCTTTTTGTCATATTGAAGAAGAAAAGAAGTTATTTATTAATACACAGAACATGGGTGGACGGTTCGATACAATTCACAGCTAAAACGGAGTGAAATCTGAGGCGAAGGATCAAAACTGGGTCACGTACGACAGAAATGTATAAAAAAGATCATGGGCGAAGCAATGTAAAGCTTCGTTGATGGTGGCAAAGCCGGGATTGACCTCAAGAAAAGTAACATTGAATACTGATATAAAACATTCCTGAGGATCTGACAGAAAGTGAGAGCTTGTCCGGTCACTTTTCGATTATCGTTTGATCTCTGGTATAAATGTAAATGCCTTAGAGACTAAGAAAGCCAGAAAGATCACCAAGAAAGGTATACTTGATTTACCATCAAAATGGCAAAACGTTATCAATCCAAACAACGTACATTTTGTTTATGGTTTTGTTTATAGTTCGTTACAAATATACAAAAAGTGAAGAAATTTTTTTGGTAAATTTATAATCCGGAACTGTTTTCAAAAACCCAATAAAATATTTTTTATTGGAAAAATATTTACGAAGCTTAAGTGAAACATACTTTTGAAATGAAAATTTTTAATTTTAAAATGAAAATAAATTCATTCATTATTTACAATTTTAAATTGTTTGTGGGATTGTGTCTTAAGAGTATTTGTTTTAATAGCATATTTTTCTTTTGATTTTTCAGATCCAGCACTCCATAGTCAATAAGGTAAGCAAAGCTTTTTTGATCTATTTTCTATTCAATGTATCATCAAATTGTAATTGTAATTGTATACAGTATTCCTTCGATTTGCGGCTAACATAAACTTACGTCTTCAGTTTTTGTCACTAACTGCAACGTAATTCAAGGGATTACTGTAAATGCAGAGCAGCCATTGCGCTGACCAACTTCTTCCCTAGTTTGGTGGAACTTGATCAGTCACAGGGACTGCGTTCACCTTTGGCGTCACAACGGGCCGCTATACTTATTCAAGTGAGCTAAAGCTACCATTCCAACCTACTGCAATACGCAATTATTATAAGTGGAGTATACAACGGTGACATACATGATTAGGCATTCATTTTAAACTTGATTCATATTTAGCTTTCAATTTTATATGTTGAACTATTTAAATTGTGTACATATTTTTTGCGTTACTTTCTTTGATTTGATATGTTTTTCATTCCATAATTCTTCAACTACACTATGCGATAAAATAAAAAAAAATTAAATACACCCAGCTAATAACATAGTGTAAGTTGTGAGTTTTGTTGAGTAGAACTCGAAAATATTTTTTTATATATCTTGAACACTACAAACTTGTTTTATTTGACAAAAACTGTTATTTTGGACTTTACGCACAAATTTATTGATTAGACAAACATTTCTGAACCGATGTCTAAAATTTATAACTCATTTGAAAGGAGAAGGACGGGCCTGTAAAACGATATACATACAAATATTGTTTGACATTCAAAACGGTATATTTGACTTAATATGCTATGATATTTGATGAGGTAAACTTAACAAATGTGAATTTTTTTAAATTTTTCCATGTTCGTCCGTAGCAGCAAGCTTTAATTAAAAAATATGAAATAAATGATGATATTCTGAAAGTGCATTCTGTTATGAAGAGATTAACTTTTCGTTTCATTAAATCGGATAAACATTACCGTTGTTATTATTTAAAAAGTCTAACAGTCGAGTTATATTTTACATATTTTTTTTAGAATTTTTGATGGATCTTGATTGTTTATTGGAATATATGTCAATTTCACGTTTGAGCGACCACCAGAAGTTTCCCCAAAGAGAAATAATAACATTTGAAAAAAAATAAACATCAACCGACCTCTGGCAGTCGTGCAAACGTGAAATTGACACATGTTTCGATAAACAATCAAGATCCATTAAAACTTTTGATAATTTTGTGAACTGAAAGTTCATTTGATAAGATGACATATATAAAAAATATAACACGATTGTTATACTTATACAACCTTGGGTTTTGCTTAAAGGCAATGACGAACAGAAAACAAGGGCTGGTACAATAATTGGTTTAAGTTGTAACATTGCTTGCCTTCTGGCTAATCTTATCTTCCCATACATGCCTACGACAGCTAGAATAATGTTTGAACAATTGAATGCAAAGCAAACTCAATTAAATGCAGAGTAAGTTGATTTTTTTTAGAAAACCATTCATTTCGATTCTATTACCATCTGGTCATAATATTGGCAAGCCTGCGCCATTGTTTGCCAAATTAGAACAGAGTTGTATTGACGAAATGAAAAAGAAATACGCTGGTCCTCAGGTTTTAAGTTCCACAGACTCGCAAGTCAGCAGTACAACAATTGCTGATTTGGAAAAAGCTATTCGGGAGCAAGGAGACAAGGTTAGGCAACTTAAAGCCTCTACCAAAGACAAGACTGTATGGCAACCAGAAGTCAATAAACTTTTGGACTTGAAGAAACAATTAGCGGAAGCACAGAGTAAACAGTCCTCATCTATAACAGAAACAAAACAAAACGGTAACGTTTCCAATAACATTAAAGACCTCGAATCTGCCATACAGGCCCAAGGCGAAAAAGTTAGAAAACTTAAGACGTCAACAAAAGACAAAACAGTATGGCAACCAGAAGTTAATAAACTTTTGGATTTGAAAAAGCAACTGTCAGAAGCTCAGGCTGCAACTTCAGCTACCACTGCCTCTACACCAGCTGGCTCAACCCCTGCTGATGCCAATAAAGTAAAAGAATTGGAAGATAAAATTGCTAAACAGGCTGAAAAAGTACGCACTTTGAAGGCCTCATCAGATGCTTCCGTATGGAAACCAGAAGTTGAAATACTCTTGGCTTTCAAAAAGGAATTGTCTGCCTTAACTGGTGTAACCGAATCTAATGCTCAGGGCAAAAATAAAAAGAAAAAGTAATTTCTTACTCGCCTTTAAATTTAGCCACAAAATTTTTTTACTCGATTTCGTCTTATTTATTCAATGTATTTTGCCTGTGTTTGTATTCCTTTAAAATAACTCGACCATCGAGATCATAATGTTACGTCACTAAATAAAGTTTTATTTTATTTCTTCTTCTTTTGATTTCTCTTTGCATCGCATTTGATGATGAATTTGTATTTGTTAATACAAACATTCTAATTTATTTATTAATTATTAAACAACTTTATTTAAAATATATTGTATTAGATTACTTAAAAACTAAAACTAAATTATTTTTTATTTTAAAGTTTTAATTTGTAATTTTAAAGAGACATTTAAAAATAAAAGCTCAATAAATCATTTCAATCAATACCGTGCTGTGTCAGTCAATTCCAAAATATTTCGCACTTTCCTGCGCATATTGTAAAAACAAAATTGGAATATTTGATTGATCGCTGAAGATAATGCGTTTTAGTAAGGTGACCAAATATACTCATTTACTGAGTTTTGTACTCTTTTTTCGCAAACCGTGCTCTTTTCAAATCCTGTACTCTGAAAGTACTCATTTATATAATTTTGTACTCGTATTTCTAAAACATTTTTTAGATTATTTTATTTCAATTTTAATAATTAAATATTTAAAATTATTTTGATAGTGATTTGAATTTCACGCGCGCATATTCCTGTCGTTTCCGGCACAATTGAGAGGACGCATTATGTACCTGGAGTGATAGACAGATATTTTTTTTTAATTTAATATTTTTAATCCCCAGGCTGATCTTTGATGTACAGTATGTACGACATGCTTGACAGTCTTGACTCATGCGGATTATGTAAGGCAGAGTTTTATGAGAATTCCCTTTCTTTCATACTGCAATGTAAATGTAAATCAAGATTTAGTGATGGATTTTGACCACTAATTCTTAAGAATAAACTGACCGTTTTGGAAGATTCCAATCTCGAAATACAAAATTAATTTTTAAAAGTTAAAATTTTTATAAAATTTGCTATGAATATATCGAAGGCTTATTAGACGTAAAGCCATGGTTCGAGCCCCAGGCCAGACGTCAAACAAAATACAAAAAGTATTTTTTCGGCGATTTCCTCTCTGCAGGTTTCTGACAATAACTCTGAGAGTAAATAAAATTGCCATGAAAAGTTTCTCAAAAATCTGTCGTTCGGAGTCGACTTTAATCTGTAGGCCCCACCACTCATGTATAAACATTAACACACACAACATAAGTGGTATGAGAAACTAGGTTGTAATCCTGACTGAAGGGTTTTAATGACCAATTACGTATGTATGTATGTATATCGAAGAATGGATAGTGAACTTTTGGGCACTAAATTTTTTCAAATGGAATTTGTAATGAAGAAGTAAAGGATATTGTTACTGATGACAATTTTCTCTTTGAAGAAATTCGAAGATTAATTTTATATTTAAATGAAGAAAAATTGAAGAAATGGAACGATGAGAAAATAGAACTTGAAAAAAGACAGGTAAAAATCTTTCGGCATTTTAGAGTAGAACATATCCCGCATGAATATTTAAAACTTTTAATAGAAATTTTCTTATGTTGTCCAGGCACTAATGCTGCTGTTGCAAGGCTATTTTCACTAGTAAATGATTATTGAAACAGTGAGAAGTCGCAACTTTCTGTAAAAACATTAACTGCCGTCTAATAGTCAAATTTAATATGCAAAATGAAAGTTGTTCGGATGTGGCTACATTATTAGACGAATCCACTCCGAAGAATTTTTTTTTTTTAAGAAAATAAGGTTTTAATCGTTTTATCTTCTTTTTTCACCTATGAAATACTTGGCAAATGTACTCCTTTTAAACAAAAAATAGTTGGTCACTTTAGTTCTAGAAACTATGGAACTTTATCTGAATGCAATGTCAATGGATGTTATAAATGGACGCGGATGGATGTAATAAATGGATGGCAATTCTAATGTTTTTCCTCAAATTATTTCAAATTTAACAATATCCAAGCAATATGGAAACAATTGAAAATTTACTCGGAAGGAAACTGTTCCGGATCATAGCGGTATACTTGTCTGATGATCTCGCTAGATTAGGTTCAATTTCTGAGGGCGATTTGATAGTTGGTCCTGGGGGATCAGGATCTGCCACCTCTATGACCTCATCGCTGGATGGATCAAGATGGAAGAGCAGAGGCGTAGGGGGAATAGATCGGGTTGTTATGTGTCTAGGTGTCTATGGCCTGTGATAGAACAGGTTTGCTGCTGGGCTTAGTTAAGGCTAGTCTGATGTTGGTTATTGGTTTTATTACAAGGCACTGCGAGAATAGATCGCTGCCAAGGATCTGTAACAGATACCAGCCGGACTATTGCAGGGTATGTTGCCACAAGGAGGAGTTGGAAACTATCGAACACCTCCTCTGTAATTTTCCAGCCCTTAGCAGGTTAAGGTTAAGGACCCTGGGCAGGGTCTTCTTCGAGTGTTTGGACTCTTGTCCAGCGCCGACATTAAGGCTCTCCATATGTTCATTAATAGGTTGAGAAGTGCTAAGGCTTAAATGTTGCAGTCGAGCTCTCTTGTGTGTTTGTGGTCTTTGTTTTTCCTCCCTTTCCTCCCTTTCCTACCTCTCCTTTTCCCTATCTCCTTTATTATCTTCCCTCTCTCTCCCGCTCCCCTTTAGGACGTATTACAATGAGACATTTTGAACTCCGAGTATTATGCTTGTCCCATTGACAAGTACAAGTCCTCAAACCTAACCTAACCTAAAGCGTACAATAACAAATACGAAAAATAGTTTCAAAGCCATTTTATTTATTCAATTGTAAATGCATTTTTGTTTTTTATACACAATTATTGTAATGACGTGCAATTAATATTATTCAGATTATGTGTACATACATATGTATGTAAATATTTACTAATTAGGTTCCCCTTTGAGTGTTAAGTGGAAAATATTTATTTAATGCTCTTAAAATTTGCTATATAAACCGACGGCGAAAGTAGAATTTATCAAAGTAAAAAGCAACATGAAGTTCATTTTAGTAATTGCGGGTGTTTTAGTCGTTTTGGCTATAGTTCAGGCTCGGCCACAGGAAGCCGAAAATGACAATCAGGATGAAGCTGTTGAAGTTCCATCTGAGCAAGAACCAGATCAAGAGGAGAATGAGAATCAAATTCCGGAATTGCCACAAGAGAAACCACATGGCAGACCACATTTGAGACCTCCTCACCACCAACGTCACCCAGACCAACATGACCAACGACCAGCACGTCTACCTTTAAGAAGAATTCCTCGTCCACATCGTCATCCTCAACAACCACAACCAGAACCACAACCTGAAGAACAACCAAACCAGGACGAGGGTGTCATTGATGAAGCTGAATCTGTTTTGTTAGATGGAAATGATTTTCAAATTTTAAACGGATCTGGCAATGACAACATCCTCATCAATCAAGGTGATGATGGTGATGATAATGTTGCCGCTGACGGTGGTAAATAAGTTAACAAATTAAATAAAAGTTTTTGAGCAAACAAAATATTTACAATTTTCAATTTATATGAACAGTTGGCAAAACTGAAATCAGATTAAGGTAAGGATTATAAGAATATATACATATGTATGTATGGGTATAATGGATAAGTATAGGCCCATACCCCTTTGCATTTAATTGGGTAGTGGGTCGAATACGAATGCATAGGTTAGACTTCATTTCCAATATCTTCAAATCAGATACAGTGAGATCTTGATTCTTTTGAAATATTAAAAATTCCCACGACTAGGATTGTACTCTGGCTGACTTTATTGCCTTTAATTGAAGGATCTTTCAACAACATTAGTTACAACTCGATTATTAACGATCTTTACAACCTTAAAATTGATTTGTTTCTGGTTAAGTTTATTCAACTTCTTCTTAAATCTTAACTGATTACTTCCTCCGTTGGGAGAGCACAGTACTAGAAGTGTTTCCTCTCCTTTTCTTTGGAATTTTACGCTGAACTCGGAATGTTTTTCATGATAAAGTAGCTCAATTTGAACAACCAAGAATAAATGGGAAAAGACTTATGTTTGAGGACTTGGATGAAATATTCTTCAGTCTAAACTATGTTGAGGGGGCAACCTGGCTGTGAGCGCTGACAATCCAGCTCACACCACTAGTTGCTGTAGTCGGGATATTGGTAAAACAAAATTCTTTTCTTCTTTATGGAGTTCATTCTGATGAACTGTCCTCTATGAAAATTACAATCAGATCTGTTGCAATACAGATTACGGATGAATTGCGCACTTCTTCCACAAAATTTATTGGTAGAACATTATTTCCTCTGGACACTTTTATTCTATCCTATCTAAGAATTCCCTTGTGAAATAGATTACAGCTCAGCAGAATCTAATATTGATATGAGATTTCGAGCTAGAATTTTAAACAGATTTTCTGATATGGCCAGTTGCAGCTTTCGCAAATCTCGAATCTCGAGATAATCCTGATTATAAATTCATATCAGATGAGGAATTGAACGACAACCTTACTTTAATTGGTAAAAAGTTAAACGATGCCGTTGAAGAATTTAAAAGTCCAATAAAATATGTTAATAGAGCTGGTGATTTAGATACTCAACTTTCTAAAGAAATAGATTGACTTGTATCAGGAGGTGGTAGAGGTGAATATTTACAAGTGTAAATTGCGAACGTATGCTCAAGACTCTACGACGAAATATTGTATGCTTTGATCTTTTTAAAAAATCACTTTAAGTAATATGTAACCTGATAATCATTAAATAAATGAAATTTTTTTGTAATAAAGAGAAAATCCTGAAATCACGGTATTCTTAAAAATCAATCCCGTTTGGCATTCCTAGTCAGTTCTAAATTTGAGAATAAGATAGGATTTGTAATTTATTTGGGAAACCTTGGCCTTAGGATATCACTCCGCTTCTCTCACTACTGTACTATGTTTAAGTATTGATTCTGAATAAGAGTCCCTAGTATACCTACTAGCATTTCTATATTCTCTGACAGCCAAGTGGTAATCATATATCTTTCAGCGCAGCTTCCAGATCCAAGTTGGTCGACATCCCCCGCGATTTCTTTAATCGACTTTCGTGGCTCAAAAACATCTCAGATAATTGTTCAGCTCACGAATTTGCTAGTTAAGCTGTCGATTAGACAAATTCTGAATTGAAAAAGAATTTTGCTTCAGTGCCAGACACTCAGATAGAAAACGTACCAATCAATTATTTACACTGAATTGTCAGGACATCACTGTCACTGTAAATATGCACTGTGTAATGGGAAGTCAGGTGGAAAGACTTCGCTTATCTGCAAATTACTTTTGCAGATGTTGTGTAGATTAATTTATGATGTTCTTCAATTTTCTTGTCAGTGTTTCTGGATCGATCGCAAATGCCGATATCTATCAGTGGCTTACTCTTTCTAAATAGCCTCACAGAGCTATCGTTACTTGATATCGGATTAATAACTAGGTTCATTAAACTAAAGGGATCATGCTTTAATGCGAAGGTCCTGATATTAATTGTAGGGAAATAATGATTACTTTTTCGCCTCCTGCAGTGTTTGGACCAGGATTTCTGTGATTTATTGTCGAGCACCTTGGCCACTGCATCACGGTTTTCGCTTTTCAGTCTCTTATATTTCAATGTGGTAGTACCATTGCGCCAATTTTTTTTTCTTTTTTTGAAAATTAGAGTACGATATCAACTTGTATACGATATTAAACAGGAATAAATGAAGTGAGAAGCTAGGCCATAATCCTGACTGAAGAGTTGTAATGACCAATTATGTATGTTATGTAAATGAAGTGTCGTCAGACAAAATCGGCATCGAATTTGCAAGGCAGGGACTCAGCTATAACGAAATGCCTTCGAAAATTTTACCAAAAAAATCGGCATGTGTAAGCGTGAAATCACAGAGCGGAAATTCATTTATTATTTAGAACTTAAAGCGATAATACAAGACAGAAATATTGTTAAATTAATAATTTTTATTATCATTTGCTAGAAATATTACAGCCGTAACTGTAGTAACTTCCACATTTCGAAAGAAGTAATGACTGATGATGTCGCCAGCGTATAAACCGTGTTTAACAATTCACAGGACAAAAACTAAATCAAAGCTTTTAGTAGAGTCCGGTATCACTATTAGGAATTCCACTTTTAATTGGCCGCAATAACGAATTTCCAAATGGTGAGAAATATAAGTTCTATGTGGGTGCTGAACGTTCTGCGCTCGCTACATAGTATAAATTCTAAATTAAATTCACTGTTAAACATTATAAAATAAACTGCGTCAAATGTTTGTTGTTGAGGGTTATTAAGGTGTCACTAGTAGTTTTTAATTGACTTCAATAATAGTGAATATTGTTTACTTGCCTCGATATTTCTTGGAGAAACAAAATATGCAATACTGTATTATTATTATCGTTATAAATAGAAGACTTACTATTGTGACGATCTATTGTATTTCCTCTAATTTTTATTGGTTTTCCATATAATGTTCCCTCCAAGCCTATTACTCTGACAAACTTCAGTATATGGCTTGTCATCAAGAATGATAATTCTCAGGTGGATCCTACGCTCAATAACTTCACTAGTATGTTTCGGCAATACAAAATTAGTTTCCAAAACATCGCGTTAAATGAGCAGTGCAATGCTTTCAATATTTATAATCTTCAGGCATGATAATTTCTATCTTAGGTACCTACGCATTGGACAGCTTACATGATTGTCTTGATCCTTGAAGAAGGGAAGGCATATCAGACCAAGGCCCACTATTCCTAATCCTCATTTCTATATTTCTATTTCTGTAATACAAGGAATATGCTCTGGTTGCCTGCCATAATAGAGAGAGGCCCTTCAGTATTATTAGACAAGATGTTTCTGCCATAAGACAGTTGGATATCAATACTTCATTTTATTATATGTGTTGAAGGAAGCTACAGGTAAATCTAAAAAGTAGGTATTCGATCTTTGTTTTATAAAAAAAGAATCCAGAAACATCGTCATATGACTGATGGATCGAGATCATACGAATGCTAATTCAATTAAATGTTGAATTGTCCTCAAACTATTGTTGCATAATTCAAACTGAAGTCACGGTTGTAATCACTATCAGGAGTTAAAAATTCTAGCCAATTGGTAAAATTACCACAATAGTGTTACATCCGGACTTTTGATAAGACTAAAGGGAGCTCTGCTTAAAATGTCAATCAATTAACCTAACTTCAACATGTAAAAAGTTTTTTTTTTTTCTTTTTAATTGTTTACGTTTACACCGTTTCCTCATGGAATGCGAAGCGGAAAGGGACGTGGCGAAGAGGCTTGTTAGACGAGATAACAAACTTTTAATAATCTGCCCATGCAAACAGAAGATGAAGAAAATATTCTACCAAAAAAATTATAAGCTTAGTTTGAATTAATTTTCTTTGTTCCACTCCTAAAAGCAGCATAAATATGTCAGAGAATATCATCTTGATGGGATTATTTTAGAAACAATGTCATCTTTAAAGTCTTCTGAAGTCGTCATAGTCTAGTAGGTAGTGTTTTGGCTTATTCGCCGCGGGACTTTGGTTCAAATCCCAGGTCAGACATCTCCAACAAAATGAAATATGAAAAAATATTTCTTCGGTGACTTAATCTCGGCAGATTTCGGGCAAAAAGTCTAAGTGTAAATAAATGTAGCCATGAAAAGTTTCCGGCCACTCGTGGATATAAATTAACACACACAACATACATAAGTGATGTGAGAAGCTAGGATGTAACCCTGACTTAAAGATTATAATGACTAATTAAGCATGCATCTGTCTTGTTTAAAAATGAATGTGTTGGGTTGTTGTATTAGCTGTAGTGAAGAGAAACTTGGCTTCCTGAGTCCTACTTTTTCAGACTTTACCTATTGTGGATATTATTCTCTTTAGAGTCATTATTACAACTTGACGTTAAAGTAGGGTTTAGTTAAAGGTAACTTTAGCTAAAGTAAACTTTAAAGTCACCTTTAACTTATTTTCGTTATTACAACTTACTTTTTTGGACGCAGTGAAAACTACAGGCTTCTTTTTTGTTATGCTTGCTCACTTTGTTTATATTTGAAGTTGCCATATTGAAAATAATACATATGTATGGCAAGTTCAGACATAAACTTAACTTTAAAAGTTACAGTCAGGAAGATCTTCCCTTTTACATACATATGTATGCAATACCATTTCTATTCCGTTCACTTAGATGAGAATTGTTCTACCATTACCCTGTTCGTTCCTTAGAATGTTATTTCCAGAAATTATTAAATAGCTGTTGACAATTTCTTAAGCAAATAAAAGAAAAACAAAATAAACTCATTAAGTTGAGGCATGTTTATTTATCTCATTTCGTAAGCCTTACTTGGAGTTCTGTAAACAAATTAATGGAAAGAATAACTATTAATTAAAATAAAAGGTTTTCTTTATTCAAATTTCAATATTTATTTAAAAAAATTTCCGCTTAATACTGTCCCAGATGTGTTATGTTACAGAATATTGAGTACCGTCGATAAAGCCAATATAAAAGCTGTTACAAAATTAGAAAATTATCACAGATAAAGAAAGAAACAAAAATGAAATACGTTTTAATAATTTGCGGAGTACTGGCAATTGTGGTCGCTGTTCAGGCCGATGAAGAAAATCCAGCAGTAAATGCACCTGGAAAAGTTCATTCCCGGCCATATGTGGATCCTTATCAGCGCCCACAAATTTACCGCAATCAACAACCCAGTCAAAATGGAAATGTGAATTCACAAGAACCACAGGGAAGGCCACGTCCTTATTATCCACACTTCGAACCTAAGCCACAACCTCAACCCGAACGGGAGTCTGATCAAAACGAATCTGAAATTCCACAACTTCAACCAGTTCTGTTAGATGGAAATGGCTTTTCAATATTAAATAATGCTGGAAACGGGAATTCTTTAGAAAATTCATCAGCTAACAGACGTCGCTATATAACCACAACCACCACAACCTCTGCACCTTAGATTAAATGGAAATAAAATGAAAAATTATCATTTAGCATAATTATTATCCTGAGTATTGTATTGGTTGTTTATTTTGTACCATATGGATAGGAGGTACATAGTAGTACTATTAGGCCACAATTCAGTTAAATCGAACATATTGTAGAACTGTCTGAGGAAGATAAGTCAGGTAGATAGAAAAAATAAGATTACCGTCTGCTGGATTCCAGATAATGTGAGTATTCGCGGAATGATGAGCTTGCGAGGAGTGGAGGCAGATATTTCCTTCAATGTAAATGAAGGAAATTGGCCTGAGGTTATCAAAACTTATAAGAAAGAGGGAGAGAAAAATTATAATAGGTAGATATATATTATATAGATATAGATAGATATTTTAGATATGCTTAGGACTATCTAGAAAAAACCTGCGGTCTTTTAACAGTGCACTGTAAACTCAGAGAACACTTCTTCTGAATGGGAATCATATCGAACCCAATATGTAAATTCTGTGATGATGAGAATGAATCATCAGAACACATTGTAGGTACCAGTTAGACACAAATAATTCCTAGGAGAATATCAGGTATTGGACAGGAAATTGTTCTTGTTGAGCACAGAGCAGCATTGTGAAGTTTAATAATGTTTGGAATCATGTGGTCGCAGTACTAAGGCACCTCTTATAACAATAATAATAGTATTCAACAACTGTTGACAAATCCGTCCCCAGGGTTGTGGAAATAATATATTCTTTCGATATAAGTGGAATAGAGTTCAGATCTTTTATTGTGATATTAAACGAATCGATTTTTATCTAATTGGTCGGCTATGGTAACCAAAAATATAATATAGCAATATTTGAAGTGCAGTTTAGACTAGTGGATAATTACCCAATTATTAGCATAGATTTTAAAAGTTGTGAAAAACATTTTCGAAAAAATAAATTCGATGATGGCTCGACTTAATCTATTATAATCTAAATAAACCGTTTTGAAGTACTGTTTCGAACTGCCTTAATTGTTTTTCAAAATGGTTGTAAATTTTGAAATTTCCGGGTTATTTATGGTAGGATTAATTAAATTGCTAGAATGATGATTGATCTGAAAGCGATAACTTTCCTCTTTACTTTCTACAGGAAAATTAAATGGTAATCGGATATCGTAATGCATATAATGTTTATAAGACTGCTTATTTCCCTTTTATGAATAACAATTGTTTTCACAAGTGTCTTCTAAATTAAATATTTTTTTTTCGCAATATTTTAATATTTTATTATTGCAATTAAAACATTTGTTTATTTTCTTACAAACAAAAAACAATTTAACGCAATTTGTATAAAGTTGGGTTAGGTTTTTCAAATTCAATAGAATTTCTCAGGCACACTAAAATTTAAATTTTTATAAATTTATAAGATTAAAGCTTTGAACTTAATAATGCTGCAAACACTTTTAAGGTTATCATTTAATTGTCATGAGTGAAAAAACACGCCGTAGTCTAGTAGGTAATGTGTTGGCTTATTAGACACAAACCACGGTTCAAACCCCACGTCAGACATAAAAACGAAAATATTTCTGGCAAAATCTCTGAGAGAGTAAATAAAATTGACACAAAAAGTTCCTCAAAAACTTTTCTTTCGGAATCGACTTTAAACTGTAGGTCCCGCTACTCATCTATAAAATTAACGCACATAACATATGTGATGTGAGAAACTAGGTCCATAATCCTGACTAAAGGGTTGTAATGGCCAATTAAGTATGTATGAAAAAACTGGCAAAGAATTTAATGAAGCTATTAAACATCATAGATAAATATACACATATATTGTTTGTAACGCGATCTGATAGTTTAGAGTGTAATATGCCAGTCTATTTGTATGAGGGTCTTGAGTTCTATTCTCACCAAAGACTTCATCACTTATTGGACTTTTTACTATCCCAGTTGGAAAGTATTATTTCCCTTTATTTAATTACCATACTCTTCGAAAATCTTCAAACCGGTTGAGAGATGTATGTCTATTGCAGATCATTAGTAAAATTTGCTTAACACTCCATTAGTTAAGACTTTAGTGGTACTTTAGAAAAATCATGACACGACAACCAGATGACGTAACACTTCAGTAAATGAGACACATTGTATGTTGCTAGCAGTCAATAATGCAATTGGTTTGCTGGTGGTGATCGCTTTTTGTCCAAATGAGCCCGGTAACTTTGTCAAACCTTCGAAAATTTATGATAATGCGCAAAGGATGCTGTACCTAGCAATCTAGGCCTCTCACAAAATTTTGAGCTATTATGTCTGTCCGTCAGTACCAATTAGCGCAAAATTATGATAATAAATTTCTGACGATATCATGTCCATAAGTTCTCTATTCCTTAAAGGGTTTGTGAAACGAAAAATTTCGAAATTATCAGTTCTGTTCTCAAATCACGGTGATTTAAAATTACGAACGGGTTTGAAATCACTCTAGTGATTTTCAGCTTAAGTCGTCACTTAAAACTTAATCGACTTGAAATCATGCGATTTCATAATTTTTTGTGCGCAGAATATCTTATAGATGATTTCAAATTATTTCGACAAAATGTGATTTCCAGAACCAGTTTTATTTATGCTATTTTTAGTTATCTTTGCTTTCAAAGCTAGGCTTTAATGATAGAAAATTTTCGGGTTCACCAACGACATGCTAAACGCTTCACGCAAGACAATATAAATCTCAAATTTATTATGTATATTCCATATACCACTCTCATCAGCGATACATTAATTGATGTATTTAGCTTTTCGTTTTCTCGATTCCAGATCATTGTCAAGTCATCGGCAATAACTTTGTCGATAAGTCGCTAAGTGTGTGTCCACCATATCCACCGTATAATTATTTAAATTAAATAAATTTTCTTTAATAAATCGGCTTCTTCTTATGATTGAAATCATTTGAATATTAATATGAAAATAATATTTCTTCGGTGACTTACTCTCAGCAGACTTACTCTGGCAAAATCTCTGAGAGACTAAATAAAATTGTCATGAAAAGTTTCTCAAAAATCTGTCGTTCGGAATCGACTTTAAACTGTAGGTCCCGCCACTCATGTATAAAATTAACACACACAACATAAGTGATGTGAGAAACTAGGTCCATAATCCTGACTGAGGGGTTGTATTGACCAATTATGTATGTATGTATGTAATCTATGAACAAAAAGATCATGAATCTCAAGTTTGACTTTAAGAAAGTTTGAAAAGATTGTATACATATGTCCGTTAATAGAAAATCGATGTCGAATGCCAAAATCTTTATTTAAAGTTTTGTTGGAAATTAGATGATGTGTTTAAACGTATTGTATTTTTTTCTTCTTTTTAACAAAATATTTAAACTGCAATGAATTATTAGTAACAACAACTAAAATATGTTATTGTGGTCAATACAAACGTCACCTTATGTCGTCGAAATTTTTTTTAAGAACACTGAAATTTCTGTTTCTGTAATTTTTCTTTTAAATGTCGTCGAAATTTTTTTAAAAACACTGAAATTCCTTTTTCTGTGATTTTTCTTTTAAATAATTCTCTTTGTACTCGCTAAGTATGAAAACATGAATATATTTTTGCAACAATAGAGGGAGTTTAGTTAGTATTTAAATTTATAATATTTTAGCATAATATGTGTTTGAACACAGTTACAATTCTAAGTTAATTTTTTATTTTTAAGAGATGTTTTTAATTTTTGAAGGGGATGTTAAGAAAACATGAATTTGGTTAAATTTCCATACACAGACTAGGTGAACTCCTACCGGACGAAATCCTCCTGGCCCACCAAATCCTCCTAGTTCACCATAGCTTCGCTAAAATCTTCCTGGCCCACCAAATCCTCTTGGGCCACCAAATCCTCCTGGCCCACCAAATCCTCCTGGCCCACCAAATCCTCCTGAGCCACCAAATCCTCCTGACCCACCAAATCCTCCTGGCCCGCCAAATCCTCCTGAGCCACCAAATCCTCCTGGCCCACCATATCCTCCTGGTCCACCAAATCCTCCTTGCCCACCAAATCCTCCTTGCGAACCGAAATCACCAAAGCCACCAAAACCTCCAGGTCTACCAAAGCGTCCAAAAAGTCTCCGATTTCCTGGACCAAAATTTCTTACACCAATTGGAGACCCCAAACTTATTTGCCTGAACTCATGCGGAATGTTTCCATCGTTTTCAATACCTTCTGGTTTGATATGTAAGTGTTTGTGCTTATGTCCATGTGGAGGCAATTGCTTATACGATGTTGTCGTTTCAATTTCTGTGGTCGTTTCACTTTCGCTTTCTGCAACCGAATTATCTGAACTCACCGTCGTATCCTGATTCTGTGCATCAAAATTTTATTAAATTTTCTTTAGTTGTAAATCACAATAGGTTTCTTTAAAAATTACCGCATCTAACGATCGGCACAAGGCGAAAAGAGCCAGCAGACCCAAGCAAACTTTGAAATGCTTCATATCTACTAAAGTGAAATACTGTCAACTTATTTGTAATACGTTGGCTTTTATAGCAACAAATATTAATTTGAGTTTGTAATAAATTTTATTGTTTTATAAAATAAATAAAAATTCAATACATTTCAAAACATTCTTGATGAAAAATGTGTTTCTATTTGCAATTTATAACGCAAATCGCTATCTTTACAAATAATCAGCGGAAAACAATTATTTAAAGCGCTAGTGGTACCATATGCATCTGTTTTAGTATACATATGTCAGTTGGTACTTTTGTTTTCATACAAAGTATTTCTAGAGTGTTATTCTATTTATCTGTTTATTATATTAACTAAGACTGTTTTTGGTCACAATTCAAAAAAATCATTTCACAATCCCACTATCCACTGTTCTGCTGTGACACAGGTATGCGTCATCTCCTCCATTTCCTCATCTAGCGTAGTCCTGTTAGTAGCTATAAATCAGAGTAACTGACAAGCGCCCTTTTTTAATAGAAATCAAGAGGCGCAAAAAATAGAAATCTCACGATCTTTTTCTTTTTACATCAGCAGGCAGGGATCCAAGGGTACCTTACACATGGAGTATAAAGCAAAACAATAAAAAGTAGCGACTTGTTTTGATAAGAATTGGGACATTAAGGGCTATTATTACAACTTGCCGTTAAACATGGGTTTAGTTAAAGGCACCTTTAGCTAAAGTGAACTTTAAAGTCACTTTTAACTTCTTTTCGTGGACTTGTACTTGTCAATTAAGACAATTGACCCATTGTACAAAATAAAGTTAACTTTTTCAAAAATATGGCAGTGCCGGAGCAATGTCGATAACACTGTTTAAATTAAACAAGTTTTATTTAAACGCAGTGGCAACGAAGGACTTCTTTTTTGTTGTATTTGCTGACTTTGTTTATATTTGAAGTTGCCATAATGAAAATAATATCTAATCTTATGGCAAGTTCAAAAATAAACTTAACTTTAAAAGTTACCGGTAGGATGATCTTCCCTTTAGCTTAATACTCACTTCTGTCTTATCGTCCACTTATAATAGTGAAAAATTATTTATTTGCCCGTTAAAATCTTTCCTTTAGTTAACGGCAAGTTGTAATAATGGCCCTAAAAGTGCTTATAATTTATAATAGAAATTTTCAAACACTACAATCACTATCATACTGCAATTTCGTTCATTTACCCATTCGAAAAATTTTCCAAAATCTCATTCGAACTCAAGCACCTTTGCTAAAACTAGTTTAAACAGCCAGGCTACAGAGCAGTATAGGTAAAATGACCACATTTTCTGGACAAAACTATAAGGAATCACTGAATAAGTATGAAAAATCGAAATACGGGGGTTTTTGGGTTTGATGATTTCGAATTTAAAGTAAAATTTTTCAAATTCAAAATGGCGGATCCAATATGGCAGTCTGAATTAAAAAAAAATTTCTCCGATTTATATGAAAATCAAGAAAATTTTGAGATTGCTGATTTCGAACTTGAAATAACATTTACATGAATATTTGAATACAACATGGTTTTATACACGAGTGTCGGGACCTACTTATTTTTTCAAATTTCGTTTTGTGGGAGATATTTGACCTGGGGTTTTAACCACGTCTAATAAGCTACCTGCTAAATTACGGCGACTGTATATTGAATTAGAAGATGAGAATAAAGCATAAAATATTTCCAGTTACTTTGATGGCAACGCAAATGCAAACTAAATATTTTTAGAGAATCTACAATTGGAGTCTGCAAAAGAAAACTTGGACCACTTTGTGACAAACTCCCACTGCAACTCCCGGAACATGATACGGAGTGTAACAAATATACATAGAAATTATACAAAATGCTTCAAAGTTTGAATTTGTAACGCCTTTTCAGTTCATTTCGTACTTCATAGAAGAAGAGCTATTTAAGTTCTTAAGGTACTTTCAGACTGAGGAAATATTTGTCAAAAAACCAAATATTTCTTTCCCATAATCTGAACAAACCAAATAGGAAATGATTTTATAGAAGTAAAATTATTTATTAAAAAACAAATATTTGTCCAATTTGAACAGCAAAAAATTTTGAGCAAAATTATGAGAACAGAAAAAAGAAAAATAATAGTTGGGTTATGATCGCTATAAACTTTTAAAATTTCAATTCCGCATAAAGTCGGCCAATACTAAATGGTTCCTAGTAAAACATTTCCTCTTATGTCATAATAATTTCATGTTATGAAACCTTCTGATATATATTTGTTAACCGAAAAGTTTCTAGGAAAATAAAAAGATAACATGCTGTCATAATGCCTCTCCGTGCTCTGGACCAGCGGTATTAAAAACTCTTGGATTGAATTTAAAAATCGCAGGCTATATTGACAAATTCACACCAATTTGGACTCAAAACCAACAACAGGAACCAGAATCATTTAAAGATTCAAAAACGTTTCGAAAACTCTTGAGGAACTGCTTCCCATTTGTGTTCAGTGGATTAAGAACTCTAAGTTTTTAGAAATGGTATCGCAAATATCAGAAATAATTCCTGATATAGTATTAAATGGGATAAAAAAGATGTATTAAAGTAATCTAAACCTTGGCGGTGTGGATCCAAAAGATAAAGTTTCGAACTCAGTTCTCCCTATCATCTCAGCTATTCACCATCGTGCTGAATGATATCATATACGAAGTCTGTTCTGAAAGAAGAGGGATAACATGGAGTGTCGAGAATTATGCGAATGAGATTTGTGTACTCTCACATAAAGTCTGCAACATGCAAACAAAAGCTATGAGAATTAACAACGTATGTATAGTACAGTGACAACAAATGGCGGCGCAGAAACAGACGTAATCCAAAGTCTCAATAAAGCGAGAGCGACATTCAAACAACTACAGCCAATATGGCGAAGCTCACATATATCCACATGAACCAAGCGCAGAATATTCAACGCATGTGTAAAATCAACCCTGTTGTACGAATGTAGAACACTAATCAGGTTTCACATCATCACTCAAAAACTTCATGTACTCATCAACAATTGTCTCAGAATTATATGAAAATATTCTGGCAAAATGGATTTCTGAAACCTTATCAACGTAGGAAATCGATGTGGATATGCCATACGCTCAGAAAGAGCACTGATAGTATAACTAGAATGACACAAGAAGCTGTGGCCGGCCAAAGAACACCTGGATATGTTCGATATTCCAAGATTTAGAACAGTGCAGTCTTACATGGGAAGACTTAAAAATAACAGCAGCCAACCGGATAAGATGGAAATGCTTTGTGGAAGCCATATGCCACCAAGAGGAGTAAGGGAAAAAAACTTTTGCGATTGTAACTTAACTGCTCTTGATTATACTTAACTATAGTAAAAGTTATAACGGCATAAAAATACCTTATATTTGTATAAAGTTTTGCAAAACTTTTTTTCGGTATACCTGCGAAGCTGATAAGACTATGCAGAGATACGTTGAGCAATTCCAACAGCAAAACTAAGTATATGTTATCGACAAGTAGGGATATTCGGCGTATTGGATCTCAGATTACGGCCGATAACTATACTTTCGATATAGTCAAGGAATTTATTTATCTTGTCTCCGCCGTGACCACCAAAAATGATTTCAGTCTGGAGGTCAAGCGCAGGATCACTCTTACCAACGGGTGCTACTATGGTCTTAATAGGCAATTTGTTGGCGATGATTTCCTCATCCGATCCAACAGAGAGCTGTATGAGCTCCTCAACGACATAGACGTTGTGCAGTGTATTAACATCCAGAGGCTACGCTGGCTCGGTAATGTCGTTCGCGTGGAGGACGATGCTCTGGCGAGTCGGGTATCTGATGCGGGGATCAGCAGAAGAAGGCGAAGGCTTGCGTTGGAAGGACCAGATCGAGGAAGCCCTGTCATCGATTGGTATGACCAATTGGCGTAGACGCGCAAGAAGCAGAGGGGGCTGGAAGGATGTGTTACGGCAGGCCGAAATCCATTAATCGGGTTGTTAATGGCCAATTAAGTAAGTAAGTAAGTAAGTATGCAAAACTTTTCTCACTCAAACTTAATTTAACTTTGCTTAAACCGGCTGCCCAACAAAATATCTACTGGCTACTGTTTGGTATTTCAGTTTTTTACATAACAACGTAAATTAAAGTAAATTTATACGTTTTATACGTTTATTGCTACAGGCTGACAATCATCGAAGATGTTCATAAAAATATCCAATTTCCTCGATTATGGATTATAATTGTTAAAGAAGTAGTTTAGAGGGTTGTGTGGGATCTTATTAGAAGTGAGGCCACGGTTCAACCCCTGGCTCAATCATTTCGAACAAAACGAAATATGATAAAATATTTCTTCGGCGATAACATGGATTCTCAGCAGATTTCTGGCAAAAACTCAGAGAGTAAATAAAATTCCCATTAAAAGATTCTCAAAAAATCTGTCGTTCGGGTCCACATTAAATTGTAGGTTCCGCAACTCATGTATAAAATTACAACATAAGTGGGGTGGAATTCTAGGTCGTAATCCAGACTGAAGGGTTGTAAAGATCAATTATTTATGTACGCATATATGGATGTACTTCTTATATATAAAAATGAATGTGTGTTTATTTGTTTGTGGGTTTGTTTATTTGTTTGAAGCCTATAGACGGCTAAACGGCTGTACCGATTTTTTTGATATTTTAACAGTACCTTCCTGTATGTCTGGAAGGAACTATAGGCTATTTTTTTATTTTAAAATTTCAAGTAGGCGAGGTGCTACGCCCACATACCCAATAAGTATTTAATGTCGCATATCTCATAAACTGCAACAGCGAGAGTCCTCAAATTTTGTATGGAAGACTTTGATGTATATATGAACAAAATGGACGGATTGGCTATAGTGGGCGAGTCACCTCCCATAGTCTACATATATAAAAATGAATGTTTGTTTATATGTATCTTATAGAATCGTAAACTATGCATTTGATCATGTTATGATATTTAGCAATTCTGTTGCGCATGAGCCGGGGAAGGTTTCTAAGTTGGTATGACTACTTTCCGGCAGGTGGCGCCACTGAAAATTACTTAAAATCAATTAAATCGTAAACTGTGCATTCTTTAACAAAGTTTTTGCGCATGAGTCGACTGAAGTTGGTGCGATTAATTTGCGATGAATGGCGTCACTGAAAATTATTCAAAGTGAATGACAAATAATTGGTCAACCTACACCTCAAGCACGGAAGAAAGGAGCATTACGAGCCTCAGAATCAGACGAGCATTGAGACTGGAAAATCTTCGAGTATAAGACGCTGAGACCCGTTCGCTTGAACCACTTGAACAATGAGAAGTGAGATTAGAAACTGATCGAATGCGTACTACTGAGGGCCATTTATCTGAATCATCAGGACAGCGGGAAACAAAATCAATAAAATGATTCAAAATTAATTGGACATTTGTGTAATTTCTTTCCTTTAAATTTATTTTATTTGGTGGCGCAGCAACACGCGCAGGGAACAGCTAGTGTACTTATAATTGTCAAAGAAAATCAACAATAGATCCAGTTATTAAGTTATTAATACAATTTAATTTATTTTTTGTTATTTTATTAGATATTTACACAACTATTTATTTGTTTATAAAAGTTTTGCTCTTTAAATTAAGTTTAAATTAATAATAATGTAATCAATTTACATAAATTGCATGGGTATTAATGTACTCAACATGATTAAACATTATGATTAGTATAGTTTTCTTTAAACAAAAATACATCTTCTATTCTACATACATAAATACTTAGCAATTAAAATATTTCTAAATAAATAATAAATAATTTTAAATATTATTATTGTTTATTACCGTTTTATTTGATTAATATTTACAGTTTTTCTTACAAGACTAGTGGTAAAGAGATAAATTAACTTAAAAGTGAATTTTTTTTGTTTACTTTTATTTATAATATTGCCATGTAAGTTAAGAAAAGTTGTTGTTTTTGCAATAGAACAACAGTCATGTGAAGGCTTTAAATTACGTATAATGCCGTTATTATTAAGAGAGAAAGATGGACAATGTGATCAACTTTGAAAAATGTAAGTAATTCAATAGAATTAACATCATTATGTAGCGTTACATGCGTGGGATATATTTAGAACTTCGGAACTTCAGAACGATATTATTTTTTACAATGTGAATCTAGATACCATATGCAGATAACTTTACAGACAAGTCTCGGTAATGTACATGTTGTAAATTTGATGTAAATTTTAGCATAACAAATTAAATATTTAATCGAGAATTATTTTGTTTTTTTTTTAAAGAAATCATTTCTAAATAATTCCAAATTAAGTACAAAGTACAAACATTTGTATTTTATTCTCTACACTAAATGAACAATCTTTACAAAAAAATGGAAAATTCGCTCGTATACACTTCTTTTCGGCACATTTTCCATTCCAATTCATTCCATCTTTTTTTCATATGACTTAAGTAGTAGAAATAGGGAGGAGGCCTATTTCATATAGTAGCTACTAGGTGCTCGTCCCGATGTATACGTACTCATAGGTATACCTTGTGGACCCGGTATATGACTATTGCCTATGTGTGAATGCGTTGTCGAATGATTTTGTGAACCATAGAGACGGTCCACACTAGTACTTCCAATGCCATTGGCTGATGGTTCATAGTCGACGTCATAATAAATGCCAGATTGATTCTGAAACAGAAAATTAAGAGAGTTAAAGAAGAATAGAAACAAAGAAGAAAAAACTTAAAGTACTTACTGTTATGCTACCATTGCTGCGACTTTTTGGCCTTGGTACCTGAAAGTTTCTACCGAGTAAATCGGTGCGATCCTCTTCTTCGCTAGAACTTGAGTTCTCTAACGCTCGCATGCCAACCGACCGAGAACTCAAACCCAATCTGCTGAAATAAATACAAAAGAAAGAAATGTTGCCATCTAAGTTATTAAGTACCGTTAAAATATTGTTTAGTATACGCACTCATACCGTGGTAAGGGAACCGGCGGTGCCATTGTGTTAGTTTGATGCATTTGTTGCATTGTACTTTGCATTGACATTCCGCCTAAAGTACCCATACCCATTGTACTCAAAGTCTGTAGATTAGGATAAGCAAACATGGCCGATGAAGGTCTTGTTGGTCCACCAATTGGTTCAGCCTACATAAATATAAAATAAAATTAAATACAAGCTGTAGCTAAACGATGCTATTCTAAAACTGATCTATCTTACTCCATAGTGATTGCTTTGAGCCATAACATCGGCTATTTGCGCCCAACGCATGCGGTCTTCCAAGGTAACTTGATAGCCTGGCTGTGGCAGAGCTGCTGATTTCAAGGGAGCTGTATTCATATAACCAAACACCGGTGAGCCTATTGCATTTTTTTGTTCTCTTTGCCATCGGCGAGACCACATTATCAGACATACTAAAGTCAAGACAATAATAATGACAGCTGCAATGGAAGCTCCTATGGCAACACCCAATACTTCGCCATCAATTTCACATTGGCCACCATAATGGCTGGAGTCACAGGTGCAAACCTGATTGCCTTCATCACTGTAACTGCATACGCCTCGATTATTGCAGTAGGCCTCCGGGCATGTTTGACATTCTCTACCCGCTCTAGAGGGTTGATCATACCATTGATCTTTAGTGCCGTCAGGACATGTGCAACGAAAACTGCCCCATATATTCATACAAGTAGCAGTGGGATGACAGTCATTTAATTCTCTCATTTGGCATTCGTCTAAATCTCTTAAGGCGGATATTGCACCTTCCGGAGAGCTGACATACAGAACTGAATTTCCAATATTATTATTACGCCTGTGTAGAACACCCAATAAATGCTTCTGGACATCACTGCGCAAATTCGGACGCAATGTTTCAACACTTTCGTCCAACTTTAAGGATTTTTTAAAACAGTTATAAATATTATAATCAGGGGTCAATAGATCAATACACTTACCTTTATAGTTAAGTTCACATAAACCCCACTCCCGCCGAGATTTGGATCTCCGCGATATATATTGTTGACTTTGGCTTCCATAAATTCATCCGAATAGGGTGTCATCGACATAGCTGAATCGATCTATTATTTACCACGTAATAAAAACGGAGTTTATTACAAAAATGTTTGATTTAAGCATAAGTTTTTAGGTTTTTATTATTGAACTTACCGCCCTGATAGATTCGAAACTTAGTTGACTAAAGGGTTCACTATTGCGGTCGGCCAATTTATTGTCCCAAACAATTCGATGTTCGTATATGCGGTCTACACGCATTCCAATATAAAATGTTATCACTCGGCGACAAGGTTCACGATGTTTACGTCGCGCGTAACCTGTTGAACGACATCTCGATTAAAAGAATACATTTTTAAAATCTAGGGCTTTCAACTTACCTGGTCTACAGTGACAGCTTGAAACACCGTTTTCAGTTTTACAATGTTCATGTTGTGCCTGATCACATGTTGAGTCATCTCCGACAATGCAGGTGTCGATACGCACAGGAGGTTGAGTGGTACGCGGTCTGTAGTGAGGCCTGGGTGGTCCAGCATTAGTGGTGGTCTGAGGTTGTTGTGGTTGTACATTTTGAGGTTTATTGGTATGAATGTCTACCACTTCCGTTTCTGCTACACCATAACCAGATCCCGGGGAGTTTTGTTGCGTTACGGGGGACACAGGAGCGTTGCCACTACTACCACTTATTGAACTACCAGTACTACTGCTTGGTTTAGAGGTTGAGGATGATCCACTACCGGGCAGCTGGGGTATAGCTGTAGCTGGTGTTGCGGGCAATTGAACGCCGGTTGGAGGATCTGTGGGGTCACCAAAAAGATTGATGTAAGTACGTTTTCCATCAATGGATACAAAACCTTCTTCACCTGCGGCTGATACAATAATATCGGCACCGGGCTGAACTGCATTACCACCATTCGCACCAAAGGGTTTAATGTTAATGGTTTGTTTGGAGCCACCATTAGAGCCTGGTCCCTGTATTGCCGATAAGGTAACATCGAATATTTCGCCATAACCTGGTGGTAAATGTTGTCGAGTGGGCTGTATATTAACCGGAGGAACTGGATTACGAGGGATTTGTGACTGAGGTGGACGTTGTGGTCGTGGACGACCACCCGGTTGAAATTCGGGATCGTCCAAGACTATGCCTGGTCTAGGTTGATACTGGGCGGGTGGTTGTGATGGCGGTGGCGTTGGAGTTGTAGTTGTCGTTATCGGATTTGGATGATTGTTATTAGAGGTGGGTGCGGTTTCAGTCGTTGTAGTAGTGGTTGTGGTAGTGGTAGTTGTAGTGGTAGAAGCGGAAGAATCATAAGAATTAGTAGTAGTGGTGGTAGTAGTAGTTATTATGGGATCGGGGGTAATTTGTGTGGGGGCAATGGAATTTTTCAAATCAGTCACTAAATTTGTATCGTCCACTCTACTTGTGATCTCTGCGGTAAATGGCTTCGTTGTTACGGCAGATGTTGTAGCCTCAGATTTCGTAAGAACGGACGTAGGTATGGAACTAGATTTTGTGGGTACATTTTCCAATTCTGGTGTTTTACTAGCGGTCATAAATATAACTTCTTCGGTTGAAGGATCAATAACACCATCAACTTCAGTTGTGTCCATTGGCATAGGCATATATGTAGACGACATGTGCATTACAGTATGTACTTCAGAACTAGTCTCCACTATGGTGGTATAAAAATCTGACGAATGTTTTTTCTTATCCGAAGACTTGTGTTTATTGTTCTTCTTTTTGGTCGGATGTTCTTCTTTCTTTGTTGTCATGGGTGGAGGTTGTAAGCCAACCGCAATTTTATCAGCTGATTGATTAGACGATTGAGAATCTGTATCATTGTCTGATACTTCAATGTATTGGGTATTTAAGTCTTCATTGGAAAAATCAGAGTCAAATGATGTATCTGTGGGTGTGGGACCTTCATTTGATTCTGCGTAGTCTGCATTTATTGTGGGTATTTCAATTGGTCCGGATGACTGAGCATTGGCAACATTGGATATTTGATGTTCATTTTCTTGAGGGGGCTGCATTTGTGATGAGGGTAAAGGTTTATATTGCGGTATAGGTCTACGTCCACCAATTGAAGTAGTGATGGGTGGCCTAGGTTTATTGCGATGCCAAGGTGGACGATTGCTTACGAAACCTGGTCTAAGAGGAACGATTTGTTCTGGTAGGGGGACCCCTGTAATGAACGGTCTCTCTGGACGATCAAATGGGTATGGAGGTGGTCGCATAGAAGTGGCACCTAAAGGCTTCTGTCCATCATATTCAATGGGTAAATTTTGTACTTCGGAAATGCGCGGTGGTCCTCTATTATTAATACGACTTGCCGAGGGCCGTCTTACACCCTGAGTATTAGCGTGTACATTAACGTTGCCATTTAATAACTTGACGATACCGGTTATAATGTCTTGTATATCGGGATTTGGATTCTGGCGAGGATTATGTGGCCCCGCTGTGGCAGTAGCTGCTGTCAAGGTGACAGAACTGCTGCTCGTCGGTTTCACGATTAGGGACCCCGACGTATGATGTCGAAGGTCCCCATTTACTAAAAAAGGACCGGTCTTTGTTTCAGCTGTTGCCAAATTTGCTGATTTTCCTGCGCGAGCTTTTTGAGTCGTCTCAACATTCTCCATTTGATGATCAAACGTGCTGGTTGGCTTTATATTGTATTGAAAGTAGCGACCAGCTGCTGCCTCCTTTTCAGTTTCACCTGGAAATTGCACATTATTTGGACCAATTTTAGGGAAATTCTCATTCAAAATAGGCGAGGCTGATCTCTCAACACGGACATGTTCCCGTGTCTCGTTTTCTCCACTAACTGGAGAAGACTGTGTCAAACTTTGGCGATTATTTGGTTCACTATCAGCCATTGTAGTTTCCAATATAAATTTCGATGTGGTTAGAAATGGATTCAAATCCCTGTTTTCCATATGGCTATTAGATTTCGGCGAAAATTGTGAAATGTCTTGTAAACAATCTGTCAAAAAAAGAAAGAAATAAAACAGGAAAAAAACAAGCAATTAATCACGAGTACGAGTTACGACATGAGTACATGAATAAAGAAGAAAACCAGATAGAAATCGGATTTTATTTCTTGTATTAAAACTAATGTGGACGTTAATTAAAGTTAATTATATTAAATTAATTATAATAATTACATGTTATTTAAATCTTTTTTCTTGTTTAGTTCTTTTTTTCCTCCTCTTATGATCTTAATTTCATATGAGTAAAGTACAGGAAAAGGGAAACAAAAAAAAAGATTAAATGTTGTATACAGTTAAACACAATCATGTGCATGGCAGTATTGATGACATCTGCAGTGAGTTAAAAAAACCTAATAATGTACACTGGAGTCAATGGAATAGTTTTTATTTATATTTAAGAAATGATCAGCCATCAGTGCAAAATATACTTCAGCACATCTCATATCATTAATTTGTTACCCACATAAATTTGACCTTTAGTTCTCGGTACTCCAAGTCTATTCGGTACTACTTATAGGACAACGCAAATGTACTCATTATGAAAAGCAGCATATTCAGGTTTTTATCAAAACTACAGCCGCGTAGATGGGTCTGGCAGTAAATGAGGAGAAAACATAGTATATGTTATCGACAAGTAGAGACGTGCGGCGTATTTATTCTCAGATTACTGCCGATAACTGTACTTTTGATACAGTCAAGGAATTTATTTAATTTGGCGCCGCCGTTACCACCAAAAATGATGTCAGTCTGGAGATCAAGCGCAGGATCACTCTTGTCAACTCTTGCTACTATGGTCTCAATAGGCAATTGAGAAGCAGAGAACTCTCTCGTATTCGAGAGAAAAGTCCTACGTAATATCTTCAGTCCAGTACGAGTTGACGATGATTTCCGCATCCGATCAAACAGTGAGCTCCTCAGCGACATAGACGTTGTGCATCGTATTAATATCCAGCGGCTGCGCTGGTTCGGCCATGTCGTTCGAATGGAGGAGGATGCTCCGGCAAGACGGGTATTTGATGTGGGAATTTGCGGAAGTCGGCGAAGAGGACGACCTTGTATGCGTTGGAAGGACCAAATCGAGGAAGCCCTGTCATCGATTGGTATCAACTGGCGTAGGTGCGCAAGAAACAGAGGCGTCTGGAAGGATGTGTTGCGGCAGGCTGAAATCCGTTAATCGGGTTGTTAATGGCCAATTAAGTAAGTAAGTACAGTCGCCGTAGCCTAAAGGTGTATTGCCAGTCTTCTCGCAGAAACTCTGAGTGTAAATAAAATTGCCATCAAAAGTTTCTCAAATCTAAAGTCGACGTTAAAATGTAGGTCCAGTCCCTCGTGAAGTATAGTAGGTACTATATTGGCTTATTAGATGTAAGGCCACGGTCCAAACCTCAGGTCAGGCATCTACAACATAACGAAATATGAAAAAATATTTCTTGGGCGTCTTCTTCTCAGCAGATTTCTGGCATAAACTCTGAGTGTAAAATGCCATGAAACCTTTCTCAAAAATCTGTCGTTTGGAGTCGACTTTAAATTAATACACACAACATAAGTGGTATGAGAAATTAGGTCGTAATTCTGACTGAATCGTTGTAATGTACCAATTAAGCAAGAAATAATGGATAAAATTAACACTCAAATCATATTGTTACGTTTTAGCCTTTAAAAACGTTTAAAATATGAGTTCGTAGATTGCAAATAAAATAAAAATAAATTTGTTTTTAGTTTTAGATAAATTCTTTATTGTTCGTACAATTCTGTGTGCCACTGTTCACAACTTGATGTAAACAACAACAATTGCTTTGTTTGTCATTCTTCTTTACACTCTTTTGCGTAAACATTAACAATTGTTCGGCAGATAATGGAGATCTTCAAACCACGATTATACTTTTCCCACGCAACGCGTCTTTTATATGCCACGTAAACAGCCTGATGAATGATCTTGAAGTCTAATGTTCGTGGCTTCGCCTTCTTGAGATCTGCATAAATGTAAACATTGTTGTTTCATTGTTATTGTTTACATTATTTGTTGTTGCGTTTTTGTTTACTTGTTTATCCCCTTTTTTATACTGATGTTGTTGGTATATTTTTGTTTACTTGTTTATCATGTATTGTTTTTGTGTTTGTAACTTTTGTTTATCGTTTTAATGTTAAACGATATAAAACCATTTCCAATTTCCTAACAATATGACAAAGAGTTGTAATGAATAATTAAGTAAGTAAGCAATACTATAACGGAATGTACACTAATTAAGTAAGGGATAATTGTAGATTTTTACTAAGAAAACGTAGAGTGCATCTCTTGATAGTCAACTAGCTAGTGGATCGCAATAAGCACTTCATAGCCTGTACTTTATTCGGGACTATTTGTGTCTGGAATACTGTGCAGTAGTTTACAACTCAAGAAATAAAAATCGGATTTAAATAATCATAGAAACTGTCTTCATTTCCATCATGTTCGAAATGTAATAACTTAAATTCAAAATTGTATTTAAACTCATACACTTTTTCAAAATTATTATTTTTAAATTTATTTTTCTTTTTTAATTTTTATTTCTCAAGAAGTATTAATTAAATCGTTTTAATACTTATGCAGAATTGGTACTTTTTAAAAGACATTTGTTTCTTATTAAATGGATTTTAATTGAATTTTAATGAATTTTTATTTCTTTTTCATGTTTAAATATGTGTCAATAGTACATAAAGTCCTAAAAAAAATTTAAAACAAGATAACAAAAACCATTCCAATTAAAATCGTCACTTATAGGTTTTCACTTTCATTGGAAAACAAACAGCATTAATTAATAATGCCGGAGGAAAAACTGACTGGTTTTTTTTACTTTTTTTCTGTTATTATTTTACGAAATGATATACAAGAGATGCACTTTTTTTTATAATAAAGATTTAAATGATAATGAAATTCATTCTTTATATCACTTGGAAAGACAATAAATAAATATTTATAATAAATGATAGAAAGTAAAAGTGGTTTAACCAACTTGAAATATTTTCAAAGGAAAAAAGTGGCTAAACAATGATCAAGATAGACGACATAGAGTAAAAGGTAATGGAAATTGGAGAGAAAAAACAATTGTGGTAATGGGTCATAATCAATCAATCAATTTTGAAATTGTTTGTCGCCAAAACTGGCTGCGTAAAATGCCAAAAAGATACATAAATGAAACATTTTAATGCATATTTACTAAGCATAACATAATAATGAATTCATACGTGTGTATTTTTTTCTTCTTTGTTTTTGTAAAATGGATAAGATTTAATTTAAAACAAAACAACAACCAAGAAAATACTTGTTAGTTCCACTACTGAAAGACTCACTAATTTTTAAGCAAAACACCAAAAAAATGATATTTTTTTCAGACAAACACAATATTATGATGATGGTATGTATACATGGCCAAGAAATTAACGAAACGAAGAAACATGAAGCTTATCTTACAATGCGTGACGATCGTTATTTTTTAAAGCTTTTCTGGTGAGCGATTTAACCATAAACAAATACAACAAAATAAATGCCACTTTCTATTTCATTCCAAAAAAAATTAAAACTTTTTTAATTGAAACGACTACGCCGCCAACTCAATAAACAAATTTAAACCCGAAAAATATGAATAGTAAAAAGCATATGATTAAATTAATTAATTTTGAATGTAATTAAAAAAGGACTCATGTATAGTGCAATATAATACAATATTAATTAATAAAAAAAGAGAAAATTTTATAACAAATATGGTACATTCGCATACATAATTGGCCATTACAACCCTTCGGTCAGGATTACGGCCTAGCTACTCACACCACTCATGTTGTGTGTGTTAATTTTATACATGAGTGGCGGAACCTACTGTTTGAAGTTAACTCTGAACGACAGATTTTTGAGAAACTTTTCATGGCAATTTTATTTACCCTCAGAGTTTTTGGCAGGAGTCTGCTGAGAGGAAGCCGCCGAAGAAATGTTTTTTCATATTTCGTTTTGATGTTTGACTTGGGGTTTGAACCATGGCCGTGCGTCTAATAAGCCAATACACTACCTACTAGACTCCGGCGACATTCGAGATGCTTTACAATATTATAGGTTAGATTTAAGGATAGCTAAGCTTTAGAATCTAGTAGTTAGCTTAGTAGACACGAGATGACGGCTCAAACCTCAAGGCAGACATCTCCAACAAAAACGAAATATGAAAAATATTTCTTCAGTAACTTCCTCTCAGCAGATTTCTGACAAATACTCTGATATTAAATAAAATTGCAATTAAAAGTTTCAAAAATCTGTCGTTCGAGATCGACTACAAACTGTATAAAATTAACACAAAAAACATAAGAGGTATGAGTAGTTAGGTCGTAATCGTATGTAGGTATGTATCAGAGATTAGCAATGAGTATTCAAAAAGATGAGTAGATTCGAATCATACTCATAATTTCTGATACTAATACGCATTCATACTTATTTTAATATCATACTCATACTACTCATATTCAAAGTTTGAAGTACTCATCGTACTCATACCTAATAATACGCACGATGTTGTTGATTTCGACTCTCTTTTACTCAACTTATACACGAATCATAAAATAAGTATGATTCGCGTACGAACACTACAATACTCACAAGAAGGTTGTGCGTTTGCTTTACTTGCTGTCTTTGTCTTTTTCTTCTGCATTTTTTGTAAATGCAACAACAACTAAGACTTTAAATTTTGAAGAATGATTCGAGTCACTCGAATCATTTATGAGTATTATGAGTAGGCGTATGAACCAAACATGTTTCGAATGTTATGAGTTTGATGTCAACGTTGCACTCATACTCATTGCAACCTGTACTTATAAATCAACGTTGTAGTGAGTACGAATGAATCAGAGTAGTGGGATTTCAATAATGTTGACTCCCTCATAATCGAAATTTCATGAGTACTTATGAGTAGCGAAAAAACAATTCATTGCTGATTTCTGGTATGTACGTAAGCTTTAGAATTTACGTTTATTATTGATTTATTTTTTGAAGAATATACAAAAAAAATTTCTAATTTTTGGTTCCATCATAAATTAATTAAAAATTATTGTATTTATAAGGATCGAGGATTCTGTACGGAAATAAAACTGTTTTCTTTAGACGTTCTGTGAATATTGATATTGTTAAACTGAACGAAAGTTTTGAGTGTATAAAAGTAACGTTTACCCCCTACGCTTGCATTCGTTACACTTCCTTTTTTGAAACTTAAAAATGTAAACAAAAACTAAACATCGTAACCGCAACAATGATAATCAGTGACACGCATACCTCAACGCAAACGTCTCTACCAAATATTAAAAACCTACGACAATAAATTTATTAGTACTTGAAATGAAACTAAAGTGCTGATTCAACGTCTATCACTTATACGATACACACACGATACATACGAATGTGTATGTAAATACATGCATATGCGTAAATACATGCATGTATTTATTATGATTAAAAATGAACTTTTCACCGCTGTTGTTGTATTTGTTGTAGTGTATCAGCAATCGCAACAACAACTACAATAACAAAAGTCATTAATATTCGTAACGATAATAATAATTTAAAATTATTTTTAATATTTTAACGATTGTCAGACGGACAGCCACGCATGAGTCGTACACCCATGAGCATGCTCACACTTGCCTACAGTTGTTTGTAGTCCATAATACGTGTATTGAGGTAAAATTTATTATGAAATCGAAATTTATTTCAAATTAAATAATAAATTACAGTGACGACTAATGTCTTAAGCAGTTTTTTTTTCTTCGGCTGTCTTGCTAATGTATGGGGCGTATGACAGTACTTTTCCTACAATAGGGTTTATTGTGCCAGATACGTTACAAAATTATATTGAATAGTGTGTTGTAATAAGAAATTAAATCCAAATTTATTTATAATTGTTGAATAATATTGTTTGAATTAATAAATCAGCTTAAATGTTTATATTACACACATAAATACGACGACCTAGCATCACACACCACTTGCGTTGTACGTGTTAATTTTAACGTGAGTGGCGAGAGCTATATTTTAAAGTCGACTCCGAATGACAGATTTTTGAGAAAAAATTTTCCTGGCAATACTTTATACTCTCAGATTTTTTGCCAAAAATCTGTTATTTCGTTTTGTTGGCAAATGTCTGACCTGGGCTTTGAATCGTGGCCTCTCGTCTAATAAGCCAATACACTACTTACTAGACTACGGCGGTTTCATGGCTTATGTGATGGATTCTTGGATCATATTCCTTGGAAATTGAAAAAATTGCAAATTTTGAACTGTGCCCTGATTTGATGATTTATATGAACGAGTGAACATACTCTCCATGGCAATTGTTATAAATGAATTTCTGTTTTAATATTATATTTTAGAGTATTAGTACATGCCCGGTATGTAATGTACCAACACTACTATGTGACGCGATGTAGTTTATTTAAAGAAAAAAGAAGAAAATTTTACAACTTAAATTGTAAATACAAGAGAAAGAATTTTTTAGCCAACGAACCGAATATTGTGTATCTTTGTTTGTAAAATGATTTTTAATTAAGGGTATTTTATTGTATTCTCTTGAGGATAGCAGCGTAAACATACATATGTATCGATTTCAAAGAAGCGTAGTTAAATATGACTGCATAATTGGTGTTTCAGTTGAATTAAAAATTTAAAACATGAACATTTTTTATAACATTGATACATATGTATATGCAGTCTACGATATCATTTTAAGATAAGTAAATTATTTTTTAATAAAGAAAAATTTCATTATTGTACTCCACTGAAGGCTTCAATAAAAAATTTAATATACTCTTAACATCGGGTGAGCCATAATGGGTTTAAATTTGAACAATCGGTTATTTCGAATCTGGCAGTACTGATTTCATTCTATTCAGTCATATTAGAAGAAGCTGCGATTTGACACCGTTGGACTCCTTTCTATGGGGCACCGTTAAAGAAAAGTGTTATGCCGACAAACCAGAAACAACTGAGCATTTGAAGGCCAATATTTGTGATGCCATTGCCGAGATACGACCCAAAACACTCGAAAAAGTGCACGAAAATTTTTCCGATCGCATAAGTACTGTCTCATCTAGGAACATTATAGCCAAAGTATTTGTATTAAGACTTAACATTTTAAAATGTTTGCTTTTAAATATTTTGGGCACATCAGGCTCCTTCAGTAATATCTTCAATAAATCTTATATTTGATGCAAATCTTCGAAGAATTTCAATATTGCAATTGTTGGCAGTTATCTAAAGATGTATATATAATAAGTCCAAGTCGGCTTTAAAATTGTCTTGTTAATTAAGACATTATTTTCATATGGTTTCGATGCTAACAACCATAAAAACGTTGAATTTTGATACGTGGTTTTTAGCTCAGCCTTTAACTAATGAGCCACAAATGTTAAAATTAAAAGAACGTCAAAACTCAACACAATTGCTTTTAAAGTTTATGTTTTAAGTTATTTGTTTTTATGTCTCATCGCAAAAATCAAATAAATGTTAACTTACGACGATAATTTTTTTGTACCAAAATTTTCGTTTATTTTCCACAGTTTTTCGATTTCTGAGAATTTATTTCAATTATTTATGTCACAAAAAATATTTTTTGTGCTCCACTATTATTTTTACACCCATTAACAAAAAAATTATATTCAAAAGCATTCTTTTTTTAGTTATTGTTCGTGCTGTGATTTTAAATATGAATACGAACTTAATATTATATAATTTATTAGTACTGCGTATTTGTTTTGTTTGTATTTGTTTTTTTTCATAGTTTTTAATACATATTGAATAGTTTATTAAACAATAAAATTAATAATAAAATACCGTTAGCAAGTTATGGGTTTTTGATGTTTTTTGCATATTAATTATGGTTGAATATGGTTGGCTTTTAAAATGAAAGAAACAAAAGTATTTTTCGTTTATTGTTTATTTGGGTTGATTTCTTCCAGTTGAATAGCAATTTCTGTATGATTTTATAAAACGTATGATTTTGTGAAGTTTATATTTGTCACACTATTTTAAATTGTGGTTCTAGCGTTCTAACAAAGTTCACTCAACAGAAACTCCATATCTGGATACATATGTATGTCTAGGAATCTCCTAACTGATAATATTGCAATAAACGAACTGATTGAATTGTTATTTTTATACGAAGTAGTCACATCCTAAACGAACTCAACATATCTTAAATGCCTACATGCAGTGTATCGATTTTACGCACTTTTATATTTTTCAAATATGTTATCGTATTGTTATATCGTATCTTACTTACTTAACTGTTCATTACAGGTCAGGATTAAAACCAAGGTTTTCACACCAACCATGTTGTTTGTTTTAATTTTTATTTATGAGTGGCAAAACCTAAGATGACAACTTGATTTCCTCTTAGAGTTTATTTCAAATTTCGCTTTGGTCGTGATGTCTGAGCTGGGGTTTGAACTATGGGGTTTCGTCTTATAAACACACTATCTATTCGACTACTGCGTATATCGTAGTGCTGTTGCTTATTTACGATTTTAAGAGTATGTTAAATATTTTATTGAAGCCTTCTGAAGCATTTCAATAATGAAATTTTTCTTTATTAAATAATTTACTTATCTTAAAAGGATATCATAGACTGCATTTATCAATGTTATAAAAAATGTTCATGTTTTAAATTTTTAATTCAACTGAAACACCAATTATGCAGTCATATTTAACTACGCTTCTTTGAAATCGATACATATGTATGTTTACGCTGCTATCCTCAAGAGAATACAATAAAATACCCTTAATTAGCAATCATTTTACAAACAAAGATACTCAATTCTCGATTCGTTGGCTAAAAAATTCTTCCTCTTGTATTTACAATTTAAGTTGTAAAATTTTCTTCTTTTTTCTTTAAATAAACTACATCGCGTCACATAGTAGTGATAGTACATTACTTACCGGGCATAATACTCTAAAAAATAATATTAAAACAGAAATTCATTTATAACAATTGCCATGTACATAGGAGAGTATGTTCACTCGTTCATATAAATCCTCAAATCAGGGTACAGTTCAAAAATTTTAAAACAAAGTAATGAAATTTTGTGCAATTTCCAAAGAATATAATCCAAGGATCCATCATATAAGCCATAAAGCCGCCGTAGCCTTGCGGGTAGTGCGTTAGCTTATTAGAGAGGCCACGGTTCAAATCCCAGGTCAGACATCTTCAACAAAACTTCCTCTCAGCAGATTTCTGACAAAAACTCTGAGAGAAAATAAAATTATCATGAAGAAGTTGCTCAAAAATTCGTCGTTCAGAATCGACTTTAACTTACAGGTCTCGCCACTCATGTATAAAATTAATACACACAACATAAGTGATGTGAGAAGCTAGGTCGAACTCCTAATTTTGCATAGATTAAGTGTTAAATTAATTGAAAATTGCCAGAAAAAATGTTTTTCTTTTAAACCTTACACCTTGGTGTCGGGTGTTTTAAAGTCGAACTTGTCATGCTATAATTCTCTGAATTGCATTACTTTTTCTGGGTTTTACAAGTGTGTTCAACATGTTGGCAACTGTTTATTGAATAAATAGTTGCAGACAAGCCAGAAAATGCAGACGATACATACATACATACATGAGACTTGAGGAAATTTATCGTATGTATTACCAAGTACATATCCATGTTGCATGCAATTTAGCGTAACTAAATAAAAACGCAACGCAAAAAAAAATAGGTAACCAGTAGGCGGCAAATATTTCTATGCAACGCCATCACAAAGCTCGTGCATTGTTCAAAGCACTACGAAACAACACAACACATACTCAGTGATTATATAAAAGAAAGAGTATGAAAAAATACGAACATGCAACAATTTCTGTTCTTTTAGATTTTCATGTTTGTTGTCGTAGTCGGCATGCAGCAGCTTCTTAATGCTTATTTACAGCCGATTTTGGCTTATTTTTCCCCATTTTAGAGCATTAAAATGCTGTTAAGGCTTTGGAAGAAGTAGAAGTGTTAGATGAGACCTTGATTAAGGTCATTAACTTTATGTTGCAACAATGACGCGTTGCTGTGATACAAACAATGATTGTTAAGGTCTTGCAAACGACCTATAAAAGTCTAGATGGAACTTCAATAAGAAAACTATTTTACAAAAAGGGAATGTTTAAATGGATATGCAGATGCAAAAACAATTTTCATTGAAAACAAATTTAAAAAAATTTTTTTTGTTCAGAATTACTTTAAAACAAAAATTTCTTTTCCGTTTTTAATGTGTTTTTAATAAACAATGAATAAATAAGTGTTTATAATTAATATTTAAATATACATATGTGTGTATGTATAGCCGTATAATGCAAGTGCATAATTATGGTTTAAGTTTTTTTTTTGTGCATAGCAAAGCACTAAAAAGAATTTTAACGGTTATAAATAAATATTGTAATGAATAATGATTTACAGTTATTTAAAAAAATGTATAGTGAAACGCTTTAGTGGTTTCTATCTTCTATCTTAAAACCAAATACTTTGGCTCTAGCATAGTGGGTTAACAGCTTCATTATGATAGGAAGAAACTGATGAACTTGTCTATAGTACAACAGCAGGACATCATAGTGCTTGTTCAGTTGGGCTTAACTTGTTTAATGGAAAATCGGATAAATGCCCACAATCTTTTTATTCACTCTCAAAGAAAAAAATTGAAAAATAACTTTCAAAACATTTACACGTAAGAGATCAATAATTTTTTGAAAAATAATGAGATTCATTCATTCTTACTATCGTTCGACTTACAATTACTGCATATGTACATACATACATAACTGGTCATTCACGCTTCAGTCAGGATTACGTCCTAGCTACAGACCTACAGTTTAAGGTCGACTCTAAACGACAAATATTTTCAGAAACTTTTCATGGTCATTTTATTAACTCTCAGACTTCTTGCCCGATATCTACTGAGAGGAAGTTGCCGAATAAATATTTATTCATAATTCGTTTTGTTGGAGAAGTTTGACCTGAGGTTTTAACGGTGGCCTCATGTCTAATAAGCCTACACACTGCCTACTAGATTACCACGAATTCAAGTTACAATTACTGTTTCATTGAATTCTTGAGTTGCTCTTTTGTGTTCTCTGATTATTATCAGACTTCGTTTTCGAATACTTACAATTAAAATTCCACAACGTCTGATAAAGACTTAATTTGTATTAGATTTTCGAGCATTTTAATGACGAAACATTCAGATGTATTGAATATTGGTTAGGTTATATAAGCTGAAGGACTTATAGGCTCGCATTTAGACTCATTGTAATGCAACAATCAATATTCAACACAGGTACAAAACATTAGCTAGAGGAAACCAATCCAAATCCAAAATAAATATTGCTATTGCAGCAATCTTTATGTTAGCGGGCTCGATCAAGGATGTAAGAAAGTGAGAGGTCAAAAGCCTGCATCTTTATATGACAAAAACATGGCGCTGACACATGAAGTGAAAGACAGTCTCTTCCTCCTCCCCAGGCCACCAGCTCCTGCAAAAGTAATTCGAGGGAATACCACGTTTTTCGACATGTCTACCAAAAAAATAGTGGCCCGAGAGAATCGCTATGTGCCGGAATGCGAGCTACTTTTGAATGATCGGAAATTTCTTTAGCGAACCTCAGCATTCATGTACAAGAAGGGACATTAAAGATATGTTCGTTAGGGACTTAATCGCAGCCTGGCTATCAAGAAAATTTTAGAAAAATTCGACTATCCAACAAGCCTTTCGTCACGATCAAACATCCATTTGGAAAACACTGCAGTCAAAATATATTTATACAGGAAGTAGCAACATTACAACTCATTTTGAATTTTTTTCAAAAACAACATTTATTTCTTGCTTTTTTCAAGTCCATATTCTTTCAAATCTGATTCGCTTTACCTATTTCGCCTGTTAAAAATGACAAACAAAACGCCGTGTTTTTGACATGTAATCGACTATCCAACAGTATAAGAGCAGTGTTAATAACACTGCCTGTATTAATATTCCTTGATTGCAGTGGTCAGGCAGTCAGCCCATAACGATGTGTAACATCCTAACCCTTAATAAATACACCACAGCTTATTTCATAATAACATTTTTAATAAATACAATGAATTTTGTTTAAATATTTTTTGCAACTTACATGCTTAACGTTATTTATTCACATTTTAAGACTTTTATTTGAAATTATTTTTATAAAAATTGTATTTATGCGTTTGACATTCTCATTGAGTGTAATTGCTATATTAACACAATTTTAATTAGATCAACTTATTGATATTATTTAGCACAGAATACATATTTTATTATTGTTTTATTTTTTTTTTGTTTTCTACGATCTTTTGAACCAGTTTTGCAGAAATAGGCAGGTGTAGTATAGTATAAGAAAACAGAGCATAGGAAGCAGTATGAATAGCTCAGTCCTCAATAGCACTGTCATTCGAACATGTTTTAGTATGGTCAACAACATTTAATATTGATTTGAAAGATTCAAGCCAATTATAAAATTAATTTTTTTTTCAATTTCTTTTCAAGACTTCTTTTGTAATTTTAAAGAACAACTGGGGAGAATTTACAGAAAATGAAACACACACCGATAACAAACAAAATAGAAAAGAAATAAGCACACACTCGTACAAGTGTGGTATTAAATGTGTGTCGTTGATGCTTATTTTTTCTGTTTTTTTTTTGAAATTTTATTTTACAAAAGTATTAAAACTGGGGAAAAAAATATTGTATAAACGTTTCAAAAGAAATAGGAACTGTGTCATCAATAATCAGCTGCTGAACTACAAAAACAAACAAACATATGTATGCTGTTTATATGCCAGTAAATCTATTTGTTTAAACTTTAAGGCGATAATAATGTCGTTAATATTGGAATACGATGATGATGATCATGATAGTGCCGATGGTGATGGCAATAAAAATAAAATAAAACGTCAACGTTGGCAACAGCAACAAGTTCTTAAATACCCAAAACTCTATTGGTGTAATTGTGCGTGCAAAGAACTTCTGTTGGAAATGAGAGAAACATGTTTGTAGACCTAACTGGTAAAAATAAAAAATAAAATTTAAAAAAATAATAAAATCTGAAACAGTAACAGTAACAGCTAACAAACAAACAAATGTCAATCAGTTAACAAAAACTAACAAAACAATGGCCAAGAAAAGTGCTAAACTGTGGTTGGCAATTTAAAATAACGTCAACGTTTTTTTTTTTCTAAAATCATTTACACCATGTCCTAGCAAAAGTTTTTATTTTTATTTTTAACACATTCATTTAGCAGCAGATTTAGTAGATGTACATATATACATATATATGTACATAATTGACCATTACAACCCTTCAGTTAGGATTACGACCAAGCTTCTCATACCACTTATGCTGTGTGCCTTAAATTCATACATGAGTGGCGGGACCTACAGTTTAAAGTCGATTCCGAACGACAAATTTTTGAGAAACTTTTCATGGCAATTTTTTATTTACTCCCAGAGTTTTTGCCAGCTATCTGCTGAGAGGAAGTTGCCGAAGAAATATTGTGTCATATTTCGTTTTGTTGGAGAAGCCTGACCTGGAGTTTGAACCGAGGCCTCACGTCTAATAAGCCAACATACTTTGAACATATACAGATACATTAATCCAAGTATAAAAAATTATTTAGTAAAGCGTTTATTACCAGAAATTTAAAAATTATTGAGGCGTATAAACAAAAAAGTAGCCCGCCGATAGTAATTGAACTTCTGAAGGCGCAAATTTAGTTTCTGTGATAAGGATAACGAATTACCAGAACACATATACATATATGTATGTATTTGGAACACGTGCCACGATAATGCATCACAGAATGAAACAGCTTATTAGACGTAGGGCCACGGTTCAAACCTCAGGTCAAACATCAAAACGGAATATGAAAATATATTTTTTCGGCGGCTTCCTCTCAGCAGATTTCTGGCAAAAACTCTGAGAGTAAATAAAATTGCCATAAAAAGTTTCTCAAAAATCTGTCGTTAGGAGTCGACTTTAAACTGTAGGTCCCGCCACTCATGTATAAAATTAACACACACAACATGACTGTTGTGAGAAGCTAAGCCGTAATCCTAACTGAAGGGTTGTAATGGCCAATTATGTATGTACGTAAGTATATAAATAAATATATATATATAAATTTAGGGTATTGCAACAGATCGATCTCTATATACCATACATATCCAAAAAGAAAAAAACAGTTATGCTATAAACATAAAAACGCAATGCAGCAAACGCAGCAATCTCTCAAAAATGGAATACATGGGTGTATATTGGAAGTGATTATTTTAAAGGCAGAGCGACAACAAGCAGAGATTCTGCTGTTTTGCTTTTTATTCCCAGCAATGAGGGAATTAGTGCTCACAGTGAGAGGATTTGAGCGGGCAATAAGAGGATTCATGCTGTCAATGCGCATGCAGCAGCTTACCTTAGGCTGCATTTGCAAAATTGTTGTGCTTGCTGCGTTGCGTTTATTCTGTTTATAGCATTACAATACTTTTTAATAATGTCAATTAAAGGTCGCACAAGTTGAGTAACATAATATCGTATAATATTTAGTATTAATTTTAAACCAAAAAAACCACACAAATTGTGCACATTACAAGGTAATAGTTGCGGAACAAATTATAAATATTGTCGTGAAAAATTCTTTTTGTTTTTTCTTCTGTTATAGAATACATTGTATAAAATGGAATAACCCGAACACTGGACATGGTCATTTCCTTCATTATTACTATCATTACTGCAGAGCGAGTGTATTCTTAAACTCTCTTATGTTTGACGTTGTCTTACTTGTTATGTTTTAGTTTTCTGTTTCCAGCGTTAAAATTTCTTTTTGTTTTTAACGCTCTTAAATTAAAAAATGAAATAAAAACAAATTAACGGAATTCTTTTCTCCAAGTTCTTTGTTATTGTTGGTTTTCTAACGTTTTATTATAAACAAACACGTTAGCCTTGCTGTGTGCTTTAAAATGAAACGATTTGCACTTGTCCATCAGGTTTTTGTACCGTACACTACATCCCATCCAAAATTGATTCCGTAATATTATTATATTCTTAGTTAAATGGAACATGACAAAGCAGACACAGTCTAAATTCGTATCGAGTTCATTATGTCAAGACCTCACACAAATGAATATGAAAAATATTTTTAAAAACAAATTGATTTTACAAAAATGCAATTTTCTTCAAATAAATAAATGCTTTGAACTTCAACATACAAATAGGCTTTGAACTGCTTTATACTCTGCATGATATAGAGTATTATGCAGTCGGTGTTGAGAGACGGCAATATCTTGCGAGTTGTTTTCATTCTTATTTCTCTGTTTGGACATTTTAATGATGATTTTGTTTTAGTTTGAAAACCAGTTTTGTTAAAAGAATGTAGAAATAATACCATGTAAATAAATGCTATTTTTGAAAACATTAGGGACACTTTGTTTTTATAAAATTATTTAATATTTATTTAATATCGCTTCTTATTTTTAAATTTAAATAAAACAAAATATTACGACCTAACTTATCAGCCAATTATGTATTTTATGTGCGTTAATTTTTATACATGAGTGGCGGAACTTTTAAAGTCGATTCCGAGCGGCAGATTTATGAGAAACTTTTCATGGCAACATTTATTTAACCTCAGAATTTTTGGCAGAAATCTGCTAAGAGGGTGTCATCAATGAAATATTTTTTCATATTTCGTTTTGTTGGAGATGTCTGAACTAGGGTTTTGAACCGTGGGCTCACGTCTAATAAGCCAACACGCTACCAACGAGAATACGGCGACTAAAAGAGAAAGTCTAATGGAGTTAAATCACATAATCTCGGTGGCAAGTTCACATCTCAACCACATTAGATGACAGTGCCCACAAATAGCTGTTGCAGGATATCCTGCCGACGTCCTATTGAAACCATATTCGTTGGTGTCTAGATCATCCAATTCAGGTCAAAAGTAGTTGTTAATCATCGACCTATAACGCTCATCATTGACAGTGATAGCCTGTCTAACGTCGTTCTTAAAAGAAATATGGACCGACAACGCCGCCAACTCAAAATCCACTTCTAATAGTAACATTTTCGGAATGCATTGGCCGCTATCAAATGGATGGGCATCATAACAAATTCTACAATTTTCTTTATTCATTCAAAAATGGATCTCATCCCAGAGAATGATTTTTTTTTATATTAAAAATTATGGTCAAGTGTCGGAGACCAATCCACCCATTTCTCTTGTTGAATGCTATATTGGTTTATGGTGATTTGGCAAAACAGACTGATTAAATGAAAACTAATTTGGCAGATTTAGTTTCAACAATATGGTCCCCTAGGCCAGACATAAAAACAAAATATAAAAAGTATTTCTTCGGCGACTTCCTCCCATCAGATTGGCAAAATCACTGAGAGTAAATAAAACTGCCATGAAAAAGTTTCTCAAAAATCTGTCGTTCGGAGTCGACTTTAAACTGTAGGTCCCGCCACTCATGTATAAAATTAACGCACACAACATAAGTGGTGTGAGAAACTAGGTCGTAATCCTGACTGAAGGGTTGCAATGACCAATTATGTGTGTAATATGGTCCTTATCAACTGTTAAAATTCGGATGATCTTGCTGAAAGACCCTATAATGATCAATTATCGAATAATAACAAAATTTGTAATCGAATAATAATTGATTCTGTTTATTAAAGAAATATTGAAAATAAAGTGAAAAAATATTGAATTGTATTCAGAAGATTTATTTCTCAAGAGATATTAGACTATAAAGTTTAAGAAAATTACGTGCATATTTCATACCTTAAAATTAAATTAAACTGTAGAGAATGAAGTTTCCATTTTTTTTTAATTTAAAGTTTATGAAATACATGTTTAAGGCGTACGTAATGATTTCCAATACATTCGATGTCTTATGAGAGTCTTTTGTAAATTTTCATTCAATTTTCTTTTATTATTTTTCTTCATTATTTCCAAGTACATACTTAACAATTGGTCCACCCTAATGTTTACCGTACACACAATCAAAACACATACTTAAATGCTAAACGATTAGAGGAGATATTTGTGTTCGTAACGTTAGGAATTCGGAAATAAGAATTATTTCTGTTAGTCAAAGCATTTATAAAAATGAATTGATTGACAGTAAAACCTAACCAACAGGTAAAACGAAATTGAGCACAAAGTAAAAATGTGGGTAATTGTAATCATGCTATGCTCCAATTTTACTTTAAGCCAATTTAACGGTCAGTTCTATTTTCATTTGCCGACTTTAGAGAAACAGAAAAAAAAACCTTCCGTTATCATTAGAAGAAACCAAAGATTTCTTTTAATTATCAATTAGTCTCCCAAATGTATTTATGATTAGAAAGCAATTTTCTAAACCTATATTATACGTATGTATGTATGTATGTGGTGGGCTCTAAAAATATAAAACTTTTACAAAATTTAATTGAGTTTTGGTTTTTTTTTTAAATTACGTACGTACGTATAACACTAAAGTACTAAACAAAACTAATAAGATTAGTGACGAGAGTGTAACTTTTAATTCAGTTTTGATGAAAGCGTCTGAAATTACTTGTTCATCATCTTTATTACTGGTAGGAACATCTGTTATACCCAAATATCAGCATATGGTCTATTATTTTTTATTGGGTCTATTTAATAGTACTCTATTATTTTAATATCGCCCTTTATTTTATTTTGATTATCAATGAATCGTATGGCCAAGATGCATTAACTCGTAAAATCATTTCTTGCTTCAAAATCAAATGGATTTTTTATCCGAACAACTCAGGTTGGTTAGGTAAGGTAGCGGATTTTTATTGAAAAAAGACCAACATTTAGGCTCATTGGCTCATTGTGATACCACAATTCAGAGATCAAACATTTCCTAGAGGAAACCAATTCAAATCTAAAATAAGTTTTGCTGCTGCAACAATCTTTGCGTTAGCGAGAGCTCGGTCAGATGTCGGATGTCAGAAAAGAGCAAAGAGCAGGTCAGATCTGCCACATGAGGTTCCAGACAGTTTTTTTCTCCTCCTTAGATCCATAGCCGTATTCTAGTAGGTAGTGTGTTGGCTTATTAGACCTATGGGCACGGTTCAATCTCCCGGTCAGATATCAAACCCAAGATACGAAAAAATATTTCTTCGGCGACTTTCTTTCAGTAGATTTCTGGCAAAAACCCTGAAAGTAAATAAAACTGCCATGAAAAGTTTCTCAACAATCTGTCATTCGAAGTCGACTTTAAACTGTAGGTCCCGCCACTCATGTATAAAATTATGAATCTAAATGGTGTGAGAAGCTTCTTTCTGGCTGAAAGGTTGTTATGACCAATTATGTTATGTATGTAGACCCATAGCTTCTGCAGAAGTCGTTTGACGAAATGACAAGTCTTTCGGCATGCCTACCAAAAGGACAGTGGATGTGCGATGGAAGGGATTCAGTCCTCTTCTTATCCGAACGTGCCCACCAGAGTCTAGCAATATTGCACGCAGTCCTCTGCCGTCAATGAAACTGAGTCTCCTTGTAAAATGATTGGATAACTGATTTAATCGGAATATCTATGGCCTATAATATGTCGGAGATTGCAACCTCAACATCGCTCCTGGTCTGTTCATCATTAATGCAATTGCCTACGATATCCCTATATCCTGGAACCCATAAAAGTGCTACTCTTGAATGATCTGAAATTTCTCTGCTAAATCCTCGACATTCATGAGCAATGACGGGAGTTGAAAATACGTTCGTTACGAATTTAATCTCAGTCTGGCTGTCCGAGTAAATCAAGGGATTTTCAGACAAAATCCCATCACCTAAAAGGCATTGCGTTACTTCCAAAATTGAAATTATCTCCGCCTAGAAAACACTACAGTGATCAGGCAGCCTATAAGGAATTTGAGCCATCGATAGTCCCATTAGAAACTTTGTTATTTTTAGAGCAGAAATGCTTAGTTGGGATTTTAAAATCAAATGTTCTTCCCAGAATAGCAGTATCCCTATAGTCCACGTTGGGCCATGATTTAATTGCATTGCTCCTTACTACCACCACCTTTCTGAAAAAGTCAGAGGGGAGATCATTGAGTATAGCCTAGCAACAGAATATATTGATGACCAGGACAGTTGAATGCCTGTGTACTTTGTCTATAAGTCGACAGTAACACCGTTACCGTTCTATAGAGCCTACAGTTATTTAGCAGATGTAAAGTGCTACTGTCGCTTTGTTAGTCCTCGCAATTATGTTGAGTAAAATATTTTCCAGAATATTTGCTAACCTCCGATCACATGCTAAGCTACTTATGTACATATGTTCTTGTTTTAATGCTTTCTTAGATTCTCGAAGTGTAAACCAATGGCAGCTGCTCGAAACTAAAAACCATAACGTCATGCTGGTTTTACAGGTGAATTATTCAGTTAGAGTTTACAGTCCAATCAGAAGCAAAATTTCCTCCCAATTAAGCAATATATTTCGAACATTTAAATTGAAAAGTGTAGTAGAATGGGTAGTAGAAAATTTGATTGGTACTAGAAGCATAAGAACAGCTGCTATCATTGCACAAACTTGGGGTAAACACGATACTAAAATAAAAAACAAACAAATTATATTTCTCAGGATCATTTCTAGCCCAACATGTGGAATTTCATAAAGGTGCCTTAAATATAACAGATTTTTAGGATCTCTATTCTTACAATGTAGTCGCCGTAGGCTAGTAGGTAGTGTGTAGGCTTATTAGACGTAAGGCCACGGTTGATATCCCAGGTCATACATCAAAACGAAATATGACAAAATATTTCTTCGGCGACTTCCTCTCAGCAGATTTCTGGCAGAAACTGTGACAGCAAATAAAATTGCCATGCACAAGTTTCTCAAAAATCTGTCGTTCGGAGTCGACTTTAAACTGTAGGTCCCGCCACTGATGTATAAAAATTAACACACACAACATAAGTGGTGTGACAAGCTAGGTCGTAATCCTGACTGAAGGATTGTAATGACAAATTATGTATTCTCATAATGAATCATCAAAACCTTACAAATATTTGGCAGAGATGAGGTTATTAAAGTACGATCCTTAAGTTTTATGTCATGCTAAGGGAAATCTTAACTGCAGCAACTCTCTTCGAGATTATCTATTTTCAGATACCATTGTTTGTTGCACCGAGTTACTCCATGCTCTGTACATTTACAGAGAAATTTCTATTATATTAAATTACCATTAAAATTGAAAACAGCGGTGTTATTCGAAAAATATATTTAAAATAATAAAAAAATTGCCGTTAAACTTGGGTTTAGTTAAAGGTACCTTTAGCTAAAGGGAACTGTAAAGTTACCTTTACTTCTTTTCGTTATTACAACTTACAGATAAAATAAAGTTAACTTTTGTCAAAAATATGGCAGTAGCGGAGCAATCTCGATAACGCTGCTTAAAATTAAACAAGTTTTATTTAAACGCAGTGGCAACGACGGGCATCTTTTTTTGTATTTGCTCACTTTGTTTATATTTGAAGTTGCTATATTGAAAATAATATACATACATATATGTATGGCAAGTTCAAACATAAACTTAACTTTAAAAGTTACCAGTAGGGTGATCTTTCCTTTAGCTTAACGCTCACTTCCACCTCAACGTCCATATATAAAAGTGAAAAAAAATTTATCTGCTAGTTAAAATCCGCCCTTTAGTTAACGGCAAGTTGTAATAATGGACCTTAAGGTATTTTTATTTGTAAGCTGTACGCAACTAACTCAATTTCAAGCTTTAATTGAGAACTTCTACTTTAATTTTGGAAAAAAAAATTCTGAAATTTTTATTTCCCTTTTTATTTGGTTTTTATCTTTAATAACACTTTACTTTAATTTTAATAAAACAAGCTTAAATGTAAACTTTTCTTCTTTTAAATATTCATTCAAAACAATAGGCCCACAGTGTTGTTGTTTTTTTCTGCACTTATGGCATCTTCTGCACTTGTAGTATTTTTTATTGCCATCAAATAAAAGCAAATTCTTTAACGAAAGAAAATCATTTAAATGCGTGTACATATATGTACATATAGGTATGTATGTATGTATGTATATACCATAACAGTATCCGTAAAGTGAATCGCAACATGTCGGTAAATTTTTCTAAATGATTTTCAAAATTTGCTTTTGGCGATAAAGTTTGCACTTGTGAATTAGAAACTCTTCCTTTAAGTCTCCAACAGGTTTTTTTTTGGTTCATATTGCCACCATCGAAATGAGAACGAACGAAACGAACTTGACCGAATATTAAAAGAAAAAGAAGAAGAAGAAGAAGAAGTAAAATGCAAAAAACCATAAATATTTTTCCAAAAAAAAAAATTTTAATTTTTTGTTCCAACGGAATAAATGTGTTGAATGAGTTTTAACTTTCGTTTTAAATGTTTTTCGTTTATTCAGCAGGGGAGATATTTTCTTTCTTATCGTCTTTTGTCTGTCAGTTCAATGTTAAACTTCTTTTTTGATATGCATTGTTAAGGACTAAAAGGCAGACTTGAGTATTTTTTTTAAATTTTTTTTTGTTTTAAATTGTATAAAAAGGGAAAGTTTCTTGTATAACCGAAACATGAAATATGCGTTTTTGAAGTGGATGTTGTATTCAATAAAAAACAAAACAAAAAATATGCAATACACCGTTTAACATAGTGGACGTTTACTCTTTATTTCGTAGACGGAGCTTTATTTGAATGTTGAAACAAAAATTTCGAATTTGGATACATTAAACCCTAGATTTACGTCGCAATTGTTTCAAAAAAAAAAATGGCGACGTAAATCGAAACGATGTAAATTGAATTTCAAATTCATTCACATCTCAATAATATTTAAATTTTGAACTTTATGCCCACTCAACTCTTTCCTCAACTTTGTAAATTATTTCTAAGTATTTTGTTTTATCATATCAGAGTCGAGACTGGATCACAGTGTCCAGGTTGTTCAGTGTATTAAGAAGGTCGACACTTTTATTTTCAAACTTAGATTATTTGCTTAAAAGAAAAAAATGTTTGTGTATGTAAGCCCAACAGATACATAATTGGAATAAATTAACACTTAGGAAAATACAAATGTACATGTGAGCATTTATTGAAAAAATTCGCGATAGATGGAATTTGTCAGGGCAATGGTCTTGGAGGAGACATTACAGGAATATCCTATAAAGTATGGGGGATACAATAGATCGTATGTTCTCAGTACTAAAGCAGCATTTCACCACAGTAATATTAATAATCACTGACACCTATACCACCAGACATATACACAAATACAATGTACATTGATATATACATATACATATACAGTATTTTAATGATATAAACACCTTGGATATAATAATTCTCCGCTTAGTAGAACTGAAATTTATGCAAAATTGGTTTTTGCTTTAAAATATTCTGAAACTATGCATTTCGTTTTACGCATACCGCTTTTAAACATTCATCGCTTATAAATGCGAATAATTGGACTTTGGACTTTAAATTTACTTAAAAAATCGTTTACACCCCCGTTGTGGTGACTTTCTTTCCAAAATTTGTCCTGTTCACTTGTTCTGTCATTCATGCGATTAAAGGATTTCCGGATTTCTTTTTGTGGGGATATGTTAAGTCATAGGGTTATGCTGAGAAAATAGCCACTTGAGCCATTACTTCTCACACCACTAATGTTATGTGTGTTAATTTTATACATGAACGGCGGGAGCTTCAGTTTAATGTCGATTCCGAACGACAGATTTTTGAGAAACTTTTTCATGGCAATTTTATTTACACTCAGAAATTTAGCCGGAAATCTGATGAGAGGAAGTCACCGAAGAAATACCTTTTTCATATTTCGTTTTGTTGGAGATGTCTGACATTGTGTTTGAACCGTGATCTCACGTCTAATAAGCCAATACACTGCCTACTAGACTACGGCGACTTGAGCCATTGGAAGCCAATATTCACCATTAACGTCATACGGCAGATTTCTTGGAAAAAGTAGTAAGAAGGTGAACAGCGCAATGCAATTCCTTATGTTTCAATCTTTTTTAGACAGGGGCTACACTTTGTCCCATCCGGAAACGTAACCAACTGAGGCAACGCAATCTCAGATAATTGATCTGATTCTCTGCCTAGTAAATGCTACTATAGGACTCATGACTATGCGGTTGCATCTCCTTCAGCACTTTCTTTGCAGTGGTCCCAAAGTAAAACGGGTACTCAGCAAATTACAACTTTGTTAACCACACTGAGTTGTGGAAGATGATCAAGCCTGTATTCCATCGAATACGATGCCTGTGCAATCAATGAGACAAATATAGTTCTGTCACATGACTATTTGCTACCAGGTGTAGGATCTCGACACAAGAATTCCCTGCTTATAAGCACTATCCTGCAAGCTTTTTTGGTAGGGCTTATATCCGGAGAAGACTGTACATATATGTATGTATGTACATATTTGTATACATTTTAATTATAAACCTTATGAAATTGAACAACACACTTGCACGAACAACGATACCTAATGCAAAATCACCAACCAAGACCAATGACTTCAAGCAAATTAATAACAACAAATAGCATAAGAATATGCAATATGTATACAATATTTTAATTACATATATAAATGCAGATAATGTGAATTAGTTATAGTGTTGCAAAACTGTAATTTTGAAATGGTACGTACTGAACTATAACTGAAAAAGTACTTTTTTGCATCAAATGGTACTTTTGTAAAAGATAGATACATACATACACAATTGGTCATTATAACCCTTCAATCAGGATTATGACCTAACTTCTTACACCACTTATTTTGTGTGTGTTAATTTTATACATGAGTGGCGGGTCACCTACTGTTTAAAGTCGACTTCGAACGACAGAACATTACGGTTCGACAAGTGTTTTCATTGCTTTTCGTATTCTAAAAACAAACGTACGTTCTGTGGATGTTTGGCCCACTGGGGCTAAAACCTAATACTACCTTTAGCATTGCGTTGAACATGTTGCTAATGCATTAATAGTTGAAAAGCGCAGGACATAAAATATGTAATAATAAAAATGTACTAAAAGTGTAGCGGGCGTACTGCGGTATTTTTGAAATAGAAAAGTACAAAAGTACTGAATTTTTCAACACTGATTAGTTACAATATTTACAATTCATTATAAAAACTCTGTTAATTTAACTGTTTATGCCTTCATTACACGTACATATGCTGGTTTTGGTGTTTGAAAATAAACGAAGAAAAACGAAACGAAATGAGAAAAGAAGCGCATATACTACAATGTAGATATTTAAATATAAATATATTTACATATATGTATGTATGTATATAAAAAACATTTTATGCATAAATTTACAAACGAATACGTTTATTGTTATACGCCTATCGGCCTCTGAATAGATTCAGTAAAGAGCATTGAAGTAAACGCACACATACAATGATGTCATATATAAATTTTTACAGCTATTAAACCTCACACACACACACACACACACAAAATTAATATTCTATAAGGTATTTTCACCCAAAAAAAGGTGTGTAATATCTCAGATAATAAACGTTTTTCTTCCATTCCAAATAAAGCCAACAACAAAAACAACATCAACGATTTATTTGCTATTCATGGTTTCTGAAGAGAAACCATTATTGCCGTTTAACTTAATAAGGCTGTTGATTTATATTTTAAAGCAATCATCGCAATCATTTGAAAGATTTCTTGTTTTAAAAGTTTACTTTTCATTTTTTAATTCAAAGAACATCTTTATTTACAACAATAACATGCATACAAGTGAAATAATAGAACGATTTACTCGGAATATTATTTAAAATTTTAAATATTGCACTTTCAGAATTATTTAAGAATTTTTTAAGAATATTCAGGCCAAAATAATTTTTTTATTTCAAAATTGATGCAGAATTTAAATATTTGTCTTTAGATAATTATGCCCTTAATAAACCTAATAAACTTTAACCACTATGATCAATTCATACTCCAAAATGCGTCACTTTTTGAAATTCATATAAAAAGCCTTTTTGTCTTTAAGTTGGACTTGGTCGTAACATCATCTCAATCACAGTGGCCATGCTTACAGGTCACTGTGTTATGGGTAGTCACGCGGAAAAATGCGGCTGCCATTTAACGACTTCTGCCGTGGGTGCAGATCCGCTGAGGAAGAGGAGAATGTTATCCACTTTCTTTGTCAATGCCCTCTCTTGCAAGATGCAGATATAGGTTACTTGGCTCTCCATTTTATGTCAGCTTGACGAAGCTATCGTCCATTGATGTCAAGGATATAGCCTCGTTTATAAAGCTTTCGGGCTAGTTTTCCAGCGTGTCGTAGTCGTGCTTTAAATGTCCAGCTGATCAACTTGTCCCTCCCTAGTTCGGGGGAACTCGTCAGTACGAGCCACTATGCGTGTCAAGTGAACTTTGGTATCAAAGCTACCACACTAACATAACCTAACCTTTGCCTTTAAGTTAAATCGATATTTTATTGAGGATTATAAGTCTATACTTCAACTGAATTAATAATTGATACAAAGTTTCGGTTAATTTGTAAAAAAAAAAATTATAAAATAATCAATTTAATTTAGTTTGAGCTAGTCGAGAAGTGCTAGGGCTTCAATAGTGTAGTCGCACTCTCTTTTATGTCTGTTAGTCTGTGTTATTCCTCCGTTTTCTTATCACTTTCCTACTTGCTCTCCTTTTTCCCTATTTCCCCTATTATCTTCTCTCCTTTAGGACGTTGGTACAATGGGTCAACTTGACCTGCGGATATTCTACTTGTCTCAATTGGCAAGTACATATCCTCTAACCTAAACCTAAACCTATCAGTTTAATAATGATCATAATAATAATAAATTTATGGCATCCAATACAAGAATATAGTGTGGTCAACTTGCTAACATAAAACTTTAAATTTTTTTTTGATTGTTGGCTGAAACAACGATTTTATTGTAGTACATTAGAATGTTTAAATGCTAAAAATTTTAGTCCTGTATGAAAAAAATTATATCATAATTACGTTCTTTTACATATGATACTAAAAGTTTTCATTGAATTTTTCTGTCCGTAACTTTCATTCCTATTATGCTTAAATATTTATTTTATATTATTAACTATAAAATGTAAATGAGATAAACAATTTGATTATAATCTTGTTTAGTTTTATTTTATTCAAATGGATGTTATAATACTAACACAGTTTTTTTTTTTTTTGTTTAGTAAACGAAAGAAACTAAATTAAAATATTTTTTCCATTAACGCATTTTATAAAAAAAAATTTTATAAAATTAATGACTTCGAAAGCCATGTTGATTTCCATACTTTGTAACAAAAAAAAAACAATCATAATTTCGTATATATTTTTGAAAACGATGAATAATAAAAATTGATTACACAATCATAAAATAACAAAAAAATTTACACAAACAAATACAAAAATGGAAAAGAAAATATCTTCAAACGAAACTGTTAACCGCTTATGTGGATTTAACAAAAAGAAGACAAATTTAAATAAATTAGTAAATATTGTTTAATATTATTCATGGTACATTAAATAGTTTATCATTGAAGTGCAGCTTACAATTATGAATACAATTTAAATTTTATTTTATTTTTATTCGTTTTTTTATGAACGTGAACAGTGAGTGGAACGCACAGATTTAAAGATACAACAGTTAGAGTAGAGTAGAGTAGAGTATTGCTACTGGCAAATACAATGATCGTGGCCAATTTTTTTGTTTTATTCATCAATTTTCACCAATCAATCCAAATTCCACCGATACTACATAGAAAAAGTTTAGCAACAAAGCTGAGAAGTATTTAAAACTCTCTAAATAACTAAATGTACTGGATCGCTGTCTTATTGACCAACAGATTCACTTAGAAATACAGTGGACAGCAAAAGTCTTAGTACTCCAATATATTTTGACATTTTGGCAAAAAAAGTTCTCACAGGCTTAATACTCTTGCACAAAGTTCCGCTATGACTTCAAGAGAGTATTTAGGAGAACATTTGAATTTGAACGGTTACGTAATCGCTAAACCTCAAACAAAAGTCAAACGAAAAACTTGCTCATGGTGTCACCAGAAAACAATAAACAAAACTTGTACATTCAATTCCAAATGGGTTAAATGGGGTGCTTGAACTTATGGGATATTCTACTAAATACAAGGGATAACATTTTCATATATTAGGCCTTTGAATTTTAAATTTACTCAGGGTTCTCCTTAGGGGTACCTATGGAGTCATCTGAAACGTTTCCTTATTTTTCTCTTGTTTTATGAAAAACATTAAAAAATTGTTTGTTTTATAATAAAACAGAAATAAATTAATAAAATCAATATATAAACTATAAATTTGTATACAAACTTTTGGCTAAAATTCATGAAATTGCTACAATATATTGCCATACTAAGACTTTTGCTGTCCACTGTACATATATCTTCTAATGACCTAGCAATAAATGAAAATATAGATTTTAAGGAATCAAACTATAAATTTACAAAATCACTAATTGGGCCTTCTATAAGAACTGCATTAACCATATTGATCATCACGCAAAAATAATGTGAAATACTAAATTAGACAGCGAAATTATTTTTTCGATAAACGTTATTTAGTACTATCAACGACATTTCAAAAAGTATCTTCAGCATGAGTACGAATGGATGGAAACGATCTGGATGAACAAACTAAATTGTTGAAAATGAGACGATACCAATCCACATGAGATTTAAAAAACCACATTTTGCTATGAATTTTTAGCTGACGGCAATATTTCGTGGAGAACAACGTAATTATTAACAGCGATCAATATAGGGCGATGATTACCAACTTCTTTAGGTCTTTCAACAGGACGGTCCTATGTGCCACGCATTTCAATATTTCGGTGAATGACCATTGAGATGGTGCGTTTTGATCCCTTTGGACTTATTTTCAGACGTTTTCTTAAGTCGCAAGTGTATGCGAATAAATCACATACCACAGCGGTTCTCAAAGTCAACATAGCCCATGTCTTCGGTCAAATTCAGTTTGATTTATGCGCCACAATCACAAAAAAGACTGAAGTCGCCGTGGTCTAGTAGGTAGTGTGTTGGCTTATTAGGGTTCGAGCCCCAGGCCAGACATCAAAATAAAATACAAAAAGTATTTTTTCGCCGACTTCCTCTCAGCAGATTTCTGGCAAAAACTCTGAGAGTAAATAAAATTGCCATGAAAAGTTTCTCAAAAATCTGTCGTTCGGAGTCGACTTTAAACTGTAGGTCCCGCCACTCATGTATAAAATTAACACACACAATATAAGTGGTGTGAGAAACTAGGTCGTAATCCTGACTGAAGGGTTGTAATGACCAATTATGTATGTATCACAAAAAGACATTTCGGATGCACTAGAGTCAAAAAAGATGTGGCAAACAATTGAACAATGTTATGTTATGGTCTTAATCCTGACTGAAGGATTGTAATGACCAATGCCACACATAATGACATCAATAGGCTTTCCAAATGAATAAAATATTTCGATGATATATCACACGCACGCTGTTTTATTTGAATTAAGGTAGCGATTAACATGATTTATTAGAAAAAAATCAAATTTTCAATATTTTTGCTGAGGTTGCCTTGAAAGTTTCTTTTTGAAGGGTTTCAAATGCAGTTATAATCCATCAGGATAAGCAGAGACATTGAGGGTTTTCGCCAGTTGAGTACTTTAGAGCTTCAGCTTTCACACAATATTCAGCGATGTTGACATTTGGTATCTAAGTATCTTAGGGTCATTATTACAACTTGCCGTTAACTAAAGGTAGGATTTTAACAGGCATATCACTTGATTTTCATTATTATGAGTACATAATAAGATAAAAGTGAGCGTTAAGCTAAAGAGTATATCATCCTACCTTTAACTTTTAAAGTTCACTTTATCTTTGAACTTGCTATATTATACGTATTATTTTCAATATGGCAACTTAAATATGAACATGAAAATTAAATGTTAATATAATAATAGTTTTTCAAAACGGATATAGGCATATTCATTAGATTTATTTAAAAAGACACAAAAATTTTATAAACAAAATGAATAAACATAACAAATAAGAAGGCACGTCGTTGCCACTGCTTTTTAAAAGCACTTGTTTAATTGAGCACCGTTATCGATATTACACCGACACTAACATATTTTTGAAAAAGTTAACTTTATTTTGTCTGTAGGTTGTAATAAAGAAAAGAAGTTAAATGTTACTTTGAAGTTCACTTTAGTTAAAGTTACTTTTAACTAAACCCGCCAAGTTGTAATAATGGCCCTTAGTCCATTAAAATCGTTGCATTAAAATCTTAAACCATAATAAACCTGCAGTTAAAGTGTGCATTTTAATATACATGCTAAACATTAGCGACTTGAGTGTTAGGTTAGGTTAGGTTAGAGGACGTGTACTTGTCAATTACGACAAGTACAATACCCGGAGGTCGAATTGACCCATTGTACAACGTCCTAGTTTCTCACACCACTTATGTTGTGTGTGTTAATTTTATACATGAGTGGTGGGACCTACAGTTTAAAGTCGACTCCGAACGACAGATTTTTATTTATTGAGAAACTTTTCATGGCAATTTTTATTTACTCTCAGAGTTTTTGCCAGAAATCTACTGAGAGGAAGTCGCCGAAAAAATACTTTTTGTATTTTGTCTTTGATGCCTGGCCTGGGGCTCCAACCCAGGCTTTTGCGTCTAATAAGCCAACACACTACCTACTAAAATACGGCGACTTCGACTTGAGTGTTATTAGTGCGAAAATTTCGAAACACTTCACGAGACGCCCTGTATAAATAATCAAATAAAATTGTTTAAATGGGACATACCCGCAGAATAGTCAGGCAACGTAACATAATGTGTAACGCGTATCGTATTTTAAATTGAATTGTAATGCTAATATACAATGAAGCAACTAAAATATACGACTTTTGTAAGAAGTAAACCATTGTGAAAATAAAAAAATCTTTTAATTTATAACAATTGCAATACATAAACTACTTTCCAACCTCTTGCAAACTAGAAGTATAGCTGATGTCACAAAATACAATTAAAAATACATGCAGTTATCGATATTGTTTCAGTAATAAACAATTCATTTGAAACGTCAAAAAATATCGTGTATCGTGCCATTGGCTTTAAGCTAATTTAAATTTAGTTTAAGCTAATTTAAAATGCTTTACTTACCCACAACACTTGCCATTGCCACCATGAGGGTTATTAATGTAGACAGTATTTTGAAATTAGGCCATCTAGTGGAGATCCCCAAACGTAAGTGATGTCTGCGATGACTCATTGTGTTTTCTGTATTGAGATTTTTTATAAAATTTAAATTTCGTTGAGGTTTTCGACGCATTTTTTGTCTAAACTGTCTTAATCGTTAATTTAATTATTTTTTTTATTTTTTTCAGTTTTTAATTAAATTTGTTTAATTTCTTTGAGTTCTGTATATTTGTAATATTTCCGACATATTTTCAAATTTTTTTATAAAAATAATTACACGTGCCATGCTGAAATGAAATAAAAAAAGTATAAAAATAATTAAATTAAATTTGTTTCTTAAATATCGTACTACTTTTTCATATTCACATTCGAAGAAAGAGTTGTAAAAATTATATTTTGTTGCTTAAATGTTTCTCAATAAAAAGTTAAAAGGAAAAAATAGAAATATTTTCTAAAACCATGTTTATTCTACGGAATCTTTCTACGAAATCTTGATTTACATAAACATTCAAATAAAAAGAAATCATATTTCTCATTATCTTATTAACTATTTCATAATAATATTCCTGTTTAAAGTAAATTATACACGTTATTATGCAAACATTTAAAGTTAAACTGAAAAATATTAAACTTAAGAACTTTCAAACGTTTCAAATTTTTTAACAGAATATCTATTTAGAATATTTATCTTCTTTTTTTTTTTTTTTGAAGAATAATACTAATCAGATTGAAGTTGAAGTCGCCGTAGTTTAGTATGTAGTGTGTTGCCTTGTTAGACGTAAGGCCACGATTCAAACCCCAGATCAGACATCAAAACGAAAATATGAAAAAAATATTTCTTTGGCGACTTCCTCTCAGCAGATTTCTGGCAAAAACTCTGAGAGCAAATAAAATTCCCATGTAAAGTTTCTCAAAAATCTGTCATACGGAGTCGACTCATGTATAAAAAATTAACGCATACAACATAAGTGGTATGAGAAGCTAGGTCGTAATCCTGACAGAAGGGTTGTAATGACCAATTATGTATGAATACAAATCAGATAGAAAGTAATGACAGCGATTGCTGGCAAAGATATTCACGTGAATAGGTATACACCTTTAATAATAAACTGCAATTAAATGCAGACGAATAGAAAATAATCAGCCAATGCAGCTCACGGGCATGTTATGTTACAAATAGAGCATAACACTATGGTTCTTGGCACTACTTTCACAATTATTTCGATGGCAGGGTAAATATGTTTGTGCAAATTTCTTGTGCAATTATTTACTTGCCGTCTCGATTTATATTTGTTTGCATTATAAAATAGTCCAAAGCAATCGCGAAGTTGTCGTAGTGTAACAGGTAGTGAGTTGGGTTATTAGACATGAGACCGCCGTTCAATCACCAGGTTAGACATCTCCAACAAAACAAAATATGCAAAAAACATTTCTTCGGCAACTTCCCCGCAGCAGATTTCTAGCAAAAACTTTAAGAGGAATAAAATTGACATGCAAAAAGTTTCTCAGAAATCTGTCGTTCGGAGTCAACTATAAACTTTAGGTCCCGCCACTCATGTATAAGATTAACACACACAACAAACATAAAATATGTTGTTGAATACTCTTAGACGCTATACAACACCGAAAAGAAATTGTTAATTATAACAACAACAATATACACACACCGTACGGTATATAAGCTTAAACAAACAAATACGTACGAATTTAATAGAAGGAAACAAAACAAAGAACAAAAATCCAACAACAACAATTCCATAGAACTGTTGTTAAGTTGCCAGATATAAAATATTGTGACCTAACACCATAGTAGGAAAATGACCTTCAAATATTTTTGGAGAAAGTTTTTATTTAAATTTATTTCTATTAAAGTATGTTTATTAAAGCATTAACAAAAAATATGTTATTCCATCAATATTTTCTTACAGATAATAAATTTTATTTATATTTGGCATTTTAAAAAGTGAAATTTTTTGAAAAGTGCTAATTAAACGAACACGCGAATTGATTAGAATAACGAAACAAAATCTCGAATAAAAGTAAAAATTTTAAAGGCGTAACTGAGGTTTTGGTTTTTTATAATCTTCTATATATATAAAAATGAATGTTTGTTTGTATGTAATTAATAGAATCGTAAACTATGCATTTGATCATGTTATGGTCTTCAGCAAAATTGTTGCGCATGAGCCGGGGAAGGTTTTTAAGTTGGTACGACCAATTTCCGACAGGTGGCGCCACTGAAAATTACTAAACATGATTTAAATCGTAAACTGTGCATGTTTCATCATGTTGTTGCGCATGAGCCGACGAAGGTTTATAATTTGGTATGGCCAATTTAAGACAGGTGGCGTCACTGCAAATTACTCAAAATAAATTAAATCGTAAACTGTGCATTTGATCATGATATGATCTTTAGCAAAGTTGTTGCGCATAAGTCGACGGAGGTTTCTAAGTTGGTGCGATTAATTTCCGATAGATGGCGCCACTAATAATTATTCAAAATGTAAACTATGCATTTAATCATGTATTGATCGGGCAAATACCAGACGTTTTACCATTTATAATTTATGATTTTAATAACATTTAGTATAACTCATTCCCGTAAAATTTTAAACATTTTAATTTTGGAATATTTTGAAAAATGCTGTTGGGTTCAATTGGATTGGGTACATTGTGAGATTCTAATAAATTTAACACATTTTTAACACACGTCGTTCCCGTGCAATCATGCCTCCAAAGCGGCAATCAATTGGTCGACCTACACCTCTAGCACGGAAGAAAAAACCATTACGAGCCTCAGAATCAGACGCGCAACTAGCATTGAGACTGGAAAATTTTCGAGAAATTAGTTTAGAAACTGATCGAATGCGTACTACTCAGGCCTGTCCGTCTGAATCATCTGGACAACGGGAAAGAAAATCAATAAAATGACTCAAAATTAATTTGATATTTGTGTAATGTCTTTCCATCAAATTTATTTTAGTTGGTGGCGCAGCAACACGCGCAGGGCACAGCTAGTATAAACATAAATGTCTCACATTTAAGAGGTCACTTCTATTTTATAGATATCTTTTAAGATGTTAGGTTCTTTTTGAAGAGTTATTTTTCTTTCCATGTAGTTCTAGGATATGCTATATTTCTCTAATTTATTATTTATTTATTATTGTTGTTGTGTAATTTTCCTTACATAATCCATCATTTAGGGCCTTTATTACAACTTGGCATTTTTCATTATTATAAGTGGACAATAAGATAGAAATGAGCGTTAAGCTAAAGAGAGGATTATCCTACCGGTAGCTGTTAAAGTTAAGTTTATGTTTGAAATTGCCATATTAGATATTATTTTCAATATGGCAACTTTAAATATAAACAAAATGAGCAAATACAAAGAAAGAGAAGAAGCCCATCGTTGCCACTACGTTTAAATAAAACTTGTTTAATTTGAGCAGTGTTATCGACATTGCTCCGCCACTGCCATATTTTTGAAAAAGTTAACTTTATTTTATCATTAGACTGTAATAACGAAAAGAAGTTAAAGGTGACTTTAAAATTCACTTTAGCTAAAGTTACCTTTAACTAAACCCAACTTTAACGGCAAGTTGTAATAATGGACTTTAGTATTTTACAATTATAAGAGCAGTTAATTTATTTTCATTTTAAAGAAACAAAAATAAATATTTTATTAAGCTTTACTGTTTAATTGCTTACATTTATTGAAAATTAAACTAAATATTCTAATTTTTCTACTACTGATTAAGTTTTTAATAGTATTTTCATTATAAATGTGGAACATACTACGTAATTAATATCTTTTGTAGCCAGTTATGCAGTGAATTGCACAGCGAAGGCCAAACAAATTTCTTTTGCTTATTTCCAAAAGAATACTTCTCTTCGTTAGAGGACATTATGAAAATCATATTATTATGTAAACGTACATAATCTTTTTCAGGAGATGTCTCCTTTTTATGCAGTGCATTGTAATAAAATACCAGAAAGATATCGTCATTCGTCATCATTTTTTCTTCGATATGAAGTTTAGTTGGAGGTAGCAGTTATTAAAATTCATTTATAACAATATTATTCATTATAAATCACAATGATTCACAATTTCTTCTCCACATAATTTATTATACAATGATCAGAGAAATCAATTAACATTCACAAACACCCAGAGTGCCTGTTGGGAATCGAACCCATGACCTTCACACTCGCAATCTAATACATTACCAACTAGACTATTGAGACACGTTGTAGAGATAGCTTTGCAAATCTAAAAAATTGTTGTTTCATTGTTATCGTAAACGATCCTGAGAGAAAAATACGTTAATCTATGTAATAAAACTCTTTGTAATGCAATTAAGTTTGTTGAGTTCAATTGACTTCTTTTTTTCTCAATTTACGATATGGCAGTAAAACAACAATTTATTTCCTACTACTGACAGCTCATTTTCAGTTTTCTTTCTTAAGTCTTTCATTTCCCACATTTAAAAAAGTCTTAAAAGCTTAAATTTAACACCTCACCAAATAATAATAAAAACTTTAACTGAATGATCGTCTTAAAAGCGCCTTCATGATTAATTTACTTGAAAATACACAAAACGGGCACAATCGAAAAGAAACCAACAAACGATTACAAAATCAATGAAAGTCAACAAGAAACAAAAAAAAAAGAAAAAAATAAAAACGAAATTAAAACACTTCAACAGAAAATTAAATGAAATAAACTTAGTATTGCATAATACGTTCGTACGCTGGTACAGAAATGTTGAAGTTGAATGAAAAAGAAAAAAAGACACTCATCGTACACATATTGTTATGGAGCGCCTGGAGTGTTTAACATCAGGCTATATACGACGTCATTCGTCTCGTAACGTTAATGATTCATTTTCAAAACTGACAAACAACAACAACAAAAACCCCCAAGTTAAAGTAACAAAAGGTTAAAAACGAATTTCTTTTGTTATCGTAATTCGTATGTACTTTAATCTGTTCTACAACAAATTCAACATTTCTGTACATAGAAACTGTATTTGTTGTTATTTTATTGCGACATACACACCACACGTTTTAATCACAAAGTACTCGTATACCCGAAATAATTGTTTACATTGAAGTTGTCAAATGCTTGAAGACCAAATTGTTTTTGATTCTTAAAATAGAAAATCCATTTTAAAAGTTTAAATAATTATAAAACAAATTGCTGTTAAAGTTTAATTTCGGCTCAATGTCAAGGTGATTTTAATTTCATTTCAGAAATTCAATTTAAATTTAATTCCTTTCAACCACAACTCGTTCTGCATTTTAAGAAGTCCTTTATGTACGTGTATGTACATACATACATCTTATAATCTGACATAAGGTTATGAATTTTAATAATAATAATATTGTAACGAAAGAAAGAAAAAAACACACAATAACAGATATAACGATAATAACAAAAATATTTATAAAATTGGCTTAATTTTCTTGCTTAAAAATTGGAAAATCATCCAACGGAACAAAAGACAAGAAGACACAGACTATTTATTAAAAATAATACGTTATTAATAAGAGAAAAAAGAACTGAATAACAAAATAAAACTGATGAAAACAACCTGCATTCGTTTGGTAAACTTTCTATTTCGTTACGCATTCATCAGTCGGACAAAACCACAGAAGAAATGTCAGTGATTTATTCAAACAGTCTGGCCTGAAAGTTATACATTTAACTATGTTGTCTGTTTTAATCTCTTGATTACAAATACTTGATACGTATTTGGAATTTAAACCAATTTCATAAATAATTTTCGTTTTATTTTATTCAGGGGAATAATGAATAAAATTCATTATTTTTTAAAGAAAATTTTAAAATTTAATTTTTCACACTAATAATCTCAAGATCGTGGTAGAACGATCTCTACATAGTATTAACGAATATCAATGCAATAATGCTTTTATGGGGTATTTTCGAAAATAAAAATTTTACAGCACATGATAACTAATAAACAAATGTCCGAACATACGGTAGTTGCAAAAGTCTGGAATTTTGGCACTGCAATCAGACAAAATCTAGTCTTTCCTATCAAAAAACGCTTAGAAGAATACATATTTTGCCAATAAAGAACATCAAAACCGTTATTAAAAAAAATTCGGAAAAAACAATTTAAATGTGAATTGCTGTTCGGATAACTTTAATTGCTATGAGAGTTTTGTTGAGTATAACTCAAAAATATTTTTTTTTATTTTTTTTTTTTGAACCCTCCAAACTTGTTTTATTTGAAAAAACTGTTTTTTTGAAATTTACGCACAAATTTATTAATTACACAAACATTTCTGAACCGATATCCAAAGTTTATACTTTATTAGAAAGGGGAGGGATGGGTCATGTATACATACGTATACGTATACACACGTGTATTCTTTGACTTAATATTCTATGAATTTTGATGAGGTAAACTTAACAAATGCGATTTTTTTCATATTTTTTCAAGTTTATCCATTCATAGTAGCAAACTTTAATTCAAAAATATGAAATAAGTGATGATATTATGAAAGTGCGTTATCTTGTGAAGAGATTGACACTTAGTTTGATCAAATGGCACATAAATTACCGTAGTTATTTAAGTTAAGTAAGTTAAGTTTTGATTAATCTTGATTGTTTATCGGAAAATGTGTCAATTTCACGTGTGAACGACCACCCCTTTTCAAAAAAGGGGTTTTTGAATTTTGAAAATAGGTTAAAAAATATTTGGGTAATCCATAATTTTGTGTAAAAAGATTAAAACTACCGTTTTTGTCAAATAAAACAAATTTGGAGTGTTCGAGAAATATACAAAATTTTTAATTATTTTGAGTTAACATTTTAAATAATTTCCTGGGTTTTTTGAATTTATTTAAATAAATTGTACATACATACATACAAACACATATAATTGGTCATTATAAACCTTCAATCAGAATTACGACCTAGCTTCTCACGCCACTTATATTGTGTGTGTTAATTTTATACATGAGTGGCGGGACCTACTGTTTAAAGTCGACTCCGAACGCTAGATTTTTGAGAAACTTTTCATGGAAATTTTATTTACTCTTACAGTTTTTGCCAGAGAAAGTCGCAGAAGAAATATTTTCGTATTAATCCAGATGTCTGATCTGGGGTTTGAACCATTGCCACATGTCTAATAAGCCAATACACTACATATTAGATTAAAAACAAAAATAAATATTACTTTTTTCAAAACAGATAAGTAGATTTTAAAATATTGTGGAAATAGTCTCTGCCTGATTGGTGTACGGACAATTGTTTGTTTATATTAAAGCTTTAAATTGTATCGTAATTTTCTTGAAAACGAGCACAATCTAAATTTAGTTCATTGCAGTTTTACAAAAATATTTTTAAATTAGTAAAAATCTAATTTATTTCAATGTATTCGGATTAAATCTGTCTGAGATAAAACCGCTGTACTATCAACTACAAAGGTGCTACAATAGCACCTTTCACGAATATGATTTTTATTTTTCAAACTGCATTAGTTTAAGAAACGAAACAAATTAAAAAAAAATATAGCGAAATATAGTCATAGTAATGATACAATTACAAATACACGACTCAATTTACTTTACTTAATTTATTAATTTATTAGCGTATATTTTTGGACTTTAATATTTAATATTTTAATTAAAACTTAATAGTTTTATAAATAAACTATTTTGCTTATAAAAAACATGTACACGCTAGTGGAAATGTTATTAATTACTTTGCAGCTAAAGTTACAAATCTAAGAATAGATCCAAAGGCTTGCAATAATAACGTCCATTACTTATAGTTGCCATCCAGACCCCAAGTGGGTAGTGTACAACTGAAAGCAAACTGAATAGAAAAATATTTTTTTAAAACTCTCTTTAGAGACTCGCATAAAAGCAAAACGGAAAGACGCTTTAAAATAAAATCAATAAAATGGCTTTCACTTTCATTTTTGCAATAAAAACAAAAAAAATAAAAAACATTAAAAAACTGCGCGAAAATGATCTCGTAATTGTGTTTCTTTTATGTTTTTTTATTATTTTTTTTATTCCTCCTTTTTGTTTCCAAATTTATTTTGTTTGTCCTCCAACATGTTGACTACACAAAACGAAGGTGAATGTATTCATTTAACAAAATAAACCAGACCACACTCTGTGGCACTTAGTTTCTACATCTAACCTAAGACTTCATTCAGTTAAGGCCAATGCATCTACAATTCGTTTTTTTTATAAAACTTTTTTTACGATCAATTTTATTTTATTTTATTTTCTTTATGTTATCGCTTCAATACTTTCATCTTAAATAGAGTAAGAGAGAGAGAGAGAGAGAGAGAGAAGAAATGAAACGTTAAAAAGACAGGGCAATTGCAAGCAGTTAAAAATGAAGTCATACAAGAGACAGTAATAAAGAAAGTGGTATCCAGACAATAATGGAATTGTACCTTTTATACGAGTATACTGGATACCATGGATAATGCTTTGATTTTCTTCTTCTATGTGGTATATTAAGTAATTGACCGGATTTTCATTTTTGGTTATCATCGCTTTCCTATGCATAATGAAAATAATTGATGAACGCCTATTAGCAAGGGTTAGTGAACTTGTCTGCAACAATTTGCATTTTAATGTTGGCAATGAAAGTTAAATAATTTTAAATGCAAAAAAAATGCTCAATAACACTTTAAAAGCTATTTAAGTTTTACATTGTTTAATTGTTAATTGGCAAGAAAATGTTTAACAAATCAAATAATTACGACGTCATTCATTGGTTTAATTTGAAAATTTTGTAAGAAACAATTGTCGTGAATGAATTGAGTTGGCACTAAAAGGTGATAAAGATTTAGTAATTATAGCCATTGTATCAAATAAAGATACAGATTTTATTTTTTAAAGCTTTTGATTATATAAGCGAATTACTTCTGAACATTAATATTACCTTATGGAACTTTTCTAAGTGCATATGGCAATACAACAATAAAATGATATGAGAGTACAATGTGAATCAGGTTAGGTTAGGTCGGAGTTGTAGCTCTGATATCATAAAGCTCACTTGAGCACGCATAGCGGTCCGTTGTGATGCCACGGGTGAACGCAGTCCCTGTACTGGCCAAGTTCCACGAAAATCAGGGAGGAGGAAGAAGTTGGTCAGCGCAAGGGCTGCACATCAAAATCACGACAACCCTACACTGGAAAACCAGCCAGAAAGTTTTATGAACGAAGCTGTATCCTTGATATCAATAGATGATAGCTCCGTCAAGCTGATAAGAAATGGAGAGCCAAATAACCTATATCTACAGTCATAACATATATATATATATATTATATATATCTACATCATAACAGTCTCCTCTTCCTCAGTGGATCTGCATCCACGACAGAAGTCGTTGAATGGGAGCCTCATTCTCTCCGCGTGTCTACCTATAACGCAGTGACCTGTAAGCACGACCACTGTGGTTGAGATGACGTCACGACCAAGACCAAGTAATTGGGTCGTACGCCTTCTATCCATCAAGGGCCAGGTGAGTCTAGCGGTGGAGCAGGACTCCTCATTGACCCAGGATAGGTTGGCATCCCGAAAGAATTTCCGAAAGAATGTCCAACTTGACCGATGCATAAAAATAACGTACGTAATCTTTATCTTTAAAAAGTTAAATTAGAATATCAATAACTGTGATCTAATGTCCACTCTATATCGTGTGGAAATCACACTTCAATGATCAAAAAAGCAAGATCTCACAAAATGCTGAATGTGAATAACCTAACCTAACCTAACTCTCTCTCTCTCACTAAACTAAAATAACGAAGTAAACTAGAAACATACTTCGAAAATGACAAGGTGAATCACTTGTCTTGATAGACCAAATCCAACTTTAACATTTACATGAATTTAAATATTTCGAAATGGTAATTAGTACAACGGTAAGCAACAAAAATTCTAACTAATGGGATGAGGCAGTAGCAAAGTTCTTCAACAACGAACAAACGCTATCATATGACTATGAAACCTGAATACACGCCGATACACTCTAAAGTGAATTATTAAGGCGAGAAAAAAAATAAAACCAAGAGAAACAAAATTCGAGAAGAGATAATTCAGCCATGTTGTCAGAATGCCGGCGCACAGTATTGAAAGGCACGAGTCCAAGAGAAGAAAACGGCTTAACATAAAAAAAGTTTTTAAAAAACCTCATGCACAAATGCAACAACCCATTTACAAAAGATTATATGGAGAACAGATTCAATAAATAAATTCAAACGATGGATTTTTCACACGTACTTCACTGCAAGGCTATGTTAGTATAGAATTATACCAGCTGATTATAGCAAAATATTTATTGAGTGAGCAGCCGCGTTATCACATAGGTTACGAATGTTTGACTAGAAAGTGTAGACTATGTCGACGTGCAAATCGGATTGATTGTATTACATGAGTTTTGAGGTTATTAGCTCACATTAGGGTATTTTGGAGTTCTTCAAACACAGGTATGTCACATCAAAACAATTTTTAAAACCATGCAGTTAATAGTCCTAAACTTATACCATTTTGAGATATGTACTTTTATTGAGTCAATATTCGTTTAATTGAGTACAATATTTTAAGTGTTCAGGCATAATAATATACGCAGTTCAGCTGCTTATTCAATATTCATTTGACAGCTGGTAAACAAAATAGCTGGTTGTTTCAACAACATTGTTTTTTTTTTTTTTTGTTTGCCGTTGTTGACATTTGAGTTGTCTAACATCAGCAGAATGTGTTCAGTTAATTGTAATATGCTCACTAAACACACCTTTGACGGTGCTGCATTTTAAGTTTTACTCAATATTATAACAATTTGCGTATTTATTGCACCGTTATTAATTGAAACTTTATATGAAATATTCAGCTCAATAATGGCGTTTATTGCGATTTACGCATTAAAGGTGCATATCTGAACAACGTATTATGTACAAGAACAAAAAATGAAAAAAAAAGAATGAAATGTAGAACAGTCTGGCGCAAGATTGATAATGTTCTATGCAGACACCGGATTGTATCTTAAGGCTGCAGAACGTAAAGAAGATCCTCCATGAATTTGAGGACGACGAAACCGGTATTACATACATAGGTTTAGGTTAGAGGATGTTTACTTGTCAAATGAGACAAGTACAGTACCAGGAAGATGAAGGATAATATAAGGGATAGGAAAAAGGAGAAGAAGTAGAAAAGGGAGAATGGGAAGCGGAGGAATTACACAGGCCAAACAAAACACAAGGGAGAGCGTAACTACACTAATGAAACCCTAGCACTTCTCAACCAGCTCAAGCTACTAACAAATCTGTGGAGAGCCTTGATTACATACACAGTTGCAAAGAACACGGACGGCGTAATAGATCCTGCTAGGAAAATTTCATTGCAGCTCTTTACTCCCATGTAATGTAATTGCAATTAATTTAAAGCATTTTGAAATAATGAGACACACACGACTAATTGGAATAAGAGGTTAATTGTAGACATTTATAAACTAAATTTATGCACAGGTTGACAGTTTGACAACTTGCCAATTCTTGTTCTCTAAACAAATTTGTTTTTTTTTTATTCATTTCACACTTTATTTTTTGTTTATTATTTTTCTTTTCGTTTTTTTTTTACTTAACAACATAAAAAGAAAGAAACACATTAATTTGGTATTCAACCAACTACAAGAGAAGAATTTAAGCAACTTTCTCAAAGTTATAAAGAAAATACAATTTTTTTTAAATTTTTCTTTTGTTTTTGTTTTTCTTACGTTTTTTTGTAAACTTACCTTTAATATGCAGCATCGTAAGAATACAAAGATATGTACATATGTATGTATACGTACCCGCCTGTAAACGTATGTACGAGGCTACGTATGAAGAATGTTAATGAAAACTACAATAACAATGTATGTACATATATTTGTTAATCCGCCGGTGAAACAAGTGGAGAATAATTTAAAACAACAACAACAACAACAGGTAAATTAATAATGATATTTTTAAAACAACAACAAAAATTTTGTATTTTTGTTTTGTTTTTTTGGCTGCTGTTGTTATTGTATTGTATGTTAGCAGTTGAAACTTTTCTTGTATCAGGTATTCATTCAGTAGTTTTTGTATTCCAACGATAAACAGCGATAATGATTTCTTTTCTTCTTCTTCTGCTTCTTAAATTTTTTCGTTTTTCTGTTTTTGTTGTTACTTTTATTTTAATCTAATAATAAAACATGCAATTCACACAAATATCGTGTGAATACACTTTATTTTCTTCTTTTTTTTTGGTGATGTGATGCAAAATGTACAATAAAAACTGTTTTATTTATAAAAAAATTAAAATTTGAAAATTTTTTTTTTTCTCTTTACTTTATTGATTGATGTGCTCTATAAAGTTTTAATGGTATTAAAAATAATGTTTCTATTACTTTTTACTTGCTTTTTATTTATTTTTACTTTTTCTTATAGTTTTCACAATTTCATATGTACATAATTGTTGTTGTTATTTATTATCGAGTAAATATAAATAAATATTTCATTTGACCCGATTAGAGCTCGGATTCTTAAAAGTGTTGTGATAAATGTTTTAAAAATACAAATGAGAGAAAAAACATACATAAACTAAACTAAGCATATTCTATAAACTTTAAAAAAATCTATATATTTCTCTTTGATATAAAAAAAAGATTCTAAAATAAATAAGATTGAAGAAACAGCAACAGTTCATGAACTAAACTATACAATTGGATACATAAGCTAACTTATTGAGAACAGCCAAATGTGAATGCTTCATTTTGTAACATCCTTTTTCACCCAATTACATACATACATTTCACAATTGATCATTACAACCCTTCAGTCAGGATTACGAGTTAGTTTCTCACACCACTTATGTTGTGTGTGTTAATTTTATACAAGCGTGGCGGGACCTACAGTTTAAAGTCGACTCCGAACTTTCCAGGGCAATTCTTTGTTAACCCCCAGAGTTTTTGGCAGAAATCTGCTGAGAGAAAGTCAACGAAGGAATATTTTTTCATATTTCGTTTAGTTGGAGATATCTGACCTGAGGTTTGAACCGTGGCCTTACGTCTAATAAGCCAACATACTACCTACTAGACCACGGCGACTTCAATTTCAATTTTACCCAATTAGCTGTGACAATTATGAAATCAAAGCTCTAAGCTACAAGTCTCTTATTATACACTTAATAACAATACAAGATTTTCATTATAAATGACAAGGGCAATAATTACACAATAAAGGCGGATGTAGAATCAGAACAGATGCATCTTAGACTACCTGAATGCTGTAGTGCAGCTATTCAGACTCAAATAATGACTAGAGACCAACATATACAGTGGACAGCAAAAGTCTTAGTACGGCAATATATTTTGACAACATAAAAGTCCCCACAGGCTTAATACTCTTGCACAAAGTCCCGATATGATTTCAAGAGAGTGTTTAGGAGAACGTTTGAAAGAACGTTTACGTAATCGCAAAACTAAATACAAGGTATAATATTTTCGTATATTAGGCCTTTGGATTTTAAATTTACTCAGGGTTCTCCTTGGGGGTACCTATGGAGTCATCTGAAAATTTTCATTATTTTTCTCTTGTTTTCTGAAAAACATTAAAAAATTGTTTGTTTTATAATAAAACAGAAATAAATTAATAAAATAAATATATAAACTATAAATTTTTATATAAACTTTTGGTCCTAAGACTTTTGCTGTCCACTGTATTTACTGGCAGTAAAGTGAAAATACAGACATCTGAGATTGCCCAAGAATGCCGAGTATTACTAGGTGAGACATTCCATGGTTGCCCTCATATAATATATGCACGCGAGTAACAAACAAGCTGAGGCACATTTAAAGGCTGTCACAACAGAGTATTTAGGCTTACAGAATCAGTTTTTAGAACCTCATAGCAGTCATTATAAGCCACTAGTCGCTGGGAACACACACCGAGAGTTTAAGGATACAACATGGCGACATCTGCAGGTTCTATAAAGAAAGCTACAAGACATCTTCTCTATTATAGGTCGATACTTAGGAAAAGGGAGAAGAAGGAATGAATAAATTAAATGAAATTCACAGTGTCTTGAAGATATCAGAATGATTGTTGATTTGAGGATTTATTGATAAATAGCTGAATAGTCATAATCAGTATTACAACTAGGCCTCATAGGAAGTATGCATGGTATCGCTCATCGAAGTCCTTCTTACTGCTGTAGCAACTCAAACGCTTATGGAAGGAAGTATGCTGGTCTTTTGGCAATTTCAATCCTATGGGAGCATATTGTTTAAAGTTGAATTGTGTTAAAGGTTTATATTTACAATGGATTACATTATGAAATGCTGCAAACAATCAAATTCACAAAAGCATCTTAGAGGCACACAGTTATTGAAATGTAAAATTAGAGAACAAATTAATTAACAAAATCCATTACAAAATACAATTCAATATGCGAAATTTCCATTTTAATTTCTTTACAACAATGGCCAACATATTTCTATTCCATAAGAAAATATGTACAGTGAAATTGAGGTTAAGTCGAGCCGATTTTCTTTGTAATAATCAGCAAACACACATTATGTAGGATTACGGCTTGATTTTAAAATACGTTCATCTTTTCAGTACACAACATAACTCCTCACACCACTTTTATTGTGTGCGTTAATTTCATACATGAGTGGCGGGACCTATAGTTTAAAGTCGAATGCTGAACGACACATTTTTTGAGAAACTTTTCATGGCAATTTTATTTACACCCAGAGTTTTTGCCAGAAATCTGCTGAGAGGAAATCACCGAAGAAATATTTTTCAATATTTTCGTTTTGATGTCTGACCTAAGGTTTGAACCGTGGCCTTGCGTCTAATAAGTCAAAACACTACCTACTAGACAACGGACACCCACTTAAACGGACATATTGAATACTTTAAATAAACGTTTTTCATATTAAATGAAGTAATTTTAAACTAAAGGCGTTTGAACAATCCTGAACTCTATTTGTTGGTTTTTATTGAACAAAGTAGTTAAGATTAGGTAAGATCTTCTGATCACTTTTTCTAAAGTGTCTTTAATGGATCGCTAATATATTAAATGAAATGTTTTCATTGTTTTAAATTCAACTATTTAACGAATAGAATTTAGCGACATATTTGGCAATCAATTAATAATTAAAATTCGTAAAAAATTGGCACAAAATCTGGATTTAATGCTTGTAATTATTGCGTAGTTCTACTGCAACCATTTTATGTGGTTTTGTTGACGCGAACTCGGTTCGAAATTCCTGCTTCATATCTGTTTTTTTTTTTTGTAAAAAAATAAAATTGAATTGGCACCGAGTTTTTACATTTCAAATCCACATTTTGGTGGTTAATGTCCCTGCCACCATTGCGGCATTTCTCTTTCATACCGAAGGCTGCATATCAACATTGTCTTGTTTGTTTGTTTGTTTGTTTGTTTATTATTTATTTGATGACCAATTTTTCTCATTTCTATTTTTAATTCATTTTTTTCATTTCTTTTTCCTTTTACAATAAACTTTTTTAGGATTTATTTTCTTCATATTTTCGTATTTGTTTTTGTAATTTACAAGTGCGTCCGTTAAAAGTTGTTTAAAGATAAAGATTTAAGCGAAATAGAAGAAAGAAACAAATATCATGAAGAAAAAGTTGATGGACAGGTTTATTACGAGTATTTGTCTGCAACCATATGGATGTGTACTTGCAACATTAAGTTGCATGCATTTTATTTTTGTTTTTATTTTGTCTGTGTATCTTTCTTGAATTTGTTAAACTCAACTTGTAGCCAAACGGATTTAAACCAACTTTTTTCTATCAAATATTTTCTTTCTTATATTGTATGTGTAAGTAAACTACTCGACTATTTTTATCTTTTCTTTTTTTCGAAATTAATTTTCCTTTTTCTTTTTCAAATCAATGTAGGTGAGTGTAATTTTTCATAAAATGAAAATAATTGTGCGTATTATAGTAAAATTTTACACTTTTGCTTAAGCCGTTTGTATACATACAGTGGACAGCAAAAATCTTAGTACGGCAGTATATTTTAGCAATTTTATGGATTTTAGCCAAAATTTTGTATAAAAATTTATAGTTTATATATTTATTTTATTAATTTATTTCTGTTTTATTATAAAACAAACAATTTTTTAATGTTTTTCATAAAGCAAGAGAAAAATAAGGAAAAGTTTCAGACGACTCCATAGGTACACCCATGGAGAACCCTGAGTAAATTTAAAATTCAAAGGGGAAATATATGAAAATGTTAGAATATCTTTTAAGGAAAAGCACTCCATTTAAGCCATTTGGAATTGAATGTACAGGTTTTTTTTTGGGTTCTGGTAGCACCATGAGCAAGTTTTTCGTTTGACTTTTGTTTGAGCTTTATCGATTACGTAACCGTTCTTTCAAATGATCTTCTAAATACTCTCTTGAGGTTATATCGGGACTTTGTGCATGAGTATTAAGCCTGTGGGGACTTTTTTTGTCAAAATATATTGCCTTACTAAGGCTTTTGCTGTCCACTGTATATGATGACATAAAAAAAATTAAATTCATTTAAATTAATTACAGTTCAGAGTTGTTTTTAAGATTGTAATTAAGAATAATCGTATACATACATATTTTAGAAAATTATTTAAGGATGAGATCTTCAAAAACAGCAAAAAAGGCAAAATGAATGGTCCACATAATTGTATTCGAAATGAATTCATATGAATTGTTAAGAGTCATCAAAATGTAATTTTTGTTTGTTAACCTATAATGTGTCATGTGAACGTTTTCATTGTTTATAATAAATATTTTATTTGCAATAATATTATAAACATAATTTCGTAACTCAGTTGATTTTTATTTCTTATCCTTGTAGATAATCCGGACAGACAATCAAAGCTATTTAGTTAAGATGGTGGCCTTAATAACACAGGTTAGGTTTTAAAATGCCAACAATTTTTCGATTTTTATGAATTTTGTTTTGATAATGAAATTCATATTCTATATATTTGAGTCACCAACCTTAAATGCTCACTGTATACTTTAAGATACCACCTCTATAAACTCTTCCACAACACCATTTTAAACGTTGTTTTAGTAATTTTTGGGAAAAAATTAAATTAATTAAATATCAACCACAAAATGGCATCGATGGCCAAACATCAGTGGGAATTTAAAAATATGTGACGCAGTTATTGAAAAGAAACGACAAAATGTTCCAATCTAAAGGAAAAGAAATTGTTTAAATGCTTTCACATGCATTAGTAAGTTACAATTTAGTTACTAAATTGCCATTTTGTGGTTGATATTTAATTAATTTAATTTTTTCCCATAAATTTACTAAAACAACGTTTAAAATGGTGTTGTGGAAGAGTTTATAGAGGTGGTATCTTAAAGTATACAGTATTAAAGAATATTTTTAGTATGCCAAATATATCACACCGAAGTTGTCTTACCATTAGGTTACGTTAGGTTAGGTTAGGTTAGGTTAGGTTAGGTTAGAGGACGTGTACAGTACTCGGAGGTCGAATTGTCCCATTGTACAACGTCCTAGTGTCTCACACCACTTATGTTGTATGTTTTAATTTTATACATGAGTGTTGGGACCTACAGTTTAAAGTCGACTCCGAACGACAGATTTTTGAGAAACTTTTTCATGGCAATTTCTTATTTTGCCAGAAATCTGCTGAGAGGAAGTCGCCGAAGAAATGCTTTTCATATTTTGTCTTGATGTCTGGCCTGGAACTCGAACCCTGGCTTTACGTCTAATAAGCCAACACACTACCTACTTGACTACGACGACTTCTGTCTTACCATCAATTAAACAAATTTCATTTGAAACTGAAACAGAACAGAAACAAATTAATTTTTTTCGTTATTTCATTAAATATTATTCCAATTCTTTTATTTTGGCAGTTTTTCTATACTACTACACTACAAAATAAATAAATTCCTACGAAGCAAAACTCACTTAAGCTTTAAATCCTTTACATTCGACGATAGCCATTAAATAATACATTAGTGATCGTCGATCAACAATTACACGGTTATGTCCGGTTACGAACGCTCTTTGTTTTTCTCTATCAATTTCATTTCTCAGTTGTACACCGCCACTAGTTGTCATCACACTTGTTTGTTTCTGTATGTAGCCTCGATTTCTAATAGTAGGCATGATTAGAAAAAAAAAAACAATAAATACTCTGAGCAAAAATAGTTGTTTTGCTTTTTCCAACAACATTAGAATCTCGTAAGCAGATTGCATAAAATGCAGCTTTAAACTAATGAGTTTAAAACAAACAAACAATACCTTAGTAAAGTAAATCCGATACATACATGTGTACGTACGTAAATACGTAAATTGTAATCTTATTGATTCATTTGTTAACTACACACATACATACGTGTATGTATATAAACTTATTTTCCATTTTTTTCATGTTCTTGTGTTTGTAGAAATTCAATTCCAAACCAAAATCAATATCATGGTGTTGTTGTTTGTGGCGAATAAGAAACCATTTTTAAAACTGGCAAACTACGTTGTATATCGCCTCAGTCAAGGTTATTTGTTGTTAACAATAATGATCACCATCTGACAATCCACATGTCTCAGATTGTGATTGTGCTCCTGAATATGTACTTGAACGTAGTCGTGTATGAGAAGAAGAAAAAAAAAGAATAGAAATGAAGTGAAAAGAATCGTAAGAAAGCAAAATAGAAGGAAAGAAAAAAAGAAAATCATTAATTTAATGATGATCATTGTTGATAGTGGTCATGGTTAGTTTGTAAAAGAAACGAGAGAAGAAAATAAAAACAATAAAAAAGTAATTTATTTACTATTTTGGTTCTTCTTGTACATGCCAGTTTAATTTCAAATTTCAAATTATTTTACAATGTTTCTTTATTCTCTTTCTAGCTTAACCATTAAAGGTGTAGTAATGTTTATTCTTCTTCTTCTTCTTCTTTTTTATTTTCTTCTTCTTGTAGAGATAAAAATGATTTTAAATTAGAAATAATTCGCATAAATTATATAAGATTCTGTCATTAGCCAGAAATTGTTTTTGCCATTGAAATTATTTCTTTAGTTTCTAGGAATCATCAAAATGTCCATTGTATTTAGCATTTTAGATACTGTTCCCTGCTAATTATGTTATGCAAACAATTTTAATATTTATGTGTATGTATGTACATATATTATGTAACAATAATATTAATGGAGTCTTTTATTTTTGTGGGTTGAAGGTTAATGCTGACAAAAGTAAAGCAACATCCGGTGCCAAATTTTAGAGCATAAGCAAAAAATACGTTTTTATTTTTAGTTTTAAAACTTATTTAAATAATTTTCAAATACATTGATAAACAAACGGATTTAATTGTTTTAATTTTTGTTTTTTATACAATTTAAAGCCATTATTACAACTTAACGTTAACTGAAGGAAGGATTTTAACAGTCAGATAAATTATATTTCATTATTATAAGTGGACGATACGGTAGAAGTGAGCGTTAAGCTAAAGGGAGGATCATGCTACTGGTAACTTTTAAAGTTAAGTTTATGTTTGAACTTGCCATACATATATATTATTTTCAATATGGCAACTTCAAATATAAATAAAGTGTGCAACTACAACAAAATAAGAAGCCCGTCGTTGCCACTGCGTTTAAAAAAACTTGTTTAATTTGAGCGTGTTATCGACATTGCTCCGGCACTGCCATAATTTTGAAAAAGTTAACTTTATTTTATCATTTTAATAACGCAAAGAAGTTAAAGGTGATTTTAAAGTTCAGTTTAGCTAAAGTAACCTTTAACTTAATCCAACTTTAACGGCAAGTTGTAATAATGGCCCTTAGTGTTTACACTTTATATTGATTTACTTTGATCTTTCGGTGTCACTTTAGCAAAATTTACTGGCATTTGTTCTGCTACAGATAAAAAAATTATAGAGATATAGAGTAAATTTTAAATGGTTCTATAAAAGATTTATTACAATTTGAAGGAACGATTTGGCAATTAAAAAGAAAGCAAAAAGATTTTCAATTGTTAATGAATAAAGGCCATTTAATTTGGATTGATAGTAAAAGAAGTAGGAAGAATTTCTTCCTGTAGTAAATAATTTAATTAGTGAAAAATTCGCACCAATCGTTCCATTTATAGATTGAAAAAGCTATAAATAACTGAGACAACCAAAATTTAGAACATGTACTATGAAAACAAATGAAACCAACAAACCCAAGAAATACGCTCAAATAATTGTCCGTAAAGGCATGTACCACTCTCTTTAGCATAACAGATTTTTGGAAATTTGTATTGTTATTGAAAACCCTAAAAATTCTATGTTAATGGTAAATAGTTATTCGTTTTGATGGTACATAAAAATTAGCATCAAAGTAATTGCAAGTAACAAAAAACACAAAAAATTCCTATTGACGACAAAAACTTTTTGAAAAACTTTCTGAAAAATATTAGACCAAGTTCACTATGTGGCAGAGAGGTGACACAAGAGCACACGTTTTCTTTTAATTTTTCTTAATTAAGAAAAACACCAATACTCTGCAAAAAATAAAAACTTTTCGAATTTATGAAAACGATTTAAAAAAACAAGTCTTACAGATTTTTCTGCTTGTGAGGGAATGTAAAACATGTTTTCCACGTAAGAAGCCTTTTATATCAGAGAAAAATATAAATCTACGTTTAGAATATGCTACAAAATAATTTAAACGACTTCTGATGTTTTAAGTTATATTTGCAGACAAGTGTAAATTTAAAATTTTTTGATCAAATTGTGGGCGATTTGTGTGGCAGATCGAAAACCCTCCATTACAGATTAAGTACCTAAAAGCAACTTCCAAACTTATGTTTGTGGACCCTTTAGTCAGGATTAACACCTAGTTTCTCACACCACTGATGTTTTGTGTGCTAATTTTTATACATGAGTGGTGGGACCTACAGTTTAAAGTCGTCTCCAAACGACAGATTTTTGAGAAACTGTTCATGGCAGTTTTATTTACTTTCAGGATTTTTGCCAGAATCCTGCTGAGAATAATAAACAAACTTCTTTATTTCAATATTTTAAAAATAAATTTAAACTGAGCGCATCTTAATTAACCCATATTAAAGAAGTAATACCTAACCAACCCAGATAACAGATTTAAACAAAAAAAAAACAACAAAACAGCACACAAAAACCAATAAGCACATGCCCAGAAAAAACGATAGTAACGGAAGTCTAGAATATTGGTACAGAAATCACACTAAAGTTAGCCATTTCTATGGAAAATCGCTTAGTTTAAGAGTTTTAACAGGCAAAGTATATCAAATTCGTTCATAAAAATAAATTTAAACAAATGAAATTCAAATTATTTCCAATGCAGGATAATACGACTACCATTTAATTTAGAAAAAAAAAGTGTGAATTCTTTTAATATATATTTATCAAATAACAACAACAATTCCCAATATATTTAATAATAATATGTAATGTCTGTATAACTAGTTTGGAATTTCTTTTATAGAATCTATAAAAATGTATTCAACTTTTCGTAATTTCAACAATTTATACGTTTAATTAAGAGATGTTTTGGAATTCTTTTCAGAGTTAAATGAGTTTCAATCAAACGTAACCTCAATTTTATTTATAAACGCATACGTTTACATGTGTTTACCTACATATACATGTATGCCACATTGGTGGTATATGTAGAATGGAATTCTAAACTTGATCACATAACATAGAATGTGTTCTTGCCATTGTTTTTCTTGTTCTTGTTGCAATTTCTCTATATACAAGAAATTAGCACAGAATTGTTGTTATACAAAATTATTGTTTGAAGCATCATTATATCAAACCAGGAGGTCACAAAATTATTGAATAATGCATGCACTTTAATTCTTTTTTTTTATAATTGCGAGATTTCATTGGATCCGCTTATATTATGTTTCTTATTTTAACATTCAAAAAAATTTCAAATTTTTTTTCGCGTATTTTTTATTATATTTTTTAATTATTTTTTTTCTTGCAAACTTTTAAAAATATTTTTTAATTATTATTTTGTTTTTTAGTTTACAAAAACAACAAGTACTCATTATTTTTTTATTATTTTTTAATTTTTTTTCCATATCTTCTGCAAAATTACACTGTTGTTGTCACATATGCAGTAATAACGAGCGGGAGAAAAGAGAGAGGCTAAGGGAGTTGAAAAAAAAGAAAGTTTTTTTGCCTTCAATATTGTTGTTGTTTTTTTGTATGTGTAAAAAAATAAATTTTGAAATAAATTTTAAAAAATACGTTTTCTTTTTGTATTTCTTCTTTTATTATACATTCAAGTTAAACACACACACACACGTACACATACTATTTATTATTAAAGCTGATAAAATCCAAAGGTTTCATTGTTGTTGTGAAGTTGTGATATTTTGCGTTTGGCCTCATCACATTGTTATACACACATAATACACACACACACACTCACACATATACACACATATATAGAAAAAATTTATATCCATGGAGAGATATGTAGAGAGTTGTAAAGTTGTTGATTATTCACTTTTTTTAATGAACACATACACTTTTGTTCAATTTTAATACTCATACATGCTCAAAAGCACACGTACTCTACATATTATGGTACATTCTGATAAAATTTTCTCTTTCTTTCTTCAAGTATCAAATTACACCACTCTCATCGACATATACATTTACACCAGTTTTATTTACTTTATATTTTTATACACTTGTTGTTGTTATTAAGCTTATGTTTTATTTGTTTGCGTGTAACGAAATTCAAAGCCGCCGGTTGTTGGTTTCACAAAACATGTTTCTCTTTCGCAATTATCGCTTGGGCCGCCGTTTCTTACCACTTATTTCTCGAAGACGTTGTTAACTCATGCACGGTTCAATGTAAACTAATGTCTGGCAAAGACGTTCAATAATATTGAAGTTAAAACAGAGCTAAAAACAGACGTCGTCTGATCTTTTTTGGAGAAAAACATGAAAGTGTGGTGAAATTCTTTTCTTTTATTTGTTTATTTTTATTTTTTTACTCTTTATTATCTTTGTTGTGTTTTTGTTGTTTTAATACTTTTAAACTGAAGTTTTAGCTTTTTTAGGTGACTTTGAGTTTAACACAAACGAGGTTTTTTTCATTCTTGCTGTCAGTCGATGGTGATGGCATCTGTTGATGTAATTTGCATATTTTGCTTTTGTTTTATTGTTATTATTTTTGTTTTTATAGGTTTAGTTGCAGATTATGAGTAATTGATTGGTTGCGATTAGCAGAGTAGAAATTTTATTTATTTGAAAAAGACTTAAGCAACAAACTTGAATTGGTCAAGAGTACATGAAACAGTAAATCGTTTCAAAAGACTTAAGACACAAACTTTAATATTTAAAATATTTATTCACAGAATTTATTTCATTTTTTTTTTAATTTTATTTAGTATCACAACAAAATTTTATATAAACAATTTATTTTTGTATTCTATCTGGTAATATATTTGTTAAACCTTTTATACAAAAGAAATATTGAAACTCGAATCCAAGTTTAAGTGAAATAAATCAAACAAATATTATACATTGTCATACATATTACAAACAATCAATTTGGGTAAAAAATTCATTAAAATGCAAAAGATTTTTGTGAAATCAAACACCACAAGAAGTTCAATAAAACTTCTCTCATCAGTAAGGCTTACCGTTAAATATTGATTGAAAATAAAATGTAAAATGTTTGCATACAATTGCAATTTAAGGTAATAAATTAATAAATAATTGCTTGAAATTGAATTTAATAAGTCTGGAAATGGTTAGCTTCTTTCTGGTTGGGTAAAGTCATTCTCGCTTGTAATAACTTGAGATTCTGATTTACAGCAATTCATTAGGCCCATTGCGCTATCTCGTTTTATTCAGAGATAAAGGCGCTAATGCACAGCATTGGAAATAGCTGTCTGTCACTAGCTATTTAAACTCTCATAAATACCAGGCAACGTCATTAAGACTCACTTGTGGGGTGCCAAAAATTGGGGGTTTTAGTACTCTCATACATTTTTACGGAAAATTATGAGCAGTGGCGCACAAAGAGCCTCCTCTAAATTGCAAACTCTCCAGAAAAAGCTAACGGGCATGTCTCCACAGTTGACAGTATCCGCGAGAGCAGTAAATGTAGAGTCAAGGTAAAAACATTAGCTATTTCTTCCGAACTAGGTCCAGATTCGACTAGCTCAACCTCGAAAATGCCCTGCCTTCTATCCAGAAAGAGTTCGCCAAGAAGTAGAATTTATATCTAATTCGCAACTAGAGGAACCCCTATGCGTTTATCACATAGAGGTTATATGAGGCTTTTGTTCTGGCTACTTCGTCCAGTTATATCCCTACGTGCAAGAACCCAGATAAATCAAACATTCGACATTTCCCAGAGAAATAGACGACATTCATGGTTGATGTTCAAAAGGAACTTTACGCCAGTCTGGCTATATGAGAAGATCAGCATATTAATGAGGATAACAATGGCCTCTGTCCGGAAAACACTGTAGAGATGCGGTAGTTTGTACGAATGTTTGATATTCAAGTCATTATTATGCTCACCACAACGCGGTTTTCCATTCATCGAACCATTAGAGTATATTACAAGAGAATTTGGAGAAGAATCTTTCGATCCATTCCAGTAATATCTATACAATTCCACTATTGCATTTAGGTTCCAGTAGACTCTAGAAAACACTGTGGTGATGCAGCAGCCTTTACCAATGAAGGTACAATTGGCGTGTATTGACTTAGTTGTTGTCTTCGTCCGGTCTAAAAACCATCTCAAATTGCTTCTCGATGAAAAATTCTTGCCTTAAACTTGTTTAAGTTTAAAACTCTATAATATTCGCTCAGTTATTTCAAATTTCCCTGGTATATTAATATTATTAACGGAATTCTTCCAAGTACACATGTGGGTTTAATTTTTAATTTTTTTTTATAAATTTTTATAAACTTAAAAAAATAATTGACATGAATTCTTTCTTTTGTGAAAACAATCTTTTTCATTTGCTCTTGAACAAACAATTTTGCTACTTGAAGGTGTTATAATCGACGCCAATTAAAGTAAAAATAGAAACTAAAGAAGCTTCAAGCACCTGTGTGAGAATATTACACAAACAAAATAGAGTATGGCAGTAGTCAGTCTATTTGCGTTAAGAAAAATAGAAAAAGTAAAAATAATAATAAAGATGAAATTGATATGTATTTCTGTAATACGATACATAGAGTCGAAAAGGTTTATTTTGCCGAGCCAACTAACTATAGGCAGAAAGATAAATAAAATAAATAAACAAGTACAATAAAATAATTTCACTGGTCATGGTTCCGATTTTTAGAAAAAAAAAACCAACAACAACAATAGTAATACAGATATAAAATTTCTAAATATTGATTCAAAAGTTTGCGGTGTGTAAGGTGCGCGTGTGTGTTTGAAAACAATGTACCCCCAATTCTTTAACGCTACTTTAATCTTTAAAGCAAATATAATGTGAAGATGAGGGTTATGAAAGTTAATATTCGAACCTATGAAACCCTGTCTTAATTACTTATGTATGTAGATACCATATGTATAAGAAAATATTGGGGAACAGTTTGATTAGAGTAAAATATATTCAAACAGCCATTGCAAAATGAATGTATTCTATACAAAAATTATCTCAACGAAAATAGCCATCTGTGTGTGTTTGTATACAGTGGACAGCAAAAGTCTTAGTACGGCAATATAATCTAGCAATTTCATGAATTTTAACCAACAGTTTGTATAAAAAATTAAGCTTTTTATATTTATATTCATTTCTGTTTTATTATAAAACAAACAATTTTTGTAATGTTTTTCATAAAACAAGAGAAAATAAGGAATAGTTTCGGATGACTCCATAGGAGGTACCCCCAAGGAGAACCCTGAGTAAATTTAAAATTCAGAGGCCTAATATATGAAAATGTTATCCTTTCTATTTAGTAGAATATCCCCTAAGGTCAAGCACTCCATTTAACCCATTTGGAATTGAATGTACAAGTATTTTCTTTTATTTTCTGGTGGCACCATGAGCAAGTTTTTCGGTTGACTTGTGTTTGAGGTTTAGCGATTACGTAACCGTTCTTTCAAATGATCTCCTAAATACTCTCTTGAAATCATATCAGTACTTTTTGCAAAAGTATTAAGCCTGTGGGGACTTTTTGTCAAAATATATTGCCGTACTTAAACTTTTGCTGTCCACTGTATGCCTATTATATTAGAAATATACTATCGATCATTATGCTCTTAGTACCACAGATTTTTAAAAGTGACTCTCTGAAACAAATTTGTAAGAAATAATAAGAAATCCAGGTTTAGAAATTGTTCGTCAGTAACCAAACGTCGCATAAACCGATATAGGCAGAATAGAAATGGAGATGTTTGATCGCTCTGATCCAGCATCACACCATCAAACTGGAGCTTGGTAGAAGACGCCCTGGCAGATATCTCTTTAAATGTGATGGAGGAGTAGCCAATACCAGTTTACCAAATGCGTGTTTGGTAGAAAAGTTAAGCTGGTAACGTAAGCCGATAATAGAGCCTTTGATCTAGGATGGTACACATCTTCCCGTGCGCCAAGTTGGAGGCCAACTTCTGTTTCAAAAATCAATTCTTATTTTGTGATGTAATGATGCAGTGTTTTGTTGGTACACGTATGTGTATTTCAGGATTAAAAAGTAGTGTTGTTGTGTAAATATTGAAAATATATGATACATAGATTGCGGATATTATCAATGAGAGGGAGATGTGGAAATTGCATTGTTCTAAACATATCATATGTATATTTGACGATCAAATTATAACATTTTCGAACTTTCCGCGTATCATTAATATGTACCAGCGCAGCCAGTTCCACTAGGACTAAATAACTTTGTCTGGCTGCACGAAACAGACAGGCCTTAGAGTTCGAAATGTATGTTCTTACATTAACTCCGGATGTTTCAAAAAATCTTGATTTAAGTGCGAGATTGCCGAAAAACTTTACACTACAATTAATTTCAGCTGCATTTTTATGAAGAGGGGAAAGCAGAAATTCTCTCAATGGGTCAAGCGACACAAAAGCTAAAGTCGAAAAACCAGTTAAAAAAGGAGAATAAGGAGTAATGGATGAGGAGTAATGAGAGGATAATAGTGGGATGATAACTACATAGGAGTTGTGACATTATTATCCACAAATTCATAAAAAAGGGAAATAAAAAATTTATATATCTGGTCCAGCACGCGTAGATGGCATAGACTTATATGATCGACAAACAGTTTATTCTCGAAGTGGAAAGCGTATAATAAAATGACTGATGATAGTTTTCTCTCATTTTTAATACCTGGTTGTGGTTCCAAGACCATATTCATATCTTAAAGTACTTAAAAACATATTGCATTTCAGGTACACAGCACGCACGCGGGAAGAACACGTCGCATTTAATCTCAACTTTCTATATGCATACATGTCGCAATAGGTGACCTGCATTATCCAGATCTATTTCTGGTTGTGGAAGTGATACTACCGCACTATACCTCCTTGCAGGAAGTCTATTTGAACACAAAAATCCGTAGTCTGCAGAGTTTCGAGTAGATTTACCATAGGTACACTGCTCGGATGGCAGATCCAATGTGTATTTAAGTAAACCAAAATTTTAATAATTTTAATATTTCCTGAAATGAAATAAAAAAAATAAATATAGGGTACAATTAGACAGCAACGAATTCATATATGCAGTTTCAAAACGTTTACACCGCATACATATGTACGTCATAAAAATAGTTTTAAAGGGAACAAAAAAAAACATAAAATACAATAGAACTGTTTCTGTCATCAACATACATTGTAAGAAAAATAAAAGAAACAAACATGTAAACAAAATAGCGAATAAAGCAAATATTCGCACATTCATACAACTAACTAAAAATATTTGGGCAATTCAAACAAACCCATGTATCGTTGTATTCATTGTATTGTTGGACGAATATACAACAGTGTTGTTGATAATTTTCATATAAAAATCCGATACACTTATACATATATTTTTCATATGTTTTTGGAAGTTGTATTTGCTGCGTGCTATCAGTTTATGTCAATGCCAGTAATCAAGAAGAAGAATAAAAATACAAAATATTTTCTATGTAACTTGAGTCAACAATTAACATTTCAAAATTATAATTGTTCGCACAGATAATTAATTAATTTACTTTTTTCTTAATATTTTTCATTTTGTTGCTTGAAATTCAAATTATGAATGCTGGTCTTCTTCTTCTTATCTTTTTTTGACGTTTGGAATACGAAATATACAATACAGCATAGTATTGAGCGTTCACAAGAAAAAGTGTATTCAATACAACATACAAAGTCATGCGAATTGGACAACTGTATACATGTTGTAAACTATTTGTAATCAAAAATTTTCAATTTTGAAGATCTTATTGTAGAAGAAAATGAAATTTGTTGAAGGTTTTTTATTTTTTCCCTTTTTTTATATTTCTCCATGTAGGAGATCACTTTATTTGTATACAGTGGTGGTCTTATAATTAGCACAACTATCCACAAAAAAATGTATATTAAATGTTTTATTCGCCGTCGTTTAGTAGGTAGTGTGTTGGCTTATTAGACGTAAAGCCAGAGTTCGAACCCCAGACCAGACATCAAAGCAAAATACAAAAAGTATTTCTTCGGCGACTAGCTCTCAGCAGATTGATTATTACTCTGAGAGTAAATAAAATTGCCATGAAAAGTTTCTCAAAAATCTGTCGTTCGGAGTCGACTTTAAACTGTAGGTCCCGCCACTCATGTATAAAATTAACACAAACAACATAAGTGGTGTGAGAAACTAGGTCGTAATCCTGACTGAAGGGTTGTAATGACTAATTATGTATGTATGTATGTATTTTTTCTTAAAAGGATTAATTTTTTGCTAAATTGTGTTTAAAATAACTTACCGACTGGAAAAGAAAACATGTTTTATATTAAACTGGTTAAAAAATCTTTCTCTGCACCTATGTTTTATAGTTCATAGGCACAAAAGAAATTATCCAATAATACTGTCGTATTAAAAATATTACAAAACAACTACGGCCATTGGAGGAAAGCCTCGGTCAAGAAATACTATAAGTACCACAGATCGTCTAATAAGCACTTATGCGAAGAAGACTCTCTTTTCTTCAACAAAAATATTCCGTCGCAAACTAAAAGAAAGGTACTTTATTACATACCCAGTTAATTAGCAACACAAACCTATTGTATCAAAAATCGTCTTTCTTTTACTAAAATATAAGGAAATAAGTTAACATTATTCAGAAACAACACAATTTATAGAAATAGTGAATCTAAATTCAATCGATTTGACTCTGATTAAAGGAACAATGTGCGGCGTCCACCGAAGCGAGATTTAAATACACGATACACTTTGAAGACAATTAAGCATCGATAAGTTGTATAATGGAAAGACCATAGTGTGCATAGTGTGGATCCAAGCATAGAGGATGATTCTTTGATGGATCAGCACTTAACACATTCGCAACGAATGACGTCTAAAGTCGTCATTTAAGATTTTCCCTTGGGTGCGGATGACGCTTTGTGTAGTCATTTAAGTTATCGTTTAACTATTCTTTTAAAATGTCATTTTTCAAATTAAAATTCAAATTACTTTATTGTGGCATCTTTTACAATACTTAACAATTTAGTTAATATAGAGAAAAAGAAATGAGTAATCATTAATGTAGTAACAAGATCAAATCACGGAGTAACGAATGTTTTAAAAAAAATAAAATTGCGACATGGAGAGACACGTTAAAAGAGAAGAGGGGAAATTATAATAACAGTAAAAAAAATCGCAATATTCAAATAATCTCTACTATTCATAATGCCGACATGATTGATTCTAAAAAATCAATCGAAACAGCCAACTTTTCCTGAAGAAACCGCACTGCATCATTTATTACAATCAATACATGTCTATATTGCCGATCAATAACTTGCCTATAACCCCATCTTCAGAAAAACTCTCAAATTTCCTTTTTCTACCTTCTTCATTGCGTCATATTTAATTCATTCCGTATTTATCAAATATTGAATTCGCAATCAAAAATTAGATTTCGCGATTTCATGCTGAGTTTAGCGGAAAGTTGGAAAGAAGAAAGCCCAGATATATCATATTCTAATACCGAAGAAGCAACCAATGAGCCCTCAGCTTCTACACGAACGCCCCGTTTTGACTCAACAGCAAATATAAAACATACGAATTATTGAAAATTTTAAGCAACGGTAAGACAAAGAAAAAAGATGTCGTGTATGTTATTCGCACAAAATACGTAGAGATACGTCACATACTATGTGTAGGAGCTGTAAAGTTCCCCTACATATTGAAAACTGTTTTCAAGCATACCATACAAAAAAAGAATATTGACTTACAATGAATTGAAATTTGAAAATTATTGAAAAATATGTATATAATTATAATAAAGAACAAAAATAATTAGAATTTTTCTGTATAAACAAGTCCTATGCTCCCTTCTTTAAAATTTAATATTAATTAATTAAATATTCATAACGTACATACATAATTGGTCACTACAACCCTTCAGTCAGGATTACGACTTAGTTTCTCACACCACTTATGTTGTGTGTGTTAATTTTATACATGAATGGTGGGACCTACAGTTTAATGTCGACACCGAGCGACAAATTTTCATCGCAATTTTATTTACTCTCAGAGTTTTTGCCAGAAATGTGCTGAGAGGAAGTCGCCGAAGAAATATTTTTTGTATTTTATTTTGATGTCTGGCCTGGGGCTCGATCCCTAGCTTTTCGTCTAATAAACCAACCTACCTACCTACCTACTAGACCACGGCGACTTCAAATATTAATAATAAATATTAATTACATAAAAAGCAATTTTTCTAACCCTATGCGCGATTATAACAATTGACAAAAAACGCCCCCGTACCCACAGTAGGCGAAGCCAGCAACGCCCCGTCGCGAATGTGTTAACATATTATGTAGATTCATTTCATCCCATTTGCTCATAAAAACTTGTGTGTAAAATGGATTTTAATGCAAGTTAATGATAATAATAACACACTGCACAATTGGTAAAAACATTTAGAGGATCAATGGTATTATATAATGGCCAACATAAAGCTCCAATTCCAAACAAACTCGTGGAACTATCTTAAGAGACAAGATTTTACCAAAAATAATAAAAAAATTTCATGGCCTGCAAAAAGTGGTTCGAGTGGCATAGAGTAACATACGTTAGAGAAAATGTCGAAGACTTCTTGTGCGTCTTCTTGGAAGATAATAATTGACTAATAAGGAGCAGGTGTGCCTCTACAAAATATTAAAAAGACTTAAATCCAAATGATGATTTTGTCCACCTTTAATGGGGCTGTGTTAATTATTTGACCAAGGAATCTTTTTGATTTTATGATTTAAAGTGATTTTTTTTGTTAAATTCTTTTATTGAAGTTTCTTTTACTCTATACATTGCTTAAGTATACCCCATAGAATAACTGCTGAATAGAATTAACTGCCCTTAAATAAATTTTTAAAAAATATTTCATCTTTGTTACTGGAAAAATGTCATATAGATGGGTGTGCTAATTATAATACCATCACTGTATATATTTTTAAACATGATCTCATGATCATGTACTTGAAAATCAAACATTGTTTCGAAGACAATGATTGAAACATCCATTGACGATTGCTTAAGAAATAAACATAAACATGTCTTTGAAAAAGGCCCACCGTTGAAGTATTGATTTTCAATTTCGATTGGAAATTTAATACTCGTGGTAGGTTAAACCACATTGCTAGTGCTTTCAATGTATCCCAAAGTCATTTCTATAATATTCGAATTCTTTTTTCTTTCATTTATTTTATTTTATTAGTTTTCCTTTTGTGGTAGCAGCCATCAATGATGAAATGGAAAACTAGTAATTGACTTGATTATCAGTCCCTATTTTTGCAAAATTATTCCAAAGTATTACTACGCATGCTGATTTCATGCAAGAGTAATTTATTTGCAAGACTTGATACGAAAGAAAATCGACAAATTGCAATGAACTTGCCACGCTAAATAAAAACTTAACATAGGAAATTTTTGTACATACATTCACTATTTCTGAATAATACTTACCAAAAGCTAGAATTCACTCCCCTTTCAAAGTAAAAACGGAGTTTGAATTTAATATTATAAATCCAATTGCATTTCCCTGTGGTGTCTTTTAACTTATTACTTCCATGAGACGAGTCTCCAGATAGCGGATAGGGTGAGCTGAAAGTAAGCTACTGATGACAGTCGAGAATGTGTATTAGCATTTTATAACTATTATCAGTATGAAGCCGCCATGGTCTAGTGGGTAATGTGTTGGCTTATTAGACGCTTCGGATCAAACCCCAAGTCAGGCTTCTCCAACTAAACGAAATATGACTTCCTCTCAGCAGATTTCTGGCAAAAACTCTAAGAGTAAATAAAATTACCATGAAAATTTTCTCAAAAATCTGTCGTTCAGAATCGACTTTAAACTGTAGGTCTAACCACTCATAAGTATATAAAAAGTAACGCACACAACATAAGTGCTGTAAGAAACTAGGTCGTAATCCCGATTAAAGGGTTGAAATAACCAATTATGTATGTAACTATTACCAGTGGACACCCTCTAAGGTCAAGGTAGTTGAAACATTACTGAAGTCCTGAATGGCTCGAGGGTGTCTAAATTTTCTAGTCGCTCACGGTACCTCTTCAATACCAGGACACGTCTTGGTTGTTATTCTAGTTTCCTAGTGCATCGTCACTGCCCATGGCCGTCATTCCACTTACTACGTTCTTACTCGTTGGACCAAAATTGAAAAGGTAACGAAAAATTAAACAAAAGAATATGCGGTACGAGGCCAACGGAAAGAGGACAATAGGCAAGGCGATAGGATTTCGGACAAGGATAAAAATACAATATCAGACAAAGACCAAACAACTATTGATTCTTCTAGGAGAGTTGAAGACGAAGAACAGATGGAGGTCACTCGCGTAAATTAAGGAAAAACTTTTGCATCTGTCACAGGACTCTCTGATCATTTCAAGTGACTGGACTGCTGGATTCCGAGGATAAACATGAGGTCACTGTGATCTTTGCTTCAAATTGGGAATCAGCTAGTGGATTCACCATTACCTCTATAGTTTCAAAACTAGAAGACTCGTCGACAGATGGGAGAGCTGTTCCTAATAAACTTGTTCAGCAGAACGCACACATGATACAAAGATGGCAGGTAATAGTACGCTATGGCGAACAAAAGAGGAGAGAGCACGAGGCCAATCTTACACAAGCTACCTAAGAAGGATAGAAAGTAAATGTCTCAATTCGAAAGAATATATGGGCCTACCAGTGTCAACTTCGGTAGATAGGATTCTGAGGGCCACTAATATCTCGCCAGAATGTAGTTGTAGCATCGGTAAAAATTTGCGTGCCTTCTCTGGCACCAGAACTAATGTCAAGTTAGCCTGAACGAAGGTAGCATCAGCTAGTTTGGTAAACTAGTAGCAGGTATTTCGATTATTTCTGTTGCAGATTTCAATTAATTTTTCTTCTTTGTAAGGTCATGAAGGGATCCGAATTAACTGCAACATTACAAATGTAGCAAGTCTGTATTAGATTTAAAGATAATAATTGAATTATAAAAATTAATAAACATGTTTAAAAAATATTCTATAAAGACAAAAATTTTAACTTAACAATTTACACATCGCTGAGCACAGTACTAGAATACATAATCTAACATTTAGGTTAACGGTTTATTTTGAGTGTCAATAAAAATTGCTCAAGAATTTATTTATTTGACAAACAATTTAAAATTCTAGGTTATATTAACACAAATTCGCTAGATATTAGATATTATTATTATTATATTATATATTAGATAAAAATTCCATATTCATCTCCAAACTTCCATATTTTTTTAGATTTACAACACACCATAAAACATACACGTATTATATTTAAAATAAGCGAATACCATCAGTCTTTATATTAATTAGAAAAATTCTAATTAAAATCTTTAATAATTTACATTTGCACAGTTGAACTTGAACTTTGTGTTGCGTTTATCTTCAATAACTTTGTGCATGTTTGTTTGATGTCATTTAAATTGCTTCTGCTTATTATGAAAGTGAGGTTAGATATTATCAAAACAAAATAAAAGTACAATAATTCAATGGCTTTAATGACAGATTAAAATATGCGACAAAATGCAAAAAATTAAATACACCCGAGTAACTACCTAGTCTAAGTTGTTCAGTTAGTTGAATCGAACTCAAAAATACTTTTTTATTTTTCTCGAACCCTCTAAACTTGTTTTTTTGACAAAAACTGTTTTTTTGGACTTTATGCATAAATATATTGATTACTCAAACATTTCTGAAACAATGCCCAAAATTTAAAACTTATTAGAAAGGAGAGGGATGGGCCTTTAAAACGATATGCATATGGGCAATTTCGTGTTAAGTGACCCAATTTTTAAAATCGATGTCTTCCGATTTGGATGCGTCAAGGTTAGTACAATTGGATAGTCGGCCAGACACAAATTTTCAGCTCTATCAGTCAAGAACTGCCGGAGTTAGAGGGGGACAAAGTTGGACATTTTGGTCATACAGGGTTTTTTTTAAATGTGTGTAACTTTTCACCTATTGGCCCTAGCAAAAATGTTCCAAAGGATATTAGATAGCTATTTCTTCAATCTTTCCAAAAAAAAAAAATTTTAATATTTTAAAAAAAAATTTTATTTTTATTTTTTAAATTAATATTTTTTTTAATTTTTTTTCAAAATAGGCCCTTTTTTGCTTAAAAGAAAGCTTATAAAATTTCCTTTAAGGCCTTTATAATCGCTTAATGGTGGCTTAATGGTCGATTGATGCCAGGAATGAAAGACTGGGTGCCTGTTCGAATCGATGGCCAGAAAGTCCAAATGCAGAAGAGGATGGTTCTCTGTAACCTGAATGAGAGAATGCAACATTTCAATGTGAACACGAGGACGTCAAAATTGGATTTACAAAATTTACCCAACTGAGGACAGTATGCGTTTGCATTTACCATGAAAATGTTAAACTCATGTTGAAGGAAATCAACTTAAAGTATTTGACAGATGATACCTCAGAAGATTTGCACGATTACCGTGATTGCCTTAAATTGACTATGTGTCCTTATGTAACGACTTCATGCCACTTAGGCGAATGTTCAAATTGCCCGGAGACCACATTCATTAAGGAGAATTTAATGAACTCTTTTGATCGAGAATGTATTGATGAGATAAATTTTGAATCTTGGCTTCAGACTGAAAGATGTACCTTAAAAACAGTAATTTTAAATGTGGATGATTTTGTGGAAGAAATATGCAAAGGTTTGCTAAATTTCAGTACCCATGACTTTTTAGTCAAACAGCAGTGGTCATTTTTGAATGATTTGAAGACCCATTTGAAGTCTGGTGAATTCGTGATTTCATATGATTTCGCAGAGAACTATAAATATGTTATTCAGGATGCCATACAAGGATTCAACTTCGATAATGACCAAGCAACTATATTCACAGTTGTTATTTACTACATAGAAGATGAAAAACTGGAACACAAATGTATGGCAATCATATCCGATGATTTAAAACATGATACCGCTGCAGTTTATGAACTCCAGAAGATTATTCTAAATTATCTAAAATCTAAATTTATAGTGGAGAAGATTTACTACGTTTCGGATGGAGCTCGTCAACTTTTAAAAAACAAAAATAGTTCGCAAATCTTATAGCTCACGAAAAAGATTTTGGAATTCCAGCTGAATGGCATTTTCATCCAATTGCACATGGTAAAGGAGCAAATCTCAAATGAAATGCAGCAAGGTATAGCCTGCAGTGCACTCATCAAGATCGCATCTTAGATGTGAACGCTTAATTCCGATGAGCAAAGAACCATTGTAAAGAAACTGAAACAGTTTTTAGTAGCAAAGATGAGGAAACATTAAAAATATTGAAGAGTAGATTCGACGCTGCTGTAACAATTGATGGTACAGCTCAATACCATACTTTTATACCACTTATCGATGGAAGACTTCAGTTGAAAAAGTTTTCTGCATCTACTCAATGCGATTTCTTTTCAAAGCCAAAAAAGAAAGCAGCAGCGAAATCAGCAGCTGGATCTAGTAACTCCAAGAAATGATTGGCAAAAAAAGCAGAAGACTGGCAGTTTCAAAAATTATATATTAATTTTATTAAATTTTTTATTATTATTGTAATAAATAAAATATTGAAATAATATTGAAAAATCTTAATCTTGAGTTAAAAAATAATTTTTTTGATAGATATCCCACTCGTCCCATTAAGCGATTATAAAGGCCTTAAAGGAAATTTTATAAGTTTTCTTTTGAGCAAAACAAGGCCCATTTTGAAAAAAAAATTTTAAAAATTTAATTTAAAAAAAAATATTTTTAAAAATTAAAAAAATTGTTTTTGGAAAGATTGAAGAAATTGAATGATTGAAAGAAGAACCAATAGGTGAAAAGTTACACACATTTAAAAAAAACCCCTGTATGACCAAAATGTCCAACTTTGACTCCCTCTAACTCCGGCAGTTCTTGACTGATAGAGCTGAAAATTTGTGTCTGGCCGACTATCCAATAGTACTAACCTTGGTACAAATTTCAAAAATTTTCTTCCAAATCGGAAGACATCGATTTTAAAAATTGGGTCACTTGACACGAAATTGCCCATATATAAAGGGTCCGCCAAATAACTTTTTTTTTTTGAAAATGCTTAAAAAAAACAACTGAATATTTTCTCAAATTTCTTTTTTTATTTGAAAGTACAATCCTTCCGGTTAATAATGGAAAATAATTTCATTCAAATGGATGCCTCGGCTGGTCATGCAGTATCCTACACGATCGGTCCAATTTTTAAGCACATTATCGATTGTGTGCAGCTGTATTTCACCAATGGCTTCACGAATATTGTCCTTTAAAGCGTCAATTGTCTCTGGCTTGTCGGCGTAAAACTTATCTTTGAAGGCACCCCACAAATAATAGTCCAACGGTGTCAAATCGCAGCTCCGAGGTGGCCAAACGACATCAGCTCTGCGGCTGATAATGCGATCTTCAAAAAGAGGGTGCAAAACATCGAGTGTAGCTTCGGCTGTGTGGCACGTAGCGCCGTCCTGTTGAAACCAAATGTTGCCAATATCCTCCTCTTCAATTTTTGTGAACAAAAATTCGTTCAACATGGCCCGATAACGATCACCATTGACTGTAACGGCCACTCCTTGCTCATTTTCAAAGAAAAATGGCCCAATTATGCCTCTGAACCAAAATCCGCACCAAACAGTGACTCGTTTTGGGTGCGTCGGCTTTTCAATGTAAGCGTGCGGGTTTGCTGTGCGCCAAATGCGACAATTTTGCTTGTTTACATACCCGCCAAGATCAAAATGAGCTTCATCTGAAAAGATGATTTTTTTTTTGCCAAAACCGGCATCTTCTCACATTGGATGGTCAATTGGCTTCAATTCCTGAACCAATTGGACTTTGTATGGCGTCATACCAAGGTCTTTATGCAAAATTCGTCTCAATGATGTCTCCGAAATGTTCAATTGTTGAGGACGACGGTGAATTGATGTTGATGGCGCTTCACGCACACTTTCTGCCACAGCAGCAATATTCTCGGGTGTACGCACTGTTTTTGGCTTTTCACGCTTTGGTTTATCGATGAGGATGCCAGTTTCTTTCACTTTTTTCACAAGATAACGAACATACGGAGCTGGCGGTGCTTCTCTTTTTCCAAATCCGTACGCAAATTTCACACGTTCTGCAACATTACCATGATTTTCAAAGTAATGTCGCAATATTTCCCAGCGTTGTTCAAGCGTATACACAACCATATTCGTTCAGCGGATGGATACAACTAATTATCTGTCAAATCAGACATGAGCTAAGTGCTACCATTCACGAAATAAGCATTAGTTGAAAAAAAAAACGTTAGATGGCGGACCCGATATATTATTTGACTTAATATGCTATGGGGATTGATGAGGTAAACATGACAAATGCGATTTTTTTCATATTTTTTAAGTAGCATTTATAGTAGCAAACTTTAATTACAAAATATGAAATAAGCGATAACATTCTGAAAGTGCATTATCTAACTAGGATAATTTTTGTCCAATTTGATCAAACAAAGTGTCAATCTCTTCACAAGATAATGTATTTTCCGAATGTTATCGCTTATTTTATATTTTTTAATTAAATTTTGCAATTAAGAATAGCTAAACTTGAAAAAATGAGAGAAAAAAATAATTATTCTAAGTTTTCCCGATCAAAAATCATAACACGTAAGTTTGAACAAAATATTTACGTAAACCGTTTTAAAGGCTAATCTCTTCCCTTCTATAAAAACTTTGGATTTTTAAAATTGGTTCAAACATATTTGGGTAATCAATAATTTTGTGTGAAAAGATCAAAAAACAGTTTTTGTCAAATAAAATAAGTTTGGAGGGTTCGAGAAAAATATTTTTGAGTTCTAATTAACCTAGTGAACTTAGACTATGTAGTTACTCAAATGTATTCGCAGCGTGTTATTACCCTACTAGACCAAAATTGAAAAAAAAAATTTTTGTGTAGCATGGGTGTAACAATCACTATGCACAGGTGAGAGCAGTGGAAAACATAATTACAATATTGGAGAATCAAAATGAAGGCCTCGTTACGAGTCAGTGGAAGGTCATATTTTCACTAGCTTCTAGCAAGAACAAAGAAGGAATAGATTTAAGATTCGTTGTGTAACAAAAATCTGGATAGGATAAACGGAGTTATGAAGATTAGTTTTGGCATGGTTAGGTTCCGTTATGCGAAATCTACAGGCTGCGGGTGATACAAATAAATCTGCGTCATTTTGAGGCGGCTTCATGTTAACCAACAGCTGTAGTCGCCATAGTGTGTGTTGGCTTATTAGACGTAAGGCCACGGTTCAAACCCCAAGTCAGACATCAAAACGAAATATGAAAAAATATTTCTTCGGTGACTTCCTCTCATCAGATTTCTGGCAAAAATTCTGAGAGTAAATAAAATTGCCATGAAAAGTTTCTCAAAAATCTGTCATTCAGAGTTGACTTTGAAATGTAGATCCCTCCACTCATGTATAACATTAACACACACAACATAGGTTAGGTTAGAGGACGTGTACTTCTTTTAGACAAGTACAGTACCTGGAGGTCGATTTGACCCATTGTATAACATACACAACATAAGTGGTGTGAGAAGCTAGGTCGTAATCCTGACTGAAGGGTTGTAATGACCAATTATGTATGTATGTGTTGTAATTATTTTATCTGCAACAATGGGGGCACTCACCCATGTTTGTGGCTAAGAATAGGAGTACAGTAATAGCCATCATGTTGACAAGTAATACGAAGGATTGGAGGATATCAAATTACTGTACCTTCTCCGATCATAATAAAATATGATTTTGTATTCACTTTACCAAGTCATTGAAGAAATCTTATAAAAACTCTAAGACTGATTGGAATCTTTTTAGGGAATCTATAAATAGAAGCACTGTTAACTGCCCGAAGTTTTGGATTAGAGAACATGATCGGAAAAGTTACTCGCTTCCTAGTAGATAGTTTATCCACTTGTTTATCCGGGAGGGCGGGAACAGCCGATATGGTGGTCGAACTTAGGACGAAAGGTCGAGCTTGTTCAATATGAACAAGCAATCGCATAATAAAGCGGATTGGAACAGCTATAGGGAGAATTTCATTAAGCATAAGAGGGATATAAAGGGTACAAGACTCCGAATCCAAAGGATCCGTTGATGAACTACCAACATTTAGACGTATACTCTCAAAGGACCCCTTGCCTCTGTTGACATTACAAGCGTCAGTAGAAGCACTACTCAGGTGGCTCTGGAGATCATTCTTCATTTACTCCCGATTAAGGAATATGCGAAGCTGCTTTAGACTGAATGAGCTAGTTGTAGTGAGTTTCTGAAGGGTGGGTCACTCGGCAATGCTGAAGGAACTAACGTGGCGGTCTAAGGTTATCTCGGCAATCGGATGACGAACTACATGACTGCAAAAATTCACTTCTACGATACGCCGAATGTGATGCCTTATTAAGAAGTCTGGATAGGTTCGCATATACTACTCGATGGTTATTTTTACTGACGGGACAAAGATGGAGGCAGAGTTTCTGGAAATCGTTAAGGTCAATAAACTGGTCAGGAAATCACTTAATACACTTAATACTTCGATCTAGTTTCGGTCTAGTTTGAGAGTGTAAAAGGCTGTCAAGTGGCCTAATGTCAATCTATCTAGTTTAATTATGCTGGATACCTAGTTATTTAGGCGTGTTTGGCAATGAACTTGCGAATGAATTGTCAAGATCAGGCGCAGCTTTGGAGACTCTAAAAGAGGAGAACACTGTGAGACCGCCAATTGACTTATTTTTTGGGATTACTGAGGTAAAGTTTGATTTACTCATAAATCGTGCGCTAAATCTTGAATCCTATAGGAACGAAATATATCCTAAGCATGGGAAGGCGTGAATAAGAACTTTTATAAGAGTACTAACGGAGCGTGGTCCTTTTGGACGTAGGAGAAAATGGGAAAAAGCGTATTATATTCTGCCACTGTCCTCGTCTGCAGGTACGCACGTAGAAGTGATGAGTAGAAAAACTACAGACTTGATGACCTCCTAGTATTGACCGTGTAGGGATATCTTAAGGAGAATTTTTTATGCGTACTACGATGGCTTATTTTTCGTATTTCTTTGCTTTATACTTTCTTTTTCTTTCCTTAATTTTGTTTTTCCCTTCTTCTCCTTTCTCTTCTCTCATTCCTATTTTCCAATTTTCAGAATCACAATGGATTAATAAGTCTCAGGATGAAAACGTGCGACTATGAATACAGTGATGCGCTACCCTTCCTATCTAACCTAACTAAATCCTTGAAATTGCAATTGAATTTCGTTGGTCTCATGTAGTTGTTAATTTGTGAAACATTTTTCATTTTCCTTCAAATTGTAAATTTCATTCTGTTAAATCACTTCAAAATATGTTCATAGTTTATGTGTGTGAAGATAAATTCGAATTTAAAAATCCAAGACGCAATCCATAAATTTTAGCAGGGTCACATTTGTTCTCACAGAGCAAAATTTGCCTTTAATAGAGCAATGTTAACAGTTTAACAGTATCCATCTGAACAAGGTCACTTGTTTAGGAGCTAATCTTAGGGCATATACTAGGTCTATGAGTACCATATCATACTCAAAGGAATGTTCCAAGGCCTCTTAATACAATCAACAATACAGTCCCATATAAAGTGATATGGTATTGTGAAAATTAGCTTTTAAAATATCAAATTTTGATTGAAAATTCTCTAGATCAGTGGCCATTTGGAGCATATAAGAAATAGTACACCATAAAGACTTTATGCAAATGGTAGGCCAGAAAGTCCTACTTCCAACTGTGGTAGTGGGATAGCTTCATCACCACCAACCATCCTCTACATTTCAACAGTTTTGTTCATTAATAATAATTATCATAATGAGAATTATATTTTATGCCAATAGTCCTCAGTAATAACAAATTAGTAGAATAATCCAATATTACCACTGTTAAATAATGGGTCCGCCATCTAACGTTTTTTTTTCAACTAGTGCTTATTTCGTGAATGGTAACACTTAGCTCATGTCTGATTTGACAGATAATTAGTTTTATCCTTCCGCTGAACGAATATGGACCATCCAATGCGTTTTCGCTTCGCTAAGTGGGCCTGCGATCGACTTACAGAAGATGCCGATTTTGGCAAAAAAAATCATCTTTTCAGTTGAAGCTCATTTTGATCTTGGCGGGTATGTAAACAAGCAAAATTGTCGCATTTGGGGCACAGAAAACCCGCATGCATACATTGAAAAGTCGACGCACCCAAAACGAGTCACTGTTTGGTGCGGATTTTGGTCCAGAGGCATAATTGGGCCATTTTTCTTCAGCAAGGAGTGGCCGTTACAGTCAATGACGATCGTTATCGGGCCATGTTGAAAGAATTTTTGTTCACAAAAATTGAAGGAGGATATTGGCGACATTTGGTTTCAACAGGACGGCGCTACGTGTCACACAGCCGAAGCTACACTCGATGTTTTGCGCCCTGTTTTTGAAGATCGCATTATCAGCCGCAGAGCTGATGTCGTTTGGCCACCTCGGAACTGCGATTTGACACCGTTGGACTATTATTTGTGGGGTGCCGTCAAAGATAAGTGTTACGCCGACAAGCCAGAGACAATTGACGCTTTAAAGGACAATATTCGTGAAGAAATTATGAAATACAGCTGCACACAATCGATAATGTGCTTAAAAATTGGACCGATCGTGTAGGCTACTGCATGGCTAGCCGAGGCAGCCATTTTAATGAAATTATTTTCCATTATTAACCGGAAAGATTGTACTTTCAAATAAAAAAAGAAATTTGAGCAAATATTCAGTGGTTTTTATTTTAAAGCATTTTCAAAAAAAAGTTATTTGGCGGACCCTTTAGGTAACAGTGCTCTGTTAATAGCAAAGTTTACCCTGTTAGAGACAAGAAGTGGCGCTGCTAAAAGTGTGGGTTTGCGTCTTTGGTTTTTAAATTCGAATTTATCTTCACACACATTCATAGTTTTGCTATCTAGATTTTAAGAGTATTGATTGGCGAATAGATTAAATTGATCAAATTTAAGAAGGGGCTTGATAAACATTAATTTTACTTGGATATTGCGGGAAAATAATATTATTTTTACGTTTACAAAAGCACTAAATACCAAATTTTAAAGAAAATTACATGCAATTTATTAAAACACAAATGAATTCTTTATTTAATTAAACATAGAAAATGATTCGCAAATTTGTTTACAACAAAACAACAAAATTTAGCGAAATTTGATGAACTCTTCCTTAAACATCATAAATAAATCAAATTCAAGCTAATAAGTGTGTTGTTAATGAAAGAAAGAAACAAAATAGCCTTTACTACCGACGTATATTAACGAAAAGATTCTTTCTTTTTGTATGCTTATATCGCTTTTTTTCGAAGCATTGTATGTAATTCGACGAACACGAGTATTTTTATAGTTTAAACTACAAATACATAAAATTATTGAAGGAAAAATAAGCGATAAATTAAATTTAAAAAAGCAGAAGACAATTGTAATGAAAGATTATTAGAAATAGGTTAAACAAAACATTTGTTGCGAAACGAAAATGTTTACAAGACAACAAAATTGACGAGTAAAATTAATATTTTGGCAATTCGGAGTAACGTGGTGGTGTAGACCATAAAACACTTGAATTTCGCTTTAGGTGACGAGCATCAATATCAGGGAAAATTATTTTCAAATCCGGAGTCATTGGTTGCACAGAGAAGAAACTATCGATATATAGTGCTGGTGTGTATTCTTGTTTTAACATTATTGGTCCTCGTGCATGGCCTAAAATGAGAAAAATAAGTGAAAAACAAAAATAATAAAAAAGAAACTGAATTCATTACTTCTACTCCAAGATGGTGGGGGTGGGCGTTTATAGGAGACTTTATCTTCATCATCGGTCGAGTCATCCTCATGCAGCATTTCAAATGTGTATTTTGTTGCTACTTTTGGTGGCGGAGGCATCATTTTTTGTTTAGCAAGTTGTTGCTGCTGTTTCATATGCAAGAGCATTTCGCGCTCTTTTACAGCCTTAAGCTTAGCTGCCTCTTCTTCCTGCTGTTGACGCAATTTACGCTGAATTTCTTCCAATTCCTTCTTCTTCTGCTCCTGTTCTTGCTGTTTCTTTAACAAGCGTTTTTCTTCACGTTCTTTTGCTAATTTTGCCATACGTTCAGCACGTTCACGTTCTTTAATTTCGCGCTGTTGGGCTGCTAGCAAATGTTTTTGTTCACGCTGCTTCTTACGTTCCTCGGCGAGATTATGCAAACCTTTACGGAAATCATCAGCACTATTCTCACGTTGCAGTGTTTTCGTAGATGCTGTTGAATTGCTTCGTTGCAAACTCGAAGCACTGGTATGCTTGGGCATTGTCATAGCTTTAGATGCGCTTGTTGTGCCCTTCTTAGCGATAGCACTATTGGTAGCGCCAATATTAGAACCTTGTGTTGGTGTAAGAAAACGACCAAGAGCAGGACCTGCCAATTTACCAATCACTGGAGTTGTGGACTAAAGAAAAATTTTTATTTTTTTTATTTAAACAAATACTCTTCGTTATTTATTTGCCTTACCGATGATGTTAAATTTTCTTTTTTACTACGTAAAGGTCGTTTAGTTTGTTCAGTTGCTGCAGCTGCTGCATTTTCAAAAGCCTCTACGCGTAATTTTACTGGGCTTTGAACCAAAGGACTAAAAAAAATTTCATTCATTTGTATAAATTTAAAATATAAAAAAGACTTCCAAATATAATGAAGACGACTTCAAATATAAACACTCAAAACAACTTACTTGAACAGTTCATTTGTACGTGTTGGTATTTTGTACCCAGTTTTGGTTGATGTTAATGTCTTCGATGGTTCAACTGCCTTTTTCGATGATGATGATGACCCTTTTGTTTTGGTTGGAATTAGTTTTTCTTGTTCGCAAGAATCATCTTCTGTCAAAAGACTGTTATCGTTACGAGCCACTGACGAGTCTTTTGCAGTCTCGAAAGAACGCTGACCGATAGCATCGTCGTCTTTTTCGTTCATTGTTTTCTGGATTTGTTGAACATCAAACGTGGCATCACCTAAAGGAACGGAACCCGACTGTTTATTCATCGTTAAAGTTGCGTTTGGATTTGCATCCATAATAAATGTTGTTTGACCTGGCGCCACTTGAAATGTTGTCTGTGTGGGATTAGTACAAAATGTTGCATCGCTGGGAGCGGCTCCTAAATTTATTGTTGCATCACTGGCTGGACCAAGATTTACTGTTTCATTAATCGCACCAACGGTAATCGTAGCATTATTAACCTCCACTTTTGAGTTAGAAGATGGTGGATTTTCTACTGCATCTTCATATATGGACGCTGGTCGCTTAGCTTCCGTGGTCGGCAACGGATCCGTATTTTCGGATTTATTCATACTGCCATGACGTGTTCGAGATGATATTGGTGAAGGTTTGTGATCAAGATCACTAAAACGTTCAACTTTAATTGGTCTGTGAGCGATATCCTTCTTCCTGCGTCCCCTTTTTGTTGGAACAGCTGTTGTAGTACTACTTGTTGATTGTGACATTGTACTACTGTTTGTAGCAGTATCCTCCATAGCTGCACTTTCACTTTTAACTACAGGTGTGGGTAATGGCAATGCTTCCGGTGCCTTGAATACAATATCTATTGAAGCTTCGGGCAATATTTCTGTCTGATTCGCCAAGCTGATCTTTTCGCGTTTAATTTTAATGCGAACTTCACGTAACCCATTATCAGATTCGGTACTTTTTTCTGCACAATAAAATTAATTTTTTTTTTTGTTTAATTTCAAAAAATCTAGTAGTTTTTACATTTAAGAACAAAAATTATCTTTAAAACTGTGTAGAATTTTATTTAAGTTAAGGACACTAGCATGAAGTCACCGTAGTCTAGTAGGTAGTGTGTTGGCTTATTAGACGTAAAGCCAGGGTTCTTCCTCACAGCAGATTTCTGGCAAAAACTCTGAGAATAAATAAAATTGCCATGAAAAAGTTTCTCAAAAATCTGTCGTTCGAAGTCGACTTTAAACTGTAGGTCCTACCGCGCATGTTTGAAATTAACACACACAACATAAGTGGTGTGGGAAACTAGGTCGTTGTACAATGGGTCAATTTGACCTCCGGGTACTGTACTCGTCTTAATTGACAAGTACACGTCCTCTAACCTAACCTAACCTAACCTAACCTAAGAACACTAGCATAATAGTCTTTAGTCTTTAGAGAAATTTCCGTTTAACATATTGAAATACTTTGCGATTATTGAAGAGTACAAGTTTACTTACTACAATTGATTGTTTAACTTCAGAAGTTGTTTACTAAAGTTCGTAAAAAATCAAAATTAAAGAAATAAAAATTCAAGATCAGGACAACAAAACCGGAAATATTTCATACTTTAGTATTAGCAAGAGGGTTAACATAAATATATTTCTCGTATGCTCCGATGCAAAAAGCTAAGCCGTAATTATTTTAGCAAAGCTGTAATGATCATGCATGTGAGTGTGAAGCGATTAAAAGTTAGCAATAAAATAATTTTTTAAGGCAAAATATAGACATTGACTTTGAATTATAATCATTTAAATTGAAATCATAGTATTTCCCACAGTGCAATCTGAATTTTTGTCAGCAGTTCCATGTAAATATTGTCCGTTTTTGATTCTTTTACCGACATTCTAACCATAATGAAACGCCGAACAAAACGCGTTTGAGTTTATTTTACTTAAAGCAATGATTTATGATGGAAATTTCACTTTAAAAAACTTGTCAACTATGTCGGCAACGGATATTCAGTGCTATTGCCCGTGCCAGAAGATAAAGAACTAAAGATCGCTACTGCTAGCCAGTTGGCTCTCAACAGTTATTACATCGTTTGTGTAAAAAAACTTTTATTAATATTGTTCAATTTTAAATATAGATTTTTGCTTTTATGTTCAAATCTAAAACCTACAAATAATTTGGGTATTATACTCACTTTTTTCCTTTGCACTTTGTTGGCTGTCGCTGCTGGCAGTTCCTGTTGAAATTGAATCAATAGTTGAATTTATACTGACGATAGATGGTTGCTTCCGAGGTACAACTACAACAGAGTCATCAGATTTTGAACTTGATGAGTCCCTAACGATCTCATTTTCGTCTGCTTGTGCAGAATTCTGTTTAGACAGAACAGTGGGACAAACAGATTTATTTTCGTGCATTTGGGAGGCACGCTGTTCATGCTCCAATTTAATCTTCACTTCGTCGTTTGTCGTAGGACGACGTAATTTTGTAGACAATTTCGGTTCTTTGAGATTCTTTTCCGATTTAAGTTTGGCAGCTCTCTGAGGTCGCTTATTTAAAGTCTCATCGGCAACAGTTGAAATGGGAGCAGGGGGAGGTGGCATCAAACTAGATGAGTTAGACTTTCTTTCTTCATTACTGCCAGTTGGCTCTGTATTATCCTTTCCATTTACGCAACTTTGTATTCGTGGTGCTGGAACAGGGGGAAGTAATTCGATGTCTTCTATTTCCGCTTTCTCGCTCTCCATGGCCTCAGCGGAAGCCAAAAGTTCTGCATTAGACCGTTTACTTTTTCGTGGTGATGGTGCTTTCCGGGATTTGTGCTCATTGTTGGCTAAAAATTTAAATTCTTATATTTGATCAACGTTAAGATTTTATAATTGACTTACGTTCTGTTTCAGTATCTTCTGTCAACGAAGACAATCGTTTAATGCGTTTCATAGTTTGTTGAGGGGACGACACCACTGCCGTCGCTGATAACTCTTCACCTCTTTTTTCTTTATTGGCAGTTGCAGCAGCAGCTTGCCCCCATAAAATGACTCTTAATTTTGAAATGAATTCCTAAAAATAAGTTTTTTTTTCTTTTTTAAACAAAATTCATTTGCTGTACCATCAATACAATATCCTTTACCTCTGTCATACACTCCAATTGTATGGGATACAATTCTGATAATTCCAGCATTTTATTTAAGTCTTCCATGATTTTTTTTTTTATTTCAACAAAATAAATACAAATCAATAATTTCAAAATTTCATGAAATAGCAGGATTAAATAAAAAAAAAAAGCGAAATTTCCTTCACTGGTTGACGGCGTTCTTTTGCTTGCGATTTACAAAGCTACAGTCCAACTTGAGAAAGGATTTAAAATTATTTAACCGCCATATTTCATGTGGAATGTGGATACTAAACATGGAAACAGAGTTGTTTTCGAAAAACTAATTGGCATCACACTGCAGGGTTGTAATTAAAAAGTCATAGTTTGTAGATTGATGCTAATACTCCGTAAAACAATAAATTTTATAATTTCTAACTATAATTTTCTATATAAGATTTATCAATATAAAGTATACAACGTGGAAAACAATTTTAAATGTTTTCTATATAAGATTTATCAATATAAACAATGAGTATACAATATTATATGTTGCAGCAAGGATTTATACTCTTTTTAACACAACTACAATTTGTTTTTAACTAACAAAATGCAAAAAGCAATTACATTCCAGAAAAATTCTACTCGTTAGGAAATACATATATTAATTAAAATTTAGAGCTCTTCATTAAATATGTTGCTTTTGAAATGATTAAGATTCATTTCGAATACGGATGGAAAATTCTATATTGGGGCAACACCTCAATCAATAAATTAATAAAATTCAAAAATTTCAGAACAAAGTAATGCGTAGATATATTTCAATTAATTTAATGTTTGAGTCCCTAAAACGGCTCAATATAGAATAAAAAGCTACAGTTAAACATGTTTAATTTTATTTCAGAAATAAAAAACAGTAATGCCCCGCAATTTGTAATGGTTCAAGTATTGTACGTCGGAGAATTGCATCCCTACTACTTAACAAACAACAAGGACATCAGAATTCAGCGAGCAACTACAACGGAAACACAGCAGTCAATATTCTACAAAGGACTACAACTATTTAACAGAGTGACAAATAATGCCAAAATCACGAATACAACACAATTGTGTTTAGGAAAAATGATATTCATTATATTTTATGATAAATTAAATTCACCCCACAATTACTGAATTGTAAAATAATTTTTCTCAAAATATGTATATAATAAAGAATTAATAAAAATATAAAATTATGCAAAAGCGATCTTTATAAGAATAAAAAATATAAAACCATTAATGCAAGTACTTTAGAACATATTTTAAATGTAGATGATACAAGAGTAACTTCTAAAGGAAGTTGTGTAAAATGTTAGTTAATAAAGAAAACGTGTGAAGAAAATGACAAATTTGTTCCTTCAACTGTGTTGTACAACAAATCGCAACGTTTATGGGACGCAATACAACTTCTGTTAAAATAGTCTCATATATATATATGACATCTTGACTTTGGTTGAGCTGAGATATACCTATAATAATTATGTCTAACGTAAAGCAGGGAAACATAATATCGGGAATGCACATAAATATGTATTTCTTGTTACTGACATAATAATTTCAAGATAAATTACTTTAAGCATTCGTTATACTAAATAAGCATTATATAATAAATTGTTATAAATCAAAAAGAGCACAAGAACTATAATTGTGTTTTTTGAAATTGAAAGCGAATAATCAGTGTGTAGTGAACTTTTGTCGAGTTGGATTAAATGTTAATTACGATCTCATATAATTACATGAATAACAATTTAAGTTATATATATATATATATATATATATACATACATATATTTATTATTATGTATATAAATATATGTATAACACATTGTCAAGCTATTGATAGTTTTATTTAAAATTTATTTATTGAAAATTGATGTATGGAAGAATGCAGTTTTTTTGTTTCTAGTTCTTATTTCTTTATTTGAATTTAAAACGTAATTCAAAACTAACGGTTTAGGTAATTTTTAAACATTTATCAGCATTGAACGGGTTGTGATATACAACCCTGTGCTATATATAGGATGCTTTGAATAAATATTTTTCTGATTACCGATTACTCGGAGAGAGCAACACTAATGACTTTAGCGCCATTAATATGACAGCGAATTTGCGTGGAAAGAAAGAAACAAGGAGAAAAACGTAAATTAAGTGAATTAATAAAAATTCTACTCCAAAAATTCTAATTTTTCAAATGAAAAATACAAACTATACGAATAAAATGCAAATTTAACAAATGAAATAAAAAGCAGCATTTGCAGCAGTGAACAACAGCAACAACAAATAATTATACACATCAATTTTGACAACAAGAAAACTGCAACAGCAAAATCGAGCAGAAGCAGCAGCAGCAGTTGTACGAAAGCAAAGAAAAACACACACATACAATGGGACTTGACTTCGATGCGTTGGAATATTGCAAAAGTGTGAAAGTAAAACAATCACAACCGCCATACGGGTGTCCGGTGCCCAAATGTGATCGGAGCTATAAGACAGTGATTGGTTTGCAATACCATTTAGTTAATTATGATCACGACAACCCACAGCCACTGACACCGGTCATGACGCCGAATCGTAAGAAAGCCCGTCCGCGTGGTGGTACACATTCTACACCGAAAGGTTGCGGTGGAGGTGGCGGAGCAGGTGTTGGTGGCGATGATGATCAGAACGGAACTAAAGGTGGTGGCAGTAATCGCAATATAACAAATCCGGAGTCCCTGGTGTCGTATAACGACGAAGAGCAAACTGTCACATTTAATATTGAGGGAAAAAGTATTCGTTTAGGCACAAATGACCCACTGCCATTTATTGATGACGAGAAATACGAACAATTGGTGGAACGTGGTTTTATCGTAAATGCTGATGCCCCACCATTGGAGGAAAATGCCCCTTGGGCAAAAGTTAAAGTGCCCGAAGCAAGGTTTCAAGAAATTCCCGATTACATCGTACCAGATGCACCACCAAGACCGTTGGCATATTATCGCTTCATTGAAAAGTCTGCTGAAGAATTGGATGGTGAAATTGAATATGATGTGGACGAAGAGGATTCGGCCTGGTTAGAATGGATGAATGAAGAACGTGAGAAGTGTGGCCATAATCCAGTGAACATTGATACTATGGAGTTGCTAATGGATCGCTTAGAAAAAGAGTCATACTTTCAAGCAGCTGCCAACGGCACAGCCACTGGCAATGAGGTTGACGATGATGCAGTTTGTTGTATTTGCATGGATGGCGAATGCCAAAATACAAATGTGATACTGTTTTGCGATATGTGTAATCTGGCCGTACATCAAGATTGTTATGGTGTCCCATACATACCCGAAGGACAGTGGCTTTGCCGACGTTGTCTTCAGTCGCCAAGTACACCAGTCAGCTGTGTACTTTGCCCCAATACAGGTGGAGCATTTAAACAAACCGATCGCGGGCAATGGGCCCATGTGGTGTGTGCTCTCTGGATACCTGAAGTGCGTTTTGCAAATACAGTGTTCTTGGAGCCAATAGGTGAGATGGTATTATAATTGTAAGCAAAATTTTATGGTAATTAAGAAATTGCCGATAATTTGTTCGATTTTTAATAATGTCTGTGGATTGCATATCAAGCAAATCTGTAGGAGAAAAAGGTGAATTGAAACCAATTATCGATATTATAGAGCAATTTTCTACAAAGTATTAAAGTAGAGTACTAAAGTTGAAGTCGGCATAGTCCAGTAGGTAGTGTGTTGGCTTATAAGACGTAAAGCCAGGGTTCAAACCCCAGGCCAGACATCAAAACAAAATACAAAAAGTATTTCTTCGGCGACTTCGTCTCAGCAGATTTCTGGCAAAAACTCTGGGGGTAAATAAAATTGCCATGAAAAAGTTTCTCAAAAAAATCTGTCGTTCGGAGTCGACTTTAAACTGTAGGTCCCACAACTCATGCATAAAATTAACACACACAACATAAGTGGTGTGAGAAACTAGGTCGTAATCCTGACGGAAGGGTTGTAATGACCAATTATGTATGTTAATAATTTGAATACTGTTGATCTGATTATCATTTAAATGAATTCATAATTATTCAATGAAATTTAAACGAAATGTTTAAAAATATTTTTGATAGAATTAATCGCTATCGCTGTCTAGGACTTTATTTAATTTCTTATGATAATAGTTGCGAAGTTCCGTCTCTATCTCTTGTATGGAATTAATAATAATAATAATGCATTGGATTGAAATTTCATACTAATTACGCATTGCGGTCCTTCTATTGAACCCAGGTGTGGATAAGGGTTTCCTTTTTTGTTCTTCAGTTCAAAATGAATTTTCAAGAAACCTATATTTTCCGAAACTTCGCAATTTAGTCATGTTATTTCATATTGAAAAGTACATTCGTTATTTTGTGATTTTTTTATTACATTTATTTATACATCTTTTTATACTTTACATGAATGAATAAAAGACAAAAGCATTAATATTTATTCTACAAAATAATGATACGTGTTGTGTATCAGATAACAGCTCATTATACCTGATTTTATTAGTAGGAAATTTAAGATGTTGAATACATACGAATACTTAATTTATTTTTTACAATTTTATAATTATTATGAATTGTTAAATTACAATTTTAGATTCGATTGAAACAATACCTCCCGCAAGATGGCGATTAACATGTTACGTCTGTAAAGAAAAGGGTCTAGGAGCATGTATTCAGTGTCATCGAAATAGCTGCTACGCCGCTTTTCATGTGACCTGCGCGCAACAGGCTGGCCTTTACATGACAATGGATATGAATGAAAATGCTGGCCATAATGATTCTTCTGCCCATGTTCAAAAGTATGCTTTCTGTCACGCTCACACTCCGGATCACGCAAAATCAAAATTAAATCTCAAAGATTTTGAAGATGCTCGACATAAAATGAAAGAGGCTCGTAAAGCATTAGCGAAAAAACGTTCGTCGGCACCCGTTGTCCTAATACCAACAATACCCCCTGATCGCATACAAGAAATTGCAAGCATGGTACACATGCAGAAGAAAAAAGAATTCCTTGATCGTTTAGTTGCATACTGGACAATGAAACGTAAGTACCGTAATGGTGTTCCTTTACTGCGACGATTACAGTCGCAGGGAAATCATCATGGTTTTATACAGAGGAATGGTATCGAAGGAAGTCCAGACACATCCGAACTATATCGGCAACTAAAATATTGGCAATGTTTGCGTCAGGACTTGGAAAGAGCTCGCTTGTTATGTGAATTGGTTAGAAAAAGGGAAAAGCTTAAAGCGGCTTATGTGAAAATTTGTGAGCAAGTAGTTATGCTGCAAGTAAATCCCTTAGAGGCAGTTCTTACTAAACTTTTGGATGCTTTAGAAGCACGAGACACTTCTGAGATATTCCGCGAACCTGTGAATACAAATGAAGTTCCCGACTATTTAGATATTGTAACACATCCAATGGATTTGGGTACAATGAGAACGAAACTTAAGTCCTACACACATTTGGATCAGCTTCAAACTGATTTCGATCTAATGATACAAAACTGTTTGGCATACAATAATAAGGATACAGTTTTTTATCGCGCTGGTATACGTATGCGTGATCAGGCTACACCATTGTTTCAACAAGCACGAGAAGCACTGGCTAGAGAAGGTCTTTTAGATTCAAGTCAGTCCGATTGCAAGGATCATGTTGAAAAAGAAGTTGAAGAAGAATTACATCAGCTTTTGGCAGCAGCACCATGTGAGGCTATTGTACAGAAATTACTTATATTGGCTGATAAATCTCAGGTTCTAAAGAATCCAGCGTACCGCACAAAGAAAATCAAACAAATACGTCTGGAAATTTCACGAATGCGCAAAGCGATACAAAAAGCAAGAATACAAGCCGTAAGTAAAACGTGAATTTTTATTTCTTCAGTCTTATTTATTTAAAATTTTTTTTTCGTTTTTTTTTAGCGTCACAATGCTAGTTTGGGTGCCAATTCTCAGACGGAAGATGATGAGGAAATGGAAGAAAATCATAATGTTGAAGATATGGATGTTGATATTCCAACCCCACCCGTTAAATCTCATGCCATCAGTCTCCTACAGCAACAGCAACAAGAGAAAAATGCTCAATCAACACCAAAACGCAGTCGAAAACTTGCACGCAATGCACAACGTTCACGGCAACAGCATGCATCACGTCATAATCATCATAATCTAAGCGAAGATGATGACGATAGTATTCACAATCAGGCGAACGGCAGCGATGAAGACGAAGATGATCCAATGGGCGAAGAGTCGAAAGTCGCGAGTAATAATACAACACAGACACCGCCTTGTAGTCCAGTTAAGAGTCTAAACAGCAGTGCTTCACCTGTTGGCGTTAATAGAAGGTAAGAAAATTTAATTTCTTTTTTTCTGTGCAAAATATTAAAACCATAATTCCATACATGCATGTATAATATGAATTAAACGCCAATATAATTGCTTACTCCTCGCAATGAAATGTTTAAGAATGCCTGAGCTTTTCTTTCTATGGTACATACAATATTTTAGATTTTTACGTAAAATACGTTTCTCCATTTAAGATAATTCGATCGCAGAAAAATTCTAAATTAAAAAATACATACATACATATGTACATACATAATTGGTCATTACAATCCTTCAGTCAGGATTACGACCTAGTTTCTCAGTTGTGTGTGTTAATTTTATACATGAGTAGCAAGACCTACAGTTTAAAGTCGATTCCGAACGTCAGATTTTTGAGAAACTTTTTCATGGCAATTTTAAATCTGCTGAGAGGAAGTCGCTGAAGAAATATTTTTTCATATTTCGTTCTGTTGTAGACGTCTCAAATAGGGGACTGTGCCAAGGCCTCATGTCTAATAAACCAACACACTACCTACTAGACAACGGGTAGTTCAAAATTAAAAACATTTTGCAAATAGCTCAGTTGCCCTAAAATCTATTGATCAGCATATTTATTAACGTTAAATTCAAAACACCTAACCGTCCTTTGAATGCAACATTTTTACAGTTTTTTTTTTTAGTTAGGTGACTCTGAGGCTAGTATGTTGATTATCAGTTACACATACTGCTTGGGATAGGTAATGGATTTCAATATTCTCATATCGATTCATGTCTGTTGCAATATTCAAGTTTTCTATTTTAAATGATTTGACTTTCCAAAAATTAATCACTTGATGATGCGTATCAATTCCGATCTGTTTTTAGTTTGTTTTTTGTATTTAAAATATAATCAAATATAACATGTTTTAATGATTGAACTATTACAGAACTGCGGTGCTGTTTACACGCAAAGCGCAGGCCGCTCTTAAACGGCCTACAGAAACGACGACGACATCTGCAATAACAACACCGGTTAAGGAAGAAATTCATAATTCTGCCATAACGACACCGATTCCAACGATGGGTTCACTTATACCATCAACTAACAACGTCCCTACGTCTGCAGCAGCAGCAGCTTCTCTAGTTTCCTCAGCCTTATCGATAAGCAATAAAATAAGTGGTGGCCTTAACCAACTGACGCCGTTGTCGGCTAGCATTAATCAGGTTTCCGCTACATTGTCAGGTAAATCACCGAAACGAAATGCACGGCATAAAAGGTTAACAGAAATGCGTAGCAGTTCATCAATGTCACCGAAAAAATCACCAAACAGAACCGCACTTTCAACGGGAAGTGCTAGTCTGTTAGGATCTCCAGCAACGGCACCTACCACAGTATCTTCAGTTATAACGGCCTCACATCAATCAGCTGCGATACCACCCACAATAGCGCCTTTAACGCCGACTTCTAATTTAAGTAGTTATCAACATATGCCGGATAAGTTTCGTGTGTACCGAACAAATAACGAGCGTGATGTAAGTGAAAGTGATGACGATGATATGAGTGATATTTCTGGAAGTCCATGCAGTAGTTGCTCTGGGTTTAGCGTTAGTGGCAGCGGTTCCGATTACGATTCAAGTGATGATGACGACGACGATGATGACGATGACGAAGATGAGGAAAAGAGCGATCCAGATGCGGAAGAGAATAATACAAGAGATAGACCGGATATTGAAATTAATGATAGTACTACAATAGGTGGTGATGAACAGGGTAATAATGGCCAGGCGATGAGTTGTAGCGGCGATAGTGATACCGGTAATGTTGACGCTGACTCTGATACTCAAACTCGAAGTATTACACGAAGGACACCAACCCCGCTCGATAAAAAAGCGCAAAACACTATACGTTCAAGACAAAGAAAACGGCATTTAACGTCAGTTCAGCCGAATACAGACTCATCGCCTACACCTGCTGTTCAAAGCGTAACTACTGTTACGGCTGCTAAAGCCACTACACGTTCGTCAAACAAACAACGAACTGCTACGCCTACACCAAATAATGTAAATAATACGAAAACACGTAAAGGTAATAATAGCGTAGCGGCGGCGGCGGCGGCAACGGGTACAACAGTCACAACTGCTGCCAATAACAATAGCAAAATAAAACTGAACCATACGAGTAATGAAATTTATAATCAGGTTATCAACTCTAATAGTAGAACGCATCATTTGATAAAACCTCCCCTTGAGCCTCTACAGCTGGTCTGGGCTAAGTGTCGTGGTTATCCTTGGTATCCAGCCTTGATATTAGATCCAAAAACACCTAAAGGGTTTGTATATAATGGAGTGCCGTTACCCGCGCCACCTACTGATGTTTTGGCTTTACGCAAAAACTATCCCCACGATATGGAGGTATTTTTAGTTTTATTTTTTGATGCCAAACGTACTTGGCAATGGTTACCCGCTATCAAACTTGAGATACTGGGCATCGACAAAGAGCTAGATCAGCAAAAACTTGTTGAATCTCGTAAGCCCACAGAGCGTAAGGCAGTTAAAAAAGCATATCAGCATGCTCTCCACTATCAAAGTCAAGTCTCCGATTTGGAAGGTCAAGGACCAGATCCGATTATGTGAAAGTTAAATTGTTTAAAAATGGTGGCAGAATTGGAGTGAATCTCACACCACAACCGTGCACCCTCACATATAAATGCCTCACTTTTCGTTCTTACCGCTGTGCTCTTTTTATAATTATTATTCATTTATTATTATTATTATTACTATAGAAAAATAAAAAACAAAACAAAACTATACTATACTTATATATACATATACAGTTAGTTATACATACAAAAATATATAGTTGGTATAATTTTTCTTATTTTTTATTTTTTTAATTACTAAAAAGTATAACAAACAAGAAACATTTACGAAAAAATGTCATTTATATGTTGTTTTTTAATTAAAAGTATTCAAAAGCATTGATTTCGAAATCAATTAAAATTTTTTCAAAATTATTGCTCCTTTCATATGCGGATGAGGAGTCTAAATTCAAAAACAGCGATATTTTTTATAATTAAGGAAATACATCCACACAATTCGTAAGCAACTACTTATTTAGAAAATAATTTAACAATATCTTGCGTATTTTATGTAAAAATTTCTACATTAGAATTTTCCATTAAATAATATATTAAAAACTGTTGAATGATTTAATGTCCATGTATTTTACCGTAATATGTCTTAAATAAACCATTTTAAGTTCGATTATTATTCTGTTCTCTCATAACTGTATTTCGAATATAAACAAACGTAAAATTAAATTTTGTTTTTATAAATTTTTTTTCTTTTAATTTTGGTATTTTATTCTACGCTTGTATTATACGATAAACAATTTTTGTTTTTGCTGATTTTCTTACATTTTTATTTTTAAGAAAGTTTCTTGATTAGAAAATTCGGTGAAAAATATTTTTTTTGTATCTTTACAAGTTATGTACATAGAAATGTTATTAACTTACACTTCTGTGTTCGTTTGTATGGACCAAGTAAAATTAAATATTATATACCTTAACAGTTGCAATTCAAAGTTTCTCCAACAGTTTGCAAAAGATCGCTGAAACTGAATTTTTCATAAGAAAATTAAAAATTTTCCAGATAACGTTTATTTTTCGATCGAGGAAAATAACAACATTTTCGAATTCCTTCGATTATGTTTTCATTTTGATTCCTTTATATATTGAAAACGCCCTCCATTAGATGTACAATTTTAGTTACACAAAAAATTATTGCAATTTTTAATTGCGTTTACACTTCAAGTGTTTTTGCCTCTTCATTGCTAAAAATTCCTTTCTAAAGAATTACAATAAAAAAGGAATAATTTTTAAAAGTCAATAAATTATTTATTTATTCATAGATGTGTGGCGTTAAGGCAAATATTTTTTGTTTTTTTTATTTTAAAATATTTAAAAAAAAAATAAATTTTTTCCATGGCTAATTTCTGTACTTTATTTTAATATGTATTGTATTTATTAAAATTATATTTTATTATATATACGTAGGATAAGATTTTTTTTTCAAATCCAAGAACTAGTTGTAAGTCATTTTTTTGTTTATTTTTCATAATAATTATTATTAGTTTAACATTAATTAGTTCTAAGTCTAATAAATAATATATACTAAATTAAAATTAAACAAAACAGATATATAACTATAAACAAATTGTGTAATTATAATTTAAAAAGAAAAAAAACAAAATAATAATAAAAAGTTATTAAGTTTTAAATATTTTTCTGTTTTATTACTACCTTTAACTTTCATATTTAAGAATAAATGGGTAATGAAAATCAATTTGTACATATAAAATAAAAAAATTGAATTAAAAAAGCAAATATAAAATTGAATGTTAATTGGAAATCATGACTTCATACATATACAAAAAACAAATTTAACACACAAACATACAGAACACATTAAGGGAAATAGTAAAACATTTAATTGAAATTTAATTAATAAAATTGTAAAGTTTACATTCAAGATGCTCTTAAAAATTAAAAAATAAAACGAACTACTTAGTGTTAACAAATATATTTTAAAAATTGTTGTTTTTATATATAAATTATACATATATGCACATACATATGTAGAGTGGTGGCCAATAATAATTTAGTATGCTTCATATATGGTATATTGCTAAGATTAGAGGGGTTTAATCCAACCTAAAGGAAAAAACAAAAAACAATGCGCTACTCCTAGCATTAAAGCATTAGCACTTATGTCTTGGGCAACAAACTAAACTGGAATATGAATGCATAATCCAGAATCGTTGCTGCAGGAAAGCGTAAGCCAACAACCTATTAATAGTATTATCCGCTAAGTGATACAATTAGTTTTTAATAGTCTATTGACTCTTATACAGAAGTGCTTGATTAAGAACAGTCCATCATTTCTTTTAGCAAAAAGTACGATTTTGTCAGAAAAAAATCTGTTGATGTCATGGGCGATGGGCATGTATCCGTTGTTTATTCTGGAAAGCGTATGCTCTAGATTTTGCCTAACAAATTCATATATGAGGCATTTTTTGTTATAGAGGAGCCAATACATGACCTTACACTGACTTTACTTATTCGCAAAGCGAAGTGGGGAAAATGAATATCTGGAAGCTTACACGAAATATACATATGTATGTATGTACGTTGAATAAAATTTGCTTTATATCTACCTAGTCGTAGATTCATTTTTCTGAGGTAACACAATACCAAGCTTCATGAATACTATTTTACATTTATTGCTTATTTTTAAAGTGAAAAGAAGCTATTTCTTTCTTGAGAATTACCCAGATAAGGTTGATAAGCCCCTTCGATTTCATTCAAAACCCTATACTAGCGATTTAATATGGTGGCGTACTGTAATCTGCTTGGAATAATATTTTAAGTTTATAAAGAGGAAAACTTGTGAAATATATTACGCATCATAGCTAAATTTCTGATAGACAAAAAACTAGAAAACAATAACTGACATCAGTCGAAGCATCTAAATCTGAACAACTATTGACGCAGTACAGTCAGCTCACTAATGGTATAAAGAGAGGAGCGATAAAGACTCTTCCAATTTAAATACGTTTTCTTAAACTCAGAAGGCGATAAACATTGTAAATTTTAAGCGGAATCTTAAAGGAGATAAAATAACCTAATAGTTGGGCAAAACTAAGCCGAAACATATACCTACTAGGGTTACCTGCATTTGGGTCTATAAAATTCCTTTTCTTACCTTCGATTTTCGATAATGTCTTCGATATTCGCAAATGTCTACACTTCCCAGTATGCATTTGTAAACCATACTGATAGTTACTTTCTCTAGTGAGATACGTTCTGGCGTTAAATTCTATGTATCCACTAATCTTTCGTCTCGTATTCCAATACAGCTTCTGCAAAAATCTTTACAATATATTTTTAACCCTTGACCGTATATAGCCCGAGGCCAATGTCCTGTTATGGTTAAAAGTGATTATAGGTAGATATAACATACATACATAATTGGTCATTACAACCCTTCAGTCAGGATTACGACCTAGTTTCTCACACCACTTATGTTGTGTGTGTTAATTTTATACATGAATGGCGGGACCTACAGTTTAAAGTCGACTCCGAACGACAGATTTTTGAGAAACTTTTCATGACAATTTTATTTACTCTCAGAGTTTACGCCAGAAATCTGCTGAGAGGAAGTCGCCGAAGAAATACATTTTGTATTTTATTTTGATGTCTGGCCTGGGGCTCGAACCCTGGCTTTTCGTCTAATAAGCCAACACACTACCTACTAGACCACGGCGACTTCACGGTCACACGTACTAGTACGTTTTCTGAAGATTGATACGGGAGCGCGGGATATTTACTAGTACGGGTTATTGTAACGGCATGGCCAGCCCATAGAGCTACTTTATAGAAAGCGGGAAACAATTGTCGCTCTCGTTTGTGGGTATAAAAATATCGATAAATATGGAAGACGAAATTGAATCTTTTTAGTCTTCTTCTGCTACAATTCAAATCCCCGCCTACGGTATAATTCCGTCGCGAAATGTATTCGCACACAATGTGCTTAATAAATTGCAGTAATTGCCAATTACAAATTGAACAATTCTTTGTATGAGCAACATATGTTGGTGTTGCTTGGTAGCACTACTCCTAGCAATATTATATTATTTAGAAGAGCCTTTTCATCGGTCTAAATTCACATTTTCAGCAACAATACAATACAAAAGACTAAAATTTGTATATTGCCATCGTGACTGCATTGTGATTTACTGATATGCCTTAAATCCGGAATCCACCATCATTGGCTATGGACTATTTTACAATTTTTGTCTCTCCATTATAAGATTAAATTAAGCATGTATCTTAGTATGCATCAAAATTGCTGGGCTGCCGCTAGCATAAATACGAATATGTTTATAGGCCTTTAGATCTACCAGTTCCCTAACTAATCGACTACCTAGCCATCTGCTACGTATGCATGTACGTTTAGACAAGGGCAGTAACATAAAATATAATCTACTTTATCTTCTGCTCTTTAGCAGAGCCTTCAGGATTCAGAGATACAGCTTTTGCATTTTGTTACTATGTCCAAAAGGGCCATGCCCAGTTAGTACGCCTATGGTAGCTCTCACTTTCCGAGTACTCCAGCTTAGGATTAGTTTCGCTTCTTTAGGATTGACCATCAGTGTATCGCAGAAGTTAACTTTTATGACCATGCAATCCGTGATTCTAATAAGCGTAATCCCACTCAATTGCACTGATAATCGAATTAGAATTCCTAGTCGAAGTCTGCTTTTAAATGTTCTTTGAAAGTAATACCGTTGTAGTAATGCTTAGAACAGTATTTTCTAACTCGTTTGTTAAAAAAACTCTATGGAAATATGGGATAAGAATTTTACATGACACATATGGAGATATGTAGATGAATACAGTCTTTTGTACTGGTTTGAAAATTTCTTTATCAATCTCATTTTCTTATAACAATTTATTGAAAATAAATTGAACGTTTTTTCTATCGATTTCAAATCTGTAACGATTATTCTAGGATTTCTGAATTTCATTTCGAAACTCAAATATAAAAAAATAAGATGAAAATCAATTTACATTTTATTGAAACCTCCATACATTAACGAACTTAAAACCTCTGTTTTCTATGCAACAATTCTCAGTCAGTTCATAAGTTGCTAGTTTTTTCATAAAATTTAAACGATTTTCCGTAAGACCATGACGACCTGGGTCACCGATAAAAATCAATTTGCCATCATTGCTGCACTTGTGTAGCCAGGGTAATAGAATTTCGGCAATTTGCTCATCATAAAATAAGTCACCAATAAAGATAATGTCCTCAGGAATACTTGAGCCAATTAAATTATCATTTGAGACAAGAAATTTTCCAACGTCAATTTTATTTAGACTGGCGTTTAGTAAAGCAGCACAGCTGGCAGCTGGAATTAAAATAGTCAAATGTAATCTTACAATAAAGTGGATATGAGACTAAAAATAACAAATACAACTTTACAGATATTAGTGACACAAACGAGCTCTAAAGACATCGGGATGTCCTAACGTCCAATACTCACCATCATCAATATCATTTGCTACTGAATATTTAGCATTTCTCATAATGGCTGCTATAGAAGTGGCACCACAGCCACTGCCAACATCTAAAACTGATTTTCCTTTAACCACACCGGGATTTTCTAAAACAAATCTGGAAAATATAAACTCCATTATAAAGCGCAATCCAATGCAGATTTTTAAATGTAGTTTCTAGTACTTGCTTAAAGCCTGACCTCCCGGCCAGTAAAAAGCCCAAAACGGATCATTTTCAAATATTCGCTTCTCATCATTCAGTTGAGGTTCATGAAATAATCGACATTCTGGGGTTATTAAATGCAGCGCTATATCGGGTGTTAAATGGTCCCGTGATATTTTTGTTTCCCTCAGAATATTCTCTTCGATATGTTTGTTTCGCAATCTACAATTGGCAAATCATTCAAAAACAGGAAGTTATTATTTTAAATTTCATGTATTTACTTAAAATTTAATTAAATATTGGAAACAAAAACAAAAAATTATTTAATTATGCCTGCCTATCTGCTGTCGCCTTAATACAATCAACACAATATTTACTTACGATATGTGAAGATTGAAAATCGAATGAATAGTTTAGTTTACCAGATACACATGTACGTACATACAGTTAATAGAAACTAATAAAACAAAAAAAAAAAAAAAAGAAATACTTGTAATCGATCGCTTTAAATTTAGGAAGTGATTTGATTTAACATTCCAAAATATGTTACTTAACACTTTCATCTTAGCATTGTCCATTGCATCCAACGGAAAAATCGGTTGTACTCCGCCATAATAACACGGCGCGACAGTGAGAATACACCAGGGTAAGTACGTAGTCTAAGTTATTCACAAGGTTGAGTAGAACTAAAAAATACTTTTTTTATATTTCTCGAACCCTCCAAACTTGTTTTATTTGATAAAAACGGTTTTTTGATCTTTTCACACAAAATTATTGAATATGTTTGAACCTGTTTTAAAAAATCCAAAGCTTTTTAGGAAGGGGAGAGATTAGCCTTTCAAACGGCATACATAAATATTTTGTTCAAACTTATATGTTATGAGATTTGACGGGGCAATATTGGAAAATATTATTTTTTCCTATTTTTTCAAAGTTTGGTCATTCTTAATTGCAAAATTTAATTAAAAAATATGAAATAAGTGATCACATTCTGAAAGTGCATTATCTTTTGAAGAGATTGACACTTTGTTTGATCGAATCGGACAAAAATTATCGTAGTTATTATTTAAATAGTATAACAGTCGTGTTATATTTTTCATATATGTATCTCATCTTATCGGATGAACTTTCAGTTCAAGAATGCTTAAAAGTTTTGATGGATGTTGATTGTTTACCTGAGAATTTTCTCTTTGCACATTTGAACGACTACCAAAAGTAGTTTAATATTTAAAATATAAAAATATAAAAAATATATATAATATTTAAATAAAAAGGACACATTTTTCAATAAACACTTGAAATCCATCAAAAATTTTGAAAATTTTTGAAATAAAAGTTCATTTGAAAAAATATAAATGTATGTATATGAAAAATATAACTCGACTGTTAGACTCTTTAAATAATATTTGTCCGGTAATTTTTGTCCGATTTGATCAAACAAAGTGTCAATCTCTTCACAAGATAATTCACTTTCAGAATGTAGCCACTTATTTCATATTTTTTAATTAAAGTTTGCTACTATGAACGGGCAAACTTGAAAAAATGTGAAAAATATTCGAATTTGTCAAGTTTATCTCATCAAACCTCACAGCATATTAACTCAAATAATATATACATATATGTATGTATATCGTTTTAAAAGCCCATCCCTTTCCTTTATGTTAAGGTTTAAATTTTTGACATCGGTTCAGAAATGTTTGTATACAATAAATTTGTGCGCAAAGTCAAAAAAACAGTTTTTGTCAAATAAAACAAATTTGGAGGGTTTAAGAAATAAAAAAAACACTAATGACATAGTGTTTTTAATTTTTTATTTTGTCGCATAGTGTAATTATTTTGAAAAAGAAATTGGGTGTTCTTAATTTCTTTCACAGGTGAATTTGTATTTAATAAAAACTTTCAAATAAAGTTTTACAAAACTGTATTGGAATTTATTTTTGTAATACATATATTAGTTGATAATAATTGCAATCACTTTCTCTTCCAACCTCTAATATCAATAACATTGATATCCTAATTTCCTTTTTTACTATGTGTCGGGCTTTGGCAACTTCTAGAACTTTACTATTTATATGTTTGTTATTGATGTGCTTTTCTTTCTTGACCAAAAATAAAGGAATGAAATGTATATCCTGTTCCAACTATTTTATCTATAAATCAGTTAAAGTTTCTTCAGTGTCCTCTGCACTATTAACGTTAATGACTTATTTAACATATCTAACTAAATAAGCCTGTTACATACATACATATTTGGTCATTACAAGCCTTCAGTCAGGATTACGACCTAGTTTTTCACACCACTTATGTTGTGTGCGATAGTTTTATACATGAGTGGCGGGAGTGGCCGAAGTTACTCAGCTCGTATATAATTAAAATATGATTTGCAATTGTATTCTAATAAATAAATAAATAAATAAAAATCGAAAAATATTTTTTCTAGGGAAAATCCTTAGAAATACATAACTACATTCACAAGAGGTAAATAATGCAAAATAAGAAAAACAAAATAAAAAAATAAACTTTAAATTATGAACCAACACATAACCAACCAACGCTAACATTCAGGAATACATATAAAATACCGTTAGTTTTGCGTCATGTGTCTTTATTCTCATAATGTAAGGTTGTTCCATAACCATTTACCAGTTATTGAAATCGAAAATAAACTTTATTTCATACATACAATGTAACAATGTTTGCGGCCAATATAGAACGTAGTAATCATTTGCCATTTAAACTTAATTTATGTGACTGAAACGTTTTATTTTTTAATTTACTTTGTAAATATGTACTTACAATGTACACTTATCTGCACAATAAATGTTAGGAGCTGACTCTAATTACAATTTTGCAATTATTTTCTTGTTATGCAAATTGATTTTGAAAATTGAATTGAAATGTGATTACTAATCGTACTGCAATGAGAATTATTTGTTACAGGGAAAGTCTATGATGTATTGCAATGTCCTGTAAAAAGATTTTATTATTTATTTATTTATTACAATACAATTACAAATTATATTTTAATTATATAAGAGCGGAGTAACTAGACCATATGCTCGGTGAGGTGTTACAGACCAGAATCTCTGGTGGGAATCGAACCCACGACCCTCACGCTAATAGTCTAGCACACTACCCACTAGACTACCAGGGCACCCAAAAAGAGTTTATTATTTTTCAATACTTTAAATCTTTGTTAGCCTTCTAGTTTATGCTCGAATCTATAATTTATGCTTTTTTATATCGACTAGTCATATCATCTTAATTTTAAAGGGCCTATTGATGTCTTTATGTATGGAATATATCATCCTTTAAAAAGTCCGAATGGAGCGCATCAGAAATATAAAATTTTCCATAATTCTGGAGCCTAAATCACACTGAATTTAACAGGTGAGATAAGTTATGTTGGCTTTGAGGACGACTGTGGTTTGTGACTTATTCACATACACCTGCGACTTAAGCAAACTCCACACGAAAAAGTCCATCGTGATCAGTTCACATCACCTCCACCTTAGCCGCTATCCTTGCCCGCAATATGTAGTTACCCATAAGTGGTCCCGTGGTTATCTATGCAAGCAGCGAGGCCACGCGAGGTTTGGCACCAGCCCTTATGGAGACAGGTGCTCAGAGCCAAACCGGGTACAAATCGGGAGTCAACCTACACCCCCAACTTAACGGCGACGGACAAGAAACGTACTTTGAGGCCTGCCAGGGTTTTAACGGGACGAGAGCGGTTGTAGTCCTAGCCTGGAGCCGTTCACTCTGCGGGTTTCACCCTGATGCTACCGCGCATACACAACTAGGTCCAGAAAGCTACAGCCACCAGTTCAAGGCAATCGAATCGGAAACAGGAGGGGGGAGTGGTCCGGAGAAAAAAGGGCCGTGACAAAAGGGGGGTTCAGCTATAGTCACCCGGCTGAGGGAGAGGGTGTTTATTGACTCCGTAGTGTTTTGTTGAAGGGCAGGGCCACCTCTAGCAGGATGTGACGATGTCACGCACTAACGGTCTTGATAGGGTAGAGGTTGGAGGCTCCTAAGAGCTGTGTCCGCATATCCCAATCCTGCGGAAATCGCTTGACCCCAACCATGACCTTAAATCGCTCCAATGTGGCAGGTAGCGTCGTCCTGTTCAAATCATATGTCGTTGGTGTCCAGATCAATCAAATCAGGCAAGAAGAAGATGGTAATTATCGATCTATAGTGCTCGCCTTTGACAGTGATGACCTGGCCAACGTCAATCTCAAGAGAAGTATAGACCAATGGCATTATCGGTTCGAAATCTACACCAAATATTAATTTTTTCTACATGTATTTGAGGCTGTTGACTCTCATTTCTATTGATATCGTCCTTAATTCGCCAAATTTGTTTGCTCGCGTACCTATTTAACCAGAAATGCGTCTCATCTTTGAAGACGTTCGTGTGATAATAATTAGGGTCAGTTGCCAACTGACCCCATTCGCCGAACACACATCGTTGTCTATGGTCGTCCATGGAGATTTTTCAAAACACTGTATTTGAGTTCAAGCCGAAAGGAATACAATGATAAGTTTTAAGGGCCTAAGGACCATTATTACAACTTGCCGATTTTAACTTGCAGATAAATTGTTATTCATTATTATAAGTGGATGATACGGTAGAAGTTAGCGTTAAGCTAAAGAGAGAATCATCACACTGGTAACTTTTAAAGTTAAGTTTATGTTTGAACTTGCCATACATATATATTACTTTCAATATGGCAACTTCAAATATAAACAAAATGTGTATATACAACAAAAAACGAAGCCCGTCGTTGCCACTGCGTTTAAAAAACTTGTTTAATTTAACAGTGTTATAGGCATTGCTCAGGCACTGCCATATTTTTGAAAAAGTTAACTTTATTTTATCATTAGGTTGTAATAACGAAAAGAAGTTAAAGGTGACTTTAAAGTTCACTTTAGCTAAAGTTATCTTTATATAAACCCAACTTTAACGGGAAGTTGTAGCCTTAAATGTAATGCAAGTAAAGACATTATCTGTCTTGAAACATTCCCATTTGTGCATAGACTTTTGATTTTTGTGTTGTAGTTTCAAAGTTATTATTACGGTCATTAACCTATTTTTGTGCCCTTAACAACTACATGCTCTGCTTAATTAAAATACATTCACTGAGTTTTGTTTTGCGGTTAAAATATTTTTTTTTAATTTTCAAATGAAAATATTGGAATATTTTTTTTTAAATTATTAAATCCTTAATTTATGTGATTATTTTTTATTTGTTTACTTTCATTTACACTAAAGTATCATCTTAATTTTAATTTCTGAATACGTTTTGTTAATAAATTTGACAGTTAAAAATCGTTTGCGCATTTCCAATAATTATGAAATTCAGTTTCATTCATTCATTAAAGCGAAAAGACAATTTTTAAAAAATGTGTAGCTGTTGCTAAGTCGTAACATGTATCAGCTTTTGTCACGTTTCAACTTAGATTCAAAGTCCACAAACATAAAGAAAAACAGTAAAACGTTTAGTTTTCTTGACTAAACGCACTTTTTTGTGTCAATCAGATCCAATTACAGAGGGCGTACGTTTATTTAACCACATAGCCACCAGACAGTTAAAATATTTTAAACTTTTCCTTTTCTTTTCTAAGAAAACGAAAAAAAAACTTGAAATAAATCCATTTGAATACAATTAAATACGTTCAAATACCATTTATGGTAAAACCTCGTGTGAATTTCACACAAATATTCGTTCAATATAAGTCCACGTATTTACTCAATAATAAATTATTCAAATACAAAAGCCATCAGGTTTATTAATTATTCATAACGTATTAAAATCCAATATAATATAATGTATGTATGTATATATTTAAATATAAAGTTTAAAATTAGCCTGATACATTGATGTTATTATTAATTTCTGGGAATCGCCAAAATTAATGAATTTTGTCTGTAATCGAAATTTCGATGATTCACCTACATTTGGGGGACAACTCAAAAAAAACAAGAAATGCTACATCATCACATACAGTGACGCGCAAAAGTGAATATTTCTTTATTTTATAGCATAGCACACTTGTGGACAATACGCGATTGAAAAATTATACAATAATTCGTTGATTGTGCGGATGATGTGCGTTGAAAGCGGATTATTGTACACATAGGATGTGACACTTTTGTTCTGGTTAAAATACAGTTTATCTCAACATACATACGTAATTGGTCAGTACAACCCTTCAGTCACGATTACGACCTAGTTTCTCACACCACTTATGTTGTGTGTGTTAATTTTATACATGAGTGGCGGGACCTACAGTTTAAAGTAGACTCCGAATGACAGATTTTTGAGAAACTTTTCATGGCAATTTTATTTACTCTCAGAGTTTTTGCTAGAAATTTGCTGAGAGGAAGTCGCCGAAGAAATATTTTTTAAATTTTGTTTTGATGTCTGGCCTGGGGCTCGAACCCTGGCTTTAGGTCTAATAAGCCAACACACTACCTACTAGACTACGGCGACTACAGTTTATCTCAACTTCTATGTAATTAAGAAGATTTAAAGAGAAGCATATTCATCATTGTGTGGCACTGTATTTAAGAGGAATAAGTGCCATTATAACAACTTGCAGTTAAACCTGGGTTTAGTTAGAGGTACCTTCACCTAAAGGGAACTGTAAAGTTACCTTTAACTTATTTTCGTTATTACAACTTAAAGATAAAATAAAGTTAAATTTTTCAAAAATATGGCAGTGACGGAGAAATGTCGATAATAATGTTAAACAGGTTCTTTTTAAACACAGTGGCAACGACGGGCTTCTTTTTTGTTATGCTTGCTCATTTTGTTTATATTTGAAGTTGCCATATTGAAAATAATATATATGTATGTATGGCAAGTTCAAGCATAAACTTAACTTTAAAAGTTACCAGTAGGATGATCTTCCCTTTAGCTTAACGCTCACTTCTACCGTCGTTATCGTCCATTTATAATGAAAAACAATTTATCTGTCCATTAAAATCCTCCCTTTAGTTAACGGCAAGTTGTAATAATGGCCCTAAGAGTTGTTATCTGCGATCTCTATCGCTGGTAGAAGTTATTAGTCAGGAATAACTTGGAGAAAGTACGCTGAGCAAATAAATCTCAGTATTGTTAGAATATAAGCAGATCTTTTGAGTGGAATGGCGTCAATAGGTAAACATTGACTTAAAAACTGTTAAAGCCTACTTTACACGGTCCCACAAGTAATATGATCTGTCAAAATTTTGTGTAGAAGAGTACGAATGTGATTGTCTAAACGTACTATGTAATGAAACCATCACACATTGAGAGAGAATACGGATGAAAAGTTTGACAGTCGTATGGCTCTCTTCATTTTTTTAAATGATTCAAAAAGCAAGCAAGTCGCATTAGATCAGGGTTGTATTTTTATGTAAACACATAGAAAAAAGTGTAACAGCTGTTTTCATTTTACTTTGTTGTTGTCTTATACCGATCATGTAAACGGATGGAACTTCATTTTACTTTTTCATTAGACTTTACGTACGTAAAGTATTACCGTGTGAAGTGGGCTTAAGTAGTTTGATTACTTACAACAATTTTTATAAAATACAATATTAGACGAGCTTTCTAATCGAGTTCCAATCCCATCTCTGGCATCTTAAAAAACATAACAATATGTCTTTCGGCGGCCTCCTTTTCTCAGAAGTTTCCTTTCTAATGATATGAGAGTAAATAAAAATTAAACACACAACACGTCATAAGAAGCCCGGCCGTAATACTGAGTACAGAGTTGTAATGGTAATGTATAATATGATCTGTAAAATATTACCTTCTCTGCCGCTATTTACTTTTATTAATTTATTCCCTGGAAACATTCCACTAGTAATTGTAGGTGTTGCGAATTATAAAACCCCATTTTACGTAAGACCACAAAGGGAAATTTCTGAGAAAGGAAATTATTGCTCTTCTTTTTGTCATCACTGTACCTTGAAGCATACAAGCTTCAAAATCTGAAATGTATATTGAATATGAAATTAATGTTCAAATACAAACACTACCAAATACGAGTGACGCCAATTTAAGAAACTTTTTTTCTTTTCGATTTTTACCATTAACAGTCTCTCTTGAACTTTAGCAAAATTTGTATGTTTATTTTTTTAATAAAAAACCTGTGAAAATAAATTCACGGATTTTTAGAGCATTTCGTTTGCTGGAAAAAAACGTAATGAGTTGTACAAAATTAAGCGTTTTGGAATATTTTTTTCATAAGAAACGCTGTTAAGCTCACGTGCGATATTTATTGAATGAATTTGAGGTCTCTCTACATTCGTACTGGGAAATTTAACGTAAAAAATCCCCACTATTATCAATGAATTTTGATTGGAATGCTTTAAAATACGCAAGTTTAAATTTTTTTTGTAAACTGTTTCATTTTTTATATCACAAGTTTTAATATTTTATACGTGTTAAATTAAAATACGTCAAGATATAGTTTTGTAATGTAAAAAGTTATTTACAGAAGCCACTGTAGTCGAGCAACTAGTGCGAGGTAGTTCGTAGTTCAAATCTCAGTCTTGAACAAAACGAAATATGAAAAAATATTTCATTCGTCGACTTCCTCTTAGAAATCTTTTGGCACAAACTCTAAGTATAAACAAAATTACCATGAAAAGCTTCTCAAATTAGTCTTTTAATGGTAGGTTAACTATAGGTTCCGCCACTCATGGGTGAAATTGAGAAGCTACATCGTAATCCTTACTAAAGGGTTCCAATGATCAATTAAGTAAGTATGTATGTTAGTATTGTGGATATATGCTTGAGATATTTTTAAAGATAATAATATATATGATTCTTTATAAAGAGATGATAGAGACTCGCCGGAAGAAATATTTAGTTTTCTCTAAGCTGAGATTTAAAGACAATACTCTTCCTATCAGACTACAGTAATTCCAATTATATTTCTCTTAGTAGTCAGAAATTTACGACGACGTTTTGTATTAAACAATGTTAAAAAAATTAAGACAAACAATAAAATATTTATTATACCGGTGATATAATGTATAGAGTGGGGTGCACAAATGAGTACATGTTTGTACTGTGGACGCTTTTTATTGAATAAAACTATTTAGCATTTAGTGATTAACAAAATAATATAAAATTTAAAACAGAAAGCATCAAGCTCTAAGAAAAAACAAACAAAGCAAAAACAAATCACATGTACTCAATTTTGCACGCCTGCATTTTAGATATGTTTGCAGAAACGAAATCAAAATCTACCGTTATTTTTCATGGGTTTGCACTACTTTAACTTAAAAAAAAAAGATTAGTTTAATATTAATTACTTAACTCTATTAAAAAACGAAGAAACTCTTGAAATCAACTGAAGATGGTATTGTAGCTTTGACTGGATGTGGCTATTCTAAACCACTTGGAGTTAGTCAGTCAGTAGCCATCAGAGTCCAATAACGTCCTTCTGTTGTTCCCAAGCCTCAAGTCAGAGGTCGTAAAAAACTATTAACTAATGCAGATGCTCGCCTAATGGTAAAAAAATTAAAAGAACAAATTTTTAACACCAAAATTAGCTTCTTTGGCAATTGGGAAAACCGTCAGTCGATGGTCGGCAACTAGAGCTCTTAAAGATATTGGCTATACCTCAGCAGTCAAAAAGAAAAAAACCTGCACTTTCGGCTAAAAATGTAAAGGCACGGTTAAAGTTTGCCAGAGAACACAGAAATTGGACATGAGTGCATGACTGGAAACATGTGATCTGTACAGACGAACCAAAATTCAACCGCTTTCAGTCCAATGGTAAGCAATATTGCTGGCGCCGTCATGTGGAAAGAATTGAAAGACACCATGTTAAGAAAACGGTGAAACACGGTGGAGGAAATGTCATGGTATGGGATTGCTTTACGTGATGGCACCTCGGAAAGAATCAATAACATTATGAAAAAAAAAAAATTATTTGAAAATTTTGCAGATCCGTCCCGATTTTGTCCACAAGAGCGCCTATCCTGCGCAAGAAGTACTTTTCCAGCAGGATGGTGACCCCAAACAAACCTCCAAAATCGTTAAAGAATGGCTTAGTGAGCAAAATTTTCAATTAGTGCAGTGGTCAGCACAAAGCCCCGACCTCAATCCGATTGAAAATTTGTGGTCAATCGTAAAGAGACGGTTGGGACAGTACCGATCACACCCAACCAATTTAGATGAGCTTTGGCAACGGATTCATCAGGAATGGACAAATATTCGGAAAGAAATTATATAGAATTTGATGGAGAGCATTCCAAGTCGCGTAATTGAGGTTTTTTACACAAAGGGTCTTTGGAATAAATATTAAAAATACTAGTATTCCCTAAAATTTTAGAATGGTGCAAAATTGAGTACTTCTGAGTTATTTTGCTCTCGATTGTTTTTTTTTCTTAGAGTTTGATTAATTTTAGTTTTAATTTTTATATTATTTTGTTAAGTACTAAATACTAAATAAAAAACGAAAAAAATTTTGAATTGCTTTATCACTTTTATTTTTATTCAATTGAAATTGCTCATATTATATATATATGGACATATACATATATGTACGTATATACATGGATTGGAAAAACTCGAAAGCATCAACAATAACCCAGCGATCTATAAATTTTGAAAAGTTGTATATCTTTTCACGTGATAGGCAATTATAAAAACATTAAATCCAGTTAAAATGGGCGATGCTTAAAACGTTGTTTTCTCCATCACATTTAATTCTTCATTTAAAAGAAGTTTCGAAAAATGGTAAAATATTGTCTGAGAATCACTTCATGTTCCCTTGAAAAGTTTCAAATGCGGATGTACACAATATAAATTATCAAAAGAAGAAATGTATTGCGAATTGAAATGTAATTTACCAACGGAAATAAATTGCGGCAATGCTAATAAACGTTAATAACATGATAATAATGACTATTTCATTTACACGTTTAAGGGGTTAAAAAACTTTCTTGTTTGTGCTTAAACATGTTTCAAGTCTTTGCGTCACACATAATATTAACTGATTGAAATAAATTTAAATGCTTTTAAGTTTGATACGAATGAATTGAATTGAATGTGTTCAAATAAATACATTGAATCTATAATTTCAAATGCACATTAATTGTACACCATCATTTGACAACCACGAATATACAAAAAGTTATGACCTTAACGGTAAATTGCATACATAGCCTAATGGCGGCGTGTTGACCATTAAATACGTACAATTCGGTATTGACTGAATGACTGAACTGTACTTATACGGGTACTTTTAACGTACATGCATACTTATTATGGACATGTGTGTGTGTGTGTGATGCTGGTTGCTCTGTACGCATTGTGGTCGTTTTCCGTTTGCGTCAATTAAAGCCAAGTTTTTTTGTCTTGTTGACGGTTTTGTTTTTTGTTATTGTTTTCGTAAAAATTTAAACTTGTTTTTATTTGATTGACCCTCCTTTGTGTTTGGGTTTTACCACATTCTTTTGACAGTACTATACGTATAGACACCGTCTGTATCAAAAACTAAAAAAAAACTTTTCTTGTTTTTTTTGAAGTTTTTACCTGGTTTTAGTTAAAAACTTTTATTTTTATTAGTTTGGGAAAATCCGCATTACATTTTTGTGCTTTGTAAAGACCGGAATTAAATGAAGACTTCTTGTCTTGAGTCGTAGGTGAATATTTTATCGGCATTAATTGAGGATGACCACATCAAATATTGGATTTATAATAGGAGCAGCCAATCAAGATGTGACCCAAAACAATGTATCGTCACGAATTCGATTATGCTGCAGCGAACTTGGTTTATTCATAAAATTATATTTGAGATTCATTTAAAGATCCCATTTTCAATTTGGTAGAAGGCGACGTGGTGTAATAATTAAAACGCTTGACTACAAACTCGAGAATCATCATGGTTTTTTAATTGTAAAAAGTAATAGGCTAAAAGTCATTGTAGTGTAGTAGGTAGTGTGTTGGCTTATTAGACGTGGTCCCAAGGTTCAAACCCCAGGTCTAACGTCTCCAACAAAACGAAATATAAGAAAAATATTTCTCTGACGACTTCCTCTCAGCAGATTATTACAACTTGCCTAAAGGGCGGATTTTAACGGGCAGATAAATTGTTTTTCATTATTATAAATGGACGATAAGGTAGAAGTGAGCGTTAAGCTAAAGGGAGCATCATCCTACCTTTAACTTTTAAAGTTAAGTTTATGTTTGAACTCGCCATACATATATATTATTTTCTATATGGCAACTTCAAATATAAACAAAGTGAACAAACAAACCCTAAAAGGAAGCTCGTCGTTGTCATTGCTTAAAAAAAAAACTTGTTTATTTGAGCAGTGTTATCGACATTGCTCCGGCACTGCCATATTTTTGAAAAAGTTAACTTTATATTGTCTGTAGGATGTAATAACGAAAAGATGTTAAAGGTGACTTTAAAGTTCACTTTAGCTAAACTTACCTTTAACTGAAACCAACTTTAACTGGAAGTTATAATAAAAGCGCTTAGAGTGATGGATGAATTTGTCGTAGCATGTGACAATTCCTTCAAAACTATTTTCGGTGCAAATTTTTTGAAAACCTTCGCACTCCATTAGGCCCGTGATGTATTCATTTTACTTTGTTTTGATATTTTCCTAATCGTGTAAGCATAAATCTGTCTCTTTCTAAAAATACTGATGGAACTCTGTAATACTTTCTCTCTGACTTTAAGAAGTCAAATCCTTATCGTGTATTTTGAGGCATTGAGTATAGATCGTTTACTTTATGAATTATTTTTAAAACTCTTGACCACGACGTCTAGGCTAACAAACCGTGGAACTCTATACATTATTAGAGGATTATATCACTCCTTCCATTGAACCCTTTTAAATATAATCTGACCCAAAAGAAGACAAATAGCACGATCTTGATTGGCAGTTTTTTTCGGTATGATATCGTTACAAATTCGACAATTTTGTTTTTTTATCTCCTTATTCATCCGGAAATGGGCCTCGTGGCTGACGATTATTTTTCGATGAGAATTAGGGCGAATTGTCAACTGTCCAGAGCCCATTCAGCGAACATACATCGTTGTATACGGTCGTTGTCTATCGTCAGCCAAGGTGTTTTGCCAAAACAGACAAGATGGCCGTTATATATTTTTAAAGTTCGGAAAATCCTGTTAGAAGACCGTATAACTTGCCAGACCGGGCAATAGTTTCTAATGTTAACTATTGGCGCGTTTATGCTTTATTAGAACTTCGCTGTAATACTTAACTTAATATTAGTGATACTAGAATCCATTCTTTTGGGTTAATTTGACAAGAAGTTCGATTAAATTTGGTGAGCTCAGCATTATTATCATATTGTATAATTTTACAATTCGAAAAATCAATATTTAAACAAAAAAAAAAATAATAAAAATAACTGACTTGTAGTTTTATTACCTTATTGAGGAATGCCAGAAATAATTACATTTATAGACTCAAGTAATAAAACGATTAAGAACGTTTTAAGTGTTTATAAAGCACCTGTAATTTAATGAGTGAAAAAAGCAGGGGAAGTCATCTTTTAACCAAGTTCTGCCAGTTCTGTTGTCAATAAACACGTAGTTAACATTGTAACTGTACCCTTTTAAATGTTTCAATTTTTTATTCCCTTCCGCTGTGCAGTTTCAACGAGTATAAAAACGAGTTTTTGGTGAAATAAAATATTTTCAATTTCCATAAAAACACTCGTAAAATAAATATCCAGTTAAACAGATACTGTATGGTGACCTTGATGTTTCTGTGGTCTTCTGAATATAAGAAAAATTTATTTTGTTTACACTTCATTTAACAGAGGCCTGTTTGATAGGTTGGAGTTGAATTTAAAGCACCTTTCGGAACAATTTGCTTGGCAAAGAATTTATCTCATCATACGAGTAGAATTGTATTCTAGGCTGTGTAGAATTCATGTGTGAAAATCACAATTTGAGTTAATCGTTCATATTGCGTCACAAAGGCCACGAAGTATTGACTGCTATAGCATGGAAAAGAATATCCGTTAATAACGTTTTGCATAAAGTTTGGAAAACGTTCAATTGCTGTGTTGTTAAGATTCTATTTTTTAATTTACAAATATATTGCTGGTCCTAGTTAGAAGATTAAAAGTTCGTTCTTAGTATCTTAAGGTCATCTTCTGTCTGGTTCGCCGTTTCGATTTGTCTGAAAGACAAACCAAACTACCTTAGAATTGTTTTGAAAAGTTACTTGGCAATAAAAGAATTCACACTGATTGCCTCTCTCTTTATTGAAATGGATTTTAAAAATATCAATTTCTCCACTATATTGACATCCTTTAAGTTATGGGCTGTGAATTTCATATTTTGCAAGTTAATTGGGATTTAGAATAAAGACGTTAGCCATGGGTAATTCATTATGTCGACGGCGATTGATCGCAGCACTTCTCATGGTCGTGAATCGGCTTTTCGGTATGGAATATACTAATATAATATACTAATGCAGATGATGTTGCTATCATTGTAGTCAAAAAGTATCTGGAAGGTAAGAGTAATAGAACTAAAGATTACAACAAGTGCGTTATTTCCCATTACATAAACTGCCTTCCCTCATGCAAGGGCTTCGCAGTCCATATGTTCTGTTTACACAAGTTTTTAATGTCAAACAGAAAATTCAAATTTTGTGCTATTGATATTGTAGTCTTTAGTTCCATCATTTCATTCTAAAAGTTATGTCTACATGGTTAGAGACTGAACTTACAAGGTTAGAGCATGACGGAATTTGTGCTTGTCCTCAAGAAACTGAAAGCTTAACTACCTGGAGGGGATCAAAGGATCAAACTCATCCTTATTACTGACCACTGATACACTTCGTGTAACTTCCATGGTCTATTGGCCAAAAAAGTAATAAAACGGAGTTGCAGTTTAGATTTTCATATGACTACGTATTTCAACAGATCGTAGCTTCACGCTAACAGGTGATTGCAGTGCTGTCTTATACTATGTTCAGATATGCAGTTTTATTGAGTAAATATTCGGTTAATTCAGTACAATATTTAAAGTGTTCAGGCATAATAATGTACGCAGTTCAGCTGCTTATTCAATATTCATTTAACAGCTGGTTGTTTCAACAACATTGTTTTTATTTTGTTTGTCGTTGTTGACATTTGAGTTCTCAAATATCAACAAAAAGTGTTCGGTTAATTGTAATCTGCTCACTAAACACACTTGTGACAGTTCTGCATTTTAAGTTTTACTCAATATTATAACAATTTTCGTATTTATTGCGCAATTATTAATTGGAACTTTATATGAAATATTGAGCTCAATAATAAAGTTTATTGCGATTTTGCATTAGGTGCTTATCTGAACACCGTATTAGATCTCTACTGGGCTGTGAACTGACTATGGTAGTATCTATGATAGAGATTTTCACCTGAAAAAGTCTTGAATACATTCTGAGTAGAATACACCGAACGTCTATTAATGTGTGTGAGGAATATTCCAATGTTATGTGAAACTTAGTTGCTACCAGTACTTGACGACATGAGTGGCCTCATTGAGAGGTAGGTAGATCGTACACAGTCATTAGCGCAGTCAAGTTAATTCAAAGGACCTACTTGTGCTATAACATATCAGTTCCGAACACTCTATAACCACAAAAGTTAATCACTTAGTCTAGAATTCACAGACGCAACTTGTTCACAGCGGTTGTTCAATGCGAGAGAATTAGGTCTTTCGTGTAACGATTATAAAACTACTACTCACTTCCGATGCTACAGTATCTCCCAATTTATAAGTGGCTGTGATATCTATCTTATCGTATGGTGTGTGTTATAGATGACAAAGAGAGAGTTTTCTTAATTCCTTAAAAAATTTCGTTTGTGCAAACTTTTGATTTAGCTTGACCCGGACGCAATTCTGGCTGTGATTGATTAATTCTCCTTTTGTTTTTGGTAACCAACACTCAGGGGACGACCCCTATTCATGCAGTGCATTATGTTCGTATACAGGAAAGATAATTTTATAGGATAAAGGAAAGACGGGGTAGCGTGTAACAATTTTTAGGGAACTGTGCTTAGTAGCTTAGTAATAATTCTCACTTTCTTTTTCCTATTGTGAGTAATCACATATAATGTCAGATAATTAGTTAGGCAATCATACACAGGCAGAGTCTCTGGTGGAAATCGAACCCACGGTATATCGGCGCTTGAAGTTTAGCACATTACCGGGTCGCCCTAGAACTATTAAAGAACTGTTGATCTCAATTACATCTTCGCAATGTGCCAATGAGTTCGATAACAACTAAAGTGTCTGTTGAAATGTCCAACAATACAAATGCATTTTATTTTATTATTCGACCAAAATTAATGATTTCATCTTTTGTGTCTTTATCGCGTACCTGAGTAATACAGGATAATCAACTGTGGTCACACGATATTGTTCTCTACAAACTGTAGGAATGTCACAAGAAGAAGACATGAGGCTATTTATAGAAATACAACCAGTTATGGTTTCCTTTATCGAACGCACGTTTACGTTTTACTATCGAAGTCAACGTCACTCAGTCATTCAAGTATTAAGTGTTTAATAATGATTACAAGTATATCTGTATGTATGTGGATATATAAGTACATTTGTATGTATGTATGTATGGATATGCATAAATATACTACATATTACAAAAATGTATGTTCATACATATATTCTGTTACTATTTATGTATTTAGTATGCAGTATGCAGTATTGTTTGTGGGAAGATTGGATTTCAATATCAAGAATACTGGTGGCGTTGTTGTTAAGGTGCAGTGTCAAAAGATACAGTTAAATGTTGCTGTTAATAACAGTTGTTTAATAGTAGTTCGTTCGGTTATCCTGTCAAGCTGGTTACAACCGTTTCATTCGGTTGACCAGTCACACAAAGATCAAGGTCGATCATATAGAATCTGTAAAAGGCGATTCGGTTGCATATTCAGTATCGCTTTTATGTTGTCGATGAACTTCCTTAAAGAAAAAGTCCTATAAATATGCCGTTGCGAATAGGATTTGAGCACAGTTTCCAGTGAACTTCTGACAAGGCGTCATTCACACCATACAAGTTGATTAAATTAGGAATTGGTTGAACGAAGCAGTAGCTTAGAAGTTTTCAATTGTGGCTTTAAATTAAAAGTAAAAATAAAAATAAAAATTAATTCAAAAGCATCGTACAATATGAGATTGTTCCTGTTAAGTTTGCTGGCCATTGGTAGTGTTCAATCACTATCCATTGGCTATCCATATCGTTCTGTGTGGAACAATAATCCCTTTTTTGCACGGTTGCCCTTAAAGAGTGGTGTCGTTCATGGCCACTTGCGTTATCTAGACGGCAGTGGCATAGAACGTGCTTTTGCCTATAATGGTCATAAGCCTGTTTATGCTGTACACCAGTTTAAATATCTACCCAGCGAAACTCCTGTACAAAAAAGTTCTCCGTCAAGCAAATTTGATTTAATCAATTTCCGCTATTGGACCACGTTACAGCATCAGCATTTAAAATATGAGATTGACATTTTAAGAGCAGAAGGCAAAGAACCAACTCCAGAGATGTTAACAAAATTGCAAACTTTGGAAAAAATAGTAATCGCCCCTAGCTTTTCAACAGTTGCTGATTTGCCAGAAGTAAAGGATATAATGCAAGATTATGAGCAAGCGATTAGTTCATACAAAGATGTCGAGTCCTCAAATATCAAACAGAATCAAGGAGAGATTAAGACTTATACTGGCAACTCGAATATACCTTTAGTAGCCATAGAAGAATCACCAGAAACAAAACAGGCTCGTGAGGAACTTTTGCGCATTTACAATGAAAAAACTGCCCATTTGAAACAGTTGGTATTGGAACACCAAAAAAATGTAAAAGAACAGCCTGAAAATGTAAAGCAAGTTGGCACCGAGGTGGCATTGGCTGAACTGGAAAGAGCCCAACAAGAACACATCCGTTCTTGGACCACGTTACAGTATCAGAATTTAAAACATGACATTGACATTTTAAGAGCAGAAGGCAAAGAACCAACTCCAGAGATATTAAAAAAATTCCAAGCTTTGGAAAAAATAATAAACGCCCCTAACTTTTCAATAATTGCTGATTTGCCAGAAGTAAAGGATATAATGCAAGATTATGAGCAAGCGATTAGTTCAGACGAAGCTGTCCAGTCCTCAAATATCAAACAAAATCAAGGAGAGATTAAGACTTATACCGGCAACTTGAATATACCTTTAGTAGCCATAGAAGAATCACCAGAAACAAAACAGGCTCGTGAGGAACATTTGCGCATTTACAATGAACAAATTGCCCATTTGAAACAGTTGGAATTGGAACACCAAAAAAATGTAAAAGAACAGTCTGAAAGTGTTAAGCAAGTTGACAACGCAGTGGCATTGGCTGAACTGGAAAGAGCCCAACAAGAACACTTCCGTTTATGGAATGAAGCTAAATTGCGAGCTGAACAAGCTGGTTACGACGGTGGTGCTAAAACGGTATATGAGTCAGCCGAGAAACAACAGATCTCTGCACAGACAAATAACCAAAATACTTTTAATCTTAAACAAAATCAAGAATTACAGTCTACCGCTCAGACTGAATCTGTTAAAACTACTACAGATCAGCAAAGTTCCAGAAGTGACAGTTCGTCTAACGATCAAACTTTAGTTCAGCCTCAACAGGTTGTGGTTCGCGATGAGCATTCACGTTTAGTTGATTCTTCTAGTTTCCAAGGCCTGAAATCAAATATTCCTGTTGCTCAGCAAGCACTTCTACCACAACCGGTAGCTGAAACTCCTGAGGTCATTCGTGCACGTGAGGAACATTTACGCATTGTCAATGAAGCGGTTTCCAGAGCTAAAGCAGTGCAGCAAGAGGAGGAAAAACAGCGACAACAAAGAATTGAACAAAGCTCTGTCGATGGTAGTGAAGGCCAAGCCATTCATCATTTATCACATAATGTTGAACAACAACAATTAAAAAGCGAATTTTCTACTGCAGATTATGGCCAACAGTCACATCTTGTCGAGACACCCGAAGTTATTAAAGCACGCGAAGAACATTTACGTCTAGTCCAAGAGGCGAATTTGAGAGCACAGTTTGTAGAACAACAGGAATTAAAGTATAAGCATCAGTCTCAAACTCCAATTCTGAAAACTCAGTATCCTCATGAACAACTCGAATATCATTCGCAAATTGCACAGACTGGCGTACCAGAAACTCAAGATGTTACAAATGCTCGTGAGCAACATTCACGTTTGGTCACCGAAATCAATTCGAAACCTAATAGTGACGTACAGCTAGTAGAGCAACAAAGATCAGTAGAATCACACGGTATTGAAGAAACTCCCGAAGTAAAACGGGCTCGAGAAGAACATTTGCGCATTTACAATGCCATTAAGAACCAAGTTGAACAAGAAAAATCTTTAAAAGACGAACGTAAGTCTTCCGAAGCAATTGTAACTCAGCAATTAGGCCAATACTCCACTGAAGAAGAACGTTTATTAGAAATGGAACGCTTACGTGAAACAGAACGTTTGCAAAAAGAGCAGCAACTGTTAGAAATGGAACGCATACGGGAAGCTGAACGATTAGCCGAAGAGAAACGAAATATGGAAGCTGAACTTATACGTCTTCGCATAGAAGACGAACAACGTTTAGAAATGGAACGCTTGCTGGAACTGCAACGTTTGCAGCAAGAACAAGAAGAATTGCAGAAACTCAAAAGCGAAGGTTACCAAGAAATTATAATACAAGACACCTCTGCATATCAACAGCCACAGCAAATAGCAATTGTCTCCAATGAGCAATTGACTGGCAAATCAAGCGCTTCAAATGTAAATGTACAATCAACCTCAAAATATGGACATAATCCGTATTTAAGAGTCAGTCCAGTTGTTAATGAGCAAGTTTACACCGTACCTTTGCAACATTCCGTTAATCATCAACAAGAAATCTCAGCTTTTGCCCACAGCCCTTTCCTGAAAAGCAGTGCAGTTAATGTACCAGGCGCAATTCATCATCACCAAACTGTCGGTGCTCATGTTAATGAACAATTTGTTAATGAACCTTCAGTCCGATATGTTCAATCACCACAGCACTCTGGTGGAGGAAACAAACATCAACACATTAAAGATGATCATTATGTCAAACATAAATATCAGGATAGCGCCAGTAATCAACCGGCTGATACTGCAGAGGCTTTATTTGCGCTGGAACGGGCTACAAAGGATCATTTTCGTGCCCATGAATTAGCCTTGGAACAATTACGTTTGGCTAGACTTCAAAATCCACAATTAAAAGATTGTAACTGAGGCGATCCCCACTCAAAATGAAAAATGTGATGACAGATGACGGCTCATATTCAAGGACAATCTTTGAAGCATAAGTTTTACTGATTTTTTTTTAAAATTAAGTTTTTTTTTTATTTTTATTTCGTTAAACTTAAAAAAAAGAAGGAAAATTAATTATTTACCATTTAAGTTACTACAAAAAGAAAAACAAACACATACACACATAAATGAATAATAATAAAGAGAAAAACGAGAGCAAATTAGTTGGAAAAAACTACAAAAACAAAAGAAATATTGCATTCATTCGTGTTGGTTCGTTTCTGTCATTTTTTAATGTGCGGTGTTTATTGTATATTGTTAAGACACAAAGTTCATTCTTCTAAGAATTACGATGCCCTTCGGTCTCACACTAATATTGTTCTACATGTAGCCGAGATTTCTGTGAAAATTAGAAGAGGTTAAGTTTAAGTACTCCTTTAGTATTTTTGTTTAATTGTGAAAAGCTTGTGGTAGCCGATATAAAAACAGTCGATGTAACTTATCGATACATCGAAACAATTCGATGTTTCTTTATTGATCAACATCGATGCATCTCGAGCATAGCTCAGGTGGAGTTGGATAAGCTACAGAGAAAGGCTCGTATTATTATAACCGTGGCAATGTGATTCTGTCTTTTAACAATTTTGCTGACTCTATTTGATTCAAGCCCATTGCGTAGGTAGTAAGGGCCAAAGCCGTGATAAAGTTAGAGTTAAACAAGTCTAACGCGATATTAATCAGCGATTATAGTGACTTGACAACTATGATTATGTACTAGACAGTACCAGTTATGATTATCGAAAATGCTTCGGAACGAGAAAGCATAAGGGTGAAGGGAATAATTTGGCTGCTGCATACTATTTGAAGAAAGATGAATTATTCTATGGCATACAGATGGGTTCAGGACGTATTGTGCAACAGTTTAAGAGTGAAATATTCAAAGTACATGGATAAACTATCGAGCAAAATATGCTCAATTCAACTTGTACAGGAAGTAAAGAGGGCGAGCCATAGCAATACTATCTGGCAGTCAGGCTGCCCTTCACGGACTCAGCTTCTGTGAGTTTGACTCGAGTACAGAATGGAAAGCTGTCCAGATACGTAGGAATTCGCGGCATTAATATTAATATTGGAACAAAAATTGTGATGATCTGGCAAATGACAACTTATTTTGACCCTACCTTCCACTTTTTATTTCTGGGAAATTTTTTTTTTTACAAAAAAAACTTGTTTTCTACAAATGGCAAATGGCAACGCTGGTAGTGGCAGACCTTTTAAACGTTTTTTTTTCTTCCTCGTTAAAAAACGTTGCGAATGATTTCTAAAAAGTTCGAAATTTTTCGATTCTTTCTATTTTATATTAAAATTGCTGCAATGGTTCAGCTTGGCGCAATACACACAAAAGTCTGTACGTATTACAGTAATTTTCATTATTATTTTCAAAATTAAAAAATAAAAAAAAAATTGTGAAGTCGACAATAATTTTATTCATGAAAATAGTCGACATACAAGAAGACTCTTAGACTGAGTGATTATGTTCTTCGTTATCTCATATACGAGTAGATTGTAAAATGTTCCTGTCTTAAATCCAGTCCGGTAACTGCACAATAGGGATGGCATTTAAAGATTGTATAAATAAACTGCAGTAATTGTACCTTTTTACAATTATATTGTACTGAAAGACATTTTTATTAAATTTTTAATAAATTTATTAAAACCAAAATAACAAATAACATTGAATTTTAATTAAAATATGTTAAAAAAATTATTGGAAAATTACAAAATTTTCATAAAGACATACATTCCAAATTGGTCATTACAATTCTTTATTCAGGATTACGATCTAGTCTCTCACGCCACTTATGTTGTGTGCGTTAATATTTACACATGAGTGGCGGAACCTACAGCTTAAAGTCGACTCCGAACGACATATTTTTGAGAAACTTTTCATGGCAATTTTATTTACTCTCAGAGTTTTTGACAGAAATCTGCTGAGAGGAAGTCGGCGAAGAAATAGTTTTTCAAATTTCGGTTAGTTGGAGATGCCTGACCTGGGGATGCCTGACAGAGTCTAATAAGCCAACACACTGCCTACTAGACCACTACGACTTCTGTTTTTATAAAGATGTTCATATTCTTCATTTTATTTATTTATTTGTATTTACTTTTGATCGTTGAAAAAACTTGAACTTTTACCCGCAAAGGTAGTAAAAATGAAAACGAAAATAAATAAAAAGAGAACATACCAAATGTATGTACACATACATATATTCATTGTAAAATGCCTATATACATTACTTAAACAGGAAATTTTCATTAATTGTACTAAATATGCCATTGGTTTACCGTGATTGTTTTCGAGCTTGAATTGTACCAAAAACTGTACAATTGTAGTAAGTTTGTCATCCCTGCTGTACAATGAGTCGTAATATTATGACTCAATAGACTGTACTGAAGTGATAACAGAAACGTTTTCTTATGATGATATAAGAGGAGTGAGTATTTTTTATTTCCAAAGGATATTTTTGTAAAATAAAATACCTGTAAACTAGTACAGTTAATGAATCATTGATCATCATTAACGCCTTAAAAATAGAAGAATAATTTCAGGTTTTTGAATACATGCTTCGTACATAATTTGCTATTTTATAATTTAGCGAGCAAGACCTCCAAAAAAGAGAGAAAGATCTACAAACTGCTGGAAGAGGAAAACGAGTAATAAAAATAGAACATTATGTATGTATGTATATAACATTTATTACTGAAGAATAAATTGCGAATTATACTGCTTCTAGCATTTTTGAAAACTTCCATGTGCTGAGTATAATTGCATTGCAGGGTACTTCAAAGCTGCAAAGTTGTCGTCTCTTGCCCACTAACAAAGTGTAACTGCAAATTTCTAATCGATTGTTATTGGTTTTCAAAATGTGATGGTTTTTTTATTGTGCAAAATTAATTTTTTTAAAAGGAAATTCGAATTCGGATAAAAGAGTGCCTTATAATCCTATCAGAATGCATATGAAGGCTTGGTCTTACTCACTACCTTCTCCGCAAATTGTATTTTCTTAATTTAAAAAAAAATTATTGAAAAACTAGTGGTAGCTCTGCTCAGTGTTGAAAAATTCAGTACTTTTGTACTTTTTTCAGTACTTTTTCATTTTAAAAATATTGTAGTACCTGCTTTCAGTACTTCCTTATTATCATATATTTTATGCCTTGCACTTTTCAATTATTAATGCAATAGCAACATGTTCAACGCAATGTAAAGGTAGAATTAGGCTTTAGCCTACTACCGTGTAGTAGGTAGTGTGCTGGCTTACTAGATGTGAGTCCACGATTCAAACCCCATGTCGGACATCTCCATCAAAACGAAATATGAAAAAGATTTCTCCGGCGCCTTTCTTCTGGCAAAAACTCTGAGAGTAAATAAAATTGCCATAATAAAGTTTCTCAAAAGTCTGACGTAATAATTTGACTTTAGACATTAGGTGCCGCTACTTAGGTTAGAGGACGTGCACTTGTCAACTAAGACAAGTACAGTACCTGGAGGTCGAATTGACCCATTGTACATTACATTACATATGTATAAAATTAACACAGCCGAAATATGCGGTGTGAGAAGTTAGGTCACAATCCTGATTGAAGGGTTATAATACCAATTATGTATGTATGTATGTATTTTTACAAAAGTACCATTTGATGCAAAACAGTACTTTTTCAGTTATAGTTCTGTAGCATTTCAAAATTTCGGTTTTGCAACACTGGCTCTGCCTAATTCAATAATTTTACTATTGCCCATTTCTCAGTAAAAGTGTATTCTAACATGGACTTCTGAATTTGACAGTTAATAACATTCATCTTGTTGAAGTTATGTTTATCACTTATACTAAATGACTATGGCCGACCATAGTCAGGTCTTCTCACACCACTTGTGCGTGTTAATTTTATACATGAGTGGCGGGAGCTACAGTTTAATGTCGACTCCGAACGATAGAAACTTTTCACGGAAGTCACCGAAAAAATATTTTTTCATGTTTTGTTTTGTAGAAGATGTCTGACCTGTGGTTTGAACGGTGCCCTCACGTCTGATAAGCCAACATACTACCTACTAGACTATGGCGACTACATATTTGACGATACATTTTGTTTGACTTAAGTTTAAAGATAGGAATCGCTTTCTGAAAATTACTTTCTTCTTTTTATTGATTCTGTAAAACCTAACCGTACAACAAACGAAAATCGAATCAATTAATTTTTTTTTGTGTTTATCAACAGAAACTAATGGTACTGGATTCAGGAGAACGAATTAAAATATAGGAGGCTCTAAAGCCCACAAGAAACAGTTTCGTCGCTGATTTGATATCATAACCGATATCGAGACCTAATGTGACATGAAAGCACTGACAATATTGATAACAAGACCAGATGAAGAAAGGGAAAAAATCAGCTTCTACAATATTTTAAATGCCGAACTTTACATTCAAACGATAAACATTTAAATACAATTGTCAACATTGGATAATAATACCACACTGTACGATGAATAAAGGAATGTTGCCTGGTTTAGCGACATCAACTTTTCAACATTGAAAATTCTTAGACTGGTTATTTATAATACTTTGTATTCTGCATTCCTGTTAGTGGTCATCACTAGATTTTCATCCTTATAGCCAAGCGCTCTGGCTATAAATACCGCACAGACAACTTCTATGTGTTGTACGTTGCTGGTCTTCTACGTAAAGATACCATAAGAAATGAAGTATAAAGAAACGTTCTGCAGTAAAAAATTAAACAAAATATTATTTGTGTTAAGTGTTTTGTTAATAAGTAGTGTTCAAACGCGTACCATTGTACAGCCCTATGGTTCATTAATTTTTTATGATACGGCAACAAATTCTTTAAGAAATCCATTTTTACAACGCTATGTTCTATACGTACATACGGATAACTATGGACGTATTGTAAGCTACAATTCTCCTGAACCCGTTTATGTTATACGTGTGAATGATTATGACGGAAATGCTGCTCCTGCTGTTCAAAACCAAGAGATTAACGAATTTGCAGAAGCTCAAGAGGCCCATTTTCGTGCCTGGTCTTTGCAACAGTATCAGGTCTTAAAACTGGAAATTGATGCCTTAAAAGCTGAAGGCAAAGAGCCATCGATAGAAATGCTCTTAAGATACATACCATTAGAGAAAATAGCACATACTGTCGATTATTCGAAAATCGCTGATTTGCCTGAGATCAAGCAGATTCGGGATGAACATTTTAAAATTTGGCAGAATGTGAGCATCAATGATTTACAGTATTTAATGGATAATAAGGTGAGTGCTTATATAGATAAATTGGAAAAGCAATTAAAGGCCTTCGAAGATAAAAACACAGAATTAAAAGAAAGAAGTAAATTTGAATCAATACCGAAATCATTTCAACGCAACCCAGGCCATGTTGTATCATCAGAAAAGGATAATCATGATCATAGACATGGACCTGTGCATAAACATGATATTAAATATGCCCAATTAAATAAAACTGAAGTGATAGATGATTTAAAAGAGTTGACGCCTGTTACTAGTAGTACCACCGAAATACCCAACACAAATATCACGAACAAAATTGAGAATGAAAATGATGTTACAGAAATATCAGAAATTATGTTTGTAGATCGAATTGATAGCAACACTGAATCCACGGAAACTATAAATCCAACTGATTTTGAAGGCGAAAAGCAAGAATTTACAACAATTGTTAATCAACAAATGGATATAAATGTAGACCAAACGGAGCTAGACCAACAAACCACTGAATCCGTTACTGAGACAGTGCCGGAAACCACTGAATCCCAGACTATAATCGTAGATCACTTTCAATCAATCAGTCAACCTAAATTAAAAAATACCACAAAGAATGAAATTGAAAAATTTATATTCAATGCACCACAAATTTACGTGCCGCAATTGGAGATTGTTGCTGCGGAAGTTCAACGTGCCCGGGATGAACATTTAAGCATTGTTAACGCTGCCATTTTTAAATCCAAATTAGCACATGAAGAAAATCTAAAGGAAGAGGGCGATATATTACCCGATACTGTAACTTCAACTACTGCTCCATAGAATAATAAAAAAAAAATCGAAAAATTTATTACTTGAATATAAAGAATCAAAAAAATTATACTTTCTTTACATTTTATTTTGTTTTATTATTTAAAATATGGTATAGTATTACATCGGGAATATTGTGTAAAGATCGCAATTGGAAAATATAAACTTAATTAGCTTAGGAGAATACATAACTTAAGCGTAATTTTAAATTAATTAAAAATGTATTGTTTAAAATTAATTTATTTTCAAATAAATTATTTGTTTTTTATTTGAACTACCTTTTGAACAGACAGAATATGAACGTACTTAATTGATCATTACAACCCTTTAGCCAGGATTACGATCTAGCTCCTCACACCACTCATATTGTGTGTGTGGTAATTTTAAACCTGAGTGGCAAGGCTTACACTTTAAAGTTGGCTATGAACGTCAGATGTTTGAGAAACTTACCATGGTTATTTTATTTCTTCTTAACCTCTTAAGGGACGATTTTATTTTACGGTGACAAAGAAATGATTGATTTTTGTTTTTTTTTTTTTAATTAATTAATTTTATTTAAATAGGAATTCAGAAAGCAAGAAAAAGGGAAAACAATAAAAATTCACCAAACAAATAACGTCCACATTTGGTGGCCACTGAGCGTTAATGGTAATTTATGTCTGAAATGATTTCATACATTCCGGGCATATCGATTCTTCATATTTCTCACAAATGTAGCGAGATCGTCTTACACAATTTTTGTCGTGATATCTGGGGAGATTTTTCAGTTCCTTTTTTAGGATAATGACCTATACCGTCCTGTCTAATTCCAGGATTAAATTTATTCCAGCTTTTGCATTTTTTAGATGATGGTGGTAAAACTTATTATATTAAATATGTGTATATGATATTATTTTTTTCAAATATTAATGATTTCTTCATATAATCCAATAAAACAGATTGCCGAAGAATTAGTTCACGTTTTTTTATGTATCTAACTGTACATCGGAAATAATATCATCAGTGTAGGCAGAGGGTAAAATTTTTACTGCTCCTGTTGGAGGATTCGGTAGTCGATAAGTTATTATCAAATGTTTGTTCTTTTTATCTTATATACATATAAGAAGATGAATGTGTGTTTGTTTGTTTGAAGTCTAAATAAAGTTTGAAAGCTAAACGGCTGGACCGATTTTCTTGAAATTTTTACAGTATTTTAACAGTTCCTGTATGTCTGGAAGGAGTTATAGGCTACTTTTTATTTTAAAATTTCAAGTAGGCGAGGTGCCACGCCCACATACCCAATAAGTATTTAATGTCGCATATCTCATAAATTGCAACAGCTAGAGTCCTCAAATTTTGTATGGACGACTTTGACGTATATATCAACAAAATGGCCGGATTGGCTATAGTGGGCGTGACACCTCCCATCCGACAGGTAACGCCACTGAAAATTACTTAAAATCAATTAAATCGTAAACTGTGCATTTGATCATGTTATGATCTTTAGCAAAGTTGTTGCGCATGAGCCGACGAAGGTTTCTAAGTTAGTATGACCAATTTCCGACAGGAGATGCCACCGAAAATTACTTAAAATCAGTGGTGTTGTCGAGCCGGAACGCTCCGGAACGTCGTTCCGGTACTTCCTTTTTGGACAGAAACGCGTTCCGGAACTAAAGATGATTTCTGATAACGAGAATTGGCTGGCGTTTTGAAAAAAAAAATTAATAAGAATTGCAGATTTTTTTTCTAATTTTTGACGATTTTTTATATGTATTTTTATAAACAAGGGTTTGAACCGAACTCGAACCGGAACAAAAACCGGAACGAACCAGCTTGTTTTCCGAACCGTGAACCGGAGTCCGGAACGCGTTCCGGTAAAAAAAAAATTAGCACAACACCACTGCTTAAAATGAATTAAATCGTAAACTGTGCATTCTTTAACAAAATTGTTACGCATGTGTCGACGGAGATTGGTGCAATTAATTTGCGATGGATGGCGTCACTGAAAATTATTCAAAATGAATGACAAGCAATTGGTCAACCTACACCTCAAGCACGGAAGAAAGGAGCATTAAGAGCCTCAGAATCAGACGAGCATTGAGACTGGAAAATCTTCGAGTATATGCCGCTGAGACCCGTTCGCTTGAACCACTTGAACAACGAGAAGTGAGATTAGAAACTGATCGAATGCGTACTACTCAGGCCCGTTCATCTGAATCATCAGGACAACGGGAAACAAAATCAATAAAATGATTCAAAATTATTTGGACATTTCTGTAATGTCTTTCCTTCAAATTTATTTTAGTTGGTGGCGCAGCAACACGCGCAGGGTACAGCTAGTTATTATTATAATTATAAAAAATTAAACGTCCACATGCTCGTATGTGGCCAATGGAGTTATGAGTTAAAGCTATTGTTCTCAAAGAAATATGTACAGATAACATCACCAGCCTCAAGTCAACACCTGACAGCGACTTTTTAAAAGCGAATTGTGCGCTTTTGGATTGCATGAAGACTAGTATCATTCCAAATTACACATTTTAATTTAATCATGTACCCATTCGTCCAGAAATAGGTCTCATCGCTAAGATGATTTTGCGATGAAATTAAGGTCAGTTGCCAACTGCTCTAGAACCCATTATTGTTTTGGAAAAACAGACTGAATAAGTGGGAACTAATTTTACAGACGAGATCTAAATAGGATCAACTGTCGAAGTTCAAAATTCCCTGCTGGAAGACTTTGTTGGCTGCATGACACGCCTTTTTTAAATTTAATTACTTTAAAATTAATGAACTTTTTGGCTTTTGAATTACGTAATATACATACATAATAGCCCATTACAACCCTTCAGTTAGAACTACGGCCTAGCTTCTCACACCACTCATGTTGAATTTTGTGTTAAGTAAACGTTATTGCATTCCCAAGATTTATATAAACGAGGCTAAGAATGCTTTGAAACCTAATACGGAATACAGTCGAAGCATTGGTGGGAATTGGTTTCCGATTTTTCTATAAAAGACTTGTAGCTCGGATTAGCAAAAAAAAATTAAATCTTAAATGTTTCAATTCCACTATATTTACATACATCATTGGTTATTATAGCTCTTCAGTCAGGATTACGACCTAGCTTCTCGCACCACTTATGTTTTGTGTGTGTTAATTTCATAGATGAGTGGCGGGACCTACAGTTTTTAGCGACAGATTTTTGAGAACCTTTTCATGGCAATTTTATTCACTCTAAGAATAAAGAAATAGAATAAAGAAATATTTTTTCATATTTCGTTTTGTTGGAGATCTCTGACCTGGGGCTTGAACCGTGGCCTCAGGCCTAATAAGCCAACCAACTATCTACTAAAGTTAGGCGTACATCTTATATATAAAAATGAATGTGTGTTTATTTGTTTGTGGGTTTGTTTGTTTGTTTGAAGTCTATAGACGGCTTAAAGGCTGTACTGATTTTTTTGATATTTTAACAGTACCTTCCTGTATGTCTGGAAGGAACTAGAGGCTACTTTTTATTTTAAAATTAATTTCAAGTAGGCGAGTTGCCACGTCCACATATCCAATACGTATTTAATGTCGCAGATCTAATAAACTGCAACAGCTAGAGTCCTCAAATTTTGTATGGACGACTTTGATGTATATATGAATAAAACGGGCGGATTGGCTATAGTGGGCGTGTCACATCTCATAGTCTACATATATAAAAATGAATGTTTGTTTGTATGTACCTTATAGAATCGTAAACTATGCATTTGATCATGTCACGTGCAACCCCAGCTCAGCTATCTGAAACTGAACGTCATATGAAAAATATTTCTTCAGTGACTTCCTCTCTGAAAGTAAATACAAATGGCATGAAAAGCCATTCAGCGTTCAGAGTCGACTTTAAAGTGTAGATCCAGCCACTCATGGATAAAAATTAACACAGACAATATGAGTGTTGTGAGAAGCTAAATAAGTTATGTTTAAATCATCTTTACGATATTCTTACTGTGGGTGGATGAAAACTAATGCTCTGAAGGATGAATTATTTGTTGAATATCTGAAAATTGTATTTAAGTCGTATATGCGCAATGCAGCCCCTGTACCTGAACTACCCAAAAATCTATTCTCAAATAGCTCAAAAAGCTCATACAAATGTTACTAGTGCTGTTCTGAACTTAGTAACAACATTGAACTTAATTGAACTTAGTAACAACAAATATATGAAGGATATTTTTTTATATGGACATTCATACGATATTTGGCATTATCAGAAGACATTGTGTTAAACATGTAATTCTAACTTAATTATTAAAATTATTTTCATCATACAATTTAGATAAAACGCTTCTGATAAAGTGCTCGTACATGTAAAAGTCTCATGTGGTATGTATCATATAATACAATATTAGTATTATATTTAATCGTGACAATGATAATGCCAGTCAATCAATCCGCAAAATTGGCATATTTAAATAGGTTTATTTTTATTTTTATGGTAATACAGTAAATTCTAATTATAACGAGAATACAATTTCATTAAGGGCCATTATTACAACTTCCCGTTAAAGTTGGGTTTAGTTAAAGGTAACTTTAGATAAAGTGAACTTTAAAGTCACCTTTAACTTATTTTCGTTATTACAACTTACAGATAAAATAAAGTTAAATTTTTCAAAAATATGGCAGTGGCGGAGCAATGTCGATAACATTGCTCAATTAAACCAGTTTTTTTTAAACGCAGTGACAACGACGGGGTTCATTTTTTGTTGTATTTGCTCACTTTGTTTATATTTGAAGTTGCCATATTGAAAATAATAATAAAGTTAAAGGTGGGATGATCCTCCCCTTAGCTTAACGCTCACTTCTACCGTATCATCCACTTATAATAATGAAAAACAATTTATCTGCCCGTTATCGGCCCTAAGAGTTATAATAATTTTGAATTTGTGGTATATGGTATTGCGATAATATTCGTAATAATCGAACTCTACTGTTACAATACAATTTGAAGTTATTTAAATAGTAGAAATCGATTCGGGTTGATTTGTATTATTCCGTGTTATCTTCTATATTCTATTCAAATCGAAAAATTCATGGTCACGTGATTTGGATCAAAGACCTCTTTTAATTATGCGCTTATGTGCATGTATGTATGTACATACACTATGTATGTATTTATGTATGAATACATTTTGAAAACTACTCGTAAATGTTTGTTTTTTTATTTGCAATAATTTGAAATTTGAATTTCAAAATATCTGCGTAGTGTGACACAGTTATGCAAAAATCTCACAAATAATCTCAAAATTTGTTTACAGTTCCTATGCGATTTGATTTGAATCGCATTTCCTTATGCAGATCAGTGTTTTGGTGACTTCAGACAGACCTTCACCGTGTTTATTGGGGACAATGGGTTAGTGGCTTATTGTTTTTCTTCTTTGATGAATGTCAAGAAGCTTCAATTGGATGCATAAAAGCACCGTTATTTTCAATCATTATTTTCGAAAATTCTGTAGGTGTTTGAACTTTTCAATTTCAAATTATTTGAAAACACTCAAAAGTTTAAAACGCAATTTCATTTTAAATAATTTATATTTAATGGCGACGTTACTTTTTTTCTAACGAAATGGTTTTATGTCTGATTATATAATTTAGTTTTTAATATAGTTTACAAATAATTATTTTTGATCATCATTATGGCTGCACAAAATTTAGAAAAAAAATTAAATAAGAATTGTATTAAATGCGGATTCAATAATAATTGATCATCAAATTATATTATTTATATCAACACCAGGAATAAATTCAGATTTCTTAATAGTTTATGTTTCATGTAACTTGTGTGGAGATGTGAGCTAAGGTGTTGCTCTATTCTCTATAGAGCAAATCGTTAGCATAATTCGCAAAGACGCTAAGTCCACTTTTTTCCACAATTGAGATTTTAATGCAAAACGATAACACTATACCAAATACATATTTTACGACAAAAAAATGTCAGCATGTAGTTTGAAGTTGTTGTAATTTTGTGGTTTGCAAAAACGCTAAGTACGAAAACTACGAAAAATATTAACAGCGCGTGCTAACTCCGCGAATATTATTTATTAATTGTTATTAATTTTTGATCTAGGTCCTTTAAAGAAAGCTACTTTGTAAAAATAATTGCGTTTAAAAAGTTTACAAATTTTAAAAACTGAAGAAGCCGCAATGTTTTTTGTGTCTCCTGTAAAATTTGAAAAAAGGGACTTAACACATTTGCGAATGTGACTAACGAAATAAGATTATTTATGTATCCAATAAATTATTCTCATAAGCATAGCTGCCAGATTTGACGATTTATTGTCATTTTGCCGATTTTGTGCCCCAAAATATCATATTGACGATTTGACGATTTATGCCCTTATTTTGATGATTTTTGGAAATAAAAAATTTACACCATATTCTTTACTTTAGTACATTAAAGTGGCTAACTTTGTATTTGTTTTGCAATGGTTACTATTGCAAATTTAGATTAGTGATAAAAAGTAGGGAAGTATTATATTTTCATCATTTTCATTTCCTTTTTCATCCCTTAAAAGACAAAAAAGTACAACCTCTGCACGAATACCTCGACTAAAGAACGAATTTTGTCTGTAATGCAGTGTGCGATCCACTGGCCAATCGACCACATACGAATGTGACTTCTGTCTAACAATACTCAGGCTATTTTCAAGCATGGGGAGTGTCGGTACAGGTGTGGAGATATGTTTCCAGTCCATGAGTAAGGTATGTTCATTATATAGACAGTAAAATGGATCCTTCCAATATATGGCCCTTTTAAAACAAAATGTGAAGCAAAGTGCCGCTAAGTTCAATACGTTCGACACATTTGTTACTGCCAAAACAACGATTCGAAGCACTTTGTGAAGCTGTACTCATCCATAATTGTTAAAAACTACTCCAAACACCGACGCAGACCCTGGTCAGTTATTGAGCATGTTTGGGAAAAACTTGCCTGTAAGCTCTAAAAATGCAGTATAAGCACAGTGCAGCAGTTGAAACAAGGAATTTAAAATAATAAAAACAAAAGGTTTTGGTTCCAAGTGTTAAAACAATGCTTTTTATTTGACTATACAATTATGCGTTCGACATGAAATTCGTTAATATTGTTTTACTTTTTTGTTTTAAAAATATTTTGAAATAAAATATGCTTAGTATTATACATACATTGTTGAAAAGCTTTTTTAATTATCTATAAATTCGCATTAAAATATTTGAAATATTTCCATTAAAGTGGAAAAATCGCCATTTGAATAATCTCATACGTAGTGTCCTTCTAATTATTATACCATGATGCCGTATATTTGCGATATAATGAGTGCTGAAGTATTTTTTTAAATTTTAATCACTTAACGCATTTACTGAAGACACAAAATGTCTTCGACATTATTTTTAGACAATAACAATAAACGAATATTCTGTCTGTCGATACGACATTAAAATCCATATCGACTATTAAATCAACACTCGACCTCAAGACGTTAAAAGATGTTAATTGGATCTTTTGTTCATTAAATTCGACCCTATTCACACGACCATATTCCGATATTAACTGTAAGTCGGATGTAAGTTAGTCATTTACATTCACCCTTTACGTTCCAATTTTATCTGATTCGATTAGAAGTAGAAGAGAACAAAACCTTGTAGGACCCCTAAATGCAATCTGAACTTATCTGATGGAATGCCATCTATAATAGCCCTTATAGTGGAAAAAGCTTGAAATAAATTAAGAGAAGTAACTACCAACACTAAAATCAATACATTTTGATATAAATGCGCCGTGTCACACTCTGTCAAATGCTTTGAAAATATCTAAAGGCACAACCTTGCTCTCACAAAATCGTTGGATGGACTAATTCCGTCTTTCGCAGAGCAACGCTAATAGGTCGCAAGTGGAACGGGCCTTACGGAAATCGCATTGCCTATTGCCAATCAGGTTGTTAGATTCTAGATAATTCACAAGCTAATGATTTATCATATTTTCAATTCCCAAGAAAAGCTTGAAGCGAATTGCAATTGGATGGTAATTTTCAGGGTTATTAGCCCTACGCTTTTTAGGGATTGCCGTTACATTAGCAATCTTCTAGCAAGATGGAAAAATAATCGATATGAAACACTGAAAAGGTTAAAAAATAGGCGGGCAAATGTTAAAAAAATTGCTTCAAGACCAGTGCTGGCAGATAGAGGTTCTGGTACCATTTCTAGCTCTGGGGGTGGTTAGTTTCATCAGGTTGAAATTATTCCACATAAAATGTTAGGTTTACCAACCGGACTGATGAATGAACGGCTATTCATATGAGGGTAGGGATGGAACTATCATTTTTCCCATCATTCTAATGAATGACTAATAGCTCCTACATTCCTTCAAAACAGAAAGAGTCCATTCTAATGTATTACATACATAATTGGTCATTACAACCCTTCAGTCAGGATTACGACCTAGTTTCTCACACCACTTATGTTGTGTGTGTTAATTTTATACATGAGTGGCGGGACCTACAGTTTAAAGCCGACTCCGAACGACAGACTTTTGAGAAACTTTTCACCACAATTTTTTATTTACCCTCATAGTTTTTGCCAGAAATCTGCTGAGAGATAGTCGCCGAAGGAATACTTTTTATTTTTTGCTTTTGATGTCTGGTCTGGGGCTCGAACCTTTACGTCTAATAAGCTAACACACTGCCTACAAGTCTACGGCGACTTCCGAATTTCTAATGTATTCCTAGTTTTAATTTAATTCTTTTTTAAGTTTTAAGCGTCCATTATCTAGTAGAATACATAGAATTTTAATTCAAATACTAGTCTAGTTTCCTAAATGAAGCAATTTTCATAAATTTAATACAATTTTAAATTGTTTGATTGATGGAATTCCCAATTTCAGTTTATTAACCACAAATGAAAATCTCACATGGGAAATTTTAAAATTTACAACCGGAACCATTTGTCAAACATTAATTGCACGTTAATTGGAGGGAAAATTGAAAATATTTTACCAGCAAAAATTAATTGAATCACCAGTGTTTAGTCTGTATTTTTAAATGATAATGAAAACTGATAATGTAAACAGTGGAGTACAGCGTGCACATGTCGTATATTAGATTGTCGCCTATTCAATATAAGATATCGTATTATTCATTCCAATTGATAAAAATAATTCGCACTATCTGATTACGAACTGATAGATAAGACCAATTTGTAGTTGAGGGAGGTGTGTCTGGTGTCTGCAGTGTAACATAATTTGTATGATGAAATTCTGTATTATTTTTAAAATTCTAACCGAAAAGATAATTATCTTTGGCTTAAGCTGACAGCCTGTCACACTACAACAATTGCATTTCGTTTTTGACATAAGGCGTAAGAGTATAATAATAACCTGATAAATAATAAAATAATAAATAAAACACAAAATCAATAAAATCATACCTTGAAACATGCATGCATCTCCTACCTCTGATGTGTTCGAAAAAAATAATTTTTTTATAATTTTTGTTAAAGACTGATAATAGTGCTTCCTTTAGATGAAGCAAATGACAATTATGACGAAGCAAAAAACCTTGTCCTACAAATTTTTAGCAACGCATTTAATAATTTCATAAAAATGGAGAAAATTGCGCTTCGTTTTTGCAGTTTTATACTCAGTAAACAGATATGAAATATACAGTGAACAGCAAAAGTCTTAGTACGGCAATATATTTTGACAAAAAAGTCCCCACAGGCTTTATACTCTTGCACAAAGTCCCGATATGACCTCAAGAGAGTATTTAGGAGATCATTTGAGAGAACTGTCAGAGTTTTTACCAGAAATCTGCTGAAAGACAGTCGCCGAAAAAATATTTTTTCATATTTCGTTTTAATATCTGACCTGGGGTTTGAATCGAGACTTTACACTTAATAAGCCAACACACTACCTACTAGACTACGGTGACTTCTACATATTTACGACATCATATATACAGTGTAAGATACCTATCACACAAAAACATTGCGATAGTATGGCCACAATAAGGCATATTCTAAACTTACTTCGGCATGCGTAGTGTGAGAATCGATAAATGCGATAAAGCCGCATGTGACACATCGCTGAAGAAAGGTAGTAAGACAACCACACAGTACAAAATCGGTTACAATTAAAATTCAGGTTGGAAATTTCAATTTAGCAAATTTTCTCTCAATGGCTCCTTGACACGTTGGTAATGGGTATGAACAAATATCACAGCCAACTTGCAACCAAGTATTATATACTGGCACTGTAATTAATAACACTATTCTCATGCAAAAACTATTGTCACGAAAGTGGTATATATTGCTAGCACTAGAGGCTGATTTGACGTAAGGAAATCTATTTAAATTAATAGACAGACATTTTGTGATTTCAAGAACCCTCGAAATGGAGCCTGTTGAGGGTCAGCTATCCTAATCAAGTCAATACTGAAACATCAAATATTGCGCGACCTGTGTAAAGATTACTTATAAGTAACTAACATCAGTGGTTTATCCACATCCAAAATTTTCGATAACAGAGCAGTCGGCGACTGCAATTCTAAACATATATTTTAAAAATATCGCGAAAATATTTGGACGTTTCAATTTAAACGTCAACTATCTAGACTATTGGCACGATCAGCGTTACCAGTAATTTTTTTTAAAAAGCTTTTTAAATATGGGAAAAAAATTTTTTTTACAAAAAAACTTGTTTTCTACAAAAGTATCAACATTTTTAAAGGAAATACCGGAGACCGGTATCATCTATTGGTGTTTCTTTGCTACTTTTGCCCGGGACTAATAAAATACACAATATTTTATTAAAAAAATTAAATATTTCGTGTTATTGTTGAATTTATTGAAATTTTTTCGTAATTTTTCGTAAAAAATTTTTTTGTTAGAAGACAACTTTAATAAAAACTTTTTCACATCTCAAACAACTTGGAAAAAAGGGAAAACTTAGCAAACGGCAACGCTGGTCACGATACAAATTTTAAATTTAATTCAATCTCTCCCACATCCTTACGATTTCAAAACCGTGCCTTAAGTATTATATTAATTTTTATACAAATGTATGTATTACATAAATGCTTATATTTTTATCTTCCATTCAGCAGCAGAAGGAATATAACAGAGCGGAAAGGGTAGTATGTAGCTGAAAAAGGAGCTAGTAGAGAATGCCGTCAACATAAAACAAAGGGTTAAGGGTGTATAATGCGTTTTCGGCAACTTCTGGAAACCCAAAAATCCAATTATTCTAATAGGTATAATTATAATAATAGGCTTATTAGGCAAAAGGACGTGGTGCAGACCCTAGCTCAGTCATCTAAAACTAAATGAAATATGAAAAAATATTTTTTCAGGGACTTCCTCTCTAAAAGTAAATACAAATGGCATGAAATGTTTCTCGAATCTGTCCTTCATTGTCGACTTAAAATTGTAGATCCCGCCACTCATGGATAAAAATTAACTCACACAATATGAGTGGTGTGAGAAGCTAAGTAAGTTATGTTTAAATTACCTTTACGATATTCTCACTTTATGTGGATGAAAACTAATACTCTGAAGGATGAATTATTTGTTGAATATCTGAAAATTGTATTTAAGTCGTACATATATGCGCAGTGCTGCTGCTGTACCTGAACTACCCAAAAATATATTCTCAAATAGCTCAAAAAGATCATACTAATGTTACTAGTGCTGTTTCGTATAGCGATGAGAATATTTCTTTGCTTATTTATGTCTTGAATATGAACCTGAAGATCAGAGATTGGTGGAAGTCACAAAAAAAGCATTTTAGGAGAATAAGCACGGCTTCTCTCTTTTTATTTTGTTTTCTTTTTCTCTGGCAACTAATTTCGACTGCGCCAGGTATTACAAAGTCTACTTAAATATGTATACACAGTGCATGAAATGCAAAAAAAAATAAACAAAATTTTCTTCAGCTTATAATAGTGTTTCTTAATAAAAATAATTAACAAACCAAACAACGGAAAGTAATTTCTTTTTTTTTTTTTTTTTGAAAATGAAAGATAGTTTTCGTATAGTAAACAAATACTTTATTAAATTATATATTGGCCGTTCTGGTGCAACACCTTTTGCCATCTTTCTGGTAGTAGCATAATTCCATACTCATAAAATTGTTGGTCTTTGCTGAAAAAAAAACTGATCGAGGTGATCTTTGACCTCCTCGTATGAGGTGAAGGTTTTACCGTCTAAAAAAAATTGGAGTGACCGGAACAAGTAATAATCCAATGGTGCCAGGTCTGAAGAATATGATGGGTGTGACATGGTATCCGATTCAAGCTTGAAAAGCTTTTGGCGAGCGACCAAACTTGTGTGAGGACTCGCGTTGTCTTGGTGAAACACTAAACCTTTCCTATTGATTAGTTCTGGCCTTTTCTGTTGAAGTGCATCATTCAGTTTGTCCAACTGTAGACTTTCGAATTAATCGTTATGTTAACCGGTAAAAGCTCAAAAAAACTATGCCTTTAAAATCCCAACAAACAGACAGCATCACCTTTTTTTTGGTGGAAATCGGCTTTGGAAGTGGTTTGAGTCGGTTCATCTTTTTTGCTCCATGACCTCTTGCGTTTGACGTTATTGTATACAACCCATTTTCCATCCCAAGTGATGATGCGCTTTAAAAACGGATAACGGATCGCGGACGTCAATGCGGCGACACGACTCTGTGTGAGAGCATGGGGAACCCATACATCGAGCTTCGAGGATAATCCCAGGCCTTTCAAGTGGTCATAAACTATTGAATTTGATAAATTTAATTTCGCCGGTTCGCATCAACTAATGCCTTATCGCGTCTCTATCAGCTTCAACCGGCCTTCCCGAACGTGGTGCATCTTTGACATTAAAATTGCCGAATCGAACCAGTTCTGACACTGGCGTACTGCCAACACAATTTCTCAATACACATCGGCCAATTTCTTTCTGGCTTGAACAGCATTTTTACCCTTTCTTGTAGTAATACAGTAAGATATGTATGTCGAAAATTCTGCTTATCGCTTTCCATATTTAAAAGGGCATCAACCAAAAACTATTGCGTAGAATTAATTGGTATTTTTCATAGACAAGCCTTACTATATGAGTTCTCAAAGCAAATAAAATTATACGGCTTAAGTGTGAAGTTGGGTGCAAAAAAATACAATTAAATCCTCTGTCGGGAGAAAACGAAATTACTTTCCGAACAACCCAATAGAAGCAATGCAACTGGCTTTAGTAGAAAGATAATTTTGTAGTTAAAAAAGCCAAAGTACAACGTATGAGGGATTCTATGTGGCTCGTTATTGTATAAATACAGAATTTTATTTCGTCTATGTACATATGTATGTATGTATGTATGTATGTATGGATGTATTGATAATATAAAATGTTAATACAAAATGATTGTCTTCTATCAAACGTCCGTTATGACAAAAAACGGTTGCTGTTACCATTGTTAATTGATCTGATATCAAAGTACAGAAAGCAATGGAATTTCTAATGTGTAGAAAACATTCCAATTAATGCGCATTTTATTACGAAATAGAAAAATAGCTGCTCATTTAAAATTATACGATCCTTGACTTATTCTTTAAGCTGTTAAATACTTGTAATATAAATGCATATAAATGCGTATGCAAAGCAAAAAAAGCAAAAGTCAGTGTACATGAAGGAGTTTCAATAAGTCCGTGTCAATTTGAATGAAACACTGGATTTTACCAGGTGTAGCAGTGTAAAATGAGTGTGTCAATGGGTAAGTAAGAAAGAAATTATTTAAGTTTTATTATTTGTTCGTCTTCCGAGACAAACCTCAATTTTCGACTTCCGTGTAGGAATTGAATTGCTTCTCAGCCAATGCGTGTTCCATCGATGGAAACAAATGGTATTCGGATGAAGCTAAATCTAGTGAATACGGCGGGTGGGATAGCAGCTGTCAGCTTAATCCTTTGATTGTAATCTGAACTGGTTTTTACTTTCCTGAGCCTTGTGACCCAATTGGGTCGTTTTCGTGGTTCAAATTTATCATTTGTTATCGGAAGCGATTCGCACTAAGTATTCTATCATGTTTTAGGTGCTGGTGGTACACAACACCTTTCTGGTCCCACCAGACACACAGCATTGTCTTTCTGCCGCGTCGATCTGGTCTTGCAGTCGAAGTTGACGGATTAACACTTTCACGCCGGCGCTTTAATTCATGCTTGTCGCCTACTGGCGGCTGTTATATTTATAAGGCATTATTAATTATAATTGTTGTTAAAAATAAATCCATTTAAGAGAACGTGACTCAGGTATTTTTTTTCGACAGTCGTAGTGAGATCTTTAAGATCTAAATATTTGGTAATAAGTATCTTCTCTAATAGCATAAACAATTGCGTACATGCCGATGAGACAGTCTAGTGCGGCCTACCGGCGGTACACGCCGCGCAATAAGGAAGTAAAGCGCGGCCAGCGGTGGTAGGGGCCCTTTAGAATTCTAAAAAATAAATCCGTTTTTCATCGCCAGTAACAATTCGATTCAACACTGATTTTCTATTGTATCTCTGAATCCATATTTCCCAAGTGGTTTTTCGGTTTTCCATTTGTCTGTCATTCAATTCAATTGGCATACATTTTACAGAATTTTGGATCTTTTCCATAGCTTTTAAACGTTCACAAATTGTGCCATTTGTTTCTGACTGAAAATTTTATTTTAATCCATTATTGTCTGCCATTCTGCATCTACAAATTGTTTTTGTGGTCTTCTACGTTCTTCATTGCTCACATCAAAACCATTATCTCTGAACCGAATTGAATGTCTTACAAAATTAAGAGATAAAGGGCCATTACTACAACTTGCCTTTAACTAAAGGGGGGATTTTAACGGGCAGATAATTTGTTTTTCATTATTATAAGTGGACAATAAGAAAGAATTGAGCGTTAAGCTAAAGGGAAGATCATCCCCAACTTCTAACGTTAAGTTTATCTTTGAACTAGCCATACATATATATTATTTTCAATATGGTAACTTCAAATATAAACAAAATAAGCAAGCTGAAGCCCGTCATTGCCACTGCGTTTTAAAAAAACTTGTTTAATTTGACATAAGTTATAGATATTATTCCGATTCGTAGTAGTAACAAAAAGAAGTTAAAGGTGACTTTAAAGTTCATTTTAGCTAAAGTTACTTTTTACTAAACCCAACGTTAACGGCATGTTGTAATAATTGCCCTCAAGAGTATAACGTTTGCTGATTTTACGGGGAAAAATAATCTATCGATAAAAGTAAAATATATATGTATTCTTGTAAGGTCAGGTTGTATTCTATTTTCGTATTTTATGTTAAATAAATCGTTTTCTATTATTTTTACAATGATTTGCACAATTTTCCATTCCATACCGCATACAAATCGTAGACAAACAATTAAATACAGTTATTTTCAATAGAAATTCTGCATAACTTGTTACTAATTGGAATTTTAAATGAAAAGCCCCGTTAAATGTCTTTACGTGTTACAGTGAAACCAACTGTACTTGCCTACGAATCTGGAGTAAAATTCAAATCATACGTATTCAATTAGCAACTAGAAAAATTATCATTCAGCAGCACTTGCCGTCAAAAGGGTGTATCCGCAGTAACTATGTGCATGAAAAGAAATTTTCATGAATTGTGAACAACTTACATAGTATATAAGAGGAGTATTGTTTCAAATGATCAAACATGTTTTCTAGTACAGTCTTTAGAAGAAAATAAATATAATCTATTCAGTTGCGTAGTATTTTAACCAAAACTATTATGGACTGAAGTTAAATCAATAGCGCGGCATTACAGATTCGCTTCCAAAGCAAGAAGAAACAAAAGAAAAAAAAAGAGAACAAGAACATAATACAGGTTAGAGAATTACAGCCTGCTATATCCGACTATATAATACCATACTTTAGAATAAACTTTTGAAGTTTAATTTCTTTTGGAATTGGTTGGCCGAACTAAGAAGACGTTGAACGTTGGGTTGTTGAACAATTTTCGAAAATCCATAGGCTTCAGTCCCCTTCGGAAGCAAACTATATACTTTAGACATTTTATGGAAAAAAAATCTTTAAGATTTTAAAATGTAATGTGAAAGGTGAGTGTCCGCATAGTGTAGTAGGTATAGTGCTAAACTATTAGCGTGAGAGTCGTGTGTTCGATTCCTACCAGAGACTCTGGTCTGTTGCACTACACAGAGCAGAATCCCGAAGTTAATTAACTCGTACAATAATTAAATATAATTTCTAATTGTATTGTAATTGATACATACATAATTGGTCATTACAACCCTTCAGTCGGGATTACGACCTACCTTCTCACACTACTTATGTTGTTTGCGTTAATTTTATACATGAGAGGCGGGACCTACAGTTTAAAGTTGACTCCGAACGACAGATTTCTGAGAAACTTTTTATGGCAATTTTATATACTCTCAGAGTTCTTGCCAGAAATCTGCTGAGAGGAAGTCGCTGAGGAAATTTTTTTTCATATTTCGTTGTGATGTCTGACCTAGGGTTTTAACCGTGGCCTTGCGCATAATAAGCCAACACACTACCTACTAGACCACGGCGACTCCATTGTAATAAATAAATAAAATAAATAAATTTGAATGTCGAGTAGACATGGTCCATGTTATTGGTGTGATGAGGTGTCTAGTACTGCGAGCATAAGATCGATTGTATTTCACTCAAACTTTTTATGCTATCCCTAAAATATCTCCTCCAAGCCGATTTCCCTGACAAACTTGGGCTAGACAGTTTCACTGTTGGCCTGACCATGTTAAGCATTCAGTGCATAATTCCTGGGATGCATTCCCAGCAAACTTTCTGCATACCATTATGGCATGTCTGGCTGAGATTCTCCCTATATAAGGATTCAAGGTTCAAGGTATGCAATATGATGTCAAGGTAATCAAATCAATTGAAAATGGATGTTGAATTAACTGGCATGACAATCAATAATTTTTATTTAAGCAGTTATTTCCATAATTCGTAGAGTTCGTCATCACATGGGTACATCAAATCAAATGACCAAATGTAGTGAAATAATGGAGAATTCAAATGTACGTAAATTAACCAAATATGTACGAGTATGTGCGAAAACAATCAATTTGTGCGATCACACTAATGGAGAATGATTTGTTGTGACTTGAAATGATACGTTTGCGCATAATAGTGTCGATCGGTGTTGGTGTAGCTTGTGACGACACACTCATGACTTTTTTTGCCATTGTTTTTGTTATTTATTGTTAAATTATTAATTTTTTTATTTTATATTCATTGTTAATTTTTTTGTTTTTAATATCATTAAAAAAGAAGAAAGAAAAAATCTGCTGCCAACTAAGAAATATTGACGTAATAAAATCATTTTCAAAATATTTTGGGATTTCTTGACGCTTGTTGTTTTGATTAGAAAAAAATTTATTCAATTACTTTTAAGAAATTCTGTTTGTTATTCTTTGTCTTGTTTCGACCTGCCTCAATAAACTATGTATACTCATTTAGTAGAAATAAAATCGGCATTAAATATTCTATTTGGTTAAGATCGACTACAGTAATACCCTACACTAACATAAAATATATTCCATTTTCTTTTCTCCATCTTATTATATGTATTCATTGTCTTATTACGGTTAATTTAACGGTAGTAAATTAGTGAGTTATAGTGATAAGAAAAATGGTAATTTATACCAATAAAGCATTAACTAAATAGCTTTGATGTACATACATGTAATGATAGCTGCCAGATAAATAAAGCATCAAATCGTCAAATATTAGAAAAAAATCGTCAAAGACGTTCATGGAAATCGTAAAAAATCGTCAGAAAAAATAAATACATAAATTAAAAGTTAAAAAAAAAATTGTGGTGAAACATATAAATTTCAGTTAATGTACGTATTTTAGTTTAAAAATAAAAAAGAACAAAGAAATTTAACAAGTCCTTTTACCGCTTTAATTATAAAAATAACTTTTTTTTTGAAAATGCTTTAAAAAAAACTACTGAATATTTTCTCAAATTTCTCTTTTTATTTGAAAGTACAATCCTTCCGGTTAATAATGGAAAATAATTTCATTCAAATGGCTGCCTCGGCTGGCCATGCAGTAGCCTACACGATCGGTCCAATTTTTAAGCACATTATCGATTGTGTGCAGCTGTATTTCACCAATGGCTTCGCGAATATTGTCCTTTAAAGCGTCAATTGTCTCTGGCTTGTCGGCGTAACACTTATCTTTGACGGCACCCCACAAATAATAGTCCAACGGTGTCAAATCGCAGCTCCGAGGTGGCCAAACAACATCAGCTCTGCGGCTGATAATGCGATCTTCAAAAACAGGGCGCAAAACATCGAGTGTAGCTTCGGCTGTGTGGCACGTAGCGCCATCCTGTTGAAACCAAATGTTGCCAATATCCTCCTCTTCAATTTTTGTGAACAAAAATTCGTTCAACATGGCCCGATAACGATCGCCATTGACTGTAACATCCACTCCTTGCTCATTTTCGAAGAAAAATGGCCCAATTATGCCTTTGGACCAAAATCCGCACCAAACAGTGACTCGTTTTGGGTGCGTCGGCTTTTCAATGTATGCGTGCGGGTTTGCTGTGCGCCAAATGCGACAATTTTGCTTGTTTACATACCCGCCAAGATCAAAATGAGCTTCAACTGAAAAGATGATTTTTTTTTTGCCAAAACCGGCATCTTCTGTAAGTCATTCGCAGGCCCACTTAGCGAAGCGAAAACACATTGGATGGTCAATTGGCTTCAACTCCTGAACCAATTGGACTTTGAATGACGTCATAACAAGGTCTTTATGCAAAATTCGTCTCAATGATGTCTCCGAAATGTTCAATTGTTGACGACGACATTACTATGATTTTCAAAGTAATGTCGCAATATTTCCCAGCGTTGTTCAAGCATATACACAACCATATTAGTTCAGCGGAAGGATAAAACTAATTATCTGTTAAATCAGACAAGTGTTACCATTCACGAAATAAGCACTAGTTGAAAAAAAAACGTTAAATGGCGGACCCGATATAAGGAATTGAGCTTAAATTAACTTGTCTTAATACTCTCTCTACATTAGCTGAAGAATGTGATAATAATAATATTTTTCAATAAATTTAGTCAAGGTTGGAAATTAAAAACTATCATCCCTCATTTTCATTTTTTGGAAAAAATTGTTTAAGGTTTAAACAATCTATCCCATTGTTGTTTATTGACACATAAGCGCAGCAATAGTATTGCATCATCTAAGTCTATGGGTGGTATAAATATTAGGGAGTCAGAAGTTCTCGACGTTCTGAGCATGAAAATTCAGTGTGATGTTCGCTGGAATCCACAAATTTTTCAGTGCCTTAGCTTCTTAAGGCGGCGCAAGAAATACTTCACTTCATCTGATCTTTTTACTATTTACACCACTTATATCCGAAAGAGAATGAAATACAACTCTCCTGTATAGGCCGGTGCCTCAACATCTATTTTGAGACTTCTCGACCGCGTGCAGGAGCGGGCGAAGTTGCTCGTTAATGACGTTAGGGTATTGAACTCTATTGATTCATTGAAGCATCGCCGCACTTGGGCTTGTGTTTCATTGTTCTATTGCTATTACAACGAATTGTGCTCGAGCGAAATATAGAACTTGTTCCCGAGAACCATGTCTTCCTAAGTAACACTCGTCTTTCTCGGCAAGCCCATACGTATGTGGTCAATTGGCCAGTGGATCGCACACTGCATTACAGGCAAAATTTGTTCTTTAGTCGGAAAATTCATATGTGGAACTCCCTTCTTGCTGAGGTTGTAATTTTTTCTGCTTTTAAGGGATGAAAAGGGCTTAAGATACAGAAAAATCATCACAGATGTTCGCAAATAACTTAAAAATATAATACTTCACTCCTCTTTATTACTAACCTAAATTTTCAATATTAACAATTGCAAAGTAAATATAAAGCTTAAAATGGCTGTCAATGTAACGTAAAGAATATGATTTAAATTTTTAATTTCCAAAAATCGTCAAAATAAGGGCATAAATCGTCAAATCGTCGATATGATATTTTTGGAGCTCAAAATCGATATCTCTTGTCACTTTGGTACCACTGCTGAATTGCTGAAGGAAATAGATACGCAGTAGACTTTATAGGCATAGTCTAGAGTCGTACTGTAGCATTAACTAGTCAGAGTATCAGCTCATTGACTCGTCCGAAACCTGTACCAGGCCGGATTAGTAGAAGAGCTTTATAAATTACGAAATTCGAACATTGATGGATTGTACGTTTTCTATTAGGAGTCAATTATCTAAAAATGAGTTGCCTCCGTTGGTTAAGTCTAGTGCAGCCTCTGCATCGAAAAGTATGAAATCATAAGGAGCATTCTATGGAATTACATTGCGCTGTTCAACTTATTACTATTTTTTCCAATAAGTCTGCTTATATGTTTTCAGGTTCATATAAACCATTTTTTTAAAGTAAATTTAGAGTATGAAGAACAATTTTTTGTGTTTATAAGAGGGGAACGCTTAAAAGCGGGATACGTATATCGAAATAGTTTCACTACCTTTTGAAGCAAAACTCAAGATAGCATAAGTTTCAATGCTTTTAACATACATACATACATAATTGGTCATTACAACCCTTTAGTCAGGATTACGGCCTCATGTTGTGTGTGTTAAAATTATACATGAGTGGCGGGACCTACAATTTAGAGTCGACTTCGAAGGACAGATTTTTAAAAACTTTTCATTGCAATTTTATTTACTGTCAGAGTTTTTGCCAGAAATCGGCTAAGAGGAAGTTGCCAAAGTAATGTTTTTTCATATTTTGTTCAGTTGGAGATGCCTGACCTGGGGTTTGAGGCCTTACGTCGAATAAGCCAACACACTACCTACTAGACCACGGCAACTTCAGTGCTATTAAGCGAGGAATTATTATATCCGGCGTGTTTATATTCGGGAAATACTGTACAATATTTTATTTTCGAAGTGAGTACAAAAAAGATTTATTTTATGTCATGTAATTCCAATACTTCCCAGCTTTTCGAAATTAAGACAATTCTCGACTTAGTACTAGATTAATACGTTTAAGGGTTAATGGTTGAAATTTTAACACATTTAATCGCATAGACGTGCTAAATGGAAATGTTGTCACGTTTTCCTGTCACACAAAATAACAGGTGACATGCTGATTAAAATATTCATCAGCGTAGCTTCAATAGAGAATAAACATGTGTATGACACAAAACAAAACATGCGTATTTATTGTCTTAAGATTAAGATATTCAACGAAAAGTGCATTAATCTGGAGGTGTTTCATTGAACACAAAAGACAATGAACGAGATGCTCTAAAGTACATACAATATTTAGATGCGAATATCCGCTTATGTAAACACTCTTTTTTTGGATGCATTTTCAAGGGTGTTTTCATGTTATGCTGTTTTCATGCTTCATGGCATTCGAGTTATTGAGATATGATTTCTTAAAGTGGAATTTGAAAAATTTTGTTTTCAATAATAATCAGGGTTGGTGAACCTGGAATACAATTCTTTCATATTTTTCGAATGACACAAAGTCTTTGTTTGTGGGACGAGGAGGAGCAGGAGAACAACGTCAACATTAAAAGTAAATGTTTTGAAATATCTGTCTGGCATCGATTCTTATTCATATTATTTAAAGAATTTTTAATTAAAATACCATTGAAAGTGGAAAATATTAAAAATTTATAGAATATTTTTATAATAATAATTGAATATTGAATTTAATATTGTATTATAATATGAGTGAAATTATTTACAAATTTCCCTTAATCACTTAATGAACGATAAGTGATACAAATCGCTGCATTTCTGCAGAGTATAAAACCCATTTACCCATTAACACTATTGTCCTTAGTCATTTTCATTTCATTACATTGCGACAAAGAGAAAATAAATCATTTTGTTAAGCGAAATCAAGCGAAATGTATTACAATTTGCCTCTGTTCAGTTTCAATATTAGAATATGGAGATATTTGGGTTTCATAGAGTATGAGAATTATAGGCGCACGGCTCCCGTAATCATTGTGATAATACTCACGATCCTTTTCGAAGTGATGGATTTTTATTTCATTTGGAATGACATGAGTGTACTTATAATGAGCCTTTTTATGACTGCCATTATAACCAATTCATTGGTTCGTATTTTGGTTGTAATGAAAAATCAAGACAAGTTCCAATTATTCATGGCAGAAATCGCCGAGTGGTATACAGAAATTGAGGTAAGTGTCCTACTGAGTCGCTATGCAAACTAAATTCAAATCATTTTATAGACGGGCAATGATATTGTGGCTTGGTCGGTACTAAAGAAGGTACCGCAACGTACTAAAGCCATTACATACTTTAGTTTTATTTTTGGCAGTCTAGGCGGAGTGCTAACAGCTCTTTTACCGCTTTTCATGGATAAACGCTGTAAGTTGTACAATTCTAAACATTATTGAGTGAAGAAAGTCGAAATAGATTTTTGTATTTCATTTTCAATTTCATTTAGCCCATCCCTATGCAGTTTATATTTTGGGTTTGGATGTTTTAAAAAGTCCCGTGTATGAAATTGTCTACCTTTTGCAAGTTTTTGTTGTGATGCCTTTTATTGTCTGCTCCTACATACCATTTACGAATCTTTTTATATCTTGGCTCATATTTGGCATAAACATTCTACAAGTTCTACGTAGAAAGTTTGAAAATTTGCCACGCATCAATGAAACGGAACAATTGAAAAGATTGAAGGAGTTAATTAAGTTTCATAAAAGGATTATAAGGTGAGCACTAAATTAAGTTCAAAATAAAAATCGATTCACATATAACAGTAAAATTTTATTAAAAATAATTTTACAAAATTCTTATCGCTTATAATAGTGGAACTTTGACTTCTGACGCCTAAGAAATGTCACTCATTGTTATACATTTAAGAAGTCGCCGTAGTCTAGTAGGTAGTGTGTTGTTTCTTAAAAATGTGTCGTTCGGAGTCGACTTTAAACTGTAGGTCCCACCACTCATGTATAAAAATTAACACACACAACATAAGTGGTGTGAAAAACTAGGTCGTAATTCTGACTGAAGGGTTGTATGTATGTTGTTGAAATCGTTGCTGTTGAATAGCGAAGCACAAAATTACTTCTCTACAGATTATCGTTTGCGCTGCCTTATCACTATTTGAAGGTAACATATGAGCCGTTCAGTGCACAAATCTATTAACTCCATAAAACAAAAAGTTGAGAAATGCGATGAAATAATGTAAATTGATTTTTAAAATTCCCTTTACAATACAATTTCAAATATATATTGTAGAATACATAAATACATATATAGCTTTCATCTAATGGTGTATAAAATTAATAAGTAAAAATAGTCAAAAAAATAATGGCAGTAATGTTATAAATTTCATGTGACTGGTGGAGTTAATCGATTTGGCAACTGAAAAAAGTAATAAAGTTAAATTAGGTATTTAAATTTTTAAGTTTTTTATTACAGAAAACGTTACAGTTAAAGTGTTTACAATGCTGTTACAATATATTATTAGTGAGTAATTTATCAGCAGTATAAATAATGTCTTCTTCATCAGAGGTACGTACAGACTCGTCATTTCTATTTGTTCTCAAGTTTTTAAAATGATTGTGGTTAACAGGAGGAATGAATTTAAGCAGATCCATAATGTCTCTCCTTTTTTCCCTTGTTACAGTTCTGCCTTTCGGATATAATAAAGGCTGATCTACATTTTTCATACTGTGCGGTCTACCTGCTACAGATTTCCTTATGTTAATTTCGTTAAACTCTTCTTCGTTATATTCATATTTGAATTGAATGAGATGGGGTTTTGACCTTTCTAACTTAATGCAGCGTATTTTAAGCCAATTTACTGGAAACCCTGTAACGGTTGCTTTTCTGTTTATGATTGAGTTTTCTAAAGGTTTTATTGAAAAAAATCTTGGTGTGTCATTTTGATTAGATTAAATGGTGTTTTCTTTTTGCACGTTTTGATTATAGTGTACCAATCATCTGGTGAATAAATGTTTTGAATTTTTTTTTGCATGTGACTCAATAATGGCAAAATCTGAGTCATTAGGTAAATAGCTGTGGCCACTTACCAAAAAGTTCATTTCAATGGACTCAGCTCTTACTTCCGTACTTTGAACAAGTTTCAATAAACTTAAGGCAGTTTTAATATTTCTATTTTGCCCGGTACACGAATCAGAATATGTTATAATTTTTTCAAAGTTAGCAGCATTAGTTTTTATGTACTTTGTTATACACAATGAAATTTCTTGAGACCCACGAGATCCTTCAGTTTCTGGCCAAACAAACATGTGGCTTATATTTTTGCTGAATTCATGACATCCGAAATTATAAACATATAAATTTCTCTTATAATAAGCTACAGATGTGGTCAATTTAGGAAAGGCTAAAGCTTTTTCTAAGTCGAAAGAAAATACGAAAATTTTTTCTGATGCTGCCATTCGATCGGCAGCGATTTGACTGTGAGCCCGTTCTGCCTCTTTTAAGTGAGTCTCCTTTAAAATTTTTACCGTCTTAATTCCCTCACCGCCTGAAGATTGAATTTTTATTTACAAAGCGTCACAAGTTTGACACGTATCTTTTGATGGTTGCTTAAAATGTAAATTAAATTTTGTAGAGAACACATTATAGTAATATTTTTCTTTCACTGGTACTATATTTTCTTTTTCACATTGTGTGACGTATAGTTCGTACATTTTCTTAATATTTAAGTCAGGATTTAAATATTGTCGTCTTGGATTATGAGCTCTGGTATAGTGACTACTGTAGGCTGGCAATGACTTTATATGTTTGATAACATTTGTGTCATCTATTTTATTGCTTGCAACACGGCCTTTGCGCTGATCAACCAAAAAAATAACTTGTTCTTTAGAACAACACTTTTATATCCGCCCGTCACTCATCTGATAAGTATCTTTAAAATATTTTTTGCAATCGGGAATATCAGTTTTGTCTTTTCGAAGGTAATATGTGCAAGAACGTGATCTTTGTTCTTTAGTTTTATTTTTTGGCCGCCTTCTTTTTATTTCTTTAACTTTAATACAGCCTCTATGTAAATTATAAAATGCCTTCATGGCAGCCTCTCTCTCATTCGAAGTAATTTTTTCGTTGCTCTTTTTACTGCATCTGCATATAATATCGACAAATGTTTTTGCAGGTATTAAATTACCTCCTCTATTCCTGTATGCCAAACCTTTTGTTCTTTTATACTTTTGTAAATTTCGTGCCCAATTTTTAGGATTACGACTTCTTTTCCTCCCTATCAATGTGTTTGTTGGAATATCTGTACTATTACAATCAGATGAATCCGAGGAGAACAACAAAAGTCTTCTTGAGCCAGACTTTCTGTTGATAAATCGTATTGAAGATCGATCAGATGATTCACTGTTTTCCACATCCACTTTGTTATTAATCTCACTCATCTTGAAAACAACGGTACAATATTTATTTCTTTATAATTATAGAGAAATAATTTTTTATAATAATTCGAACCAGGTAAAAAGGCACTAAAATTTGACATTATCATGAAACGCTTGCTAGTGTATTTTAGTTGGCCAAAAATTTTACAGTAACTGCAAATTGATAGCTGTTATCATTCAACGGTTGCTAGTGGTGCATTTGAAATGCGTTATTGAAACGATTTACATAAGAGTATGGAGTTAATCAAAATGTCTTCTGAAATAAATTACTTATTATTCAATGGCCCAAAAAAATTTGTCGTTTAATGCTGTTAATCTTTACTATTCACGAAAGTTATAATAAATATAAAAAGTTATGACTATCCCAAGTGCTTTGACACTTAAATTTAAGATTTTTCAAAAAGTGGAGTTAATCACTTTGTGCACTGAATGGCTCATATGTATATTCAGACAGCAATTTAAAAAATGGGACGTCAATCTAGGCCATTATTTCCTTAGTTCTTGATGTACAAATTATTTCCCAACAATATTTAACATCTGGACAATAGAAAAAGGGTTATAACGATTCTCATTATTGTGAATTTCTACCACTGCGTGTATAATATTTATTGCACTCTGCCAAACTTTCTAGTGTACACCTCCTCTAACCCTATTTCGCTGACAAATTTCAGTACCCCACAAAAGGTAACCTTGTTTTTTCTGCCTAGTTTATTAAGTTTCCATAGATAGTCTCATACTATCTTCAATTTGACCTCCTAAAAGTCGAGTGTTCCGAATGGTGGATTGTCAACTAGTATTCCTATGTCTTGTCTTTGATACCTCCTATTCAAGTTGAATTAAGCACATCTTTCCATGTCATAGATACATGCTTAAAAGATAACCGCCAGCTTTCCCATAGGCTCATAATATTTTATACTATGACTAAAAACTACGAAATCTGTTTCAAGATCCGTTCTTGATCTGTATACCAAAAAAATTACCCGCTTTTAAAAGAATATGCAGTTTCCAGATTACTCCATTTATTTTTGTTGCTAAGTTTTGTTGTAAATTTCTTCCCAAATTTATAAAGTCTACTGATTCTGTCTAGGGACCATTTAAAGATGGAGCTGTGAGTTAATCGATTCCTTAGGTTCCGCAATTCTCTAATTAATTTCATGTTGGACTTAATTGCCATTAATCTAATCATAATCTTCAAAGCTAAAATCTTCGCTACCATGTGTATCGGATATAATTTCCAGCAGCGCTGTAGGATAGGTTCACATTGTTTCTGTTATACCAACTCCAACTGAACAGTTTTTAGATTCGTTCTGTCTTCCCAGACAGTTGCTTTTAGTCTGCTCATCATGGTATGCATTCAGCTCATAATTTGTAGGCTACATCCCTAGGAATTCTCTGCAAGCCTTCTGCCCAACATTTCCTGGGATGATCCCATCAAGTCAAACTACTATTCAGTGCTATTCCTAAATATTTTACCTCTGCTTACTGTGATATTATTCTACCCGGGAATTGAATGTTTTCCATTCATAAAGTTTTCTTCTTCTTCTTCTGGAAGTGGTACTACTGTGGACTTGGCCTCGGTTTGACCAATCTTATAAACCTTAAGTGTGCGATGCTTATTGGTGTAAACAAAATTACGCGGGATTGACTGATACGTTTTGCCTTTACTAGAGAAAAACTTGTTGTAACTTTATAACTTTGTTGATGTTCAAAGTTAGATTCATCGCATTACGAATATTAAATTAAATGCTTTGAGAAAGAATTATAGGTCCACTATTTTATTGAGCAGATAAAAAATTTTATAAGATTATCGAACGTTAACCACAGAGTTTCACTTGTAATTTTCAGATTCAGTAAAACTTTAGAAAGTTTGGTATCATTTGTCTGTTTGGTTGAGCTATTGCTCTTCACATTAATGCTATGCGTTCTTTTGGTGTTTATTTTACTGGTAAGTATTTAAACATACATACATACATACATATATTTTGCATTAAATTAATATATTTTAATAATTAATAAAAATCTCTCCTTTATTAGGCAGACAATATTTTCTTTCAGATATCGACGGTTTTATATATATTTTGTATACTTTACGCTCTATTTATCTCATACTGGCACGCTAATGAATTCTCAGCAGAGGTGAGTGAGTACGTAACAAGAAAGACGACTTCAATCATTGAAACTGTATTTGAAGAAACAGTTTTTGATTGTTAACATTTTCACACGTTCATTTTAAAATGAATTAAAAATAATATCAAAATAAAATAAATTAATTTTCTTTTATATTATTGAAGAGTTTAAATATAGCAAATGCTGTCTACGCGATTGATTGGACTAATTCAAGTCTGGAAGTGCGCAAATGTGTATTGATTTTATTAGTACGTTGTCAATCTGAATTAAAGGTACGTGATATTAAGCATAAAGTGATTTTTCTAAATTTTTTTTACAATAATTTTCTCATATCCATAAGCAGATCTCTGCTGGCGGCATGTATCCCATGACACTGGAATCATTTCAGGCTTTACTGAATGCCGCATACACATATTTTAATATGCTACGCGGCTTAATGGCAAAATAGTTTTTCAAACAATATTACGCTGGACCATGATTATTATCACGTAAACGTATGAATATATTTCCCTTCGTTGAATTTTCATTTTAGAATTTATGCATGTATGTATGTGCCTCTTGGCTAATTGCTTATATTTTTAATTTGTTTTGTTCTTTCTTGCACCTATTGTGGCAAATCTATTGTTTTACAGACTACATATATGCAAGTGATTCATTAGTAGACTTACCCGTTGGTCACATGACTAGCACAGCTATATACACGCCCCCATGCAGTACATCTTGTTCCTATACTGTATAGTTTTTGACGTAACATGTTTTGAATTTAATCAAATAAAATTTTGTTGAAATTAAAATCTAAAAAAAAAGAAAAAAAAATCAAAATAAAAAACATGAATAAAATATAAAAACGTAAGCACATAATAATGGTATTGTAGTTTAAAAATAAATTGTCGTAAATAAAAATAAAATAAAAATAAAATGAAATAAAAACACATTGGATGGATGAATTAAAAATAACTTTATCAAGTCTAAAGAATGCGGGAAAATATTTCATGAATTTTTGTTGATGACACATCACAATCCATATGTGGGGGGAATCTATGGAAAATCTAGTTAAACAGAAAGGCGTTGTTGTGCTGAGTGTAAAAAATATATATGTTTTTATTATAAAAAACATTTAAATTATCAGAAAACGTTTTCAGAAGTGCTATGAAACAATTAAATAAACTTTGCTGTTAAATGTTAATTTTAAGACTACAACACGATAATATCAGGGCTTTCATTTCATCCTATCTTCAAAATTAAATAAAACAGCGGTTGTTTGAGATATCATTGAAATTTTTTATTAGTTATTATTCGTTCCATGCCCATGTGTGGCATCAGACATCGTTTAATTGTTCGGCATATCTTTTCCAGGTGAAGCGCACCTGAAATGTCCAATTTGACATAATTTTAATGCATAAATCAGGCTGAATTCGATCAATGGTATGGGTTACTTTGGCTCGGAGGGCCACTGTGGGTTGTGACTTTTTTGTATTCACCATCGACTGAAGAAAAGCCCACATCAAAAGGTTTAACGGCGACAAATCCCATGATCTCGAAGGACAGTTCAAATGGCATAAACTGTGTGGCATGTGAAGCTGTTTTGTTGAAACCATCTGTCGTTTGTTTTGAGATCATCCAATTCAGACTAAAAAAGTGTTAATCGTCGGCTTATAGTACTTCTCGACGACATTGATGGCCTGGTCAACATCGTTCTAGAACAAATATTGACAGATGATGAAGCGAGCCTAAAATCTAAACCAAAGTGGCATTTTTGGCATTAATTGGACGCAATTGGATCTCAAGTGGATTGGCATCTTTCCAAAATCGACAATTTTGTTTGTGTTGATAAGAAATTGATAGATGTAGCTCCAACAATATGACCGTCAACGTACGAAATCTCTGTGGGAAGAACTGATAGGTTTAGGTTAGAGGAGGTGTATTTGCCAATTGAGACGAGTAGAATAACCGGAGGTCAAGTTGACCCATTGTACAAACGTCCTAAAGGGGAGATAGGAAAAAAGAAGAGGAAGTAGGAAAGGGAGAATAAGGAAGCAAAGGAATTACACAGACCAACAAGCACACAAGAGCGCGCGACTAAACTATTGAGGCCCTAGCACTTCTCAACCTGCTCAAACTAATAATGAATTTATAGAGAGCCTTGATGTCGGCTCTCGACACAGAATTCAAACCCTCAAAGAAGCCCCTGCCAACGGTCTTCAACCTCAACGTACTAAGGGCTGGACAATTACAGAGGAGGTGTTCGATAGTCTCCAACTCCTCCTCATCACAACAGATCCTTGTCAGCGATCTAATCTTGCAGTGCCCCGTAATAAACCCAATAACTAACCTTCAACTGGCCTTATCTAATCCCACCTGTTTTTATACTGTCTATAGCTGGTCATAAACACCTAGAAACATAACAATCCGATCCATTCCCTATCCTGGCAGATTGGGAGATCAGAACCAACTATCAAATCGCGCTCAGAAAGTGCACCAAATGCAGCGAGAGGGAGAACTGATAATCCTTTAGCTAAAAAAATTGTTTCTATAAAAGCAAGATGGTGGTAAAGGCAGTGTCATAATCCTCAATGGCATGAAGGAAGTATTCCGAATGCGATTGGATGGGATATACTCAAAAATTCACTCTCATGTGCTACAAATATTCGGCCAATAATAAATTTTCAATAGCTTCTGAGTATTTTTAAGAATATTTGAGTTAAAAATGACTCCTTCGTGCCAAAATATCTCGAAAGCTTGAAAAACATCGATTAAAAAATATTTCTTTTCTTCGAATACCCTTCTAATGAATTGGACCAATATATAGGTTTGTTCAATAGTGCTAAGTTTTTTTGGAAGCCAATAAATGGTTTTCATTTAGGCATATCAAATTCTTAATAACTTATAGGCGTGCGTGACTCTGTTTTCGCATGATCTTTGTTGGGTTTAGGTACCACTTAAATTAGTTGCCTTTTATTCACGAGGAAAGTGATCAAGTGTTATAGAAAATAAAAAGTTGAATCCTCATAGCTACTTGGCTCTTCAATATAAATAACTTGTTATTGACATTTTCAATTCCGAGAGTTTCTTTTTTTTAGGTTAAGAACGGCAATAGTATTCCAAATTGCTTGAAACAGAGTGTTAGAAAACGTGTAAGTAAAGAAAAAGAATTTGGAAAATTTGCTCGTACACTATTACATTCAATTTGAACCCGAAGTCACTTTCGATTTTTGTCGGGAGTGTAACTGTGGTACACTAGCTGTTTAGCGTAAATTGCTCTGTTCTATGGTTACTATGTATACGGTCAAAAGCTTGTTATCGAATCATCTTTAAATTGCAGAGTTCATGATCATGTTAAGAACGGACGGAAGAGCAAGATTTATTTTTACGTTTTTTTTTATTCCATTTAATTACACTTTTAACCACCTTAGGTGGTAAAATTCAGTAAATGCCACGTCATCAATACAATTTACTGTTAAAAGTCATAAGAATCAGTCAAAATTGAGTCACTCCAGTCTAAATATTTATATTTTCGAGTGTTTTTGTAATCCATTGCACTACGTATTCAAAAATCGAAAGTTCTATTATCAGAGAAAAAAAGAAAAGAGAGAAAAATATATGTACATATGTATGTATTGTACTTACGATTTCTTTTTATTTGTTTTGTATTTTGTATTTATAAATAGAATAGAAATTGAATTGTAAAAATAAAATTATTGATTAATGAAGTGCAAATAGAGAAGCATTTAAACGTCCAATGGTCGTTTGCAATAAATATATACGATACCATCGTATCTAGACTGTTTCCTAGAAAGGCATATTATACAACAGTTGTCTGTGCTGTTAGAGTAAGTACACAGTACCCATTATACGATTGCGAAATTTTTATTATATATTATATTAACTAAAAACTAACAAAACTAATTGCAAAAAAACAGTGGATAGCAAAAGTCCAGGTTAGCAATTTTTTGAATTTTTAGTAATAATTTGTAAAAATAATTGATTTTTTTTAATATTTATTTTATTAATTTATTTCTATTTTATAATAAAACAAAAAAACTTATAAGGTTTTTCACAAACCTAAGAATAATAAGAAGACTCAGAGTAAATTTTAAATTCACAGGCCCAATAATTGAAAAACATCCCCAGACCATGTGGCTGCCTCCACCATGGTTTATAGTATGGATAAGGTTTTTCGTTTTAAGCCTTTGTGTTGGATCACACCACACTCTTCTCCGAGTTTTGCAATTTTTTAGTTCATATTTTGACTCGTCTGTCCAAATAATTTTCTTCCAAAATGATTCAGGCATATTTATGTAAATATTTATTTATGTAAAAATTTATGGTGGAGGCAGCCTCATGGTGTGGGGATGTTTTTCCTCTTCAGGAGTAGGTAGACTCGTTAAAATTGATTCCAAAATGACTGGAGAGCACTATGTAAACATTTTGGAAGAAAATCTTTACAGCTGTGCGGAGCTTGGGCTTGGGGGAGATTATTTTTCAACAAGACAACGACTCTAAGCACACGAGTAAGGTCGCTAAAAAATTTTTTGAAGAAAATAATGTTGAAAAATTTGAATGGCCTGCTCAAAGCCTAGATTTAAACCCCATACAGCATCTTTGGGCTATCTTAGATGACAAAATCGCGATGGAGTCCAGAACAAATATTCAAACATTTTGGGAAAAATGCAAAGTGAATGGAGGGCAATTCCTACAAGTACTTTGAAGAATCTTGTGCTAGGTATGCAGAAAAGATTAAGAGAAGTCATAATTAACAAAGGAGGAACAACTTCGTACTAAATTTTGAAGTTATTTAACTATTGATAATATTTTCTAGTGAAGTGTTACCTTATTTTGTCACTTGAAATTCTTTATGTGCCATATAGTTTCTATTATAACTAGAAAACATAATGAAAGAATTCAATGTTAAGTTCCCTATTAGATAAAATATTAACCGAATTAAAAATGAAACTATGATTTATAAACATTTGAAAGCAATAAACATATGCTTTAATCAAAAAACAAAAAATATTTCAAACCGCACTTTATTTTGTCCGACAGTGTATGTACATCTGGTCATTACAACCCTTCGGTCAGGATTACGACCTAGCTTCTCACACCACTTATGTTGTGTGCGTTAATTTTTATACATGAGTGGTGAGACCTACAGCTTAAAGTCGACTCCGAACGACAGATTTTTGAGAAACTTTTCATGGCAATTTTATTTACTCCCAGAGTTTTTGCCAGAATTCTGCTGAGAGGAAGCCACAGAAGAAATAATTTCTCATATTAGTTGGAGATGACTGACCTGGGGTTTGAACCCGGGTCCTTACGTCTAATAAGCCAACACCTTACCTACTACACTACGGCGACTTCAGTGGTAACATAGGATAGTGAAAGTAATGCCAATTTTTTGAAAAAAGTAATTTTCAAAATTTACAAAATAATGCACCCACAATGAGTGATTGGGCTCACCGTGTGTGCAATTGTTTCTTTATTATTTTGCAAGCTCAAATATGTCATAATAAGCCAATAAACTGCCTACTAGACTACGACGACTTGTTCTTCAAATATTCTTGAATATAAAGGCCTTAACAACTCTATAACATCTTTTGTAATTTGATAAAATCAGCGGGAAAAAACTCTGCATATACCGGTGTATGCAGACTTTTTGCTTTGACTGTATGTGCGAAACTGCTGTCTGAAATTCTCTTTAATAATACAACAACAATTAATAGCCTCATTATATGTATCACATTTCGTTGGTCAAACGTTTTTAAACGACAAGTTCTGCACGTGCTCCTAACTCAGTAAACTTTCTAACGCCGCCGCATGATCAGATATTAGAAATAATAAAGCAGTTTTTTTGTTTATTCTCTTAATTACCTTTAATTTTAAGTTGAAACGTAACGTTACCTTGAATTTCACAAAATTTCCAAAAAGTATTCATACTAAACATGGAGTAGAAAGAAAAAGTGATTCCCCCTGCTTTATACAATAGAATCGAAAAATATAAACAAATTGAAAATAATTTTTTTGCATTCGATTGTTTAAAACGATAAGAATTTCAATTGTTTATCAATTTTATTTAGTTTGGTTTCCAAGAAGTCCATAAAAATTTCGATTACATTTTTTCGTTTTTTTTTTTTTTTGAATACAACAACTGTTCTTGTATACATAAGTACGTTCAATATCAGACACCATTTAAGGCCATAACAAACAAAATCGACCAAAAGCCAATTATTTATTTTTAGTCCGTTAGTTGAATTGTTTATTTAAGAAAACAAATACATATTTTAGTTCAACTAACTAATGACTAACTAACAGAGTATTGTACGAATATTCAGCAGGTACATGAACTTCTACTAAACAGGAGTAAGCATGCTTCAAACAAGAGTTATCAGTCAGTCATGTCGTTTTTAATTTTAATTTTAATTTTTTGTTTTGTTTTGTTTTATTTTGTTTTTCATTCTGATAAAGAAGAGAAACAAAATAGAACGATTTTCTTATCTTAACGTGAAATTTTCAAAATATTCGATTTGAACATGGCAACTGATACCCTTAACGCGTGTTGTACTTCAAGAATATTTTGTTTCAAGAATTCTTAAAAAAAAAATTCTCAGCAGATTTTATTTTTAGTAGACATTTTTTTGCTTCGTAATAATTTCAATAAAACGAAATGATTATAAAACAACGAAATGTGTATGTGACTGGCAAATTATGAAGCGCATGTGATTATGCAAATGATTTTCAAATGGAATGAAAATCAATGATTTTTCTTTTGCTCTTCAGCATATCAAGCAATTTTGGTTGCTACGCGGTGTTAAGACGCCGTATAAGAATTTTGATTTTATAGGTAAATTAAAATAAACCCTGTCGGAAAAATAGCTAACTTTAAACTAACTTTAAGCTAACTATTTCGCAACTAGTGCTGACTACCACCTGGATTACTTTTCAATGGCAGCAACTAACTATTTTTACATTGTGATGTCCTAGGCAGTAGTCAGTTATTCTCTGCATTACTTTTCAACCAACTTAAAGTTAACTACTTATAAGTTAGCTTTAAGTCGACTAGTTTTAAGTTGGTTTTTAGTTAACTTTTTGTAGCTAGCTTTAAGTTCACTTTTTGTAGTTAGCTTTTAATTGACTTTTTGTAGCTAGCTCTTAGTTCACTTTTTGTAGTTAGCTTTTAGTTGACTTTTTGTAGCTATGTAGCTGTAATTAAACCTCTGCATTTTATATTTTTTGGAGTGAATAAATATATAATTTGTTTTATTTTAGTTTTTGAAAATAAATTTATTAAAACTTCATTAATAATATTAATTGGTAAACAATTTATAAATTCTAAATTAAAATTAAAAACTCATATAAAAATTCTCTATAAGGTACATGGATACATATATGCAAGTAAAAGAATTATATTTATAAAACATACACATTTTTATATATATTTTTGTTATTGTTAAAAATAAAAATGTTATTTAAACTTCACTATTGTTTGTTCGGAATAATTTTAATTCATTAAAAAATTACATTTAATTTTTTAACTTATTTTTATTATTTTGTACGCACTGAGCATGAATATAACGCTTTTTTATTATTTTCAAAGCACTTCTTATCTCCTTTTCAGCATCTTGAAAGCCAAGTGATTGACAGGCATCTGTTTAGAATATAGATACATTCGTTTACATATCCTTAATATAGAAAGACCTTATGACTTACCTATCAAGGCATGAAAGAAAGCTTCAAAGCCTTTTAAGCGCTTTTTGCCGTGGATTCCATCTAAATTTATGTCCATGCACAAATTTATTGACATTATTTCTGTCAAAGTTTTCGGCAGGCGGCCCTTCAATAGAGTTTTCATTGTATTTATCTGGAAAAAGTAATTATGCATTTAAGTACATATACATATGTACATATGACTATATGACTTTATGAATTTTGGTATTCGATTAGAAAACTTACATAAGATTCACGATTGTTTTCAGTAATACTAATATTTAATTCGTGTAAGTCATTTACATTTTTTAAAGGGAAAACAGACGGTAAATTTTTGAGCGTTACTTCTTGGTGTAAAATCTTTTCAGTTAAAACTTTTTGATCAGCCAAGGCCTTCATTATGACTTCATTTTGTTTTACAATAATTTCTGTGGATAGATAATGAACACAATTAATTATAAAGGTATGAAAAATACTTTTATTAACGACATACCTTGGAGATTTTGTATTGTATCTGAAAGAGTAAAACGTGGTATATTGGTTAATATAAAGTTCGGTAATTTTTAGTAAAATCTTACCGTTTATCTGCCTAAAATTTTCTGTGAAATTTTCGGAGCAATTTTTGCATGGCTGTGTTTTGTTTTGATCTATAATATATGTAATATAGGTTATAAAAATTAATAAAAATAGTTATTAATTACTTACACGGTGCAATTGGTTGTAAGCTAATCTGGCAACGGTTAATTTGTGGAAGCGACATCTGGATGCTTAAATCATAGTTATGAATATACGCAAAATGAGTTTATGTATGTGAATTTTTAGACTTTATTACTTGCAACCATGCAAAAGTGGCACTAAAAGGTATTGATTGCCAAATGGAAATCCTGAAAACTTAATTTCGATATTTTCTATGTTGAAAACTTCTTTATCACCTAAATCATTTTGATTTACTACACAAGTACCTAAAACATTAGCTGAATGTAATGGCTCTTGAAAAAAACTCGTAATATTTCGAAATGGGCGGCCTAAAATTGACACCGAGCTGTTTAATGAAAAGCCTGTAATTTGAATAGGTATAAACGGTCTGATGGCGCAAAAATTGTTAGGACAAACAGCGGTAAAAAAATATTCAGGTGTTTGTACACTAACAACAACCCCATTTTTTTCATTAATTTTTAGTTCTTTTCCGATTTTTACCATCTCTTCATTTTTCATACGAATATGAATTTGTTGTAGAATCTTTGAAGGCTTTTTGACATATTTTTTTAACTTTTGAAGATAATCCTCAAATGGGTAGCAGGAAAAATTTTGAAATGGTCCGAATGTTTTCACACATTCACTAATATGTAAAATATTATGAACATTGTATGACAGGCTGTCTTCTCCAAAAATCACGGGAAAGTTCTCCACAAACAGTTCCAACAGGACTTGAGCAATTTCAACATTCCTTTCACATGTTCTCGGGCAGGATAATAAACGAGAAGCACAGTGAAGTAGAAGGAACTCATAGTAAAAATCTTCATGAACTCTATTCTTTAAAACCAGTATGCCTGTGTACAATAAAAATTGGCGAAACTCTGTTGCTTTCCAGTTATGTATCTCTTGCAGTTCTCTTGGATATCGTGAGAATTCCCGTGGGATGTACTTTTTCAAGGCCAGGAGATGTGCAGAAATGTCTTCTTTAACTTCTTTAGTTATTTTGAAATTAGTTTTGTCTAAGTTTAATCGAACTAGCATTTTCTTTACAACTCCAAGATCTATTAGGTGCATTGGATCAAGGGGAACTTGAGTTATCATACCCAGACCGAGCTCTTCAAATGGAGATTGCTTCAAACGAAATCTTACTTGATGATGGTTGGGGTACTTTCTTGATGTAAAATCGTCATCAGATATAAGTTCACCCGGCATTGAAGAATACGTTAGCACATTCCCGATTTTTTTACTGATTTGGGTACATTTTATGCAGCCGTAAGAAGAAGTATGACCAACAGTACCACAAGCAAATGCTTTTGCTGGAGTATCACAAATAAGCCCCCTTATACCGAATGACATAATACTGTTATTAATGTTTATCCCACTAACAGTTAATTCTTTTACCTCTGTTATGAAATCGCTGAGGAAATTAGAAATATCATGTGGTTTACTTTTTCCAACATAGATACCAATAGGGAAAACAGAAATGTTGGGAAAGTCGACAATTTTAGCCAAGATTGGCCATAATTGAGTTCTTGAGCTTTTAAACAAAGGCAGACCATCTATGTTCACGTCTATCATTATTTTGTCGCGACCACTTATGATATCTAAGACTCTCAAAAGTTGTTTTTTTATACCAAAATGGCAATATGAGCCGGGAAAAACGTTGCTTAAACATAATTTTTCACGATTTTTAGTAAAAGCGTTAGCACTTAACGGCACTTCTATATTTTCCTCAGCTAAAATTTTTAATAAATTTTCGAAACAATCGCGGGACGGCCTATATTTAAAATACCAACTACCAATTTTTTCTTTTAACGTTTTTCTTTCCGCACACTGTTCATAAGAAGCATTAATAACACTATCAATTTGAATTTCACTTGCATTTATGCCCGATACACCAGTGCTATCTGTGCTACATGACACGATAGTAGTTTGTTGGAAAATAGATCACGTTCTTTTTTAAATAGCCTTCTCAAATGCCTTTTAGAAACACTTCGCATATTTGCAAATACATAAATTCAAATTCTTTTAAATGGAATCAAAATCACTATATTAAATTCACAATACAAAATTTTCACTCTTACCTTTTCTTTACACAACAAAATTCGAATATTTTTAAGAAAAATTTATTTTTTACAAAAAATAAAAATTTATGACATGAAACTCATGAGACATGATTTATTAAACTCTGCATTGAGTAGTAGTTAGCTTAAAGTTAGTAAATAAAAGCTAACTTAAAGTTGGTTATTTTTGTAGTTAGCTACTCATTCTCCTACAGGGAATTTTTATAAACAAATACATACATACATATGTACATTGTACACAGACATTTTATATATTATTAAAATGTTTTCAATTAATTACTAATTAATTTCATCATTATTTCTCAAAAATTTTTCTTTAAATGATTCTCTGTTATTGTGAAATTACCTTAGACAGACTGTCTGCCGATGTCCGTCATATACGCTGATAACTTAAGATTGATTAAAGAATTTATGACTCCGAGATTGATGTGTAAAAACCTTGTGGTCTTAACGGTACAAGAACAAGTACAATTTTACAATCAAATGTGGTCAGCTTTGTATTATTTTAGCATTCATTGGCATATGACTCTGAGACAGTTATATTTAACCAATGACACTGACGGCTCGATTGTGGATAGCAACCGAACTTTATTCACATTGCCAATTGGCAACTGGAAATTTTTCGTAACTGAAATATTTTATTTTATGAAGTCACCGAAGTCTAGTAGGTAGTGTGTCGGCTTATTAGACGTAAGACCACGGTTCAAACCCTAGGTCAAACATCAAAACGAAAATATGATAAATATTTCTTCGACGACTTCCTCTCAGCAGATTTCTGGCAAAAACTCTAAGAGTAAATAAAAATTGCCATGAAAAGTTTCTCAAAAATCTGTCATTCGGACTCGACTTTAAACTGTAGGGTCCCGCCACTCATGTATAAAATTAAAGCACACAACATAAGTGGTGTGTCGTAGGTCGTAATCCTGACTGAAGGGTTTTAATGACCAATTATATATGAAATATTTTATTTTTATTTGTTTTATTAAAGCATGGAAGTTTAAATAGAGTACCTCAAACTATTTTTATTATTTATATTTTTATTTCACGTTTTCTGAGGAGAAAAACGCATTTTTAGTTCATATTTTGCTTCTTAACTTCTTTGAAGTATAACGTATTGAATGCTTTACACTTTTAAAAGAAGATAAGCGTTTATTTCAAACTTATCTAATAACCAGCTTTACCTCTGTTATAGCTTAAAGTCTTTGTATAAGATTTTAAACTGAATTTGTTTAAAGAATAATACATACATACATGCTTACATAATTGGTTATTACAATCCTTCCGTGTGGATTACGACCTAGCTTCTCAAACCACGTATGTTGTGTAGTTAATTTTTGACCTGAGTAGCGGGGCATACAGTTTAAAGTCGACTTTGAACCACAGATTTTTAAGAAACTTTTCATGGCAATTTTTTTACTTTCAGAGTTTTTGACGGAAATCTGCTAAGTTGAAGTTGGCGGAAAAATATTTTTTATATATCATTTTGTTTGAGATGTCTGTCCTGGGTATTGAACTAAGGCCTCACGTCTAATAAGCTAACACATTACCTACAAGACTACGGCCATTACAACTCTTTAGTCAGAATTACGACCTAGCTTCTCACAACAGCCCTATTGTGTGTGTTAAATTTATCCATAAAAGGCGGAATAGATTTGGAAGCTTTGACTGGTAATTTTATTTAATTTTTTACCGAAAAAAAAATCTGTTTTTAATATTACCGTCCTTCGAGATGTCTGAGCTGACGTTTAAACTCTAGAGCTTTCGTTTAGTAAAACCAACATAATACCTACATGGCTAAGGCGACTTTAGTAGTTTTACGAGAAAAAAAATCTGAAAAGTATACACCGAATATAGGGTTCAACTTGACGGTTTGTGTTCTTGCATTAAGTTTTCTCATTATCGTCATGAGTTTTTCCACGTAGTTCAGAACGCTTAAATCTAGCATTGATGTACTAATTTAAAGACAAAAGCGTAAAAGTTTTAAAGGCACGTGCATTTTTTCAACGTCAAATTTGTGCGCATTTAAGCTGCATAACATTACATGTTTACATATAATATTTGGTAGCGACGAATTAATAAAAAAAAAATACTTTTGTTTTACTAAGTGATAGATTATATTGCATTTAGAACTTGATAATTCAAATTTCAGCATCTTAATAGCAATTTTAAGATTATAAAATACATCATCCTAAATCTGTTAATTAGTTTATTAAATCTGCACCAATTGGACGAGTGCACTTCCTTGTTAACTTCAGTCTCCATAGATATATCATAATATACTATATATAAATATGTACAGTGAAAACTCTACTAACGGACACCTCCCGTAGGCAACGGACAATTTTCCTAGTCCCTTTGTTTTACAAGAATTATTGGAACAGATTACTCTCTTCTAGACGGACACTCCACTAGCCGGACGCGGACACTTTTTTTCATAAAATAAAGTGTCCGGCAAATAACTTTTTTTTTGAAGCATTTTAAAAAAAAAAAGTTATTTGGCGGAAGAAAATAATAAATGTGCAAGAACAAGAAAAACTAAACTTTTTTAAAAAATAGGTGCTAATGGGAATGTTTTTTTTTTAAGATTTAATATTGGGAAGACTCAGGCTGCAAGCATTTTGAAAAATAAGGAAGATCTTAAAGCCGTATGGCAATCTGGAGTTAACATATACTTACGTTGTGTTGAAATTTGTCTACTCATTAGTCATAATAGCATATTTAATAACACAAAATCCTGACATTTTTATAGTGAACTATCCCGTGAACGGACATCTCCCGTTAACGGTCAAATCTGCTGTGACGACCGGTGTCGGCCTACGGGAGATTTCACTGTATTCTGGAGAATAAAAGCTCATTAACAAAAATATGCTCATCTTACATGAGCATTAGAAAGCAAAGGAACTGTGCAACCAAAAAATGCCTAAACACTCGAACATAAAATTTTGGCATTCACATTGATATGATGTTATGCTAGAACCACTCAATTGAGATATATCTAATAAAACTCATATACCATCCAAATTCTCCGGCTTACAACTTCCTGGCCACGTATTTCTGAAAAGTGGGACTCATCTCCACACACGGCATATAAATATTATTTAAATTAACCAGAAACAATTAAAGCATTTAAATGCAACATTTATTTCGATGTGGCATCCATGATTTCATTAAAAAAAACCGATTTATCAGATATCAATAAACTTATTGTGATCATATGTATATCATGAAGTCGCCGTGGTCTAGTAGATAGTGACTGAAAGGTTGTAATGACCGTTTATGTATGATCATATATTCCAATGGCTAACACGCTGACCTAAATATGATCGCTGACGTGAGATGAAACACAGTAAATCACAATCGTCCATCATTATTAGATGTTTCCATATTAAAAAGGGACATGTCAAAACCAAGCCCAAAAAGTAACTTCCCCTCTTCCCCAAAGAAGTTCAGTAAATATTGGAACAGATCTGATTTACTCCGTATTCTATTGACATCAGTTAAAAGCATACAATATGGTCCCAGTCAGTTCATCTTTTGGAATTTATAAAAAAGGTCTGACTTATCTTTTGACTTTTCACAGTCATTGGGCGCTATCCAAGTGCATGATCTATCTTGTGCTTAATTACTCCCATAATACGGCTCTGGGCCAGTAAAATCCGCTGTGGATTCATGCAGTCAATCAGTAATTTCGTAACCAGAGTGGAACAAAACTTTGTTCGTTGTATTGAAACGTTGCGTTTCCCTCTCGAAGGGAAATGCAATTATTAGATTAAACACTTGCCGTATAAGTTAACATTTTTGTTCAGATAAAAATAAAAGTTTAACTATGTAGTTAGCTTGTTATGCTGTTTTATTTCGTTAAGCCTATCATGTTTTGCTTGATAAGAATATGCTGCAATATTTAACGACAACTTATCTACACAAACATTTTAATACCAGCAGAGATTTTCGGAATTAATTGAAAATCTAAGATTATTTATCTAAAATCTCTACAAATACGGACAAGACTTTATAAAAATATTCCACTGAAAATAATAATAATAACAAAAATTCATTAGAAATAATAAAAATAAAAATATATTGTAGAAGAGAAATTTAAAGAAAATTCTTTGGATTGGCATTAGTTTCAAGGCATTATTTTAAAATAACAATTAAAAATATATTTTCAAATAAAATAAAAACACCAAAAATGATAGAAATTTAAGAGGAATGTGTACATGTGGTATGTATGTATGTACATAAATTAAGTTATAAACAATAAAGATTTCAAAACTATTTTCCTTTTTTTTTGTTGTTTTGGTTTGTTTTTTAATTAAAACATAACAAAAATTGTAATTAAAAACTGTTGGAATGTGTTGAAAGAATTTCTCTGAATTAGCACGTGATAATATATCGACGATCGAGTTTGTAAAAAAAAAACAAAAAGGAATGAATGAAATGAAAATCAAGTTGATTGAAATCACGAACAAAAAAGGGGGCAAGAGGTTTGCTTGAAATTCAACATCTTATTTCCGATAACATCGTGAAATACGTGTGAAAAAAAATGTTAATTTTATTTTACATAAATAAACTTAATATTGCGGTTAAAATAATTTTATTTTTATTTCAGTTCAAATTTACATTTTCTGTTTTTGTTTTGTTTTTGTTTAAATTCCAAACTGTCAACAACATCTTGGAGAAACAATCATTTGATTCGTATCGGCGGTGAAAAAAAATTAAGAACAACTTTATAACACGTATTTGACGCACATTCCCCCAACCCACACATGTTCGAATATAAACATTTGATGACCGCCAAACCTTTACTGTGCCGGCTTTTAAAGTGGGTTCAAGTTGAGTTTGTGTTCCCACCAGCTAACGGTAAATCGTTGTGTAAAATCGTTTATTATGCGGTTACGTATGAGCCGAAACAAAAAACATTTGCGTAAAATACTTCCATAAATAATTCACTGAAAGAATCATTCGTAAACATTAACGTCGTTGCAGCAGGGTTGCGGTTTTTTCAACACACTTTCAAATTCCATTGCCTCCCAATCACAATCGTCGACACATTGTCATGAAATGAAAGCACTTGCTTTCGTTTGATTATTTGGGGTTTGGGGGTTGGAGGCGGTCGGTGGTTAAATGCAGAGATTTACGTTTTAATTTATCACTGATTTTATGTTGTTGTTTCTGTATAATAAAATATTTAAAAATCATTTATAAACCAATTTAGGGCACTTAAATTAAAATATGTATGTGTGTCTTTCTCTCTTTTTTAAAGTATAATTAAATTAAAGTTCATGTTCCCGTTACAAATAGTATAAAAAAATCATTGTTTTTCTTTTTTTCAAATGAAAGTGTTTTATTGTAATTGAACTTTCAACAAAATGCGTCTTTTTCTATTTGCTGCATAACATTTTCAGTTTATTTTGTTTGCTGATTGAATGAAACACAAGTGAATTCTGATTGCGATTAGATCTTATCAGTTACACTATCTATTCCACGTTCCGTTTTTAATTGCCTAAAACGCTTAATTATTCGCCAGCCTTTCTTTTGTTTTTGTTCTTGGCCTTTGTTTTTATTATTGCTCAATAAATGACAGACAGATTAGTCGTCGCAGCACTTTTTATAATCGAGCGTTAATTGGCCTGTTGTTTCATTTCAAATGTATACTTAGGGGGCATAGACACTGTTACACACCTGTTAATCGCAATGAGTACAGAACTTTCGAATAGCACTGAAAACATAGAAATTATACGGCAATAGTCTGTTTTTTTGTAGACACTCATAGTATTTATGCCAGAGTCTTACACAGATACGTACATTTGTTGGAAAAGAATATTTTTGATACAATTTATGCAAAAAACTTTCATCTCTCTTCTCTTTGTCTTCTTGGTAATGGACAACAATAATTTTAGATGGACCTTTGAAGTCACAAACATGTGTTTGGTAATCGGCTAAAATAAAATTGTCTTTAGAGAAGATTCCCTTAAATTCTTCCTTTCCAGTAGCTACAGATATCTGTATCTAAAAATTTCATTTTATACATACATACATACATATATACATTCATCATTACCCTTAGTGAGGATTACAACCTAGTTTCTTACTCCACTTATGTTGTGTGTGTTAATTTTATACATGAGTGGCGGGACCTACAGTTTAAAGTCGACTCAGAACAACAGATTTTTGAGAAACTTTTCATGGCAATTTTATTCACTCAGTTTTTGCCAGAAATCGACTGAGAGGCGGTCGCCGTAGAAAATTTTTTTCGTATTTCATTGAGTTGGAGATATCTGACCTCGGGTTTGAACTGAGGCCTCACGTCTAATAAGCCAACACACTACCTACTAGACCACAGCGTCTCCATTTCATTTTATTTTTTTCATTTCATCCTCTGCATAAATTCCATATTCGTTTATTGGTGGTGATCCCTTAACGTTTTTAATTCAATTCTTTTCAATATTCCTTTATTGTAACGACTTGACGGTTAAGATTAGTAATCATTTTTGGGCGACTAGACTGTGGCATGGATCAAATTCTGGCCAAGCAGAGATCCTGAAATAATTTGGAAGTATCAGTAGTATTGCACCTCGTAAAAGACTCCGTACAAATCTTCAGGGATGGCAATACATGCTGAAGAGAAAATTATTAGGGAGATAACTTTCTGATAGCCAGGTGGTTACCTAAGTACTGAATTCCAATGTAATGAACTCCAAGACGATGTATAGCTGTCTCATCGAGGTAGCGGCATGATATGATTATAACCTCATAAAAGTACCAGAACACTGTTGCAGTCCGGGTAACTGTAGAACGGATCAAGTGGCTAGGTGTGGCGTAACCATCGTGGCATAACATGCGATGAATTCTCAACTTTGGAAATTCCTGTAAAGACCTGTATGCTTATGATAAAGTCATCGATTCCGTCAACATCGGTTATTGACAGAACGGCGTAGAAAATGTGGCTGAAACTGGATAAAACCTGGCCGCACAAAAAGTCTACTAAAATTAAAAAAAAAAAAATACGCCCAGTATGGTTGTCGAAGTTATTACGGGGTGTTGCATTACGTGACACGCATGCGAGGTGAAGGATTTCTGCATGAAGCTGTAGAGATGAGGACGAAGGGTAAAGTGTTCTACACTTATTGGGTATATGGCCAGCACTTTGTGGAAGGAAAAAGGCACCTTGCTGTGTAATACATATATACAGTGGACAGCAAAAGTCTTAGTACGGCAATATATTTTGACAAAAAGAATTCCCCACAGGCTTAATACTCTTGCAAGTCCCGATATGACCTCAAGAGAGTATTTAGGAGATCATTTGAAATAACAGTTACGTTATCACAAAACCTCAAACAAAAGTCAACCGAAAAACTTGCTCATGGTACCACCAGAAAATACTAAACAAAATTTGTACATTCAATCCCAAATGAGTTAAATGTAGTGTAGGATATTCTACTAAACCTAACATTTTCATATATTAGGGCTTTGAATTTTAAATTTACTCAGGGTTCTCCTTGGGTGTACCTATGGAGTCATCTGCAACTTTTCCTTATTTTTCTCTTGTTTTATGAAAAACATTAAAAACTTGTTTGTTTTATAATAAAACAGAAATAAATTAATAAAATAAATATATAAACTATAAATTTTATTACAAACTTTTTACTAAAAATCATGAAATTGCTAAAATATGTATATTGCGTATAAGACTTTTGTTGTCCACAGTATGTAGATAATCTGGAGGAACTGCTATGTCAGAGTCTGACATTGGAAGTCTGCAATGCTTTGTCAGAAGCTCCGACTGGTTTCGAAACTTTAGAATAACTGAAAACTGTGGCTCTTTGTAGCATAAGTGCGACCATTCATCTTCTTTCATACAATTTTATTTATTTATTTATTTATTAATTACAATACAATTACAAATTATATTTAATTGTATACGAGCTGAGTAAGATTGACAATATGATCGGTGAAGTATCACCGACCACAGTCTCTGGTGGGAATTGAACCTACGACCCTCACGCTTATAGTCTAGCACACTACCCACTAGACTACCAGGGCACCTTTATACAATTTAATTAGAAGCAAATTAAGTAGGGGCCATTAGTATTCTATTGCTTTCAATTTAGGTCTCCAACACAATTAACGTTTTCTGTCAAGATCAAAAAGTTATTTCAAGCGACATTAAACTTCATTTTAAGCTTATAAAAGCGTTAATTCTTAATCTTAAGGTTATCCTTAGCTATGCACTGAGAAATTAATGTGGATCCATGCATATTTTATACTCATTCGGTTGTGATAGCATCAATATTAATAGAGACACAAATATTTTGAACGAATTTCCCAGTCATCACAATGAATTGACATCGTTTTAATATCGCTGTTGTTTTTAAAAGATACTTTTTGTATCACTTTACTGACCATACCTACTAATTAATGTTCAGCCAACAATCGATTTTTATAGGCAAAATAAATAGAATTTCATCATTTTTTTATTTCTTCACTTGTTATATTCGTAGTTTTATTTATAACCTTAACAATAAAAATAAAGGTATTCGCTTGAACTTATTGTTATCGCCAGAAGTGTGTATCCGATAAACTTGGCTGTTATGAAATTGAAGAGCGATTATTTTGTATTTATTTTTTTATTTTTTTGGTTTATCATTTATAGCCATTAAACAATTAATTGATTATAAAAAAAGAAAAAAAACACATTTTTTTCCTTTCAATTAAGATTTATTTTCCATAACAATCGTGACCGTGTATTTTTGGACATACTGAGACAGAAATCTTTCTTTACTTTTAGTGGTCACGGTTATACATGGTGATCAAATTAAATCGGTACAGACGTAAATCATTTATTATAACGTTTACTTGAATAATTAGTGTCACTTAAAGGTGTAAATAAATATGCAAAATTCAAAAAATAAAAAATTCTTATTGTTTCGGTTTATTGTTGATTATTAGTTGAACTAAAATTTTTTATTATTTATGAATGTAACCGGGGAAGCAGAGGAAATTTCCAATGAACCGTTAAAGAAGTTTATTATCGATTTCTAGCTATAACAGTTACATTTTATTATATTGTATCGATATACATACATACATACATATATAGGTGTAGTAAAAAGAAATTCGTTATTTTCTCAATACATAGGCTTAGTAATCTGAGGTTATGTATGGTAAATGTCATTGGAATGTAAAATAGATTTGTATTAAAAAAACTTGTGATTACTTGACTTATGAAGTCGCCGCAGTTTAGTAGTTAGTACGTTAGCTTATTATACGAGAAGCCGTGCTCAGGCATTTCCAATAAAACAAAATAATGTTCATATGTCCCTACACCATTCTTCCGGAAAAAACTCTGGGAGTAAACAAAATAAACTTTAAGTCCCTCCACCGCCGTAGTCTAGTAGGTAGTGTGTTGGCTTATTAGACGTAAGGAGACGGTTCATAACCCAGGTCAGACTTCAGAAACGAAATAAGAAAAAATATTTCTTCGGCGACTTCTTCTCAGCATATTTCTTTCAAAAATTCTGAGAGTAAATAAAATTGGCATGAAAAGTTTCTCAAAAAAATCCGTCCTTTGGAGTCGACTTTAAACTGTAGGTCCCGCCACTCATGTATAAAATTAACACACACAACATGAGTGGTGTGAGAAATTAGGCCGTATTCCTGACTGAAGGGTTGTAATGACCAATTATACAGTGGGTGGTGCGAGAAGCTAGGTTAGATTGGAACGACGAGTTAAGAAAGTAAGAGGCCTGCAAAACGCAATGGAATGAGTTCTACGTTAAATAAACTCAGAATAATGGCACAATAATGTTTTTACTTTAGACAAGGCATTTCTGGTAAAACTTTTGGACCGAACTTCTCGAACTTCTATATTATTATAGCACTGCGACTACTGTAAAAGACAATAACAATTTCAAAATGCAATTCCTTTAAGAAAGTTTATGAAATAAATTTTCAAGTCACATATTTTTTGACACACATTGTTAAATACATTTTAGACCCCAAACATTAGATTCGTTATACGGTGTTCAGATATGCACCTTTATTGCGTAAATCGCAATAAACTCCATTATTGAGCTCAATATTTCATAAAAAGTTTCAATTAGTTATTGCGCAATAAATACGCAAATTGTTATAATATTGAGTAAAACTTAAAATGCAGCACTGTCATAAGTGTGTTTATCAAATATCAATAACAACAAACGAAAAACAAAATAAAAACAATGTTGTTGAAACAACCAGCTGTTTTGTTTACCAGCTGTCAAATGAATATTGAATAAGAAGCTGAACTGCATATATTATTATGCCTGAACACTTAAAAATTTTAATTCAATTAACCGAATATTGACTCAATAAAAGTGCATATCTGAACATAGTATTACAATATTATGGGGGCATAATGAAAGACGGAGAGTCTGAGCTTGTTATTTTTACAACCCCTTCTTTTTTTTAATAAATTTTGGTTCCGAAATTAGGAACTTAAGTGAAATTCTGGCAGCATAAAAGTTCTACTGGATTATAAAAATTATTTTATAATTTTATTTTATTTTTTTATTATCATTTTGGTACTTTTAAATTGAAATTAATTCAGGTTTTTTATTTTAAATTTTAAGAAGCCAGACAGATTTTGAAGAATTATTTCCTTATCATTATACTATATTAATGGAGGGTTCAACGAGATTAAATTAAATATAATCACTATTAAATGTAATTTATACTAACGGATTAAATAATAAATTTTTTTTGAGAACGATTTCTGTCTATTCCTTTGTACATACATACATATATATATGTACATATGTCTGTATACACATGTAGTAGTTCTATTACTTGTTGCAATTTACAATTTAACATAAAGTTATAATTAGACAATGAAATAATAACTGAAAGGCAATTATTAAAGAAAGCAAACAGAGTGTACTGGAATTAAACTAAGCAAATATTAAATTAAGTATTAATTACTAATTAATTCACCGAACCACAAAGGAACATTTCCAATGTTTACACTACTCTTTGGGTTTCGGTTTGGAAAAATTCCATTCCTTTAATAAATTTCATTGATCTTTTGTCTCGGTTTCATTGTTTCATTGTATGATTGCCGCCTGCCTGCTCAATGGAATCAACTTTATGAATAGTGTTAATCGATTAGTATTGAAAAATATCGAAATATTCCAACGGAATTCCACCACTACCAATTGTAGTGTGTTCAGATCACGTTTTTCAAAGGCGACAATATTGTTATTGGTGTCAGTTAAGAATCGTGTTAAAAACTATAAAAAATCGCTTGTCATTAAACTCGTGCCCAAAACACTGCGAGCAAGTTGTACGAGTTTTATTGAGAAGTGAATATTTGCACCGCATTTGTTTGTAATATACGCCACAGCGTTTAATCCGCCTGTAGACACAAAACAAAACAAATAAAGAAACAAAACAAAAAGTGAAAAAACAACAAAAAATCGAATGTCATAAAATAAATGATTTTTATTTGTGCAAGTTAAGACGACTACCAAATGAGCTATAATGCTGTTGGGAAGGTAAGTGATCATTTTTGTGGATGTCATACAAACTTTTACATATATAATTTACGAGTGATTTAGACCATCACACAAGTCTTACGACATGTTTAGTTTTTATGTAGAAGATAGTGGATAATGTAAATTTAATATGAGCGTGATAATCTCAAACCCCCTTTAATAATTGCACAGCTGATATTTAATTGCGGAAATAATAGGTGCTTCAGCTATTTTAATTTGTTATTATTTTCTTTGTATAAAAGTTAACTCAGCAGCTGTCACATGTGTTCATTCCGATTATCAAAATTGCAACCTTTTGCGAAAAGACAGTGCGTTATAGTGGTAACATAAATATGTATATATACACATAATTGGTCAATACAACCCTTCAGTCAGGATTACGACCTAGCTTCTCATACCACTTATGTTGTGTGCGATAATTTTTTACATGAGCGGCGGGACTTACAGTTTAAAGTCGATTCTGAAAGACAGATTTTTGAGAAAATTTTCTAGAGTTTTTGCCAGGAATCTGCTGAGAGGAAGTCGCCGAAGATACATTTTCATATTTTCGTTTTGATGTATGACCTGGGGTTTGAACCGTGGTCTTACGTTTAATAAGCCGACACCCTACCTACTAGACTACGGCGACTTCAGTCGTAACATAGGATAGTGAAATTAATGCCAATTTTTTTTAAAAAATAATTTTCAAAATTTATAGAATTATATAATGCACCAACAATGACCAATTGTCTCGTGATTGGGCTCACCGTGTGTGCTATAATTAATTTATTGCAGCTTGTCAACAATATCTTGCGATTTAATGAGGTTGCGATTGTTTCTTTATTGGTTTGCAAGCTCAAATACGGAATGCAACGAGTCATCAGTAAGGTGCAACCACATGTTTGTGAATAATCCTTGGAGAATTTCACGGAAAGAGCCTTGGACGGATATTTTAGGGTTAAGAGGTTAGTTTACTTCCTAAGGGTCTTTTTCGATTTTTTAAGGATAAATTCATTTAAACAAATGCATGTTTTTATATATTAAAGAGGATATTTAATTATTTATAAAAATAAATTTCAATTATGGTGCAGTCCTGCGGTGATACGGCAACCTGAAGAGGGTCATCTCAAACTATGGCGATCATGATTGGAGAAGTTAGGAGTGCTTAAAATCAAAATCGCAATGGATTCTTATACAATATGTTATCGACTAGAACCTGAACTGGGTCAAAAAAAGACAAAATGGCGGTGTTGAGAATTCTTTTCTTGTTTTCGCCTATTTTTTCTACTTTAAACAGTTAAAATTATTAATTATTGACGGATCCAAAATATTCTAGTTCGGGCTAAAATTCCTCGTCTCAGATACTAAATTCCTGACCTGGGATTTGGACCGAGGCCTCAAGTCTAATAAGCCAACACCCTACCTACTAGATCACGCGACTTCTTAGATACATTGTCCCAAAATTTCAGGGAATTCGCTGTCGCATTTTTCTCCTTGTTTGAGAAGAATTGAGAGAAAATTGCCCCATTTTTAATTTTTTAAAACATTCGATTCATTCTTTAATTATCAATTTGTAATTTCATTTAACCAGTAAGCACTATGAATTGCTTTCTCCCATAAGACCGATATTTTCGTGTAGAGTAAAAGCGGGGAAATTCCTTGAAAATATTTTATATTATAAAGTCGCGTGCTGTAATGCTGGTTTTCAGAGGCGTATTTTCTGTTTTGTATTTTGTTTATTTTGTTTTTATTTGTTACTTTTAAACTCTTGATAAGAATGTTTTTATTTTTTTGTATGATTTTTTAATTTGCATTTCTTAAGAAATATAATTCCCCGAGTTTTTTATTTAATTTAATATTAAATGGGTTTATTTGTTTACATTGTATTGTTATCTGGATAGACTTTTTAAATTTCATAGAAGAAAAGAAAAAACATTTTTCAAATAAAACAAAAGTTCTGTAGAATAATTATTAAAAAAAAACAAGATATACACTACAATATACCACCATATACGTACATACATATATATGTTCCATTACCAAGTTATTAATATTAATTTTGTTTCATTATTATTAATTAGTCGTTGCTAGTGTAAACGCAGCTCAGTTAAATATTTAAAATAGTGAATAAGCACTTTACGATTTCTAAAAGCTTGTATGGTAGGTACTATTGAGCGTTTAAATGAGTGTCTGCTTAAATATTTTTACCCCATATGCTTGGTGTCTAAAGTTCATGTTATAATAGAGACACGTCATGTTGACATGCTTAATAAAGTCTGGTTTTTTTTTTCTTTTTTTTCTCATTAAAATGACAATAAAAAATATATTTTATTTTTCCATTTTTGCATGTTAACCAAGTGGCAGTCTAAATTAAGTCTTGTTAAATTTATTTAAGCATACTAATGCGGTAGTGGTCCATTACAGTATGGCTATTGACAGAGATAGGTCAGTAACATCATTTGCTCTTTTACTATTGAAGCCAATGAATTCTTCTCTTAAATATTTTTTGATTATGAAATTAATAAAATGGAAATCCAGTTTCAATATTTTGTCACTTTAACGGAGACTTTGGTACCAGCATAATAAAAAAAATAAAAAAATACGATATTTATTATCTGTTCAAATTTCATATGCCGCAGATGATTTGTTTGTTTGAAATTTTGTCAAGTCATTTCATTTCATTTCATTTGAGTTATAATTTTCAATAGAGAATCTTTAAAGTTCAGCGAACGTGCGTTTGTTTTTTTTTTGCATTACCTTGATGACTTGCAAAACAATTGAAGAGATCTTCCCGCAAGAGAAGGTCAAAAAATAAAAATTTTTTTGAAGAATTTTATATTTTATTTTATATTCATAAATCCAATATTTATTGCTATCTAATGACGGTTTAAGAATTTTTTAAAACACTAATTTTATAAATCGTACATTGATGTTTTGAAATATTGAATACTTCAAGTCCTTTTGCTTGAAATAATGTTGTTTCTTAGTCTCTATAAGAATATAGATTGAAAACTTTACACTGCATTTGTTTGGTGTAAATTTGAACGAAAATTTTTTAAACCCTCTATCAAAAAGTTTCTCTTATTTTACATTCTCAAAGCTGTAAGTGCCACACCGTTGTCCTTATTATTTTCCAAATCCCTGTATGTACAGTGGAAAGCAAAAGTCTTAGTACGGCAATATATTTTAGCAAATATTATGAATTTTGTCTAAAAGTTTGTATAAAAATTTATAGTTAATATATTTATTTTATTAATTTATTTCCGTTTTATTATAAAACAAACAATTTTTTAATGTTTTTCATAAAACAAGAGAAAAATAAGGAAAAGTTTCAGATGACTCCATAGGTACTCCCAAAGCGAACCCTTAGTAAATTTAAAATTCAAAGGCCTAATATATGAAAATGTTATCCCTTGTATTTAGTAGAATATCCCTTAAGGTCAAGCACTCCACTTAACGCATTTGGAATTTAATGTACAAGTTTTGTTTGGTGTTTTCTGGTGGCAGCATGAGCAAGTTTTTCGGTCGACTTTTGTTTGAGGTTTAGCGTTTACGTAGCCGTTCTTTCAAATGATCTCCTAAATACTCTCTTGAAGTCATATCGAGACTTTGTGCAAGAGTATTAAACTTGTGAGGACTTTTTTTGTAAAAATATATTGCAGTACTAAGACTATTGCTGTCCACTGTATGTATACCAAAAAATTTTTACAGTTTTTAGTATACTTGTGGAGTTTAAACATATTCATTTCGTTGAAAATTTCTATATCGGACCTTGAATATATTCTTAAGCATCGACCTAGAGCCTTTTTGTGCTATTAAAGATAAATATTATGGGCGTTTGAAGTTGTTGTAGTCTAGTAGGTATTGTGTTGGCTTATTAGACGTGAGGCCATCTCCAGCAAAATATTCCTTCGGCGAGTTCTTCTCAGCAGATTTCCGGCAAAAAAAACTCTGAGAGTAAATAAAAATGCAATGGAAAGTTGCTCAAAAATCTGTCGTTCGGAATGGACTTTAAACTGTAGGTCACCACTCATGTATAAAATTAACACACACAACATAAGTGGTGTGAGAAGCTAGGTCGTAATCTTGACTGAAGGGTTGTAATGACCAGTTATGTATATTATGTATGTTTTCAGTGTAAAAAAAATTCATTACATGTAAGAGTGTCAAAAATACTCAGTTATGCGTCCCCGACACGTTGCGATTAGTTGTAAAACAAGTTGAATCAATGGTTCGCCATCTTCTTCACTCGTTTCTCTTTTTCGACCAAATTTAAATATAAATTGCTATTTTTCATCGGTTGAATGAAAATCAAAAATTTTGATCTGCTAGGAACCGACATAAGTAATGTTTGTACACAATTATAAAGTTGAACAACCAGTTGCAACGTGTAGGGTCCGCATTAGGTTATCGTATCATCACGAATAGTTTAAAGAACAAACAACGCTGGTAAATCTTTTAACGGTATTATTAAAATTCGTGCTTCGAAATGAAAAACTGTCGTCAGCAACGGTGACATCAAAACAAAATACATACAAAAAGTATTTCTTCGGTGACTTCCTATCAGCAGATTTCCGGCAAAAAAAAACTCTGAGAGTAAATAAAATTGCAATGAAAAGTTTCTCAAAAATCTGTCGTTCGGAGTCGACTTTAAACTGTAGGTCCCGCCACTCATGTATAAAATTAACACATACAACATAAGTGGTGCGAGGAACTAGGTCGTAATCCTGAGTGAAGAGTTGTAATGACCATTTAAGTAAGTAACGGTGATACATGCTACACGGCGTGCTATACCATTAACCTATAAAAAATGAGTTTCGGATCACTCCGTTGGCAGACAAGATCATGCGACTCGACATAAAATAATATTAAAAAAAATAAATATTAAAAATACTTATATCGTGAGCACTCAATAAACATATTGGGCGCTTACGTATACTAAACATCAATTATGTGGGTCAACAAAATATCTTTAATAAACCAGAAGTAGAATTTCTTTTGGCTTAAATCGGATCAAATTTCTTTTCAAAACGAAAAGATTCAAAATTCATATACGCGGTGGTAAAAAGAATGTTTATCCATATCGAGTCGAATTTGTAGAATTGAAATTAGGCGTAGAATTAAAAAAAATACCCTCTCTTCAATAATAATACGAATATTATTATTTTAATTTATATTATAATCTTATTAACAGTCTTTGTCGTTTATTATTTTTGAATAAATTTCATTTTTGTTTACAAAAATTGTTTTTTCTTAAGTGAACTTCTACGTTTAACACATAACAAGAAAGAAGGAAACGTACTTTTTTTTGTGATTATGACGTTGAAGGCTTTTGCGAACACTGATTAATTGGCTGATCGAACGATTGACTTGATGCCAAAGCGCAATTCGCACTGTGATATTAAGTTTCGCATTAATAAACATTCATTGTGATTAAATTTAGACTACAAATTAATATTGAAAAAATTTTAATATTTATTTGCACTTTAGAAACATACATACATAAATGTATTCTGTTTAGACGTCATGACTGCTTGATTTAATTGTTAAAAAAAATAGAAAACCCAAAGTCTGAAAAGAATTTTATTCTGTTTACCGAGTTAATTCATTTAAAAGTCTGCTTTGTTGAATATGTTTTTTCAAATAAAATGCGGGGTTCTCCCCAATAACGATTCTAAATTAATTCAAGTTCTCTGTGTTCATCATAATAAGCTTTAGTTGTTTCTAAAATAAAATTTTTCTTTTATAAAATAATAATCACCACAAATTTGGAATTCAGGTCACGTTAGTATTTGTGCCTTGTTCAACTGGCTGCAATTATTTTTTTTTTTTTTATAATTTTGGTTTGTAAAAAAACCCCAAATCATACATATTATTTTTCTTTAATTTATTTTTTCTTTTTTGTTTTCTTTTATTTTAAGCACATACATACATATATTTGAGTTTTGTACTTTTCAAAGTTTTAATGATCTTTATTCAGGGGATTCCCATGTAAATCCCCTTCTTTACAAGTAATTTAAAATTTAAGAAAAAAAAGAAACAGAATTTAAAACGTCTTTTAAAACATGTGGAATTTACAAAAAAAATTAAAAGGCACTTGATGCCATTCACAATTGTTGGACTATGGCCAAACAAATTATAATAAACTGTACGTACGACCAAGGCATATGTATTTATGGTAAACGAGGTGACCACAATTTTGCAACAAATATAATATGTAGTATAATAACAACAAGTATGTATTGGGTTTTTCTTGAAACGTAAGCATCTTATCAAGATAGAAACCTCAAAAATCCTTAGGAAATTAAATTTAGAAACTTTTTCTTTTATAAATTTTAACTTAAAACACAAAATTAAATAAATTTGATTTGATGAATCTACCTGAATGGATTCTGTATACTTTACTAATTTTTTTTTTTATTCAAATTTATTTTATTTTATTATTTATAAATAAAAAAATTCCCGGTTCAATATTAAGGTTTTGATATATAATTTGTATAAAATTTCAAATGAAATTGCAGAAGTATTGTGTTTATATGTTAAGAGTTACAGAGTTATAACTCGAATATAAAATACGAAGAGGCTTATCACAACAAAATGTACAAAAAAGCAAAATACTTAAAAAAATCAAACAAGTTCCGTTGTGATACTAATGCCACCTTGTAATACATGACTGTTCAGTTAGACACCAACTTACAAAAGTTAAATTATAAACCAGTATGTATTTTGTATTTTACAATACTTTTTGAAAACAATTTCATTTTTTTTTGTCAAAAAAAATTACTTTTAACCGTTCCTTGTACTTCTAAAAATGAAGTCAAAATCAAGTTTTCCATTTCAATGACATTGATACATTTTTATTAAATTCGTTGAAGACCGGACTTAGAGTTGAATTAATTTTTGATGATGTTTATAATTTAAAAAGTTAAACTAGGGCCATTATTACAACTTCCCGTTAAAGTTGAGTTCAGTTAAAGGTAACTTTAGCTAAAGTGAACTTTAAAATCACCTTTAACTTCTTTTCGTTATTACAAAATAATGATAAAATAAAGTTAACTTTTTCAAAAATATGGCAGTGCCGTAGCAATGTCGATAACACTGCCCCATTAAACAAGCTTTTTAAACGCAGTGCCAACGTCGGGCTCGTTTTTTTGCATTTGCTCACTTTGTTTCAAATATTGCAATATTGAAAATAATATATATGTATGGCAAGTTCAAACATAAACTTAACTTTAAAAGTTACCGGTAGCTTAACGCTAACTTCTACTATATTGTCCAGTTATAATAATAAATAACAATTTATCTGCCCGCTAAAATAATCCCTTTAGTCAACAGCAAGTTTTCGTGGTGGTTTCGTTTGCATGTCTGAACACATGGCTAAATTCCAGAAACAATTCACCCAAATATTTGATTTGATTAGTTTCGTTACTTACATTTAAAGTAAAAATAGTGCAAACGCCGTACTCTAGCAGGTAGTATGTTGGCTTACTAGACGAGAGCACGTTGTTTAAACCTCAGTTCAGACATGTCTTTTGGCTAAAACTATTAGAACAAAAAAAAATTGCCAGCATAAATTTCTCATATCTGTCTTTTGAAGTTAGAGTTAAATTATAGGGCCCGCTTCTCATCTACAAAACCAACACATCTAAGAAGCTAGGTTTTAATCCTGACTAAGAAGTTGTAATGCCCAATTAAGTAAGTTTGTGAATTAATTTAAAGGAAGAGCAATAAATGAGTAAAATACCTCTATTAGGCCCCACCTCTCCAGTATGAAATAAAATTTAGATATGACAAGCAGAAAAATTTCAATTTGGTGTTTCTGAAAGGTTTATGAGTTTAATTTGCAGCAACCGTTGCGTAAATATACGTTAGATTGACTATGTCTTACAGGTTTGATGTTTCTTGCCCAATCTTATGTAAATCAGAAGAGGGGTCAAATCTTCTTAACCTTCTCTACGTTAGCATGAACCTTCTCTACTTATATGTAATTTCTTGTGAGAATCGATTACGGTCTTAGTTTCTGTTAGAATGTGGATTTCTACGAGTGGACTATAATAGAAAATAAATTAAATCAAGATCGAACCCTCGATTTTCACAAGTATATACTAGCACACCACCCATCAGGGCTACCCTTTTAGTTATTGAATTCGTAAATACTTTTCTTTATGCTTTACCATTAATTTGATATACAATCGTATTTCAGAGCACCAGTATTTGTAGCTTCGTCATAACATACATTATAGGTCATTACAACCCGTCAGTCAGGATTACGACATAGTTTCTCACAGAACTTATGTTGTGTGCGTTAATTTTTATACCTGAGTGGCGGGACTTACAGTTTAAAGTCAATTCCGAACGACAGATGTTTTGAGAAACTTTTCAATTCAATTTTATTCGCTCTTAGATTTTTCGCCACAGAAATCCTGAGAGGAAGTCGCCGCAGAAATATTTTTTCTTATTTTCAGTTTGATGTCCGACGTGGGTTTTGAACCCGGGCCTTACGTCTAATAAGCCAACACACTACCTAATAGACCACGGCGACTTCGTCATAAACCACTTTTAAAATGAGTTCCTTTAAATACGTGGCAAGCAGATAAAAAATATTAAATATGTATTAAATAATTGAATATGACATATTCTTATTGAAAGGATATTCGAAAGTATACCTTCATAGCGATAATAAATGTCCAGCCACAGTTGCGAAAGTTAAAAAATCGAATCAATTTCTTTCGACAATATTGCTTCCGAATATATAACGCTGTTGGAAATGTCATAGGAATGTCTATGTTGCTCGAAAGAAGCTTAAGAAAATTCGTACTACAGATGTTATTATAGTCGTGAGTTTTAAATTCACAGCTCTACTTGCTCAAGGAGGTCGTAGTCGTTTCTTCTTCGAAAAGGTGTGATCGTTTTGCATAATGAGGTAAATAAGCTTCTTGCAAGAATTATGCGGTTATATATACATATGTACATTGGTCATTACAACCCTTCAATCAGGATTACGACCTAGTTTCTCACACCACTTATGATGTGTGGGTTAATTTTATACATGAGTGGCGGGTCCTACAGTTTACTACTATTATGTATGTATGTAATGATCTCTTAACACAGCTTCGCGAAACGCTCTAAGGGCATGCCGGATGAAATAATCGCTTACAGGTGCGTGGGCAACACCAGGTATAAAATTAGATTATTGAGCTCAACCTTAGATATGAAACAGGAGTGTATTCGGTCCTCGGAAAACTTCAAAATTTTAATCGACGACGTCTTCGAACAAACAAATAGACAGTTGTCATGCGAAATACGCTAAAGAATGCAATAACTGTTGTATGATCTGAAATTTTTAAACACCTGCAGTCGTACTGCTAAACGAATATCTTGGAATCCGAGAAAACTAGTTGCTGTGTTCTACATTAACTTTTGCATGAATGCCTGTAATTTTTTTATTTATTTGTAATAACGTTGTGTTATTTTTCCTTACATGTAAATAATGTATTATAATAAAAATATACTATGTGTACTCGTATATAAGCTATTATTTAACAATTTTTATTTGAATTTTTCCATTTAAAGGTTTGTATTCCAATTAATATCATTTCATTCATTAACTATTTATCTTTTTTATTAAATGAAGTTTCTTTGAAAACGAATTGATTCTACGGAAACTACCATTTGCGCAAATGCCAACAAATAAATTTCTTTTAAATAAAACTTAAATTTATTTATTTAATTATTAAAGTTAAAAGCGAATAAAAAAAACTAATTTGCATAATTTATTTAAATTTTTTAATACGTTTATATTGGTTTGTGCAGACAATCAGGTTTTCTAAGTTTCCTTGAATGAATTCAAGAAATTCATTATTCGAGATGCAGTAGGTTTTAGATCGTCTGTATAAAATTTGATTCGATAGTATCTTAGAACAACAATAAAAAAATAACTGTGAAAGAGATTTCAGCAAGACTGTGCGACAGGTCTTACAACCCATAAAATAATTCATTTGTTTCAAAGAAGAATAATTTCACGAAATTTTGGGACAATTTTGAGGGCAAGATCAGTTATTGTATTACCTATGAATGATCTTTTGTGGAACTATTTGAAAGACAATCAAAACGATTCACAAGATACCATTTATAAGTGAAATGTTGAATGTAAATATTAAATGTCATACGTAGGGTTTATTTCAGACCTAATTTTTAAAGAATATAAATCGTAATCTGATCTTATAAAGACTTGGGTCTCGATAAACCCAAATATGAATTTGATGATAACCAGTATAATCATGTGGGTATCTTCCAAGCGGAAGCCTACGCCATCGAAAGATGTGCTCAATTATACTGGGACAGCAGCTATAAAAGACAGGAAATAGCAATACTATCTGACAACATTCGAGCAAACAGTTATTTTGAGGTTAATTTGAAGATAGTATGGGACTGCCTGGGCAAAATAAAGGAATTCGCGGCAATGAGCAAGCAGATGAGCTTGTGAGGAGGCGTTTCGATGTTTTTCAAACAAAGTGAGTTTGAGCCAATTATGCATCAGGCTACACAAGAATTACCTGAGGTTGCTAAGCGATCTTTAGATAAGGCAGTGTACTTGACGTAGGGCACACTTATTCAAAATGGGCGTTCTTACGAACCCAAGGAGTAAATTCTTTGTCGATGAGAGTGAATCGCCTGAAAAAACATTCTTGAAGGATATGAGGCATTAATGCATCCCTGGAAGATGCTGGAAATTGTCATTATTAACACAGAGCAGCATCCTGAAGAGTATTAGGACAATAGGCTTGGGCTAGACATTATTGGGATACGCTATTAGGTTAGAGGGGAGTACAATAGATAATATGGTCGGAGTAATAAGCCACCTCTTTACTACAATAATTAGAATCATAAGTTGGTATAACGAATGGAAAGTTATTTCAAATTACTTTTACAAAATTTCAGTTCGTTAACACGAAAATCTTTTATCATTGCGGATAAACATACATACACAATTGGTCATTAAAACCCTTCAGTCAGGGATTGTGGTCCTCGTTTCACACACCACCTATGTTGTGTGTGTTAATTTTATACATAAGTGGCGGGAGCTACAGTTTAAAGTCGACTTCGAACGGCATATTTTTTGAGAAACTTTACATGGCAATTTTATTTACTCTCAGAGTTTTTGCCAGAAATCTACTGAAAGGAGATAACCGAAGAAATATTTTTTTCAATATTTTCGTTTTTATGTCTGACCTGGCGTTTGAACCGTGGACTTAAGTCTAATAAGCCAACACACTTCTAACCAGACTACGCTGACTTCATTGCGGATATTCTTCCCTTAATTACGAAAACAAGTTTGAATAGATTGGTGGATAGCAAGTGAACTTGTGTTGCATTGTCAGCTGGCTACTAAAAGTTTGTAGTTGCCGCCAAAAAAAAAATTTCGTTTTACAAATGAAAGTTTTAAATATTGGTTAAAACAACTGAGGGTCAGGTGGCATCCATAATTAGGCCCTAAAAGTGAGAGTCTTACTACAATTGAAATGCGTTACAAACATTTGGACAAACCCAATATATCTATTGCCCATATACAATGAATAACAAAATATTCTGACAACATATTTGGTAGGGTATTACCAGTTAAACAAGTATTTGCTAATGTGATATACCTTTCTCAATGGGGGAAATTAGTTCAAAATGAAAAAAAAAAAACGTTTTAGACGAAACCATGTGATCAATGAATTGCATACACATGAATTTTAATACGATTTCTTTAACCAAAAATTATTAAATAAGACCAAGTTTTTTTTTTTGATTTGAATATGTTTATTGTATTTTTATTTTATTAATTACATACATATATAGCTTACATACATACAATATTATTTTAAATTAAATTAATAAATAATAAATGCTAACGAAAAGCTAACATAACAAATGTACATACAATATTAACATAATATTATGTATTGTTATTATTAATTTGATTTTTATTTGTATTACTTTAAAACTACAATTGTTTTGTTTTTTCTTCTTATTATTTTAAATTATAAACAAATAAAAAAATATGTCTATAAAGTTCAATAACATTTCATTGATATTTTTTTGTTTCTGTTTTTCTTTCCTTGTTAGTATTTTATTAAATATTTCTTTTGTTTTTTGCTTACACTAACTAAATTTAATTTAATTTCATTATTAACAATTAATGAATAGTTTATATGGAGATTTTGTATTCAACAAATAACTGCCTTTCTGTAAAAGTAGTGCCTTCAATGTCATTTCGATAAATTGTAAGCAAAAAAAACTTTAATTTGTTTAATTTTTTTTCTTGCTTTTTTTAAATGTGATACAATTTAGTTTAAACTTTGTTTTGTTTTTGTTTTTGTTCAAATGCAGCTGATTGTTAATATCTTGGTAATTGAATAATAATACGATACGATATTATTAATAAGAATTAATCAATAAAAATAGCTGTTTGTTTTCCTGGAGATTGTGTATATTTTTTTAATTTATTTTCTCTAGATTATTAACCTTGTTATTACTGCTGTTACTGCCCCTTTTACTGCCTCTGCATCTGTCGCTTTTTTTTAAACTGCCTTGTATCTGCTTTCTACTCCGCCTGCCTGGTTTCATATATTTTTTTTTGTTTTTGTGTGATGCAAATATTAATCGTTTTCGTTTTTCATTTTTGTTTTTGTTTTTCTATTCAGATGTTGAAATTCAATTTGAAATTGTTTTTGGTTTTTGTCTGCTTTAATGTAAACGTCCGAACTCGTGGTTAGTCTGTTAAGCCAAACGTTTTTAGCGTTTCTTCTTCACCTGCTTCTTTGTGGGGGAATGCCACCCAATATTATGCAATAGAATATCCAATATTATGTTCAATTATCTCTACGGCACTTAAACTAATTCACACATTTGGCAGTTGGATGATGGGTTTTTGGGGTGAATCCCAGTAGGCTTCACAGTAGTCCACCAATAGGGATTCCAATTTGTTGAGACTTTCTTCGTTTTGATCACCGGTCCAGGTTTTTTGCACCAGACAGCAAGATTCAATTGAGTTTTTACCCAAAATGCGGCTTAACTTTATGGGACAGTCAACCTTAATCACATAGATGTCGTTTTCATAGCAAAATGCTTCCAAGAGGACTTCATGCATGTGAGTAGCCGAATCGCCGTCTTGGGGAACAGCCATTAAACAGAAGAGAGAACCTTCAGCAGCCTTAGATAAAACTTTAATGGCTGCCGATAGGCCTACTATGACACGCGACTCGCCTTGTGCCTTAAGAAGGGCATTTTTGACGGTGCGGCCCATTTGTGTGTAATCCATAGTTGATGTGTTATTGTTGTTGCTGTTATTGTTGTGATTGTTGTTGCCAAGTGCTAGGGGGCCTGCCATGTTGTGATAGGTTTGTATTTGCATAGCTTCCACGACCATATTGTTATTTTCAGTTAAAATTAAATGTTGCTCTTGAGTATCAATTTTTGAAAATTTTTCAACACTTTTTCTTTTCTTTAAAATGTTCTTTTTTCTTTTGCTTGTTTTTGTTTTTGCTTTAATAAAAGTTCTTGTTCTTTTATTTATTTTTTGATTAAAAATGTCTATATTTGTTTTTGTTTTTTTTTTATTATCTTTTGTTGTTAGCGTGTATTTGTTTTTTGTTGTAATTGTTATGAAATTCTTTTCGCGCTTTAAAATGCTTTGTCACTCAACGTGTTTTAGTGCGGTTTTAGCGTTCACTACTATCCGTGTGTTTCAATTTTGAGTTTAAATTTCACAATGAATACTGGTGCTCCAATGGAGGCTACTTTTATACGCCAACTCTCTGCGCGCATACGATTTCTATTGAATTTCACAAGAAATGGCGTTAAAAATAAGCTTTTCTTCTCTTTTATACACTCTTTTTGCTGTATTCTTGCTCTCTCTCTCTTGAACAAATACAAGTGTCTCGACACAATAATGAGGGGATTTTGGGGCTCTCTTCGTTTCTCTCATTCATTAAACGTTTTCAGTAGAATTCCCCATAATTAGCGTAAAATCTACATTCGCTTTTACAATAAAAGCAACAAAAAAAAACCGTTCAACAAACATTTAATACATGATGTTGTTTTTGTTATTCTCTTTTAATTTTTGGGGGAGGTAAAAACCCATTTTTATTTTTTTTATTTTTGTTAATAATCGTATACGATTTCCGCGTAATTTTTGGTCTAGTTTTTGCTCTCGTTTGAAATGTATGTGTTATAATAAAAACAAAATAAAATTTATTTGAACAATTCTTGACTTGTCTCGTTTTGTTTATTTAGATTAAAATCAGTTTCTGTTTTATTTTATTTACTTTTTTCAAAATTATTATCTATTTGCCTGAATAAAATAATTAAAATTAATTTCTTTATGAATATTTCTTTGCTGGGGAGTATTATTTGCATCTGAGAGTACCTATAAATGAAATATTTTTATCTCTCACGGCTTTGTTTTTCTACTCTTTACGCTCTTTTTTCTCAGTGAAATTATAAAAACTTTCTGATAATTTAACACCCAATCCGTACATGATAACGAAATTATCAAGCAATGCATGCATGATCATGTTCAAACAAAGATTGTTAATGAATAAACCACAAAAAAAAAGGGAAAAAATGGGCCAATTCCCTATTTTAAAGGGAATAACTATGGAAAAAAAAGAACCACAACCAAAAATTAAGTTTAAGGGGAAAATTATTTACAATATTTTAACTTGTATGAGGGAACTCTTTCACAACCTGTTTTAATTTACCAGTATTTTAAAATACAAACTTTCCATATTTAAAAAATTTAAAACTAAGTTTAATTGTGAAATGCATGATTAATACACATGTTAAGTACAAATAATAATGAAACAGAATGTACAAACATATGTATTTAAGTATTATTTATATTTATATTATATTTAAAATTAAGTTATAGAATTATTATTAAATTCTAGTGTATTTAATTAAAATTTTAGTTTATATATTTATATGTATGTACATACTAAGCTGAAAGATCAGCTTATCATTAATATGAACTTCAAGTACCTATAACGAAATAATTTTAATAGTCAGAGGATTATTTTGGGTATAAACTATGTATGTATATTACTAAAAATATAAACTCTTCATTTACATATCTATGCATATACATATACATATGTTCAGTCAAAGAAAAAAGTCTACATACACCGCTGTATGTACAATTTTTTCCCGGTGATTTTTATTTAATTAAAAAAGATGTTGTAGCGTTGTTTAAGGCAGTTACTATTAAGAATGTTTAAAGTGCAAAACGAATATGAAAAAAATGCAATACAAAAAATTTGCAGGAAAAAAGTCTACATGCAACGTTGTATGTATACTTTTTTCTTTGATCGTACATAATTGGTACATACATAATTGGCCGCTTACCTGTGGCATCACAACGCTATGCGTGCTCAAGTGAGCTTTGGTAATCAAAGCTACCACTCCGACCTAACCCTACCACTGGTGCATGTAGACTTTTTTCTTTGACTGTATGAATGCATAATTGTCTATTGCATCCTATTCGCAACATAGTAGATAACTCCGAGTCTACTGGTTCAGTAAACGATCGACCAAGAGCCGTAAGTCAATGAAACACAAGATCTGTGTGCAGAAGAGTCCAAAGCAGTCGTTTTCGCGTCACTCACAAGAACTCGGCTTTTCAGAGACCACAACCTGGTGAATTACGCGTCGTGACTTGGGTCTGCATCCGTACAAAATTCAAATAAACAAACATACACAATACGTGTGTTTTCTAAATGCCCTCTGAAGAAATTAGCATCTGACCTAATTTTCATCGAAAAATCATCATCAGCGATGAGGGCCATTTCTGAATAAAAGAATACGTGAGCGAACGAAATTGTCGAATTTAAAACGATAACAATTCATATAAGACACAAAAAGCGTACAATGCATTTCGAAAAAGTCACTGAATACCAATGACATGTGTGCACTGCATGACACATTGGGTGCATGGTCAACTTATGATGGAGGTGATGTGAACTGTAGAGGTAGGTAGAGTAAAAGGAAGTTTTGATAAAATTAGAGGCAAAAAAATTATTTGCAGCTTTATTGGTTTAATCAGTAGAAATCCGGTTTATTAAGCATTTTTACAAATAAATTTTATTTTGAAAATGAAATCTGACCGTGAATAGGTAAGTACCTTATCTTCAAGTGAACTGCTAATTTTTTTTTCTGTGTGCGACAGATTTCCAACAGAAAGAAGAAAAACCTTTCATATGAAAACATAAAAGCTTGCATAACCGCATATTACAATTGTTTTGAAATTGATTCTAAACTTAAAAAACTTAATAAACATACAAATTATCAAATGGATTTCGAATTATTTTTTGTGTTAATGTATGACGATATGATATGAATTTAAATTATATTTAAGCTACAGGTTTCGATTCTTTTAAATGCACAAGTTTATTTATCTTTTAAACGAATGAATTTCTATAGTAAATATTTGTTAATTGTGACTGCACGGTAAACATATTTGTTGAGATTACTAATTATTTGACAATTTTTGGAACATAAATTTCATCAAATAGTTGCCCCTAGTGCAGCCATAAAACAAGCTATGAGAACTTTATTGTAAATATCAGCAAATATTTGCCAGTTGTGACCATAGAATAGTTATTGAAATGTTAGAATAAATATTAGAAAATATTGATAAGGTTTTACAAAATGCCATTCGTAACAATAAGAAAAAAAATATACAATAAATAATCAAATATACAATAATAACACTAATGCGACAAAATAAAAAAAATTAAATACAACCAGCTAATGACATGTGCAAATTGTGAGTTTTGTTGAGTAGAACTCAAACGTATTTTTTTATATTTCTTGAACCCTCCAAACTTGTTTTATTTGACAAAAACTGAATTTTTGGACTTTACGCACGAATTTATTGATTACACAAACATTTCTGAACCAATGTCCAAAGCTTAAACCTTATTAGAAAGGAGAAGAATGGGCCTTTAAAATGATATACATGTATATATTATTTGACTTAATATGCTATGGTGTTTGATGAGGTAAACTTGACAAATGCTTATTTTTTCAAGTTTATCCGCTCATAGTAGCAAACTTTAATTAAAAAAGAACTATAATTATGAAGTCGCCGCAGTATAGTTGGTAGTGTGTTGGCTTATTAGACGTAAGGCCACAGTTCAAATTCCATGTCAGACACCAAAACGAAAATATAAAAAAATATTTCTTCAGCGATTTCCTCTCAGCAGATTTCTGGCAAAAACTCTGAGAGTAAAATAAAAATGCCATGAAAAGTTTCTCAAAAATCTGTCGTTCGGACTTCGTTCGACTTTAAACTGTAGGTCCCGCCACTCATGTATAAAAATTAACGCACACAACATAAGTGGTATGAGAAACTAGGTCGAAATCCTGACTAAAGGGTTGTAATGGCCAATTATGAATGTATGTATGTATAATTAAGTAATAACTACGGTAAGTTTTGTCCGCTTTGATCAAACGAAGTATCAATCTCTTCGCAAGATAATGCACTTTCAGAATGTCGACTCTAATTTCATACCTTTTAAATTTAATTTTGCAATTAAGAATGGCTAATCTTGAAAAAATAAAATAATTTCATATTTCCCAAGTTTAACCGATCAAGACTCATAATATTTAAGTTTGAACGATATGTTTATGTATACCGTTTTAAAGGCTCATTTTTATCCTCTTTTCAAAAAACTTTGGATTTTGAAAATAGGTTCAAAAATATTTGGGTAATCAATAATTTTGTATTAAATGATCAAAAAACCGTTTTTGTCAAATAAAACAAGTTTGGAGGGTTCGAGAAATATAAAAAAAATATTTTTGAGTTCCACTCAACAAAACTCACAACCTACACTCTGTCATTAGCTGGTTGTATTTTGACTGCCGCATCGTGTAATGATTTAGAGTAAGAATATTACAAAATTTTGAAGTTTTTTTTTAAATCAGAATGCATGTCAACAAAACAGCGGAATATTCATCAGAAAACATCGTTTATTTGTAAAATCTGTATGAAATAAGAATTTTTCCCATTGTGCAACTAATATTATTCTAACAAAACCCCTAACGTTTGCATACGTTGTCTTTTTATTTTGAAATTTAATTATTGGTTTGAAATACATTGCCCTCGTAACTGAATACAATTTTTCTTTACTCTCTTATTATGAAATTTATTATTTAATTATTTACCTTGATTTTTACTTTTTTTTTTTGGGCTCAATATTGTGCTAAAATTAGACAAATTAACACGTGCAAAATGATAATGAGGAAAAAAAAAAGAAAAAAAATGAAATAAAAAATTGCCAGCATAGTTTCGGTGAAAATTTTGCATTCGTAAGTCTGTTACCTGGCACAGATTAGAATTATTTTTAACATCAATGAGTCAATCATAAAATCAAAAGTGTGTCAATTTTGTATAGATTTTAAAGTACAAAGTTCATATGATATCATATTAAATTGTATTGTAAATTTTTTGAAGCACATCGTCGGTTCTGTAAATTGCGTACTTTAATTATAAGTCTTTTGGCATTAATAACGAATCAATTTTAAGTAAAAATACGTGGTAATAAAATTGTTACAAACAATTCAATGATAATAGAAAAACTTTACTAATTTGTTGATACAAACAAAGAATTTAATTTCATTTAATTTGTTCTACATACGGTATATATGTATATCTTAAGTTAAAAGAAAAAATAATTAACAAAATTTTTACTTTTCATTCAAAACAAAATTCAGTAGAATTGGCCGTTGATCACAAAAATTTACAAGAAAATTTTGTATTTTAAAGAAAAACAAATTTATTGGCTTTTGTTGAAGAAATATTATCGAATCATTTTCTTTAAAACACACTTGTTTTCACGTTAATCTAACGACTTGTCACGTTATTTTTGGCATCATCACATGCATAAATTCAAAAAGAAAAAAAAAAAAAGAATAGCGAAACAAAAAATAGAACATATAAGACTAATACGATACAATAAGAATATATAATATGGGTATTCATATTAATTAAACTATTTGCCATGGAATAAAATAAGAGTTATTAATAGGCATGTAAATTCATAAAAATACACCCGAGTCTAAGTTATTCACTAAGTTGAGTAGAACCCAAAAATCCGCTTTTATTTTTCTCGAATCCTCCAAACTTGTTTTATTTGACAAAACCGGTTTTTTTGATCTTTTCACACAAATTTATTGATTACACAAATAGTTTGAACATATTTTAAAAACCCAAAGTTTTTTTTTGAAAGGGGAGAGATTAGTCTTTAAAACGTTATACATAAACATTTTGTTCAAACTTATATGTTATGGGGTTTGATAAGGTAAACTTGGCAAATGCGAATTTTTCTTATTTTTTTTGAAGTTTGTCCATTCATAGTAGTAAACTTTAATTAAAAAATATGAAGAGATTGGCACTACGTTTGATCAAATCATCTAAAAATTATCTTAGATTAGATTATCTTTAAAGAGTCGATTTACATTTTTCATATATGCTATATTTTATCAAATAAACTTTTAGTTCTAAATTTTTTAGAATATTTGATGGATCCTGATTGTTAATAGCAAAATGTTTTAATTTTACATTTGAGCGATCACCAGAAGTTGAACAATGTTTGTGCAACGAGAAATAATAATATTAGCAAAACACAAATATTAGCCGACTTCTGGTAGTCGCGCAAACGTGGAATTGACACTTTTTGCGGTAAACAATCAAGATCCATCAAAACTATTGAATATTTTTTAACTGAGCGTTCATTTGATAATATGACATATATTAAAAATATATCACGACTGTTATACTATTTAAATAATAACTATGGTAATTTTTGTCCGATTTGATCAAACGAAGTGCCAACCTCTTCACAAGAGAATGCACTTTCATAATGTTATCACTTATTTTATATTTTTTAATTAAATTTTGCAATTAAGAATAGCCAAACTTGAAAAAATGAGAAAAAATAATATTTTCCATTTCAAAGACTCATCTCTCCCCCTTTTTCAGAAAACTTTGGATTTTGAAAAGAGATTAAAAATATTTGGTTAATCAATAATTTTGTGTGAAAACATCAAAAATAACGTTTTTGAAAAATAAAACAAATTTGGAGGGTCGAGAAAAATAAAAAAATATTTTTGTGTTCTACTCAATAAAAATTCATAACCTGGGTGTATTTTGGGTCATAGCTGGGTGTATTTTGATTGTCGCACCGTGTAATTTACAAACAATTTAAATATTCTTCTATTATGATTAATTATTTTATTAAATAATTCCTCCCGAATGTTAAATATGCTTATATTGTTTCTTCATTGTACGGAATACCCTTTAATTGAACGTTCTTGAAATTATTGGATTTTTGCCAGTTGAGCGACAGATGATTTAATTTTGTTTCACAAAAATACAGAAGTCATCAAATTTTGGCAGTTTCTAGTAAAGATGTATGACTTGATATTCGCAGATATTGGCCCCCTTCTGAAACAGTCGACTGCAAAATCAGATTTTGTCTACCAAGAATCCACAACAAATTTTGACGTCACTTCTCCATCCAGTTTTAGATTTAGAAAATTAATAATTCTTTATTATGAATTTGCTTAAAATAAAAAATGATATTTTTTTCTTTTTATACAAGGAATATATTAATTTATTAATTACATTGAACTTTATATTTTCTTTTCATAACATATTTAAATCAAATTTATTTGAAATTAATTCAAATTTATAACGAAGTTAATAAATCTCTATATATTGTAGTTATAATTAACAATTTAAATTTTTTGCAACCACATACAGTAGTTCTTTATACTGACGTCATTCAATAACAGTGTGCCACCATACATATATATATATCGTCTACTATGAACAGTATTGCACAGATTTTTTTTGTAAAAAAACGGCAGATTCTAATAAAATTCAACTCATTTCAAATCATTTTTTAACGTTATAGTGTCAGTTTCAAATCACTTTCTTATTTTTGCAAACAGTGTGTTGCAATATATTGTCGATGTTGTCTAGTAGTGTGTTAGCTTATTAGACGAGAGCCCGTGGTTCAACCTAGTTCAAACATCTCAAACATAATGAAATATAAAAAAATATTTCATTCGGCAACTTCCTCTTAGCAGATTTCTGGAAAAAACTCTGAGAGTAAAATAAAATTGCCAAGAAAAGTTTCTCAAAAATCTGTTGTTCGTAGTCAACTTTAAATTGTTGATCCCGCCAGTTATGAACAAAATTAACACACACAACATGAGTACTGCAAGAAACTAGGCCGTAGTCCAGATCAAAGATTTATAATGTCCAATTAAATAAGTCTTGAAATATAATATGTAGTGCGCAACACACATTAACAGCAGACACAGATTTGGAAGGAACATAAGACAGGCTCCGTACGAGACAACTAAATCTGCTTATCAGAACATTAATTTTGTTATACAATATTTCTTACAGAAGAGTGGCTTTGGTTCAATATATGCCGTGCAGTACAATAAACATGGCTTTTATGTGGAATCGTAGAGTATGGCTTAAACAAATACTCTAAAGGCCATTATTACAACTTGCCGTAAAAGTTGGGTTTATTTAAAGGTAACTTTAGCTAAAGTGAACTTTAAAGTCAGCTTTAACATATTTTCGTTATTAAAATGTAATCATAAAATAAAGTTAACTTTTTCTGCTGAGAGGAAGTCGCCGAAGAACTATTTTTTTATATTTTCGTTTTGATGTCTGACCTGAGGTTTGAACCGCGGCCTTACGTCTAATAAGCCAACACACTACCTACTAGATTACGGCGACTATGATAATATTGTACCTTAAATTGAGCACGTCTGAGAGGCGCCGTTCGTCTGCAATGGGTTAATGCTACATGATTAATATAACAGCCCCTAAATGAAAGTCTTCGAGGTCTTTAAGTGCATGCGATTATTTACATCATTTTCAAGATTTCATCTCTAATATGATCACCTTTTACTATTATTTTGAGATAAGGTATGATTTTTGGACCGATGCCTATAAATGTAAATAAAGAGTTTATTTGGAGCAATAAATCTTCTATTTGAATTTTTTTTTTGGTATGGAATTATCTTATGAATGACCAATTACTTCCGATGGTGAAACGCAAATACAGATTGAATAAAAAATCTGCAAACAACCTTCTATAAAAGCTGCAAAGGTATTAATGGCAATATCGAGAGTTTTATTTTAAATGAACTACCGATTGTTTTATGCCGCACTATCGATACTATCGAATGGGTCGACTGTCGATAGTTTGGAAACCTTCTTTCTGGAGACATTGCAAGATAAACGCTCGATTTGAATTCACAGAGCCATAGAAATCTTGGAAGGCCTCAAAATACATATTTTCAGATAGTAAATGATCTTGTAATGTGACCGGGTACTGGGAACAAGATAAATATTTTGGCAAATGATCGGGTAAATTGAACTGAATTAGTTGACGCATTTTTTCAACACGGGCATTTGAGATAAATTTTTTAATTGTATTAATTTTAATTTCGAAGAGAAATCTCAAATTTAGTAAAAGAAAAAAACAATCACCCGTTACAGGGTATTGTTTTAAATAGAAAACAAAAAAGAGAAACTGCAGAAAAAAAACAATCCTTTTGTCCGAATCCGGCTTATCATACAACGCAGCCAGAGTTAATTTTCAAGCCTTATCAATCATCTCTATATTAATATATTAGATTGGACACACTGTCTTCAGATCTAAATCCGATAGAGAACTTCTGGTCCATAGGAAAAATGGCATTCAGTGGAAAGTGTCTCACAGTTTGTAATAAGATTTTGGGAATTTATTCAGGCGGCGTAGTATAATGTACCAGATTCGGAATGCCAAAATCGTATTAACTATATGCTTAGACAATATCTGTCATTTGTAAATAACGCCGGAGTTTATATAAACAATAAACCACTATAAAAAATCATATATTACATGGTGCGACAGTCAAAATACACCCAGCTAATGATATAGTGTAGGTTGTGAGTTTTGTTGAGTAGAACTCAAAAATATTTTTTTATATTTCTCGAACCCTCCAAACTTGTTTTATTTTTGATCTTTTCACACAAAATTATTGATTACCCAAATATTTTTTAATCTATTTTAAAAATCCAATGTTTTTTAGAAAGGGGATAGATTAGCCTTTAAAACAGTATACATAAACATTTTGTTCAAACTTACATGTTATGAGTTTTGATCGGGTAAACTTGAAAAATAAGATTCTTTTCTCATTTCTTCAAGTATGGCTATTCTTAATTGCAAAATTTAATTAAAAGATGTGAAAGTTCCAACCGCGGTAGAAAAATTATCCAATTAATGCATAGGACTCTTTTGTAGAAACGACATTTCTTTATACACACCATCAGTCTTTGGAATGCACTACCTAATTATATTCAAAACATAGGCAATGCAACTAAGTTCAAAAAGGAGCTATACATTCTGTTAAAGTAGTTTTTAACATATTATATTATTTTTTTAGTCATTAATTATTAAATTATTAAATTAGAAAAATTTAATTAATTTAATCATTAATTAATTTAAGTTTCATTGCATCTTATTATATGTATATATTTTTCTTTGTTTGTATTTTTCCTAATTTTTTTTTTACTTAAACTCATTTTCTTATCCTAATTTTTTTGTATCGATTGCTATTTCCTTAGGTTAAAACATGTTCTTATTCATTTTTATTTCTACTGTACTTCAAACAATTCATTACTCATATAATCAATGATTTGTTATTACTTTTTCCTCTTTGATGTACTCCCATAGCACTTTCATTTATAAGATTATTATCTTGTTTGCTATGATTAATAATAAATAAATAAATAAAATAAATAAATGAATTTTTCCGATTTGATCAAACATCACTTTCAGAATGTCATCACTTATTTCAAATTTTTTTAATTAAAGTTTGCTACCATGAACGGACAAACTAAAAAAAATATGAAAAATATTTGCATTTTCAAGTTTACCTGATCAAACCTTATAGAATATTAAGTCAAATAATATATACAGTGAGCGCCATAAGTGAGTCAACACCTACTATAATTTTAAATTTTCTATTATGTTCTTAAGTATAAAAAAGTTCCTTTATCATGAATTGTTGTTTTTATAAGTAATACATAAACGTTTTTATTTTTGGAAATTTATTCGACTATTCTCATTTACTTTTCTCGCTATCCTAAGAAAATGAATTATTTCAGTGGTGTTTACTCACTTTTGACGCTCACTGTATGTATATATGTATATATCGTTTTAAAGGCTCATCCCTCACCTTTCTAATAAGGTTTAAATTTTTGCGTAAAGTCCAAAAAAACAGTTTTTGTCAAAGAAAACAAGTTTGGAGGTTTCAAGACATATAAAAAAAATATTTTTGAGTTTTACCCAACAAAATTCACAATCTACACTATGCCATTAGCTGGGTGTATTTAATTTTTTTTATTTTGTCGCATAGTGTTATTATTTTCCTTTTTCCACAGTGTGATTTTTTATTTAATTTTAATTTAATAAAAATTTTAAAATAAAAGTGAGAAAAATTATAAAACCGCAAGGAAATGCCCTTTTTTTGCTGTATATGCTGAATATAAGTGCAGTTACTTAACAACAATTTTCTCATTTTATTTATTCTCTTATCAAATCCTTATGTGACACATAGATGTGCTTATTATGTTTTGCATCACTTTATCGGTTGTCTTGACTCAATTCCATTATTAGGTTTAAATACCAAAATATTAATATGAATGTGAGAAATTCCTTGTTTCTTTAATCAAAGGTCTTTAAACGATTTGCCCAATGTTGTTAACATAAAAATAATTCCAATGAACCCATGTACAACAAACACATCACATTTTACTCTATGGGCCATTATTACAACTTGTCGTTAAACTTGAGGTTAGTTAAAGGTACCTTTAGCTTATTTTCGTTATTACAACTTACAGACAAAATTTTTCACAAAATTTGGCAGTGCCGGAGCAATGTCGATAAAACTGCTCAATTACACAAGTTTTTTTTTAACGCAGTGGCAACCGCGGGTTTCTTTTTTTTGTTGTATATGCTCATTTTGTAAAAATTTTAAGTTGCTATAATGGAAATAATATATAATATGGCAAGTTTAAACATAAAGTGATCTTTAAATGTTAAAGGTAGGATGATCCTCTCTTTAGCTTAACGATCACTTCTATCTTATTGGGTACTCATAATAACGAAAAACAATTTATCTGCCCGTTAAAATCCTCCCTTTTGCTAACAGCAAGTTGTAATAATGGCCCTATGTGTGACCATTGACCATATTGAAGCAAGAAGTTAACAAAATTTACCAAATGATAGCAAAACAAGTCATAGACGTGCTAATTGTTGTGTGAATCAAAACAAAACATAAAAAAGTAATGAAATGCACGATTGGAGATTTCAACATGTGTTTTGAAAATAATTCCTTAGTCGCAATGATACAATGTTAAAACGCAAAAACATGGAGTATTTATCACAATAATTATTATAAATTTTACTGTAAAGTGTTCTTAATTATGGCAAGAAAAAAAATTAATGAATTTAAAAAAATTTTCCGAATGGAATCGAAACCAAAATGAACCCAAGAAATATAAATATTTATTGTCTAGATCTTCTACCTATTGATGGATTCTAGTATCGAGAAAGTAGAAAATAAATAAATAAAATTGTAAATTATTTAAAACGAGTCTAATTGAAAATTCAACAATTTTTTTTATTAAAATTTGTAATGTTTTCTTTAAGGCAGATTTATTGAAAGTAATGATATTAACTCAGCTCATCCGAATGTCAAATGTTTTGTTTATGTTTACATTTTTTGAAATTTATTCGCACATTTTATATTTAAAATTAATTTAATTCATTTAATATTTATTTCTTCAATTAGACATACATTTTCACATTGAATGCCATTAAATTTTGGCAGAAGAGTGAACGAAACATGTTGTTTTTTTGTTTCAAAAAAATGAATAAGAGAGTCGTTGTAATATTGCCATTACCTTGGTATGCTTTTTCACAATTATTCTCCGTAAGCAATAGTAGGAACCAGTAACTCTAAAGGTTTATTAGTAAAAAGTACATGCATTAATTTTTAAGAAAATGCAGTCAAAAATTAAACAAACCAATTTATTGTTACATACATATATTGTAATAAAGTATATTGTGGCTTATAAAGGGTCCGCCAAAAAACTTTTTTTTTTAAATGCTTTAAAAAAAACTACTGAATATTTGCTCAAATTTCTATTTTGATTTGAAAGTACAATCCTTCCGGTTAATAATGGAAAATAATTTCATTCAAATGGCTGCCTCGGCTGGCCATGTAGTAGCCTACACGATCGGTCCAATTTCTAAGCACATTATCGATTGTGTGCGGCTGTATGGCCAATGGCTTGACGAATATTGTCCTTTAAAGCGTTAATTGTCTCTGGCTTGTCGGCGTAACACTTATCTTTGACGGCACCCCACAAATAATAGTCCAACGGTGTCAAATCGCAGCTCCGAGGTGGCCAAACGATATCAGCTCTGCGGCTGATAATGCGATCTTCAAAAACAGGGCGCAAAACATCGAGTGTAGCTTCGGCTGTGTGGCACGTAGCGCCGTCCTGTTGAAACCAAATGTTGCCAATATACTCCTCTTCAATTTTTGTGAACAAAAATTCGTTCAACATGTGCCGATAACGATCGCCTTTGACTGTAACGGCCACTCTTTGCTCATTTTCGAAGAAAAATGGCCCAATTATGCCTCTGGACCAAAATCCGCACCAAACAGTGACTCGTTTTGGGTGCGTCGGCTTTTCAATGTATGCGTGCGGGTTTTCTGTGCCCCAAATGCGACAATTTTGCTTGTTTACATACCCGCCAAGATCAAAATGAGCTTCATCTGAAAAGATGATTTTTTTTGCCAAAACTGGCATCTTCTGTAAGTCGATCGCAGGCCCACTTAGCGAAGCGAAAACGCATTGGATGGTCAATTGGCTTCAACTCCTGAATCAATTGGACTTTGTATGGCGTCATACCAAGGTCTTTATGCAAAATTCGTCTCAATGATGTCTCTGAAATGTTCAATTGTTCAGAACGACGGTGAATTGATGTTGATGGCGCTACACGCACACTTTCTGCAAAAGCACCAATATTCTCGGGTGTACGCATTGTTTTTGGCTTTTCACGCTTAAGTTTCATGATTTTCAAAGTAATGTCGCAATATTTCCCAGCGTTGTTCAAGCATATACACCATATTCGTTCAGCGGATGGATAAAACTAATTATCTGTCAAATCAGACATGAGATAAGTGTTACCATTCACGAAATAAGCACTAGTTGAAAAAAGGAAACGTTAGATGGCGGACCCGATATTTAAGGCTAAAATAACAAACTTAAAGCTTAAAATCTCTCAAAGTATGGTATTTTTCAAAGCATTCGCCCATATGCATTCGAGGTTTATCGGGACAAGTATCGCAAAAGTCCACGGTTTCTCGTATCTGCCCTCGTTCTTGCCTGTTAGAACAAACTATGCAATGCCTTTTTTTTGCCCTTACACAAGATGTGAAGTCTTTTGTTAAGCCTAGCTTTTTAATTTGAGGTGGATGGTCTTGATTAACCTTCTGTGAATTCTCCCACGAGTTGATCGACTAAGCACTTGACAAACTTCAAATGGGACATAGGTTTTTCATTTTTGTTCTTTTGTGTCGCAAATGCGTCTACAACGGATTTATTCATAACATACGAAATGTCGCAAATGGTGCGACAAGGGAGTGTAAAGGGTTAAGTTGCCAAAATGAAAATTTTCCAAATAAATTTTAAAATGCTGGTTTATGAATTATTATCTGTAATATTTTCAAGGCGAACTGGCAACTCAACTAAAATTTGGTTGCCATACCTAATCGACTAATTAGTTCCTCTGATATCCGTATTGTGTATTCGATTTCTTTAGGTCGTGTAGGTCGTTTCTGTAAGATGGTTAAGATGGACTTAAATGTCAATTGTAACACGTTCACATGCATTCCGATCCTCACAATCATACAACCTTACTTAATCTATGTAGAGATTTTCAACATTCAGTCCGTTTAGGGTCAAAATCAGCTGTGCCAGAATGATGATTTTATCATATTTTTTATGATTTTTTTTTTTAAATCAAAAAATGTGTTTTTTATATACTTTTTTTTCAAATGATGATTTTTTCTAAATTTCGAATTTTATTTTGAGTCCGTTTATATGATTTTATCATATTTTTGATGATTTTTTACCAAAAAAATGTGTTTTTTATGAAATTTTTTTTCAAATGATGATTTTTTTTAAATTTCGAATTTCATTTTGTTTAATGCTTATCAACATCGACGAAGCTGATTTTAATTTGAATGGGATTGCAAACAAAACAAAATAAAATATTTGGCAATTGGACCTTTTTGAAAATGCAGGGGCCGCCAACGAATGTGAATATCGTCACAGAGCGACTTACTTACCTTTGGAAAATTTTCAATGATTTGAATATTGACGATAAGAAGAGAAAAGGCAAGAAAAGGTTTCATATGCCAATCATTATGATAATAGATTAATTTTTTGTATGCGAAATTCCTCCCTGCCGCGTTTGTAGGAGAAAAGGGAAAATCGAACGGGAATAAGTACACACTTTGATGTTCGCAGTCTACAGATAGTAGTATATATAACAACAAAATATTAAAAGTTTGTCAAAGTAAACTTTAAAGGTGTAAAAATGGAACAAAGTTTTAAAATGAAGAAGGATTTGTCAAAGTAAACTTTGAACGCTTAAAATATGTCATATATTTCCAAATATTATCTGAAGTTATGCTGTAAACCAGTGTTGCCATTTTAGCACTTTCAGTGCTAGATTTAGCATTATGATTCGTGAAAATGCATTTAAGTTTTTGAAAATTATGCTAAATGCTTTTTAGCATAATTTGCTTGTTAAAAAAAATTTTTTTTACTCCAAAAAATTTTTTTAATCAAGGAAATACATTTATAGTTTTGTCCATTTTTGTATTGTCATTACTCGTTTTACCATTTTCTAACGCCGAAGTTGAAAAGCTTTTCAGTTTAATGGTTTTAATTAAAAAAATCGAAATCGAATTAAAACTGACTTGTTATGTTCAAAAATACTAATTCGAGAAGGACAAAAATTCGAAAATGCGTGCTGTTACACTTACAAAATACCAAACGAAATTGCTAACAAAATTAGCTCATCTGAAAAATAACAAAATGAAGATAAAAATGATGAGAAATATGAAGATATATCAGGAATATTAGATTCTATTAATCATTTTGTATAATCAGTATTTTAGTAAAATGTATTTCGAATAATTTTTTACAAAATTTTCTTATATTATATTTATTGAAATGAAAATCTTATTTAACAAATTAAATATTTAAATTTTTAAAATAAAATGTATACCCAGCCAGCATTTTTTGAAAATTTTAATCAAATTCGAGTCTTTTTTGACTCTTCTGCGCGATTGAAAAGTAAGAATATGCGCTCATTTTCTGATCATAAAAGACTCATTTGTCGGGAGAAAAGTGTTACTACGGGCGACTCTTCTCAAAAAATCATTTATGAGTCATTTTCTATATTAATTTCGAGTAATTTTCGATGCGTTTTCGAATAGTTTTGTGATCATTTTTGAATCGCTTTCTGATCATTTATTAGTCGTATTTAACTTCGTTTAAGCTTCTTTTTCGAGTCGTCTTTCAGTCATTGTTTAATCGCAAGCGAGTCTTTTATGAGTAATTTCTCAGTATGTTTAGGAGTCTTTTTATTGTCATTTATCAGTCATGTTTGTATTGATCTGGACTCTTTTTGCGTCATTTATGATTATAATTTGAGTCATTTATTAGTCGTGTTTCAAAATGTGTTTTTAGCCGACCCGAACGACTAATCAAGGTGGCAAAAAATGAAAATGCATTGGCCATCTTTAAAGGCATACAACGAAAAGATTGTTAAAATCCGACTTTAGCCTAGCCCCCAGGCTAATAAGAGCTTGGGGATTCATACATACTGGCATACATAATTGGCCATTATAACCCCTCAGTCAGGATTACGACCTAGCTTCTCACACCACTCATGCAGTGTTCATTAATTTTATACGTGAGTGGCGGGACCTACAGACAGTTTTTTGAGAAACTAAACGGAAAGGAAGTTGGCGACTACCAAAGAAAAAATATATTATATAAATTTTTAAAAACAAATTCATTTCATAGGCATCTTTTTACATTAATGAAAATTTATATAGATAGGGTGAAAAAGAAAAAAAAAACATTGTTTAATCATCCATCTGTTCAAAATATGATCATAGATACATACTTATAATCACTTTTCAAACACCTGCATGATGTGTTTTTGATTAATCGTTTTTCAATCTACAGTATAAGTACAATATAATAATAAATAATGTAAATAATAGTCACATTTTAAACATCTGGATGATTAGTTTTCGATTGCTATACAATTTTTTATTGTATTTTAAATCGAACTTATTTTACTCATTGGCGCGAATCATTTATGAATCCTTTTTTAATCGTGTAACTGACTAATAAGTTTTTGATCACCAAAAGTACTCTAAAAAGACTCAGCAAGGTGATTTTTCAAAAAACAATCTTCCAAATGCTAGCTGGGTATAAATGTATAATAAAATGTATGTATACAGTAATATTCATATACATACATATCGATGGCTTAATATGAAAAAGGCCTAACTCGATTTTTGGTTACTTTACAGGAGAAGGAAAAAACTTATTAAAATTCGTAGAATTTTAGATACAAAGAAAATTTTAATACAATTTTTAAGAAGAAACAGCAACACATTTAATCTCTCATTTAAAAAATTTTTATTTTTTTTTGTGCATCTGACATTTATATACCAGAATAAACAAAAAACCTTTTTTTGAAAAAAATTGAGTTAGGCCTTTTTCATATTAAGCCATCGATATGTATAAATATTAAAAAAATATTAAAAAAAAACATCTTTCAAACTATATTTTTTTGATATAATTTACCTTTTATTTTCCATTAATTTTCAGAAATTTTTATGAATTAATATATACATAAATTGTAATTTATTAAAAAAGAACACTAATTTTATGAACATATTGTTAACTCATTGTAATATACTGATGTAAATAAGTTTTATTTACGGAATATGTATATGCAATAAATAGTTTTGTTACATTTAAAAAATTTAGCATTTTTTTTTATTCCGTAGAAAATTTTAGCATTATGTTTTTCATGTTCTAGCATATTTTGAAATTCATTTTCTGGCAACACTGCTGTAAACACATTCGAGGCGCTAAAGACTTCACAGTAAATTAACAAAAACAGAATACACGCTAGTATATGAAATAATTTACTCTAAATGCAGCGCGTAAACAAGCGTTCTTGCGGCGGTTCATACAACAGAATATTGGAAAAAATCCAAAAAAAACATTTTAGTGGCATCTTTAAATAAATTTACTCATAAGCTGCTGTCCTTTAAATAATTAAAGCGCATGCTGCTTGGTTAAGGCAATTTTTGCAAAATTGTTACGCAGCACATGATGCCTTTAATGCGCTTATAGCGTTAGTCAGATTACTTTTTCTTTTACAGACCTAAAACATATATCAAGAAGTGAGCATTAAGTGTACACACTAGTAAATATGCACTTTATTCTGCTGTTTAACACGTTTGCGGACGTGAATGCTATAGCATTCATTTTCAGATTGATACAAAAAGACGTGAATGCTATAGCATTCAACTTTTAAAGTCAATTTTAATTAATATAATTTTACAAAAACTTAAGCTTCTGTAATTAACATACATATAGAAGAAATAACTATTTTATTTACTAAGGATTTTCATTCTACTTTATATCTTCTCTTCGTAGTTACAAATTTCTTTAAACGATGAAATTTAGTAAAATATGGGTGCAATTCTTGACGTGAATGCTATAGCATCTCTATTACGTAGAATTATCAGATATTAGAGATTGCTAATTATAACGCAAATGTGTATGGCATAGACAGATGTGACCAAATATTATCTTAAAAATTTTATTCCTCACCTAAAAAATCTCTCTGCTGGTACTTCCTTTAGGTATATCCGTATACAATTCTTATTACGTTTATAGGAAGATAAGGGGTTCAAATCTTGTTTTCCCTGATTTTAAAGACAATATAATAAATATGCTTTTAAAAAATCACAGAATTCATATGGCCATGACTTTTTGCTTGATACCATCAACTCTCAAAGACATGTTAGGTGCACTTCGTTAGCGTATTCACAAGACACACATTATCAGGAAAAAATTCTGCCACCTTTAAATTAAAATCTAAAAACATATTTCCTGAAGTGTAAAATACTGTTACAGGCAAAAAATAATGATATTCTAATCTATGTAACTAAACCTTCACTTTGTTCTGAACAGTACTTCAGATAGTGGCGCTTACCTCTCCAATAATAACTCCAAATCAGGTATGGAATTTTAAAAACCGTCAATTATAATAATGGTCAGAAGTATTTAATTTTGTTTTTATATAAAAAAGGAATAAAAATTCTAATAAATCTGTGTTTCTATCGTTTTCTATGAATAAATGCTATAGCATTCACGTCGTCCTGACTGCAAAATATGACGTACATATATAGTCGTTTAGTTAGTCGTTAGTTTCAAAAATATTTTTGCAGCTCCATGAACTTTTTTGCGTTCGCGTGTCAAAAATTTAATTTTTTTTATCTCATAGCTTTCAAATTACTCATTTAGTGTGGAATATACATATTTTGTTGCTTGAATTTGTAAATTTTTTAGTGGTCCATGGACGAAACAACAATTTGTTCTTGTATTTTTACTAGCTACTAGAAAAATTATTCAAAATTTTAAGTTTAATGTCATGCTAAGAACAAGATACGATTTTATTAGTCACTTTAGATAACAAAAAAATTGTTCTGTTAAAAGAAACTGCGTTTTAGCATTTTCTTTTGTAAATACCCAAAACGGTCATGAACCAGGAATTTTATCATCAATGTTTTCTTACACATAAGTCGGGTAAGTACAGATTATTATTTTACTCTAGCCTATACACACACACACACACACAAGCCAAACAGAGGCAGTCTTAATAAATGACAGGAAAATAGTGGAGAAGATGAAAGTGACCGTTAGAGATACTAAGTTCAAATTGAAGAGGGCTATAAAATACCTGGGAGTGTTTATCGATAACAGGTTGAAATACAAGGAGCACGTAAAATTTATCGACGAAAAGGCATCTTTAAACCAAGGAGCACTAACGAGGATGATGCCAAATAATGGAAGAGCCAATACATTTAAGAGGAGGATAACATGCGAGATTATAAAGACGATAAAGTTATATGCTTGCCCAATGTGGTAGGAAGTAATCTCCGTTGGGACGAAAAGGAGGAAACTCTCATCGGTGTTTAGGCTAACCGCGATTAGGCAGATAAATGGTTTCAGGACAGTCTTTGATGAATCAGTACTGATACTGGCAAAAACAATACCGATAGGCATATTAGCGGATGAGATGAAACAGATTCAGGGCAAATTTCAGCTATAAAAGCGAGAGAATGGTTTAAAGGGAGGATGAACATTTCACCTTATGCCTAATATTAACCCATGGTTGTAGAACAAACAGTGCAAGCTGAGCTATATGTGAACCACTTCCTGGTCGTGCATGCTTCAGAAAATACCTGCACAGATCTGGTCATAATAAAGGGTGTTTTTTACAGAGGTATAGAACTTTAAGTTGGCATTACTTTTCAAGATGGCGACCGATTTAATAGCTGTCAAGTGATTTATTTTCAGTTTGGTTTGGCAATTCATCGTATATACACTCACGCCTGAACAACGCTTGCAAATGGGCCCAAAACGAGATTACCGTTGTTCCCGATTTTCATAAGCGAATTTTGTTTAGCGATGAAGCGCACTTCTGGTTGAATGGCTACGTCAACAAACAAAACTTCCGCATTTGGAGTGAAGGTAATCCTCAAGTGTATTTGGAAACACCGTTACATCCAGAAAAACTGACTGTTTGGTGCGCTTTATGGGCTGGTGGAATCATTGGTCCGTACTTTTTCAAAAACGATGGTGGCCAGAACGTTACAGTCAATGGTGATCGGTATAGAGCCATGATTACTAACTTTTTCATTCCTGAATTGAATAACCATGATGTCCAGGAGATGTGGTTTCAACAAGAAGGCGCAACATGTCACACAGCTCGTGCCATAATAGATTTATTGAAAGACACGTTTGGTGACCGCCTAATTTCACGTTTTGGACCTGTGAATTGGCCTCCAAGATCTTGTGATTTAACACCGCTACACTACTTTCTGTGGGGCTATGTAAAGTCATTGGTCTATGCGGTAAAGCCACAAACGCTTGACCATTTGGAAGACAACATTCGCCGTATTATTACCGATATACGGCCATAAATGTTGGAAAAAGTCATCGAAAATTGGACGTCCAGATTGGACTACATCCGCGCCAGCCGTGGCGGTTATATGCCAGAAATCATATTTAAAATCTAATGCCACAAGATTATCTTTCGTATAAATAAAATTCATGTCAATCGAATAATCCATCGTTGTTTTATTGCAACTTAAAGTTCTATACCTCTATAAAAAAACACCCTTTACATCCCCTATATGACCAAACTGTGCAGATAAGAACGAAGAAGAAGAGCGTATTCTAATATTATGTCCTAATTTTAGATAGTACGGGGAAACGACTTTTGGGCCGGACAGTTGGATTCTGGATTACTATGGAGCCTGTACAGTCAGCGTATGGCTGAAGTTAGGCTGGAACTCCTATTTTTGGAGTTACAAAGGCGGAATTTAATTTAATGTGAGAAAGCTTTCATGCTAACCAGCCATCCGCGAAGTTATACCTAACGGCAGTCCCACGAGGAGAGAGTGACTGAAGGATATAGGAAGTGGGTGCACACTTATATTGGTACAAAACTGTCTTTCGAAGATTTCCACCTCCAGCTCAAGGTTAGAGGACGTGTACTTGTCAATAAAGACAAGTACACTACCCGGAGGTCGAATTGACCCATTGTACAAAGCTCAAGACATTAAAAAAAACACCGAATTAGAATCAATTCCGCAATTTTTTTTCCGCTGTGGAGCAAATGTACCTAACCGCACCATAGGGGAAGTCGTCACTATCCCCCGTGTGTGTGGCCCTCACCCACTAAATCTCCCACTCCTCTTTTGGACTCTTTGTGCCCATTCCGGAACTACTGTAGTATTACTTCGAAGTGGAGTCCCTCTGGCCTAATCGATTACTCAATGGAATAGAATACTTTCTTACAAGTGTGCATATCGGCAGGTATATCGATATCTGTGAGAAGCTATGTATGTCGTAATCCTGACTGAAGGGTTGTAATAAGCGATTACGTATGCATGTATATCGATTTCTAGTTCCGATTAAAAGTAATATTATAAAAACAATATAATTGCGCCGACTTCAGATTAAATAATATAAAATTAAAGAAGGGGGCTGAGAAAAAACATTAAAATTTTTGTAAAATACGGAGAGAGCTAAAAATATACCAGAGAATAATTTTTACTCAGCCTAAGCCATTAAGATATAGTAAAAGAAAATCTAATATTCTAGTAATTGCCTTTAGTAATCTGTATCCTTTACTATTTATTGACGTTTCAGATAATGTAGAGTTTTCAGATAATGAATGTAGAGTATCAAAGTGACAGTTATGCCAGTCACGTCATAGTTTCAAACAAAGTTATATTAGAAACGAAGTGTAATAATCGTATTAATTATTGTAGTAGAGTTTGGTTTCACTATTTGGCATAATTAATCGAATTTTTTTGTTAATTTTACAACACATACAATGTCTGCATATATAGTACATATATATACATGCATATGCACACATGCATATGTAGACAGATTTTAATTTGTAAATTGCTATTGCTATGTTGGATATCGAATGCTAATATTTATAGTTGCGACATGAAATTTAAACTTTTCACCTTTAATGTGAATCAAATAAATTTTCCTTCCACGCAGCTCAACCATATGAAATTTCGAAAAACATCGCAATTTTTCATTCTAATCAAGTATGTTCATTGGAATTATTAAAGGGCATTTATTTACCTTGAATAAGCAAAAAAAACAATATTTTCGTATTTAAAAATTCCACGTCTCTAAAAAATGGCAAAAGTTAAACGAACTTAATGAAAATAAACAAAATTATTCACCTTTTCAAAATAAAAACAAAAAATAAATATTAAAAAAAATTGATTAAACTAAGCCGAAATACACAAATAAATTGCACTTCCTGTGGTCAAAGAACTTTAATGGACTTTAAAAATCATGAGAACCAACGCACTACAAATCGAAGAAACACTGACCTTTTGTATGAAAATTCTCACGTAGTATTGCTGGCGATTTGGCAAATATCACGATAAATTTTAGTGAATTTTGCATTTTATAGTGCATTTAACTTTGATTTGATTATTAATAATATTTCTGTTGTTGTTGTTGTAGCATTTTTTTAATTTGTAATATTCAGTAGTAAAATTTGTTTTCATTTTGTTTAAGGTTCAATACCCCTTTAGGGGAGGCTAATGACAACATAATGTAGGGTTTTGTATGAAAATGCATGCATTTGCGCGCCAAAAAAGCAACAACAACAAATAGAAATTAAAAATAAAGAATCTAAAAATAACAACGATTTACTATGGTATGGTAGAATTAACGAAATTTAATACATAAAAAACATTTTTTTTAATACAATATTATAGGTTAGTGAACTTGCATTTACATTTAGAATGATAGTATTTTTATAACAACAACAAAAAATTACTTTTTACTGTGCAGTTATATATGAAAAATGATTGTTTTCTTTTTCTTTACATTTTTATATACAAAAAAGTTATTTTGCTACTATTTAGTAGGACATGGTCGCAATTTTAAACAAGTACTTAAAAAAATTAAATTTTAATTTAAACTTAATAAAAATGTCCATAACAATCTTCTTGGTATACAAAAAAATGTTCTTGAAAAATACATCGTTCTTCCAAATTTTCAAAAAAAAAGTATCTTTCACTTGGATTATCATTTCTCAGAATATTAGATTATCTTAATAATACTAATACGGCAATTTGGCATAGAGCCAAAGAAATTTATGACACTTTATTTTTAACACAGTAACGCATTTGTAAATGTATTCATAGATTCTGCCGATTTTGTTAATTAAAATATGAATTCGATAATCTTATTTCTGAAAAAAGCACAGTTTTTAATAAAACAATCATCAAAAAACCATATCGAAAAAAACATTAAAAACGTTATTCATATTAACAAAAGTACCTTCGAAAAAAGTACACGGAATAAAGTTTTTGTTTCATTTCGTCTTGGTGAATACCGACAATAGATATTTAGATACATGAAATGTTAGTCAAGTAATACGAAAATTAATCCTTTTTTACAACAAAAAGAAAGGATCTTTCCAAATTTATTGAAATTTTAATTGCAAATATTTACAGTCGAGAATAATCGTTGCATTGATGACAGTTTATAAGATATAAAATGATACCAGAAAATGTCAACATACAAATGTTCCAAAAGTAGTACTTGTAAAAGTAAAATTAATTGATCCCAGTAACAAGAGCTACATAAGTGTAGAGAGACCATACATACATATGTAAATTAACTTTACAAGTTGCTATCCATCAAGTAGTTTACGCTGCTTATTGTATTGCATACATAAATATGACATGAAGCAAGTTAAATTAAACAATTTTAATATATATTTGGCAATAGTTAGAATACTAGAAGTTTTATTAAAGATCTTTGATCTTTATCAGTCAAGCGAAATATTTAAATTTTAAAATAGCATTAAATAAGACAAGAATATTCCTAATTGCTATTCGAGGCCGTTAAATAAGCATCCAACTACTGATTATGCCTATATCAGGCGCTTTTTCTTCGTACTGAGTCCAGTACTAGTTCTCTGTTTTTCTCTTAATATTTAGAGATAATGGAGATACAGCAACAATAGGTGGTAAATAGGTCATATAATTACACAAATTCGGTTCTCATTTCTCGCCCAGCATATAACTGGCCTTTCGAGATTTCTAGCCGTGCATCATAATGAATAATTTGCGTCTGGTGTATCATCAAAACCTTCTAAATATTTTGTAAGTGCTGCTGTTTTCTGTGAGTCCATATGGTGCGTTCCCTAAGTCTGATATTTGTTTGAGAAAATCCTTGCTGTTATCACTATCTTTTTAGATTCCAATGTCTCCACATCTTCTCAGTATATTTCGTTAACTATAGTTTACGAAAATCTTAAGGTGGAAAGCTGAGAATCATGCTTTACACATGCACTGAGCGCCATAAGTGAGTCAACACTTTTGTTCTTAAGCATAAAACAGTTTTGTTCTTAAGTATAAAAAAAGTTCCTTTATCATGAATTGTTGTTTTTGTTTTAACATTTTATAAGTAGTAAATAAACGTTTTTATTTTTGGAAATTTATTCGACTATTCTCATTTACTTTTCTCGCTATCGTAAGAAAACATAATTGGACATTACATTAAGTGTATAAACATAATTGGACATTACGACCTAAATACTTACACCAATTATTTTGCGTGTATTAATTCTATTTACAAGTGGAGGGATCTGCAGATTAAAATCGACTCCGAACGACAGATATTTGAGAAACTTTTCATGGCAATTTTATTTACTCTCAGAGTTTGTGCAAGGAATCTGATGAGAGGCAGTCAACGAAGAAATATTTTTTTCATATTTCGATTTGTTGGAGATGCTTGACCCGAGGTTTGAACCCTGGCCTTACGTCTAATAAACTTACACATTACCTACAAGACTACGGTGACTTAAAAAAATCCAACTCGCTTGATATCTTCTCAAAAATGGGATATAGCAACATCAATATCCTCTAGTGTCCATAACCTTATATTTTCTGTGCAATAAGCACTGAAGTATATTTAGAATTTCAGCCAATTAATAACTTTAGTCAGACTTAGACCTGCGGTGGGAAATATTATATTATCATAAATTTGACCTCATGAGATCACCATTGAACAAACCAACAGATTATTGAAATCACTTAGAAAGACATTCTAGAAAAATAAATACTATTCTTCCCTATTTATTGTTATTTTTTAAGCTTGGGATAAGGTTTGGCTGGCACGAGAGCCTAATACTTAAATTGAGGTTAAGCTTACGCAGTAATGAAGTGGAATTAGAGGAAAGATAGATAATTGACCGAAGGTTTGTTATAAGAAAAGAGATTTAAAAGTTCATAGCAGCCAATTACAGCTGGTGTACCGCATTGTATTATTTTATAATTCTTTCTATATTTCGTGTATGCTTCGGACTTGCCAATGAATAGGCACATTCACACTGCTTTCCTCAGCATACATTAAGCTCGTACAAGATTACAAATTCAATCCAAAAAAATGGTTAAACCAAAGATGGATAAAGGTGAATGAACAAAAACATTTACACTACAGAGGGAAATATGCCTACAGTACAGGCATACCATCTGATAAAGGTCTGCCTTGGAAGTTTGGAATCGAAGCAAAGTTAGAGTAAATGAGAATGAAACTATTTGAAATACATTGGCTTATTGCTAAAAACGCTAACCTAAGGCTGGACTGTAAACTCTTACTGTTTGTTTGTTTTCTGACACCAATATGGTGTTATGGTATACAGCAATGAGGAATTACATCAGTTTCTCACATTGAAATTTAGCGAATTTTAGAGGTGCGATAATAAGATCTTGCGGATTATTACAGCAGCGCTTTGGTACAACGAAAACCAGAACATTGAATTGGACATTGATTTGTAAATTACATCCAAACGCTCTGGGCTTCAACATATGTATATGATATAAAAGACGGATAACGCTGGTCTATTCTGCATCTAAAAGATATATGTATACGCTTACAAAACATAGTGAATTATATAAAAACTTAATTTATTCCTGATGTTAACCAGTCTAAGTAATTTTCAATGCTTTTAGAACTATTATTGTCATTTCAATTTTATTTTGAAGATTAAAAAAACTCATACAATTATTTTTATTTAATTCATGTTTCAGTAGAATAAGAGATTTGCTTCAGCGACTTCGATCTGATGAAAAATTTAAATCAATTTCATGGACATTATGGTTAGGTTAGGTTAGGTTAGAGAACGTGTACTTGTCAATTAAGACAAGTACAGTACGCGGAGGTCGAATTGACCCATTCTACAACGTCCTAGTTTCTCACACCGCTTATGTTGTGTCTGTTAATTTTATACATGAGTGGTGGGACCTAAAGTTTAAAGTCGATTCCGAACGACAGATTTTTGAGAAACTCTTTCATGGCAGGTTTATTTACTCTCAGAGATTTTGCCAGAAATCTGCTGAGAGGAAGTCGCCGAAGAAATACTTTTTGTATTTTGTCTTGATGTCTGGCCTGGGGCTCGAACCCTCGCTTTACGTCTAATAAGCCAACACACTACCTACTAGACTACGGCGACTTCATTATAGTTTCTATGAAATTACATTTTCAGATAACGAAATATATGCTAGAAATATTAGTATAGATTTAACTTTTCAGTGTTTCAGTAATAGTTTCATAATTTAAACTCTGAATATATTGCATTTAACGTATCTAGATGTTATAGCCGATTTAAATATGTTGTCCACTGTAAAGCAATCATTACCTATCATCTATGATTTATAGCATCCCTGTTCATGAACTTTAAAACAAATGCAATTAAAGTTTGAGAAGCACTGATGTCAACAGTAAAAAAGCTTTTAATAAACTTACATTCCACAAATTGACAAGTTTAAGTAGCACCATTGTGAACATAAAATTGACTGCAAGAAACATAAAGTAGACAGCAATAAAAAAGTACCATAATACTCCCCATTTTCCCCTTTTTCACGCTATCAGTTGGAGAAAAGCTCTTTAAAAATTTGTAGATACCGGTCTTATTAAAGCTTTAAAAAGTTCCAACGAAAGCATGTTTGTTTGTGCTCATGTGTTTCCACATTTGCATTGTAGAGCTCTTTCAAATAACAGCTGTTTATGTAGTACACAAAAAGAGCTGCCATCACCCATTAAATTCAAGTAGTCTAAGGTAATTAAAAGTTGTTAAAAATTTATTTCATGGTAATATATTAACAAATTATATTTTTTTTATCGAACAACAGAAAAAGGGAAGGAATCAAAATGTAAATGAAGTTTTATATGAAAAACTAATTTAAAAATATTCTCAAACCTTATTTTATATTAAGTTATTATGACCACAAATATACTAAAATTTTGTATTTTGTGGAGCTTAATTTTTATTGTGTTTTTATAGTCAAATGAATCACTTACTAAATCGTTATCTTTGGCAAAACGCTATTACTAGTCCATTTTTGGTTCTATTCACTTATATGAAAATGAATGCTTTGTATAGGCGTTAATTTTGACACAGTTTTCAAAAATAAGGGCATAAAACAGTGGAAATTTTTATATGGCTGTTATTGTTTTTCTATGTAAAAGAATTGATTAATATGTGCATACAAATTTAAAATAGGCAATAAAAACAAAGCTATATTTGGCAATATCAGTTAACTTAACTTGAATATCCAAAAGAAATTTGTTAACTGTATTAATCGTTTAATAATATTTAAGATCGAAATAAAGAAACATTACTGATTTTGGTATTCACTTTTTTATTGTAAAAACTTGTATCACATGGAACTGGTGTAAATATATGCAAAAATGATTTAATTTAGAAATAAAAATTTTACAGATCACACTTTAATAACACAGTTCAACAAGTTTTTTACCCCAGAAAACAGAACATACGTTCATAAAAGTTGTGAAGCACAGAATCCAAATTTACAGATATCCTATCCTAAAAGTAAAATTATGCGATTTTTGCTAACTTCGACTAAGTAATTCATCGCGAATTAATTTTCTGAAATATCGTTGCAATACTTGAAAGTTCTAGTCGTACAAATCAAAACTCTTTTTGTGGATTAAAGTGGTTATCTGCTAAAGTTAAAAAAGAATTGCAAACTCTTTAAAGTCAAAGTTTTTCACTAGAAATACAAACGTGAATGTACTTTAATTATTGTTGAATAATATAACCTTGTTAAGGGCAAACAAACAATAAAATAGTGTTAAAAAAGTATTGAACAACTTACAAAACCATATTTGAATGACTCTCATTACAAAGCACGTATTATTGTTGAAATGATGATTCATAGAGTAAAAAAGAAAGTTGATATTCCACCTAAGATGCTGTGAAAAATTGTGTAGTTTCTGTAAGGTTTATAATTTTTTTTGTAAGAATAAACTAAGAAATTAAAATAACTAATAAATATGGCAATTGAATTATTACATACAGATTTGTTTAAGATTGAAATGAGAATAAGTAAAAAATTCATTAACAATGTTATAAAATGTTATAAACCTTGTATTTGGGCAACAACTATGAATGCATGCCGAAAACTGGATAATAAATTCCGAAATAAATTGGTTCAGCCTGGGGGCAGATTGAAAGTGCGAAGCCGAGAGAAGATTTTTATTTAAAAATTTCTCTCAAATTTAAAAATTTCGGTTTATTATTAATTTTGAGAGAAAGAGAATATTGAACTTGTAACTGCAGTGTTAAATAAGTCTGTATATAAATAACTCTATATTTGCCTGTGTAAATATACTTTCTTTTTTAAACAATTTATAAAATTTTGTAGATTTCTGTTTTTAAATTAAATATTACAATTTATTTTATTCGGAATTTGTTAGTATTTTTTATTTTTAAGAAAATTTAAACAATCCTTATAATATTTTACACTTTCGTGCTGGCAATAAATTTTGGGTATTTTTAAAATTCCCTAAGGGAGAAATATAAATATGAAACTTGGCAAGGTTTAAAATCTTTACACTGTACAACGTTTCACCAAATCTAACTTTTTCTAATAAAATTGAAGCAAAGAAAAGATAGAAAACAAATTCAATGATTTACCCAAAATAGAAGTGAATGGCGGAGGTCGGATTATTTTTTATTGTTCTTTCCCACTCACCAACATATACACACTGGTGTTGCAAAAATATTTTTTCTCAGCTTTAGAAATAATGACACAACTCCAACAAACACTCACTAAACCGACGGACGTTTTAACTGATAGTGTTGATCTCTGTAGTTCTTTTGGAAGAGTAGTACTTTTTATATAAAATATGCAAACACTACCGTTTGCCACTGTTTCCGTCGTTGACGAAAACTCGTCGTCACTGTCAGTCAGAAAAATGTCTTCAAAGTGGAATGTTGTCGGAGTGTAGAACATCGTTGCCGTTGAAATAAAGTTCACAAAATTTTTGTTGTTGTGTTCGTTTATTTCACATTGAATTTTCGCCTCGCATGCATGTCTATTGATTAAACAAAAATAACAACAAATCAAAACAATAGTGAATTAAATGTGAAACAATTTACAAACAAACAAAAAAGTAATACAACAGGAATATAAACAAAAAATTAAACGTTAAAAAAACGCAAAGATAAATGAAAAGTGGTAGTGCAATAACGGTAACTTTGTGTAGAAACTATAAAATATTCAACGCTGCCAATAGTTCCTTAAAAATGGATTATTTGCAACAATTGTACGCCCGTTTGTTTGGCACAAATCCTGAAGATATTTCTACTGCCGTCACAATCAGTACCAATGCAGCAAACTCCAACGATGTTGTTGTTAATAACACAACACAATCAACGACAAATTCATTGTAAGTTGAATGAATACCTTCCTTCCACTGATTTTGGTTGAATGAAATCAATTCAAACAATGAGAATACATTTGAAAGGGACTGACATTAAAAGAATAAAGAAAAAAAGACATGAAATGATGTAATAAAACAAAACAAACTTTAAAAAATGTTTTCTTAAAATGCAAAAAAGAAAAAATTAAAAATTAATTTGTTAAAGTTTGTTTGTCTGATGTTGTTTTTCTTTTATTGTAATCACTTTTGTTGTTGTACTCATAGGCCACGTAAAGTGGTGGCATTTGGTAATGTTCTACTTGACCATACCGCACGCATTAGCGATACAGAACTGCTGGACCGTTATAAATTGTCGTTGAACACAAGAGGTGAAGCGGATGTTGAAACCATAACAAAAGTCACTACTGAAGCCTTTGCAAATACGTAAGTCGTGCTTGACATTTTAATTCCGTTTTGAAATATTCATTACACGGTCAGTTAATTTTGAAAAATTTTAAATAATCATTCCTCCTATTTTTTAGACAAGAGGAAGGCCCTCATCTGGGTGGTTCAGCTTTAAATACATCACGAATTTTAAAAGCTTTGGGTACTGAACCATTATTTTTTGGTGCTGTTGGTGATGATAAACAAGCTGAAATTGTAAATGATTTGCTAATGAAAACTGGTATGGATTCTAAGTAAGTAATTTATTAACAGACGAGGTTGTAGAAACAGTTTATTTTAAAATTTTATTATAAAATTAGTCGTGACACTTTGGTTAACATCGTGAGGAAAATGATTTTTTTTTAATTCGAAAACAATAATATTGCGACGATCCGGTCCTTTTTTAATTTCAACTTAAATCGTTTAATTAGAATTAAATTTTGATATTTAATTCGTATCTCAGAATGCCTTTTCGAGATTATTTGTAATTCTATAGCCCCGAGTATGTATTCAAAGCGCATTGAAATAATTTTAAGAAATTCTACTTTATAATCAAATAATGACCACCGGCCAGTGTCTTAGATAACCTGAACATATTTTCCTTGTATATCTGATAAACTATTACTCCTATGATTACATTACAAGCATTTACTGGAGTGTTTAGGTTATGGCTAAACTAAAACTTTACTTCGAAAATTTTCTTTCTTTATGAAAGATGGAAATATAAAGATTTTAAATATATGTATTTCTTTAAACCTACAAATTTCATAATTGAAATACTAACAAATAAATATTTTTATTATTATTCTAAACTTTAGGTTAAAATTTCAAATTTAAATATTAAATTTCATTTAATTAGAAGATAACGAAATAATATATTTTTTATTTTGTTTTTCTTTTTGTACGAAATTCGATTAAGATTTCCAATATTTTTTTTGTTGCGATAAGAAATTAAATTATCAAAACAAAAAACTGTACTTCAATCGAATTGTACTTTCAAGCTGTTTATCGTGCTACACGTTCTAATTAGGGAAACTGTGATCATAAGTTATTTCAGATATAATAATGATAGTTTTTTTCCAGTAATTTAATTTTTTCAATACGTAGGTGTTAAGACAGTTTCTAATGTTCCTAAAAATTAAATATTCGTATTACAAAAAGATAAAATTTAATTTTAATTTAAAAGAAAGTACAAATAAATACTCCGTTGACACTACAGTCTGCAAACAAAGCTTTTGCTTAGAACAACTTGCTTTTTTATCTTCGTTTAAAAGTATTAATTTGAGAAGCTACTCCTACCAAAAAAATTTAATTTTTTTTAAAACGTCCATAAAATTTTTAATTTTTAGCTTGGAGGAGATTTATCGAAAAACAAGGATGTCGCGTTTTAAGGCGTAAAATTATCGTTTTTGTAGCTTCTATCAAGAAAAATTGATATCTGGCGATAGATAAACTCTGCATATTTGATATCTTTTTTGCTTTGTAAGCTTATGATTGATAAGGGTTCTTTTAAATTTATTTATATATTTTCACAACTAACTTAATTTTAGAAAATAATTGTATTCTTCTCACAATAAACAATTAATCTTGATTGTTACAATGAATCACGAGGCCAACTTTTTATAATTACCAAGTTTACCATTCAATCCTTCTTGGTTTTTAAAAACTTTTTTTATTGTTTCATTGTTTACAAAATCCCCGTTATTACTCAATAATTAATTTTCTTCCAGCTGGTGCTTCCGACGCATTGATAACAAATGTCACGTGATAAATTGAATGCAAAACAATGAAAGACAAAAATTTGCAATCGCAAATGTTTTTATGAAATCTTTTTTGATGCTTTTTACTCTAAGAAAGATTTGATTTGATTTGATAGTACCAAAGTCCATGCATATATATCTCTACAAGAACGTTTATCAAAATTAAACGTTCTCTTGAAATTATCAAATAATAAAGTGGTTAATTAAAGTGCTTTTGAAGTCGTCGTAGTCTAGTAGGTAGTGTGTTGGCTTATTAGACGTAAAGCCAGGGTTCGAGCCCCAGGCTAGACATCAAAACAAAATACAAAAAGTATTTCTTCGGCGACTTCCTCTCAGCAGATTTCTGGTAAAAACTGTGAGAATAAATAAAATTGCCATGAAAGGTTTCTCAAAAATCTGTCGTTCGAAGTCGACTTTAAACAGTAGGTACCACCACTCATGTATAAAATTAACACACACAACATAAGTGGTGTGAGAAACTAGGACGTTGTACATAACCTAACCTAAGTGGTTAAAAATTTATTCATCAGATAGATTTTAACGTTCACCTTTTGAGTATTGAGGATTAATTTTGCTGAAATGTATTTTTGTTTTATCAAAAAGTCTTCCGTAGGTATATAATAATATTGTATAAATTTCTTTACTTCTTTCTTTCCCTTTTAATTTAATTCAAATTTGTAGGGTAGTACTTTAATATTAACTATAAAATCACAATTATTTCTTATTAATCAAGTTGTTTTCAATATATTTGAATACAATAGTTATCGTATGGAATATGCAGTCATAGTGAAACCTATTATAGGGTGATATACACAACAAATTAATCATGCTATAAACAATGAGCGTGGGATCTTATTTCTTGAATAACTTACCATACTAGTAATAAGTTTTAGCAATTGAAAAAACAAACCGTTTCCAGTTCAAATTAAAGTTTTGTAATATCATACACAGAGAACATTTAATTGCTGGTATAAGAATTGCTTAAGTAATCTTAAAATTTCGAGAAAGGTTAGTATATATACAGAGTCTTACAAAGAAATAAAACGTAACAAAAATGCTTTTTCAAACCAGCTAAGTACTAATATAGTTCGTTTTAACATCTGTTTTCAAAGGTTTGAGATACAATGCAAGCTAAATAATTAATTTTTTAATTCAAAATTGGCTGCATCGTATAGACAGAAGTCTATATTTTGTTTAGTATTGTTTAAATTTCTTCCAACGCATTGAATTTTATTTTCATTTTTGAAATGGTGTACGTGTAGTAAGTAACGTACCATATTTAAAATTTATTAAAAAGTGCACTTATGTACGTACACCAAAACAATATTACCTGACTTTGCATAGAGAAATAATCTTAATTACGTTGAATTATCTTAACTATTTGAGGTATATTGTATTTATTTAAGTCTTCAATGCTGATTTAATTTAAATACTCATTTTATTTTTTGTATCTTTATAGCAATTACAGATTACAAACGATTTCCGATACACCCACTGGTCGCTGTATTTGTTTGGTACACAAAGACTCATTGGCCCTGTATGCGAATACTGGTGCGTCAGTAAAATTTTCTATTGACTTTTTGGAGAAGGTGCAACAGGAGGAGAATTCTTTCTTCTTGCGTAGCTCAGGTCGTAAGCAGATATTCTATGTTGAAGGTTTCTTTGTGCCACAACGCGAGGCTGTCATCACTTATATTGTCAGTAAATTTATAAAGGGCAGACGACGTTTGGCCATAAATTTAAGTGCTGATTATATTGTAAAACTAAATTACGATCACATGATATTTTTAATTAACAATGCCATGTTTATATTTGGTAACAAAAGTGAATTTGAAACATTACGTGAATGTTGGGGTGCTAACAACATCGAGGAATTAATTCGTGGCATATTGCAGTATGCCAAAGGCCCTAAAATCTTTGTGATGACAAAAGGAGCTGATGGTGTTGAATTGATAACTAACTATGAAGATGAGTTATCGCCACCGGGTGATCTTAGGTTTGAAATGTTCAAGACATCACCCGTAGAAAATATTGTTGATACAACAGGATGTGGTGATGCATTTGCTGCTGCCTTCCTTCATGCCTGGTTAGAGAAACGAATTCTAAGCGAGTGTGTACGTTTTGCCAGTGATATATCAGCTAAAGTTGCCACACATATCGGTTGTAATTTACCTTAAATTCTTATTTGATCGAAGATAATCATGAAATATTGCAGGAAAACATTGTTCAATTGTTATTGACTTTATTTTTTAAATTTTTATCCGTTTTATCGAAACATTTTAAAAATGTGCTTTTACACAAAAAGAAAACGAAATCCAATACTCAAAATATGCCGTATTTGCTTACATATCAAATATTATATTTGCACCTGACGATTGAGTTAATTTTATTTCTTTAAATTTTGGTTTTTTTTTCTTTTGTGTAGTATCTATCCGTAGCTGCTAATTGTGATACAATTCATATTTTATTATGAATTATTATTAATTCATATTTCATATTCATAATATTTCTTTTTTATTTTCATATTTATTCATTGTTCCATCCATCTTAAGCTTGTATACGTACATAATGACGGTCTCAGTTCCACGAATTCATATTTTCTTTTTGTATTTTGGCTTACTTATTATATATGCCACAACAAAACAAAGAAACAAGTAAAAATAAAAAGCTGGCTTTGTAATTCCACTTAAAACGCTTGTTTTCTTAATTTGTTTGTTCAAATTAGTAAGTTTTAGTAAGTGGAACAAAGTAAACGATAAGACTTCTTCTTTAATTATCTGTTATAAGCGTTTAAATCATAAAAAGTTTGGTAGTAATGCAAATTAATAAATGACTAGCCAAGTACTTAAAATGTGCTTACACCCAATATAATTTTTATAACGCCAAATGCTATATACATGTATGTATTTATAAATGTAAAAATCGTCAAAATCGTCAGACGTTTATTGAAATCGTAAAAAAATTTGTCAGAAAATATAAATAAATAAATTAGGAGTTTCTAAAAACCAAAATTATTTCTATTGTAGCAAAACATATAAAGTTAATGTACATAAACATATGTTGTACATATCTGAGTTAAAAATTTAAACATTTAAAAAAAATTGTTAGAAATTAACATTCATCTTCATTTATTAATTTTTTTTTTAAAAAATCGAGAAGTTTTATATCATTTTCAGAAATTTTTTTTTTAAAGTTTAAACAATCTATCTCAGTGAGCAATAATATTGCATCATCTTAATCTATGGGTAGAGTAAATATATAAAGGAGTCAGAAGCTCTGAACGTTCTGAGCGTGAAAATTCAGTGTAATGTTCGCTGGAAACCACACATTTTTCAGTGCCTTAGCTTCTTAAGGCGGTGCAAGAAATACTTCACTTCATCTGATCTTCTTACTATTTACACCACTTATATCCGAAAGAGAATGAAATACAACTGTCATGTATAGGCCGGTGCCTCAACGTCTGTTTTGAGACTTCTCGACCACGTGCAGGAGCGGGCGAAGTTGCTCGTTAATGACGTTAGGGTATTGAACTTTATTGATTCATTGGAGCACCGCTGCAATGTGGCTTGTGTTTCATTGTTCTATTGCTATTACAACGAATTGTGCTCGAGCGAAATATAGAACTTGTTCCCGAGAATCATGTCTTCCTAAGTAACACTCGTCCTTCTCGGCGAGCCCATACGTATGTGGTCGATTGGCCAGTGGATCGCACACTGCATTACTGACAAAATTTGTTCTTTAGTCGGAAAATTCATATGTGGAACTCACTTCGTGCAGAGGTTGTACTTTTTTCTGCTTTTAAGGGCATGAAAAAGGAAATGAAAATATAATACTTCACCCCTCTTTATAGCTAACCTAAATTTGCAATAGTAACAATTGCAAAGTAAATACAAAACTTGAAGTGGCTTTTAATGTACTAAAGTCAAGAATATGATGTAAATTTTTAATTTCCAAAAATCGTCAAAATAAGGGCATAAATCGTCAAATCGTCAATATAATATGTTTGGAGCTCAAAATCGTCAAAATGATTACTAAACGTTAAATCTGGCAGCTATGCACACGAGAACAATTGTGCTGACGTAAAATTATAGTTTATTGACAAGAGAGGTGAAAAAATGGTTTTTCGGTGGCGTAAAGCTTCAACCAGCTACAACCCTGCATTACCAGCACAAAACTAATCCACATTTTTAAAAATCAAATGAATGCTAATACACTAATACATACAAAGAGAGCTGTGTATACGTATGAATTTCATGCCAAACTAATATCCATCCCGTGTGATTTGAAAATAACAAAAATTGTGCGAATAAAAATTGTTCTCGTGTGATTAGAGCCAATCAAAAGAATTGTGGCGGATGCCAATCGATTATGGATGATTAATTAAGGGTGGACGTTGACGAAAAATTTTGCTTTCGTGAATAAAATTTTTGTCTTACCATCATTAAATTTATTTCATAACATTCGTTTTTGTTCGTTCAAAAAAATAAATTAAATTTTAATAAATAATTCACACATTCTTTTTCGTTTCCGGGTTTATTAAGTAAAAATTAAGTTCCGTTTGTTTAATGTACTATGAGGTGGTCTGTCTGTCTAAAAGGTAGTTGTTAGTAGTAGCCTTATTACAGGACAAAACGGAAACAAAAAACCCATTGGTCGTATGGTTTGTTTGTGTGGATGTTGTTGTTGTTGTGTGGATGGATGGATTTGCTCGCTGCTTGCTGGTTTGAAAAATTAAAGAGAGAAAGAGCAACAAAAAAATTATTTTTTTAAATTTTTTTGTGAAGTGAATGAAGAATTTTGTTGTATTTGTGGTGAGTTTCTAGTGTGGTGAGGTTTACAAAATGTGGTAAATTTATCTGGTGTGGTGAATAAAATAGAAACTCACCAAATTGCAGTTATTCGAAATGGGTACTGTATTATCATAGATCCATGTACTATACATCGTGATTTGGACGGTACGTGTCTAGAATAAGTAATTTTCACATCTGTCAGTGGAGGCATTCACCGATATGCCTGGTTATCATTAACATTAATTACCACTGCATTAACAATGTTGCCATTGTGTTATTCTAAAAAACTTAAATTAGAAAACTGCATACAAAAAATAATTAAATTTAAATTATGTACTTTGTAAATGAATTTTTGAATAATTTCCTTCTTTTATCCCCAAAATGCTTGCAAATTGGAAATTCTGTGACGAAAGATTTATAATTTTTTGTGCTCTGTTCGAAAGGCATATCGGATTCTAAATTTGATTGAAATTTAATTATTAAATAAATTAATTAAATAAATTAAAAAATTAAATTAAAAATTAAGTTAAATTAAATTAAAGAATTCATTCATTTTTTTCCTCTGTTTCAGAAGTTGGTTACAGATTTTTTGTATTATGGCAATATTTATTTCAGTTTCAAAACTTTCAGTACTTTTTATTATTAAAGATTTTATGTTTTTTTCTACCATAGTTTTTTATATGTATTTATAAATGACGTTAGGCATAATGCTAAAGCTTAGCCAGGGGATAACTTATGTACGTTCGCTTTTAGATTACGAAAAGCAATGGGAAAACGGTTGCCGAATACTGTCGTTGAGTCGACATTTGCCTAAACCTTTCGTTTCGAATCAACTGTTTTTGTTTCGTATATGAGAAACATGTAGTTAAGTTAGTTTTTTCTATTCCATTCCGTACGTATTAAGTATAAAATAAATATATTTTTACAAAACTACCATTAGATGCAAAATTTCAAAACTTAAATTTTGCAACACTGTTCCCATTTAGTCGAATATGATTTGTAAATGTTGTTTCCCATTGTATTCGGTGGTTTCCCATTAACTGAAAAAATTTCGAAATTTATGCATGTTGCAGTTTAAAAAGCATTGCTGAGTTAAAAGCTTTTAAAGCTTACGACAGCTTTTGCCAAGGCAATACACTTGAAGAAAAGTCGCTAACGTAACTTATATGTCTGGGCAAGAACCTAATGAAACAAAACCGCATTTGCATTAAATTTATTTATAAATTATACCACAATCTTGAAATGAAATATTATTTTCCCTTTTTTTCTATTTTACAATTACAATCAGTTGATTGTAATATATTGAAGTGATTGGATGTTAATTTAATATTCCGAGTAAAAGAAATTTAAATTATTTTCAAATTCAATTAAAAAACATAATGTGGCGATTTAAAGAAAAGCACTTTTGTATGCCAAAGAAAAAATGTACGGATTTGTAAGTGATTTGTTTAATTAATCCGTTTAACTTGGTACATTTAATTTGTTTTATTTAATTACTTAGAAAAGTTATTGCATTCGGTAACGTTTTAGTTGGTTACACGGCTTATCTCGATGATTCGAAACTGTTGGATCGTTATAAATTATCCATGAATACAAAATGCGAGCTTGACGTTGAAACATTCGCTGAAGTAACCGCAGAAGTCGTTGTCAACAAGTGAGTAAAAGTGTAAATGACGTGTGAAAAACCAAAAAAATAAACAAACAAACAAAAATAAAATAGAAACCTCATGAGAAAAAAAAATGATTGAAGTATTAAACATACTGATCGATGTATGACATATGACATAAGATCCAATGTGCTCGACGCACTATTTGATAAATATAGTCGGGGCAACAGGCAAAATACAAAGGATTTCACAAGGTTCATGGCGAAATGATGTAAATTGCTAACTGACAAGTACTGGGCTAATATAATTTCTTTTGGCTAACCTAACGTGGCTGTTTTATGGCAAAATGCAGCATTTAGGTTAGAGGACGTGTACCTGTCAGTCAAGATAGGTACAGTACCCGGAGGTCAGATTGACCCATTGTACAACATGCAGCATTTTAATGCTTTAAATTATTATTATCCATCTCCCATGGAGTATTGTCTAAAAAAAAACTAATTTCATAGGAGTACAAGCTCGGTGTGTTTGTAGGAATTTGATCATGTGATTTAACACATCCCACTAATAACACTATGCGACAAAATATAAACAATTAAATACACCCGAGTATCTACCTAGTCTAAGTTGTTCAGTTAGTTGAGTAGAACTCAAAAATACTTTTTTATTTTTCTCGAACCCTCCAAACTTGTTTTATTTGACAAAAACTGTTTTTTTTGACTTTACGCACAATTTTATTGATTACACAAACATTTCTGAACCCATGCCCAAAATTTAAAAAAAAATTAAAACGATCTGCATTATGTATTATTTGATGAAGAAAACTTGATAAATGCGAATTTTTTTCATATTTTTTCAAGTTTGTCAGTTCATAGTAGCAAACTTTAATTAAAAAATATAAAATAAGTGATAACATTCTGAAAGTGCATTATCTTGTGTAGAGACTGACATTTCGTTTGATCAAATCGGACAAAAATTACAATAGTTTTTATTTAAAAAGTCTAACAGTCGAGTTATACTTTTCATATATATATGTTTTTTCAAATGAACTTTTAGTTCGGAATTTTTGACGGATCTTGATTTTTTATCGCAAAATGTGTCAATTTTACGTTTGAGCTACCACCAGAAGTTGGTCAATGTTTGCGCAAAGCGAAATAATAATATTTGCAAAAAACACAAATATTAGCCGACATCTGGTAGTCGTGCAAACGTGAAATTGACATATTTTGCGATAAACAATCAAGATCCATTAAAACTTTTGAAAATTTTTGAACTGAAAGTTCATTTGATAATATGACATATAAAAAAATTATCACACGACTGTCATACTATTTAAACTACGGTAATTTTTGTCCGATTTGACCAAACAGAGTGTCAATCTCTTCACAATATAATGCACTTTCAGAATGTCCCCACTTACTTCATATTTTTAAATTAAATATTCTAATTAAGAATAGCTAAACTTGAAAAAATAAGAAAAAAAATAATATTTTCCAAGTTTACCCTATCAAAACTCATAACATATAAGTTTGAACAAAACGTTTATGAATACCGTTTTAAAGATTAATCTCTTCCCTTTCTATAAAACTATTTTTAAAATAAGTTGAAACATATTTATGTAATCAATAATTTTATGTGAAAAAAAAATCAAAAAAACGTTTTTATCAAATAAAACAAGTTTGGTGGGTTCGAGAAAAATCAAAAAAGTATATTTGAGTTCTACTCAACCTAGTGAAAAACTTAGACTATGTAGTTATTCGGGTGTATTTTCACTGTCGCACCGTGTAATCAACCTTACTAAAGAAATTCTAATCTAAATTGTAATTAATAATTCAGCATAGTCCCATATATGGATGATGTTCAAGTCACCTACCTCATGCATTTATTATCCAATGAGATGGAATATTGAAAGCTATTAATTTCATATCTTCTTGTGATAAGCGGACATATGATTTATATTGTTTAGGCATATCAGTATTTGCTTGACTTTAAGAAATGAAATCAATTCCAATTCGTTTGCTTTAAAACTGAAGTGAAAAGTATTCGAACAAAATTTTAATACGATCATATGTACATATGTACATACATAACTGGTCATTAGAGTCCTTCAGTGAAGATTATGAACTAGCTTCTCACATCACTTATTTGGAGTGCGTTAATTTTATCCATAAGTGGCGGGACCTACAGTTTAAAGTCGATTCCGAACGACAGATTTTTGAGAAACTTTTCATGGCAATTTTATTTACTCTCAGAGTTTTTGCCAGAAATCTACTGAAAGGAAGTTGCCGAAGAAACAATTTCTCATATTTCGTTCAGTTGGAGATGACTCACCTGGGGTTTGAACCGTAGCCTCACGTCTAATAAGGTAACACACTACCTACTAAACTACGGCGACTTCGAACACTATTTTAACACGATCAGTGTTATTTAAATCCACTAATTTAATATGTTTGGAAGAAAATATAAAACGATGGCCTGGGTTGGAAAAAAATCGATAATAAATAAAAAGCAGATAACATTGTCATTGTCTGTTGTTGCCTTTTTTGAAATCCACTTTTGTAATCACTTGCTAATTAAATATTTAATATTGAATTGCAGAGAACAATATGAACCGAAAATAGGTGGATCAGCGATGAAAACTGTGTGCATTTTGAAATCATTGGGTACGAATGCATTATTCTTTGGTGCTTGCGGAGAAGATGATCAATCTGAAATTATTTTTGAGCTCTTGAAAAACGCAAACATGGATAGATAGTAAGTATGGAGTGTAATTATTATTATAAAACAATCACATTAATGCTCCTTTTTCCTTTCCATAACCAGCCACTTTCGCTTACAAACTGTGCCTGAAACTATAACCGGACGTCGTCTGTCATTGGTGCATAGGGATTCGGTATCCAGTTATACCAATACCGGTGCCTCGCAAGAATTTAAAATAAGTTATTTACAACAAGTGGAAAAAGAGGAAAATAGTTCATTTCTACGATCACCAAATCGTAAACAGATTTTTTACATCGAAGGATTTTTTGTGCCAAAACATGAGGCAGTTACCACATTTATTGTGAATAACTATCTCAAGGGACGTAAATATCTTGCTTTGAATTTGAGTGCGGAATATATAGTTCGACTGAATTTTCCTCATCTATTGTTCTTGGCCAATAATGCTCTCTTCATATTTGGCAACAAGAGTGAGTTTGAGACTTTTCGTGAATGCTGGGATGCCAAATGTCTTAGAGATTTAGCTCGAGGCTTAGCCAAGGATTCAAAGGGACCCAAGATTCTTGTCATTACGAATGGTGCTGGCAACATAGAATTGATAACAAATTTTGTCTGGAATAAATTGTCACCGGGTGAATTAACATTTCACACGTTTAATGTAACGCCCGTTGAAAATGTTACAGATACTACAGGCTGTGGTGATGTATTTGTTGCAGTATTCCTACACGAATGGCTAAATAAAAGTGCCTTGTCACAATGTGTACGAAGAGCCAGTTTTCTGGCAACCAAATCAATAAAAAACCCATTCTTTAGTTATCGCTCCTCATATAATGAAAGTAATTCTACCGAGTAAACCAATTTATGTTTGTACTCGTAAATGTATTGGTATTCATTTTTTTAAAATAAATTCATAAACATTTTGTTTTAGAGGCAAACTTGTCTAGTTTCAATCAGTAGCTGCTGTGGAAGCAATCCTACCACGTGTTTACGATTATATCGCTGAAAAATTAACATGCAATACAAAGATATATGCAGACGAGGAAAAGAGCGTTCAATAACTTTGAAAATATTTTAAAATTAAGTTAAAATTAATGTATATAATGTGAACTAGCCTTTGATTAGGAATTGGCTTAGTTTTAGAGAAAAATTAATCTGAGTTGAGCTTAACAAACATACATACAGGATTACGACCTAGGTTAGCACACCACTTATGTTGTTTGTGTTAACTTTATGCATGAGTGGCGGGTCCTTGAGTTTAAAGTTGAAAGCAAAAGACAGATTTTTTAGAAGTTTTCATGGCAATTTTATTTACTCTTAGAATTTTTGCCAGAAATCTGCTGCGAGGAAGTCACCGAAGAAATATTTTCCATATTCCGTTTTGTTGGAGATGTCTGACCTGGGGTTTGTACCGTGACCTCACTACCTACTAGCCTACGACGATTTTATTTTGGAAATAATTCTACTAAAGGTAAAAAGTTGATACAGTAAGACCCCGCTTAAGGCGGGGGATACGTTCCAATAAGTTCCAAACGAAACAGCGTTCGCACTGTGATTGCGACTTCGGAAAATACAGTTGGAATCTTTATTATGCATAGACTAATAAAAGAGCGTTGATATAGATACATAGTATACACCGTCGCTATATAGTACACCGCTTTTGGTTGGTGAATGGCCGTTTCATTTGTACACAAATACAACAAGTATCAATACAGTGTGCGATTTAGGGGAATCTCAATACTACCGCGTAATACTGATACAGCGTTAAGCGGAGCAGCGTTAAGCTGGGTCTTACTGTATAGTCGGGTTTGACATTATTTTTTATTATAGGTTCTCCATGTCCGTTATACAAAGAATATTAATTGTTATTTCTTGGAAGGTGGTTTGCTTCTCGCAGATCCATCAATTTCATTCACCAGTTACCATTCATTCGGAAATGTATACTTTTAGTTACGTTTCAGCGGTTATTTGATAATGAAAATTAGATCCGTGAAGTTTTTTAAATACGATCCACACTTCGGAGAGTGCCACTGTAGAGTTTTTAACTAGGAAAATAGGTTTGGTGGGTCGGCGAGGAAAGAGTGTCTGAAGTCGCCGTGGTCTAGTAGGTAGTGTGTTGGCTTATTGGATGAAAAGCCAGGGTTCGAGCCCCAGGCCAGACATCAAAATAAAATATAAAAAGTATTTCTTCGGCGACTTCCTCTTAGCAGATTTCTGGCAAAAACTCTGCGAGTAAATAAAATTGCCATGAAAAGTTTCTCAAAAATCTGTTGTTCGGAGTCGACTTTAAACTGTAGGTCCCGCCACTCATATATAAAATTAACACACACAACATAAGTGGTGTGAGAAACAAGGACGTAATACTGACTGAAGGGTTGTTATGACCAATTATGTTATGTGTCAGTATTTGCAGGGTGCCTCTACTCACGCGCTGTAGTGTTTTTAACTGGGAAAATAAGTTTGGTGGATCGGCGAGGAAAGAGTGTTGTGTATGCAGTCCTAATATTAGATTTGAATTTGTTTATATTATAACAGGAACAACTTATGCAGGCAGACAAATTCACATGAGGACAGTTCTGTATTTTCCTTGCGGACATTCTATTGAAATGGCGATAGAACAATGAAAGCCTTTTCACTTCAAGCTCGAAATGGCTTTGTCTGCTGTCGAAGGAATATGAAGGACAAATTAAACTGTTGTCTGCAAAAGAGTAGATAAGATTAGAAGTTAAAGAGAGTAGATAATAAGAATAATAAAAATTGGGTTCAATAATAGAGAATCATTTGATACAAACTCATTTGATGAATTATATTTGGTTTAATTAGCCTGGGACCAAAACATCGAAATTGCTATGATTTCCAACTTTGCCATAACACTGATGAATAAAGGCTTTCATTCAGTTAAATGACTTCTGCAGTAATTGCGAGTCTAAGAAGGAAGGATAGACTGTTTTTCAGCTCACGTGACAGTGCCCTATCTTTACCATAAAACGACAGATGTTTTTGGCCTCTCACTTTCTGACATCAGAGCTCTCTAATTTAAAGAGGAAAAGGTCTAACGGAGTTAAACCAAAGTCTGACGGAGTCAAGTAAAATCGCCCGTGTAGTATAACCAATGTGGCATGAGCTGTATGATACGTAGCGCCAAAAGAAGTTGGTAATCAAAGATCAGAGTGCCCGCCGTTGACAGTGATTTCCTGCATTACGTCAATTTTGTTTGCTCTCGTTCACATTCATCCATAAATAAAGTTCATTGTTTTTAAGAAAGTTAGGATTAGCTTCATTTCATTGCATATAGTCATTTACCTTCAGTTCCTGGATCAGTCAAAATGTATAGAGGTCACGACGCAGAATTTGCCAAGTTGTGGTATGCTAGAGGGCAAGGATAGCGATGATGTTTTCAGCGTATATTGCGTGTCATTGACGTATGGATATAGGTCGATCATTTACTGAACCAGTGGATTCAAATTTATTAACCACTTTGCGAATAGTTCTCTCGGTAGATCGACAAGCCTCCAGAGTTCTCAAAAAAGGGAATCTTCTCGGGGTGTTAGAATATATTATTCTTTCGGCACCAAAGTAAGGCAAATAGTGTGTGCTGTGTATAAAGAGCCTTTGTCTACCACTGTAAAACATGGTGGTGATGGTTTAGGAGTGAATTGCAGAATACGAAGATTGTCTGCTTTAATTTAGTGAGACAATGAATTCAATGGGGAAATTTAAATGTTTAGAAAGATTTATATCTTGTTGGGTTATGATAATTACAATAAATAAATAAATAAATAAATAAATAAATAAATAAATAAATAAATAAATAAATAAATAAAAAAATTAAAAGAAATCTAATTTACCACACACTGTTATAAAATTGGTTCTTCATGGTAGATTTATCTTTCAGCAAGATATCATAATCCTGCTTAGCAGCGATATATCTCCTAAATAATATCCCTAAAACAATTGCGGACGATTCACTAACCCCTCGACATCAGTTCCATTGAGGACCTGTGATATTTACTAGAAACAATGGGTCACTTCGACCTCCGGGTACTGTACTTGCCTTAATTGACAAGTACACGTCCTCTAACCTACTAGAAAATAAAATTAGGAACCATCGAGTAACTTCAAATTCTATGCTAAAAGCAGTGATGAATCAGGAAGGAATTAATATATATAACTCAAGAACACATTAAAAATTAGTTCAAGAGCTTCTCTAACAACTGTTAAAAACAGCGAAATATCTCAATTATTATAAGTTTCAAATTTACTAGTTACTAAACTAAGTTGTTGTACGCTGACTTTTTATGCATAGTGTATGTACTATATTCCTTAAAACTTTTCATAAATATTTTTTCTTTAGTATTTCTGGTAATAGAGTTATTGTGATATAAAACATACATACATACATATGTAGATGTATGTATCTACCATTACAAGCAAAAACTTATAGGTTTGATTTCGTTTGTAAGGATATGTTTGCATGTATGTAAACATAACTAATCCGTCATTATAGCCAATATTTCGGAATGCTCATTAATGCTACAATTATAAATATTTAACAAAAAGATTTTCGAAAAATATTTGAAAGGAAATTGATGAGAGATTAGAACCGAAGAAGATATATTAACATTCCATACATAAATAATAAGTTTGTAAATCTGTACATGGTTATATATGAACCCAAAGAAACATTAAATATGTTAATGAAAACTAAAGAATGTACAATATGGCACAAAAATATAGCATTATTTATACATAAGTAACACAAACAGTTTCTATTCAAGTTTATAATACTCTAGACCACGTTGTATTTTTCAAAGCAACTTTAATTCTTATATAAATGCAGCTGAAACGTATGCTTAGTATGATAATAGTTTAGGATATCAATTAAGTTCTGAAATATATTCTCTCTAAATCTGATAGAGCTCTACAACACGCTATAGATTATAGAGACGAGGTATACCAGGAGAGATACTACTAGTGTTGTAGAAATAAAAATGAAATTACTTAGACCCTCTAAAGAAAAGTTGGTTAAGTAGGTCCATATCAGAGATCAGCAATGAATCGTTTTTTCGCTACTCATGAAATTTTGAGTATGAGTGAGTAAACAGTATTAAAATTCAACTACTCTGATTCATTCGTACTCACTACAATATTGATTTATAAGTACAGGTTGCAATGAGTATGAGTACAACGTGGACATCAATCTCATAACATTCTAAATATGTTTGATTCATACGCCTACTCATTTAGATCCATAACTTTAGAAAAATCCTTATAATACTCATAAATGATTCGAGTGATTCATTCATCAAAATTTACAGTCTTATTATTTGTTGCATTTACAAAAAAAGAAGAAAGAAAAAGGCAAAGACAGCAAGGAAAGCAAACACACAACCTTCTAATGAGTATTGTAGTGTGCGTACGCGAATCATACTTATTTTGTGATTCTTGTAAATGTTGAGTCGAAATCAACAACATCATATTTGTTGTTAAGTATGAGTACGATGAGTACTTCAAACATTGAATATGAGTAGTATGAGTATAATATTAAAATAAGTATGAATGCGTATAAGTATCAGAAATTATGAGTATGATTCGAATCTACTCATCTTATTGAATACTCATTGCTGATCTCTGGTCCATACTACATTTCCCTGATGATTTATGCATACTTTAATGTTGATAAGGTTTCATTTTTTCCAACTGTGCGAACGAGTTTCTCACGGTTATTGTAGACGCGAAATCTAGATGAGTGTAATTTAAAGTAATCGTGATCACTAGCTAATTGTCGAAGATACTATGATTACCATTTCAGTAGCAATGTAAAAAATTTTTTCAACACAAATCGGCTTCGGAATATTTGTACTTTTTTTTCAGAAATCTGATGCATTATGGACTATCAATATTAAATAAACTCACTTCGAAACTAATCTGGTGTCAAAAACTTGGTGATAGAAAGACGAAAGGCAACTGTCTTCAATATCAGCAAGAAGGACCATTGTACTCTAAGGAAGAAGAATGGGACAAGATAAAGATTCCTTGCTATAATCGTAGTACACCACTATTGATTTCCAAATTTCGACGTGACATTGTGGTTAGAAAGAAAGGCGATAAGTGACCAACAAAATATAGAGACAGGCTTATATCGCGATCCCTGTTGGCATATCGGTCAGCGAAACAAAATGCAACAACAATACCTGCCAATATCTTCGGCAATAAGCTAACGTAGTCTGATTGTTTATAATTTGATGCCAAACATGTGCCAGCAACAGATTATGGAACCCACTACGCGGAAAAAAGGGAAGCCATGCAATATCATTTCCCGAATTAAGATGTTCTGTGACAATATAGGAGCCAGGTATGATCAGGTAGCCTGGATTCAGAGAAATCTAATTGGTTTTGGTTTTTCTTGTTACAGACCCACTGGAATGGATCCTAAAAAGTAATCCAACGGCTGAAAGACATAGTTTTTAGGGTGCAAGACCATTACAACCAGGGATTCGAAATTAAGGCGAGTATATGGGAAAATTACCAAATTCAGATGATGTAAATTAATGTGCAAGTACAGGGCGAACAAGCTTAAGTCGGCGGCAGTGTTACGCGGACAAAAACAAATTCAACCAAAATAAGGAACCAAGACAGTACAGAACGATTACACAAACGTAGAAATTTACGACAAAACAAAGATTAAAAATCCAACCGTATCAATTCCATGGAAAGATTGTGAAGCCCCCGTAATCTAGTAGTAGTACTGTGTTGGCTTATTAGACGTGTGGCCACGGTTCAAACAACAGGTCAGACATCTCCAACAACCGAAATACAATGAAAAAAATATTTCTTCTTGTCAGTAGATTTCTGGCAAAATCTCTGAGAGTAAATAAAATTGCTTCTCAAAAATCTGTCGTTTGCAGTGGTCTTTAAACTGTAGGTTCTGCCACTTATAACTAAAATTAATACACACAACATAAGTGGCGTGAGAAGTTGGGTCCTAATCCTGACTGAAGGCTTGTTGTTTAATAAATTATTAAGTTCAGTAGGTTTTATGTATTTGTATTGCAAATGCATGTTATTGTTGTACAAAACCTTTAGGGGTTATGTCTTAAGTCCTTTTGTTATATTTTCTTTTTGTGTGAATTTACTTTTTCTAAATGAATTTTCAAAATGTCCATTGTTTCTATGGTTACAATGCACTGACATTTGCACTTTTTACTTTTCATAATGTTGCACAAGTGAGTATGAGTCACGTCAAATTGAACATTCAATTGCAGTCGCAGATACAAAAGAATTCGCAGACAAACAGTTGAATACATATGTATTTAGACAGATATTCCACCAACAAAAACGCTTTGATAAGATGTACTTGTAATGATAAAAGGATAATAGACACTCGCACATATGCAACATGCATACATTCCCAAATAACCATTTTGAACGTGTTTGACAATTACATACGAATGCACTCACATAGCATATTCATGTGGATGTTTATGTCCTTGTCAAGCAGCGAAGGGTTAAATGCGAATTGTAAAGCGTAGTCACTCTGTACATATTTGAATTGTAGTATTCTGTGTATGTGTGTGTATGTATGAAAGTATTCAATGTAGTTGTTGTACTCTATTCGTATCGGTTAAATCACGTACAACATTAAATCTGCTGTTAATTACATGATATTAATTTTCCACACAATGTCCATCAAATTAAGAGCTGTCCAATCGTTGTTACATTAGCGTGCCGAATTTGGTGTTCTTTTAGGATTTAATAAGATTTTACTGGAAATAAATACAACTGATGTAGTCGCAGTAATCTAAAGGATAATGCGTTGTCTTATTAGCCAAAGGCACCGAGCTTAAGCCGCAGCCTCAACTAATTGCCATGAATTCTGAAAACTCTCATTCGGAATTGCCGTTAAACTGTTCATAAACTCACACAGCATGGGTGATGGCTAAAGACAGATAAATATCGTTGGAGTTAAATCTCTTTTCGCTGAGCAATTTCTTCAGCTTTGGGACGAAAAGAAATCACTCAGGGCTACTTTCGGAGGACAGGTTGGATGAGGAAAGCAATTTTTCTTACGACGCAGATTGTGCAAGTATTGACGGAAGTCAACTGGCAGATGTTTGTCGATGGTTCTTGCTTCAAGAGAATATATACTAAAAGAGATGATTAGGATGGGCACTACGCGAAGGTGACACGCAAAATCTGGACGTATTTTACACTTTTTGAAAGGTCTTTTCAGTATGGCAGTATCTTTGATGAAAATATAAACGATTAAATTTGAGATCAGAAAGTAATATATTCAACAGATGAGGGAGAGAAGATATATGTAGTGGCTCAGGCCTTGGTGCTTGAGTCACTACTATAAAATATTATGTTCGCCGGAGTATTTCGTTTACAATTACTAAGTGTAGAATTGCAGGTTTTGCGGGTGACATGACCATAGCCTCAGGCTAACGCTTACGGGGACTTACTTACTTAATTGCACATTAACAACCCGATTAACGGATTTCGGCCTGCCGCAACACATCCTTCCAGGCGCCTACGCCAGTTGGTCACACCAATCGATGGCAGCGCTTCCTCGATTTGGTCGTTCTAACGCATACAAGGTCGTCCTCTACGTCGACTTCCGTAGATCCCCGCATCAAATGCCCGTCTCGCTGGAGCATACTCCTCTATTTGAACGAAATGGCCGAGCCGCTTGATATTAACCCTTTCATGCCCGAATTTTTTGGGCCAGAGCTAAAATTTTTTAAGGACATGTGTTTGTTAGTCATGGCCTAAATATGAAGTGATATTAAATTCAGAGTCCTACGCATTCTGGTTTTACACGTTTTTAACCAAGCTTGTTTGCAAAAAAATCTTTTAAAAAAATTAAAAAATACGTAATTTGTGAATAAAAATGTACAATGTTGCCTATAGGCAACATCGGGCATGAAAGTGTTAATACGCTATACAACGTCTATGTCGTTGAGAAGCTCATACAGCTCACTGTTGGATCACTCTCAAGGCTGCTGAATCAGCGCTTAATAGAGTCCATGCCTCTGCATGGGTAGGATGACTATCAAATGTATAGTTGTCGGCCGTAATCCGAGAATCAATACGACTCACGTCTCTACTTGTCGATAACATATACTTTGTTTTGCACTCATTTACTGCCAGTAATAATATATATAATAAATATTAATATATTAAATATTAATATAATAATAATAAACTCCCGTTCAATAGCACTAAAGGCAGCAGTAACATCTCGCTTGGTAGGCCCTATGATGTCAATGTCGTTAGCGTACGCAAGCAAATGGAAATTTTTTTGAAAAATAGTTCCATTGCGATACACTCCCGCCTTTCGCAGAATGCTTTCCATGACGAAGTTGAAGAGGTCGCATGATAAGGGATCGCCTTATCTGAAACCTCGCATGGTATCAAAACGTTCGGAGAGGTCCATTTCTACCTTGACGGAGCTGCAGGAATTGCTCAACGTCATTCTGCATAGCCTTATCAGCTTTGCAACTTAACCGATCTCAGACATTGCGGCAAAAACATGATCCCTTATAGTCGACGAAAAGATGATGTGTGTCGACATGTTTTTCGTGGGTCTTTTCCAGGATTTGGCGTAGTGTGAAGATCTGGTCGATGGTGGCCTTGCCAGGTCTGAAGCCGCATTGAAAAGGTCCAATCAGTGTTTTGACGAGTGGCTTCAGTAGTTCACTCAGGCTAACACAGTACGGAAAATAAAGAAAATGACGAACACAACAGTTGGAGTATTACTTTTTGTAGTTGGATTGACACTTGCTGCACAAAGAAAGAGGCGGTCTTGATAAGTAGCTGAAAAATAATGGAAAAGGATGGAAGATTGAGCTTCAAGGACCACCTGAAGTTCATCAGCGAAAAGATATCGTAGACCCAGGGAGCACTGGTCAGGATAATGCTAATTATTTTAGAAGCAAATCCATTGAAAAGAAAGATAATATCGTAGAACATAACGTCAATAATGTTATGTACTTACCCATTATGGTTGGAAGCCCTCATGGTGACTACTGCAAGAAGGATTATTATCTTGGATGTATCACCTAAACGAGATTAGACTGTTAAGTGTTTCCAGAATAATATCTGATGAAGAAATGAGATGAATATACTAAAGGACCCAGGGAAATAAAAACTGAAGAACCACGGATTTTGATGTAGAAATGGAAGTCACGATGGGAGGAAAATTTGAAGGAAAGGTGAACGTTTCACCTTATGGCTAATGTAGTCCTTTGTCTGCAGAATAAATAGTTCCAGTTGAACCTCTACGTATTTTTATGTTTGATTGGTCATAGTTGAGCGTGAAAATGTCTGCACAGATTTGAACGTTATAGGTCCATATATGGCCAACCTATGTGGATTCGGATGAATATGTGGAGCATATTCTACTATGCTTCCCGAGATTTAGATAATTCTGGAAAATAAATTTCAGGCCACATAAGTGGTATGTTGGATAATAAATTTTGTGGAACTGATACAGTTCAGAGTGACTGAGTATCCGAAGGGGTGAGGAGATGAATAGAGGCAGAAGTTGATGTGATGTGCCTAACGGCAGTTGCATGTGTATAGCGTATAACGACACGTGCTAACATTAAAGTTGAGTTTTCAAAAAAGCAGTGACTGAATCAAATTTTTATCGAAAAATCATTTTCAGCGATGAGACCCATTCCTGGGTGACTGGGTACGTGACTGTTAGTGTGGATTTGGACAGACGGCGTCATCGGCATTTATTTTATTTTTTGAGATCGATTCTTCTAGTCTGAATTGATTGATTCGGAAATCAACGATATTTAAACGATGTTATAATCATATACACATAATGACATCAATAGATCTTTCAAACGAATAACAAATTTCGATCATATCTCATACACACTTTGTTTTATTTAACTTTAAGGAAGCGCTTAATGAAAGACCCGATATACGGTTATGTCTGTTAAAATTAATCAGAACAGGTTACTAATTTTACTACGAACTGAATCCTAATTTTACAAAGTAGATCCCTTTCTAAAGTTTTGAATTCCCGAAGCCTAAAACTTTTCATTACATTTGGGTCATAATCGACTGGATTACAATTTCTCAAGGTTTCTCTACAATGCATCGAAACGTATTACAAATTTCTAAAGCATACTCCAGAATAGACGGGAGTGGAAAGGCTGCTGCAAACACTGATGTTTGCTTTAAACATTAAACAATGAGGGGTTGGAGTACAAATGTAACGACAATTTAAATAATGAGAGTGGTAGAGCTGAAGCAGTTGAATATGGCCACTCTAAATTATTCAGAATTCAATTGTGTGTGTGTGTATGTGTGTTTGAGTGGTCACTGAACGTAGTAATTAATGTCATCATGTGGTTTATTGGTTTGTTTATATAGAAGTTTCTCTATGGGTTTGTCTATGATATTCTCTTGCATTGGATGAACATAAAATACTCCGACAGCAAACAAAATGACATGACAAGGTGAACAACTGAAAAAAAGTTGTATTCGAATAGACACCGTAACTTGAAATTGTAATTTCATTGAACATTAAAGAATTTTACTGCACTTGTCTGAAAAAGTAAATTTAAACTCCATTCAACACAAATAAAAACTGAAATTGTGTTCGATAATCCTTTATTATTTAAAATAATTTTGAAACATTAAACAGCCTGTAATGTGTATAAGTAGGTTAACCTAAAAGCACTCATTCTAAAGATTTTAGACTTTTTGTTAAATGTTAACTTTTAAAATAAAATGTTTGAAATTATATAACCGTGGTTTATCATTTTATTTGTTGCTGAACTCTAAAGACACATTGTGTACGACATTAAAAATTAATAAATAAGGACCACTAAGCATGGTTTAATAAATAATAACGATGGATTATGAGGCTTATAACCAGACAAGTTTGTAAACATATGAAACTTTTTGTAAAACAGATTAAAAAATAATAATAAAATAAACCGAATACATGTTGGTAAAATCTGTGTTCTTTTTTTTTTGTTTGGGCGACAGAAATCTAAAAGAGTAATTTCAATTTAAATGAAACTCCATATACCCCAATTGGCCACTGAAATAATGCTGGCATGCATTGCCTCTAGGGACTGAAACGTAAACCCTTTAACTCATAATTTTCCAACAAATATTCAGTTTTTATAAAATACTCCTTATAATTTCGTTGTGATCGGATCTGATCAATCATACATACATAATTGGTCATTACAATCCTTCAGTCAGGATTATGGACCTAGTTTCTCCGATCAATCAGTTAAATTAATTAATTATAACAACCCTTTAATCAGGATTACCACCTAGCTTCTCACATCAGCCATGTTGTGTGTGGTGGTGGACCTACAGTAGTATAGCTTTAGGCAGAAATCTGCTGAGACGAAGTCGTGTTTTGCTTCAGATGTCTGATCTGAGATTTGAACCTGTCCTCAGGGTGACTTGTTCTATTATTTTAATTAAATCATAATAAAATTCCAAATGATGAGAACTTAAGAAATCGGAGTTAACTACTCGTTTAACAACCGACGGTACATGGTTGTCATCAGATCAAAGGTCAAGGCAATATAAACGTGAAAACTCTACGGATGAAGAAGTTCGACACAATTAAAGTTCATAGTTCTGCATTTTTTATTTTTTCTCTTCACGATAATGCATAATAATGATGTTTCATCATGTCTTGCAAAAAATAATTTACTTTGAGTCGTAAGTTCTTCGAATTTAGTCTCCGAAAAATTTGATTTTCGCAAAAGTTATAAATTGTCTAAAAAGCCTTTGGTGCAGTGTGTTTGAAGTCGTGAAATGTAGTTTATAGGAGAAAGGAAAGAGATGGTGCTATATTTTTTAATGACCTTTTTTCGAGAATTATTTTTTTGTAATAATTCTCACATTCTTTTTTCTTTTGTGAGTAATTACATATAATGTCATACAAACAATTAAAAATCACAAACACTTAGATTCTTTGGTGTGAATGAAACTCACGGTCTCTGCACTTGAAATTTAGCACACTACTACTACTAAGCCATCGGAGCACCCGTATCGTATCGCAGACTTAAGCTACAAATCATAGCGGTCCTCAAATCCAACAAAATCCATGCCATCGGTCGAAATTAGCCTGATTTATGTACAGAGTTACGGAAAAATGGACATTTCGGATGTGCTCCAACCACAGAAGCCGTGGTCATAATGGTGTCAACAGGAATTTCAATATCTTACACACACTTTGTTTAAAAAACTCTATTATTTTTACATAGATTTTGTAATTAAAGAAAGCAAAGTTGTTTGCTTATTTTACATCTGATAATATTGATGTTAATGATAAAACCCAATCTGTTCGACCGATTACTAAAACAGGTGATACAGCGCAGACATTAGATTGTTAGCGAATTAAACATTTATTACAAAACAGTGATCAACCATTTAAAGGAAGATGGATGCATAATGAAAAGTCATGTTCACATGGTTCCATGGTTCAAACCCAAGCTCAGACTCTCAGCAGTGTTTTCAAATCTTTCATTCAACTTCTTTCGGCATTGTCGCGACTTATAGATAAAATTAACACACACAAGAACGTAATATTAGCTACTAGACAACGGTGACATATTAACTTATGCCAATTTTAAATACGAGCGGATATATGTATGTATTCCGGAATATTACTTTAAAAACATAGAACTATGGAACACATACATGTATGCAAGTCATAAGAGGACATTTGAAGGACATTTTCATAAGCCGAAAATAAATTTTTCTTTTAATTTTGTTGTGCTGTTGGAAAACTTTATTGTATTACCGTTCGAAAGTTTGTCGCTATTGTTAACCGATTACTAATAGTAAGTCCTTGCGCTGACCAACTTCCCCCTCCTTGGATCGGAGGAACTTGGTCAGTACAGAGGCTGCGTTCACCTGTGCCATCTCAACAGGCCGCAATGCGTGCTCAAGTGAGCTTTTTGGCAAATTAAAGCTACCACGCTAACCTAACCTAACCTAAGCTGCTAGGTAGTATATCGAAACTAGTCTTATATTTCACGTATACTTCGTACATTCCACCGGGCAGTCTTGTTCATACTTCTACTTTGAAAACCCTTCCCAAGACATCTTGGTACCTTCAGGAACATATATATTTGACAGTTGTAAGACTGTAGAATGCTTCAGTGCATAAAAAATACGTCATGACTTATAAATACAACAGATTTTGAGATAATTACAGACATATTGAGCAAAATACTTACACCTGAATGTTTTAAAAATGAATTATTCAGCTCCCATCTTCACAGAAGGTATGTTTTTATACCAAACATAAGCACCAAAGAATGTGGAATTTATTCGTGGTGTGGATCAGGTTTGGCTAGATTCCATAGCATACATAACATAATTGGTCATTATAACCCTTCAGTCAGGATTACGACCTAGCTTCTCACACCACTTATGTTATGTGCGTTAATTTTATACATGAGTGGCGGGACCTACTGTTTAAAGTCGATTCCGAACGACAGATTTTCTTTGAGAAACTTTTCATGGTAATTTTATTTGCTCTCACAGTTTTTGCGCCTAAGAAATAGTTTTTTCATATTTTCGTTTTAATGTCTGATCTGGGATTCCAAAATGTTCTATTTCGATGTATGAAAAATATGTTACAAATTTAAAAGAACACACTTCAAGGTCCTGATTCTTTCTATACAGCATCAGTATGAAAATGTGTACTATCTCTGTACATTTGATATTAAAATTTGGCAAACCATTTTTGGCAGTCTTCCTATGCAACGCCAGAGAGACAATGAGACAGATTGTCTGGAGGAAAAAATAAAACAAAACAAAACACATGAAGCAAAAGTGCATCATCAGCAAATATTATTAAGACTCATGCTCAAATTGTAATACAATAAAGAAAGGAAAAAAAACAAAATAAATAAAAGGGCAGAAAAGGGAATCAGAAAAAAATTCAAATACATGGACAGACAGTTAAGTAAACAAACAAACGAATGAACATTAATGCCACTTACTGAAGCGTTATGCCACAAAAGAGCACAAAGGCAGACAAATACAAGTACAATGCGACATAGAACACTCAGTCAGTAACTCAAAGGACATGCATACGTTTACAAACACACATACCAAGTACCGGTTACTATAAACATATGCGACTATTTACATGAAACATTTTAAAACAAACAATATTTTGTGCAAATATGACCAGAACTCCTGATGAAAAACAGGAGTAGAAACCACAACCAGAAAAAAGGGAAACAAAAATTAATAACGGCCATGATGTGGCATTCATACTCATACTCGTTCTTCCTCTGCTCGGTCACAGCATACAGTTGGCACTATTTGGGACTCAACATTTCAAAACTTAAATAAAAAACCAAATAATGCCAGTTACAGATGACAGGCATCATTAGTGAGAAAGAGAGATAAAGAGTGTGTGTTGCTGACGTATGTATATGTTGTCCATTTAGTCAAATTTAGAAGAAAAAATAGACAAAAACCAATACTCTTTTAGTTGCAATGCAAGGATATGTTGACTGCGTGTAATAAATCATTATGGCAGTTCCAGTAAAATTTTGTACTTTTCAATGATCATTGAACAAATGTTTCCTTCTTCCAAATACTATTGAAAGTAAGCATAGAGCAAATACTTTTACATTCAAATATTATTTCAAATTCTATTTCAGAACAGGAGGTCAACAATATAAGACCTTCACAAAGCATGGGCTGTATATGGCAGGAGAATCACAATTTGAAAAATTTTCAGAACCATGTATTAAACCTGGAATAAGTAAAAACATGGAGGAGCAAAATATTTTTTGCAAAATGCATCTTTGCATTCCCTAAACGATATGTCAGCCTCCATCGACAAAACCGATTAAAAATTAGTCTCGTTTAATATAAGAATTTAATTACCCCGGGATTGCTTCCGAGTGGTTTTCACTTTGGCTATTTTCGTTTTCAAACCAGTACGCTTTTTATATTCTCGTTCAACAAATTTCTCTCTTCATTCCTTTTTTTAATCTTCTCCATGATGTTTTCTGGCGTTAGTAGTGCAATTCTTAGGTTCAGAATCTCTCACTGCATCGCTTTGCATCGGTTGCTTTGCATCAGAATCCCTTTTACTCTGAAATTCGTTCTGGCGAACTTCAGTCGTTTATCCTGTGTGAATACTTTCGAAAGTATGCATGAATAGAAAGCGACTGCGTTAGAAATATAAACAACTTTTTATTCGTCTACCTCACACAGCAGTCGTCAGGCAAAAGCTAAATAAAATTGCCACGAAACATTTTACAAATCTGTCTTTCGGAGTCGACGTTACAGTCTAGGTCCTGCTACTAGCGGCACGGGTTGTGTGAGAACCAAGGCTATAATCTTGTCTTAAATGTTGTACAAAGGTATGCAGTGATGTGGTTTCAGCTGTCATGTCTGCATACTTACAAAAATCTATGCCCTCTGTTGCACCTGTGTAGCCCTGCCCCATACCCAAGCAGGAGGATGCACTCCTGACGTATTTTAAGATAATTTACGGAATATTAAAAATTGACAATTTACATGCTGATATCCGTAGGGATCCAGGGTAAACTACAGATCGGTTTTATGTGTGATCAGCTCCTGTCCCTATGTCCATAATACTATCTCTGTGCGTTCGTAAACTTGGTTCAGCCTATGTTGTGAATATTCTTTGGTATTGGCGTGTATTTCAACTTCAAGGTCATCTGCATAGTTGAGTAAAAAGCTCTTTCTTTTTTTTATAATACCATTGTAAATTAAGTTTCAGAGGTTTAGACCAAGGAGGCACACTTTTTAGAGTTTGCAATGTATACTTGCCTTACCATATCTACACTATTGCCTTCGCCCTATCCATGACTATAGAATCGAAGCCATTTTTGAAGTCACACCAGTTTGTAGGGATTAAGAACAACTGTTCCTGGATTTTTTGCTGTCCTATATTTAGAACTGATTACCTCTTCCTCACCTCTAGGATGAACTCCTGTTTTGCAAAATTTTCCCCTGGCAGACAAGTGATGAGTCCAACTGTTCGTTTTGGGAGAAGACAGCCCGTAATGAGATATTCACGATACTTTTATCGTTCCTGTCATGAAAATTTGCAGTTATATCTACTTACACTGCCAAACCTACAAACGAAGTAGCATTGTGGTAGTATGGTGACCCGGCCATCGTCAGCTTGCTTGCGCATTACCTGAAAGCGCTTGAGCTGTACGCCGACTAGTAAGCCGGCCGAATCTAGGGCGTCGTGGTTTTTCGTTCCCTATTCGTTTGTGGAAACAATTTGATTTCTCTCTTATTAACCGTATATGGAAGACATAACCCCATTCGCCACCCGAGGACATGCCACATTATTGCTGCAGGTCCCCATAGGTTAGGAGTAAAGTATTGCCTACTACTAAAGGCACCTGATCTTAATATAAATTTAATCTATGTTAACATGGTGTGTTCATGTAAGCCAATTATGCCAACATATTTCACAGCATTCACATTATCGAGTATCGATCCGATTATAAGGTGCCAATGCTGATATTATTATCAATCATTATTAAGCTTTATCCATTATTTATTATTTTATCCAGTTCATCATTAAATTTCACGATATGATATCCGATAATTTTTGTTTATTTTTAATACAGATCACTACAAAGATTCAGGATTTCGTTCCCAAAGTAAAACTTTGAGTAGGCTTCAACTACTTGGCTGACATCTCTTAGTGTGTTGAAAAAATTCAGAACTGATAATCAAATTATAAGAAAGGAACATAAAAATATTGTAAAAATACAACACAAATATATTTAAACCCCTCTATCATACGCGTTTCATGTATTTTAATACCGCAAAATTTAAATTTTTATACTAGGCTAGTTATTTATTATTGGATTTGAAGTTAATATTTATATGGATGAGTTATAAATTTTAAGAAAATATTTACAAGACCTGTGAGAATACAATAATTTTCATTCGTTTATGAATTTCTTACAACCTTAAGTTTATATTTCAAATTTTATAATACATATGGTATGTACACATACATTAAAGTTCTTGATAGAAAAAAATCAAGTCACTTATTTGTATTATAAGTCTGATTTTGAATGAAAATTTTATTTAAACTGAAGTATCTTTGTCGTATGTAGATAGTAGAGGTAGCTACTTCATCTGAAATCATTTTTTTTTTATCATAAATCGACTTTATTACCTACTCTTTCAATAAGTTAAAATTTTACGGCCTCATATTAAAGAGATTATTGATGGAATTGTGAAGGGCTATGTAATACGGTGTTCAGATCTGCACCTTTATTGCGTAAATCGCAATAAACGTCATTATTGAGCTCAACATTAAAAAATAAAATAAATAAATAAATAAAATATTAAAGTTTCAATTAATAATTGCGCAATGAATACGCAAATTATTATAATATTGAGTAAAACTTAAAATGCAGCACTGTCATAAGTATGTTCAGTGCACATATTACAATTATCCGAACACTTTCTGTTGATATTTGACAACTCAAATGCCGACAACAAAAAAAAAAAACAAAAAAAAACAATTTTGTTGAAACAACCAGCTGTTTTGTTTACCATCTGTAATATGAATATTGAATAAGCGGCTGAACTGCGTATATTATTATGTCTGAACACTTAAAATGTTCTACTCAATAAACCGAGTGTTGACTAAATAAAAGTGCAATTCTGAATATAGTATAAGTTAATTTTTATTGAAGGAAACATACATATGTACATACATATATTACAATAACTAATAATAAAAATTTAAGATCATAATGTAAAGTATTATAAACATAAGAAACTAGACATTACCAAACTTAACAGAAGTAGCAGAATTTAAAATGTTGTTAAAAAGTTATATCACAGTGCCAATCCTCACGAGACTAACAGTGATTTCAATATGCATCTGCTAAACTATAACTTAGAAACTAAAGCGAAATAAAACATAATAAATAAACAAACACTTATATTATGTATTAACCAATGTGGGGACCAGGAAGATTCTTTAAAAAAATTCTAGTGAAGAGGGAGCTAAAGTAAGAGAAAAATTTTCAAAATGAACTTCAAGTGGAGACAAATAATAACAGGTAGTTAAACTAAAATCTCTTTGAACCTCGATAATTTCTTTAAGAATATAATTGTCATGAATTAATAGTCTCTTAACAAATTTACCAATTAAATAAAATACATAAGAAAGCAAAGGTGTTATCTTTAATTCCTTGCAGATACCATATTGGAAAACGCAAAATTATTCTCTCAAATATTTCAAATTTATTCATTAAAGTAGGAGAAATGGAAAATCAAACTGGAAATTGGTTTTATAGATTATAAGTCTTGTCTTAGTGGGTAAGGATTTATGACTCCACTAAAACAATTGTTCAATTTATTAACTTTATCAAGCATAAACTTTGTCATGATCATTGAATTTAAAAAGGTTCTTAAAATAAATACCAAGATATTTAATCTTATCTTTAAAATTTATTTCAACACCATTTAAAAAGTTTGTCGGAAGCATTTCTCAAACAAATTGCATCACTTATGGAGGCATTTAACTTTATTATTCCGCATAATGGCATAATGTTGAGTATAGATTAATAAATAATCAGCATAAGAACACCGGTCGAATTTAGAAAATTGTGAGGAGTATCAAACGTAAAAAGTATTGTATAAATGAGGAGCCCGAAGAGAGCCTTGAGATACTCAGCAAAAAACCTGACTAAAATCGAACAAAAGTTCGAATGTCTATTGTTAAAAAAAAAAACTTTTAAACAGTTTAAAAATGTGATGATGGGTGCCCTGGTAGTCTAGTGGGTAGTGTGCTAGACTATTAGCGTAAGGGTCGTGAGGCGATTCCCACCAGAGACTCTGACTCTCTACACCGAGCCAAGTTACTCCGAGGTCAAGTTACTCCGCTCGTATATAATTAAAACATAATTTGTAATTGTATTTTAATAAATAAATAATGTGATGATCAAATCCTATATACTTTATTTTGTAAAGTGTTCCACCGTGAAGAGCTTTATCAAACCCTTCCTCTAAGTCAAGTGAAAGAGCGATATCGAAAGAGCAGCCCTGATGTCACAAATCATAAATAACATCATTTTGAAATTTCGAAACATTGTCTACAGTAGAATGACCGTTTTTGAATCCGAACAAAAATCGAGAATATAATTGTTGTTCAGGAATTGTTCGAGAATATAATTGTTGTTCAAGTCCATGTTTTCGAAAATGTCTTTCTCAAATAGTTTCCTAAATTTGATAATAAAGAAATCGAGATTAACATTACCTATATTAGAAGAGTTTGTTTTGTTTTTTATTGCGAATTTTTCTAGGGAATTTTCTTATAATAAATTTGAAGAAGATTTTTTCTTTACTAACTCTTTCTTTTATTAAATTAAGTTCTGTTTTTAATTTGGCTAAATTCCTTCTGTCAATTGTACTAAATTTTGAATAATTTTCGAACAAAAACAGAAGTTTTAAACCCATCTGATGTTGAATGAATTTAGTAGGGTATGATATTATTAGTATTTATCAAGGTCGTAAATTTACTAATACAAAAATTAATATCACTGTTGTTGACAGATTTCTTGAGGAAGACTTAAAATATTGTAACAAGTTCATTTTCAAGTCATGATTTACATTAAAACAAAATTAAAATCGAATGTTTTTAAATTTTAATAAAGCGAAAAATGATCTGAGAAGGAGGATAAATTTTAAATTTTGTAATTTCGATCAATCAAATCAACCAAGGGGGAAATAAGAAGGAAGTGGTTTAAGTATGAACTTCCATTCTTTAAAGAAGAAACATGACTACAAAGTCTTACACAAGTATTATACTATGTTCAGACGTGCACTTATATTGAGTAAATCGCAATAGACGGCATTATTGATCTCAATATTTATAAAAATGTCAATTAATTATTGCTCAATAAATACGCAAATTGTTATAATATTGAGTAAAACTTAAAATGCAGCACTGTTATAAGTGTGTTTAGTGAGCAGATTACAATTTTCCGAACACTTTCTACTGATATTTGTCAACTCAACAACAACGACAAAAAAAAACGAACAAAACAAAAACAATGTTGTTGAAACAGTCAGCTGTTAAATCAATATTGAGTAAGCAGCTGAACTGCGTATATTGTTATGTCTAAACACTTAAAAATTCGAATCAATAAACCGCTTATTGACTCAATAAAAGTGCATGTCTGAACATAGTATTAGAATTTAAAAAATTGAATAGGTGTTACCATTTGGATTGTGTTGCCACTGATTCAGTCTATCTCTCCAAGAAATATTTTTGTAATTAAAATCACCACCAATTATCAATCCGTTAAAATTTTTCAAAAATATTTTCAATTATTAAATAGATAAATCATTTTCCAGAAGTGCGACGTTGTAATTATGTAATTTACGCAAAACGTAATAATAATATTCGCAAAAAACGCAAATATTATCAAATTTTCTGATAAAAAAAATTAAACTGAAGAAAACAAATATAATTTCTATTTTATAATAAAACCAAAATTTTTTATTGCTTTTCACAAACCAAAAGAAAAATAAGGAAACATTTGTTGAAACTCCAGTCTTTTGCATCGCAGTGAAGGTAACACGAAAAAGAACTCAGAGTAATTTAAAAATTCAAAGGCCTCATGTATTCAAATGTTATACCCAATATTTAGTAGGTACTACATGACCTTAAGGTCAGGCAGTTTACCAGAACCAATTTTTTTCTTTCGTGCACTCATGAGTAAGTTTATAAGTTAACTTTTCTTTTAGGTTTAGCGTTCTTTCAAATGAGTTCCTAAACACTCTCTTGGAGTCGTATTGGGACTTTAAATCTGTGGAAACTATGGTAGACAAATCGCATTTTCACATTAGCAGCAGTATGATTGGATTCCAACATTCATTGTTGGAAGTAATAATCATTACGAATTCTGCATTCATCCGAACGTTGGGTGAATTTGTTCATTAGAATGTTAAAATTATCTCTGTTAATCATTATTTCTTGAATAAATGTGAAACTGTCCACATCTGTGTAAGGCTATACAGTATATTAGTCCATCATTGCTGGCAGTAGGTCACCAGCTTTAGTTCCCTTGCTATCATTCAATTAAGAAAACCTCAAAGTGAATTGTAACTAAAACCTATAATCCACCATGCAATAGTTGGTATAACATTCAATTAGTGAAATTGGCACTTTAAATCACTAATTGGCAATTAGACCATAATGATATCCCTGACATCCTTGCCACAAGAACGTCAAACAATTTTAAATTAATTTGAAATTTACGAATGCCCAACATTGAACATTCACATCAACTGTATGTGGAGGCATATTGAAGGCGTCAATTAATGGTTATGTGGATAGAACAAGTGCTTGTGGTTATTTAAATGAGAATATCTTGTCAAAAAATTTCAATTGAAACGCAAATATTATTCGACACTGATTGCCTTCAGTTGAAATTCTTAAGAGACGAAGTAACGCATTGTGTGTGTTTGCCTTGCCACTTGACTATATCCGTGTCCTTAACGTTTTCATTGTGCTTTGCGGTGCTACATTGCGGTTTGCCTCCAACAGGAACAAATATTTTCTTGGAAAAAATACGTAATAAAATGGAATTGACATCATTTTCATTTTAAAATTTAAATTTAAATTTTTTTTTGTCATTTCTATTGGCATTCTACTATAGAAGATGCTTGAGGACAATCCAATGCTGTCGATAAATGTTAAATTGTGGAAATATTTTTCAGTCATATTTCCGGGACGTGGCAATAATTGGCGTGTATATGTGTTTGTGTTACCCGTTTGTATAATGAATGCGATGCAATTTGTCTATTTGTTTCGGATGTGGGGTGACTTGGCTCCATTCATATTGAATACGTTTTTTGCGGCCGCTATATTTGATGCTCTACTGCGTACGTGCCTTGTCATTATCAATCGGGATAAATTTGAAGCATTTATTATGGAACTGGCCTCAATGTTTAAAGAAATTCAAGTAAGCATGTATTTCTCTTTCTTTCTACAGAGGAAGTAAATCTTTAAATTAAATAATATACTCGGTTGAAATTGTGTGGTAGAGTCAGGGGAAAGAGTCACTTTCGAAGATAAAAATTTGTTTTAAGATTCAAGATGTAAATATTTTATTGAATTTAATTTTAATTTAACTTAAAGCCGTTGTAATCTCATAAGCAATGGGTTGGCTTACTAGACGAGTAATCCTAATTTCTAACCTCAGCTTTGTCATTATCTAGAGCAAAACGAAAATAATTTTATTCTTTCAGCGGTCAAAAATTAAAATGCCGTGAAAAAAGCTTCTCAAATCCATCGTTCAGATTTGACGTTTTGACTGACTGTAGCTCCCGCCCTTCATGGATATAAATTAACATACACAACCTCAACGGTGGAAAGTTAGGCGGTAATCCTGACTGGCCAACAAAGTAAGAAAATTTATTTTACAACGCGTGACTTTTTGTTTAAGATTAAGCCACGGCGCTCGGCACTTGAAGTTTAGCACACTGCCTACTAGGCCGTCGGGGCCTAGAGTTCTCTGCAATATAAGACAACTATTATTATAATATTAAAATTTTTTTAAAATAACTCGCTCCGATTCACCAGGACGCCCTTAGTTATCACGAATATTTATCAGTGCGATACGATATCAAAAACAATGGAATGAAGGAATAACAAATATCTCATCCAATCGATTCGTAGTTCCGATATTTTAAGAAAATAACTTTTAAGATACAAGGGTCCACAGTGCTAAAATTAAGTTCCTATGGACTTGAATCTTTTTCAGGGCTAAAGTTTTAAACTCGTTGTAAACCGTAATTAGTTATAATCAAGGGGTATTGTTTTAAACACGCCGTGCCATAACGCGTCTTATCTTTCACTTCAAGTACAATTCACGAATGTGAGTTCCGCCAAATTTTACTGGTCACTATCTCGTTAGAGCTATTGCAATAACACTTTATTTATTTGTCATTATCCAACGTGGTTAGTTCGGCTGGAAATCACATAACCGGTTGCTTCAGGGAAAACACCATTTCAAAATGGCAACAACGATGGAACTAGGAAGATGGACGGCGAGACTTATTCCGGACATAAGGCCATGAATTGGTCGGAAATTTGGAGAGTTAAATTACTACGTTACACAGATGCTATCGGGTCACGGATATTTTAGAAAATATCTGCACAGAATGGGCAAGACCGCCTCCCCTTACTGTCTTTACGAGGAAGGGGAGGTAATTGATGCCGCAGAGCACACTGTTTTCGAGTGTGCACGCTGGCAGAGTAAAAAAAAAAACGTAGTTAGTTAACAAGAAAAAGTTCCTCGAACAATTTGTTTGACCTTACGTCTGTGAACGTGGATATTATTAGAACCTCCAAACGGTTTCAACGGGACTAGATTTTTTAGTTATATTGTTATTATTATTTTTTTTTTTGGTTTGAGCCTTAATGGGGAATGGATTACAGAGCAGAAGTTTCTATTGGGAAACTATCACCCTGGATAGTTTTAGTTTTTATTGGTGTGCATCACATTACTGTATAATTCAGTTTCTGATGATTGGATTCATGATAACTTATGCGAGTAACATAGCGGTGTCACGTTCTGGAACCTATTTTGAGTGGGGATCTACTCATATTCTTTTCCTGCCCTTCGTATCTAACCTAACACAAAAAATTCTGATGATATACGTATTGTTTTACTGTTTACCGATAAAAAAATTTCGATAAGAAACTTGTTCAGGAACTGAAGACCAGTTGCATTCTGATCCAACAAAAAATTGGGGAAAGGATTTTCCCGATGGCATTTGTAGTTAGTAGGTACAGATCAAACAACTCGCTGCTTAAAAGTCCATCGATTTTGACAGAAATACACACAAAAATACGTATAATGTACTGAGTTATTGAAAATTTTTTTTATGTTAGAATAAGAAAATTTCAGTTTAAGACCTTCTTGGCGACACTTTTAGACTCCAATTTGCATTGCATTTGCTTTGTAAAGAAGATAAACCTGCTCATACATAATGACTTGATAAATATTCTTACAAAGCTAATGTACTTCAAAAAAATTACTCTTTCACCCACCTAAGCAACAATAACGTTCAATATTTTCAATTGTAAGAAATTTATTTCGATTCCAGGACAGCAATAATGTGTATGCCAATGAAATTTTAAAAGATGCCACATTATCTGCCAGGAAAGTATCAATTTTCAATTTAACCGCATCCTTTTTTGATATTGTAGGAGCCTTAATATATCCTTTATTGGTGGAAGGAAGAGGTTTGTATTGTTGTCTTCCTGCGTATGATAAACGATAAACGATTTTCTTTATTTCAGTTCATCCTTTTGGTGTTGCTTTGCCTGGCGTTGACATGACTACTTCGCCTGTTTATGAAATATTTTACGTCATGCAATTTCCAACACCTTTGATTTTGACAGCCATGTATATGCCTTTCGTCAGTTTATTCGCTTCCTTTGCTTTGTTTGGAAAGACGGCCTTAATGATTTTGCAACATAGACTTCAGAGCATCTGCAATGATGCAACTACCGAAGAGCAGCAATACAAAGCTCTAAAGGAGTGTATTGCGTATTATAATCGATTAGTAAGGTAAGGGGTTTTTGAATGAAATTGTCCAAAATTTCAAATAGAAATGCAAGACTAGAAACAAATGGAATTTACAGGGTTGAGGTTATGGTCACGATAATTTTCTTTCGAAAGGAGACTATTTGGGTTGTTTAAGACCCCGTGCAGTGATATGGTTTAACAGCATTTCAAAACAAGCCACAAATTTTCAAAAAAAAAGTATTTTCGATAACAATATAAGATAACTAGATGCAGAATGGGCTCCCTGGATGGACAGGCACCTTTGCCTGTCTACCAAGCTCGTTTTCTAACTAATGTTATAACCAGACGTCAGCACAAAGAGGACATGATAAAAATGTGAGTGTATTTGTGAGAGGCATGTGTTAACCCAAACGAAAATTCTTATTAACCCAATAATATGTGTATGTAAGCGGAAAATATAGAAACATTGTACTACGCTAAATCCCTAAAGACATCGTATTAAATTTGGCAAGTATTCTTCCAAAAATCGAAATCATTTCTCATTGATTTCTCATTAGTAAATCCTACTGTAACATTTCTTTGGGTGTATTATATCAGTCTAAAAAAAGCGACATGAACATTCTTCTTTAGAAGCTGACAAGCAAGTGAATACATTTTTAAGCACTTTTGAGCGAACATTGTTGATATTCGTGTCCTATATGTGTAAAAAGCCGAAGATGTTCTTCCCCTGGGGGACATTGGTTGTTGTTGTAACAGTTCGGCTGTTGTCTCCGGAAGCTATTCCCTGTATGTAATATAAAGATAATTTTAGTTTATGTGTTCTATTTGTTGTGTGCCGTGTAATTTGATGGGGATGGGAAGGGTTTGAGATGGGATTGTTGTTGTTGGTTGTATGTGCGTGTTGTTAACGTCATGTGGTAGGTAGTCCGAGGAAGTTAGCTGTCATCGTAGGGTTCAGCCATAGGTCTACTGGCCGCAGGGCTGTCAGTTTCGCTGGACAGCTAAAGATGTGCAACGTGTCGTGTGGTGTTTGGTTGCATGATGGGCAGCTATCTTGGGTTCCCGGGATAATTCTAGCCCTGTAGACATTGGTGCAGACATCTGGTTACAACTGAGGAAGTAGAGAGCGACACTTCACGGGTGGTGGTAAAAAATTTTATGAAAACTACGTTGAGTGAGAAAGAGAGAAAGGAAACAATAAAATCATTGAAGAAGTTATCCTTGAACCAGCGGTATATGGAGTACGAAATTTGAAAGTTGATAACAGGATGGCCTGTTGAAGGTATGTCAGACGAATTACAGTAAAACCCCGCTTAACACTGCTTCGCTTAACGCTGCTTCAGTATTACGCGGTAGTATTGGGATTAGTGCACTATATAGCCACGGAGTATACTATGTATCTTTTTCAACGCTGTCCAGAATAAAGATTCTAATTCTCATCGAAAAATCATCTGCAACGATGAGTTCCATTTCTAGATGAACGTGAACGTCGAATTTACGATGATGCCAAACCACATGTAATCCAAGAGATCAAAACATATTTGAGGACATCATCGGCCCATATTTCTTTGACAAAAACGTTGGCAAGGGCATCATTGTCATCAACAGTGAACAGTATAGGTCGATGATAATCAACTTCTTTGGACTGGATATTAATGACATGTGGCTTCAGAATGATGGCGCTATGTTCCAGACAGCTCATGCCACATTGTATATTTCGCATTAGCGGTTTCAGGATATGATCATCTTAGTTGAAGATGGTGTTAACTCGCCATCGGGATTGTTCAATTTGATGCCATCAGCCTTCACCTTGTGGGGTGTTCTAAAGCTGCAGGTTTAATATACGAATACGATACGACCCAATTTAAACATTATCTATGCAACCGGTTAAATTTAGCCGGAATAGGTTTTATAATCATTTAGTTTAAAATGAAAGATAGAACCAATTTATGAGAGAATCAGGTACGATATAAAAATTATTTTACTTGGGTGGTTAAAGTTGTCGGTGTGGAAGATCATTGCGAAGATTGGGTCGGATACTTAGATTTTGATATTTTGTAGTGAAAATAATAATTTGTTCTAGGTAGAGAATCTTTAATGGCATGGCGCATTGTTCACCAGCATTTACCGTTTTGTTCTGAAATATTGATTACATAACATACATATGCACATAATTAATCATTACAACCCTTCAGTCAGGATTACGGCCTAGCTTCTCAGCACCACTCATGTTGTGTGTGTTAATTCTATAGTTTAAAGTCGACTCCGAACGACAAATTTTTTGAGAAACTTTTCATGGCAATTTTATTTACTCTCATAGTTTTTGCCATAAATCTGCTGAGAGGAAGTCGCCGGAGAAATATTTTTTCATATTTTCGTTTTGATGTCCGATCTGGGGGTTTGAGCCGTAGCCTTACGTCTAATAAGACAACACACTACCTACCAGACTACAGCGACTTCTACATTATACTATGTTCAGATATGCACTTTTATTCAGTCAATATTCGGTTTATTGAGTACAATATTTTAAGTGTTCAGGCATAGCAATATACGCAATTCAGCTGCTTATTCAATATTCATTTGAAAGCTGGTAAACAAAACAGTTGGTTGTTTCAACAACATTTTTGTTTGTTTTTTTTTGTTCAGTGCACACGCTTATGACAGTGTTGTATTTTAAGTTTTACTCAATATTATAACAATTTGTGTATTCCTTGCACAATTATTAATTGAAACTTTATATGAAATATTGAGCTCATTAATGGCGTTTATTGCGATTTACGCAATAAAGATGCATATCTGAACACCGTAATATTATTATGTGAAAATATTGTTTAATTTACATTTAATTACAGTTATATCGAAAACTTTAATTCTTTGGTGACTTACATTGTCTTTGTGGAGTTTATGCTATTCGGTGCCATCATTTGTTCATTATTGTTCTGCATGAATATTGTAAGTATGAATACGACAACATTCTTACAAATTAATGGAAATAAATTTTTACTGCTTCACAGATTGAAAGTTTTTCACAAATAATATCAATTATTATGTACATACTGACCATGATGTACGTACTTTTTACTTATTATTGGCATGCCAATGAAATGTTGATTGAGGTAAAATACTTAAAACTTTAAAGGCCCATCAATTAATGTTGTAATTAATTTTGATGACTCTGTGCTTAATTACAGAGCATTAAAGTGTCGGAGGCAGCATATTCCATACCCTGGTACTATTGTAGTCGACGTTTTCGTAAAACTTTATTGTTATTCACCATACGAGCACAGCAGCCCTTGCAGGTGACTTAATTGTTGCGAATGTTAATAAACTTGTAACATTTATTTTAAAAAATTTCTTACATTTGCAAACAGATTATGGTTGGCAATATTTATCCCATGACACTGCAAACATTTCAATCGTTACTGAATACTTCTTATACATATTTTACCATGTTACGAGGTCTATATAATCAATGATGGATTCGAAAAAAAATTGGAAAATTGAAATTTGTGCTACTGCTACTACTGCACCATATTTAACACCTAAAGCCGTTTTTGTTTTAACACTTTCTCTTTAGAAATATTAGAATGATTGCCAACGAAACCTGTTGGACACTTTAAATTTGAGCACTTTCACAAAAATATTATTGTAGTCCGAGGCACTCGTAGAAGATAAAGTTTAAAATAAACGTTTAAAATAATCATATTGAAATGGTTATATGCTTTTCGACTTGAAAAAACGAAGGAAAAATTAAGTTAAACGTTTGAATATCTTTAGAAAGGTAAATAATTATGCTGTGCTGTTTTGTGCAAATTATTCGAAATGAGTATTTGCCAAGCCAACGGACAATTTAGAGCACAGTGCCAAGAGCACACTTTACAATCAACGTAGCTGTGATTTGGTTTGTCTAATACAAGTCGCTTAATGTGAGGAATTCGAAATACACGGAAAAAAATAAAGGTTTGGAATTATGAATTTTTCTTTTCTCAAAAATTCTTTACCTTTGAAAGTGTAAATATACAATGGACAGGAAAAGTGTTAGTACCGCAATACATTTTAGCAATTTTATGAATTGAAAATAAATGGGCAATTCACACAAGCCCTTGTATCGTTGTATTGAGTGTATTGTTGGACGAATATACAACAGTGTATGCTTGTTGTTCATAATTTTCATATAAAAATCCAATTCATATGTTTTTAAAAGTTGTATTAGTTTTGTGCTATCAGTTTATGTAAATGCCTGTCACCAAGACGAAGAATAAAAATACAAAATACTTTCTATGTAACTTGAGTCAACAATTAACATTTCAAAAATATATTGTTCGCACGGATGATTAATTAATTTACTCTTTTCCGCAATATTTTATATTTTTGATTTTGTTGCTTGAAAATCAAATTATGAATACAAGTCTTCTTCCTCTTATCGTTTTTTGACGTTTGGACTACGAAATACACAATACAGCACAGCATTGAGAGTTCACAAAAGTGTATTCAATACAACATACACGATACAAAGTCGTGTGAATTGGCCAAATGTAACTACAGAAACATAAGAAAAAATTTTTAATGTTTCCATATTTGTGCAACGCAAAAGTGTAGGTACCGCCAACAAGAACTCAGAGTAATTTTAAAATTTAAAGGCCCAAAATATATTAAAATGTCATACCCAATATTTATTAGGATATACCTTAACGTCAAGCCATCCTTTTAATCCATTTAGCATTGAATGCAGCAGTTTCCTATAGCTTTTTCAGTTGACATTTGCTGCCATGCATCATAAGCAAGTTTTTCAGTTGACTTTTGTTTAGCGACTACGTAACCGTTCTTCCAAATTATATTCTAAATACTCTCTTGGAGTTATATAGGAAGTTTGTGCAAGAATATTAAGTCTGTGGGGGGATTTTGGTTGGCAAATCTCATCTTCACATTAGCAGCAGCATGATTGGGTCCATTGACTCATTGGAAGTAATAACCTTTACGAACTCTAGATGAATTTATTCTTTAGTATGTTTAAATACTCTTTCTTAACTTATTCGTGAGGTTAAGAAATAAAACTCCAAAAATTAGTTTTATATTACAACGGTAGGATAAAACTCTTTTTTGGATTTATATTTTTTCGTCAATAAATAGCAGTTGGAATCCGATTTAAGACCATTTTTTAAAATCATTATAGATTCAGTAAAAGCAGTTTAGTTTGGTGTCTTACAAACTGTGCATGGGTTTTTTTGTTTGTTTTTTAATTGTTGTTGACGGTCTCTCATAAATAAATCTAGAATATGAATATTGTTACGTTTTTACTTTTTTAAAAACGTTTAGAGTATGAGTTCGTTGATTGCAAACAAAATAAAAATAAATTTGTGTTTAGTTTTAGATAAATTCTTTATTGTTCGCACTACTTTTATGTGCCACTATTACAACTTGCTCTATCCAAGAATAATTGCTTGTTCGGTATTCTTCTTTACACTTCTGTTCGCGTAAGCACTAACAACTGTTTGGTAGATCTTTACAACGGCAATCTTCAGACCACGACAGTTTTGAATTCTTACTACGCGTTGCTTGTTTTGTCTTGCCTTTTTATATGCCCACGTAAACAGTCTGATGAAGGTTCTTGAAATCGAACGTTCGGGATTTCGCCTTCTTGAGAACTCCATAGCGACTTCATTGTTGTTTGTGTATTTTATTCATATTGCTTGTTGTTGCATTCTCCTTAATTGTCTATCCCCTTTTCTTTTATACTAATATTGTTGGTTTACTTGTAACAAGTTCATTGTATTTGTTTGTGTAGCTTTTGCTAATCATGTTAATGGTAAACGATGTTTCCATTTTCGTAGCCATATATCAATAAAAAGTAGGAATCAACAGTTAGCAAGATACCTCAGCACTACATCACATACTAGGAGAGCGTTGCTCCTATGCAAAGATAGATGGAAGCGCCAACATCTAGGACCGCTACAGCAGGCCAATCACCCGCTTAACTGGAACAAGAATAGATTAACGGAACCAGAACTTATGGCGACAACAGCAACCAGCCTGGATGGAAAATGCCATATGCTCCAAGAGGTGTAATAGAAAAAAAAGAAGGTTAATAGGTTTTATGAAAATGATTATTAAATATATTTAAAAATCTTTGTAGCTATTTATTTTCCTTTCCTAAAATTAAGAACTAAGTCAGCCTTGTGCCTTAAGAACTGATTAATCTAAACCGTAAGAGAATTGCTTCATATAAAATTTTGTTCACTGTAGTTCAGGTACATATTCATGTACATAATATTTAAAATTAAATGAATCAGCACAGTGGTATATAAAAGTCAGAGTACCCCTTGGAAAATATATTTATATTTATTTTATGATAGAAAATGAAAAAAAAAAATTAATTTTGTTGAGACACAAGAAAGATTATATAAGGTTGGCGTGAGTTAACTTGCAGTCGCTCTATAAACCTTATCTCACTTGCCACCTATAACTTCCCTTTTTAACACCAGTTGTGCACATTCCGTTATGTATCTATAATTACTATCCTGATAGTTTTGTGGATTTTATTGAAATATCGTAGAACAATATATTCTTCGTGAATGAAAATGGAGAATATGGTTTTATGGTCACCTTTTCTTTTCCTCATTATACGTTCTGTAAAAATCATTGTGAGCTATTATTTTCCCCTGGTTAGGATCCAGCTGCGACTGCTATGATGATCTTAAGTTGAATTTTCTTTAGTTTTAATGCGAATTTTGTTTTGAGTATATTCATATTGGACCAAACTTATCTGTTCTCTGCCATATACAAGTCGATTCATTACTTTTTACTTATACTGGTTTGCGCCTCTGCAAAAGAGTGTAGAATTATTTATTGTACCAGTCTTGCAAATACATACCAGAATCCAGAAATCGAAACAAGGGCAACCGTTGAATATGTTGCTATCTCCTCCAGAGACAATCGGTTATCTTGGGCGATATGTGGGATGTAACATAATATTCTCTAGAAAACTAATGACCACTTTGATGTCAGTTAAAATCTCTGCTATCAGAGCATTAATAGTGGAATCACTTAGTAGCAGTCTTTATATCCTTTACTTCAGTCTGAATTGTGCTACTGTAATTGGATAGTCGAAGGAACTAACTAAAGACTAAACACATGCACGGAGAGACAGTAAATGTCGACGATGCCAGAAAGCGAACCATACAACACTGGCAAGAGAAATGGAACACTGAAATAAGTGGTAGATGGACGGCAAAACTTCTCCCAGATATTATCCGCTGAATTGAGACGAAATTTGGTGAGGTTAATTACTATTTAACACAGCTGTTATCCGGACAGCGTTATTTTTGTAAATATCTGTTTAAAATGGGGAAGATGATACGACCAAATTGCATTTATGATGATGTTGCGTCGATTGATGACGCGGAACACACCGTCTTTCATTGTGCGAGATGGAGTTTAGAAAGAACGAATCTTGAGTCCAAAGTCGGCGTCTGTACTGTCGAAAACTTCTGCAAAATACTTCTGGACAGCGAAGAAAATTGGAAGAGAGGATTAGAATGGATGTTTAAACACCTTTGCAGATCTCGTTGCGCAATCCGGATGCGGATATAGATATAAAAGGGCCAAATGGCCAGAAGGACTCCACTTCGAAGTAATACTACAGTAGTTCCGGAGTGGGCACACAGACTACCAAAGAGGAGAGGGAGATTTAGTGGGTGAGAGCGCAACATACGGGCGACAGTGAAGACTTCCCCTATGATGCAGTTAGGTACATTTACTCCTTCTCAGCGACAAAAAAGGGGCAATCTAAGATCTCGTTCCATCAGTTAGGCTTGGAAGCTGTTCTGTTCTCGAAGTTTTCAACCATAACCTTAACAGGCTAAGTCTGGAGTTTTCGAAAGTGGGTACTGATTTCGTGAATCAGTAACTGCATCCAGATCAACTATTTCGCAAAACTAAAATTCCATGTTCTTAAGGACTTCAGTGTCATTACCGCGTTCTCTGCCACTTGCTTTGTTAACATGATTCGCGGTAGCCAATTAAGGATAGGCAACAACTACTTAGATTATGTGTATTTTTTCCATTACCTTTCTTGGGAGCATGTGGCTTCTATATAGCATTTTGCATTCTTATCCGGTTAGCCGCTGTCGCCATAAGTTATTGTTGGCTGTTATTCCGCCTTGTTTCGGTTTCGTTAATCTATTGTCGTTTCAGCAAATATGTGATTGGTTTGCTGTAACAAGTCTTATAATAATGGTGCTGTTGTTACCCAGAAACAACGCTCTCTGAGTATGTGTTGTAGTTGTGGGGAGCCTTTCTGACCGTCGTTTCCTACTTTTTCTCCGCTAGGAAGATATTCTTTTCTAGTATTTTTATTGTGTTGCATTTTTGGTCAACCAGAGTTACTTTCCGAATTGTTAATGGGATTGGAGATTTTTCTGTACCACTGTAAGTGAGAATGTATGAGTGTCAGAGTATTTATTTAAACAAAGTTGTTCGTTGGCCACTTAAGTGAATCGCGGATAGCATTATGAAGCATAATGTGAAATTAAAAATACATTAAGCTTAAGCTTAAGTTTTTTATTTTATTTTTTTTGGAAGAAGAATCGTTGTCAAATGCTTGTAGAGACTAAATTTAATTTTAACTACTGGCAAATTTTTACTTAAGCGCATATTAATAAAGGCGACGGAAGTGAAAATAATGTACTTTTAAATAAAGATTCTATTTTAGAAAATTGTACAATAAGAAGCGAAAAAAATATCAAATTTCGGGATGAGATAATGAAGCCACACAATATTAAAATGCTTTCCGCCAGGAGGTAATTCTAATTTCTTTTTATAGTTTAAAAGAAAAACTATAAATTAAAAATAAATAAATAATTCATGTATTGTAGAACAAAACTACAGAGGGCGTTAATATTTTACATACTGCGTATGCATATCAGTCAGATCTGGACTATAATGTGATGCTGCACAAACCTGATATCGGCGTTTAATGTAAGAATGATTTTATCATCGAAGGAATTCTTTAATCTGTGCTACTATTTAACGGTTTATGTTGCTTTTATTGCTTTGGACTTTTAATAGCCACTCAATTAGAGACGTTTTTAAACGTGCGATACAATGTTGCAACGCTTTAGCAGATGTAAAAATATGCACAGGAACATGATACAACAACATCAGAGTGATGATGCTTATGAAGCAACACTTATGATGCGTGTCTAGCAAGAGGGAATACAATTTAAATTAATGAGTAAAAGGATGAATGTATGAATGAACGAAGAATGTATGAATGACTAAGTAAAGGTTGCTGGGAGTGTACAGAGTGAGATCATAAATTAAAGTGGCTGCTTTACTTAATACCTGATATTAAAGTCAATTAATAAATAGTAACATAACTTGCAACAGGCACAACAACGCCAAGAACAACAGCCATAAAAATTTACAAAGTTGCTTAAGACATAATGTTTCCAATAGAATTAAATTCCTTTTTTTTATTCTATCGATTTGCATTGTAATAGCAAATGGTGGCGTGGTGTAACGGTCAAAATACTTGACTGCAACCCAGCTAAGCCAAGTTCAAACCACTGAGGAGGTAAATGATATGTCATCAGTGATTTTATAATTTAAGAAATTAAAAGATTCCAATTCCTTTATCTTAGACAGTCTTTTTGCCCGCCACTCATGTATAAAATTAACACACACACAACATAAGTGGGTCGTCTTAATCCTGTCTGATAAGTTGTAATGATCAATTATATATGTACGTATTGTTACGAAAATGGAAATGGTGTTATTGTTTAAGATTAAAATAAAAAACAAAAGCTACAAAAACAAAAACAGTGGACTTGTTTACATTATCAACGAATAAACAAAAATATAGCAACAACATCAGTATAAAAAAAGTGATAAACAAGTAAACAAGAACCAACAATATTGCAAGGACAAACGTAAACAAAATTCACAAACAACAATAACGTAAGCAACATGTTTACATTTATTTTCGCGAAGACAAAGCCATTCTCCCTCGAGAGCATTCATTAGGCTGTTTACCCAGCGATATAAAAGGCAAGACTCAGCAGGCAAAGGATCAGAAAGAATTCAGTCAGTCTTGTGTGAAGAAGTGTTGCGTGTGAAGAGGATAATCGTGGTTTGAAGATCTCCGTTGTAAAGATCTAACGAACAATTGTTAGTGTGCACGCGAAAGAGTGTAAAGAAGAATAACAAATAAAGCAAATTGTTGTTCCGAACAGCGGCACACGGAATTGAGCGAACAATAAAGAATTTATTTAAGACTAAACACAAATTTATTTTTATTTTTATTTGCAATCTACGAAAAACGTAACAGCATGTATGACTAAATATCATTATCAACATTATCTTTTTGTAAATACAAATAAAAATACGGCAATTATTTTATTCACATGAACAATTGAGACATCTTCCTCTGTTTTTTATATCTTTTTGCATTTGAGTAAAAATATTCGTTACATTAAATTGTTTTTTCACATCACATAATTCCTTTAGCAGTCGTTATGCCTTGTATTTGAAACATAAAAATGTTAAAATTTCTATGTCTAAAAATATGTGCAAATACTGTGCATTTTCTAGAACTACTCAATAAAGTCTATGTATTTATCACAATAGCATTCCAATTACTAAAATTTCTACATTATTTTGTTACAAAATTTCTAAAAGATTTTGTACATTTCATACAGTACAGGGTCTAAAAGGACTTGTTTCATTAACCAGAATTATGCAGTATTCTTTTTATTTAGAAGGTAATATTAAATTGACGTAGTCGTAGTAAAATTAGTTCGAAATTTAGAAGAGTGGAGAGAAAGGCTTTTAAGTTAGGTAATGTTAATTTTGAATTTAAGTGGATGGGTATTAAATTTGACACGCCTGATTGTAGGTTTCGCCTATCAACACATGATCTTCGAATTATTGTTGATCAACTTGTATTTGGTAGAGAAATCTTACTGCATTGTGGTTTTATGGCTTTTTCAAAAGAGAAAACAAAGGGGAAAATACATTTTTATAAATAAAAAAGAAAATCTTCGAACTTAAGTTGGACTTTGTTACACACTGTAACACAATTTCCAAAAGTCAATTACAGATCGAAAAAGTTTTCGTTTAATTTCGTTTTATTAATATTAATTAAAATAAGATTTATCTTCAAGTGTACTGACTGTACAGCAAACGCTAGATTAATGTTGATTAAAGGTGGGGGTCGGCTGCCTGATTTATCTCCAAATATACCCCGAAGATGACAAATTTAGCTTGGGTTGAGCAAAAAGAATTATTGCCTTGGGTTAAAAAAGTTCTGCTGAGGAGACCTCTTAACCACCTCTGCGATCTTTCAGCGCCCGAAATCGTTCCTTCGAAGTCTAAGTTCTCGAAAAGGAGAATCTAACGTGGGTTGTTGTTGACAATAATTAAACAGTGCGCTCCATCCCCCCTTCACCCCTGCAAATTGGAGGTTGAAATATTTTATTTACTTACTATTTTAGTCATTATAACCCTTTGGTCAGGTTTACAACCTAGCTTCTCACACTTTTTTATCCATGAGTGGTAGGATCTACAGTTAAAGTCCACTCTAAACGGCACTTTTGGTAGCAATTCTATTCACTCTCTTAAGACTGTTGAGAGGAAATCGTTGAAGAACTTTTTTCATATTTCGTGTTGTTCGAGGTGCCAGGGTTTGAATCACGGGCTCGTGTCTAATAAAACAACCCTCTATCCACTTGACTACGACAACTTCAAAATTATTTGAATTGTCTTGTTTTATACATTTCCTGGGTGACTTTAAGTTGATCGCTTATTCAGACATCCGTTCCACGGTCCAAGGGCCTTGCGGAAACCGTATTGGATGTTGCTGATCAGGTTGTTGAAGATATTTCAGTAATTACATTATTACAACTTGCCATTAACTAAACGGAGGATTTTAACGGGCAGATAAATTGGTATTCAACATTATAAGTGGACAATATGATAGAAGTGAGCGTTAAGCTAAAGAGAGGATCATCCTATCGGTAATTTTTAAAGTTAAGTTTATGTTTGAACTTGCCATACATATATATTATTTCCAATATGGCAACTTCAAATATAAACAAAGTGAGCAAATACAAAAAAAAAAGATGAAACCCATCGTTGTCACTGCATTTAGAAAAACTTGTTTAGTTGAGCAGTGTTATCGGCATTGCTCCGACACTGTCATATTTTTGAAAACTTTAACTTTAACTTTAACTTTAACTTTAACTTTAACTTTAACTTTAACTTTAACTTTAACTTTAACTTTAACTTTAACTTTAACTTTAACTTTAACTTTAACTTTAACTTTAACTTTAACTTTAACTTTAACTTTAACTTTAACTTTAACTTTAACTTTAACTTTAACTTTAACTTTAACTTTAACTTTAACTTTAACTTTAACTTTAACTTTAACTTTAACTTTAACTTTAACTTTAACTTTAACTTTAACTTTAACTTTAACTTTAACTTTAACTTTAACTTTAACTTTAACTTTAACTTTAACTTTAACTTTAACTTTAACTTTAACTTTAACTTTAACTTTAACTTTAACTTTAACTTTAACTTTAACTTTAACTTTAACTTTAACTTTAACTTTAACTTTAACTTTAACTTTAACTTTAACTTTAACTTTAACTTTAACTTTAACTTTAACTTTAACTTTAACTTTAACTTTAACTTTAACTTTAACTTTAACTTTAACTTTAACTTTAACTTTAACTTTAACTTTAACTTTAACTTTAACTTTAACTTTAACTTTAACTTTAACTTTAACTTTAACTTTAACTTTAACTTTAACTTTAACTTTAACTTTAACTTTAACTTTAACTTTAACTTTAACTTTAACTTTAACTTTAACTTTAACTTTAACTTTAACTTTAACTTTAACTTTAACTTTAACTTTAACTTTAACTTTAACTTTAACTTTAACTTTAACTTTAACTTTAACTTTAACTTTAACTTTAACTTTAACTTTAACTTTAACTTTAACTTTAACTTTAACTTTAACTTTAACTTTAACTTTAACTTTAACTTTAACTTTAACTTTAACTTTAACTTTAACTTTAACTTTAACTTTAACTTTAACTTTAACTTTAACTTTAACTTTAACTTTAACTTTAACTTTAACTTTAACTTTAACTTTAACTTTAACTTTAACTTTAACTTTAACTTTAACTTTAACTTTAACTTTAACTTTAACTTTAACTTTAACTTTAACTTTAACTTTAACTTTAACTTTAGCTTTAACTTTAACTTTAACTTTAACTTTAACTTTAACTTTAACTTTAACTTTAACTTTAACTTTAACTTTAACTTTAACTTTAACTTTAACTTTAACTTTAACTTTAACTTTAACTTTAACTTTAACTTTAACTTTAACTTTAACTTTAACTTTAACTTTAACTTTAACTTTAACTTTAACTTTAACTTTAACTTTAACTTTAACTTTAACTTTAACTTTAACTTTAACTTTAACTTTAACTTTAACTTTAACTTTAACTTTAACTTTAACTTTAACTTTAACTTTAACTTTAACTTTAACTTTAACTTTAACTTTATTTTATCTGTAGTTTGTAATAACGAAAAGAAGCTAAAGGTGACTTTAAAGTTCACTTTAGCTAAAGCTACCTTCAACTAAACCCAACTTTAACGGGATGTTGTAATAATGGCTCTAAATTATGGTTTATTATACTGATCATTACTTTGAAAAGTGGGAAAGTGCTATTGGTCGCCAAATATTTGGGATTGGCGTTATATTAGCAGTTTTTCTTATGTTTCCTAAACCAACGCTAAACCGTTTAATGTTTATTCTTACATGTACTTATTTTTTTGCATCCTTTAAAAATATGGCTAGCGATCAACAAACAAGTAAGCTGAATGATTAACATTCTTGAATATTGCTTTATATTGCCTTGTAAATTTATAATCATATATTGAGTTTTCGACCAAAATATTCCATATATATTATGACTTTTTAAATATTGTGTTTAAATAAATTTACATTCTGGTTTTAAACACTGCCTTTTGAAATTGTATTTAAAAATATTTTGGATGGTAAATATTTAAGAAATTTGTATTTCAAACATTTTTATTTTAACAAATTTTATTGATAAATAACTCAAGTAGAAATGTTTAACCCTTTAACTGTCTGTTAATTTCAACTTGTTTACATAATTTATTTTTTAAACGATAATAAGTATGGCAATAAAATCAATAAATTATGGTTGAAATTCTTTATAATATATTGTTACGAAAATGGAAATGGTGTTATCGTTTAACATAAAAATGATAAGCAAAAACTATAGAGTTGTTTACATGATCAACAAATAAACAAAAATATAGCAACAATATCAATATAAAAAATAAGTGATAAACAAGTAAACAAAAATGTAACAACAACACTGCAGAGATGTTAGTGTGTACGCGGAAGAGTGTAAAGAAGAATAACAATTAACGTAAATTGTTGTTGTTTAAATTAATTTGCGAAACGTGTCATACGGAATTGTACGAACAATAAAGAATTTATTTAAAACTAAACACAAATTTATTTTTATTTTTATTTACAATCTACGAACTCATATTAAAAAATGTTTTTAAAAGAGTAAAAACTTAACAATATGTTATATTTGTATACATTTATTCAATGTTGCTACACAAAATTCGTGTCATCGATAAAAATAAATAAAAATTAAAAATAAATTAAATTGTCAGAAAATTCTAAAAAATTGGTTTCGTTTATGTTTATATCTTAAGGACAATTACCGTTATTACATGAGTATATTCCTTTTCGTTTTGACGAGTATACTCGACATAAACCTGTAATGGCTTAAAAACCAAAACAATAATATGACATTATTTCAAAGATCAAATTAAGCTTAAAGTGAATTGAATAATTAGTAACCAAAACTGAAATTTAAATTATATATGTGTCTCTGCAATTGGTTTAAAAACATTTATTAAATTGTAGATTATATTCTAGACTGCATTAAATTTATTTCGAAAGAAATAAAAACATTATTTGAGAGGCAAACGAAAGGATTTCAAATCACTTATGAACAAACAAACTAAACATGAGTTTCTCAAATGTAATGATGAAAAAAAGTTTGCTTTAATCAAAGATTCTTATCACATGAAAATGTAAAATTCCTGTTTACGAAATTTTACAACTCTAGTGCCATACCATAAATGCCTCTATGTCTGGGAGTATCGACGACTGAAGAAAAAGAAGGAAACGAAGAATTCGAGAGGCAAGAGTGAATTGCCAAAAACTCCAACAACTCTGAACAGAACTGCTGATGTATTTTACTTTTACATTTGCTCTTTCGCACACAGGCAGACACAGTTAAAGGAACATTGATAATATCACGATGATGATAATGCTTATTTATGTGTGTATGTATGAGTGTATGCTAGCCATTATATAGACATTTAAAAGTGGTTTATATATACACATATATACATAATACACATACACAATCATAATTCAAAAGAATGCAATCCCTTAAAACTGCTGAACACAAACAAGTTTAATGGTTTCTAAAGGGTGTTTTTTATAGAGGTATAGAACTTTAAGTTGCAATAAAACATAATCTTGTGGCATTACATTTTAAATATGATTTCTGGGATATGACCGCCACGGCTGGCGCGGATGTAGTCCAATCTGGACGTCCAATTTTCGATGACTTTTTCCAACATTTGTGGCCGTATTTCGGCAATAATACGGCGAATGTTGTCTTCCAAATGGTCAAGCGTTTGTGGCTTTACCGCATAGACCAATGACTTTACATAGCCCCACAGAAAGTAGTCTAGCGGTGTTAAATCACAAGATCTTGGAGGCCAATTCACAGGTCCAAAACGTGAAATTAGGCGGTCACCAAACGTGTCTTTCAATAAATCTATTGTGGCACGAGCTGTGTGACATGTTGCGCCGTCTTGTTGAAACCACATCTCCTGGACATCATGGTTATTCAATTCAGGAATGAAATGACTGTAACGGTCTGGCCACCATCGTTTTTGAAAAAGTACGGACCAATGATTCCACCAAACAGTCAGTTTTTCTGGATGTAACGGTGTTTCCACATACACTTGAGGATTACCTTCACTCCAAATGCGGCAGTTTTGTTTGTTGACGTAGCCATTCAACCAGAAGTGCGCTTCATCGCTAAACAAAATTCGCTTATGAAAATCGGGAACAACGGTAATCTCGTTTTGGGCCCATTCGAAGAATCTACGCCTTACTTGATGATCGTTTGGCTTCAAATCTTGCACGAGTTGGATTTTGTAAGCACGCAAACCAAGATACTTCCGCAAAATCTTCCATAAAGTGGATGGACACAGATCCAATTCCTGTGCTCGATGGCGGATGGACTCATTCGGGTCTTCCTCGCTCTACAGCAGCAATAGCTTCTTCTGTACGCACCGTATAGCGTCTCTGGGGATGCGAGTTATCAATAAGAATAAACGTGGTGCGAAAACGTTCCATGGTTAATCGAATTAACTGCTCTGATGGACGATTTTGTCGACGATAAAATGGACGTAGTGCGCGATACGTTTTCCGCACAGAACCATTATTTTCGAAATAAAATTGCACTATTTGCTAGCGTTGTTCAGGCGTGAGTCTATTCATGATGAATTGCCAAACCAAACTGAGAATAAATCACTTGACAGCTGTTAAATCGGTCGCCATCTTGAAAAGTAATGCCAACTTAAAGTTCTATACCTCTATAAAAAACAGCTTTTAGAATACGAAAATATCAAAAGGTAAGATACTGGACCTGGTGAAAAATTTAAAAACCTTTTAAAAGCTTCAACATGATTATGTATTTCCTAAAACAACAACGTGTACAATCGAATTTAAATAAAACAAAGTGCGTGTGAAATGTTAACGAAATTTCTTATTCGTTTGAAAGACCTTTTGATGTCATTGCGTATGAAATATAACATCGTCCAAATGACTACCGCGGCTTCTCTGGATAAATAAATGGGTTTGAACTGAATGGCCAGTTCACATCACTCCGATGTGGCGTGAGCTGTGGCGTAATGTAGCGTCGTCCTTTTGAAACCAAATGTCGTTTGTGTCCAGATCGCTTGATTCAGGTCAAAAGAAGTAAAGTATTACAGACTTATAGTGCTCGTCGTTGACAGTAATGGTATAACTAACGTCGTTCTAAAATAAATATGGGCTGACAACGCCGCCGTTTCAAAAGTACCATGCATTGGGCGTTTATGGATTTAGTGAGGTTTCGTATTGTCGCAAATTCCACAGTTTTAGTTGCTCACGTCCTCAGAAATGTGCCTCTAAGGATAATTTTTCGATTAAAATTAGATCCTTGTGTATGGTCATCAATAGCGATTTGTCAGAACAAACTGAGTAAATGACAACTAATTGACACATGCAGCTTCAACCACATGGCAGTTATGACCTGCCAAAATTCCCTGTTGGATGTCTCCATATAAGCAACACTAATAAATGGAATACCAAAATAATCGCGAGCACTTACATTCTGTCTGATCGCGTGAATATAAAATAGAAGCCATAAGCCAACTTTAAAGTTGAATATCTGTTCAGTTTAACGTATGCATAAAAATTGACGGCGAGGTCCATAAGGTGACAATTTCTTTCTGCACATAACCAGCAGATTAAATAAAAAAAATAATTTTGTTTTGGTTAAGAAACAGAAAATTATTTCCAATTTCGCAGTGATGTGAAATATCTTACCTTTGCTTTGAATCTCAACAGTTCCGAGTCTTTTTTGCTTAACGCAAAATACGATTAAATTCTTTACATACACTGGCAAAATACCTCGTAACGCAAATACTGCAAAGCATAAGTAAAGCAAATAAAAAAATTCCTCCACTACCCCTTATAAAATATTTCCTTGATATTTTTTATTGTATTTGTTGTTGTTTTTTTGTATATCTGACAAATACAAAATGAAATGAAACGTATGTCTGCCTTAAAGGTAAAATAATTTTTTTATTTTATTTTTATTTGCTTTTTTATTTTTAATATTTTTGTTTTGTATAAAATTGTTTAACTTAAACCAAGTGAGAGGGAGAGAGGGAGGTGGAAAAAAAGTACAGAAATGAGTGGAAAAGACTTTTCATTTAAAATTTTGGAATTCAGTTCGAATATTTCGAAAGTGGAATACAGAAATGAGATTGAAGATTTTCATTGTATGTGTGTGTAAGTGAGTTGCTCTCTACTTTACTAAGGATGTATTTTTGGTTTTCTATTTCCGTTTCTGCAATTGCCGTTTGCTGCTTTGGATATTTAGCGCCCGAATATTGTTTGGCAGTGATTTTATGCTTTAGTAACTTCAATATCCTTTTGGCAAACAAACGTAATAACAATAACAGTAATAGCAACAGCTATAGCTACAACAACAAGAGTAACTTACATACATACATACGTAGAAGGAATACAAACATCAACCATGTGACCATCAAGTGTTGCTTTTCAACCTGAGGCCCATCATATCGTATCATTTCGCATAATAATATCACAGTCATTCCCATTTTAAAGTGTAGCGCGGCGTAAATCACAGCAGCATTTATTATTCCCGTTTGTCGTTGTTGCTGTTATACATGTAGCATTTAAACCTTAAACGTTAAACTTAAATATTTAATTTTTACGTTCACATTTATGTTACATGTTTATGAGAGGCTTCAGTATAAATTAGAAAATACTTTGGCAAAGGAGTCTAGGATAATATTGTATTTGATTATATCTTTGAGAATTAGAAATTGTTTAATAAATTATGATTTAATACTACGATAATTTAATTAAAATAGAATTCATTGTTCGAAATAAATATGTACATAAATCCATATTCACGAATAGATTGATGACATAGTGACTCATTAGTCTTATGGCAAAAACTCTGAGAGTAAATGAAATTCCTAATAAAAAATCTGTTGTTCGTAGTCCACTTTAAATTGTAGGAACCACCATTTATGGATAAAATTAAAAAAACACTACATGAATGGTGTGAAAAGTTAGGTCGTAAACCTGACTAAAGGGGTTGTACTGACAATGTTATCAACTGCAAATAGTAGTTATTGAAAATTTTCTCTACTGACTTATTGGAAATTGTAGTTATCGAAATATATTTGTTGATAATAATAAATAACAGTAGTTATCGCTAATAGTGTCTATAATTAATTAGTATTAATAGTACTTAGTATTAATTGTAGTTATCTATAATAGTGGTTATCTACTTAGTATTAATAGTAGTTATCGATAATAGTATCGATAATTAATTAGTATTAATAGTACTTAGTATTAATAATACTTAGTATTAATAGTACTTAGTATTAATAGTACTTAGTAATTAATAGTACTTAGTAGTCATCGATTATAGTAGTCATCGATAATAGTAGTTATAGTACTAGTGGTTATCGATAATATTACTTAGTATTAATAGTAGATATCGATAAAAGCGGCCGTAATCTAGTAGGTAGTTTGTTGGGTTATTAGACGTGAGGCCCCAATATCTCCAGCAAAACGAAACATGAGAAAAATATTTCTTCGGTGACTTCATCTCAGCGGATTTCACTGAGAGTAAATAAAATTGCCATAGAAAGTTTCTCAAAAAAAAAATATGTCGTTCGGAATCGACTTTAAACTGTAGGTCCCACAACTCATATATATATGTATGTATCGATAATAGTAGTCATCGAAGAAGTTGTAGATGATATTAGTTATCGATAATAGTAATTAGTATTTATAGTAGTTACCGGTTATAGTAAATATGGATAATAGTATTCATCGATAATAGTGAAGTCGACGTGGTCTAGTAGATAGTATGTCGGCTTATTAGACGTAAGGCCACGCTTCTAACCCCAGATCGAGACATCAAAACGAAAATATGAAAAATATTTATTCAGCGACTTCCTCTCAGCAGAATTCTGGCAAAAACTCTGGGAGTAAATAAAATTGTCGTGAATAGTTTCTCAAAAATCTGTTGTTCGGAATTGACTTTAAACCGTAGGTCTCGCCACTCATGTGTAAAAATTAACGCACACAACATAAGTGGTGTGACTAAAGGGTTGTAATGACCAATTATGTATGTATGTTATGTATTGATAATAATAACTAGTATTGCTAGTTGTAAATGTGGATAATAGTAGCATCGTTAATAGTAGTTATAGATAAAAGTAGTTATCGATAATAATAATTAGTATTGATAGTAGTTATATACAATAATAATAATTAGTATGGATAGTAGTTATCGATAATAATAATTAGTATTGACAGTAGTTGTCGATTGTAGTAAATATAGATAATAGTAGTCATTTTTATTAGTAGTTATAGATAATAGTAGTTATCGATAATAGTAAATAGTATTGATAGTAATTATAGATCATAGTAAATATGGATAATAGTATTCATCGTTAATAGTAGTAGTTATAGATAATAGTAGTTATCGATAATAATTAGTATTGATAGTAGTTATCGATAATAATTAGTATTGATAGTAGTTATCGATTGTAGCAAATATGGATAATAGTAGTCATCGTTATTAGTAGTTATAGATAATAGTAGTTATCGATAATAATAATTAATAATAAATTATTTTATTTAAATAATTTATTGCTTATTTGTTCGTATAAATAACACAGCCTTGCAAATTTTGACTTTTTTTGTGCAAATAAGATGGCTTCAGGTGTTTTCGAAGGCATGTGGCGCGCTAAACACGAATCTGGTTTCAAAAATATTCCACCACGTCAGGTTTTCGAGAAAAAGGGGGTTGAAAACCCTAAAAATAGCGTTTTTGGCCATTTTTGAAACATTGTAGAGCTCAACACTGACGCGCTAGAACCATCGCTATTGTTAAAAATTGACAATTGATCTTTGCTCTTTAAAATGAGCCCAAAGCCAAATTGTTTGCATACACCCTTAAAGTAGGGGGTGGGTTTATGTCAAGGGGTGCAAAAGAAAAAGAAACACATTACGGAGGTCCTTAAAAATTAATCAGATTTACTTGAAAATTGTTACTCAGGAGTTTTTGGGTCGCTGATTACATATCTTCATTCAGATTTAAAAAATTCAAAATGGGATGGTCAAGTAAATCTGATTAATTTTTAAACCTCGACCGCCATATTGGATCCGCCAATTTGAATTTTTTAAATCTGAATGAAGATCTGTAATCAGCGAAACCAGATTCGTGTTTAGCGCACAAAATGCCTTCGGAAACACCTGGAGCAATCTTATTTGCAAAACCCATGCAGGGCTGTGTAATCCGTTGAAGTGGTTTGTAATATAAAACGTCCCACTTATGAAATGGCTTGCATGCTGTTCCATTCTAAATCATGTGGGAAAAACTTTGGATGTTTATGCCAAACTAACTCTATGGGCAAATATTCCAAGCATTACAATTCCAATTTAACATTATCGAAGCTTGAGAATATCTGAGTCTTCAGTTTCTAGAAAATTTTGAAAGGTCGAGACCAAATCGTATTGATGAATTCGTAAATGAGAATGAAGAACTGATTAACTATAAAAAAATTGAAGAAGTTTTATGCAGAGCTAAGTTGAAATAGGCTTTTTGACAATTTGTTTTGAGTATTGTCAAAAGAATATGTGATATTGTAGTTGAAGTTAAGTTTTGTCATTGCAGGAATGACAGAATTTTAAAGGGAGTATTTAAACCTTAAACTTTCGTTGTACGAAATTTGTGTGCTATTTTCTTGTTTTTTCAAAAATATAATTAAAAATCAATTCATTACATTTTATTTTGCTTAATTTTTATATCCTTTCTAGAATTGTGTAGATTCATTACATATACACGAATTGTATCCATTTCTTGTTATTCCTTCTTAATATCTCTTCTTTTTTTTGGTTAAATATTTACATGCAACATTTTATATATCAGTCGGCAAGTGGTTGCAGGTGCAAATTGATAGAGCTAGTGAGGTACAAAATATCAGGACATTTTCCAAAGGAATAAACAGACATTCATTCTCTAAAAGAATCCTATAGGCTTGGTATGAGAATTACTTTCTGTGTGAGTGTGGGCAAGGATGACTTTGTTAGTCAAATTCATTGGAATGCTGTTTGTTTTTCTATGCGTCTGACTACCTGTAGTACGTATGTCCCATTTTACCATTTATCTTTCTGTTTATCAACATCAGGGTATAGCCAGACTTTGTTTGAATCGTTGTTTTTGTACAAACAAAATATAAAAAATAAAATAACTCAGACCAACACTCACACTAACACACACACACTAGCACATCCATAGATTTAAAATTGTCACTGTGTTTGTTTGGCTGCGATAATGATGCTAAAAGAGAAGATGTGAATTAAAACGAAGAGAATATGTGAGAAATGGAGCTGGAGGATGAGAGATAAATGTTTTTATAATAAAATTATGCACATACACATTTGTACGTTTATATTTGCCTCCAGATATGCTGGCTACAAGTCCTTAAATACTCATACTCTTTCACACACATACAAAAAAATGTTTGTATGAATGGGCTATAGCATCGGTACTTTCACTTTTCCATATTTAAGAAAGAGAAAATAAAATTCTTGGGTAGATTTTACCCACACAATCCAAAGACAGTATTTTTCAGTTCTGTTTATGTTATGTTCGTTTAGATGGATTTTTTTCTTTTTCTTAAAGTTTCCTTTCTCTTGGATTAATGTTGGGGATATTTTTTTTTTGCATTTTGTTCGTTTGTAAATAAAAAGAATGAATATAAAATAAACAGCAACAGCAACAACAAGTAACAGTAGAAATACTTAAGGTTTGTTTTATGACATGTGGCCCATAAAAATTCACAAAACAGAAATCATCTCATCATCTTAATGGCTTAGATGTGATTTAGAAAATTTTATTTGCAAATCATTTAAGCGTAAATTTTCAAAAATAAAAAATAATTCGAAGTTTTTAAAAGGACTAAAAATATAAATAAAAGGAAAAGAAGAAAAAAAAGGAAAATGGAAACCTTAAATACTTTTCATATCTACTTGTTGATTTTATTGTGTTGCGTCGTTAAAAACGTCTTTAAACATTTATGGGGCAGAAACAATTTGTTTCCACAGGAGATAATATTCTTTTGATTTATGGATGGCTGTACCAGCACAGAAGTGCCTCATAAAAATTGATGATATTTTCTTAAAACCGCCCATAGCTCACAGAAATATTTTAAACATATGTAATGTTTATTTAATATCTACAATTAGAAAATTTTAAATTTTTCAGGAGCACTTTCTGAGTAAAATGAGTTTTAATAGTGCAGCAGCATTTAATGTAACCTGTAGGCTTTTAAACAGTGTGTATGTGAAGCGTGAGAATAATATTATCATTCTGTGTACTTATAAAATGAATAGAAATTGAATATATAGTGGACGAAATTTTAATAGTCGCAATAACAGATTTAATAATACTTTTATGTAGTTGGTTCACCTTGTTGCCAATTTACCAATATTTCCCAATCTTCAGTAATTGGTAACAAGGAAATATTTTTGTATACATTGTTGTTGGAATTTCCTCTCGATATAATAATAATGGGACTTTTACTCAAAAAATAGCAAATAAAGAGCGACATTTAAATAAGCACAAGTACTTTTATTTAATTTTTACTGTTACAACATGCAGATTTTTTGTAAAAAAAAACATGTGCTTTTACGTGTTTGCATCATTGAGTATCAGTATCAGTCCATATCGAGAATTCTTAGGCGCAATGGGTAGAGGAAAACAGGAAATATGTAGAAGAATTGGAAGGAGTAAATTATCTAGAAAATAATTTGGATAAAGACATGACTTTTCAGCAGGATAACGCTAGCATCCACATCTCGAAAGTCTCAAAAGCATTTTTTCATCGGCTTCAATCCCAATTCTAGACTGGCCTGCTAGAAGTCCGGACTTGAATGCGATAGAAAATCTTTGGGGAATCATGTCAAGAAATGTTTATAGCAACGGAAAGCAATACAACACAGTGAGTGAGCTGAAAACGGCAATTCTCCAGTCCTGGCTAAATATTGAGCTTATAATATTAAAAAATCTAGTTGAATCAATGCCCAGTCGTATATTTGGTGTTATACAAAATAGAGGAGGGATTACTAAATATTAATCAGTTATTAATTTATTTTTTGCTTTAAATGGAATTAATACTTTTTATATTGTTTTAATTGCGTCGAATTTAAATTTCGCATACATTTTATTTTGTTTTGCTATTATATATTAATTTATCATTGTTTTTATAATTTAAACACATATATTAATTTAAGTTTGAAAAATGTTATTAATTTGGCAAAAAAAAAAAATAATGTTCTTTTGATTTGAATAATACACCGAAATATTAAATGCGACTATTTTAATTTCGCACACTGTATTCTCCGTAATGGGAGCCGCGGTAGTCTAGTGGGTAGTATTCTAGACTATTAGTGTGAGGGTCATGGGTCGATTCCCACCAGTGACTCTGGTCTGTGAACGAGCATATGGTCTAAGTTACTCAGCTCGTATATAATAAAAATATTATTTGTAATTGTAATTAATAAATAAATAAATATTCTACGGAATGCATCAAAATCTTGAAATATCCTACCACTGTCAGATATGACCCATATGCTGCAAAATATACATTTAATTTAATTCTTACAAATTTCAGTATTTTTCTTAAAAAACCGACTTCTCACAGTTTATAGGTATTCATTAATGCTTTAATCAATCGCTTTCTATTGTTTGAAGGGTTTCAAATGTCTTGGTTTTTGATAAAAGCTTTAAATGGAAAGAAACCAGGGTGTTTCAACTCTATAACTAGAACAGCAACTGAGAAATGGTTTTCTGGTTTTCGTTGTTATAATTTTGAAATGAAAACTGTATTTCGCTTTGAACAAAATCGATTTTATATGACAATAATAAGCAAAATGAAAATCAGAAAGAAACCAAGATGACCTGCAAAGTGGCAAAACTATTACTGGTCATTACAACCCTTCATTCAGATTACGACCTACTTTCTCACTATACTTATGTTGTGTGTGTTAAGTTTATTCATAAATAATGGGAGCTACAGTTTAAAGACGACTCCGAACGACAGATTTTTTGAGAAACATTTCATGGCTATTTTATTTACTCCCACAGTTTTTGCCAGTAATCTACAGAGAGGAAGTTGCCGAAGAAATGCTTTTCATATTTCGTTTTGTTCCAGATGTCTGAGCTGGAATTTAAACCGTGTACTCACATTTAATAAGCCAACAGACTACCTACTATATGACAGCGACTACCAGTTTTTTCAATAAAAAAGGTAATGCTGCACTTCCGGTGGTATTGAAAGGTAATTATCGCTTTTACAAATGATTATCATCTCTATAGTTATTGGCGAAAACTGAGAGAGCTTAGATGGGAAGTTTTAATGATCACGAACTTTTCAGCTTTATCATTGGTCTTGATTTCTGATAAAGTCTATTACTGTTGAAAATATGAAATTTGTAGAAGCCTACAACAGGCATTTCGAATAAATTTCTTGCTCAGAGAATCCAGAGCTTCGACACTGACGGCATAATGGCGTTTTTCCAAAAACAACAATTTGAGTCAATTTTTAGTTAAATTTTCAAGATTAAGTTTCAAGATTAACTTTCTAAAACGATTTTAGTTTAGTTCGAAGTCGTCGTAGTCTAGTAAGTAGTGTGTTGGCTTATTAGACGTAAGACAACGGTTCAAACCCCAAGTGAGACATCTCAAACAAAACGAAAAATGAAAAAATATTTCTTCGAAATCAAAATAAAATACAAAAAATATTTCAAAAACTCTGATAGTAAAGAAAAAATTGCCATGAAAAGTTTCTCTCAAAGTCTATCGTTAGGAGTTGACTTTAAACTCTAAGTCCCGTTACTCATGTATAAAATTAACACACACAACATAAATGATGTGAGAAGCTAGTTCGTACTCCTGACTAAAGGTTTATAATGACCGATTATGTATGTATGTATGTACGTAGAAACCTACAAAAAACATTTGGAATCATTTTTTCGCTTAAAAACCCAAAGCTTCTACACTGACGGAATAATGGCGATTTTCCAAAAACTTAAAAATTTGAGTCAATTTTTAGTTAAAATTTCCAAACTTCCTCGATTAATTCCCATAAATACAGTTTTAAGATTAGTCTTCTAAAGTGATTTTAAATTTTGAGGTACTATAAAGACATTTGTTTATTTGTTAGACATGTTATTAAATGACACCTTCTACCGCTCTTAGAAGTTTTTTGTCGGATTTCTGTTCGTGGCGGTATAATTTATGATATACGTTGCCATATACATTTTTAATAATAATGTTATGAAAATGGAAAATGAACCATCGCTTAACATTAACACGATAAACAAAAGCTACACAAACAAATACAACGAATTTGTTACAAGTAAACCAACAACATCAGTATGAAAGAAAAGGGGATAGACAAGTAAGCGAGACCGCAACAACAAGCAATGTGAACAAAATATACAAACAACAATGAAGTCGCGATAGAGTTCTCGACACTGTATAACCAGTATACAAACCTTTGACGTTTGACAAACGCTCATAGCAGCAAATTACTAGCCAATTTAGAGGGAGAAAAAATGCTATAATGTTTTGCGAATCAAATGTGTTAGAAGCAACAGATATACAGAGTGAAAACTGGCGGTTAAAGCAGAAAAACTAAATGTGTAAATGAACATTTACTTTGTGTTAAAAAAGGGATAATTTGGAATATTTTTTAATTTCTTCAATGAAAAGTTTAAAGATTCTTAAATATTTAAATATTAATCGAAATGTGTGTAGTTTTTGGTCACAATGAATATAGTTTCTTGTGCAAAAGATAAGTAAGAAGCTGAATATTACAAGATCAAAATAAGACGTAGTGCTCATAAAAATATTTCTTGCTGAAAGTTGCCAATATTTTTTAATTTCTTGAAAGAAAAAGTTAAAAATTGTTTTTGCTATTAGTTGTTTTTATTATTTATTAATAGTTTTAGACAAAAATTACATTTTATTTAACTCTCGCCAATATAAAAAAAACACCCCGAAAACCAAAAACAAAAAACATAAATAAACAATAAAGACAGACAATCAGAGATAGACAGAAATACTTTTTGTTAATATTTGCTGTCCATTTCATAATTCGCTGGTAAACGTCAAAATTCCGTTTCTATACTGCTTATATGGTGGTAAACAGTCTGATGAATGCTCTTGGAGGAGAATGACTTTGTCTTTACGAAATCTCTATAAATGTAATCAAGTTGTTTACGTTATTGTTGTTTGTGTATTTTGTTTATGTTTGTCCTTGCAGTGTTGTTGTTGCCTGTTTGTTTACTTGTTTATCCCTTTTTTATACCGAAGTTGTTGCTTTATTATTGTTTATTCGTTGATGATGTAAACAAGTCCATAGTTTTTGTTTTTGTAGCTTTTGTTTATAATTTTAATGTTAAACGATGTAACACCATTTCCGTTTGTGTAACAGTATGGTATACGTTGCCATAAATATATTTTTTTAATACATTTAAACATTTTTTGAGTAATATTTTATCATTTTTCAGGATTTATTTAAAATTTGTAGTGCCTTTGTATGCGGTCGAAGTCGGTTCTCTAGTTAGGTTTGTTTGGAGTGGTAGCATTAATACCAAACCTCACTTGAGTACGCCTAGCGGTCTGTTGTGATGCTGCAGATTCTATATACAGTCAAAACCCAAGAAAATTCTAAATCATCAAATGAAATTAATTTTTTTTAATTGTATTTTAAGATTGTAATTGAAAAAAAATATATTCTTTAAATAATAAAATAACTTTGTATGTGGATTTCTTTTTTTAAATTAAAATTTTTTTATTTCATTCATGTAGTTTTGAAAAGAACATAAAATTTGCATTTTAAAAGACTTGATTCAATTCTTTTCTACTCTTTTCATTTTTTTGTTGCCCTTTGTTTGAATATGTTTGTGAGAAAGGAAAATGTTCATTGAAAAAAAATCTCGTTCGTATTTTGCATTGTTAGAAATGAAAAAGATGCAAAAATTGAAAAAATTTACATAAAAAGTCCATCAAATACTTTTGACAGCACACGGTAAGAGTCAGGATACACTTTTCTTTTGAATTCTTGACAAAAAGGTGTGAGAATTACATTTTAAAACTTTAACTGGAATATGCACATATTTTTAGCAAAGTCCTGTGTGTCTATACAAAAAAATAGTAGAGTGGAGTGTAATATTTAAATCTTAACTCTTCGACTGTCGTAAATAGATTTTATTGTTTAGGGAAACTATAAAGAAAATTCAAAAATTTATTTCAATTATTCAATCTATTGTAAAATCTATGAGTGAAATGTTTGAATTTTCCAATAATGATGATTATTAAGTAAGAAGAGAATAAAGGTTCAAATCTGGGCTAAATAAAAATTTTTGCCAAGTGCCTGTTAGTCTTAGGTTAGTAAAGCTGACCGTCAAGTCAAGAAGAAAGAACATTGTGATACCCCACCATATGTATTATCTGCAAGGTAGAAGACAATATGCTTTCTACTCCTACGGCATCATGTTTATCATGTAAATAATAAATGAAGAATAGTTTTCTCCTCTTTCTCGTCACGGTAAGTCATTGGTCATATGGCTAAAATCAATGATACTCGGATAAGTACTTAGTATGCAATGTCCAGTAAAAATTCCAAGAATGACGCTGTGTTCCTTTGGAGTCCTAAAAGACTTTCTGTGTAGGATCGCATTTAACTTTTGCAAGATTTGCTGCCCATGCGGGTTCAATGGTATCTATTATTGCACTGTTAATCCTAAGCTCACAATTTCCAATTTTAACCCAAAAGTTTGATGGTTGTGCCACATCTGGCGACGAAATTACATGTATCCCGTGTCCCATAGGATGTGAATATAGTATCTCCAAGCAATCTCATTTATTACCATACTTTGGTCAGGATTAAGACCTAGCTTCTCACAGCAGCAAAAGCTAGGGTTAACGTGGACTCCGAACAACAGATTTGAAAAACTTTTTTTGCAACCTTGTTTACTCTCAGATATTTTTCCCGAAGGGTGCTGAGACGAAGTATTTCAATATTTCGTTTTGTTCGAAATGCCTGAGCCAGCACACTATCTACTAGACTACGACAACTCCTGCGGTCTTTATATTAGAATTTATTGTTTGATTTTCAGAAAGTATGTTAACATCTCTCCTAAAGAATCATTAGGCTATAATGGCATCCACATACAGTTCCATTCAGTTCATGCATGACACCATTTCCAATTTCCCTCTATCCGAAATATGTGTGTTAAATTTTCTCCAAAAGTCATAGTATTTTATAATGTTATCAGGATCCCTGGGTGATCCCTGCAAATATCCAGTCGCAAAGATATATTTGGCCAATTCACACGACTTTGTATCATGTATATTGTATTGAATACACTTTTTGTTTACGAACGGTCAATGCCATGCTGTATTGTGTATTTCGTATTCCAAACGTCAAAAAATGATAAGAAGAATAAGATCAGCATTCATAATTTGAATTTTAAGTAACAAAATCAAAAATATTAAGGAAAGAAGTAAATTATGTATTTAATTATCTGTGCGAAAAATTATAATTTTGAAATGTTAATTATTGACTCAAGTTACGTAGAAAATACTTTATATTTTTATTCTTCTTCTTGATTACTGGCATTGACATAAACTGATAGCACGAAACCAATACAACATTTAAAAACATATGAGAAAAATGTGTATAATATATTCGTCCAAAAATACACTCAATACAACGATACAGGGGCTTGTGTGAATTGCCCAATTGACTTGCATTAGTAGCTGGACTTTTACAATTATTGTACAGCGGAAATTAAACTAGCTGTGCAAATTCCCCACTATCTCTCCTAATGCTTCATTATAAAGGTAAAGAACAATGAAATCCTTTTTCATTCTGTTGCGTATATTTTGTTATGTTTACATAAAAAGTAGAAATGAAGATACCACTGATGACTGCATGATCTAATGTCCAGCATTCATTTGCCTAGAGGGCGAGTTTTCAAGACACCTGCGAAGTCGCCGTATTCTAGTAGGTAGTGTGTTGGCTTATTATAAATAAGGCCTCGGTTCAAATCCCAGGTCAGTCATCAAAACGAAAATATGAAAAATATTTCTTCGGCAACTTCCTCTCAGCAGATTTCTGTCAAAAACTCTGAGAGTAAATAAAATTGCTGCGAAAACTTTCTCAAAAATCTGTCGTTCGGAGTCGACTTTAAACTGTAGGTCCCGCCACTCATGTATAAAATTTAACGCACACAACGAAAGTGGTGTGAGAAACTAGATCGTAATTCTGACTAAAGGGTTGTAATGACCAATTATGTATGTGAACAAATTTTTGTCTGTTATGACAGAATCAGAATAATCTGTTATATCTTAAGTCCAAAAAATGACAACATTTGGTGATTTGAAATATTATGCTCCAATGGCAGGCCAAATATACTTGTCTATAGTCATACATATGAAGTTCCGGATGCTTGGTTTTGATGCTATCATGTATCCAATTTTTTGTCTAGCATTAAGGATTTTATTACTACGAAAATCGCCTTCATAATGGGAGATGACAATTTTTATAAGAAAGGCGTCTTGGTATTACACTCAAACCAAATAAAATGGGCATTCTTGACAGAAATTAGATCATTCCGACTATGGAGTAATATAAAGCCATTGGTATAATGCAAAAAGAATGAATTGATTTTTACAAAACTTTATAAATTTACATAACTTGTCAAACATACTATCAAAGCATCGTTATGGTAAGTTAGATAAATTGGCGAACCCTCCTTGAAAGAAGAAGATTTAGACCCATTCAACCGCTCACAATCAAAATAACCCCGCGGTCAAATATTCTCTAGTTTACTCTAGGCCCTACACTCATGTATAAAATTAACACACACAACTTTAGTGGTGTGGGAAACTAGGTCGTTATCCAGGGTTGTTATGACCAATGATGTATTTATGTGTGTAATTTGTTTAGTTTCGATCATACTGTTATGAAAAGGAAAACAAATATAAATAACAATACTTTACAGTCTAATATAAGTCTATTAAATTTGGTAACAGCTTCCGTACACATTGTAGCAAAAGTTTTCGTTTGAAATTTACGCCGAGCCTAAATCTAATTCTGTGTGGTCTGTAGTAATGGTAAAATATTGGGTTGTTCGGAAAGTAATTTCATTTTTTTTGTGGAAATGAAAGACGGTTTTCGTATAATATCAATCAAGTGGTCATAAACTGTTGAATTTGATAAATTTAACCTCAATCCGGTCTCACGTGTTGTTATTCGCTGGTCCGCATCAACTAATGCCTTTTTTGTGTCTTTATCAGCTACAACCAGTCTTCTCGAACGTGGTGTATCTTTGACATCAAAATTGCCGGATCTGGCATTGGTGTGCTGTCAACACACCTTCTCCATACTCATCGGCCAACTTCTTTCTGGCTTGAACAGCACTTTGACCCTTTCTGTAGTAAAACAGTAAGATATGTATGTCGAAAATCCTGCTTATCGATCTCCATATTTAAAAGGGCACCGACCAAGAACTACTGCGTATAATTAATTGGAATTTTTCCCACACAAGCCTTGCTATATGAGCTCTAAAAGCATATACAAATTATACGGCTTCAGTGTGAAGTTGGGTGCAAAAAATACAACTAAATCCTCTGTCGGGAAAAAACGAAATTACTTTGCGAACAACCAAGTATTTGCATTTCCTTATGAAGGACTCCCTTGTGATTAAATGAAGTAAGATTTTCAAATGTTTGTCCTTTCCCCAAGGAATATTATTAAATTATTCATTAAGATAAGAAATCTGATTATAAAGAGCTTTAGGCATTATTAAATAATATTCGGCTTAAAACGAATATTAGTTATACAAAAAGAAAGAAAGAATAAAAATTTTAATAATAAAAAAAGAAAGAAACTTGGAATAAATTGATATTATTTTTAATAAACGCCATAGGGGTTCTAAGTTTTTCCCTTTTCTCTTTTGAATAATGAAAGTATTTGTGGCGATTTGTTCATTCTATCGACCTTTTTTTGTGGTGTGGTCATTTGGAATGTATAATGAAGACGATTCAAAAAATTTTTTAAATGAATTTCACTGTCGTCGTTGCTATTCGTCTATTTTGTCAATGTTACAAATATTTGTTAATTTTCCGCTGGTGATTCTTTTTTTAAATTTTTTTTCTTTTTTTGTCGTTCATATTTTCTCTGTTTTTAATTTTCTTCACAGTGGTTAGACGAACTGATTTGCCAGCCATAGCATCATGCCATCGACATTATTGCCATCATCAGCTATACTGTCAGTGAGAGAGAGTGCCATCATCATTATTGCCACCGAAGACCAAAGTTTGTCTGTGGTAATGTTGTCTTTTGTATAATTATCTGCTTATAGAGTTTTTTTTAATTCTTGTCCTGCTGTTGCTGATGTCGTTGTTGTTGTCGCTGTTAGCGACGATGTCGTTTTTTTGAATCCCTTGCACTTGTGGTTCTATTTCATCACTGATAAAAAGGATGTTTATTTAGAGTCGTTGTTTTTGTAAAAAATAAAAACGAGAAGAAAAAAGCAAAATAATGAAAACGATTCATTTGAAGTTCTACTAATAAGTGTGTGCATGTGTTTGTTTGCCTATCCGTCTGTGTTATTTTTGTCTTTTTAGGTTGGTTTCTGTATCGGTTTGGCATTTATTTAGTTTTGTTTTGTTGGTTTGGCATTTAAGCAGCTTAAGTTTTATGTCAAGTCGTGTACGAGTGTATGTGTGTTTGGAAAAAAAATTATTTTTCATTTCCGTTTCCTTGTTGTGTGTCATTTTTCTCTTCATCTTTGACAATTCGCCAGGCGTTTGTAAGTGCAGTTTAACAAGTTCGTTCGGTTTTGAATTGGTTTGTTATTTCTGTTGTTCCCTTTTTAATGAGTATTTTAATGATTAAAAAAATATTACGTCCGTTCTTCTAGTTTCTAATTAGTTTCAGAGTAATTGCTTAACATTTTAGTTGGAATTGAAAAATGAAACCGTTTTAATGATTCTGTATGTAGTAGACACTGTTTCGTGTGTGTATGTATGTGGCGTATGATTATTATTTAATTGTTAATTGTTCATACGAGTGGTAGGACATTCAGAGAATCCAAATGATGACTTAAATTTTACACGAAATTTTAAGAGATTTACATTGAATGGTTCTTTTTAAATTAACAGAATTATTGTCATTAAAAATTTGTCTATAAAAAATAAGTAAACTTTCGAAGAAAATTTTTTGGTCACGAAAAAATAACTTTGTTTGTGCAATTAGGTTGAAATATTTTTTTAAAGCAAGTCTTACAAAAACTGTGCATGATTGGTCTCTCACCTACGGAGATTTATTTACGCTGTTTAATTTTATGGCTTCTACAGTTAAAATATCTGTACGCGATCTTACAATACTTGCGGACTTAAATTTTTTTTAACGAAAACATATGCGAAATACGAAGTGATTTCGAATGAAGGATAGAAGTGTGCTCGGTGACAAAGAAACTATAAGCGCCTCAGCTATTATTTACTGATTTCTGTCTGATGATATAACATTCGGAGATAGGAGTGAACGGGACATATGTATGTAGATAACAAACATAATTGGACATTACAACCCTACAGTCAGGATTACGGCCTAGCTTCTCACACCACTTATGTTGTGTGTGTTAATGTAATACATGAGTGTGGGACCTACAGTTTAAAATCAACTCCGAACGAGAACTTTTCATGGCATTTTTATTTACTCTCAGAGATTTTTGCCAGAATTCTGCTGAGAGAGGAAGTCGCCGAAGAAATATATTTTCATATTTCGTTAAGTTGGAGATGTCTGTGCTGGGCTTTGAACCGTGGCCTTAAGTCTAATAAGCCAACACACTACATACTAGACTACGACGACTTAAATGAACAGGACATTTCGCTAAATGATGGTCAGCTAGATGAAACGTAGTAAAAAACGCCAGCTGTAGTTAAGTATTCCTGCGAAGTTTGTAAAGACTGTGCACCCTCCTGTTGATCAACTCTTCAATGCAACAAGTAGGTCCGCAATTTCTTAACCCAGCTTACGACTAATAACAATATCTCAATGATGTGAAAAAATTTATTTATTGCAGTGTGGAGATCAAACGTAAAATAACACATAGTAATACGTGCAGAGAACCAACAATGATCACGAAATCATTGATTCTGTGCAGAGTGTTACATCCAGAAGCTAGTTGGAAGACAATATTTCGGCTTGACGGATATCTGATGCGAAGTTGTTGAAGTTATGTATTCTGGCCGTGGAATTTGAATTCGTCTAACGTGTTATTGAGTTCAACTAAATAAGTACGCAAGCAGCACTCGTTTTACATACAAATTTTATTGTTTAAATTCGCTAATGTTGAAGCATTTGTTATATCGTCGGATGACATTTATGCAACGAGCATTGACTGTGATTTTGACCTCTGTGATGTGAAGATCACCTTAACTGCTGAATATCAAGATCAGTGGCTTGGTGACTCTTCTAATCAGTCACGAGGCGAAGCTTTGGGTTTCTATTTAAAACAAAGGAACTCAAGAATAAATGTCAAAATTATTTTTGCGTTTTGCTGAAGACAACAAAAGCCAAGAGTATATTTATATATGCTCTAACAGTAGATATAGCGTTAATAGTATACAAATAATTATTAATAATATTGACATACAATTTTTATTTAATAAAATATCCGTTTATCATTTTTAATAATAAAACAACCATCTGAGGAATGTCATCACCAAACATGATAAAGAACGAGATTAAAAATCTGTTTTATAATGTCATGAAGCCTTGTTGCAAACAAATAAATTTTTGTTGACATTGGCAGTGAGTGCTGCTGCCATAGCCTGCCACTGTTGAATGTTTAAAGTCACCTACAGGGAACTTAATGAAAATATAGAAGAGAAATGAAAAGAAAAACAAAATAAAACACAGGGACTTGTGCCACAATATGAAATTAAAAGGCACCACCTGTAAATTTACGCAAATATTTACACACAAATTTACAGACAATGTTGTTGATGATGTTATTGTCGTAGTTTGCCAACCTATTTAATAGCTAAAGGACTATAAAGTGGTTGTTGTTGCCACTGCTATTACCGTTATTGTTGTTAATTTTGTTGCTCCTGCTGCTTGTTGTTGTTATTGTTGTTGTTGATATTGGGTCTTAAGTGGCGTATACTTTATATTCTATTATGAGGTGTCAAGTGCTAGAAGATCACTATTACACACTTAACATTTATTTATTTATGGCGTTGACTTTGTTCATAGCGCTGTTGTGTCGTTGTTATTGCTTTTATTTAACTTAATAATATTCAGGATTTACCAACAACGACTTGTTCAACAACACCAACACTAACTCATACCAGCAGCACCAGCAATAAAGTAAGACAATAACTTGGCAAAATGAAAATATCCTGCTGCGGAGGAATTTTACTCGTACTCATGAATGTATGTATGTATATGGAACAGTTCTACTTTACATAAACAAAAAAAAAATAAAATTTTTTAATAAAATCCATTCCTAGAATATGTCCTCTCCTTTGTTCAAAAGCAAAAATTGCAACAATTTCTTTTCAACTTTTCGAAATAATTTTTTCGTTCTTTTTTTTGCTTTTCTTTCCGAATACAATTCCTTAATGTTTTTTAAACGATTTCAGGTCATAAATAACATAAAGTTGGCAACAATAGTTGTAAGAGGAGTTTTAAGCGACATTTACAATTTCTCCTTCTTTATAGGGGATGATGTTGGCATTCAATTCCGGTAGGCTTTTGGTTTTTATGGTCACTTTTTTCTTCATAGTAATGGCACTAAAAAACTTTTGCTTAGATTTCTAAGAAAAGAAATTAAAGGAAATCGAATCATTCTTTACAAAAAAAAAGTTCTCTTTCTCTATTCTTTTCAGTATAAAATAAGCGAGAAAGCAGTAAAAACAACAAGAGAAAGTAGTAAAATTCTACTTGAAACATAAAACTTAGTTCATAAATTACTTTTAGTAGCCTCAGGCATATTTAAGTCTCACCTACGGGTTCTTTATGCTTTGGCACCTTTAGGTATACTTTTAATTTGAGTTTTTTGTTTTGGTATGAGTTGTAGGTCCAAATGGCAGAGAAGTATGCTTTCCATTAGCACAGAAAAAGAAATGAATAAAGGTCTGCCGCTGTAATAGTAGCCAAAGGCAGACAATGGCAGCATAAACGGTAGGTAAAGAAAAATATGCAAATTAGTTGAAAATGTAAATGTAACGTCAACCACACAGCCAAACAACAAAAAAACAATAATCAGAAAAGGTTCAGTCAGTAGAATCAAAAGGAATAATAACAATCACGAAAAATATTCTCTACACTACTGGCACAGTGTTACGATGTATTGTTAATTGTTCTGAAATGAAATCTCTTAGGATATCTATGATTCAAATTTTTAAATTCTAAAATTAAAAAAACGTTTCAACAAATTTTTGTAACGTAATTTTATAAAAAACCTCGATCCATTACGAATATTAGTTTCGGTGTTTATTTGAAATTTTATACGGTGTTCAGATATGCTCCTTTATTGCGTAAATCACAACAAACGCCATTATTGAGCTCAATATTTCATATAAAGTTTCAATTAATAATTGTGCAATAAATACGGAAATTGTTATAATATTGAGTAAAACTTAAAATGCATTACTGTCATAATAAGTATGCTTAGTGAGCATATTACAATTAACCGAACACTTTCCGTTGATATTTGACAACTCAAATGTCAACAACGACAAATAAAAACAGCAAAACAAAAAAAAAACAAAATAAAAACAATGTTGTAGAAACAACCACCTGTTTTGTTTACCAGCTGCCAAATGAATATTGAATAAGCAGCTGATCCGCGTATATTATTATGCCTGAACACTTAAAATATTGTACTCAATTAACCGAATATTGACTCAATAAAAGTGCATATCTGAACATAGTATTAATTCGAAACCCAATGGTGTTAAAGAAAAAATTTCAAATCAAGTGGCTTCATCTCCTCCAAATATAATGCATTTGAGAAGTCCCCTCACCTCCTATAAATATAAAAAGAACAATATCACGGGAAGATCAAGCAGTATCGCCACCTAGTGGAAAATGAGGTAGAAATCAACAATCAGCAAGATTTCCCACCACTACACCAAATATGCAGAGGGCGTTATCCTAGGACTTGCTACAGCAGACAAATTACCTGTTTATCTCGAACAACAAAAAAGGATTAAAGAAACGGAAACAAGGCAGAAGGACTAGAAAAAAAATTCGGAAATATAATTTCTCTTAAATCTTACGAAATACTCTACCTTTTAGTGAAGGTGACTTTATCTGCATTAATTTTAAGTTCCTTTAAAGTACTAATCCAGCCTTCGTTTTTTTGCTTTTGTTTTATGAAGTTGCTGTAGCACAGTACATATTCTGTTGATTTATTAGATGAGAGCTTTTGGTTCAAAACCCAGCCCAGATATCTTGAAGAATACGAAATATAAAAAAATATTTCTTTTGGCGAACTCCCCTCAGCAGTCTTCTGGTAGTAAATAAAATTGCCATGAAGAGATGGTGTGAGAAGCTAAGTTGTAATCTTGATTAAATACGTAATATTTTATTAGTGTTTGTAATTCATTGTTTATTTTATGATTAGAATTTATACTGCTGCAACTCTGCCATACAGACTGACAATATATTTATAAACTAAGCATCATTTTCGATGCACTAGCATTCTAGAATTTTTGCATAGAATAGCAAACATACGCTGCACAAAATGGTTTCACAAATAAAATATTATCCGCGAACAACAATTAAACTGTAAATGCTGTTTATGTAAAAAAGCTCTTAATCCTTATAAGTTTTATTTCGTGCAAGAATTGTCCAACCACAATAGTAAAAGCCGATAGCTTTTGAATTGCAATTAAAGATGGGCTATGAATCTGGAAAGCAATTTTTCACAAAATGACAGTGTGGCTAATTATTAATTATATAGTACGTAAGACTACATGTGGTCTCAACATTGCGAAAGATTTATCAGGTTTAACAACATCGCACCGACAACTGTGGGAATATCGAAAAAGAAAGAAATTCTTTACAGAAACCGATAAATTAATTAATATAGGAAACTCACAGTTTTGTTTTACATACACACATACATAATTGGCAATTACAACCCTTCAGTCAGGATTACGACCTAGTTTCTCACACCACTTATGTTGTGTGTGTTAATTTTATACATGAGTAGCGGGACCTGCAGTTTAAAGTCGACGCCGAACGACAGATTTCTGAGAAATTTTTCATTGCAATTTTCTTTACTCTCAGAGTTTTTGTCAGAAATCTGCTGAGAGGAAGTTGCCGAAGAAATAGTTTTTCATATTTCGTTTTGATGTCTGACCTGGGGTTTGAACCGTGGCCCTACGTCTAATAAGCCAACACACTACCTACTAGACTACGGCGGCTACTATGCATATTAATTTCCATTCAAATTAGGCTTTATAACGGAAATTCAAAGCTGGAAATCTCTGTGTAAGGATAGCTTGAGCTGTTTCTCGGAAGAGCATACTGGTAATTAGACTTTTGAAGGGATAGCATATTAACCACCCGTTTTAAAGAGAGGTTCAATCTCGTTGACAGTTCATGTATGGATAAAGAAGACAAATTAACTTTTGTCTATAAATCACATGGCCATCCATAATGCAGTAGTTATTCTCACTGGCCACTATCGTTTTGGTAGGCATGCCGAAAAACTTGGCTTTCTGTCAAACCTCATCTAGGGAGAACAGGAAATTGTCTATCGTCTCAGTTATTAGTGCCCTGCTCTTGCTATAAAGAGACGGAGGTTTTTGATCTCCCACTCTCTGACATTGATCTTGATCGAGCTTTATAATATAAAGTTGCTGCAATTGCAAGATTTATTTTAGCGGGTTGGTTTCTTAGCGAAGGTTTGAATATTACTTGTGGTATTTCAAATGCTGACTAAAGTGGGATCTTTTCGTTCAAAGAACGCTAGCCACCTTACCTAACCTAACCTAAGAACAGATTAAATTATTATTTTAAAGAACATTTTTTCCCTTCGCATGAACTCGTAATTTCAAATATTGATAACAACTTAAGGCTTTCATCCATAAGAAGTACAACAAGAAAGTATCAAGAATTTATGAAAGGGTTTATGAAAGAAGCCTTGTTGTTAAATATTTTTTAATTATCAGTGCAATTTTTTTAATTACACGGTGCGACAGTGAAAATACACCCGAGTAACTACATAGTCTAAGTTATTCACTAGGTTGAGTAGAACTCAAAAATTTTTTTTTTATTTTTCTCGAACCTTCCAAACTTGCTTTATTTGACAAAAACGGGTTTTTTGATCTTTTCACACAAAATTATTGATTACACAAATATGTTTGAACGCATTTAAAAAATACAATGTCTTTTTTTTGGAAAGGAGAGATTAGTTTTTAAAACGGTATACACAAACATTTTGTTCAAACTTATATGTTATGAGATTTGATGGGGTAAACTTGGAAAATATTATTTATTTCATATTTTTCAAGTTTGGTCATTCTTAATTGCAAAATTTAATTAAAAAAGTATGAAATAAGTCATAATATTCTGAAAATGCATTATATTGTGAAGAGATTTACACTTCGTTTGCAAAATTTGACAAAAATTACCGTAGTTCTTATTTAAAGAGTATAACAGTTTAGTCATATTTTTTATATATGCTGTCTCATCAAATAAACTTTAAGTTACAAATTTTCAACATTTTTGATAGATCTTAAGTGTTTATTGAAAAATGTGCCCTTTAATAATAATATTTGCGTTCAAACGTGCAAAGAGCAAATTCTCGGGTAAATTATCAAGATCCAACGAAAACTTTGAAAATTTTTGAATTGAAAGTTCATTTGATAAGATGACAAAATATAGCATGACTATTATAATCTTTGAATAATAACTACGCTAATTTTTGTTCAATTTTATCAAACGAAGTGTCAAACCCTTCCTAATATAATACACTTTCAGAATATCGCCACTCTTTTCATATTTTAAATTAAATTTTACAATTAAGAATGGCCAAACTTGAAAAAATAAGAAAAGAAATAATATTTTCCGAGTTTACAACATCAAATCTCATAACATATAAGTTTGAACAAAATGATTATGTATGTATATTGTGTGTAAGGCTAATCTCTCCCCTATTTAAAAAACGTTGGATTTTTCAAATAGTTTCAAACATATTTGGGTAATCAATAATTTTGTGTGAAAAATCAAAAAAATCGTTTTTGTCAAATAAAACAGATTTGGAGGATTCGAGAAAAATTAAAAAAAGTATTTTTGAGTTTTACTTAACGAACTGAACAACTTAGACTAGGTAGTTACTCGGGTGTATTTAATTTTTTGTATTTTGTTGCATAGTGTTATCATATAACTGTATAAAAGCCGCTTTGATAACATTCGATAACTTTTTCCCAAAGTTATTAGTGAGTAATAAAATTGAATGCAAACTTATCTATCTAGTCTAGTCTAGTCTTTATCATTTTCTAATGAAATTTTTGCTTTGAGTATTGGAAGAGATCAACTACGGGCCATAAAGAACCCATCCGATATTTTTCGTAAATAATTTGAATTGAGGCTGATCTAAATTAAAATTATTCCAATTGAAATTTTGTAGAAAACTTATGAATACATCCCACTATGGCAACCAAGAACTATTTTAGAAAAACCAAAATCTTAAGTTCTATGTGTGCTATTGTAAAAACCTTGCAAAATAGGTTTGAAATTTTAACTCTAAGAAAAAAAACTTCATCTGCAGGTTTAAGCGTTTATGATTGCCTCCATTTGATCGCAGGAAAGCTGTGGAGAGTGGAAAAATAAAAATGAATTTTCTTTTCATTTTCTCCGCTTTTTTTGAGTTTGTTTTATGGCGTATTTATAGTTCATAAATTTTCAAATATCACGAAGTCGTTATACTGTGTTGTGGTATTTAAAGCAAAACGGCAGAAGGAATTAGTGGATGGAGAACGAAGGTGTCATGAATATTGCATAAAATTAACAAGGTTAACAAAGAACGGATGAGGGAAAAATGCGGGTTAGAAGCAACGATTCATTTTCATGTTGGCAATTCAAAGTTAACCATCGTTTCCATTAAAGTAGCGCCGTTTATTTAATTTCTTTTTGTTTTTCCTTCTTTTTTTTTTGTTGTTGTTTTGGCATCGAGTCTTTTTTGTTATATTTTCATAAACATCTGTACGTACGTATGTATATGTTGTAATGATTGGTGGTTTAACCGTTTTGGCTACACGAGGACACAGTTCGTTGTCTAATAACTAAGGTGATGGGGGGGAATGGGGATAGGATGGGGAAAAAGAGAAGTAGTGTTATAATAATTGAATTCATATGCATCAACGGCATGCGTTTATTAATTTCCAAAGGTATGTACATATTCTCATACGAATATACACTCACGCACCAAAGTAGACTTACAAATATTTGATGTGCGTGAATGTGTTTGTATTGTTAGTATTTGTGTTGAAATGTTTGTTTTTGCGGTTAAGCAAATTGCATTATTTCCTTCTGTGCTCCATTTTGAAACGGAAGTTCAACTGAAAGCGTAAAAATTAAAATGAAATTTAAAACAATTCACTTCAGTGTGAGTATAATAAGTGCGTGCGCTTTTCGTGGTGACATTCATTTAAAATAGATTTTCAATTGTGGTTTTTAATCATTTTCCATAAATTATTTTAATGAGTTTCAACATAAATTGAATCAAGAGTATTTACGCGTGTTATTTTTGGAGCTTTTTTTCTTGCGTTTTTTTTTGGTTGTGTTTATGGGTATTAACAGCGTATAATTGTTATTTTTTAATTAATTGATGTTCATATTTTTTTCATTTTATTGTACATATTACCGTACACAACTCTTGCATTTTATTTATTGGCAATTATGTAGAGTTGGGCAAATGAAAATATTTAATTATCGACAGCAGTAGGGTAGTTGGAGGGCCATGTATGGATTTTCTTCTTTATATTGTGTTAAAACTTTAAGATGGGCATTCAATTAGCTGTTAATTGATTATTAAAATAATCGTTTTATTATTGAATAAAAATTACAATAATTGTGAAATATAGGCTTAATCGCAACTTTTGTGGTGCATAAAGTGCAAACTTTGAAGTTAATTGAAGTTATTCTCCACATTATATACTATGTGGGGTGTAGAGATACAGCAAAATTTTATACAATGGATTTTCTCATCTGTTTTTGTTTTTCAGGATTAACAACAAGGATGTAAGAGTTTCGGTTTGAAATTGAATGAATGAATTGAAATGAAATACTATCTTTAGAATTCTAATTACAGTGCAAGCTCGATTATTGCAACATCATCTGGTTTTCACAATTAGATTTTATGATAGTAATAAGTTAGTATATATTACAACATTTAAGTCCATAAATGGATTTAAGCATTCAGCTTTTCAAAGCCCCTCCCATCCAATGGTTAAATTAATAGATATAGGCTTAGGATGTTACACATGTAGTTTTGCTGTTGTATTATAGTATAGTGCCGCCAATGGTTACAGTGCCGTCACTAATGTAATAATATTTATATTGTAATATTGGCAGCAGTGTTATTTAATTTTAGTGAAGTCGCCGTGTGTTGGCTTATTAGATGAAAAGCCAGGGTTCGAGCCCCAGGCCAGACATCAAAACAAAAATACAAAAGGTATTTCTTCGGCGACTTTCTCTCAGCAGATTTCTGGCAAAAACTCCGAGCGAAAATAAAATGGCCTTGAAAAAGTTTCTCAAAAATCTGTAGGTAGTGTGTTGGCTTATTACACGTGAGGCCTCGGTTCAAACCCCAGGTCAGGCATTTCCAACTGTACGAAATATAAAAAAATATTTTTTCGGCGCCTTCCTCTCAGCAGTTTTCTGGCAAAAACCCTGAGGGTAAATAAAATTGCCATGAAAAGTTTATCTAAAATCTATCGTTCGAAGTCGACTATAAACTGTAGGTCCCGCCACTTATGTATAAAATTAACACACACAACATAAGTGGTGTGAGAAACTAGGTCGTAATCCTGACTGAAGGGTTGTAATGACCAATTATGTACATATGTACATATGTATAGGCTTCGTTCAAGATATCATTCATACGTATAATGAAGAGTCGAGGGGATAAAAAGATTACTCCATCGTTTGAGTAAATTGTTTGACTGATATCGCCATACCTAGCAATGATGATTCAAATTATTTTCTGGAGTACTGCCTTTCTTTTCAAAGCTATCGATATGGCAGTTTGTCTTCGGCAGGTACAGAAAGCTTTCTTGAAATCTACAAACAGCAGGTACAGAGTAGTAAGTGATTCATGTTTGATCGGAAACATACTTATTTTTTTAATTTTGCTTTGAAACCGATATTATGGCTGCTAACATCTTGTATAGTAGCAGAGAAATTCGTCTCCATATGTTGCATGTTGCAATTTTTAAGCAACTCAACGCTGATAATTTTTTTCAAATTGGATCGGAGACTATGGATTTTCTTATTGTGTAATAGTAACGTCGTTAATTTTTTGCTCCTTGTAACTTCGATTTGCGTTGTCATTCCATTTACGTCATCTTAGATGTTTAGGCGATTTATGTTTTATGCACAGCTTCATAATATAATTGTTGCAGGGAGATCTGTAAGTGCAGACAGTAAAGAAACTAAAAGTTTATTAAAAAAAAAGTAAATAAAATATTTGTAAATATTTGTTTTTACGTCTAATAAGCCAACACACTACCTACTAGACTACGGCGAAGCCTATTCATAGAGAAGCCTATTCATAAAGAAAATAAATTACAAGGGGACTCTCACGCTCGATTTGAGGATTTGGATAATGCGGATTTTGTGTTTACTCTTTGAAGTGCTGGACTTGAGATTTGTATCAAGGACTCCCAAAACCTTGGTAATTAACAATGTAAGTAACGATAACATCATGCTAATGGGCCAACCAGTTGATGACAATGTAGAAACAAAATTAAATAAGAGTTTCAATAAAACAAGATCGTTATTCGGACTACAGTATGAAGAAGCTGAAAATATCTAGACAAACCAATTGCAGAATATTCAGATGTAAATTCCACTCGGTTATATATTCACGAAAATGTGTCAAGTATTCATCATCTAGCTCCTTGAATCATGTAAAGGATTTTGTGGCCTAATAACACTAGCAACATGAATCTTCGGAACCTTGCCAACAAGTTACCCGTAATAATGCAAATAAAATATAAGAAATGACAGTCAACCGATTAGAAATAACGCTGATCGTATGACAGAGATGTTGCTAAACCAGAATACTCGAGGCTCAGAAATTCATGATCAACCAAAAAAACAGCTAGAGATGTGCGATGCTCCAAGAACTACAACTATTCAATCTTACATGCGAAGACAGGTAAATAACTGAACCAAACCGAATAAAATGGAGATTCTTTTCGGAAACGATATGCTTCCAAGAGGGGTATTGGAATATAATCACATCTGTAACACTTTTCCGATGTCGCCTTTGTTACATATCATTTTGATTGATGCCGAGCGTTGTAGGAAGTAAATCATTTCACATTATTTTTCTAGGCTCAATGTGTCGCTTCGTTTTAACCTCTGATGGCCGTCGAATTGAAGCAGGTCCCTTGCCAATGCGTTGGGCTGAATCGTTAGTATACCGACGTATTTTATGTTGGATTTTTTAATTTCTTCCTGAATTGTAGGAATGTTGAGAACTCTAGGGATATTATCGTTACGAATATACCATGGAGCGCAGACAATTTGTCGTAAAAGCTTGGACTGTCTTCTTTGTAATTTCAAAACGTTAGACGCGTAGGCACTGCCCCAAAGCTGTATGCCGTAGGTCCATATTTGCTTTATAATGCATTTGTATAAAAGAACCTTGTATTCAAGGTTTAGTGTTGAATTAGGACCAGTGCATTGGAGCGAATTTCAGCTTAATGGCCGCTAATTTGGCCTCGATGTGGCTTTTTTAATTTTCGCCGTAATCTTCTTTTGACGCAATGTAGTAAAACCGCTGTTTATAGAGCTCAATTCAATAAATAATTCGTTACTTCTGTAGGAGTTGCTACTACGAGGAGAAGGAGGAGACCTTTCGCCACTGAATATCTTTTTTCCAGAAACGTTTCGGTTGCGAACTTAATTCTTGACATTCATGAATTGTCTGTATTTAGGATAAAAGAAACTGAATAAGTTTATAAGTGAGTTAGGATAGATAGGTCTGCCTAATGGCATAAATGGTTTCCTTTTAAAATTTTAATGAAATGTGGTAGCACAATAACACGTAATAATTCGCCTAAATGTAGACCTCATATCTTTTTATTTGGGAAGATGCCACCTAATCTAATCTAAACTAACCTCTAATAATTGTATAATTTTCATATGTCGCATAAAGTAACACTCTGGAATTTACTTTAATTTTTTTAGAAATTTATTTTTAAAAACTATCCTGAAGTAACCAATAAATTAAAATTCTCAATTCAAGTTAAAAAAGAAACTAAAGTTTGTAATATTTTTTATATTATTTACACAGATGAGCAGCAAGAACGTGTATACAATTATTTGTTTATTTATTTACACAATATCTTCAATAAAGTAGAATAGAAAAACAAACAGTTTCCAATTGGCAATATTGAAAGTAAAGTAATTAAAATGTGACGTCAAGAAGAGTTCTTCCTTTGAATTGAGCAAAGTAAAGAAGTCATTGATAGATTTCAATGACTTCTCTCAGTGCAGACATATTGGAATTGCTGGCATTATCGAAAGCAAATAAAATACGATGTTAGTTTGTAACAATTTACTTCATTGCTATATTATACATAAGGATTCGTAAGGACTTTTAAGAAAAAAGAAGAAGAAAGATTTTTAAACAAATGTGAAGAGTAAATAAAACAGACTTTCTTTCGTTTGGTAGACGTATTAAAAAAATAAAATCATTTCCTGTAGGAAATAAATCCCCATTTTATTCGCTACTTAATAATTGTGTTGTCATATTCTCTCTGCGAATTCCAATCGATGGCATATGTGATGATTTCGCTTAGTAGTCCGATCCGAAAGTAGTCCGATCAGGTCTGGACAGAGGACAATGAGGTTCCAAACGTTTGGCATACTTACATACCTCTAGCCATATTTTGAAAATAAGCTGGTGCATACGCCCTTCCAACTTATTACTTCCGGTCTTAAACAATTCAGCGGAGAGGCCATCAGGACCTTCAAATTTATTGTTTTTAAGACGCATAATGGCGACTTTGACCTCTTCAAGGTCATCATCGATCCGGTTCGGTACATCATCTCTAAAGGCGGTAGCGGTGTCGTCATCATCTCGTAGCAGATTAGAGAAGTCTTTTCTCCACAACCTCAGAACCCACTGCGAGTCTGTAACCAGTTTCCATTCTCATTTTTGCAGGAACACGCTCCGGGTTTAAAAACTTTGGTTAGAGGCTTAACCTTTTGAATTTCCTAAACATCTCGACTTCCTTATGCTATCGTCATTTCTGCTCCCTCTTCTTGCATCTGAAAATGCATCTCTTATCGCTTCTCCTCTCTCTATGGCTCGCGTAGTGGCTGACTGCAACGTTTTCTTGTATGCTGTAGCTTCCTCGCGACACTCCTCATGGTACCATTGATTTCGTTGCGGTGGTTGTTCGAAACCAAGGACTGTTTCCGCAGTAGTGCTCAAGGGGAGATGTTGGCCCACAGTTCACCACTGTCGCTGAGGTTCGATGGGGAACGGCGGGGCTTTTTCGAGAGTTGAGTGAAGAACACCTCAGCTGTCCTTTGTGATCGCAGGTTCTTAACGTCCAGCTTTCCCAATGTACTACAACGTGCAGACCTCGAGCCGTATTCGTGATTATCCGCGACACTCCTCATGATACCATTGATTTCGTTGCGGTGGTTGTTCGAAACCAAGGACTGTTTCCGCAGTAGAGCTCAAGGGGAGATGTTGGCCCACAGTTCACCACTGTCGCTGAGGTTCGATGTGGAACGGCGGGGCTTTTTCGAGAGTTGAGTGAAGAACACCTCAGCTGTAAATCATAGCACTTTAAGGACCATTATTACAACTTGCCGTTAACTAAAGGGAGGATTTTAACGGGCAGATAAATTGTTTTTCGTTATTATGAGTACTCAATAAGATAGAAGTGATAAATGTCTGCCGTGGCCGTTATCTTTTGAGGGGATCTTTATAGAGGCTCGTTTGTTGGTTTTCCTTGGATTATATTTTTACATCTTGTCCTACGTACAACACAAATTTAAAGTGAAGGGGATTAGACTTCGCTGCATGCATTAGTTAACATCTGGCGGGTGCTAGGATGCCATCCAGGAGGGGCCACGAGGAGGCTGTTTGTCAACTTTAACACAGGAAGACAATGATCGTCCTGGAGATCGCCACGTTGACAACCTTCAGAAACTTAACTTGTTTGCATGCATCCCATCCTATCCCATCAACAATCTATTCCAGAAAAAAGGATCGATGTTAACAAATAATAAAAAAACATCGAATTGTTTCGGTACATGTACTCGTCAACCAATAGCGTGAGTTTGAGCTCTAAACTGAACTTATATATCTTGTCTAAACCCATATGGTATTTGGTTACTGTGAAGTGTCCCAGTGTTACATACGTTTAGAAAAGGGGTATAATGAAGCTCTTATCGCGATAGTAAATACGGAATTTTTCGCAGAATTTTCCTCTTACCAATTTTATCCTTAAATCGAAATTGATATATCTTCGGTTTCTATGGAGACCCCATCATATACCTCTGCTATCTTACTTTGCTCTAGCCATTATGGTCTATGGTGGAGGGATATAATTTTTGCGTGCTTAATGTATTGGGTAGTTCGGAATATAATTTCTTTTTTTTTGTGGAAATGAAAGACAGTTTTCTTATAATATCAATCAAGTGTTCTTAAACTGTTGAATTTGATAAATTTAACCTCTATCCGACCTCACGTGTTGTTATTCAACTTCAACTGGCCTACCCGAACGTGATTCCTCTTCGACATCAAAACTGCCGGATCAAAATATAGCGAATCAGTTCTGGCACTGGCGTACTGTCAACACGCCTTCTCCATACACATCGGCCAATTTCTTTCCGGCTTGAACAGCATTTTTACCCTTTCTGTAGTAAAACAGTAAGATATGTATGTCGAAAATCCTGCTTATCGATCTCCATATTTAAAAGGGCACCGACCAAAAACTACTGCGTAGAATTAAGTAGGAATTTTTCACACACAAGCCTTGGTATATGAGCTCTCAAAGCATATAAAAATTATACGGCTGTTAAGTTGGGTGCAAAAAAATACAATTAAATCCTCTGTCGGAAAAAAATGAAATTACTTTCCGAACAACTCAATATTAGCAACTCATCTCATCTCTTTTCGAGGTTCCATTAGAACCCACGTATGTCGCTGTAGTGTAGTAGGTAGTGTGTTGGCTTATTAGACGTAAAGCCACGGTTCAAGCCCCAGGTCAACCATCTCCAACTAAACGAAATATGAAAAAATATTTCTTCGTCGACTTCCATGCAGCAGATTTCTGGCAAAAACACTGAGAGTAAATAAAAGTTGGAAAGTATTCTTGTAGAGGCGCATATATCCCCTCTATTGCGTCTTCCTTGAAGTCGCCGTGTTCTAGTAGGTAGTGTGTTGGCTTATTACACGTGAGGCCTCGGTTCAAACCCCAGGTCAGGCATTTCCAACTGTACGAAATATAAAAAAATATTTTTTCGGCGCCTTCCTCTCAGCAGTTTTCTGGCAAAAACCCTGAGGGTAAATAAAATTGCCATGAAAAGTTTATCTAAAATCTATCGTTCGAAGTCGACTTTAAACTGTAGGTCCCGCCACTCATGTATAAAATTAACACACACAACATGAGTGGGGTGAGAAGCTAGGCCGTAATCCTGACTGAAGGGTTGTAAAGGCCAATTATATATTATGTATGTATGTATTAAACCCCACGTTTCATCGAATATGCACCCTTTTTGGACTAAATTACACTAACCGCCGGTGGTGAGCGTGGCTCCAAGGTTACTGGCCGGTTTCATCCCGATATCGGGGTGGTTTAAACTCACCGCTAACGGACGACGACAATAGGGCTTGCCTCACACTCTGTAACACAATGCGCCATATCTGCCACCGAGTGAATTATTTAAGAATTTTATGAAAGAATTTCCATACGTTACTATTTCCAACTGGGTATGTTTTTATGGTCTTCACTGAACATTGGTAAAATATTTTTCTATTTATTTTTTAATACGCATATGTTGAAATCTCAAAAATAAAAAACCAAAGAGGGAGAAAATATAAAACAAATAAAAAAATAATAATGCTGTTTGAAGGCATCAGTCTACAAAATTTTAAAATAAATTTGCTTAGAAACAAACGAAACGAAATAAATAGAAAAATAATATTATTTTTTAATTATATATGTCTGCTCCTTTGTCTCCATTACATTTATTTTGATTACAGAAAAAACAATTCAACAACAACAATTCCTTAACGACAATGAAATTTAATCCTTTTTTTCATTTCTAAATACACAACTTGCCGTAGAATGGATGTGGATAATTAAGCACTCAATTTCCATCATTGGAGGAGAACAATGAATGCCTCCTCGTTTACAATTCAACAATAACAACTGAATGATGTTGTTCACTTTATTTACAGTTATTTTTTTGGAAAACGGTAATACTCCACTGCATTACATTACACTATGACTCAAGTAAATATTGTTATACGACTCTTTAAAGTCATCAACAAGAGTACGGTGACGAAATTTTCATAAATAACTTGTGCTTTTACTCCGTTAACGTAGCATCTTAAAAATTCTCTGGTATTGGATGCATGGATACTCGATAATGATTTCCACAGAAAGTCATTTACTTTATTTACTGTTTTTCAACGTAATACTACTATTATAGCTCCACTTTAAGCAGGCAGGTAAACATTTGTCACTCTTCAACAAACAGTTGGCACTGATACTAGGAGACTATTTAGGGCATACATTACATACAGGATTATTATGGTATTTCGTTTAAGAATTGGCGATTTAGCAAGTGGAGATTTATAAAGTGTACGAATTGCAGAAATCTTTGCAATTGCAAAAAAAAAAATCAGAAAAACATTATAAATATCCGTGGTTATAATTTTTCAAATTGCTAGGCGGCTAGGCGACATGGCATAAGTAAATTAAATTACATTTCTATGAACCTTTCCGATAGACTGGTCTGTAGGGTAATGCAAAATGAAAAGTACAATTGCCGTTTAAAAAAACAATAATTTATGTACGACAAAGTATTTTTGCAAAGAGTTTTAAAACCTGAATGAGTATAACTTTACTGCCATGAATAATTTACACAAATCGGATCAGTGGTACATTCATTGTACCTCAGTATTTGGACCATTGATGAAGGTGCTCTTAAAACAAAAAAGTCAACAGAAACGAAGGAAGTATATCGTCTGCAACAATATGCAGCTAAAGCTGACTACTGGTTTATACCCAGCAATCAGATTTGAGAAGAAAACAACAACATTAAAGGCCATAATTACAACTTGCCGTTAAAGTTGAGTTTAGTTAAAGGTAACTTTAGCTAAAGTGAACTTTAAAGTCATCTTTAACTTATTTTCGTTATTACAACCTACAGATAAAATAAAGTTAACTTTTTCAAAAATATGGCAATGCCGGAGTAATGTAGATAACATTGCTCAATTAAATAAGTTTTTTTAAAGCAGTGGCATTGGCGGGCTTCTTTTTTGTTGTATTTGCTCATTTTGTTTATATTTGAAGTTGCTGCATTGAAAATAATATATATGTATGGCAAGTTCAAACATAAACTTAACTTTAAAAGTTAAAGGTAGGATGATCCTCCATTTAGCTTAAATCAATCCGCCTATTCACCTACAAATCGACGTAAAATTTCCGATTGTATTGCCTTTGGTTCATTCCTCAACAACTATTACTTTTTCTTTTTGTATTTCAACTTTCTTCTCCACCTATAGATTTCGAATCTACAAGCAATCGTATTAAGTAGTGGAACTAAAAAATAAGCATCGGACACCTAATGAAAAAAGATTCGACTAAGAATTTAAGTTCGATCCAAAATTGAGTCAAAAGTTGAATGAAGCAGGAAAAAGTATTTGCCAACCAACTTTATCACTTTATCACTGTGCGACTAGCATTACAATAATATTTTAAAATGAATGAAGTGCCATTGCTGACTTCACCGTCGTCTAGTAGGTAATGTTTCGGCTTATTAGATGTGAGGTCACGGTTTAAACCCCAGGTCAGATAACTCAATGAAAATGAAATATGGAAAAAATATTTTTTCGGCGACTCGGAAGATTTCTGGAAAAAACTTTGATAGTAAAATTGCCATGAAAATTTTCTCAAAAATATGGAACAAACTTTTCATACCACTTATGTTGTTTGTGACTTTAGTACATGAGTGGCGGGACTACAGTTTAAAGTCGACTCCGACAACTTTTTATGGCAATTTTATTTTCACTCAGAGTTTTTGCCAGAAATCTGCTGAGAAGAAGTCGCCAAAGGAATATTTTTTCATATTTCGTTTAGTTGAAGATGTCTAACCTGTGGTTTGAATCGAGGCCTCACGCCTAATAAGCCAACACACTACCTACTAGACTATGGCGACTACAATTTCACTTCAGATATAGAAAAAATGCAAAGACGTTAAAACAAGATTCTAAGCATTCAATGTGCCATCTGTTAAATCGGAGATTGGAAAATATTCTCAGAAAAGAAATATATAAAGAAGATACCATTTGACCTAAATGTACTAGGAAGTAACAAATTAAACTACTGTGATAACATTAGTCCAAAAATATAAATAAAATAGGGACACTGCAGCCCTCGTATCCACATGAGAAACATATTTTTTTTGTACAAAAAATAAAAGCAAACAAAATTGCAATGTTTGCTGGGTAGCACAGATTCACAAAGTATGTGTATGTGTGTGTGTTTGTACATGAGAGGATTATAGTGTATTTGCATATTTTAATTATTTAGATTGTGTTAAGGACACGAGTCTATTATAGAATATAAATTATTAGACTTGAATATATACATACATGCACACAAACTCTCTCATTCTCACCTGTACGGAGACAATATGTACAGTAATATCTGCTGTCTTTCCGCCGGAAGCTAAGCCGCCATTGAAATCAACCTTTTCGTTCCTTTTGCGTTTTTCTCTCTTCTCCGCTCTCTTCATTTTTGTTGTTTTACTTCTGTTTTTATTTTCAATTGTAAACGACTCAAGTTATGTTGAAACTTTGTTTTCCGTTGTTTTTGTTGATATCGAGAGAACTTAATTAAAACCAGGTGTTTTTACTTTTATAGCAACCAACAACAACAACAACAACATAACAACAAACTAAGCTGAACATTTTGTTTTATGATTCTCTTCATGATGTATTGCCTGGTTACCATTCCTTTACCTTTTGCATTGAATGAATAACATTTTGTGCCGAAACGTATGCAAATATTCAACCAGGCTGGCTGGCTGCTGGTTTTGTAAAGAAATGAGTGAGAGATAGAGAGAGAAAGAGTGAGTGGGGGTGTTAATTCAATATCTTTAATAGACATCAATAAAGTATTTCGTTTCCTTTTTCTTCTTCTTGTTATTGTTTTAAATTAAAATACAAAATAAACTTTCGTAATGGATTCAAATAAAAGTTGAGTTTGAAATTGTACAGAATTTTTCTTGATATGTTGATAAGATTTGATATGTGAATGAGTATGATAGGAAGTAATTTTTATTACAAAAAAAAAGAGAAAGTAAACGTATACAGGCATCTTAATTGAGATATTTTCGAAAATTTCTTTAAATGCCAAAATCAAATTCAGGACGATATAAAAATATAAAAAATATCGTTACGTTTTTGCCTTTAAATAAAATATGAGTTCGTTGATTGCAAACAAAATAAAAATAAATTTGTGTTTAGTTTTGAATCAATTCTTTATTGTCCACGCTATTTTATGTGCCACGGTTACAACTTGCTGTATCCAACAGTAATTGCTTGTTCGCTATTTTTTTTTACACTTCTGTTCTCGTAGGTGCTAACAACTGTTTGGTAGATTTTTACAACGGCGATCTTCAAACCACGACTGTTTTCTTCACACGCAACGCGTCTTCACACAAGACTAAGATTTTTATATGCTCACGTTAACAGACTGATGAAAGTTCTTGAAGTCGAACGTTCGGGGTTTCGTCTTCTCGAGGACTCTATCGCGATTTCATTGTTGTTTGTGTATTTTGTTGTTGCTTGTTGTTGCGTTCTCACTTACTTGTCTACCCTCTTTTCATTCATACCGATGTTGTTGGTTTACTTGCAACAAGTTCGTTGTATTTGTTTGTGTAGCTTTTGCTCATTTTAATGTTAAACGATGTAAAGCGTTTCAATTTTCGTAACAATATTTTCACATTTTAATATGCTACAATTAATTACGTATTTTGTTTGTTTATTATAATAATTTAAGTAATTATTCATTTAAGTTATCTTTAAGTTATCTTTAGAACCAAGACTTGTCAAACTTATTCTTGAGAAATAAACAAAAATAATGAAGGCTGTAAGTGTTAATCACTCCCACAGAACAACTCAGTTCTTATGTGTTTGTGACATCAATGCTTTTGTTGTATGTATACAATAGCTCTTAGGTTAGGTTAGGTTAGCAGGTAGCTTGCCGTTCACAGGTAAGTTCACAGTGAGGGCTATATGGCCTATTATGTCACCTAGTGGGAGGTAAGCCCCTTGTCACGATCCGTTAGTAGTGGGTTTTAACCACACCGAGCTCCGGATGAAACCGACCAGTTCCCTTAGTCTTCAGACGTTATGTCTGCTAAAAACCGTAGTCTATTAGGTAGTGTGTTGGCTTAATAGACGCAAGGCCACTGTTCAAACCTTCAAAACGAAAAATGCAAAAATATTCTTTCGGCGACTTTATCTCAGCAGATATAAATAAAATTGCCATGAAAAGTTTCTCATAAATCTGTCGTTCGGAGTCGACTTTAAACTGTAGTTCCCGCCACACATGTATAAAATTAACAAACACAACATGAGTGATGTGAGAAACTAGGCCGTAATCCCGACTGAAGGGTTGTAATAGCCAATTATATATGTATTTATGTATATCTGTTCTGAAGCGCAGCGCACTTGCGTAAAAGGTGTTGTACCAATTCCGTTTTCACCACACCATGGCAGTTTTAGCAGTAATCGTGGTGGATCAGATTGAGCTCGTCAGCGAAACTGCCAATAGCACAGTGTTTGGTTAGTATTCTTGTTAGAATACGAACCGCCGTCTTGTAGGACTCAAGTAGATTCCTAGTTTTCCCGCTGTCTACGGCTGGACATAGCAGTGTTGAAATTCTGCAACCAGGTTTGTTGGACCACCCACGGTTTGTTGAATTCTATGCCACTTTTTCCAAATTGCAAAAGTATTCTTGTAGAGGCGCAAATATCCCCTCTATTGCCTCTTCCTTGAATCCGACGTGGTCTAGTAGGTAGTTTGTTGGCTTATTAGACGTGAAGCCTCGGTTCAAACCCCAGGTCAGGCATTTCCAACTGAAGAAATATGAAAAAATATTTCTTCGGCGACTTCCTCTCAGCAGATTTCTGGCAAAAACTCTGAGAGTAAATAGAAAATTGCCATGAAACGTTTCTCAAAAATCTGTAGTTCGGAGTCAACTTTAACCTGTAGGTCCCGGCACTCATGTATAGAAATTAACGTACACAACATATCTAAGTCGTGTGAGAAACTAGGTCGTAGTCTTGACTAAATGGTCCAATTATGTATGTGTTGTCTCTTCCTCAAACATTTCTGATCACTTTCGTGCCAGTTCGTTTATCTTTTCGTTTCCCTTTATAGCACAGTGGACGGAACTTAGTAGAGTCGGGTATTACGTGGTAGAGAGTCCCTGCAACTCGTAACGTCCTTCGATTTGACGATCTCAGCGGTTTGATTGCTGTTTGACTGTCCACTCTTATGATCGAGTTCGATGGAGGTATACTCAACATTATACGAAAAAATTTTCGTTTTAGCTCTGACGAGTATACTCGGCACAAACAGTTAAATTAGTAAGCATTTTAAGTAACAAGTGAAATAAAAATTTATATAAAATTTATGTAAAAATATGATGTATTATTGTATGTATTAGTACATTAAAGTTATGAATTCATTAATTTATGTTTTTAAGATAAATAGAAAATTGTTCTTCTTTATTTTGTTTTGTGTTTCCAATTTTTTTAATAAAGAAAAATGACCAGCAGATTGCTATATCATATCGCTCAATTTGTTGAAATTGTTTGTTAAAATCATGAAAAGATTAATGCCATTATGTACACATAACGAAACTTGATTGACTGGGTGTCAGTTTGTGCTATGATTCTTGATAAATTCGTGTTAATTTGAAAAATATTAGAATCGTTTAAGAAACTGACAGCAATAATTAATCGGTAGTTTGTTATTGAAAACCGTTTACAATATTGTGTGTTAATTTGCATAAAAATTAATTAACTTTGTGAAGAGTTGCATGACTTGTTTCTAGCAATTCAGTAGAGGGAGAGTGTTTCTTCAAAACTGTCTTGTTAATTAAAATTTTTCTTGACCGTACGTAGATGCCCGATTAATTGGACATAAATTCCTCATATTATGACAACATAAACATAAAATTGTTCAAAATTTCAAAGAAAACATTTTCCATCATTACAGAAACGCCATTTACTGGCGTATAAGAATAATTTTTTTTTTATTAATTCATAAATTTAAATTTCACGATGACAAATATCACATGATAATCATAAATATGGAATTTAATGGAATCCTAAATTAGAAATATACAATGGGAAATGGGAAACTTATAATAAAAATATATTAATTTTGAACTCGTATGTAATATGACCTTGTGGTCAATAATGGCAGTTTCACTTCAATAAATGCCAATAGATGGCACCGTTTTCATTTGCAGTTTTTGTTTTTGGACTTTTAATTTTAATTTTATGGTTTAATTTTTTGAATAGTCCCTGAGTTACCGTCGTGTTACAAAATTTGTTCTTTTGCGGAAAAAAAACTTTATCAGTTGGATACATAAGCTTTGTAATTTTCTAAAATATATGAATTGTTTGATCGGTTCAAAAAGGAATTTCTAATTTTGATATTAAAATTTGTGATGAAATAATGCCTTGCTTTCTTAGTAAAGATATGTGTGCCTCAGGATTAAAAAATAGTTTTGCGTAAATATAAGTTGAAGGTGGTTTTAAAAAACGCCATTACAAGCTGACCACACACGCATTTGTCTTTCAAAAATCAATTTCTTATTTTGATGTTGAATTTTGTCATTGTACAGATAAGTGAGCCTCAGTTTTGCGTAAACATTGTTACGTTTTTACTTTTTTAAAAACGTTTAGAATATGAGTTTGTTAATTGCAAAGAAAATAAAAATAAATTGGTGTTTGAGTTCAATTAAATTCTTTATTGTTCGGACTATTTTCGTGTGCCACTGTATACAACTTGACGTATAAAACAATAATTGCTTGTTCGCTATTCTTCTTTGCTTACAAGGCTGATCTTTACAAAGGAGATCATCAAACACGACTGTTATCTTCAAACGCAAAGCGTCTTCACAGAAGACAAACTGAAATTTTTCCTGCCTTTTTATATGCCCACGTAATCAGTCTGGTGAATGTTCTCGAAGTCGAATGTTCGTGTGTGTGTTCATTGTTGTTTGTGTATTTTGTTCACATTGCTTGTTGTTCCGTTCTCGCTTACTTGTCTATTCCCGTTTCCTTCATACCGATGTTGTTGGTTTACTTGTAACAAGTTCGTTGTATTTGTTTGTGTAGCTTTTGCTCATTTTAATATTAAACGATATTACGCCATTTCCATTTTCGTGACAATGTTAATTGTTCTTAGGTTGTAAACGGATGATGACTAATTTCAATCTTTATGCAGATGGTGGTGCAGAAATGTACTTACCTCGTCTTGTTTCAGTTGTGTCGAAAGATTACATACATACATATATAATTGGTCATCACAAACCTTCAGTCAGGATTACGACCTAGTTTCTCACACGACTTACATATGTTTCGTGTTTTAGTGTTATACATGAGTGGCTCCGAAAGACAGATTTTTTAGAGAAACTTTTCATTGCAATTTTATTTAACTTACTCTCAAAGTTTTAGCCAGAAATCTGCTGAGAGGAAGTCACCGAAGAAATATGTTTCATAATTTCGTTTTGTTGGGGATATCTGACCGGGGATTTGAACCGTGGCCTCACGTCTAATAAGCCAACACACTACCTACTAGACTACTGGGAAATCAAAAGATTAGCAATTCACGATATACATACCGTTAATATGTGCCAGCCAAGCTAATTCCGCTTGAACAAAGAAATATTGTCTTAGCTGCATGAGAGGGACTGGCAAAACATTTTAAGATCTACTATGTTACAGTAACTTCGAATGTAGTGAAATATTGAAGGAAATATTTGTAGTACAATTAACCTCAGTTGCGTTGTTTACGTCGACGGATATTACACAAGTTTCAACCTATTGAATAATGAATTGAAGTAATGAATAAGAGACATGTTCTGAAGGTAAGGCTTATGGAAAATAATATGGGTCAAGCAAAAAGTAGTTTAAATTAAAGAATGCATGGTTAAATGGATGGATATAAAAGCCTTGACATTATTATCTACTTACTCCAAAACATACTCCTCCATTTATACAAAAAAGAAAATGAAAGAAAGATGATCGACAAATAAATTGCTCTCGGAGTGAAAAGCGTCCAAAAAAGGTTGATGAGAGTTTTCAATTTGATTTTAATTCTTCTACGAACTGTATTTTATAGACATGTGAGCTATAAGCCTTCGGTAGTTGAAAGACAAAAACCAAAAGTTGAAAACGAAGGCGAATAGATATTTCAGCGACTACTTTCAGACTTTGAGCTTCAGCAGAAACGTTCTCTGAGGTATGCACATTACAGCTAACTTCCAAAATGTTAGTTGCTTTGTGTTTGAACAAAATATAGAGTTTCACAAAGCCGCAGTACAAAATGTTTACAATGTATACTATTTCAAAACGTCGTTAATGTGTATTTTTAACACGGTCAAAAAGCAATCAAACATCGGATTTATAATTGATGCATTGTTTCATTACTTTGCATATCTACATAGTTTATACACAGTAGTAGAACTGCATACAAACTTTGTATTGATACATTTTGGAAGGCAGCCTACTTTATATTGTCCATGGTTTTGAGTTTGAAATGAGTAAAATTAATGAAAAAATCTTCAATAGCTGCACGAACGGTTTATTCACTAGGATGAGTATGATGACCTGAAACCAGGTCAGACATCAAAACAAAAATATGAAAAAATATTTCTTCGGCGACTTCCACTCAGCAGATTTCTGGCAAAAACTCTGAAGGTAAATAAAGAATAGCCATGAAAAGTTTCTCGCCACTCATGTATAAAATTAACGCACACAACATAAGTGGTATGAAAAGCTGGATCGTAATCCTGACTGAAGGGTTTTAATGACCAATTATGTATGTATGCATGTCATGTAATGACCTCATGTTGACCATAAAATGGACCAAATGCTCTATCAATCTTGCGACCAGATTTATTTTTTTAACTAAATTTTCACAAATCGGAAGCCTTAATATAGCGTGAATCGCCAAATCTTACGAAATATTAACGCAGTCTGACGTTTTCAGTTGTCAAACCATAGTTATGCAAACCATCATTACTTGATGGGTCAATTGAAATAGTAAGCATTTGCTTTCATAGTCTTTTACTATGTTCTTAAAGACACATTAAACCTTCAATAAAGTCCGTCGTTTCAAATTTTTTTTACAAAAAACAAAAATATCATAAAAAAAATCCGAATTGGCGCACCCTATACAAATAAATTAAAATAATGGGTATTTGAGTGCATGCACTACTCATAGATACTGTTCATTCATGCTTTTGTTTATTTATTTGTTGTATTTATAATTCAAATAAAATGTTCAATGCAAATAAAAATTTTTTCTGTCCTTTCATAATAAACATTGAATTTCATTTCCCTTACCTTCCCACTAAAAAAAAGATACACAATCAAAATGCACAACGAATTCATTTCTTTAGTAGAGGGTGTTCGCTCAAATTGCAAGCAAAATCTGTTTAATACTATGTTCAGACATGCACTTTCATTGAGTCAATATTCGTTTTATTGAGTACAATATTTTAAGTGTTCAGGCATATCATCAGTTTAGCTACTTATTCAATATTCATTTGGCAGCTGGTTGTTTCAACAAAATTGTTTTTATTTTGTTTGTCGTTGTTGACATTTAAGTTGACAAATATCAACAGAAAGTGTTCGGTTAATTGGAATATGCTCACTAAACACACTTATTTATTGCACAATTATTAATTGAAACTTTATATGAAATATTGAGCTGCATAATGACGTTTATTGCGATTTACGCAATATAGGTGCATATCTGAACAGCGTATTAAGTGCTCAACCAATTTAAAGTATATATCGGTAGTGATTTAATTTAATTTAAAATTAAAGATAATAAATGGGAAAAAAACTTAAAACTTTCTTGCAATACATGGAAGTATCGAGCACCCTGCTTAACCAATACCAAAACGAAATCCAAAAAAATATACACAGGATATGAGAATGCCAATGTTCTGGGTGGTTATGCAGGTCATAACACAAGTTGTTGTTGTCGCTGCATGCATCCGTTGTTGCAATGGTTGGAAAGGTCCACTGACTGATAAGAACGTGCAGAGGAAATTCGAATATAAATTTTATTTTTATCTGATGATTTGTATGTTTGTTCGTCTGCACATCCTTGTTGTTGGACACCCACACAACTGTGTACATTTGGAAGCTATGTATACTACATTTGTAATGGTATGGATTTGGGATTTAAAGGACATTATTTAGTAGGGCCATGTGGGTGAATACAAATCCCTTGTTCCCTCTCCACTTTAAGCCCGCTGCCATATGAACACATTGTAGAAGAGTTTTCGAAAAGTTTAAATAAAACAGGAAACGGAAATGGCAAGTAATAAAATATAAAATACGTGCACACAACTACAAGTGTATTTGTGTTTTTATTTGGCAAATACGAAACAGGAGAAACAGAAACAGAAATAAAATCCGAAATAAAATTTTGTAATAAAAATATGAAAAATATTTACTTTTGAAAAGTTTTTCTTTACAATTCTTTTAATGTCTCGACTATACAAAGACAATGGAATGTGCAGTTGGGTGCAGTATTTAGCAATGTTGCATCACTGCATGTTCTGACGTGCCATAAACAGAAACATCGTTTAATAACTTGTAAAGTATTTTTACAAGCTCATCTTACACAAGTGCCATGAGTTGTTTGTCGCCAAAGTAGACGACAACAAAATATGAACGTGGTGGCATTTATTTGTGGTACATTTCGGTAGAATACCCGTCAATGAAAAGATTTAAAATTTCTTCCTCAGTTTATATAGGACAAGCAATAGGGCCGTTATTTTATCCATTTTGTGTTGGCCAATTCAAATGCAATGCCGTATAAATGGAATATTGTCGGTTAAAATTGCTATCAGTTTGGCTGCTCTAAATTGAAGTTAATTTTTTTTTGAAAAGCAATCAAATAAAATGAAATTAAATCATTTGCTCAAATAAAAAACTATTCATTGAAAATGATAGTTATTGGTCCAATTTTAAATCTCGAGACAAATTTTTTTTTGGTAATTTATTGCAAATAGTTGTCGAGGCTACGAATTTACAGTATTCCTCGGATATAAGAAATCCACGCTTAGTAGCACTGAAACTCAGGTAATCTTGATTTTTGCTTTAAAATATACTGAAACTATTTCGATAAATGCATCCCACTTTTAAGCATTCCCCGCTTATCAATACTAAAATTGTACTTCGTACTCTAAATATACTTCAAAAAATTCGTTTATATGCACCCGCTTTGTGACAATTTCGTTTCCAAAATTAGCCCTGTTCAGTTGCTCCATCGCCTGGTGCAGGTCTCAGATCTGATTCAGATTAATCTCTTTCTGCAATTTCTTCGCAGAGGTCTCACAGTAATACAGGTGCCAAACAAATTTCAACTTTGTTTCCTACATTGAGTTGTAGAATATGGTCAAAGCACTCTTCGACCATACGGCACTAGTGCCGTCAAAGAGACAAATAGAATTCTATAAGCTTGAATGACATGTTGCTTTTTGCGCTTAGGTACATGAATTTCCTGCTTATATGTAAGTACCGCCCTAACTCCGGTTACTCCCTACCAGGGAGTTAAATATTCTAATGGGCCAAAAATAATTGAATATTTGACAAACAGCATTCGATGTGTTATTTTATCAGGCCCATAATTATGTAGAGATGTCACTAGAAGTGTAGAAATTAAACTCAAATACTAGACTGTCTAATTCATTTCGATATAGTTATTGGTGTGGAAAAAATATTGAGGCGGCACGGTATTTCGCACCTTCTTTTATTTATGGCTGGTGTTCCTTATAACAATTGATTATTATACTATGTTCAGACATGCACGTATATTGAGAAAATCGTAATAAACGGCATTATTGATCTTAATATTTTATATAAAATGTCAATTAATTATTGCTCAATAAAGTCATAAATTGTTATAATATTGATTAAAACTTCAAATACAGCTCTGTCGTTCAGTGATCATATTATTATTTTCCGAACACTTTCTATTGATATCTGATAACTCAAATGTCAACAACAAACAAAAACAAAACAACGACAAACAAGAAATGGAAGGTCAGCAGAAAGGGATGAGAATATATTTCCAACTGATGTCATATAAAAAAAAATTTTAATAACATCGCAGTCTTTTTCTAATTTCTAATTTATTTCGGAATGTTATTTATAATACCCTGAACTGAGATATTACTGGGAATCCAGTTCCTGCTCTGAAGAAAGCAGCTTCTGTTTCTACCTGTCTTCTTCAAGTATGGCTGACCTTCTAGGTCTTGACTGATAATCTATATGAGTTCTCGCAATTTCATCCTCGGGTTTATGCAGAATATGTTAACTGACCGGTATATTTGAGTTTCATTTTCCTCTAATAGTGCCATAAGCAAAAGCTTCCTTTTCTGCAAGCTATGCAGTATTATCAAATTTTTCTTTCTCATCCTTCTGAGAGAAGCCACTTTGGAGTCAGAAATATTCCCTACAGTTCGGCGTTTCGGTTAATCATTAGTAAAACCTTTTCCAATATTAAATTGTTTTTCATTTTTTTTCAAATTTTGTTGGCACTTTTTTTCGCGATTAAATTAAAAGCAATGTTGTTGAAGCAATCAGCTGTTTTGTTAACCAGATGTCAAATAAATTTTGCGTATATTATGTGTCTGAACACTAAAAATATTGTTATCAATAAACCGAATATTAATTCATTAAAAGTACATGTCTGAACATAGTATTATTTAATACTCTTTCGATTTATTTATTAGTGAATTCAAGCACTCACATAGTATGTATATATGTTTCAGCAATTTACTTTTGTATGCTGATGATCTAGTATAATATATACTGTCGAATATTTCAACATTAAAGGCAAATGTATTGGATGATACTGGATTTTGGTCAAATGCCATGAGATCTTGAAAATTTAATTCAACTTCAAGCTAGTGTACTGCACAAGTATTTAAGATCCGTAGACTATTGTCGCTAATTGTATTCGGATTTCGATTATATACCTTAAATTTTCCATGATACATTCATTTCTCCATAGAGTAGTAGTTTTCGTAACTAAAATTTATGATTTTATATGCAAAACATTACAACGAACTCATGCGAATATAAAAAGTCAACTTTCGATACAAAAAAACCAACGCAAATAAGCAAAAATGCATCGTTTAATATTAAAAATAGGAACGTCGATCAAAAATGTAAACTGGTTTTACGTTATTGTTGGCAGCCGTGTTGAAACCATTTACGCCTTGACTTTGCATTTATTGTTGTTGTATGTTGTACTAAGAGGCTTTTTTGTCTGTTTTGCATAGAAAAATAGAAAAAAAGAGGAAAGGAACAAAAAATATTAGCAAGGCATGTACCAATGCCAGCCATGGTCATTCATATCAGTAGAATGATTTAATGCAACACATTTAACGAGGGTATAATTACGAAACCATTAGACGGATATTAAACCACACAACCTCAGCTCCACTCAAACTCAACTCAACTCCTCTGCAAAAAGAATTGTTTTTTTTCTTTTTTCCTTCGTTCTTTTGTGTTTTGCGTTTAATTTTCAAGGCCTACACATGAAATTCATTCATGTTTTTGTTGTTATGATTTTTTCTATTTTGTTTTTGTTTCTGTTTTTTTTTTGTTTGATAGGATGTACATTGCACAAGTTTATGCAAATGCATTGATTATTGGAATATCAATTTTATTCTGTTCCCGTTGTCCCGTTGTTGCAACTAAATGCTCTGCTTGCTTGCATTTACAACATAAAGCCAGACAACACCTTTATGCCGGAAAAAAATTTAACAGATCTTTCAAAGAGTGTAATCTGTATTCGATGTGTAGTTCGTTTCTTATGAAAAAATGAAATCAAAAATATGATTAACTTTTTGCCAAATCATCGGGGTCAGCTCTGTAAAATTTTAAAGTGTTGGGTTTTTACGGTTTTTTTTTCTTTTTTAAATTACTTTTAAATTTGATCCGTGCTTCAACATTTTCAAATTTACTGGTACTGAACTTTTAATAACAAATCTTTAGGTTTATTAACTATTTAACTACCTTATCGAAGTCCAATATAGAGATGTATATTGCCACGCTCTCTATGAGAATAAACTCAACTGAGCTACCAGCTTAACGTGTCCTTGGGCCTCAAATTTGGTAGACTGGTACTGGCCCGGGACGTTCCTTCATCACATCTAGGAAGATATCTGCCAGGGCGTCCTCAACTAGCCTCCAATTTGATGGTGTGATGCTACCATCTGCGTCTGAGCGATCGACCACCGCCATCTCGACACTATTTTTTATTACATCGCTGTACGTTATGTTGGTGCGGTGAGAGCTTCTTTGCTTCTTCGCACCGGGTGTGTCACTTTCGGCAAACCGCTGTCTTTTCACAGCCGTCTCGTTTGTCAACTTATCTAATTCGGCCAGTTTTTCCTTAGCCCGTCCGTTCGAGCACCCGCTTAGCACTTAATCGCTCCCTGTATTTTTGCTTAAAATCTTTTAAGTGCTTTGGTGCCGCGTCAACCTTTACATTTCCAAGGCCGCTTTTGCTGGATGTGGATCCGACTTTTGCAGCAACCTCGGTTTTGGTAAGGCCAACGGTTTTGGTTAGTAGTAATCTCGAATTTTTTGAGATTTCAGGTTTTTGGCCTGCCATTGCATTAACCACTTCCTGCACCTCTTTTGTTGAGACGGGCGTCGGTTTAACACCCGGAAGCTGATTTTTACGGGTTCCGTTCTCGGCCTCTAGAGAGGAGTTTTTATTACCATTTTCCATCTTATTAATTTAATTTTCCTTCATTTTCGGTCCCACGAGTTGCGGATAAAAGGATGGTCCATCTGAGCAGGGATCCGCTGTGCCCTGGTAAGGCTGGTTAATCCTGGAGGTCGCCTGATATCCAGGATACTCCGTTAGCGACTGGGATATTTTTGATGGGCCCCCAGCCAGGCTAATTCTCGGCACTGATCGTGTAACACCTCAGTCCAGCTCTATCTTATGGTGAGAGCCAGAATTCATCCGATCCTAGGATCAAATGAGTATGGACTTCCCCCTTAGCTGGTGGATACCCCATCGGGTAACCACCATTACCAGCCGAGGTAGAGGATTTTCGTCGGCCAAGCTGTTAGAAAATCTAGAATATCCAGACGATATTTGTCACAACCTGAGGGGAACTGACAATTAATGTATGAAAGACGAAAGTACTTTAAAAGAACTTGAAGAAGATATAATAGAGGACGAGTACAAATTCTGTTATTTGGGTAGTATTATTATGAAATCTGATATGCATATGAATGGCGAATGTGCGAAAATCTGCACCACTATCCGCAAATATCAAATTCAGAATATTTCACTCAAAAGTCAGGCAAACTGTATTGTGTGGGTGTCAGCCGTGCAATGCCGAACTTTGTGGATTTGAAGTTATGCATACACTATTTATTAATACCTAAAGATGCTACATGAAGTCTTATTCAGCAGTCTCTATTATAGTTTGTAATGTGTTTATATTTTCGTATCTGTGTACTTAAATAATAACTGAATTTTATACGGTAACCAACTTGTATGTCGTAAGTGCATAACACATAAATAAGATAGACCCGGATACGACCACAAAAGTACCATTTACGAGAAGAAGAATATTCTATTCCAGTGTGAGATAATATCACAAATCTGCGACAATGGCATGCAGAAGGCTTGCACTGGATGTATACCATGCTGGTCAGACCTATAGCGGGCTATGGACCAATTGTCTGGGCAGATAGACTAAATCTGAACACAACTCAAAAGGAGTTGGACAAGATACTGAAACTAGCGAATGTTCGCATAATAGGTAGTGAAGACCAAAACTTTGCAGACTATGGTTAGGTTGATGGTAGACTTGAAATTCATTAAGATATTTCGTGACATAAGGAATCGATTAGCTGACAGCACGCTTCTTAACAAAAGAAAGAAAGGGCTTTTTAATGCAATCTGTAAGCTGCATATTCTTTTAAACGAGGGACTATTTTGGCACACAATTGGTCAATAATGGATTCTGGAACAAAAATAGTTTTTGGTTCCAGAATGAAATATTTCGAGAGCATGGAAAACTCGCGGGTATCCTCCAAACGGAAGATGCAGATTTGTTTGAGGCTATCTAAATTTTTATTCAGATATTAAAATAAAAGGAGATCTTAGTGAAGCATTAGGCTATCCACAAACAACCTGAGTTTGGTAACGGATTTCTCTATAAACTCAGAGTATATTTATTCAGACTGGGGATTATATTCTGTGACAATGTGTATAAACTATCGGAACGTTTGTCATGGTAATACACTTAGTATGACAATTAATGGCAGTTTAACTTAACATACATATGTCAAGAAACAATCACAACACTTATTAGTATTTTTAATTTCATATTTTAAGAGTTTATGTTGCTCCTTGCCAAATATTTCTCAAATAAATTAAGTTTTCTGTATAATCTTAGCATCCTTGGGCATTTAGCATTTAAAATCTGAATGAAAACAAAAAAAAAGAGCTGATCAATTATTTTCTTGAGAACAAATTCATTCCAGTATGAATCCTAAGATTTTGTTTAATGATTTATTATTACACTTTATTTTTTTCTTATTTTTTCCAGTTTGGCCATTCTTAATTGCAAAATTTAATTAAAAAAATGAAATAAGTGGCGACATTCTGAAAGTGCATTGTATTGTGAAGCGATTGACACTTCGTTTGATCAAAGCGGACAAAAATTACCGTAGTTATTATTTAAATAGTATAACATTCACGTTACATTTTTTACATATGTTACATATCAAGTGAACTTTCGGTTCAAAAATTTTCAAAAGTTTTGATGGATCTTGACCCCAGGCCAGACATCAAAACGAAATATGAAAAAAAGTATTTCTTCGGCGACTTCCTCTCAGCAGATTTCGGGCAAAAACTCTGAGAGTAAATAAAATTGCCATGAAAAGTTTCTCAAAAATCTGTCGTTCGGAGTTCGGAGTCGACTTTAAACCGCCACTCGTGTATAAAAATTAACACACACAACATGAGAGGGGTGAAAAGCTAGGCCGTAATCCTGACTGAAGGGTTGTAATAGCCAATTATGTATGAAAACTTGAAAAAATAAGAAAAACAAATAATATTTTCCGAGTTTACCCCATCAAAATTCATAACTCATAATTCATAAAAGTTTGATATAACCTCTCTTTTTTCTAAAAAAACTTTGGATTTTTAAAATAGCTTCAAGAATATTTGGATAATCAATAATTTTGTTTGAAAAGATAAAAAAACCGATTTTGTCAAATAAAAAAATCGAGAAAAATAAAAAAAAGTATTTTTGAGTTCCATTCAACCTAGTGAATAACTTAGACTATATAGTTACTCGGTTGTATTTTCACAGTCGCACCGTGTAATTAGTAACAAAATAATTCTTTATTTTTATGCCAAAATCGGAGATTTAAAAATAATACATTCGTCCATATATTAACTTCATTATCTGAAACTTCTGATATACAGTACATACCAATTTTTTTAAGATTTTTTTTGTTATTGGCAACAAACTGGAAAAGGCGGTTGATACATTGTCATTTGACTGAGTATTAGAAGGAGAATTAATAAATCGTTTGCATTTATGCCCTTTGGTTATGACATCCTGCACATTGTAATTACAAATACATGCGTTTATTATGATTCGCATCAAACCATTGGTATTTTCATTTACAATATTAATGTTCGTCCTTGTCGACTTGTCTGTCCATTAGTTTATCTGTCTCTAATAATAGCAACAAAGAATGTAATGCAACCAGTTAGAAATGGATTGAAATTAATTTCATAGATTTTATCGTCTCCATCAATGGCTGTTATTTGGCCAGATAACCCATAAGTTTTCATCTGTGTCTGACAGTAATTTATATTGTTCAACAGATGTACTCGTATGTATGTATGTTAATAAATTTTTACATTGCTTTATTCCAGATCCATAATTCCATTCATCCACGATATTAAATTTTTCCTTTGAAAACATTGTATGAATTTGTATGGAAAATCGATTTGAATTCAAAGACAATAACTTTTAAGAAGGCTCTGGGTGGCATGTTGTTCAGATTTATGAATTAATGAAATCGGGAAAAACCTTTGGTATTTAGCCAATAGTAATAACTTGAAGGAATTCTTAAAAAAATAATAATTCTGTTTATTATTTTGTATTCATTTCTGTTTTAAAAGTTTAACAAACATTTTACGAGTGTAAATTTAAAATTTAAGATTATGGTTATTGCAACTCAACTTAGAAGACGATTTAAAAATTATCAAACATATGAGCTGTTCTTCCCAAATATTTTTTTGGAAGTTTTAAATTCATTTTTACACAATATAAACTATAAACGGGCACTGGAGATTGTCTCACAAAAACTGAAAATATCCGGCAGACCTATTATTTTTGAAAGATATAAGTTTGAAACATAAAATGTTCCTTAACCTTGGAATATCTTACAAAATTAAATTCAATTCAACATTTAAACAATTATACAACTTTAAATTAGATTGTTAATGGAGATTTTGCTTTTTTCATACTAAGGGCCATTAGTGCAACTTGCTGTTAAAGTTGGGTTTAGTTATAGGTAACTTTAGCTAAAGTGAACTTTAAAGTTACCTTTAACTTTTTTTCGTTATTATAATCTACAGATAAAATAAAGTTCACTTTTTCAAAAATATGGCAGTGCCGAAGCAATGTCGATAACACTGCTCAATTAAACAAGTTTTTCTTTTTTTGTTGTATTTGCTCCCTTTGATTATATTTGTAGTTGCCATATTGAAAATAATATATAATATGACTAGGTTAATGATAAACTTAACTTTAAAAGTTACAGGTAGGATGATCTTCTTTTTAGCTTATTGCTCACGTCTACATTATTGTCCACTTATAATAATGAAAAACAATTTATCGGCCAGTTAAAATCCTCCTTTAAGTTAACGGCAAGTTGTAATAATGGCCCTAAGTTGGGATAATAATACAGGTCTAAACGCTATATGCCGATTCACAATTTACTTACTTGCCAAGTACTTCCTTGTATTACGACCTAACTTCTCTCACTATTCATGTTGTGTGTGTTAATTTTATACATAAGCGGCGGGATTAACAGTTTAAAGTCAACTGCTAAAGATAGATATTTAGAGAAACTTTTCACGGCAATATTTATTTACTTTAAGAGTTTTTGCCAAAAATCTTCTGAGAGAAAGTTGTGGAAGAAATATTTTTCGTGTTTCATATTTTGCTGCAGGCGGTTCAAACCCCAGGTCAGACATCTCGCACAAGGAGAAATGCAAAAAATATTTCTATGGCGACTTCCTCTTAGCACATATCTGGCAAAAATTCTGTTAGTGAATAAAATTGCCATGAATAGTTTCTGTCGTTCGGAGACGACTTTAAAGTGAAGGCTCAGTAAGTACTCTGACATGTTTCTTCATCTCGCAAGGGAGGCGACTATCTGCCATATTTGCTGGAGACCAATATTGCAAGGACCTGGCGTTTTGTTCATTGTGACGTCAGCTTTTCTAATTGCACATACATGTTTGTAATAATATTACATTGCGACGCAGTTTTATTACAATTCATTGTTTGCAACTTTCTTAGTGAGAAGACTAGACTGTAAACTCTATGCCTCCACTTCCAGTATCCGAAATGGCAATTTTTCTTTAAACGGCGTACCAGATGTCATTGGTCGGTTGGTTACAGGATTATCTGCTATATATGAACTGCGGCTGTGATATATCTACGCATCGTAGAAAGATAGTAAATTAAATAGCCAATTTAAACCCTGTTTTATTTATTTTTATTTATTTATTTATTTAAGTCAATGGACAAAGTCCTTACCGACTAATAACAAAATACAAGTAATTGTTACAATAAAAATATGAAAAGTTATAATTGAGAAAAACAATAATGTTCCGTTTTATAACGCAAGAATTTAAAGAAAAATCAACAAAGTCTGACAAATAATTAAGTTGACGGCAAATTCTAGTTAACGACGACTCTTAAGGGTAGGCAGTTTTATTAATGCCAGTCTGCTAGTATATGAAGGCAAATTAAAATAATTCCATCCAACGCCACGCAAACAGAAGAGTAAAAATTGTTTCTGCACAGATTCGATGTGTTCGCTGTAAACATTATAGTGAGGATCCCATAAAATGGATCCATACTCCTAAATTGGTCTGACAAGCGATACATATAGCTGTTTCGTAATAAATGGATCAGAAAATTCTTTTGCCCAACGTTTTATGAAGCCAAGAGTGCTTCTTGCCTTATTTACAGTCAAAGTGATATGATCATTAAAGTTTAATGTTGTCTAATAGGATCCCAAGATCAATAAAAGAGTCCACAATCTCTTTTTTGCATTTTTTAATATTCAGCTCCATCATGTTGTATTTGCACCATAAAAAGAAATTATTGAGATCACTTTGAAGATAAATATGCTCGATGAAATTATTAAAGGAGAGAAAAACTTTTACATCGTTAGCATACATCAAGATATTGGCAAAATTAATTATGTTGGGAAGATCGTTTATAAACAGCGAAAAAAGAAGAGGACCAAGATGACTGCCTTGAGGAACACCAGATAGCACATAAATATACCTAGATAAGCTATTGTTCACACATACGGTCTGCTTTCTACCAGTCAAATACGACTCTAGCCATCTTAAACTCCTATGATTTACACCCAATTTAGTTAACAGAAGTTTGTGATTCACTTTATCGAACGTTTTGCTAAAATCCGTAAAAATTACATCAGTTTGCTTCTGTTGAGAAAAGGCCGCATTTATCATGGATGTTAACTGAAGCACATTAGTCGTTGTTGAACAGCCCTTTCGGAAACCATGTAGATGAGGTGATAATAACGATGAAATATGATGAACCAAAAAATAGGCAATCAGTTTCTCGAACATTTTTGGAATAGCACTCAGTTTTGCAATGCCCCTATAATTTGTAACATCAGACTTATTGCCAGATTTTAAAAGCGGTATATATAAAATATAATTTAAAATAATATAGACTTACTGTTCTGGTAAATGTATTCTATTTATTCCTGTATTTTTTTTTTGAATGGCAGGCCTTTCCGATACTTATTTTAATAGTTCTTTTATATTTAAAATGAAAAACAACGTGTCGTATTAAAAATTTAAAATTTCATAGTCCTATCTGTAGCAACTCAGGGGATGCAATTTAGAAATAATGAAACTTGAGGCTAAAGTCGGCGCCTGCAGTGTCAAAAACTTCTGCGATATACTTCTGAACAGCTAAGAAAATTAGGTCATAGTCAGTTACATTGGAGCCTTGCTGAAATCTAAGAAACTTGACTCGGATGAGATAGTTAGAATGGATGTTTAAACACCTTCTCAGATTTTGTTGCGCAATCCGGACGCGGATATATGTAGATATAAAGGGGCCAAATGGCCAGAGGGACTCCACTTCGAAGTAATACTACAGCAGTTCAAGAGTGGGTACAAAGAGCCCAAAAGAAGAGGGGGAGATTTAGTGGGTGACGGCTCAACTCACGGGGGATAGTGACGACTCTCCTATGGTGGTGTTAAGTACATTTACTCCTCCTCAGAGAAAAAAATTTTTTGCAACTCTGACAATAACGAAACGAAGTGTGACAAATGCTTCATTGAAAGTTGCATCGCATTGTTCACTCATTATTGATTGCAAGTCTCAGTTTCTTTCAACAAAGTCTAGGGCACAAATCAATTTAACTTCAACTATAATGGATTCATTACTTATTTATTAGCTTTTTCATGTAATCTTAATGCAATTCACAGAAGCAATTCATCATTGCCATCAATTATCATGAATGTTACTAAAATGTTTCGACTTTCTTGTCATATCTTAAGGTTTTACATGTTGGTCTGTAAAATATATTCACAAGCTAAGTGCGCAAATAAATAAATGAAAGCGTTTTCTATTTTTAAAAGTGCTTATGCAGCGACACATATTCGCTTAAATACACAATGAATTTTCATTTTGCTACCTTCGCTCTCTGTTTTCTCAATGCATTAGTCAACTCATTGCTCATTACAAATTTCAAATCATATTGCGTACGAGGTTAATAGAAATTTGTATTTACTACAAGGATATATTTTTGTTGTTGTCGTTTGTATCTTTAAACATTGAAGTTTCAATATATTTTTTCTACAAATTATAACATAAAAGCTTCATTTGAATTTGAAATCGAAACATAGTTAGCAACGACTTTCTAATATCTGGCGACCCAAATCTTGTTAACCTTCCTTAATGTCACACATAAGCTTAAGGTTCCCCATCAGATTCAAAACGGGAACGTGTATTCAATTTTATAAGATGGGTATTATTAATTACATATTAATATATTATTAATTAATTACAATAAAATTACAAATTATATTTTAATTATATACGAGCTGAGTAACTTTGACCATATGCTCGGTGTAGTGTTACGGACCATATGCTCGGTGTAGTGTTACGGGCCATAGTCTCTAGTGGAAATCGAACCCACTACCCTCACGCTAATAGTATAGCACACTACCCACTAGACTACCAGGACACCCAAAGATAGGTATTGCACTCTATATACCACTGGAATGAGTTTTTGGAAATGTGAATGGTAGTGTTATCCTGCTGAAAACTAACGCCTTCATCTGTACATTTTTTTAACTGAACTTATAAAAAAACTTAGGTTTTTTATGACAATCATATTTCATATAATTTTTACGTTAATGAAAAACAAAAACGTTTATCGAAGCGGCATCATAAAGAAACGAGCCAAAACACATCTAGTGGTCAACAGTTTGAGGCAAGTAAGTGAGTTTTCAACGGAATTTTTTTACTGGGCAAGATTTTTACATTTGTTATTTGAGCAACTATGACGTACATATCCTGAATTTCTGCTTTGACTGATGTAATGTTTAGATCCTTATGTAGCTAAAATCTTGTTTCAACATCTTTGAATTTTTTCTAAATGAAAAGCGGAGACTGTTCTCTACATATTATAGCATAACCACATATTGGTTACAGAAGTGAATAGTACAAAAGAAATTTAAGATCCATCTTCATACACGAGTTTCTACCAGTTAACCACAATATGTATCTCTGTAAATTGTAGTCACATGAAAGCACTATCTTCAGCAAAGACAGAAGTTTGAGTTTGAATGCTTAGTAGCATATCCGTGATATATGTATGTATGGTATACTCAATACAAAAGTGCACGCCTAATATTTTCCCAAAAATGTTTGTGAATTGTTGTTAGAGATTCCCGTGGTTGGAACTCCAAACAAAACAAAATACGAAACAACTATTTCTTACGGTGACTAAATAAAATTGCTATACAAAGTTTCTCAAATCCGTTGTTCGGAGTCGACTTTAAACTGTAGGTCCCGCCACTCGCAGGGTAAAATTTATGCACACAACATGGTTGTTGTGTAAAGCAAGGTCGTAATCCCGACTAAAAAGTTGTAATGAGCAATTAAATTATTAAATATGTACCAGTCCTTCATGGAAAATGCTGTTAATTATTTGAGAAATATCTAAAAAAATTTAGAGTAGCATTTCTAAACTTCTTATAACCTGCATGATACTGTGCGTTTGTTGAATACACTTACATATACACATTTTTTTCATACATACATACATAACATAATTGGCCATTACAACACTTCAGTCAGGATTACGGCCTAGCTTCTCACACCACTCATGTTGTGTGCGTTAATTTTATACATGAAAGGCGGGACCTACAGTTTAACGTCGACTCCGAACGACAGATTTTTGAGAAACTTTTCATGACAATTTTATTTACTCTCAGAGTTTTTGTCAGAAATCTGCTGAAAGGAAGTCGCTAAAGAAATATTTTTTTTTCATTTCTTCGTTTTGATATCTGACCTGGGGTTTGAACCGTGGACTTACTTCTAATAAGCCAAGACACTACCTACTAGACTACGACGACTTTGTGTTTTCAATACCGAGTTCAAGGTCTGGTCATTGCGTTAACGTCTTTTAATAAGTTGTTATAAATTCCTGGACATTTTAAGAAAGAAAGTAATAAAATAGATGTTTTTAAGATTTTCGCAAATTTCATTGGCATAGATTTTGGAATTTATGATAAAATGTATAAAAACTTGATAGACATAAATTAAATTTTTAACTTTAACTGAACATAAATTATATTCTACTACCGAAATATCGATTTGATAAAATGTATATTTTACATTCGATAGAAGAAATTAATTATTATAACAGTCCGTTATGTTTAATTGAAAATATCACAAATACACAAACATACATATGAACACCCACTATTATTTAATTAAATTGATAAGAATAGAGTACATGGGAGTCCGTTTATCAATGCCTTACCAGCCTTATTTGTTGTCATAAATTACACAAGCTTAACTGTACAGACACATACATATACATATATTTACAGATATATTTAATGATTTCTCCCTTTTTGGGCCCTATAGGGCTGATTGAGGGGGGGTGAGGGTGTGAGTGGAGAAACATTTAATTAATTTTTACTTGTTTATGAAAGAAAAACACAAATAAATTATTACAGTTATTAACACGAACCCATAAACGAAGCAGCCAACGAATGCTGGCATAACAAAGACTTGTTAATGGTCCAATGTGGTATGTAACACGTGTTACACGATACTGTGTGATAAAATCATACTTCTTAAAGCATATTTATGTGAGTATATTTCGTTCGTATTTCGCAATTTTCAATGCATCATAAAAAAATATAAAAGAAGAGACGAATAGAAATCGTTTATGAAAGGGCGATTGCTGAAGTTTGTTTGACACGAATACAAAGTAACATTTATTTTGACTGACCGAAAATGACTTCGATTCCAATAGTCCATTATAGAATGGAGCAGCACATCAGCACATTAGCCATTAACATTAACAGTTTCTAATACAATGAATTCATTCTGATCATTCAATTGGAAAATATATTTCAAGATGTGAAAATTATTAAAAATGCATGGCATCAATAAGGAAAATAACACTATAGTGCGCTACATTTAAGAAAAACAAGAAAAAAAAATACATTTCAATATTCACATACATAGATGGCTTAGGTTCAAGCTCCCAATTAGCCAAATGTTTAGATCCAATGATCGCCGTAGTCAAGTAGGTAGTGTCTTGGATTATTAGACGTAAAGCCAGGGTTCGAGCCCCAGGCAAGGCATCAAAACAAAGTACAAAAAGTATTTCTTAGGCGACTTCCTCTCAGCAGATTTCTGGCAAAAATTCTGAGAGTGAATAAAATTGCCATGAAAAGTTTCTCAAAAAATCTGTCGGTCGATGTCGACTTTAAACTGTAGGTCCCGCCACTCATGTATAAAATTAACACACACACAACATGAGTGATGTGAGAAGCTAGGTCGTAATCCTGACTGAAGGCTTGTAATGACTAATTATGTATGTATGTATGTATGTAATATGGAAAACTCGTCAAAGATGGCCCAAAAGAAGGTGAAAGTATCATAAAATTATTATTTAATTGCTAGAAACTCCGTAATAATTTTGGAATAAACGTTTTTTTAATACAAGTCATTATGAAAACCTACGTCATTCAGTTACAGAGCTCTGTTTTAGCATCGGACGTAGAAAATTTCTATAAAATCCTGCCGCATACAGGTATATTAAAAATTCAAACATGTTTAATAGAGACTTTTAAATGCCGTCTGTAAAATGAAAGATCATTAAGTACACACCAATGGGGCTACAGAATGTTGAAATTCCTAGAAGACCAATTGAAAAAAATACTATTTATAGTTTGAGCATTTGCTAGAGCCGAATTATAATTTCCGGTTCCGGTTGTACAATTTTATTATTTTTTGCGAGTTCATGTTAATTCTACAACAAATAAACAATCGAAAATATAGATGGTAATCGCATTCCAGGTCAGACATCAAAACGAAAAATATGAAAAAAAATTGCTTCGGTGACTTCCTCTCAGCAGATTTCTGGCAAAAACTCTGTAAGTAAATAGAAAATTGCCATGAAAAGTTTCTCAAAAATCTATCGTTCGCAGTCGACTTTAAACTGTAGGTCTCGCCACTCATGTATAAAATTAACGCACACAACATAAGTGATGTGAAAAGCTAGGTCGTAAACTTGACTGAAGGGTAGTAATAACCAATTATGTATGTATGTATGTAATCGGGTCCATAAGAATGAAATCCACTAATTATAGGACTTTGAATGCCATTTAGATATCTTTTTATATCTTTATAGCCCTGAACAAATGGTTAGATGCCCTAGCTTCAGAGAAACTTTGCTTAAAGTGCATTGTTTTAGAACGTTCGACGTGGCTAAATGTAAACTTTATTTGGAATGAATTCCTTGTATAATCTGATTTTTTCTAATCTCACATACATTCGTATGTATGTACTCGTATGTAGTTGAACATATACACATTTAGTAATTCCTCTTCCATCATAATGAAGAAAAATTCTTCATTAATAAGTTTTAAGAGTGTATTTAACTTTATTACTCTTATTTATTGGTCACAATGATTACTGTGAGGGTGTGGAAAAATCCAGCGTCCTTTTCTTTGCGTTTTTATAGCACCCAGTATAGAAGAGGGTTTTAAGCAATAACATGTAGAGAATATAAAGCACCTTTAAATAGTTTATCTATGATAGTGTTTCCCTTGTCATAACCATGACCGTGTAACGACTATTGTTCAAATGCATTTTAGGAACCTAATGGACGAATGGACGTATGGACGAATGTGGCAAGTCTAATTAAATATTTATTTTCATTCATGGCCAATTTTATGAAATGTTTTTTGCTTGCAAAGTGCGTTAATGAAATTCGTTGAGTGTGAAAGAATTCAAATAAACAGTTGTGATGGTCAACGAATGCATACATACATATATACATACATACATATGTACATACTTATGTATCATATCACACATTATGGTGTTGACGGATGAGTGAATCTATATTGGACTGGTGGTATACCAAAAAGGCTTATGATGATAATGAAACAAACCGGCAATGGCCAGCCACAATAAAAGCTTGCTAGACCTCAAATAATCGTAAAAGTTATTACATTTCACTTCTTTTACTTCGTTTTGGTCCTTGCTATTGGACAGGATATGTTCTGGTTTTGTGTTACTGTTTATAGACTGTGTAGTAGTAGTTGACGATGATAGTTGTATTGTGGTAGTGTTGGTAGTATTTTCTAATAATGAATGGTAAGTATATGTAACGATTATTACTGCACATAAATTCACACAGAAACAGGCGTGCATATGTTTTAGTGGGAGCACAATACATAACGTTAGTGATGATAATGATGGCACAAATGTATACAGTATAGTACTGAAGTACTGAATTACAAACAATTCCTTATGCATTGATTTTAGAAGCATTAACTAAAATATTTAAAAATTTCATCAAATTATTGTTCAACTTAGCACATAACATTATATGAATCCTTTTTATCATATCGGCATCTGTTAACACATTCGCGACGGGGCGTTGCTGGCTTCGCTTACTGTGGGTACAGCGCCGTTTTTTGTCAATTGTTACCATCGCGCATAGGTTTAGAAATATTGTCATAGCTTTTTATGTAATTAATATTTTTGTATTAAATATTAAAGAAGGGAAGACAGGACTTGTTTGAAATTATACTTCTAAAATTTTTTGTTATTTATTATAATCATAAACATACATACATAATTGATCATTACAACCCTTTAGTCAGGATTACGTTAATTTTTATACATGAGTGGCGGACCTACAATTTAAAGTCGACTCCGAACGACAGATTTTTGAGAAACTTTTCATGGCAATTTTATATACTCTCAGAGTGTTTGCCAGAAATCTGCTGAGAGGAAGTCGCCGAGGAAATACTTTTTGTATTTTATTTTGATGTCTAGCCTGGGGCTCGAACCCTGGCTTTAACGTCTAATAAGCCAACACACTACCTACTAGACCACGGCGACTTCATAAACACTTTTTTAAAATAATTTTCAAATTTCATTTCATTGTAAGTCAATATTCTTTTTTTTTTTTTGTATGGTATGCTTGAAGACAGTTTTCAATATGTAGGGGAACATTACAGCTCCTACACATAGTATGTGACGTATCTCTACGTATTTTGTGTGAATAACATACACGACATCTTTTTTTCTTTGTCTTACCGTTGCTCTAAATTTTCAATAATTCGTGATGTTTTATATTTCCTGATAACATTTTATTTTAGTCAAAACGAGGCGTTCGTGTAAAAGTTGAAAGCTCATTGGTTGCTTCTTCGGTATTAGAATGCGATATATCTGGGCTTTCTTCTATCCAACTTTCCGCTAAACTCAACATGAAATCGTGAAATCTAATTTTTGATTACTAATTCAGTATTTGATAAATAGGGAATGAATTAAATATGGCAATATGGCCTTTTTAATCCATTTGAGAGTTTTCCTGAAGATAGTCTTATAAGCAAGATATTGATCGGCAAGATCGACACCATTCATGTATTGATTGTAATCAATGATGCAGTGCGGTTTCTTGATGAAAAGTTGTCTATTTCGATCGATTTTATTAGAATCGATCATGTTGGCATTATGAATACATAGTAGAGATCATTTGAATATTGCGCTTTGTTTTTACTGTTCCATACTTGTATCATAATTTCATCTCTTCGCTTATAACGTGTCTCTCTATGTCGCAATTTTATATTTCTTAGAACATTCGGTACTCCCCGATTTTTGTTAACTAAATTGTTAACTACATATTGTAAAAGATGCCACAATAAAGTTATTTGTATTTGAATTTGAAAAATGACATTTTAAAAGAATAGTTAAACGATAACTTAAATGACTACATAAAGCGTCATCCGCTCCCAAGGAAAAATCTTAAATGACGTCTTTAGGCGTCATCCGTCGCGAATATGTTTATCTGAATCCATTTTTTTAGATTCACAAGCTACAAGCTTTCATTTGTGGGCCCTTATATGTACAATGTACATTGTACATAGATCTTACTCATGTGTGTTTTATTCGAAAAGATTTTAACATTTCTAGGATGTAACACAACCTCATCACTAACGAAATTCTCTCAATCGAACGTATTCGTATTTGTGTATTCGTACGTATGTGGTCATATTTATTCGTTGAATTGTCGTCGTTGTACTATATAGTCTCTCTCACGTAATCAGGGTATTTGTGTTAAAATTTATTTATTCTCTGCTCTCGTTGTAGTAGTAAGTTTTTGTTTATTGTTGTTGTATTCGAAGTAAGAGTTTATTTATTGCATTGTCGTCCGCCTGCAAATAGTTTCACTATCGCTTTATGGCCATTTACGATTGTGGTGTTTCGGGGTCGTAGATTATTATGAATTTATCACATCTTAGTTCCTTTTGCGGTTTTTTGGCCTTTACGAATACCGGAGGAAAAAAAAACTAAAAGAGAAAAATTAAATGAAAGTGTAGTCTGGTAACAGTCTGCTTTAAATTGAGTGTAATGATTCAATTATGGTCTGGTAAGCAATAATAAAGTAACTAATCAAAACGCTTATATTGATGACAATTTTTTTTCTTTATTGAACATCGTATTGCTAATGTTATTACGTAGAGATTTACTGCAAGATTTGTTTAACTTGTAGAAGAGTTAAATATTGCATTGCGATAAAACAACAGAACAATCGGTAACCACACTAAACATTCGTTTTATTGTGCTAAATTCCGATAAGGATCCGTTTTTTCGAAATACCCAATTTCAGATGTAAAAAACCCTAAAAAATTCGGGTACATGCATACATAATTGATCATTACAACCCTTCAGTCGGGATTACGACCTAGCTTATCACATCACTTATGTTGTGTGTATTAATTTTATTGTATATGAGTGGCAGGACCTACAGTTTAAAGTCCAAAACGACAAATTTTTGAGAAAGTTTTCATGGCAATTTTATTTACTCACGTCTAATAAGCCAGCACCTTACCCTACTACACTACGGCGACAATATATAAAATATAATTGAATTGAATTAAAATATTGTCGGGTAGATTTTTGAACCCTTCAACTGAGTGTAGTATTTTACTCTATGATTACTGCCATCAATGCCTCATCAGTACTACCGTTACATTTCCACATATCTGATCCTTTTTTTTGGAAACGAAATAAATATATTAAGTTTAAGAGAATAGAATAGTTTCGAATATTATAATAATAAAACGTTTTTGGGAATAACGACACAACACCTAACGACTGATCAATTCACTTGCTGATCCTTGCAACTGCCCACTACCTACTAGACTACGGCTAGTTTCCTTTAAACTTTAATAACACAAATTAAAGAAGAAATTCAATTTTATGATTGCATGTTCTTTATTTTATGAATACAATATTAATTTTTAATAAAATTAATTTTTAATTACAATAAACTTGGTTTCAAAATATGTATGTATCATGTTATAAAATTAATTTTTTCTTAGCGTGTTTCGGCATTTATTCAATTATACTTTTATTTTTTAATTGTATCTTATCTAATCCTATATTTATGTTCATTTAATATTTATATCGTATGTTGAATAAATTAAATAAAATATTATAGAATACCATTATACAATGCGGTGAATATAATTTTTGTTAATTAAAAATAAATTGTTATAAATTAATACGAGTAATACGAGTGAAGAAACAGAATAGAATATTTATTTAAATTTAATTAAAATAATTTATTATTGCTTTAATTTACGAATATTCATGAAATTACATGAATCTCTTAGCATATCCTTAATGAACTACACTTACATGCCTATGCAATAGTTTCTATGATTTACGATTTAAAAATATAAAATAGTCGAGTAGAGTTAATAGATTGTACTTTATTACTTTGTATTTGCTTTGTTCAATTTCATTTCTATACAAATTATTTCAAATTAATTAATATCTTAAGTACGTAAGCATTGTATGTATATTAAATATTTATAAATAAATTATAGTGTGTTGTTGTAAATAAATTTTATTCTTTCATGTATCGAAGAAACTTTAAGGGCCCTCATTACAACTTGCCGTTAACTAAAGGGAGGATTCTAACTTGCAGATAAATTGTTTTTTCATTATTATAAGTGGACAATAAGGTAGAAGTGAGCATTAAACTAAAGAGAGGATCATCCTACTCGTAACTTTTAAAGTTAAGTTTATGTTTGAACTTGCCATACATATATGGGCAATTTCGTGTCAAGTGACCCAATTTTTAACACGTTCATCGCCAAGTCAGTCATATGTGTCTGACGCTAAGAAGTTCTACATGAGCCATGTCAGTCAAATGTGTCTGACGTACGCGATTTGGTAAATCACAGATGTCCGACGCAAACGACGCTGTGTTCAAAACAACAGGTTAATACTTGTTGTATCAGACATATAAGACTGACAAGGCTTGTCGAGAAAAAAAGTTTTAATATAGGGCCATGCCAGTCATATTTGTGTGACATAAAAAATAGTGTTTTTCCGGGAAATTTGGCAAAACAAAATGTTTGTGATACATTAAGTTTCTTTGATACATTTTTAACTAAATTATACTAAGTTACCGTGGCCATGTGAAAATTTTTCTGATATTATCGTGGCGATGAACGTGTTAAAATCGACGTCTTCCGATTTGGATGAAATTTTCTCCAAGGTTAGTATTATTGGATAGTAGTAGATGAGCAAAAAAAGGCCCATTTTGAAAAAAAAAAATTAAAAAAAAGTTGATTAAAAAAAAATGTTTTTTAAAATTTTTTTTAAAAATTAAAAATATTGTTTTTAGAAAGATTGAAGAAATAGCTATCTAATATTATTTGGAAAATTTTTGCTAGGACCAATAGGTGAAAAGTTACACACATTTTAAAAAAACCCTGTATGACCAAAATGTCCAACTTTGGCAGTTCTTGACTGATAGAGCTGAAAATTTGTGCCTGGCCTACTATCCAATAGTACTAACCTTGGATCAAATTTCATCCAAATCGGAAGACATCGATTTTAAAATTTGGGTCACTTACATTATGTTCAATGTGGCAACTTCAAATATAAATAAAATGAGCAAATACAACAAAAAAAGATGCCCGCCATTCTACTGCGTTTAAAAAGAATTTGTTTAATTGACCAGTGTTATCGACATTTCTCCCGCATTGCCATATTTTTGAAAAAGTTAACTTTATTTTATCATTAGGTTGGAATAACGAAAATAAGTTAAAGGTTACTTTAAAGTTCACTTTAGCTAAAGTTCACTTTAACTAAACCCAAGTGTAACGGCAAGTTGTTATAATGGCCCTAAGCCTTTCTTCTTTATTAATTTTTCTTAACATAATCATAGTCAAGATATTACTTTAAATAATTAAATGCTAAATAAGGATTATAATTAAGGATTTTATACATAAATTTGGTTTTTATTTTTTATTTCAACTAAAAAAATTTAATTTTTTTCATTTTATTTCGCTGGTCTGCAAGAACTGATAATTTTAAATAAAAATTTCTCTTTAAATTGCCAAAAAACGAATTCAAATGCCAATTTAGAAACTGAAAAGTTGAAATGGTTGCTGCCATGGCTGCTGGCAATGATTAAATGATGATGCCAATACCCAATTATTTTGTGAAAAACTTTTGTTGCCTTTAAACAGTAGCATACACCGGAGTCATCGTGTTTGTTAACAAATTTTGTAAGTCTTCTTAGACCACAATCCACATAAACAAAGTCAGTCTTATGCGAAACGATAGTTAGAAGTGTAATCAGAACACTATAATTTTTATATTTTACTGCAGCATACCATACCATCATACACATCAAGCGTTAGGCAATATCATGATTTAAGCAAAAAAAAAATTTTGTTAAGGACTCCTAATGAAAATGCAGCAGCTAATGCGACTTCTGTTCACTTCGTCGACCAAATGAAATAAATTATAGTGTTGAACATGAAAATTAGAACAGAGAGAGAGAGAAGAGAGACACCATCACACCATCATTATTTAACAGACTGCCAATGAAGACAGACAATCATGCAAGCAACCAGTTTATATGTATGACCGACCATCCATACAATGAACAATGCATGCCTTCGTTGTGAAATCACGAAATGATACAGTTTTTGTCTTTATCATTGGGATCTGAAGGTTTGCGTTTACGATCGTATGCCAAAGCATCATTGGGCACATAACTAACTCGGACGCCACCATAATGGCGACGCAGAGGAATTTGATACATGTAGTCTTCGGAACTTGACGAACTTGACGAGCACGTTGAGCAGACACTTGAAGCATCATCAGAGTCATCATCGTTACCACCCACAGCAATTTGAGATGAATGATGGTGGCGTGTGGGATCCAAGCTGGCCGATTGCAGTATAGAAGGCGGTCCCTGGTATGACGAGGATAGAGGCTGTGTTGTTGTATAAGTATCAGCTCGTGTGGTTGAATTGGACCGATGACCACTGCCAGAACGATGGGATTTACGACGTCTTCGTCTTCGGGAAGAGTGGGTACCATTGCCATTGCCTCCTCCATGTCGATGCTTTTCTGTATTATTGTCGTTTGGTCTTTGGGTGCCGGCACCATTGCCTGAATAACTGCGCGATCGTGGTAATGAATCGGGAGGTATACCCTCAAAACGCACACCCTTCTTTTTATTTTCCCCGCTCATGGGTGAGGAGGAAGAGCCGCCGCTTAGTATGGAAACAGGATGCACAGGTTGATGTGTCGGATTTGATTGCGTCGATTGATGTGAAAGTAATGATCTTTCTCCGGCTGAGGCAGTTGGCGAACCCATAAGTTCGGGTGGCAAAGCTGTTGAGGCAACTGATAGATTAGGCGTTGGAAGATCTGGTATTTCGGAAGGTGGTGGTGAGGTAATATTATGTGGTGGCATATGCTGATTATATTCGGAGCCATATTGCTGCTGTAGATTGCTTTGATTTGTTTGAGGTATCATTGAGGCATGAGCCCCCTGTTGCGATAACTCGGGCATACTGGACGTTTTCGTGTTTTCCGTTTCAGTAATTTGATGCAATTGGCGTTGCATGTTGTAGCTATTGGCTGCTGTCATACTGGGTTTCGACGGCCAAGTATTTTCTAAATTCAAAGACATTTCGTTGAAATTATAGGGGCCATCACGTTTCAGTTCCATGGGTTTTGGCATAGAATGATTGAATTCACTTGGTGATGTCAAAGGAGACATATTTTGCGATGATGATGAAGGCAAACCTCCAGAAAAATCCGTAAAATCACATGTTGTATGTTCCATATCTTTTACAACGCCTGCATCTGAATCTGATGTGGGATAACTTTGTTTAGCACCATCTGCATTTGATGGTATTCCAACTAAACCACCACTTGAAGCATTGCTACCTATTCCCGCGGCTATTTGTTGGCTCTGCAGCTGATACATGGCCTGGTTAAAGTTTTGCTGATGTTGATGTTGCTGCAAAGGTGACATTGGCGGTGAACTTGACGCATGACTGCTTGGTATACGCGTTTGGGGCCTCACTCTTTGTGTGGGTGGTGTAGGTGTTGTGTACATGCCAGTGCCAGAACTATCTGACGGTGTTGGTGGTTCACCTTTACTACAGGCAATCGAACAGTATATGGCTCCACGCCGTGGTAGAAATGCACGTCCCAGCAGTGAACAGCGACATGTATTGCAAGAGAAACATTCATCCGTTGCATGCCAATGTTGGCCGTCATGACTCATTTGCCCTTGATCTACACCAATTGCTTCACCACAAAAATCACAGTATTCCGCGAACATTGCATCGAAACAAAGCAAACAGTAGGGTTTACCCTCCCGCATTATATACCTTTGACCACCCAATTGCTTTTCGCATTCATGGCAAGCAAAATGATTCATGTGCCAAGCACGTCCTTCAGCTTCGGTGCACTCATCAGCCAGGATAATCTATAAGAGACAGAAAAATACAAAAGTTTTTTACTTTGTATTACACAATGTTTTCTATTTTCTTTCTTCATAAGTATTTTTCTTTCTTTGTATTTTGGTGGCAACAAAGTTTGTTTAAGAAAGTTGCTCTGCTATGAGAGCAAATTGAAGGTGTTGTTTCCAACAGTTTTCGTACAACAAGGATGGACTCTTTGTAAAAGTTCAGTATCATTAACTTTTTGACATTGGAATGATTGAGAATTTTCGCATCCGGGTAAAGTAAGCATTCTGTTTTAGTATAGGACACAGTGGGACTTAAAAACAATTCAGATGAACAGAGGATTATTGCTCAGATTTTATTGAAATTGAATTGATGATGCAAACTATTTAGATTGGCATCATGAGTGAAGCTACATTTATTGAAATTATAAATTGCTCATATAATCAAGGAGGTAGGAACTTCTTCATGGGTAGTGTTCGAATGCCAGCGATTCAAATGACATGTCATTGACAAATACCTATTTGTTGTCAATTTAGAAGAGTTAGGCTGATGCTGTTGATTAGAAATGACTGAGATGTCAGAATCAACGCATAGAAAAAGTACCTTTAATGATACATAATCTACTCTAATCCATTACAATGCCTATGTGTTATGGTGAAAATCTCTAAAAACAATGCCTACTGGGCGAATTATGCTCATGGCTCAAAGATATTGTTACGAAAATGGAAACGGTGTACATCGTTTAACATTAAAATGAGTAAAAGCTACACAAACAAATGCAACGAACTTGTTACAAGTAAACCAACAACATCAGTATGAAAGAAAAGGGGATAGGCAAGTAAGCGAGAACGCAACAACAAGCAAATGTGAACAAATACACAAACAACAATGAAGTCGCGATAGAGTTCTCGAGAAGGCGAAACCACGAACGTTCGACTTCAAGACTGATTACGTGGGCATATAAAAAGGCAAGACAAAGCAGGCAATGAGTAGTAAGCATTCAGTCAGTTTTGTGTGAAGACGCATTGCGTGTGAAGAGGACAGTCGTGGTTTGAAGATCGCCGTTGAGAAGATCTGTGTTGTAAGCAAAGAAGAATAGGGAAAAAGCAATTATTGTTGTATTCTTCAAGTTGTAAACAGTGGCACACAAAAGTAGTGCGAACAATAAAGAGTTTAATTGAAACTAAACACCAATTTATTTTTATTTCGTTTGCAATCAACGAAATTATATTTTAACGCTTTTTAAAAAGGTAAAAGCGTAACAATATCAAAGATTTATTAATTATTTTGTATTTTTATTCAGAATAATTTCTTAAATCTCTGAATTAATATAAAAATGCATTTTTATCATAAAAAGTTTAAAATCTCCTAAATTACTTTGTATTATGTTTATATTGCATAGTCCCTCCTGTTGTTTGAATATTCACTCAGAGTTTCAATTTGCATTTAAAACACGTAGCATGTCACATTACATAAATGCAACATTTTAATTAAAATGAAACAAAAAAAAAATATGGAATAACTTACCTCATCACAAGCTGAACATCTTGGTTTTAAAGTTTCTGCATGATGTCGCCCGCAATATAAGCGTCCATCACGATGAAAGTAAATGAGATCTACAAGCAGTTCATGGCATACGCAACACACAAAACAGCCAGGATGCCAAGATGTATTCGGTCCTAAACGGGTTGCAAAGACAGCAATGTCACCGGTTGAAATTAAATCATCACACTGTAATTGGATTACGAGAATATTGTTTTTTTTTTAAAGAATCATTCATTTTAATCGTGTCTTATTTGTTCGTTTGTTTCAAATTAAAAAGAAAAAAGTACAAAAAATAATACAAAATAAAAATAAAAAGAATTAAGAACTTTCAACGCAAGCAATAGAGGAGATGATGATGGGTATGGGCAAAGACTATGTGGAGAACTCCTTTTATTTTAGAATTTTATAAAAACTTTCAACTCTCGTGCTAGACAAGTCAATGCAAAAGTAAACTTTCCAAAGTAGCATTAACTATCACTTGGACAAATGGATGGATGAATGGCTCTCTCAGCACTTTTTTTATTGGATGGACATTTGGGTACAGACCGGCAGACAGACGGACAGACAGACAGAGAAATTTATATAACAGTAATGTGGCTAAGCAATATGTTTACAACAATTACCCTCAAGTTAGCCAGGTCATGTCTTACGGTGTTCTTCTTGCCATTCACAATCTTTTCAGTTTTCTTTTCCTCCACTTATTCAGTAACAAAGTCAAGTTTAAGTTTGTTTGGCTTCCATTATGTTGTACGCGTACTGCTTACACCTTTCGTTGTTACTACATACATACGTACATACATACATACACCGTTGTAGTCATTTCATATTGCGATTTTAAGCAACTTTGTTAACATTTCTTTGCAAACTTTTTAATTTTTTTTCTTCTCCTCTCATTGAGTTGGTTGTGGTCATGCTTCGTTTGTAAAAAGTGTATGGAAAAGAAACTTTCATCCAGTAGGAGCACAACATGTGTCATTGAAGAACACTTGCTACATTTGGTGACAGTTAAGACTTTAGTTGTGCCACTTACAATTAGTGTCCGGACATACACATGTTCCACCTCTGCACACATTCATTCATTCATTCATCGCCAAGCCAAGCCAATAGAGCAGTTGTACTCGTATGTAGTATCTGAACAAGTGGAAGAATGTTAACTTTACACCCATGAAATTAGCTTTAAATTGCTAATTGAGTTTAATCCGACAATCTTAAACTGCATGCAAGTGTTTAAACTGTTGGTTTGGCAAATATTTGCAAGCATAAGCAGAAATTAAGTGGGCGTGAGAGATTTCTGTTTGCTGTTGTTTAATAAAATGAAAAGAAAAAACTGTCTGTTGAAAAACACAAACTCATTGAATTCTTAATCCGTTACAGCGTTTAAGAATAAATAGTTTTAGAGAAACCATGATTTTAATCCATGGTTAAATTGTTAAATAATGGGGATATGTATGGTAACGATTCAACAAATCAACACTGGCATGGATGTTAACAATTTTAAAACATTTTTCTAATAATAGAATTTGAAACACTTTGTAAAAGTACGTACTAGGCAATGTTAATCAGTGATTACCGAACCGTAATATAATTTCGGTAAGCATTTACAGTGTTCTCCATATACTAAATATACGGACGTTTGGCTAATCGGGGCTTAAGAGAAGGCCAGGAACTTTGTAAATATCTCAGGAAAGCCAAGGCAAGGGATTGTAAGAGCTAGACGTTGCCACACTCTAAAACTAACACGCATGTTTCCGGTCTGAATATGATTGTCCTATTAGAACAGATCAGTTGGCTTCAACAACGCTTATATCTGGTGCTCGCTGAGTTCGTGAAAGTTTCCGATCGTCTAAAAATCATAGCATCAGGAGCCGAGAACGATTTAAATGCCTTATTATGAGCTTTTAATACCTTCAAAAAAGTATAATACATTATTGTCAATACTCACTATTCAATTTTGACAAGACCTGTCAACACACGTGAGGAGCAAATGGAACCAAATTCATGCATTGCATTGTATGACTTTTCTTAAAGACATCTACTATTCCAAAAAGCAATGAATATAGAACGAATGATATGAGTGGTGAATATGCCTTTTGAATTAATCTCAAAATTGTTTTTTGAAGTCTTTGTGTATAAGTAAGTGTATTTCAAAAATCGAAAGAATATAACGATTATTTTTTAATGTGAGGTCATTCGTTGGCGGACATGGTCGCAGTATCATTAGAAATTGCAGTAGAAAAGCAACGAATGCGTAAATGTAGAGCGTACACAAATGTTTTCATTCAGCCCTTTGATTGGGCGAAAACTTGCGGTATAAGGCATCGCCGACAAATTTGTCCGTTTAACACAAACCCTGAACGCCAGCGTAATCTAGTGAGTAGTGTGTCGGCTTATCAAACGAGAGCTCACGAGGTGGAATCTCAACTCTGTAATTTGTCCCTGTTCAAAGTGGGCTGTTGTAAACTGTAGATCCCACCACTGGTGAATAAAATTAACATACAGCAAGTGTGGTATGAGCAGCTAGGTCGTAATACTGACTAAAGGACTGAGATGACCAATGATTAATATCATGCTTCACACCGCAGTGTAGAATGTTACATGGAATGGCGGTTTTTGACCACGTTGATATCACCTTAGATGTCACAATTGAAGATTAATTACTGATATTTTATTTGTTTTTAATTCAAATATTATAATTAAAATTTCGTGTCGGATTAAATGCACGGTGTGCTGTAACCGAGCAAAGTCTACATAAACCACAAATTTCTCAGTGATAGATTTTGTCATTATCCACTTCCGCGGCACACTAATATAAAATTTCAAAATTTGCGATTTAACTAAGGTAACTTGGCACATTTTCTGAACATATTAGCTAACGAACCCTCCAAACTCGTTTTATTTCACTAAAACTGTTTTTTTAGACTTCAAGCACAAATTTATTGATTACACAAACATTTCTGAACCAATGTCCAAAATTTAAACCTTATTACAAAAGAGAGGGATGGGCCTTTAAAATGATATACATATATGTATTATTTGGCTAAATATGCTATGAGGTTTGATGAGGTAAACTTGACAATGCGAATTTTTCCATATTTTTTCAAGTTTGTCCGTTCATAGTAGCAAACTTTAATTAAAAAATATGAAATAAGAAAAGGAAGGAATGGGCGTTTTGAACAGTATACATGTAGACATTATTCAACTTAATATTCTATGAGGTAGTATTCTATGAGGTAAACTTGACAAATGCGAATTTTTCTTATATTTTCTTAAAATTGTCAATTCACAGTTGCAAACTTTAATTAAAAATATAAAATAAGTGATGACATTCTTAAAGTGCGAAGAGTTTGACACTTTGTTTGATAAAATCGAACAAAAATTACCGTAGTTGGGTGTATTTTGACTGGTGCGAAAGTGCAATTTGAAAAATTTTGGAATTTTATTATATTCAAAATTTTAAATTTACAATAGTTTCTCTCTCTTTTGTACTCATATAGGCATGTTTAGATTTTTTTTATAGAAAATAGGCGGTAAGCTGTCAATTTAAAAAGGCTTTGAATTTTTGGAATTTTTTTATCGTGTAATTAAGTTCACTGCAATAATTGTAATTATGGTTGTACGAGTTGACTTAATTTAATAGCGCCACTCATTAGTATTTTTCAGAGCAATTTCAATATGTAGACGCCGTAGTCTAGTAGGTAGTGTCTCGGCTTATTAGACGTATGATCACGGTTCAAATCTCAGGTCAGACATCAAAACGAAAATATTTCTTCGGTGACTTCTTCTCAGTAGATTTCTGGCAAAAACTCAGAGAGTAAATAAAATTGCCATAAAAAGTTTCTCCAAAATCTGCCGTTTGATGTCGACTTTAAACTGTTGGTCCCGCCACTCATGTATAAAATTAACGCACACAACATAAGTAATGTGAGAAGCTAGGATGTAATCCCGACTGAAGGGTTTTAATGGCCAATTATGTATGTATGTAATTTATATATTTTTAAAGAAATTTGCTTTTTAAAACTTCTAAAATCAGATAAAAAAGCTACCATAATTTGACGCGATTTGTTATACTAAAATCTATATTAAGTAACCGTGTTGAAATCGCTTTTAATTATTTTCTTAAGAATTTCTAAAGTAATGTTTGGCCAATTCACACGTCTTTGTATCATGTTGTATGTTTTATTGAATACACTTTCGGTTTGTGAACGCTCAATGCTATGCTGCATTGTGTGTTTCGTATTTCAAACGTCAAAAAAACGATAAAAAGAAGAAGACTAGTATTCATAATTTGATTTTCAAGCAACAAAATGAAAAATACTACTACAAAAGTAAATTAATTAATTATCTGCGCGTACAATTATAATTTTGAAATATTAATTGTTAACTCAAGTTACGTAGAAAATATTTTGTATTATTATTCTTCGTCTTGATTACTGGCATTGACATAAACTGATAGCACGAAACCAATGCAACTTTTAGAAACATGTGATAAAAATGTGTATAAGCGCATTGGATTTTTATATGAAAATTATCAACAACAAGCATACACTGTTGTATTTTCGTCCAACAATACAATTAATACAACGATACAAGGGCTTTTGTGAATTGCCCAAATATTAATTTTCGGATAACAAAGAAATCTTTTCATGCCTTTCAGTGAGTACAGCAACTTTACAATATTTTTCATTGACAACATCAGAACCAACTTTCATGAAGTAATTCTCTTATGTTTAATTTTTATTCAATTTAAACAAAAAACACTCCGCTTTCCTCCATATTTTCTTTTCTTTATACCGGAAGTTTATTTTCAAGCGAATAAAATTTCTTAAAAATTGCAGTATTATCGCGGAAATATATTGCCAATGTCTAGAGCGTGAACAACAATTTGAAAAAATATTTTAATAGGCTGTAGGATTTTTAAAATTCCATTAAATTATGCAATTTAAAGTGAAATTTTATAAACATCGGTTAGTTACGCTGTGATAGTTAAAATGAAATGAAAGAGAGAAAAAAAGTTACGACAAATCGATAAAATACTTACGCCATCACAGGGACGTGCACTCATCAACTGTCTGACGTTGCCACGTCCAAGTGCATCACGTTTACGTTGTGTGGAAAATAGACGAAGTTCTTTGCGTTCCTCATCCGTCAGCGAGTGACAGTAACGAACCTGAAATGACAGCAAAAACAAACACAAAGAGTGAGAGAGAGAGAGTGAGATGAAAATGCAAAAAATTTTAACGAAAAAGAATTTTTTTTCTTTTATTTTATTCTTAATGATGAACAAAACAGTGAAGTTGAGTTGGGAAGAAATAAAAATAAATAAAAGAGCTCTTAAATAATGTGCTGCAAATACAGGCACATGCATGCATATACATACATATGTACGAGTATATTCGTAAATGACATGTTTAACGAAAACATTTTAAGGAGCTATAAAAATGCCCAGAGTTTAAATTTCTACCTTCTTAACGACTGAGTTTAACTGACTAGTGTGGAAATGCCGATGATTATGATGACGATGAGAATGATGCTGGCATACTACAACCACAGCATCATTATTGTCATTATTTATGAATACTATGAAGACCAGCCAAACAGTCAACAGTCTGGCCAAGCAGACCAGTAGATATATGTAAATGGAAGAATGGAGGAATGAATTAGAACTGGAAGATGATGTTTTTGGAGTAGGCATGTATGTATGTAGATATTGTCGATAACAAATGGTCTTCTTGCGTTGACCATTACTTTGGTTTTTGCATAGTCGTCCACACAGTTTCACACGTACTTTGTTTGCTGATTATGGTTTCATATGTCTGTCTACTCGTACTATAATTCCGGGTGCAGCATAAACTGTTTTTCCTTTAGGCATTGAATTTCCTTCGAAAGGCCTGTGTGCAAGACACATACCGTAAAAATAGTTAAAAAAAAACTGTAGAGTTGGCTTAAAGAATTGATCTTAATTTCCTACTGGTCTGGCAATAGAAATACTAACTTATGGTACGAGCTGTTTAAGATTGTTTGATATTGAATGGTTTGGTCAAAAGCAAAACGGTAGCTGTTTTACTTTGTGGCCAAGTCTAGATCATCATTTATTTTCTTTTTCTTTATTTTTTTTTTAATTTCATATTACAATTGACCATGTTTATCATTCGTGTATGGGTGTCTGTCTATTCTCGAACCCATTCAGGTTTTATGCAAATTTTCCTAAACGCATAGCCAAGAATATTTTTCTGAAAAGTCAGCCATGGTAGCTGCTAAGGTTATCTGTGTGTATATTTTTGCTTAAAATTTCTCCGCTATTTGGGGTGTAAGTGTTTAGATTTGAGCCGAAAATAAAAGCCAGTGATTTGTTTGTCAGTACCTTTGGCTAAATGTACAATCACATGCACCTACGTACATACATACATATGTACATGGCTTTTGTTAGGTTTCCATAGTTTGGCAATTCATTTATTGAATCCCATTTTTTTCGAATTAATTCTCATTCTCGTTTGTTTCTCTCGTTTTTTTCTTCTTCTTTTTTGGGTTTTTGATAATTTACTTTACACAAATGTTAGCGAGCTTGTGTGCCTATGTGTATGTATGTGTGTATATCTGTTTTATAGTTGTACTCACATATCCATTTCCGGACTTTAAATCTTTACTCTAGTTTTGGTTTTATTGTTCTGGTCTTTCAGTGGACATACTCATTTCGGTTTGAGTTCGGTTACATGAACAGTTGATGTCAGCAAAATAGTAATTTGTGCTGGAAAAGAATACACATACTCATACACAATTGGTCATTACAACACTTTACGACCACATATGTAAGTGCCAGGACCTGCAGCTTAAAGACGACTCCGTACTTCAGATTTTTTTGTATTTACTCTCAGAGGTTTTGCCAAAAATCTGCGGATTTCTGTTGTTTGAGAGGTCTGACAGGGGGGTTTGAACCGTGGCCTCACGTCTAATAAGCCAATACACTACCTACTAGACTACGTCGACGAGTCTGAATGGCAAACGCAAACTATTAAGTTGAGTTATGTTTTGCGTACGGAAGTATACTGCACTCTAAGAACCATTATTACAACTTGCCGTCAACTAAAGGCAGGATTTAAACGGGCAGATAAATTGGTTTTCATTATTATAAGTGTCCGATAAGATAGAAGTGAGCATTAAGCTAAAGGGAAGATCATCCTACTCGTAACTTTTAAGGTTAAGTTTATGTTTGTACTTGTCATATTATATATATTATTTTCAATATGGCAACTTCAAATATAAATAAAAGGAGCAAATACAACAAAAAACGAAGCCCGTAGTTGCCACTGCGTTTAAAATAAAACTTGTTTAATTGAGCAGTGTTATCGACATTGCTCCGACACTGCCATTTTTTTTTTTTTTTTTTTTTTTTTTACCCGACCGCGGAGGGCTCGTCCCCATTACGTAGGGACACGTACACACTACAGTCCGGACTATAGCGGGTAAGCGAAAACTGATGGCAACGAGAACATAAAACAGCTACAGAAATTAATCACAAGCTGAATAACGTTATAATAATCATGAACTACGTATAACAAGAACGATAATACATTTTTATACAATAATTTACAAATTTACGTCAGCATATAAGCTACGTTTTATATTACAAACACTACTATTAAAATCAATAAAATCATAATATAAGTTAAAATCGTTACATAATCTACGAAAAGGAAGATTACATCCATAGTTCGTTCTATAAAAATCTAAAGAAAGAGGACGATAGTGCCGTGAAAATCTTGCTGGAATACTGAAATTCAGGTTAGAAAGCAAAAATTCAGAATCGATATCACCTTTAACCAGATTAAAAACAAAACAAACCCCTAAAACAGTCCTTCTACGTTCCAAAGTTGGAAGTTTTATCAAACCTAATCTATCCTCATATGACGGAAGCCCATTGGCATAATCCCATCCTAAGCCACGTAAACAGAATAATAAAAACTGCTTCTGCACAGACTCTATTGAATCACTATGACAACGATAGTATGGATTCCAAATAATAGACGCATACTCCAAAATAGGTCTAACAAGTGAACAATCTCGTTATATAAGGATCAATGAATTCCCTAGCCCATCTTTTCACAAAACCAAGAACAGCCCGAGCCTTACCAATCATCATACTAATATGATCAATAAAAGACAATTTCATATCCAATAATACTCCCAAATCAAGAAATGTGGTCACAGTTTCCAAGGTGCAAGAATTAATCACATAAGTGGACGAAATTACGCCCCCGCGAGAGAAAACCATGCATTTACATTTCTTCAAGTTAAGATCCATTAAATTAATTCTACACCAAGTTACAAACAAATCAATATTTCGTTGAAGAACAGCCTGACCATGATCATCATCAAAAGTATAAAATAATTTAACGTCGTCAGCATACATCAGGATATTACAATCAGAAATAGCACAAGGAAGATCATTAAGAAACAATAAGAACAGTAAAGGACCCAAATGGCTACCCTGCGGAACACCAGAAGTAACATATACAGTCTTAGACAATACATTCCTAAACAATACCCTCTGAGTCCTAAGGGAGAGGTAGGAGTCTAGCCAACGATGAATAATATCAGGAATACCGATTAATGAAAGTTTAAGAAGCAAAATTCTATGATCAACCCTATCAAAAGCTTTACTGAAATCATCAACTTTGGGTTTTGCCTGCCCTCGATTCAACATTGTAACATAACTGGCCACTCTTAACTGCACTGTTGCATCTGTCGTATGTGAGGTCGTGATAGCTTTAGAAATTTTTGTTGTGAGAATTACTAAAGATGACTGCTGTGAGGAGAATACTTCATTATTTTTTCTTCAAATGTTCGTTGGATCTTTACAACGGAGATCTTCAAACCACGATTATTCACAAGACTGACTTAATTGCTTCTGTTTCTGTTGCCTGTTTTGTCATGCCTTTTAAATCGCAGCGTAAACAGTCTGATGAATGCTCTTGAAGGAGAATGACTTTGCCTTAATGAAATCTCTATAAATGTAAACATGTTGTTTACGTTATTGTTGTTTGTGTACTTTGCTTACGTTTGTCCTTGCAGTATTGTTGTTGCTTCTTCTTTATCCCTTTTTTATACTGATGTTGTTGCTATATTTTTGTTTATTCGTTGATCATGTAAACATGTCCATTGTTTTTGTTCTTGTAGCTTTTGTTTATTATTTTGGTGTTAAACGATGTAACACCATTTCCATTTTCGTAACAATATATATGTATTATTGCTGGTTAGATTTTAAAAATATCGAAGAGTTGTTACTGATTAGCTAACTACAGCTCTATGCTTGGGACTCAGTTGCGTTTCGGTTTTTTATATTTATTCGGTGTCTGAAGAGTATTTGTGGCTCTGTTTTGTGTTTTTTTTTTTGTCCTGTGTTCTGGTTATTCTTGTTAACAACATCATGGCAATTCCAATCAATGAAGTTATCTCTGATATGGGAAATTTTGAATTTCAGTTTTTGTTTTTCTCTACCACTACGGCTGTAGATACTACTACTGTTGCTGCAGTTGTTACGCTGAACGTTAGTTTGTTTGTGGCTTTTCGATATGCGTATTACTCGCACGTATAAAATGAAATGCTCGTTAGTTGTGGGAAAAATTCATTTTATGAAAATGTAAGTAACACACACACATATATATTGAATAAGTGGAACTGTTTTCTAACCTTTTCGTACAACCAAAAACCATCAATTTGGCCATAAAGTTTTAACAGATTTTTAAAACTGTGGGGCTAAAACTATAACCAGATTATTTTGCATTATAATTTGGCCATTGGCCTGCAAAAGCATTCAAACTAAAAATCCAAAATTGTGGGTGTTTTTGCCTTGTCATGTTGCCCGGCAAACATTGGAAAATTTTGCTCATGTTGTTGTTGGGCAACAAATTTACGACTTTGACTATAAACAACGATTATGGGCTTAATTTACAATACAACAACAATTGTTTTAATTATTGGCTCAACAAAGAAGACGTGATTGAATGGCACAAATAATCTTTAAAATAAAAAAAAAACTCATGGATTGTAACAGGGATAAATAAAAAGTTATGATGCTTATTAGTATGCCCAATCTGAACGAATTTATATTAAGAATATCAAAAATGTTTAAATATTACGAACTGCAAATATTGAAGCCAGGATTTAAAGCTTGTTGTCGTCGAATTTAAATATATGGCTTAAATGCCACACAGCTCATGCTACATTGAATTTATACACGAGCGATTTGAGGGCATGGTCATCTCTCCAATAGACTTTTACTTTTTCTTTTCTGGTGTATGCCTTTAAGGCACAAACCACAGTGGTCCTCTTAACCAACATTACCAATAACGTCGATTAAATTCAGTCTGCTCATGGAAGATTAAATGCTTCGATTATGCACCATCTAGAGAAGTAGTAGCGTAGATTTGAACGATTATGTAATCGACACATAATACCATTCATAGGTCTTTCAAATGTACAAAATATTTCGATGATATTTAGTACACACTTTTATTTAAGAATTTAAAGATAAGATACGCTTAATGAAATACCCTATTTATTCATATTAGTGCTCTATATATACTCAGCCACAAAAGTATACATACGGTTAACAAATTTCAGAAATTTTTTAACCAATCCGTTTTCGTTGAAAATCTTTATAATTGTCTGACAACTTTTCTCGATTTTAAGACGGTCTTTTGCATTGGTTCAGAAATTTGTGAAATTTGCTAATCGTGTGTATACTTTTGTGGCCCTGTGTATATTATTATATATTTAAGTCTAACTTGAGCGATTTACCTCGTTATCATGTGGCGGTAGTTGATGCAATAATTGTCGAACCCGATATTGCTCTCCAGGACTATTGACGTATGGCACTTTATCGTCTGGTATTTGAGAGAAGTACAAACGAACCTGTAAGAAGAGAAAATTGAAATTAGAAAATTATTTCTTTGCAGTTCTTAAAAAGTAATCCTAAATATTCTCATGAAAATATTGGCTTAGTACGACGAAAAGTTTTTATTTTCCAAACTCTATTCCCGCATTGGAAGAGAGAAAAAGAGTTAAAAAGAGAGGGAATTTTTATTAAAGTTAATATAATTTAAACATTTTTTATAATTAATATCTATATTCTATTCTATTTAAAACTAATTTCTATATTAATTATTATAAATACTTCGGTTTTGCCCGCATTTACTGCAGCAGTAACATCTCGCTTGGTACGCCCTATGATATCAATGTTGTCAGCGAACGCAAGCAACTGGACGCTGGAGGGGTCCATTTCTAATTTGGCGAGCTGCAGGAATTGCGCAACGTCATTCTGCACAGCCTTATTAGTTTCTCAGGTATACCCTGCTCAGACATTGCGGCAGAAATGCGATCCCTTGTGGGGCTATCGAAGGCTGCCTTATAGTCGACAAAATGGTGGTGAGTGTCGCCTTGCTTTTCGTGGGTCTTCCCCAGGATTTGACGTAGTGTGAAGATCTGGTCGATGCTGGTCTTGCCAGGTCTAAAGCCGCACTGATAAGGTCCAATCAGTGTTTTGACGAGTGGCTTCAGTCCTTCACACAATACATCGGTAAGAACGTTATATGCGATAGGGAGAAGGCTTATACTCCTGTACTTGGCGCATATCGTAGGGTCTCCCTTTTTTAGGACACGACAGACGACACTGAGGTTCCAATCGTTGGGCATACTTTCCTCTACTCCTATTTTATAAATAAGCTGGTGCATGCGCTCTACCAACTCATTACTTCCGGTCTTAAACAATTCAGCGGGGAGGCCATCAGGACATGCAGATTTATTGTTTTTAAGACGCATATTCACGACTGTGACCGATTAATGGCTAGGCAGCAGAATCTCCACGCCGTTATCATCGATTGGGTTCATTACATCATCAACTTTTAAAGCTCACTTTACCTATATACTTGCCATATTATATATATTATTTTTAATATGGTAACTTTAGCTAAAGTGAACTTTAAAGTCAGCTTTAACCAAACCCTACTTTAACTGCAAGTTGTAATAATGGCCCTATGTATATATGTATGTATGTATGTAAGTATGTATGAAATATACAGTGATAGTAGTACATTTATCGTTTATTACACGTATATCTTTTGTCCATTTATTTTAAATTATGACGAAAATTGTTGAAAAACATTGCTGCTTTGTGGTTGTCTTAAAAAATTTCTGATTTAAACATTATTTTTCAATTAACTCTCTCGGGAATTCGTGGCAATTGTTATGGATTGAAAAGGCTCTGATAGGTTTAATAACACCACATAACTGTGATGGAATAATAAACAATTCATAAAAATATTAATATTGTATGGGTGCCCTGGTAGTCTAGTGGGTAGTGTGCTAGACTATTAGCGTGAGGGTCGTTGGTTCGATTCCCACCAGAGACTCTGGTCTGTGACACAACACCGAGCATATAGTCAAAGTTACTCCACTCGTATATAATTAGAATATAATTTGTTATTGAATTGTAATTAATAAATAAATAAATAAATTAATATTGTATGAAAAGTTCATCAGTTTAAAAACAAGTTCATTAATTTGAATCAATAATTTAAGCAGAAAAAGCATGAAATACGGATACCTTCTTAAGTATTTCTATAAATAATTAAAGTACTTTAGCACATGTCATGAAGTGTATGAAGGAAATTTGAGAACGCACTTATGAAAGCAAAAAAATCGTGTGTAAAATGAAATTTGTTATGACAACTCTATTTCCTGCTTTACATCTTTTTTTTTTCTCTCTTTCTTAGTACTATTCGACGCTAGCAAATCCCTGGGCTTTATTAGTAATTTCACAACATCAAAGTGACTTTTACATTGGAATGATACAGAAAGAAAACATAAAACAAAATCAAGATTCATTTAAATACACACAAACACACACTCATGTATATGTATAGCAATTAAAAGTATAAAAAAAGGGAATCATAATATCAATTACATACAGGATTTCATTTCACACAAAACAGAAGAATAACGTAACGTATTTATTGATTTATTTATTTAGGTTCTATGAGCGTATTTTTAAAAGATTAAACATATAACATGTGTTATATATGTATGTACATATACATACATATACATCATACATACATACATATATATAGAAACATATGTAGACAAGCGGACGGCAAACGATGACGATATCAGTGGAGTCAGTACTGCAGCAGTAACAGCCTCAATGGCTGACTGGCTAGCTGGCTGGCTGGCTGGCCTTTTAGTGACATGATGAATGTAAGCAATGTAACCACCATGTTCCCCAACACTCACAGCGTTATTGTCCCAATCACATACGGTCACCGAAAGATTGCAGTGTAAATTATTACCCACGAATTGTTTGATGCTGTGAAATAAATCTTCTGCAATCTTGTTTTTCGGTTTCATTGCCATTCTTTTTTTTTGAGTCATTTTTAAATTGTTTTTGGTTTATTGTCGTCTGGCGTCCAGCGTGTGAGTGCTGTAGTTAGTGTCTGTTTGTTTGTATTGCTTTTGATAGTATTTCTGTTTTTTTTATTCACATCAGTCAAATTCAGTTTTTAAATGAATAAAAAATGTTTGAGGGTTTCGTAATAAATTTATTGCATACGTACTACATACTTTCCCTCTCTCCTTTCTACCCCTTTCTTTTTTTAATTTCCCTTTTCATTAGACTGAAATGATTTAAAGAATGTTCCCAAGGCAGTCTGGCCCAAGAAGAGTAATGAAATAAAAAGGCTTTTTAAAAACGTTTAAAATATGAGTTCGTTAATTGCAAACAAAATAAAAATAAATTTGTGTTTAGTTTTATATAAATTCTATATAAATTTATATTATATTATATTATATAATTTATATTTATTTATTATTTATATATATTCTATATGACAACAATTTGCTTAGTTCGTTATTTTTTTTTACACTTCTGCTTGCGTAAGCAGTAACAACTGTTCGGTAGAACTTTACAACGGCGATTTTCAAAACACAGATGTACTTTACTGCTGCTTGCCTGCTTTATCTTGCCTTTTTATATGCCCACGTAAACAACCCGATGAAGGTTCTTGAAGTCGAACGTTCGCGACTTCATTGTTGTTTGTGTATTTTGTTCACATTGCTTGTTGTTGCGTTCTCGCTTACTTGTCTATCCCTTTTTCTTTCATACTGATGTTGTTGGTTTACTTGTAACAAGTTCGTTGTATTTGTTTGTGTAGCTTTTGTTTATCATTTTAGTGTTAAACGATGCTACACCGTTTCCATTTTCGTAAAAATACATTAAAACAATTTTTTTTGGTATACAAAATTTCAACTTAAGCCTGTGTTTAATAAGTTGTATAAGCATCACGTAAGAACTATGAATTTTTCATAATTGTTAAAAATATTTTTATTGGGAGGGACAAAACTCAATTCCTCTTTTTCAATTTTACTTTTTTTGGGTACAAATTGTTTCTTTTCTTTTCCATCCATATTTGCCGAGGGAACTAGTTATCATTTTTATTTTCTTTTTTGGCAGGGTATACCTGGTTTTATAAAAAAAGTTTTATTTTCTTTATTTGCATGGAAAAAATATTTTTCACTTATTTGCAAAAAAGAAAAGAGAGAAAAACAATTCTGATAATAAAATAAAATGTTTGATGGCCAGATAAAGAGAATATTTAATGGAACATCAACGAGGTTCTAAAAGGTGCAATTTGCAATCGGTATTATAAATTGAATTAAAATCGTTGAATTAAAATATTCATTTGGAGTATATTTTCAACAGTTTTTATGCCATTTAATTTATGTTATTATTCATGGTTTAGTAAAGATGTATGGTTCGAAAACGGAAACGAAACTTTATCTGATAGAATTTAATTTTATTTTATTTTTTTAATTACTTGGGAAGTTATATTGAAAATGTTTTTGTTAGAATTCTGCATTCCTCCAATGATTAGGCAATAAAGTAATACAATAGACAGGTTTTAAACTCCAAACTTATGTTTTTCGGTGGCATTATTAGAAATTATTATTATTGTAGTCGCCTTAGTCTAGTAGATAGATCTTGGCTTATTAGACGTGAAGCCGCGGTTCAAACCACAGCTAGACATCTTTAACAAAATGAAATATGAAAAAACATTTCTTCGGCCACTTTCTTTCCATAAATTTCTGGAAAAAACTCCGATAATAAATAAAATTGTATGAAAGGTTTCTCAAAAATCAGTCATTTTAAGTCGGCTTTAAATTGTAGGTTCCACCACTTACAAATAAAAATTAAATCAAACAACATAAGTGGTGTGAGAAGCTAGGTCGCAATTCGGACTGAAGGAATGTAATGACCAATCATGTTTGTATGTATGCTTGTATGTATGTTTGTATTGTATAGCTGCAATTATGTACAAAAATACTGATTTATAGTGTCTAACCCAACCCTGTTGACCTGACTATCCTGAATGTAGGTGGATAACGCCATGACTTCATTAGCGCCAAGATATTTTTTGCTTAAAACAATTCCTATTCTAAACATGCATATGTATGTATGTCCATTGAATCTACAACCAGTATATCTTAGGATTAATTCAAACATATCCGGCTAGACAATAATATTCGCCTCTCTGTGACTTTAGTCGTGTAAACCTTTACCAACTAATTTAATCACACCACAAAAAGTTTTCGCCTTCATTAGTGGCTTCCCTTCTAACGAGCATGTCTGTGTGCTCATTGGTTTGAACTTTCACATGACCCCAAGAAAGAGCGACCCTATACCCAGCTTGCCCAAACAGTTTCATACTGATCTCTAGTCAACCTAAAAAAAGTATATGTTAGGAAAACAACCTGAGAGTCAAAAAGCTATGTCCAGTCCAAGTTAAATTGGGCACATTCTTTCAATTGAGTAAATTTTCGAAAGATATTAGACAATAAATATTTTATGTATCGGGCTTAAGTCAACCTTATTCCATGTAGCAGCCGCTGTTTTCTTATTCAACCTCATTTGACGATTTTAATTAGTGGTTATAATTATTTCGACCGTATTGCAGACATACTTTGCATCATAATGATTTGCACTCTCAAGATTTTCTTCCTTCTATGCCTTCTGCATATCATTGTTGCATACTTGGCTGGACATCCTTAAAAGCGCTTCAGATGGAATGAAAGTATCATTACGGCTGTAGATGTTACAAATTGGTTGTAATCAATAATTAACATTTCATTGCGCTTTTTTCATGGAACAGTGCGGTTCAGTATGATAATTTGGAAGTGTAGACGCATTTAACTGAAAGCGTAACCGGTTATCTAATTTCGATTTCGTACGGCTGGTAATTCGAAATATTTGCAATTTTTGCTTTATCACACCAAGGCTTTTGACACAATCGATCACAAAGTTCTATTGAAAAAACTCCAAAAACTGTTTTATTTTCTAATTCTGCCTGTGATCCAATTTATTCTTATTTAATAAACAGATTTCAAACAGTTCACTTAAATAGCAATATTTCATATCCACTTAATATTAGCAGAGGTGTTCCCCAGGTATCAATACTTGGGCCTCTGTTGTTTTGTATGTATATAAATGATCTACCAGATGTTTTGGTTAACTGTATTGTTCATATGTACGAGTATGCTGATGATATGCAGCTTGATACTAGTACTCCTAAGGAGAATATTAATTCTTGTTTGGATTATATTAATCGTGATTTAGTAAGGATTGACAGCTGGGCCTCAGCTAATGGACTATGCATCTATCCTTCTAAGTCTAAATGTATTATACTTTCGAGGACCAACAGATCATTTCTCATAACTGAATTGAGCATCAGGGAAAATAAAATTGACTTTGTCATAACTACAACAAATCTGGATATTATCTTTAATGGCAGTTTATCGTGGTCTAACCATATACATAAGAGTCGTTGTTAATAGAATTTATAGTATGCTTATGAACTTGTGGACTGTCGTTGATTCAACTCCTTTTGTCATTCGTATGCAACTTGCTAAAACGTACTTAATTCCGGCATTTTTATATGAGTGTGAAATCTTCGCAAACTGCGATTGTGATGACAATCGAAAACTTAACTTAGCATTTAATAACATAGCTAGATACATATGTATGCCTTTGTTAAAGGGCATCGTGATCACATTTCTCATTTAGCTTACCAGATACTTAGTATAAAATTTGATAATCTCTTGAAGATTAAATGTCTTATTCTATTTCATAAAATAATTTACACGAAACTGCCGAAATATTTATTTTGTCGAATTAAGACCCTTCCGGGGTATGAAGATTCTTCAGCAGCGATCAAGACTCTTCGGTCGCGGCGACAGTATTTTATACACACCACTAGTCTTTGGAATTCCCTACCAAATTACATTAAAAATCTAGGCAACGCGTTTAAAAAGGCGTTATTTAAATTATTTTCATAATTAAAATTTTTACGACATTAGCTCCCTTTAACTTTATATTTATTAATTCAGTGATTTTATTCTTAGGTTTGTATCAATATTATATTTTTTATTCCTATTTTTTTATTCCTACTTTTTTAGACTGATTTTTTTAAATAGTACCATTTTTATATTTTTATAATTTATTATCATTCAATTCTTTTATTTATTTCTACAGTATAGTTAGTTTTTGAAATTCCTATATATTATATTTTTCTTTATATTTAAATTTTATATTTGGACAATTTCGTTTCAAGTGAACCAATTTTTAAAATCGATGTCTTCCGATTTGGATGAAATTTGCACCAAGGTTAGTACTATTGGATAGTAGGCAAGACGCTCTATCAGTCAAGAACTGCCGGAGTTAGAGGGGGCTAAAGTTGGACATTTTGGTCGTACAGGGTTTTTTTTTAATGTGTGTAACTTCTCACCTATTGGTCCTAGCAAAAATTTTACAAAGGATATTAGATAGCTATTTCTTCAATCTTTTCAAAAATAACTTTTAATTTTTAAACAATTTTTTTTATATTTTTTTTTTAATTAATTTTTTTATTGATTTTTTTTCAAAATGGGCCCTTTTTTTCTCAAAAGAAAGCTTATACAATTTCCTTTAAGGCCTTTATATTCGCTTAATAGGATGCGAGTGGGATATCTATCAAAAAAATTATTTTTTAACTCAGGAATAAGATTTTTCAATATTTGGCATAAAAACGTACTACCTAAATGATCTTAAAAAGTATTTATTTCCATTCTAAGGACATTCGGAAATTAGTTTTTAATAAACAGTGTTAAAGTTTGGACATGCGTTATTTACTAATTACTTACATAATTAATCTTCACAATGGCTTCCGCTTCCAAAAAGGAAATGTTTTTGTTGTAATCCCTTAAACAAAAAGAAGCACAGATCATCAGATATGCGAAATATTTCCGACAACTTATTGAAAAAATTCCCAACGCTTTCAAAACGTTTGCTAATTTGTGCATCGTGCAGGAAAATCATGGGAAAGTTGGACACATTACCGGTTATTTAAGATGAGAACAAAATCAATTCTGAAAATGATGACAGTTCTGCAGGGGATGATGGTTGTTCTGAGGTTTCAGTAGAACCTATAAGACCTAATAATGAGTGCCAAAATCAGTAGAAGTTTTTGAACAAATAAAAAAGAAGTACAAAACGTCACAGAGTAGATCTGAAAGAATTCAACTTCTTACTTGTTCAAAAATAATGACCGAGTTTGGAATTTTTGCTAGGACCAATAGGTGAAAAGTTACTCACATTTTAAAAAAACCCTGTATGGCCAAAATATCCAACTTTGACCCTCTCTAACTCCGGCAGTTCTTGACTGATAGAGCTGAAAATTTGCGTCTGGCCTACTATCCAATAGTACTAACCAAATTCCATCCAAATCGGAAGACATCGATTTTAAAAATTGGGTCACTTGACACGAAATTGCCCATTTATATTAATTTTGTATTTTTTACCTAATTTTTTATATTTAATTAATTTTAATCCTTTTTTTTTAATTTTATATCTTATTGATTCTAAACATGTTGTGCTATGTCAATTATTATAATAAATAAATCATAAAAAAATGATAAGTTAAGCAATATTACAATCAACTTTAACTTCAGTGACTAAGTTTCCGATCGGATTAAATTGTTTTTTTTTCAATTGCATCATAAGGCTTAGGATACAGTGAGTTTTTGAAAATCTTAGTTTTAATTAGAAAATTGTATTTTTGATTATAATACAAGACCTCTGTGCTAGGTCTTGTTAGCCCCAAAGTAACCACCTTTCATGACTACAAGGCACATACTATTTGAACGTATTTAGAGAATAATCTGATTTACTACATTTCTTTATTCAGTTGTTTATTTGTTATTGTAATCATAGACTAATCAATAATAGATATTACTGAACCAAATTACATACCAAATATGTATATACATACATGTATACAGTGTGTCGTTAATAAATATCTTTGTGAAGTGAATTGAGTTGCAAGCTCTTTAGATCATGATTTACATGGCCATGTTATTTTTTTTTTCAATTACAGGAAAAGGTGAAATTGCGATTATCAACTGTATTTTATGTTTTTTATTATTGTTGACGTTGCATACATATATACATATACACATACATACATACATATATTGGCACTGATAATAATTGCTGGTAATAAAAATGGTCTCATTATTGAAATGGGATTTCAATCATTCTTTGCAATCCTAATCCATGCATATGTATGTATGTATGTATGGTATATTGAGCGACATTCAAACGAATTAAATGCAGCAGAATGGTAAAGAGAACTTGTTTCTGTGGTAAAAATATGCTCCAGTTATCGACTTTTACTGGACTAATTTTTATCCAAGCAGTCGTCGTTATCGTTGTCGTCGTCATCGTCGTCACAGTTTCTTTTTGCAATTGATTTATGATTCTCAGATTGGCACAGTTGGACAAATGCGTTCGTACGTATTGCACGTACTTATTGCAGTATACCTGCCAGTCTATGCTTCTGCATCCATAAATACACGTTTATTTATGCGTTCATTCATGAATATGTGCAGATAAAGAGTAAGAGTGAGATGCTAGATTAAGAGATTAATTTTGTACGACGAATAAAAATAAAAAAAAATATTGAATGATTGAAATAAACAAAATCGCCTGACATGGAAATAATGAACGTTGAATGGCAGTAATCGTCAGAGAATATTTAGAACATGCCTGGGAATTAGATCGCGATGTAAAAATAGTCAATTGAGGTCATGAATGAGGTTACAAGTGTAATACATACCTGATCAGGTCTAAGTCCTGGTGGTACCCAAGTATATTCTTCCAATGCACATCCGCTATCATCATCCGAGTGCGACTGTCTTTGGATATCCAAGTGTTGACCTACCAAAAAGGGAGGGTGAACACCAGGTACGCCTATACCAACGCCACCACCACCACCACCGCCTGCCGTTGGATGATGCAGTAGGGAGGGCGGTGATGGTGATGATATTGCTGGGGACAATTGATGTGGTGCTGGCTGCTGTTGATTATGCGAATGGGGATGGTGAACATGCTTGAGAGATGATGAAGAATATTTGGAGATTGATGAAGACGCTGATGCCGCAGGTGAATATTGTGATGGCTGATGTGGCAGTGTATTCGATGTTAATTTCTGATGCTGCTGCTGCTGTTGGTGTTGGTGTTGTTGCTGTTGTTGCAGATGTGGTGGCAGATACTGATGGGCATGATGATGCTGATGATGTTGTTGTTGTTGTGGCGGCAATGGTGGTAAATGAGATGATTGTAGTTGCTGATGCTGCTGATGTTGAAATTGATGCTGCATTGGCAACGGTGATGTAGGCAAACCTGCATTCGATGTTGGATTGTACAGTGCTCCAGCCGATGAACTGGTTGTAATTGGCCCTGCTGCTGATGTGGCTGTCGATGACGTTGAGGCAACATTACTGTTGCCAAGATGTCTCAAATTGCCCAATGGTGGCAGTGGTGGTGGTGTGTTTGAACTTGCCGCCAGAGATCCTCCTGCCGTGGCACTTGGCGAAAAGTGACGCGGCAATGTTGGTATTTTTTGTAAGTACGACACCTGTGTTAGCGGCGTTCTGCTGATGGGCCTGTAAAAAAAAAAGCGAAACAACAGACTTCGTTAACAAAATTTCGTGTTGTGTAAAAGCTTACAACAAAACATAAAAGAAAAATGTTATTAAAGAGATTAATTAAGTTTAAAAACTGTGCAACAACAAACGATAAGATTAGAAAAACGAAAATGAAAATATTCCGTTTTTTATCTTGTAAAACATATTAATTTTAAACACCGGCACCATAACAAATTGAAAATTAATGAAAACATTGCACGTGATACAAATTTCTTTTTATTTCGTTACCCATTTATTGAGTCGACAATTTAATATGGAACCAGGAATATGTATACATACATGTAAATGAAATATTTTAAATCTAAAAAAATTAAAAATAAATTTCAATTGAGGGTGAGAACTGCAGTATCTCTTGTACTTACCATCGAAGTCTGAAAAGTTACGAATATTTGAATATTTCTTCTTTATTTCTCTCATTCCAGTTTCGATTTTCCCCATTTTTAAATTGTTATGTTTATTCAAGTTTTTGATATACGAAGAGGGCACCGTAGTGATCTTTAACAACATGCAACGACATTTTCACAATTTTTAACTGTGGATTATAGGTAGGTAGTAAGTTTAGGCGGAAGACCGTTGTTCAAACCATATCTGTTACATCTCGAATAATACGAAATAAGAAAAAAGTTTTTTACGACGCCTTCCTCTCAGCAGTCTTCTAGCAAAGACTCTGAGAGTAAATAAAAATTGACATGAAAAATTTCCTCAAAAATATGTCATTCGGAGTCAACTTTAAACTGTAGGTCCCACCACTCATGTATAAAATTAACAAACACAACATAAGTGGTGTGAGAAACTAGGACGTTTTGCTAACTAAAGGGCGGTAAATGTTGTATTTCGAAAAGTTTGAACTCAATTTGTGTTAAGGCTGATCCGGCTTTGAAGTTCCAAATCATTTGCTTATTAAAGTGAATGCCAATTTCTACTTGGCTACTTATTTCAATGAAAAGGTATATTTCTAATAGCTATGTGAATATCACATGAACACGATTCTCTTTCGTTCAGTTCTAGTCACTAAAGATTAAGCCGCCTCCGTATCTAGACGCTTCGTGTCATCACTAAAATTTGAAGTGAGTATGACGGCTTAATGGCATGTCCGGAGTACACATATATTAAATATATTCTCCAATATACAGTTGGCTACTATGTCTACTTTGGACTGGGGACTACTCATAAAGTCATCTTAATTAACTATCCATGGGTTAAAAGAGGTTTTCTGTTTTGTTCGACATATGGTACATGTTCATGTTGAAGCCGCCGTGTTCTAGTAGGTAGTGTGTTGGCTTGTTAGACGTGAGGCCTAGGTCAGGCATCTCCAACTAAACGAAATACGTAAAAATATTTCTTTGGCGACTTCCTCTCAGTAGATTTCTTGCAAAAACTCTGGGAGTAAATAAAATTGCTATGAAAAGTTGCTCAGAAATATATCGATCGGAGTCGACTTTAAACTGTAGGTCCCGCCACCCATGTATAAAAATTAGCACACACAACAAAAGTGGTGTGAGAAACTAGATCGTAATCCTGAGTAAAGGATTGTAATGACCAATTATGTATGTATGTATGGTACGTGTTCAAACTGGATTCAAGATTTAAACAGCGAAGCGATTAATTTATTATATAATATAAAAAAATTACAAAAAAAATCGCATGATAGAAAATTTGTATTCATTTCGTCCCATTCTGCTGCACTGAAAACATTTTCTTTTTTTCAATACATAAGTAAGAAGAACACTTTTAATTTCAAAGCCTTGCTTAAAGCAGCATCACATTCTTACACATGCAAAGATATTGATTTTAATTAAAAGATTTCTTATTACACGTACAGAAGCTTTAAAACTACAGTCAATGTGTGTGTGTGATGCAGGCATGTAATATGATTTATATTTCCTGTAAAGATTAATAATCCCTTTATTAGCATAAAAATTAATACCATCAAGTTGTACATGGAAGAGTTATTTAAAGATTTAAAGGGACCCCCTGTAGAATTGAAATGTATTCGTTTTGGCAACAGTTCACAGTACTTATGCACTTGGCTTAAATCAGGTTAAGATGATTGGTAGGATTGTCGTTTGGTATATTGCCATAATGATACTTAATTATGCTTACGTGCATAATAAAAAATTCTGTCGTTCTCTTTTGGAATCCTTATTAAATTGTTTTTAATAATGTTTACAATATTATTACTCTTTGGTATTATATTCAATCAGTTAGTGCATTTGATTCCCGTGAAGATTTTGACATAACGTCGACAATATGTTTTTAGCCACTTTATTCGTAATTGAATTCGCATCAATATTTAAAATAATTTAAATACAATATTTTATTGAAAGATATAAGAAAATCAGAGAAGAAAAAGTTTTTTTTCTTTTTTTATGATCAGTATTTATAACTTCTTTATAATTTTATTATAAAATATTATTATCCAAAAACTGTTTTTTAAAAAAATATACCAGAAAAGAGTATCTGATGAGAATCGAACCTACAACTTCCAGATTAGCAAAATCTTCAGTTGACTACCGAACAAATTTACAAACTGTGCAATTATTTTTTAAACCTCAGTTTAATTAAATTTTTGAAGCAAAAGGGCTAAAATGCAGGTGGAATAAAATAAATATTTTAAAGAGTTGTCATTATTTTATTTTTAAACTAGAAATCGCCGTAGTCTAGTAGGTAGTGTGTTGGCTTATTAGACATAAGTCCAAACAAATATAAAAATATATTTCTTCGGTGCGTTCCTCTCAGCAGACTTCTGGCAAAAAGTCTTGAGTGAGAGCAAAATTGCAATGAAAAGTTTCTCAAAAATTTGTCGTTCGAAATCGACTTTAAACTGTAGGTTCATTGATGTATAAAATTAAAACAGTCAACATAAGTGGTGTGAGAAGCTAGGTCGTAATCCAGGGGTCTAATTCTCGCAGTCGTGATCGAAATTGTATTCGAATTAAAAATAGCGAGACATTTTCTGATGATGTTACTCGATACGAAACGAATCGATTTGTTGTTAAGGTGTTGTGAAACGAGTTAATTATTTCGTTTTATAGCACTGAATAATATGCAAAAATTTTAAACAAAAAACATGTGTTTTCTTACAAAAATAAAAGAAATTTAATTAATCCAAGGAAGAAAAGCTTTATTAAAATTGTATTATTTCGTATAATGGATAATATATTTTGTTTTTACTTTATTATTAGCTGGGACTGAATGAAGTTTCTTCTGCAGTATCATATTCAAATTCTTAAAAAAAAAGACATGGTAGGTTCAATTTTTTCTTCTTTATAATCCGATAAACAGCAGGGAGATAAGTCAGGAATACTATTTTTGGTAAAGTTGTTGGGGTAACATTTTCTTTGTTGCAATTCTCTTTTGGGCTGCCTTTTGATGTTTTTGAAAACCCAAAAGTTTGGACATTTTTTAGACCCTCAACAGAATTTTAAACTAAACAAGAGTTTGTTAAACTACCTTGCGCCATATTTTTGCATCTTTGATTGGTGGGCCGGAAGTATTGAGCTTAGCTGTGAACTGTTCCCATAGCCGATTAGCTCTTGCCTTTCTGTGAGAAGTATTTGGTATAATACTCTGCGAATTCTGAATGCTTAACCATGAAATTTCCAAGAGTTTCCTTCTGGGTGTAATTAATTCTTAAAAGTTTTGACCTACAAATACCGGAATTAATTTTTTATTCATAAATTATTATAAATGAAACGTTAATTCGAAAGCTTTAGTGCTTACGAGTAAAAACTCGCAAGGTGACATTTGAATGATCACAAGTTATCGAATGCGACTTTACTCGATAACGAATAAGAGAATCCCAAAACTAAAAAAACTTGCACGTTCGAATAAAAATTCGTTCGTATACGACTGCCAGAATTAGCCCCCAGACTAAAAGGTTGTCTTATGCATGTATGTATGTATTTTTAAGCTTGTGACTAGGCAGTAACATATTTTTTTTTAATTTGTTTGAATTGATTTAAATAATTTATATTACGGAAAGTGTAACGATTGGACATTAACTCTGTTATAATTGATCCACTGAAGAGATTGTTTAAGCCGCTGACTGTCAAGATATATTGTGACAAACCAATCACAATTCTAGCATTGCAGTATAATATTAAAGCTTCCTTTGGAAAGATATCGGCGGAAATTCTATAAAAAATATGCCACAATTGGTGCATACACCATCGTATCGTAAACTATGCATTTGATCATGTGTTGATTGGTCAAAAGCCAAACATTTTAGGATTCATCATTTATGATTTTAATGACATTTGGTATAACTCACTCCCGTAAAATGTCAATCACAAATTTGAAACCTTTTAATTCTGGAAAATTTTTAAAAATGCTGTTGTTTGTATCTTAAAAATATGTACATACCTATATAGTATAAATATTTACGGTCTAAAATTAAATGAAAATATGTATTTCAAAAGCCAAGACATCATTTTGATTTTCCTTCATTTAATATACAGTAGGACCTTGATTATCCGTGATTCGATTATCCGGCAACATCAATTATCCGGGATGGAAAAAGAAATTTTTTTGCATGGGCTTAATTTTATTTTGGATCGAATTAAATTTGTCTGTATCGTTTAACCGTGATTACCTCTATTATCCGTGATTATAAACAACAAATTTTTTCTATTATTTTCGACAAACAAGCGAAAAAGGGGAATTCCCTCTTTAGTATACTATGAGTCAGAAGCATACATGAAAACCTGTTTAGTTTAATTTAGAAATTTGAGAAGTGCGGTTTATTTTATATTTTTGAAAAATGTATGTATATAAAATCTTTGAATTATTTAGTTTTTATATAAATATGTACATATTCATTTATTAATTAATAAAAATATCTATTAAAAACTAACCAAAATTGGTACTCAATTAACCGGGAAAATCCATTATCCGGAATGCTTCCGGTCCCGACCATCACGGATAATCAAGGTCCTACTGTACATACATAGATATAAGTTTACATTGTGTGGAAGAAGTATGTACATATATGCCACAAAAATATCTTAATTTCTTCTCCAAAATTTTTAACATCGACTTTAACAACTCTGGAATGCAACTTTTGGTCGTTTCTTATTTCCCTCAACGAATTGATGATCACCGTCAATATTAACATTTCTATCCATGTCTGAACATCCGCTTCAATTGGATTGGGTACATTATGAGATTCTAATTTAAACGCATTTTTCACGTCATTCCCGTGCAATCATCTAAAGCGACAAGCAATTGGTCGACCTACACCTCAAGCAGGAAGAAAAGAGCATTATGAGCTTCAGAATCAGACGAGAAATGAGCGGTGAGACCCGGTAGCATGAATCACTTGAACAACGAGAAGTAAGTTTAGAAACTGATCGAATGCGTACTATTCAAGCTCGTTCGTCTGAATCATCTGAACAATGGGAAACAAAGTCAATAAAATGATTTAAAATTAATTGGACATTTGTGTAATGTCTTTCCTTAAAATTTATTTTAGTTGGTGGCGCAGCAACACGCGCAGGGTACAACTAGGTCTTTATAATTTTTTTAATGTTAATAATGTAAAATTGCGGTTTCGCATAAATATTACGATAATATTGTGCTAAAAAGAAACGTTTTATGGTTTAAACTCCTACAAAATGTCTTAGTCATGCAACCAGTCTCCCTAGGATGACATGTACATTCCAATAATGATTTTGTAGGGAATATTCTGTCCATCCGTTTAAATATTAGCATTCTTCTGAAGGAATTCGTTCCTTTAGTTTGAAACATAAAAATGTTTTTGTTGTTGTTGTTGAATTTATTTGTAACGTTTAACTGACAAAATAAATGGGAGTGCGCATCCATTGTTTATTGTCTGGCACATGTCATTGGCCATCCGCGATTATGGTATGGCATAGGGCCGTTTACATTGCCATTTATTTGTATGTTTGTTTGTTTTACTGCGAATAAAACAGCATATGTTGTTCGTCTGTTTGTTTTTGTTTGTTTTTCGACAATATCAACAGCAATAGCAATAGCGTAGCAAACATTTTTATTTCTAGTTCGCTTAACATTTTGATGTGTCAATATTGTTGCAGGCGGTTTTTGCGGTTTCAAAGCAATTAAATGCGGAATTTTTGCGAAATGTTTTCATTTTCACTCCACTTGTACGATTGTCTGTCTGTCTGTCTGTCCATTCGTTTTATATGTCGTTACAATAGTTGTTAAAACCAAAATATGGAAATAAATACAAAAATAAGGAGTAGGCAATGGAACGAATTTATATCCAGTTAAACCACAAATTGAAATTTAACGAATTTTAATTGTTTTATAAAATCAGGTGCTAAAAACGGAACAACAAATTCTTAACATAAACGGTGACTGACTGCACAACTGCAAATTGATGTTTGATGTGAGATATAATTCGAACCGAATTCAATACTTGCTACAATTGTGTTTGGTTGCAGTGGAACAGTTGAGATGGTTTAGCTATTGATCTTTGAAAAACTGTTTTATTAAAAATAAAAACAATGATTTTCCTTTTTTAGTTTGTTCAATTATTTCGATATTTTATTAAATTTAACAAGGCAGTATGAATATCAATCAAGTCCATGTGTTAACACATTGGAGACGGATGACGCCTAAAATCATCTTTTAAGTGTTTCCTTTGGGTGCGGATGATGCTTTATGTAGTAATTTAAGGTATCGTTTAACTATTCTTATAAAATGTCAATTTTCAAATTCAAATTACTTTATTGTGGCATTTTTTCGAATACAGTGGAATCCCGCTATTCGTCCGCCTCTCTATTCGTACAACTCGTTACTCGTACAGTTTTTCAATTAAAATTTAACTCGCCATTCGTACATTGTTTCGCTGTTCGTACTGCGTACAACCATGTGGGACAGAGTGCAACTTTGCACCGGCAACTCCTCCGTGTGGTGCCCACTTTAGAAAATTCGGGAGATCCCCGCACTTATACTGCGTTTACTTTAACACGTGTTGCTTATACTCATTTGCCTTTTTACTATTTTTTTTTAAGAATAGTGTTGCTATGTTAAAAAATAAAGAGTGATTCTTTTAAACGAAAAGCAGTGAGAAGAACGACTGAAGTTAAAAAAGAAATCATTTTAATATTTGAAGGTGGAGCTCGTGCTTCTCATGCTGGAATGGCTAAGTCAACAACATCATCTTTTCTTAAAAATAAAAACGTATTAAAAGAAGTTAATGTAGCAAAGGGAGTGAGAGTTCTTGCTGTCAATAGATCACCTGTAAGCAAAAAGATTGCATGACGACCTAAAACAAGATACTCCCGGAACAAGTGGCACAAAAATTGATGAATTCAAAGCAAGTAAGGGATGGTTTGATAGATTTAAAAAGCGAAGTGGAATTCAAAACGTCATTCGGCACGGGGAGGCTGCTAGTTCAAATAAGGATGCTGCTAAAAAGTTTGTTGGTGAATTTAAAATGTTTGTAGAAAATGGGGCATTTTCTCCATACCACGTTTTTAATTGTGATGAAATTGGCCTCTTTTGAAAAAAACAAAAAAATGCCAAGGAGGACCTACATCACAAAAGAGGAGAAATCATTACCAGGGCATAAGCCTATGAAAGACCGGCTTACACTCTTGTTGTGTGCGCACTCCGAAAATCCAAGAGTTTTCAAGAAAAATCATATCACCAAAAGTGACCTGGGTGTAATGTGTAGGGCGAATCCTAAAGCTTGGGTAACAAGACAGTTTTTCACCGAGTGGATGTATGAAGTTTTTGCCCCAAGTGTGAAAACGTATCTAGAGCAAAAAAATTTACCACTCAAAGATCTTTTGGTAATGGAGAACGCAACTGCTTACCCTGCAGGTTTGGAGGAGGAAGATCTGTCTGGTGAATACGGTTTCATTCAGGTGAGATTTTTGCCCCTTAACACCACTCCACTTATCCAGCCCATGGATCAGCAGGTTACTTCAAACTTCAAAAAACTTTATACAAAGGAACTGTTTCAAAAATGTTTCGAAGTGACCTCTGACACAGAACTCACCCTCAGAGACTTTTGGAAGAACCATTTTAATATCATCCATTGCTTGAAAATAATAAACAAAGCTTGGGATGAAGATTCTTTGAGTACACTGAAATCCCCCTGGAGAAATCTGTGGCCAGACTGTGTAGCACTGAAAGACTTAGAAGATATTGCCACGTAAGCTGTTGTTGTCGACGAAATTGTGTCCCTGGGAAAATCCATGGAGTTAAATGTAGACAGCGATGATGTGGAGGAGTTAATTGAAGATAACCAAAATGAATTAACAACTGAAGAACTTCAAGAACTGCAAAGAGAACAGCAGGAAGTGATTGAAGATGAGGGTGCAGAGGAAGAAGAAAACATTTCAACTAAGGAAATTAAAGAATTGTGTCACCATTGGGAAAATATAGAACACATAAACAAAAAACACACAAAAATGGCATCCAAACATAGCTGTGGTGAATAGGAGTGTGAACTTCTTTAACGACAATGTGATGGAGCATTTTAGGAGGATTTTAAAAAGAAGACAAAAACAATCAACATTGGATATTTTTTTTGAATAAAGAACCAAAAAACGTTTTTAATATAGAAAGTGACGATGAATTGTAATATGTAAGCAGAGTTTAAATAATAAAATACGTATTAAAGAACTACATAATTGTATATGTTTTACTTCTACTGTTCAAGTCATTAGTTTAAATAAAGACTTAGGAACGAATTAATTCAATTTACATTACATCTTATGTGAAAAAATGATTCGCCATTCGTACAAATCGCTATTCGAACAGCCTGCTGGAACGAATTGTGTACGAATAGCGGGGGTACACTGTACTTAATAATTTAGTTAACAAAAATCGAGGAGTACCGAATGTTCTAAGAAATAAAAAATTGCGACATGGAGAGACAGGTTACAAGCGAAGAGGTGAAATTATGATACAAGTATGGAACATTAAAAAAGAGCGCACTATTCAAATGATTTCTACTATGTATTCATAATGCCGAAATCGATTCTAATAAAATCGACCGAAATAGCCAACTTCTCATGAAGAAACCGCACTGCATCATTGGTTACAATACAATACATAAATGGTATCGTTCTTGCCGATCAATATCTTGCCTATAACCACATCTTTAGAAAAACTCTCAAATGGACTAAGAAGGTCTTTTTCAACCTCCTTCATTGCTCCATATTTAATTCATTCCGTATTTATCAAATACTGAATTCTCAATCAAAAATTAGCAGAAAGTTGGATAGAAGAAAGCCCAGATATATCACATTCTAATACCAAAGAAGCAACCAATGAGCCCTCAGCATCTACACGAACGCCCCGTTTTGATTCAACAAAAAGGTTATCAGGAAATATAAAACATCACGAATTGGTGAAAATTTTGAGCAGCGGTAAGACAAAGAAAAAAAGATGTCGTGTATGATATTCGCACAAAATACGTCGAGATATGTATGTGTAGGAGCTGTAAAGTTCACCTATATATTGAAAACTGTTTTCAAGCATACCATACAAAAAAAAATAATTTTGACTTACAATGAAATGAAATTAGAAAATTATTGAAAAATATGTATGTACATTAGGGTGGTTTTAAAAAATCGATGTCAGTATTTTTTTGGGGGCACCCCCTAAAATGTTTCTTTCCGTCAGATTTTAGGATTGCCAAAGTTTGAGCACGATTGGAAGATGTTAACCCGTGCCATTGGGGCCTCAAAGTTTTGAAAATTTCGATTTTTTGGCAGTTTTGCGACTTCGGCGATCCATATCTCTGGAACGGCTAAAGCTATTTGCCCGTGTCATACATCAAATTAAAGGCCATACGGTTTATAATATTTTATATTCTACACAATAAATACGTAACTAGTACTGAAACCGAAAAAATTGAGCCAATGGCCCTAAAAACGTGACTATGTACTCCTGAGAGCGAAGATTCGTTATTTGTATTATTATTGGTTAGTATGGACAAATACTTGTACTTTGGAATATCATTTCATTTAAACATGTACGCTACGGTATGCCGTTAATTTTAGACCCACATACTGTATCACTGCCGACCTCAAGCAGTTAAAGCCAAACTAGTTTAAAAATGTATTGTTATATTTTAAGTAGAAGTCCAGGGGTTCAGAGTCTGTTATTAAACAAAGAAAAGCATAGCTAGGTGGTTCTTGCTTTTATGATTTTGTTTCTTGGTCAATTGAAAATATTAACTACAAAAGACCTTTTTATTTTAATTAGGTCGGTACCTACTAACACGTACTCTTTGTTTTAGTTAGTGTTATTCTGTGTCATTTACTCTAGTGAACATTTTTATTTCTCGCAAAAGTGTTGGCTTCTACATCTGGCATTAGAAGTAGAGGTAGAGACAAAATTGTTCTAATTGACTATCTAGCTCATCAGATAACTGGATGTAACTTAATGCTCACTTCTATCTTATCGTCCACTTATAATAAAGAAAAACAATTTATCTGTCCGTTAAAATCCTGCCTGGCAAGTTGTAAGAATGGCCCTAAGACTTCCTTATTTCTCCTATTATGCCGTATAAATTACGGTACTATTAGTAAGAATTGTTACAATATTTTCAGCTGCAACTCTATAGTGTCTCGGAGTCGTTGCTATCGTAAATAATGCTTTCGAATAAGTCTAAGAATCTGACTATTGTTTTCTAAAAGTATTGAAGTATTTTAAAAATTATTTCAAAGCATGCCTAACCATTTGGTGAAACGTACAAAAAGTGATTGTGGAATCAAAATTACTCTTTCCTTATAACATAATGATAAGAACGAATGACCTGAAAGTTGATTGTAAATTAAAAACAAAACAAAACAAAAAACAACACAACAGAGGTACAGGAACTAATCTAAAACCGTGTAAATATTTCATTTTCAATTTTTAGAAAAAAATCGCAAAATGCTTCACAACGGGGGACTACTCTTCTCGTCCAGAAATGAAAAATACGAAACGAAAGCTACAACAACAGAATGAGCAACAGTTTTAAACGATTGTAATGGGAAAATATTCTTAGATTTTAAACAGTTTGTGGTGGCCATAATGTCATTGAGATCATTTTGTTTATTTTTTTTTGTTTTTGTTACAATAAAAACTTTTTACAACCGAATTTTAGTTTTTTTTTGCCATTTTATGCCCGAAATAAAAAATAGAGGCGGCATGCAGTATTGCATTTCTGTCAAATTCGTTGAACTTGCGTTTAAAATACTTTTAATAGCCGTTACCAACCAGTTGGCCTATGTACATAGAAATCCAGTTGTTTGTCTGTTTTTTTTTTTTTTTTGGTTTTAAAACAAATTTTTTAATACAAAAGAACGGCAAGAAACGATTGTAGGAGGTGTTGCATTTCACAGTTGCTCCACGAGCACTGAATTGTAACTGCTAATCGTTGTTATTGTTGTTGTTTTAGAAGTTTTATTTATTTATTTCTGTTTTGAAATTTAATTGTGTCAGACGGTTTGACTTTGTCCAAGTGAGTGTGTGTGTGTGTGTCTTTAGCAAATTTTCCTAGACAAATATCCCACTCCCTCACTACCGCTCGTCTCATATTCCAATGCAGTCGATGCAAATGTGAGGTTTTGCATGTATTTTCTACTCCATCATAGTAGTAGAGTACAGAGTACAAGTATGCATGAAAAGATTTTGGCATCATTTGAATTTCCATTTTTTATTTGCATTATTTGTCCGTGTTGTCAATTTGTTGTTGTTTATTTTATGCTGAATTACGATCATAAATAACTGTTGTTGCATACGAATATGTGTTGTTCGTGATTCAGAATAATTTTATTACCTTCAACGGGTACATTTTCATTTTCTACGTACATTATCCGTCGTCCGTCCGCTCACTAGTTTATTTCTAATGCTTGGTAAATGAGGTGACGTATGTACGTACATACGTATTATGAAGTGGGAGGCAAATAATGAAAATGTGTTGTAAATTCATCAAGTTTTGACGTGTACGTTTTATTTACAAAATTTATGATGGATTTACGAGATCTCTTAAATTAATTAAAATGTTTTAAAACTTTTAATTACACTTACAGATCTAAATGGAAATCACCGTGGTCTAGTAGGTAGTAAGGCCAAGGTTTAAACCCCAGGTCTGGCATCTCCAGCTGAACGAAATATGAAAAAATATATCTTCGTCGACTTTCTCTCAGCAGATTTCTGGCAAAAACTCTGAGAGTAAATAGAAAATTGCAATGAAAAGTTTCTCAAAAATTTGTCGTTCGGAGTTGACTTTAAACTGTAGGTCACGCCACTCGTATAAAAATTAATGCACACAACATAAGTGGTGTGAGCAATTAGGTCGTAATCCTGACTAAAGGGTTGTAATGAGCAATTATGTATGTAAAGGGTGTTTTTTATAGAGGTATAGAACTTTAAGTTGCAATAAAACAACGATGGATTATTCGATTGACATGAATTTTCTTTATCCGAAAGATAATCTTGTGGCATTACATTTTAAATATGATTTCTGGCATATGACCGCCACGGCAGGCGCGGATGTAGTCCAATCTGGACGTCCAATTTTCGATGACTTTTTCCAACATTTGTGGCCGTATATCGGCAATAATACGGCGAATGTTGTCTTCCAAATGGTCAAGCGTTTGTGGCTTTACCGCATAGACCAATGACTTTACATAGCCCCACAGAAAGTAGTCTAGCGGTGTTAAATCACAAGATCTTGGAGGCCAATTCACAGGTCCAAAACGTGAAATTAGGCGGTCACCAAACGTGTCTTTCAATAAATCTATTATGGCACGAGCTGTGTGACATGTTGCGCCTTCTTGTTGAAACCACATCTCCTGGACATCATGGTTATTCAATTCAGGAATGAAAAAGTTAGTAATCATGGCTCTATACCGATCACCATTGACTGTAACGTTCTGGCCACCATCGTTTTTGAAAAAGTACGGACCAATGATTCCACCAGCCCATAAAGCGCACCAAACAGTCAGTTTTTCTGGATGTAACGGTGTTTCCACATACACTTGAGGATTACCTTCACTCCAAATGCGGCAGTTTTGTTTGTTGACGTAGCCATTCAACCAGAAGTGCGCTACATCGCTAAACAAAATTCGCTTATGAAAATCGGGAACAACGGTAATCTCATTTTGGGCCCATTCGACGAATCTACGCCTTACTTGATGATCGTTTGGCTTCAAATCTTGCACGAGTTGGATTTTGTAAGCACACAAACCAAGATCCTTCCGCAAAATCTTCCATAAAGTGGATGGACACAGATCCAATTCCTGTGCTCGATGGCGGATGGACTCATTCGGGTCTTCCTCAATGCTACGCTCTACAGCAGCAATAGCTTCTTCTGTACGCACCGTACAGCGTCTCTGGGGATGCGAGTTATCAATAAGAGTAAACGTGGTGCGAAAACGTTCCATGGTTAATCGAATTAACTGCTCTGATGGACGATTTTGTCGACGATAAAATGGACATAGTGCGCGATACGTTTTCCGTACAGAACCATTATTTTCGAAATAAAATTGCACTATTTGCAAGCGTTGTTCAGGCGTGAGTCTATTCATGATGAATTGCCAAACCAAACTAAGAATAAATCACTTGACAGCTGTTAAATCGGTCGCCATCTTGAAAAGTAATGCCAACTTAAAGTTCTATACCTCTATAAAAAACACCTTTTATATGTATATGTGATCTAAATGGAAAGCTAAAGCTGCCAGAAAACTATTTCGATTCGGTTAGAATTTTGCAGCAAATTTATAGAAATCATATCGTTTTTAGCCCAATTTATTTGGGAACCCTGTGATATGCTAGATATTCGATGGTCTAACATGACCATTTTCTGTTCACATATTTTATTTTTTTAGTTTCAGTGAATTACACTCGATTGCTCTGAATGGAATTTATACGATTGCATCCCCTATGTTTTGTACTCTGTACAGCAACAATTTATGACATCAATTTAGTATCTTCCCTCCTTTTTCTGTGATGTTTCTTAATATCGTTAAGGGAAGACATACTCGTATAGTGTTTCGTGACAGGTGGTTTATAAAATGTTGTCTTGCTGCAATACATTACCAATGGGACATGGAAAAATTTATTTCTATCTTTTTTTTTGCTACACTTTGTTGAACCATGAGGAGTATGAATGTTGACAAAAAGTACGAATAGTTTAAGGTTCTGAATTTAATTCAGAGCATTCGACATATACACAGGGCTCATACATACATTGAGTTTCCAAAGGTTAAAATGTACCGACAAATAGAAATTGAAATTCCAACTAACGTTGCCAACAAAAGTAATGGCATGTATAAGTGTCTCATAAAAAACTAAAACTAAAGGGTGTTTTTTATAGAGGTATAGAACTTTTAGTTGGCATTACTTTCCAAGATGGCAACCGATTTAACAGCTGTCAAGTGATTTATTCTCAGTTTGGTTTGGCAATTCATCATGAATAGACTCACGCCTGATCAACGCTTGCAAATAGTGCAATTTTATTTCGAAAACAATGGTTCTGTGCGGAAAACGTATCGCGCACTACGTCCATTTTATCGTCGACAAAATCGTCCATCAGAGCAGTTAATTCGATTAACCATGGAACGTTTTCGCACCACGTTTACTCTTATTGATAACTCGCATCCCCAGAGACGCTGTACGGTGAGTACAGAAGAAGCTATTGCTGCTGTAGAGCGTAGCATTGAGGAAGACCCGAATGAGTCCATCCGCCATCGAACACAGGAATTGGATCTGTGTCCATCCACTTTATGGAAGATTTTGCGGAAGGATCTTGGTTTGCGTGGTTACAAAATCCAACTCGTGCAAGATTTGAAGTCAAACGATCATCAAGTAAGGCGTAGATTCGTCGAATGGGCCCAAAACGATATTACCGTTGTTCCCGATTTTCCGATGAAGCGCACTTCTGGTTGAATGGCTACGTCAACAAACAAAACTGCCGCATTTGGAGTGAAGGTAATCCTCAAGTGTATGTGGAAACACCGTTACATCCAGAAAAACCGACTGTTTGGTGCACTTTATGGGCTGGTGGAATCATTGGTCCGTACTTTTTCAAAAACGATGGTGGCCAGAATGTTACAGTCAATGGTGATCGGTATAGAGCCATGATTACTAACTTTTTCATTCCTGAATTGAATAACCATGATGTCCAGGAGATGTGGTTTCAACAAGACGGCGCAACATGTCACACAGCTCGTGCCACAATATTGAAAAACACGTTTGGTGACCGCCTAATTTCACGTTTTGGACCTGTGAATTGGCCTCCAAGATCTTGTGATTTAACACCGCTAGACTACTTTCTGTGGGGCTATGTAAAGTCATTGATCTATGCGGTAAAGCCACAAACGCTTGACCATTTGGAAGACAACATTCGCCGTATTATTGCCGATATACGGCCACAATTGTTGGAAAAAGTCATCGAAAATTGGACGTCCAGATTGGACTACATCCGCGCCAGCCGTGGAAATCATATTTAAAATGTAATGCCACAAGATTATCTTTCGGATAAATAAAATTCATGTCAATCGAATAATCCATCGTTGTTTTATTGCAACTTAAAGTTCTATACCTCTATAAAAACACCCTTTACTTTTGTAATACATTCGTCCGTTAAGTCTATATCATGGTGGTATTTTTAACTTTTGTTGTGCACTGTAAACAGGTCCTTAACACAATTTCATACCAGAACATGTGTTTACAAATTCTTTGTACATTCTCTTCATTTTGATATGAAATTTTATTGTTTTGCATTCAGGTTGACAGCAGTTTTATACCAATTTTTTTTGTTTTCTGCATCGAAGTATTTTTTTTAATTTTTTTTTAAAGTTCCCTCCAATGGGGTTTTTACGTTAATAGAGACCATGTTTGAACATTGAATATGATTGTCATAAAGGATTCTTGAATTGATAGTAAAACAATAAAATTAAACCAGAGAGACGACAACAACATTGTTAACTCCATCACAAGTACGTTCAATTTGTAAGATTTTGGTACAACACCCCCAACCAATGAAGGAAATTTAAATTTTACATTCGATTACAATATCTTCAATGTTAAATCATTTTTATCACATAAACCTGAAGTTAATTTTTGTTCGGACTATAAAGTTGGTCTCACAATATAACGACGACATGTCGTTTCAATAGGACGTTGCTATGTGCCACACTGCTCGAACGATTTAAGGGCATGTTCATCTCACGTGAAGGTTATGTGAACTGGACGTCTAGAATGTGCGATTTATCCTCATTAGACTTTTTCTTGTGGCGGTTTCTTAAGTCGCAGGTATAATCAACTAAGCCACAAACCATAGCAGTCGTCAAATCCATGCCATCAATCAAATCCTGACTGAATTATGCGCCAGAGTCATGGAAAATTGAATATTTCAGATGCAATCATCTCAGACAAGCCGTGGCGTACATTAGAACGGTGTTATATACCATAGACAATGGCCTTAATAGGTTTTTCAATTGAATGAAAAATATTTCAGTGATGTCTCTCGTTTTATTTAAATTTATTAATGGAAAGTGATTAATCAAAAACCCTAGATGTGATTCTATACGATTATAATACAATTATTGGAGGCGTACTAGTGTACCAGATCAAAGCCATTAGCAGGAATGGATTATCTTGGCCACCTCTATTTTAATTGAAAATGTGTATACAAATTTGAATGATTATTTCTAAATCTTGAACTGAAGAAATCGTTATGATTACACTGTGCGACAGTCAAAATACACCCAGTTAAGGACATGTGTAGTGTAGGTTGTAAGTTTTGTTGAGTAGAACTCAAAAATATTTTTTTTTTACATTTCTCGAGCCCTCAAAACTTGATTTATTTGACAAAAACGATATTTTTGATCTTATCACACAAAATTATTGATTACCTAAAGATTTTTTAACCTATTTTAAAAATCTAAAGTTTTTTGAAAAGGGAAGAGATGAGCCTTTAAAATGGTATACACAAACATTTGTTTCAAACTTACATGTTATGAGCTTTGATCGGGTAAACTTTGAAAATATGATTTTTTCTTATTTTTTCAAGTTTGACCATTCTTAATTGCAAAATTTAATTAAAAAATATTAAATAAGTGATGATATTATGAAAGTGCATTATGTTGTGAAGAGATTGACACTTTGTTTGATCAAATCGGACAAAAATTGCCGCAGTTATTATTTAAATAGTGTAACAATCGTGTTATATTTTTTATATATCTCATCTTATCAAATAAACTTTCAGTTTAAAAATTTTCAGAATTTTTGATAGACCTTGATTGTTTATCAGAAAATTCCAAATTGCCAGAGCCTGGTGACAATACACATTATAGTACCACCACCATGTTTGTTTTTCCTCCATGCTAAAGTACATCCATAGAAATTAAAATGATATATTTTGACTCACCTAAAGAAAACACATTATTCCAAATCTCATTAGATATGCTTTAGTGTGGAGAAAGAAAACTAAGGTGCTCAATCCAAAGAACTTGCATGAAACAGTCATGCATGGCCTCGGTAGTACAATACTGTGGGGATGTAATTCTGGCAATAGATGTGAACAGTTTGGAATTTATTGAGAAAACAATGAATTAGAGAGACTATTTAAACATTCTTAAAAAACAAATTCATCAAAAGTTCGGAAGAACTAAGAATTTCTATGGTCATTACTTCCAACAAGTCAATGAACCCAACTATACAGCTGCTAATGTGAACACGTGATTTGCCTACCATAGGCTCAATACTCTTGCACAAAGTTCCGGTATGACTCCAAAGGACTATTTAGGAGATCATTTGGAAGAAAGGTTACGTAGTTGCTAAAACTCAAACAAAATTTAACCGAAATACTTGATCATGAATGCATGGAGGCAAATATCACCAGAAAACACTAAAGAAAACTGGTGCATTGAATGCCAAATAGGTTAAATGGTATGCTTGGCCTTTAGGGATATCCTAATAAATATAAGGAATAACATTTTCATATATTAGGCCTGTGAATTTTAAATTTATTCTGAGTTCTTGTTAGGGGTGCCTACACTTTTGCGGTGCTCAAATAAGGAGTCAGCAGAAACTTTTTCTTATTTTTCTTTCGTTTTGTGAAAAAGATTTAAAATTTTTTTATTTTACAATACAACAGAAATAAATTAATAACGTAAATATAAAAACTTAGTTATTTATACGAACTTTTGCTACAAATTCATGAAATTGCTAAAATGTATTGCCGTACTAAGACTTTTGCTGTCCACTGTATATGAAGAATATAACCCAACTGTTAGACACTTTAAATAATAACTACTATTTCATATTTTTTAATTAAGGTTTGCCTCTGTGAACGAACAAAATTGAAAAAAATATGAAAAAATTCGCATTTGTAAGTTTACCTCATAGCATATTAAGACAAATAATATATCTACGTATACCGTTTTAAAGATCCATCCCCCTCCTTACTAATAAGGTTTAAATTTTGGATATCGGTTCAGAAATGTTTGCATAATCAATAAATTTGTGCGTAAAGTTCAAAATAACAGTTTTTGTCAAATAAAACATGTTTGGAGACTTCAAAAAATAAAAAAAAAATAATTTTGAATTCTACTCAATAAAACTCACAACTTACACTATGTCAATAGCTGTGTGTATTTCATTTTTTTTTTTATTTTGTCGCATAGTGTTATCTCCCTTTATTTTGTAAACTCTTAAATTGTATCAAAATATACGAAACCTTTCATCACATTTACCTGCAGCATAAGCTAAAAATTTTTATTCTGAGAAGCAGATTTAAGTAGAGCTACTTCATGCAAAAGTTGCATCTACTGAGCATACTTTTAATACGTACTGTAGGTACTCTATTCAAAATTCGATTTCAGGTTAAACATTTAGTGCCGTTTCTTGTAATAGAACGAGTTTCATTTGTTACAGTTAATTTCGTTGTGTTGGGCCTTAGGCCTTTGCCTTCGACAAAACAATTAAAAATTATTAACTTTTTATTGTTTTGAACACTAATTCATTTGAAAAGCATGAGACTAAAAAAAAAACAATCTTCTTTTCTCGTTCACTTACAAAAGAAAGAAAATTAAAAAAAGCAAAAAAACCAACAACTACAAAAACAAAATTTAAAAAATAATTTTTATGAAAAATATTTGTTTGAACATCTTGATAATTGTACAACACAACTGGCATTATTGTTATTGCACAGATATGTATGTATGTACGTTTATATGATCACACAAAAACACATGGATTTTCTCTCTCACTCGACCTAACAGAGTTGACCAATTAATGATTGTCTGTTTATTGTAGTTGTTGGCTATTTATGCTTCACAGCATAACCAACAATAACAGCAAGCAAGAATGAGTAACAAAACCATTAACAAATGTAACACAACTCCAATTTATTCCATGTTTCCTTCTTTTTTTTGTGCTTTTTTTGTTTCTTGTTTTTTTTTGTGTGTTGTTTGTTTTTGTATTCATTCACTCGCTATGAACAAAACGTATATTTTTTAAAATATTTCAAAAAGATCGGCACAGTGCGAATATTACGAAGCGTGTGTGTAAAAGCAATTGTTATGGTATTGTGCTGTAATGGACAAAAAAAAACACACAACAAAAAAAAAATAAAAGAAAAGCGTTCATAGAAATTGTGAAGGAATGTGCGCGTAAACTACAACTAAAAACATTAAAATCATATACAGCGTACCATAAACGCTCTTAAATACATACATATTGTACAGGCACAGCTATAGACACACAGATTATACTTGCATGTGTGTGGCAATTGTCTAACCCAATATTAGTTGCCGTTGTTGTTAACAACTTGGTAACGGCAAAAAGGGAAATTAAATATTACGTTATACTCTGCCATACTCGTACGAGAGCAAAGTTGTAAGATTTAAATATTTTCAACAATAATAACACGTTCAAAATTTAATTTTCTGCTTTGTTTTTTCTACAAACTTTGCATATGGGTATTTCCACATTAATATGTACTAAACCATACATACATACGTATATTTCAGCAGATTTTGTATGTCCACTGATCTAGAGCTCCACATATCATAGTTTAAAGAGCTTTTACTCATATCATTACTCGTGTAGTTTGTGTACAGATGTTGTTTTGCGTATTCAAGCTATAATCCTGCAATGCACTGATAGACTACAGCCTTTTAAATTGAGAGTACAATTGAATTTATAATGTTTTCTATCTACAGTTGCCAATTTCCTGTAAGGTTTCCACTCATTCGTATAAGGCTTATATTCAGATTCATTCATGATGGATCGAAATTCTCAAAATTTCCGTTCAGCAAAGACCGAACTGGCATCCGCAGTTATTAGTTACAAATCTCCCCATTATAGAATAGCGTAACTTCTCGAAGTGTTCTCATTGCCATTGAATGCAGTATACTTCTTAAGCTAAACAAGTGCCGAGGCATTTTATAAAAAGACTACGTTAAAAGTGCAAACTACGAGATGTAACCAAAGCATAGATATTTTTTTACTTTTAGTTAGCTGAAGTTAGTGAAATGGCCGTAGTCTAGTAGTTAGTGCGTTGGCTTATGAGACGTAAGGTCACGGTTTAAACAAGGTAGTAATCAGAGATCAGCAATGAGTATACAAAAAGATGTGTAGAATAGAATCATACTCATAATTTCTGATACTTATACGCATTCATACTTATTTTAATATCATATTCATACTACTCATATTCAAGGTTTGAAGTACTCATCGTAGTCATACTTAGCAATACGTATGATGTTGATTTCGACTCTACATGACTCGTTTACAAGAATCACAAAATAAGTATGATTTGCGTACGAACACTACAATAATCACTAGAAGGTTGTGTTTGGTATGCCCGCCGTCCTTGTCATTTTCTTTTTTCTTTTTTTGTAAATGCAACAACAACTACGACTGTAAATTTTGATGAATGATTCAAGTCGCTCGAACCGTTTATAAGTATTTCTCTAAAATTATGAATCTGAATGAGTAGGCGTATGAATCAAACATATTTCGAATGGTATGAGTTCCATATCTACGTTGTACTCATACTTAAAAATCAACGTTGTAGTGAGTACGAATGAATCAGAGTAGTTAAATTTCAATATTGTTGATGCACCTACATACAGTGGTGGCCACGAATTTAAGACACGACATTTTACTTCTACATTTGTGATAATTTTTACATCTTATCAAAAATATTTTAGGTCCATGATATTTTTCTTAAGATTTTAGTAATATTAGGAAGAAAAATTAATAATATTTTGCTGCCCATATTTGGTTAAGAATTTTTATTTACATATTATATAGATCAAGACAAAATGATAGTCGGGATTTGATATTTTTTTGGCACAAGTGGTTTACGATGGGCAATACACCCACGCAAGTTTTTTTCATTTAGACATCTTCTTATCGCCCTAGACGAAATATCAATACCAAAATCCAATACAATTTTATTTTTTATTTTACTTGAGCTCGTGAAAGGATTATTAGCAGCCACTTTAGGGTGTAGTTTTTCGGGCTCTAGGTTGCTGTTTGACATTTTTGGTGGCACCATGTTGCTTGATGTGTTCCAGAGCGTTGTAAGTCTTGCATTTAGAACATTTAAGCAGCTTGGATATCTCCATTATTATTTTTCCATCAAATTTTAGTTGTTGGATCAGTTTTCGCTTGGCTTCGGTATTCCAAGTACCTCTGGCCATTTATAATTAAATATTTCTATGTATTCCAACATAAAATAAAATAAAACATTCGTTACTCAACGTTTAGCTTCAAAAACCACCAAAAAAAAACAAAAAACCAGATATTTCTGAAATGTCTTAAATTCGTGGCCAATTTTAAATAAACGTTTTTACAATAATATGATCAAAAAGCAACAAAATGTAAAAAGAAACAAAAGAAAATAATGGTAATTTTTCTTAACATTACAGAGTACATAGAAGAATAAAGAATATCAATTTTGATATTACAGGATTGTAAATATTATCATAACCAAGTCAGTCATATGTCGTGTCTTAAATTCGTGGCCACCACTGTATATTCAAAATTTTATCAGTGCTTATGAGTAGCGAAAAACGATTCATTGCTGATTTCTGGTGGTAATGCAGTTAAGGTGTGAATTGCAAATTCATTATATTGAAGCAGCAATGGAGTTTTTAAATTAAAAAAATTTACAGTTTACATATTAAAAAAATCGGAATCAATTTATTAAAAGAATATTAACCCTAAACGTAACTCCAATGCATGAAATATAATTTATTAGAATAGAAATTTAGAAATCATCAAGTAAATTCAAAATCTATGTGAAAACTCTATTGTAAGATAAAAAAATATAAAATTTAAAATAATGGAGTATGTTAAATATTCAAATCAACAGAAAACTTAACGTTGACTACAACTTGATAGTACGCCTAGCTAGAAAAACTATAAATAATTCTATATTGTAACCAATTCTGAAATTCAATTCTGTTCTGTAAACTTTCAATACAGAATTTAGTAAAGTTAACGCTAAAGCATGGAAGCCCCATATAGTATTTATTTTGAAAACCATAAAATGCAGATGCATAGACATGTCCACAATTTACAAGGCATTGTATAAACCCCGTAATTTGCATGAATTGAAAAAAATGTGTCGCTACAATAACAATTTTAAACAATTTGCTTGGAAATTGAATCTTCACACCTCAAAAGTGGCTAAAGAAGGAAATTGTTTAAATAAGAAAATAAAAAATGAAAAAAAAATGATGAGCGTTCAACAATGTATGTATGACTACATACAGCACATGCATGTTGTGTACAGCAAAACAATAATGAATCTTTTTAGTGCCCACACAGAAAATAAAATAGAATAGAATGGAGCAACGAACAATATAAAATGAATTGAGAAAATCAAACAATGAAGCAGAAAATTGTCAACATATGCAACGTGCAACATTGCGGTGTAGAGAGATGGCAAAACATGCATTTGATGCACGTACGTACATTCAAGTGTGGTTTTACTGTAGAACAAGTGTTTTCATTTCCACAATCTCTCACAATTTCTATCGCCTCTATTGACTCTTTTATTTTATTTAGTTTTTGAATTGTTTAAGATGTTGTTGTTGTTTATTCATCTGATGATCTTCATTATAATTTAACACTTTCAGAGAAAAATTCCTTGTAATCTTCATCTTACGTACGTACATATGTGTGGATGGGAAAAATGACAAGACGGACACGGATGTTTGTATATGGCTGCGAATAGTTTTATGTCCAAGCATACTTAAATGCGGATATATGTGTGTGAGTGTGTCAGCGAATTACAACAAAAGGAAAGAAAGAGCTGAATGCGTAACAATAACAGTCTTCTAGTAAACTGCGTGCACTTTGTAAAGAAAACTACTGTAGAAGTAAAATTCTTTTTGACAGAAGACCAAATGATTGCAATCGGAAAATGCACCTTAGAAACTGTAGAAGCAAGGAAATATGATTTCGTTATAATTTTACATGTATATATACATACCTACATGCAGGTGTTGTTTCCTGATGCTCGCCAATTTAGATCATATTTCTACAGACCCAACTTGACTAAGGTGCCTTAATTTAGCTGCTTATAGAGCTACTTGAAACGCCATGAACTTCTATAAACATGGCTAGAAAATTTTCCGGGGTCCCCCCTTTTTATCAATTTTTAATTGTATGCCTTAAAGAAGGACGGTCTCAATTTTTTCTAGAAAATGTTACTTATTCTCTGTGGACTAAAGGTCTCTACTAATTAAATGATAATCGAAAGTTGTTAACGTCAATCTTTCAATAGTCTCGATGACATTCTATTCTATACTTTAGTTTGGAGTGAATAATTAAGCACAGACATTGCTAAGACATTTTAGAGACAAGCCACAGAAAAACTTGTTTATAATTAAACTTAATATTGTTTACAGTTGCATCAAGTTAGAGGTCCATCCTAAGGTATATTGTAAACATATTAAATTCAAAAGAAATAGTTCTCCAAATTTCAGAACATCATATGTTGTATGTACATATGTATTATGAAGTGGGAGGCAAAAGATGAAAATGTATTGTAACGTGTACGTTTTATTCGCAAAATTTATGATAGATTTTACGAGATTTTTTAAATTAATTAAAACGTTTTAAAGTTTTTAATTCCACTTACAGATCTAAATGGAAGTCGTCGTGGTCTAGTAGGTAGTGTGTTGGATTATTAGACATGAGGCCTCGGTTCAAATCCCAGGTCAGGCATCTCCAACGGAACGAAATATAAAAAAATATTCCTTCGGCGACTTCCTCTCAGCAGATTTCTGGCAAAAACTCTGAGAGTAAATAAATTTGCCTTGAAAAGTTTCTCAAACATCTGTCGTTCGGAGTCGACTTTAAACTGTAGGTCCACCACTAATGTACAAAATTAACACACACACAACATAAGTGGTGTGAGAAGCTAGATCGTAATGCTGACTAAAGGATTGTAATGACCAATTACGTATGTATGACTGACTGCCTAACCTTTATTGACATCGATAACTTCAACATTCTTAGTTATGCTAGGCCGTAATTCTGACTGAAGTGTGTTAATGTATGTATGTATGTTATAATTGAAACATCAAGTTGAAAATACCTTGGGTTTTTTATAATAATTTTCCCTGTCTCGAAACACTGTTTCTTAAACGTAAACTCCAACAACAACAATAAACAATTTTGCAAAGAACACACAACAAATTCTATTCAAATTCAAATAAATTACAAGAGAATCTCTTTCTTAAGAATTTCACATAAAATGTCAAATTGTCAACGAGTAATGTTGACATATTACCACGTACAACATTTAACACTTTAAGAACAACAACAACAAAAGTTTCTTTTTCTTTTTAAAATCAATAGACGTCGGTTATTCGTTTGGTACATGATACAGACTACATATCTTTCGGATTCATTCCATTCACACACTCATACACTGATACACGTGTTTCTAAAACCACTTAAAAGCTTAAAACAGGCGGCTCTTAAAATGTGGCACCATCGTTATGTGATGCAGGCACATAGTAAATTGTAGTCAATAAAAATATTATGCAGGAAAAGTACAAAAAATACGAGAAAACGCTTTAAATTTAGATTAAGGACCTGTTTCTGTAAGACGAGTGGTTTCATACGAACATCTATTTGCATGGAAAATACAAATAAAATTGAGTGTTTTTCCATACAAACAAACGTTCGTCTAAAACCATTCGTCTTACAGAAACATGATATAAAACGATTCACTTACATGTACATACCATACATGTATGTATGTATGTACGCATGCGTATGGAGAGTTTTTGAAAAAACTAAACAACAATGTTTTACTCAAATGAACTGTAAAGGAATGCAAACTAACTATTGTAAGGGCCTACAATTGCGTTTTAAAAACTCCCAACATTTTTGTTTCTTCAGACTTAGAGGATGTCACATATGCAGTGTATTGTGTTGGAATTAGGAAAATATGTAGGTTATGAGAGGGAAGTATTTGTAGTATTTGGGAATATTAGATTTAAATCTATACAGGAAATATGTCTGCGGGAAGATAGTGATCGACTACAAATGACTGTGATATTAGCGAGAAAAAAATGCAACTCTATGTCATATGATATTCAACCGAGACTCGAAACTTATAACGATATCGAATTCCACTCCACTTTTGCTTTTTATTCGTTGATTTTTAAATTTTATTAAACGATGTTTGCTTCTCTTGTTACTTAATTTTTTTAGATTTATAAAAAAAGTGAAAAAATTTAGTGAGAAAAAAATGCAAAGCAATGTGTTAAAGGTATAAGTAGGTCAACTAGAGTAATTCAAATAAAATTTAAATGCAAAATTTGCAAATTGTGAATTTTGAAATAGAAACAGCTGTTAGCAGATAGTCGGATTGCCGGATTTCATCGCGATATCGTCAAACAGTAACGTGGAAAGAAAGCCAGGAAGTGGTCGACCTCGTAGATCTCCTGCCCGTCAAGACCGTCAAATGGTAGAAATAGTAAAAGATGACCCTCGGAAAACGGCAGTAGATGTTACTAATTATACAAACGAGCCACACAGCCAGAAACCGATTAAGAGAGGCAATTTTATTAGCTAGAAGACCAGCTAAGAAGACACTTATAAGTAAGGTTAATAAGAAAAAAACGGATTGACTTTGCTAGACGGTATCTGCATTGGTCAAAAGAGCAGTGGGCCGAAGTTTAACATATTTGGCTCTAATGGGTTAAATTACATACGTCGGCCCCCTAAACAAAGATATTCATCCAAATATCAGTTGTCAACTGTTAAATATGGTGGGGGTTCAATAAATGTAAATAAGACAGAACACGGTGTTGAAGATAATATGGCATCGAGTTGCATTTTTTTTTCTCGCTACTGTATATTACGTAAAAATATGCAATTGTCTGAAACAAGTCACTTTATTTCTCTCAAAAAATTCTATCGAAATAGAGGTAGAACAGTAAAACACAAACTACATTGAATCAATAGAGTTGAATACCCTAATGTCAGTAATTTCGCTCTCTCCCGTACTCGGGTGAAAAAATATCTCAAAATAGACTTTGATGTACATGCCAATTGATGAGAGTTGTATTCCACTTTCCATCGGATATAAGTTGTTAAAAAAGTATGAAGATCAAATAGAGTGAAATATTTCTTGAACCATTTTAAGAAATTGAAGCACTTGATTGCTTCTTTTGACACTTCAAAAATGTGGTGATTCCAGCGATCATCACATTGAATTTTTGCCCAGAACATTAAGCTATCATTGACTTCCCAATACTTACCCCAATAGTTACAACAACCATACAACAACAATAAGCATTATAGACATCACCCCATTCAGACATTAACTATAGATTAGATGTGATTGAATCATTCATATGGAGTCTTATCAACTCAATCGCCCAAGGGCTCAGTCTGCGATTGAAAGAATATGAATGCAAATGAATAGATGAGATACAAATGGAAGATGGTAGATCGTTAATAAAAATCAGAAATAAAATAGAAAAAAGAACATAAAGGAAGTTTTAACTCATCTGATAGAATCCCATCTATAATAACCGTTGTATTGCGGCCCTTGAGAAAGCTCGAAACAATAACAATTTATTGCCACAATTTATTTAGTGCCACAATCTTACATACACACATAATTAGTCAGGATTACGACCTAGATTCTCACACCACTTATGTTGTGTGCGTTAATTTTTATACATACATGAGTGGCGGGACGTACAGTTTATAGTTGACTTCGAACGACAGATGTTTGAGAAACTTTTCATGGCAATTTTATTTACTATCAGAGTTTTTGCCAGAAATCTGCTGAGTCGTTTTGATGCCTGACCTGGGGTTTAAACCGCGGCCTTACGTCGAATAAGCCAACACACTACTTACTGGACTAAAGCGGCTTCTGTGTAGAAATCTTATTGTATGGATATTATGAATAAATTCTATCTTAGAGATAGTTTGTGCGGTGTATCTAACGATAATTTTTTCACGGCCTATGTGGCATATCTTATTGTCGACCTCGCAAATGGAACAAATAGTTCACGGTGAGATTTTGGCTTTTTGGCCGGAATTTTCTAAGAAAAATTTGTATACAATTAAATGGAAATAATCTTCGCGTTGTGAAGTTATTGTCTGCTCTTTAATAGAATTAACTTGTGGTGGAGTCCGCTATCGACTGTTTAATTCTAAACTTGCATCGACTGTACGTTTTAAGGTTAAGGAAGTAAATTCTTAAGCAAATGTTATCATAGCTGAGTGTAGACAATAGCTGAAGATAACGTCCAATTGAAAATTGTTTTATTTTCTTTAAATTTTCATGTATTCTACCGATTCAGCCGTCTTAAACTTAGTGATTAACCTTCTTATCGCAATACATACATACATAATTTGTCATTACAGGATTACGACCTAGCTTCTCACACCACTTATGGTGTATGTGTTAATTGTATACCTGAATAGCTGTACCTCAGTTTAAAGTCGACTCCGAACGACAGATTTTAGAGAAGCTTTTCATGGAAAATTTATTGTGTCTTAGAGTTTTTGCTAGAAATCGGCTGAGAAGAGGTCACCGAAGAAATATTGTTTTATATTTCGTTTTGTTGGAGATGTCCTGTAGTTTGAACCGTGGCCTCACAACTAATAATAAGCCAACACACTGCCTTCTAGACTACGGCGAATAAATTCGTATTCCAATAGTATTACAATTATCGAGATTTCACGAGATGTAATTTTCTTATTTGAATTGTGTTTGTGTTTTTTATAACATAAACACCAAAACTTAATTGAATTACAAACCTTATTTGCTCTGACAGCCGAAAATAATTAATTTAGAAAATTTAAAATATGAGTTCAAGAACTGATCGCCGATGCTTTTTATCGCAATTTTTTTTTCTTTTTAGCCTTCAAAACATTTGTTGGGTAAAAACGTGTCATTTTGAAGGCACTTGTGAGTTTTTACGTTTTCGAGTAAAATTTGCCAGCCTTCAAAACAATAATTTCTGTAATGTTTAGGTCTTACTCTCGTCCATAATGAGAAAAACTTTATAAGAAATTATTTTGTAAACAACAATAAAAAATACAAAAAAAAACTCCCCTTAAGTCATTAAGTCCCAGTCAAGGATCGCTGCAAAACAAAACATGTGAATTTGTTTTCCAAGAAAGAAAACGAAAAAAATGCGTTTTTTTTGCATGAAGCCAACAGGTTACTTCTTCGTTTTTTATTTTTATTTTCACAGTTAATGGTTAATGGTTCCCTGTATTTTCGTTTTACTTCTTCAATGCAAGCAAAGTTCTTCATGCAAATTCCATCAGTAATAAGTTGTCATACATATTGTGCTGCTCAATATTAGCAGCCTTCAATATTCATTGCAAATGCCAACCAACCATGTTTTGCAAACAAAACATGTGTGTATGACTGTGCAAAAATTTTGCTAAAATTTTACACTGTGCATCAAATGAATAAGATCCATCAAGTGCTGGTTTTTGTAGATTTTCATTAGAGAAGATGTTCATTAGAGAGAGAATAACTGATAGATCTGTGGAAATCGACAGAAATGTCTTCTGATCCTTTAGCACGTTGACGTAAATAACGTCTGTAGACGTCTATTACATGTGTCTCATGACGCAAATGACGTCTATAGACGTCCTATATTTTAATAGCATGAAATTATTTCAACGATATTTATCAAATGGACTTAACATGCTATGAGGTTTGATTAGGTAAACTTGCAAATGCGAATTTTTTTTATATTTTTTTTTTCAATTCAATTCAATTCAATCATAGTGGCATGATCTTGTGATGAGATTGACACTTCGTTTGATGAAATCGGACCATTGTTATTATTTAAAGAGTCTAACAGCCGAGTTAAATTGTTTACATATTCGTTTTTTTTTTTTCAAATTAACTTCAGTTCAAAAATTTCCTGAATTTTTGATGGATCTAGATTGTTTATCGGAAAATGTGTCAATTTCACATTTGAGCGGGTTTTTTGTGAGAACTGAAAATTGACTGAAAAATTGAAGAAAAAAACTGAATCGAATTAAATAAGCCGACTAATGTGTAGAGCAACGATATAGAATGTATATGTTGTTACTGTTTGATATACAGAAATTTAATTAATTTAAAAATGTCACTGGAAATTTTAAAAAAATTTGCAGTCAACAGCCTACGACAGCGTGAAATATTTAATATTGTTATTTAGCCAATTATTAATGTATATGCATATTGACGATATTTCGTTGCGCTAAGATGATAAAACATCGAGCATACTCCAAGTTGCAACGTATTTATTATACCCAATATTGTAAGAAGTCATCGTAGTCTAGTAGGTAGAGTGTTGACTTATAGAAATGAGGCCACAATTCGTATTTCTTCTGTGACTCCCTCTCAGCAGATTTTTGCAAAATTGCCATGAAAAGCTTCTGAAATATCTGTTGTTCGGGTTCAATTCAGTATTAACTGAAGGTTGTAATGACCAATTATGTATTGTAGGAAGCGCAGAAATAATTATGGTCTCAAATATTTATCCCAATATATCATCTGTTCACCAAGGCATGAGCGCGATAAAACTACTCTAAGGGCCATTATTACAACTTGCCGTTAAAGTTGAGTTTAGTTAAAGGTAACTTTAAAGTCAGCTTTAACCTCTTTTCGTTATTACAACCTAATGATAAAATAAAGTTTACTTTATTAAAAATATGGCAGTGCCGGAACAATGTCGATAACATTGCTCAATTGAATACACTTTTTTAAACGGAGTGGCAACGACGACGTTCTGGTTTTTTGTTGTATTTGCTCATTTTGTTTCTATTTGAAGTTACCATATTGAAAATAATATATATGTATGTATGGCAAGTTCAAACATAAACTTAACTTTAAAAGTTACCAGTAGGATAATCTTCCCTTTGGTACAACGTTCACTTCTACCTTATTGTCCACTTCTATGAAAGACAATATATCTGCCCGTTAAATTTCCCCTCTTTAGTTAAAGGCAAGTTGTAATAATGGCCCCAAATTGGTAATTCTTCATAATTTGTGAACATTCACATTCTCAACGAGTTTTATGTCTTAAGCAGAAGTAAAAAAAGCGTGATGTGTTTCTATTTTTATTATTTATTTTAAATTAAATTAAAATTTTAAAAATTAAAATATTTTAGAACAATTTTATCTTATAAATACCCATATATGAGTATCAATTTAAAATGAGATTCAGTTATCTGACAATGTAGCATTCGCAAAAGTTCCAAAATATGCATAAAGTTCCCTTGTGTTCTAGTCGCTTAGTATCTAAAAAAGATTTCAGTTTTAAATAATTTTCCGTAATTTCTTATTTTTAATTTATTTTCTCGATTGATTGAACTCAAGAGACAAGAGATTTAGTTAACATGGCAACAGTTCCATATTGTTGCCATTCATAATTGTCGTCAAGTGTGTTGTTGTTAATATTCTCTCGTAAGTGCCTTTTTATTTAAAATTATTTGAAATTTACTTCGCTTATGTAGAAATAAACATTTCGAAAGCCTCCTGGCGGTTATCTATCAAAGACTCTCTCACATGCTTCTCTACGTGCACCGAAAGAGAGTCTGTCATTCTGTCATATTTATAAGTGTATTCAAACTTGAAACTGTCAAAATAAAATTTTAATGCCTGGACATGTTTGCGACTGCGCAAAGCACTTGTGCCATCCATCCAATACTTTTTAGAAGACTTTTCGTTTGTAAGTCTCATGTAATCGTTGGCATTAGGCCAGTTGAAGAATACTCGCATGCTCATTTAATATTTGTACAACCATATGTACGTACACATGTATGTGAGTATATTTTTGCAGACAATATTTGTTTTTGAAATTCATTTTGCAAATTCACGGCTTAAACGATGAAAACAACAACAATAATAATTTAGAAGCTAGAAAAGTTGAAGTTGATGTTGTTGTTGTTTGTGTCTGCGTTTTTATCACTTTGTTCAATAGTTATTGATCTTTTTTCTATCCCCAAGGCCTTTGTCAATATTTGTATTTGTGATGTTTTTTGTTTTATATGGATATACAAGCATACATACATATTTATTTTATTCTTCTACTTCTCGTCATACTCGAAAGCATGCATGTGGTCCCCACTGATGGTAAATAAAAACCTGATAGCGTTTGCAGCACTAACTTCCTTTAATTTTTCTGTTTTGAAGTTCATTGAAATACTGAATGCATTCGTAAGTTTAACGAAACATAATGTTTGATGTTGTGGTTCGCTACTATAGTTCGATGTCGCATAAAACATGTTGATATAATGGTACACAACATCGCCAGTGCAACCAGCAGTGTGACCAGATTTTAGAACAGTTTACTGCAGGCTAAGGGTAATCGGAAAACAGTGTGTAAAGTGGAGATCGTCGCTGTAACTAACAGTAGTCGACATCGTCCTTCCGGGAATGAATTACCAGACTTTTTCAAAGCAGTTTAGGAGGCATGGACTATACTATATTCTATTGCATACCTAGCTTCTAAGATATGCAAACTAAATTGGCAATGATCCAGAAAGTTGCATTATGATCGGACAAAGTATTTTATGGCTTCTTCCATCATTGATTTCCGAACTTTGACAGCCGATAACATCCACCTTGTTGAAGCTACATCCGTCCAATTAGTTCTCATTAACTTAGGCACTTTTGCCAATTAATAATAATAGTGTGACGAAAATGGAAACATCGTTTAACATTAACATGATTAACAAAAGCTGCGCTAACAAATACAACGAACTTGTTACAAGTAAACCAACAACATCGGTATGAAAGAAACGGGAATAGACAAGTAAGTCGCAATAGATTTCTCGAGAAGGTCAAAACACGAACATTCTACTTCAAGAACCTTCATCAAACTGTTTACGTGAGCATATAAAAAGGCAAGACAACGCAGGCAACGAGTAGTAAGAATTCAGTCAGTCTTGTGTGAATACGCGTTGCGTGTGAAGAGGACAGACGTGGTTTGAAGATCGCCGTTGAAAAGATCTGCGTTGTAAGCAAAGAAGAATAGCTAACAAGCAATTATTGTTGGATTCATCAAGTTGTGAACGGTGGCAAGCAAAAGTAGTGCGAACAATAAAGAGTTTAATTGAAACTAAACACAAATTTATTTTTACTTTGTTTGGAATCAACGAACTCATATTTTAAACGTTTCTAAAAAGGTAAAAAAGTAACAATAGTTTGTCGATGGACGGTCATTGATATCGACATGTGTTTGCGGAATGTGTCTCAAGGTTTTGTGCTGATTGACTCATTCTATTTGTTACAAGTCAAGGAGACAGTGCATCATTTCATCATAAAATTGAACACCAAAATATGAACTTACAAACATACGAACATATATAATTGGTCACCTGCTGAGAGGCAGCCACCGAAGAAATATTTTTTCATATTTTGTTTTGCTCAAGATGTCTGACATGGAGTTTGGACCGTGGTCTCAAGTGTAATTAGCCTTCGATTATTTTAAAGTCTTATCACATTGAGCACATAGAAAAGAACCTCTGCATGTAGGGTGTTCCACATACGGATAGTCTGGCTAAATACGAATTCTGTCTGTAATACAGCGCGCGATACACTGGCCAATCGACCACAAACAGCAGCGGTAGTACAAGAAAACACAAGCCACATTGCGACGATAATCCAATAAATCGATAGAGTTGAATACCCTATCGCCATTAATGAACACCTTCGCCCTCTCCTGTATGTGGTCAAGAAGCCTCAAAATAGATTTGAAGCACCAGCCCATATCTGACAATTGTATTTCATTCTTGGTCGGATATAAGTGGCGCAATAGTAAAGAAATAAAGTGAAGTATTTCTTGCACCGTCTTAAGGCACTCGAATGCTTCATATGACACTTGAAAAATATGCCGATTCCACCGAACATCGCACAGAATTTTCATTCCCAGGACTGATTAATATTAATATTTTTAGCACCCATAACTACAGATAAGGCAATATTATTACTGCACTTGTGTGCTAATGAAAAGCATTGCGTTTTCTCTGCGATATAACATTTAAAACAACCCCTAAAGTGCGATCTCTGAGAAAGCTTATCGAGAGAGACGAGAGAATCGAGAACTAACACCAAAAGCAAGAAGATTTAAAAGAAGTGCAGCGTGCCATATCCTGTCCAATGCTTAGAAAATATGTAAAGTCCCAAACTTACTTTTAATAAATTTGCGGATAGACTGGTTCTATCTTCCAATAGCAACGCTAACATGTCACCAGTACAACGGGCCTTGTGGAACCTATATTGTCTGTCGCTAATTAGTTTGTTGAACTCTAGATATTTCACAAGATGGTGGTTTATCACGTTTTCCATAATTTTAGAAAATGCGGAACATGTTGCTACGTTTTTACCTTTTTAATAACGTTTAAAATATGAATTCATTGATTGCAAACAAAATAAAAATAAATTTGTGTTTAGTTTCAATTAAAATCTTTATTGTTTGCACTACTTTTGTGTGACACTATTTACAACTTGACGAATACGACGACAATTGCTTGTTCGCGCTATTCTTCTTAGCTTATAACGCAGATCTCTTCAATGGCGATCTTCAAACCACGACTGTTTTCTTCACACGCAACGCGTCTTCACACTAGACTGACTGAATTCTTACTGCTCGTAGCCCGCCGTGTCCCGTCCTTCCACATACCCATGCAGTCAGCCCGACGAAAGCTCCCGAGGCAGATCGCCTGGGGCCTCGCCCCCTCGAGAACTCCATCGCGACCCCACTGTCCGTTGTTGCTTTCTTTCCCACTTGTCTGTCTCCCCTTATCTCACACCGATGTCGTTGGTATATGCTAACATGTTCGTTGCATTTGTGTAGCCCTTGTTTATTGTTCCAATGTTGAACGATGGTACACCGCTTCGATATTCGTAACAATATTACTCTTGGGCGGTAGTTCACAAGGTTATTAGCGCAATCTTTAGCAATCTTCCAGCAAAATGGTAATATGACGGCACGTTATGCGTCGAAAATGCGTCGAAAAATGCAATATGCATTTTAAATTCACTTAAAACATATGCTGTACGACAAATAAAATGAGTAAATGTTTCAATATCTGTTTCATCCTGTACCTTCCAAAGTAGTTAGAAAATATTTCTGCATAATTTTTAAATATCATATAAAGTGCTTTTGAAACCTGTCTTAAGCTTAACTCCAAAACAAAGTATTACCAAATTAAAGCAGTTTCGTTAAAATACTAAAATCTAGTTTTAAAAAGTGAATATGTTTTCAAGTTTAATTATCAGCTCCTGTAAAATTTTTTAAATGAAATTTCTGAAAAAAGTTCTTAAAACTACTTTCTAGTAAATAATTCAGCCAAGGATAAAATCGTTTAATTATCGACAGGAATTGTATAACAATTCCATGTAATTGATCAGTTCGTAAAGAATATAAAAAAAAATTTAATCTTAAAGCATAACATACACTCAGCCACAAAAGTATACATACGGTAAACAAATTTCAGAAATTTTTTAACCAATCCGTTTTCGTTGAAAATCTTTAAAACTGTCTGACATCTTTCTTCGATTTTAAGACGGTCTTTTGCATTGGTTAAGAAATTTGTGATATTTGTTAATCGGATGTATACTTTTGTGGGCCTGTGCAGGGCCACAATTCAGTTCAATTTCAGAAATTTTTTAACCAATGCAGAAGGCCGTCTTAAAATCGAAGAAAGATGTCAGACAGTTTTAAAGATTTTCAACGAAAAGGGATTGTTAACCGTATGTATACTTTAGTAACTGTGTGTAAATGGAAAGTCGTTTGAATTATTTGCAGTCGCTCAGACTCAGGAGGGAGCAATTAGTGGCTGAATAGAAAATATTAAAAATCTTTAAATCATGCTGATTCCATATCGATTCAAACATTCCATTTCTAAAGATATCGGTTGAACGAAAACATGATTTATGATGACTTGTGCTGTCATTGTTGTCCTACCATTGGCTCATCGCCGCAATAATACACAATAATTTATGTATGTGCTAGAGATTCGTTCAATTCTTTTAAAAGAGCGTTACATGTTGTGGCTAACATGTAAGAGATATTATTTTTCTTATTCTCTCCATGATAATTGTCCAACAAAATTTTATTGATGCATTTTACTTTGCCTATACAACACCACCAAGTCCAGTGGTCACTTGAAACGAACTTCAAGTGGCCATTGTAAAATGATGCCTGCCTAGCTGGATATTTTTGACCGGCTGGTTGGTTGCCTGTAAATTGTGCGTATTTGCCTTTGCATAGAAGGAAATAAAAGAAGAATAAAATGAAGAGAAAGAGAAGGAAAAAATACGAAAATTGTGTAATAAATAAATTGTACGCAAAATAAAAATGGAAAGTTTAAATTTATGACTCTCTGTACGAAATGTTGCGAAACACAAAAAAGAAAAAAAAATAAAACGGGAATAAAACTATAAAAGACGAATATTTCTTTCTATTACACCATATTCCTCCACTTACATTTGTAAGTCCGTTTTAACTATTTTACTGATATATATCACAAGTTTAAATAGAGTTTGTCTCTAGTTGTCTATGGCCTGCTGTGGACAATAGAAGAACAGGTTGGCTCCTTTTTTATGTGTCTCATCTGTGTAATTCCTCCACTTCAAATTCTCCCCTTTCCAACATCCTCTCCTTTTTAATCACTCTATTATCCTTCACTCTGTAAGGACGTTGCACAAAGGGTCAATTCGACTTTCGGGTACTGTACTTGTCTTTATTGAAAAGTACACGTCCTTTCGTCTTTAAATAATTTCGAAAATATTCTCATTTTCTAATAACAAATATTAAAACAACGGTCCATTCTTTACAATATTTTGAAATTTATTTTCAAATGGAGGGAACACTCGGTTAAAGTTGTGAAATTTGGTTCCCTGATTCATTGTCCTGATCTCAATCAAATCGAAAATTTGTGGTCTTCTAACACAGAAGGGGAAACATATTACAACTGAATTTCAATAGAAACTGGTTGAAAATGTACGCAGGCGTATGGCAAACATCAATAAATCATGAGAGCACAACAGCTAATACTTAATAGCTGATCCTGGGACTGGTGTGAATCAGAGATCAGCAATGAATCGTTTTTTTTTCGCTACTCATAAGTACTCATAAAATTTTGAGTATGAGTGAGTCAACAGTATTGAAATTCAGCTAATCTGATTCATTCGTACTCACTACAACATTGACTTATAAATACAGTTTGCAATGAGTATGAGTACAACGTTGACATCAAACTCATACCATTCGAAATATATTTGTTTCATACGTCTACTCATTTAGATTCATAAATTTTGAAAAATATTTATAATGCTCATAAATTATTCGAGTGATTCGAATCATTCATCAAAATTTACAATCTTAGTTGTTGTCGCATTTACAAAAAAAAAAAAAAAAGAAATAAAAATATAAAGACAGCAAGCAAAGCAAACACACAACCTTCTAGTAAGTATTGTAGTGGTCGTTCACGAATCATACTTATTTTGTGATTCTTGTAAATTTTGAGTCATGGAGAGTCGATATTAACAACATCATGCTTATTGTTAAGTATGAGTACGATGAGTACTTCAAACCTTGAATATGAGTAGTATGAGTATGATATTAAAATAAGTATGAATTCGTATAAACATCAGAAATTATGAGTATGCTTCGAATCTACTCAACTTTTTGAATATTGATTAATGATCTCTGGTGTGAATACTGCTTAGAATTTAATGAAATTTTTTTTATTATTTATCATTTTATGAAATGAAATAAAACTATTCTGAATTGTACTCGTTTTTGCTCCTTACATACATACCTATGTTGGTCACTACAACCCTTCAGTCAGGATTACGACCTAGCTTCTCACACCACTCATGTTGTATGTGTTAATTTTATACATGAGTGTTCGAACGACAGAATTTTGAGAAAGTTTTCATAGGAAATTTTATTTACTTTCAGATTTTTTGGCAGAACAGTTATGAGAGAAAGTCGCCGAAAGAAATTAATTTGCTTTTAATTTCCGTTTTGTTCGAGATGTCTAGGCTGGAGTTTGAACCACGAGCACTCGTCTAAAAACCCAATTAACTGCATACTAGACTTGAGCATGTCAAACTCACATCACAATAGGTTCAATGGTGTTTCGGGTGGCATGTAAATCGCCATTTTATAACTGCTTGTCGATCATTGTTCCACTTTAGGCAAAAAAGTTGCCGGAAATCTGCAGAGAAAAAGTTGCCGAAGAAATATTTCTTCATATTTCGTTTAGTTCGAGATGTCTGACCTATGGTTTGAACCGTGACCTTACGTCTAATAAGGCAACACGCTGCCTACTAGACTACGGCAACTTCAGTGTAATTAAATATAAGGGGTGATTTCAATATAAAAAAATTTGTAACATGCGGCAATGCCGAAAAACGCTTGGTAAATGAACACCAAAACATTGAATTTTATTACCAAATAAACTAGTGTGTGGGAAATATGTTGCCGCAAATATAGTTTTTGGATCAGTGGGAATGCCAACAAACAGAATTAGGGGAATTTGGAGTGAAGAGCTGCCAGAAGTAGTTCAAGAGCTACTAATGCAACTTCAAAGATGCACTATTTGGTACAATTTAAGGGCAGGCGAATTCATTTCATCGCACTTTTCCAAAATCGGTGAAAACCATAATATTACAGTCAATGCTGCAAGGCTCCGTGCGATGTTAATTGAAAATTTTTTTTGACCAAAATTAAAAATTTTGACTGGATTGATAAGACAGTGTCAAATGACACAATGGCAATAAAAACTACGGACCTATTCGGCTATCAATTAATCTCATGTTTGCAGCAGATCATAGGTAGGTAGCCAATACCAAAGTGGACTAGTTTTTGCAGGGTTTTAAAAATTTAGAAGTCGCCGTAGTCTAGTAGGTAGTGTGTTGGCTTATTAGACGCAAAAGCCTGTGTTCGAGCCCTAGGCCAGGCATCAAAGACAAAATACAAAAAGTATTTTTTCGGCAACTTCCTCTCAGTAGATTTCTGGCAAAAACTCTGAGAGTAAATAAAAATTGCCATGAAAAGTTTCTCAATAAACAAAAATCTGTCGTTCGGAGTCGACTTTAAACTGAAATTAACACACACAACATAAGTGGTGTGAGAAACTAGGACTTTGTACAGTGGGTCAATTCGACCTCCGGGTACTGTACTTGTCTTAATTGACAAGTACACGTCCTCTAACCTAACCTAACCTAACAATTTAGCACTGCACGATAATATTACATTCGTAAGAAAAAGTATGATGTAGCTACAGGTAACATTTACTTGAAATATGATAACCCTTAGAAACTAAATGACATGCAATGATAACTTTTTTTAATTTATTGTTTATCATTGTACATGCTCCTGATCAATGTTGATGTGTTGCCACCTCTTTTTTGTGTCAGTAATTTCACATTGAATTGAATTAAATGATCGTGACAATATAAGCATGAAGATGACAGATGAAGACAAAAATAATGGAGAGAAAATGAACAAGAGGTTTCCTGGCAGCAATCTTCACAAAAATATATACAAACTACACTTGTGTGAATATTTTTTTCAAATGGTTCTTAATAAACCCAAAGAATTGTAGTCCTTATTCTTTGTTTATTTAGGGAACATACGCGATTGCGATTGTCCACTGAATCAGATTCTAGAATGATAGGGTTGCCATCTGTCATTGCCTAGAAAGAATTCCTCTGTGAATATGTATCGAATTGATGTGTAGCGATGGTTGGTGAACTTGTAAGGCACTTATCGTGGCAAAGAAATCCGATATTTCCTTGACAAACCTGATGATGTTTTTCGATTTCAGCCTAACCAGACGTTCTGATGCTTTACTTTTCTCACCACAGAATTTACATATCGGATAAGAAGTGATTCCCATCCTGAACAAGTGTCCTTTGCGTCCATATTGCGCGGTTGCATAAGGAAGTTTACTATCTTGTTTAACAAAAGTTTAGATTGCCTTGGCTTATTTGACGTAAGGCCACAGCTTAAACCCCCAGGTCAGAGATCGCCAACAAAACAAAATATTTCTGGTAAAAATCACAAATAAATTTTTTTTTTAATTTTTGTAAATTGTTTGTACTGTTCTTAAATTCTCAAAACCCAAGCGTTGAAAAAGTCCTTTGTTTTATGAAGTATGTAGTCTGAATGGATAATATATAGAATGTTACGATCTACCAAGTGAGTGAATCTGCGAAAAGTGTTGTAAATTGTGACCATCATGAATAGTTCTTGTCACTTGTGCCTTGAACTAGTTTATTGAAGTGCTACGATGTCCCATGTTCTAATCGTCTGTCTGTTTGTGTTTCCATATGGAAAGGTTTTTATCCAAAATTAGTGCATAAAATATATTCCAACGATTAAATTTATTGTGCCCTTTAAACAGAACAAATATCGGCATGGACTTAAAGACTATTGTCTTTTGGAATATAACGAGAATTATGGGCCGCCCTAAAATAATTACTACAGCTTCAGTTTGGTACAAACTAAAACAAATAATTCTTTTATATTTTACTCTCACTGAAATGGCATTTTGAAAATGTTTAAATTTTTAATTTTCTAAAATTTTTTGTTGAATTAGGGAAACGGTGTTCTTATTCTCATACACACACATACACATTACAGTGATGCAAATATGACGCAAAATCGCGAAATACAAAACAAAAATTGTAATTTATGCCCGTAAAACTGATTAGACACAATGACATACACACTCACACACTCACATATAATGCTAAAGCAAAGACAAATAAAAGGTTTCCGATTACACGCCGCCATAGACTCGTATTTATTTTTATTTCTCTCTATGTGAGCATATTGAACGCTGCAAATGGCAAGCAAGCCCCAAACCGAGACTTGAGTAGGATTTTTTGCAATTTTATTTCGCACATTGCACATGCGCATGTGCTCTTGTGCTCATGTGTGCATTTTGCATTTCACCACAGAGCTGAACATGAAATATTTGCGCACATTGTGCTCCTTTTCTTACATGTTGAATGCCAAAATGTTGTTGATGTTTTTATGCGATTTGTTGTTGTTGTTTTTTTTTGTATCAGGATACAGGGAATTGTTTTCGTATGCGCATTGCGCATAGTTTGTGACATTCGGTAATGTGAGAAATTTATTAGTTTAAGCTCTACCTACAGATTTCTGATCTTTGAAGTTCTGCAATCGTTACGAATTGATTTTAATTGTTGACTTACCTGCAAAGAAAAAGAAAAAAAACAAGAATAGGAAATAATTAAAATCAATATTTGTCGAATGGAATATTTAAGCAAATAAAATTAAAATCTAGAATAAATTATAAATTATGCATTCACACACATTCATACATTCAGACATTTAAGAGATAAGCAGTCGTTAGTTAATAAACGCAAATCGGGCCTAAACATTTATAACCATTATTGTAGGAAAGTAAGTATGTTGGCAGGCATTAACTGACTTACAAACACATTCAATACTTAGTTATTCTCATATGGAAATCAGTTGTATTTTTATCGCTTTAACAAAATCATATCGAATACGGCAGAAATGTGGAAACCAGAATTAAAATGTTTCTTAAATTTACAAACCACTTGCAGAGAAATATTTCAAACAGCAAAACTAAAAGCCGCAGCTGCAACCAACCAATGGCTGAGTCATAGCCAAAGTCAAAGTCGCCTATCTGGAAGTTGTTATTGCAACCATAAAGTCAATATTCCAATACCAATATTATTAACACGATGATAGTGATGCTGATGTTGATGCTGAAGCTGATGATGGTGCTGATCAGCATTATGGTTGTTGATCGTGAAGTCAAATAAAACTAAAAATCAAGTAAAATTCTTACATTATTTCTCTTTAGTTTGTTTTAATTTTTTTTGTTTTTTTTTATAATACGGCTTATAAAAAGCACAAAGCAAAGTGGAAAAAAAGCAAAAAAAAAACTATTTTTATTCTTTCCGTCTATTTATTTAAACATTTGGTTTGTTGGTTTTTTGTTGATTGCATGGCAAACGTAGTATTCACACATTAAACTGAACGTACGTCAAAAGGCGTTAAGTGTACAAGATTTTCACATGTTTCACTTAATGCATCTTTAAGTAGTTATGTTCGCTGTTGCATTTTAGTATGATTTAATGCCTTCTATTAAATTGACTGGACATACATTTTCACGCTCTTTTACTCACTCACTCCATTGCTTATGTTCACCGACAGTTATAATTCAGTAGAAATTTTCATTCTTCTTTCCAAAGAAAATCATTTTTTTTTTTAATTTTTGCTGTTGTTGTACTGCATTCGGATATATTGAAAATATTACTACTGAACAGAGCTATAAACGTAAACTGTTTCCCAATTTATATTAAAGTGTAACCAACCAGTTGTCTTCGATTATGAATAATATTTTAATGAATTGTTAATCAAGAGTTAAGATACATACATACATATGTATATGCGATCTTAATGTCTTAATAATAAAAGTAGCAGCCAATTAAAATGAAGAAACAAAAGATCTAAGAAAGTAAGCTGATTTAGACAAAAACTTATATTAATATACACACGTACAATATCATTTATTTTGCTTATCTAAATATCTTTAAAAAGATTTTAAATTTTCTATATAGCCGGCTAACGATACGGCTAATATTGTGATTAAATGTATTTTTTTCTATGTCGTAGCATAAGTTTTAATTTTTTTTCAGAAATTCAAACAAAATCTGGCCTTAGCAAGGCCATTAAAATGCAAATCTTATTAGATTAAAGCATTTGTACAAAAAAAAAAAATAAAATATTAGAAATTTAAATTTGAACATAAAATATTGAAAAAATATACGAAATGTTGTGTAATTTTCATATACATTTTTAATTTTTAATGTTTCTCTAGAAAATGTTACAACTTGTCGTTAAAGTTGGGTTTAGTTAAAGGTACCTTTAGCTAAAGTGAACTTTAAAGTCACCTTTAACTTCTTTTCATTATTACAACCTAATGATAAAATAAAGTTAACTTTTTCAAAAATATGGCACTTGCGGGGCAATGCTGATATTAAACAAGTTTTATTTAAACGCAGTGGCAACGAAGAGCTTCTTTTTTTTTTGTTGTATTTGCTCCTTTTGTTTATATTTAAAGTTGCCGTATTGAAAATAATATATATGTATGGCAAGTTCAAACATAAACTTGACTTTAAAAATTACTAGTAGGATGATCTTCCCTTTAGCTTAACGCTCACTTCTACCTTATCGTTCAGTTATAATATTAAAAAACAATTTATCTGCCAGTTAAAATCGTCCCTTTAGTTAACGGCAAGTTTTAATAATTATCGTCCTAAAAGTGATAGCTTAGGGAATATCAAAATATTAAAATTATTTGTTTTTTTCACTGAATTCACTTTACACAATTCGGTCCTCGACATTTGCAGAACTCCTGCGACGGATGGGATTCCACAACTAATTCTACAGCAGTTTTCTTCAACACTTGCTCGTCCATTAGCTATCCTTTTCCTCCCTTATTAGTATTGTTTCCATATTGATGGAAGGTTGCTAATGTTGCCATTATTTTCAGATAATGAAACCAGTCTACCAGACGATTTTGTGAGTGCTTGATTGTGGCTCGAGATAGTTCTAAAACAGATAAATAAAAATATTCCTTTTCGCGTTGGTTGCTGCTTATCTCGATTTATTTCATGCTTTCTAAAGGATCGGACTATACGGGCAATTATAGATTGAATTTCATTAGTTGAGTTCAGACTGATTCAGGTTTTGTTCTTTTTTCCATTTCTCATTTCTATTAATTATGTTTTCTCTTCTACTTCTTGCATGCAGATTCCGAGTGCTTTAGAAATTGAGACGAAAGGGCCTAATACAAATGACTTGCTCACTTCCATGTACACTCAATCTCCGAATGGGGACGAGTGAATAGGGTCGATTTTAATATGCGCCAAGAGCCAATGTTGTTTGTTAACTCATAAACGCAGCAGTAAAATTACATCATCTATAACTATGGGTGGAATGTGCTCGACCGAGAGAAATAAGGGAACTTCTGCCCGAAAATCGTATATTTTCACGTAGTACACGTCTGCCGTGTAGAGCACATCCGTAAGTTGTCAATTGATCATTGGATTCCACAACGGAATTCCTTCTTCACCCACACTAGCCATATGAGGAACTGTATCCGCCCTCCAATAACCTATTTTCTCAATTACATACATAGCATACGTATATAATTGGTCATTACGAATCTCCAGTCAGGATTACGACCTAGTCTCTCACACCACTGTTGTGTGTTTTAATTTTATGAATGAGTGGTGGGACTTGCAGTTTAAAGTCGACTCCGAAGGACAAATTTCATAGCAATTTTATTGACTCCCAGAGTTTTTTCAAAAAGAAATATTTTTTCATTTTTCGTTTTGTTGAAGACGTCAGACTTCGGGTTTGAACCGTGGTCTCACGTCTAATAAGTTAACAAATTATCTACGGGTCTAAGGGAATTCAATTACAACACGACGCAATGCATGAATACGGATATAACTCTTAAAAAATGAGGGGTTATTTTATTAAATTATTTGTTTAATATTTTAATGATGCCAAAAAAAATATTACCACTGCCAGTGGTGTAGATGGGAGACACATTTATATGAAATCATTTATAAGGCATTAATTTATCGCTCTGAATACATACTGTTATGCAAATCGAAACGACCTAATATCGTTTAACAACAAAAATGATAAACAATCTAAAGCTGCACACACACATATGTACGAAGAACCTGGTTGCGCCTGGTACCAACAACAACATGTATGTGACAAAAGGGGATATAAAACAAAAGCAAAGTACACAAACAACAATGTATTATCAATAGAGCTCTCGAGCAGGCGAGATCACGAACCTTCCACTTCAAGAAGGTTCGTTAGACTGGTTGTGTCGGACTATAAAAGGGCTGGACAAAGCAGGCAGCAGTCAGTTATAATTCAGTCAGTCTTGTGTGAAGACGCGTAGCGGTTTGAACGTACAAGTGGTATTGCTTGCAAAATGGTTGTAAGCAGAGAAGATCTAACGAACAGTTGTTAGTGTTAACGCGGACAGAAGTGTAAAATAGAATAGTGTACAAGCAAATTGTTGTTGTATCGTTAAGTTGTAAACAGTGGCACAAACGTACTGTGAATAATAAAAACATTTTAAGAAAAACTAAACACATATTTGTTTTTACTTGGTTTGCAATTAATGAACTCATATTTAAACGTTTTTAAAAAGGTAAAAACGTAACAATACGTACATAATTATTCATTACAACCCTTTGGTCAGGATTACAACCTAGCTTCTCACACCACTTCTGTTGTGTTAGTTAATTTTTTTATACATGAGTGGTGGGACCTACAATTTAAAGTCGACTCCGAACGACTGATTTTTGAGAAACTTTTCATGGCAATTTTCTATTTACTCTCAGAGTTTTTGCCATAAATCTGCTGAGAGGAAGTCGCCGAAGAAATATTTTGTGATATTTCGTTTAGTTCGAGACGACTGATCTGGGCTCGGCTCTGAATAATCGACTCCAATATTTGCAAATTGACTGCGTGTATTGATTTTTAAAAACCCAAAAACTATTAGAAAATACTTAGGAAATAATGAGAAAGGAACAAAAAATAAAATATTGAAAATCAAAACAAAAACAACAACTACATAGAAGGATGGGGAAATTGCCAGACGTGAAATAAAACTAAATGTGTGCAAAACATATGCATGATCGAGGATGAATGTAGTAAATAAGAACGCCATAGTAGCATAAGTTTCTATAAAATTTTGTTTCTCATGCTTATTTGCACAAAATTTTTTGGTGTAACGATGTGTTAGCAAATCGACAAAAGTGCTGCAAAAGCGAATATTAGTACTGGAGATTAAAATCAACCAAGTGTAGTGCGTAATTAGAACTTATTTGGACAAAATTATGTACTATTGCCAAGCGATAAACTCAATTGTATCTCTTATACAGTTATGGCTTAAGGTAAGATGTATCCTTAATTAAATATCATTTAATGCTCACATTTATGGACTTTAAATGCCTCTAAGTTCTGAGATCAAAATACATCTACGGCAACAACTTACATACTATTCCCAATGATCTCATCTACCATAATGTGAACGATTTTCCAAGGTTTTATTTATTTCATCATCATCAGAAACACATTCCCTATGTTTCATGGTTCTGAATTCAATCATCTCATGGCTATTTACTTCTGATCACTTACTATAAATGCTTTCACTTTAATTAAAGCAGAAAAGTGATGACTTCACTACTCACGTACATATAACTGTAAGCAACAAATGAAAGATGCTGAACGAGCTTCCAGTTTTAGTCAAAGTGAATAACAAACTCACTTTATTATACGAACATACAGGAAAACATAAAAACGACTAAATGCCCCAGAGAGAGAGAAAGAGAGAAAGAGAATAAAAAAAAATATCAAAACTTCTATTAAAAATAGTCAAAAGCAATTAAAACAAAGTTATGCAATGCATAAAAAAGACAACAACAACGACAAGTTCTATGTTGCAACATGTTGTATACAGCTGTAGTTCTTCGACAGCTCCTCCCTGTTTTCAACGTAAGCACTTTTCATTCCTGGCACTGCCATTGACCATTTGAAACGAAATCTTGTAATACAAGAGGATAATTATTGTTGTTCTACTTGATGTTGTTGCTAGTATTGTTGTTATTGTTGCTATAACTGCTTTTAATGTCTAAAACGAAATATTTTTTAATAACTTTATTTGTAAGAGTTCAGTAGAGAGAAAGAGATGGCATTTGGCAGTTGAATGAAGTGCAGCCGAGTTGAGTTGAATTGAATTGAGCAGTTCAGTTCACTTGCAAGAGAACATTTCTGGTTAATTAGTTTACTTCTGTCGTTTACCATTTTTCATTTTTTTATTCGATTTGCACGTTTCTTTCGGCCTGTTTCTATACCCAGTGAAATATCACGTTCTTGTGAAATTTTTCAAACATCTCGAAATGAGTTGAGTTGAGTTGTTAACATTTTATTATTTTGTGTTGTATTGTGTACTGTTGTGTGTAATTTAATTTAAGCCAAAGACACGATTAATTAAAAAGCTAAAGATTTTTATACGAGCACGGATTATACTTAAATTCTTTTCATGTATTTTCTCTTATTAGTTTTACTACCCTCGAGTAGCCTTTTGGTGCCTTTTCGACTAATGATCGCATTCGTATAATCGAAAAAAAATGATTAAACAAAGACAATCATACAAGCCAGAAAATACTACATCATCAGTACATGTGGTTATTTAAAGAAAATAGCCTTTTTTGATAATCAATTTTATTTCCGTTAATTTTTATAAACTTTCTTGAAACTAATGTGGTTTTTCTATTAACAATTATGTTTTACTGCAAAGAGATTTTCAAATGCACAAATAAGGGCAGTTAAACTATGCAAAGTGCAAATAACACTATGCGACAAAATAAAAAATGAAATACACTCAGGCTAATGGAATAGTGTAGGTTACGAGTTCTGTTGAGTAGAACTCAAAAATATTTCTTTTTATATTTCTTGAACCCTCCAAATTTGTTTTATTTGACAAAAACTGTTTTTTTGGACTATTTTTTATAGTATTTAAGCAAATATCTTTTTCACTGCTGTTTTTTAAAGATTTTTTTAGTTCTTAGGCATTGCGAATGATTTTGCTTTTTACCAGGACAATTATCCCAAGCACACTTTGGGTGTGGCAAAGCTTTGGTTGATCCATAATTGCCCCAAACTTATAGAAACCCCTGCACAGAGCCCAGATCTCAACGTAATTGAACATCTTTGGGAAGAATTAGCTAGAAGAGTATACCAACAACAATTTAACACTTTGAATCAGCTTAAGGCGGCTTTACTGGAAGCGTGGAACTACTATTAATTGTTCTCTTTCGTCATTTTTAGCAATGGTGCTCTTCTTTGTCCGATTATGCGTTGAGCGCAAAAAATTGAGTTAATTTCCTTTTTCTTTATAAAATTACCGTTATCATGAAAAATGTTGTTATTTTTTTATTAATCTGAAAGGCTGTAATGTAGAGTTTAAATAAAAGCAAAAAAAAAACATATATTTAATATTTTCTTTTTAAGTTTTAAGCACATACATATCAGACTAGTGCTTGTCCGATTATGCGATGGAGCCACTGTATATAAAAATATAACACGACTGTTATACTATTTAAATAATAACTACGGTAATTTCTGTCCAATTTTAAAAAACGAAGTGTCATTTCTGTAATTTAACTAAACTTGAAAAAATGCGAGAAATAATAATTTTTTTTCCAATTTTGAGAATGAGAAAGATAATAATTTTTTTCAAGTTTACCCGATCAAAACTCATAACATGTAAGTTTGAACCATATGTTTATGTATATCGTTTTAATATCTCATCTCTTCCCTTTTCAAAATACTTTGGATTTCGAAAATAGGCTAAAAAAATATTTGGGTAAACAATAATTTTGTGTGAAAAGATCAAAAATACCGTTTTTGTCAAATAAAAGAAGTTTGGAGGGTTTGAAAAATGTACTCAACAAAGCTCACAACCTATACTATGTCATTAGCTGGGTGTATTTTGACTGACGCACAGTGTAATGTATTAAAATTTTGGAAGGTCGTTCGAGATCCGAAAGGAATTGCTTTTACCTTTTATTATGGGCATTTTTCTTTGCAAGTTGAGATCAAAGTTGATCGTTTCATCAAAACATACCAACCTATAATGCATTATTATTTTCTAATCTCACTAGGCTCTTATTATCCATTGTGTTTCAGTTCAATATTCTTCTATATAATACACGTTAACCTTTCTATCGCCTTTACCGATACGCTCCGAAACATTTTTAATGTTTGTAATTCAGTCTGTACAACTTGCTTTATCTTAAGCACTGGTAGGGTAGCACCCTGGTAGTATTTAAATATCGATTTTCTATAAACAGCCAGCATTTTTAACAAAATACCGACTTGGTATTTGGTCTTACTGCACTAGAAGCTAACTACTCATAGAGAGGTTAATTTACAGTATATGTATGTCAAACCACTCGTAGACCCTGGGTGCCCTTATTTTTTTATATTTTACAAATGTTGTTGTTCCACCATATTTTGACTTCTTTGAGATAATTTACAAATTTTCCATTCAAATCCGATCTATTATCTTTCAAATAAGAGTTCTCTGGATTCGTTTGTATACAGTATAGTGTAGTTGAACAGTGGTGTCGTTGGGGCAGACGCGCGAAACCAAGTACTGTTGCCGCAATAGTGAGCAAGGAATGGGAGATGTTAGCCCACAGTCCCCCAAAGTCGATGATATTAAATGGGGATCAACGGAGGCTATCCGAGAGTTGAGTTGAATATATTAGCTATGTTTTGTGATCGCTGTTTCTTGACGTCTAGGTCTTGCAATGAAATATTTTTTCGTTTTGTTGGAGATGTCTGACCTGGGGTTTGAACCATGCCTGCCTTACGTCTAATAAGCCAACATACTACTTACTAGACTACGGCAGTCTATTCACCTACTGAATATGACAGCTACAAGGTAGTGGTCCAATTCGGTATTTTGTCCTTTGACCTTCTTTCAATTACAATGTAATCAATCTGATTGAATGCTGGTCAATTAGGGTACAACTATGTGGCTTTGTAAATCTCGAGATGCTAAAACTAAGTGCCACAACTACCATGTTTCGCACCACAGTGAAATCGATCAGCCTCACCGATCGACAGACAGATAATAAGGATAACTTGTCAACTGATCTTCGCATTAAAATCCCCCAGAAAGAATTTGTCGCCATGTGCCGGGCATCGCATTTTCCGTCGGTAAGTAAAAAATATTATGCTGAAGATTGTGGCTTATCTTTCGTTTATATGGCTGAACTAAAAAACATAGTAGCGAAGTCTTTAACTACCATTACTATAAACCCACATACATGCTCTCGCATGCTCTGGAGTTTGGTAGTCGTAGTAGAAATTCCATGATGCTTGCATATAGCAATCTTCTCCTATTCATCGCTTTACCCGCACGAAAAGTATGTCAGTATATTAGAAAAAGGGATCGGACATGTCATGCGTCTATTCTTAAATCCTTTAAACGTTCACTGTAGTCGTCAACTTTTGAGGGAATGATGCTAGGGCCTTGAGCTTTGGTTTTCATTCGGTAGAGTCTTTATGCGGTTGGTCCAACCCAAATTTAAAGTCTAGGAGACAGCTATCTCGTGAACGCTTGTATGCCTAGTGGAGGTTGAGTCACCTTTGAAGACAGCAAGACAAGAAGCTTTCTGAAGAAACTTTACCTTGCTTGAATGCATTCCATTCCATCCAAGACAAAATATTACTTTTTATTAAAAGAAATTATGATTTTCTATGAAACAAAATTGCATTTTATACTATGTTCAGATATGCACTTTTATTGAGTCAATATTTGGTTAATTGAGTACAATATTTTAAGTGTTCAGGCATAATAATATACGCATTTCAGCTGATTATTCAATATTCATTTGATATATGGTAAACAAAACAGCTGGTTGTTTCAACAACATTGTTTTTATTTTGTTTTGTTGTTTTTTTGTTTGTTTTTGTTGACATTTGGGTTGCTAAATATTAACAAAAATTTTTCAGTTAATTGTAATATGCTCACTGAACACACTTATGACAGTGATGCATTTTAAGTTTTACTCAATATTATAACAATTTTCGTATTTATTGCGAAATAATTAATTGAAACTTTACATGAAATATTGACCCCAATAATGCCGTTTATTGCAATTTAGGCAATGAAGGAGCATATCTGAATACCGTATTAACCAAAACGAAAATGTGCAACAATGTTGTATTCTAATGCAAGTACGTATTTGAATTTTATTTATTTGAATAAAAATTCTAGTCTCCTGACCTATAATGCAAATGCTTACTTAAGAAGATGCATGCATAATAAACATTCTCGTTAAAGTTCTAATAAAGTGTGCAACTAAAATTAATGTTGAAAACAAGTTAAACAATGTTCGTGAATAACTAGTGAGAATGCCTTTTCTTTATAACTATGTTTGATGCTTAGAAAAAGGAAAAAAAACTGTCTGTCTAAAGTTACTTCTGTTTGTGGAATTTGCCTCGAGCACTGTTGGAATAACATACGAATGCCGGCTCTGTATGATTATTTATACCATAATTATTTGTTTTTTGTTGTTTTTGTTTTTTTTTTGTAATCTAAGCCAACTCCCTTATAATTTATTGAAAAAATTTTTATGCAGAAATTCACAGTATTTGATGTATATTCACCGTATGTATGTATGTATGTATGTGTGTCTATGGTTTAAAATATTGTGATTTTAAATTTTGTTGTTGTTGTTGTCTTATTGCAATTATTTCCAGATATTCTTAAGAGAACTACATTAATAAACAATAATTATAGCATAGCATAGTCGTTAGTGTATGTGTTTGTGGGATGTATAATAAAAATCGGCATTAAATAATGCTGCACATACAAATACCCTCTCGTTCACAAGACACAATTTCATCAGTAATGCTGGTATAGTTTTGACTTTAAACAGCCAAAGAGCGGAGTGATTGATTTCCGACAATATGCCCGTGTTGTATACAAAACAATAGTTTGGTTCCCTCTTGTTTGTTCAACAATTTTGCAGCGGCAAATTGAAGTGAAACGTTAAAAAAAAATTCGCTCTAACAATTGTGAAATGACAGAGTTGTTAAGGAATCCTTTAATTGTAAAAGTAATGAATAACACGAATACAAATTATAGTTCAAAAAATTGACTTCATGATATCCTCTTATCTAAAGTGATAATAAGAATTTTGAAATTCTGAAATCGCGAGACATACATACATAAACGTAACATGTTGTTACGAAAATGGAAAAATCTACATACTGGTGTTTTTCTTTTACATCGTTTAACATTAAAATTATAAACAAAAGCTACAAAAACAAAAACAATGAACTTGTTTACAAATTATCGCACTGCATAATATAACAACAAACACCAGCATACAAAAATGATAAACAAGTAAACAAAAATATACCAACAAGCAGGAGCATAAAAATGGTAAACCAATAAAGAAAAATACAACAACAAACACTACAAGAATAAATGTAAACAAAGTACACAAACAAAAATAATGAAACAACGATGTTTAGATTTAAAGAGATCTCGAGAATACGAAGCCACGAATGTTTGCCTTCAATAATATTCATCAGACTGTTTACGTTGTCATATAAAGGGCAAGGCAAAGCAGGCAACTGAGTTAGTAAAAGTTCAGTCAGTCTTGTGTGAAGACGCGTTGTGTTTGAAGAGAGTAATAGTGGATTGAAGTTCTCCGTTACAAAGATCTGTCGAAAAATGGTCTAGTAATTGTTACTGTTTATACAAAGGTTTTAAACAGAGGAATAACAAACAAAGCAATTGTTGTTGTTACATCAAGTTGTGAACAGTGGCACACAGAATTGTTGTTAAAACTAAACAGAAATTTATTTTTATTTTTATTTGCGATCTACGAGCTCATATTTTAAACGTTTTTTAAAGGATAAAAACGTAACAGTTTCACAAACCTTGAACGTTTAGTTGAAAATATAACACAAGTTAAACCACAAGACACAACAGCTACATATGCCTTAGATAGGTGGAAATCTAATAACTTGTGATAATGGACAATATCGCATAACTTTGCAGGGTGACCAAAAACGACTACAGTTGTATGAAAAAAATTAATCTTGAAACTTGCACCGATAACAGCTTTACAGAAATCGAGCAAAATTTTGTAACACAGTATGAAATACTGAACTAATTTCAAACATAAGAATTAAAAAAAAACTATTTGTGGAGACTGGAATATTTGTCTGGATGCTAAGAGGACTGTTGAAGTCTGTACATACTTAGACAATTTAGAATTATAAAATAATTTCATACTAATTTCACTCTAATTGCTACCAGCTTGGTGATAAAGACCAGTTGTTTGGTATTAACCTCCAATACCCAAAAGGTTAACGGGCACCCTCTCTGGATTCGTTTCAACAGAGGTCATATACAATTTAGAAAAATAAGATCCTATATCTGGTCTTTCAACAGGAATTTTCGGATTTTGGCAGTTGGCAGTTGGCAACGGCCATCTTTTTGAAGCTACTTTTATCAAAATTGTAGGCATTCATTCAGTTTGTTTCACCAAATCATTTTGGATGGATATACCAACAACACGTCCATAGAATAAAATAAATTGATGTTCTGTCTTATCCTAATTTTCATTGAAAAATCTTTTGCAATGAGGCCCAGTTTTGGATGAACGGGTACGTAAATAACCAAAATTGTTAAATACGGAACGATGGCAATCAACATCAGATTCATAAGCGTGTAATGCATTGCAAAAAGTCACTCTTTCGGTACATGTTTTCTTAAGGACGACGTTGTTCAAGCCATAACAGTAAACGACGAGCACTATAGTTCTATGATTACCAAATTCTTTTGGCCTGAATTGGACGATCTGGTCACAAAAGACATGCGGTTTCAATAAGACGTCGATTTAAGAGCATGGACATGTCACGTGGAGGTTATTTGAAATGCCCACAGAGATCGCGGGATTAACATCGTTAGACCGGATGTCATGGGTAAAATTCAGTCAGTCAATAACAAATATAACGATTTGAATGTGCTCAACTCAGAGAAGCTATTGCGGATATTTGAACGATGTGTTATATTCCCCAAATAATGGCATCAATAGGTCCTTCAAGCGAATAAAATATTTCGATGACATCTCACACACTCTGTGTTTGAGGTGAAGATCCAATAGTTTTTGAGATCCAATTGAAAATTAACGATTTATAATAGAAATGAAATATTTTCTGAGAAAACTCAATAAAAAAATTTCTTTAAATGTCTGCCAACTCTGTATGTACGTACGTAAATAAGCAATTATGAATGTGTTTAGTTTTGCAACTTCTTGATAATTGTCTTCTTGTTCGTTTTAATTTCTGTCTTTTTCCTTCAGCTTTAAGTTGCAATTGTGTTGCGTGTTTCATTTAGGTTGCGTGAGTAAATTTTCTTGTTTGATTGTCTTTAAATACAACAACGGCAACATTGTGATAACATTATACTGGTGGTGGTCCAGTTACCATTCTTCATAAATTTCTTTAAAGAACAGAAGAAATAAATTTTTTCTGTATGAGAAATTCATATTTATTCAGATAAATGTTCTGAGTGTGCAGAAACGAAGCAATATGACAGTTGTGGCAAAAGTGGTGGTCCTTAAGGCTCAGTTAGTCGACCGTAACGGAATGTAACGTAATGTAACAGTAACGTCTACTTATGGTAAAAATTTAAGTGTAATTATACAACGTAAAAACGTGTCATATGTTTATAAGTAAACAAACCAAAAAACTAATATTGAATGCCATAAAAATTAAAAATAAAGATTTGGATTTAGAAGATATTTTAATGGATTTGAGTTCCTTAAATTTTTGAAGACTCTTTGTATTAATTTTTTAAACAGATTTTATTTTAATTTTAAAAACTTCGTTTTCAAAACTTTTATCGCATTTAATATGGCACCTTTTCATTTTCTTTAATTCAGCTGTTATATCAGTGTTATCACTACAGCGTTTTTAGATTCATTCCAACGATTTTGTATTAATTTAGAGGTATTTATTAAAAGTTTTATGTACTGTTTTTGTAAGACATACAATTTCACTTTCACAGAAATAAAAACATTCAATTTTGTTTGTTGTGTTTTCCATATAAATATAAGTTGATTTCCAACTTTTATTTAATACTTGCTGTACACTGCGCGTGTTGCTGCGCCACCAACAAAAATAAATTTGTAGGAAGCACATTACACAAATATCCAATTAATTTTGAATCATTTTATGGATTTTATTTCCCGTTGTCCAGATGATTCAGTAGTACGCATTCGATCAGTTTCGAATGTCACTTGTCGTTGTTCAAGTGATTCATGCGAACAGGTCTCAGCAGCTTGTACTCGAAGATTTTCCAGCCTCAATGCTTTTTGAAGTGTAGGTCCACCAATTGCTTATCGCTTTGGAGGCAGTCTCAATGCCCATCTGATTCTGAGGCTCGTAATGGTCTTTTCTTCCGTGCTCGAGGTGTAGGTTGACCAATTGCTTGCCGCTTTGGAGGCATGATTGCACGGAAACGACGTGAAAAATGTGTTAAATTTATTACAATCTCACAATGTACCCAATTCAATTGAACCCAACAGCATTTTTAAAAATTTTCCAATATTAAAATGTTTCAAATTTTACGTGGAGTTATACTAAATGATATTTAAATCATAAATGCTAAAATGTCTGGTATATGCCCGATCAACACATGATCATAGCATAGTTTCCGATTCAATTCAATTTGAATAATTCTTAGTGGCGCCATTTATCGGAAACTAATCGCACAAACTTAGAGACACCTTTGCTAAAGATCATAACATGATCAAATGTACAGTTTACGATTTAATTAATTTTTAGTAATTTTCAGTGGCGCCACCTGTCGGAAATTGGTCATACCAACTTAGAAACCTTCGTCGGCTCATGCGTAACAACCTTGTTAAGATCATAACATGATCGAATACACAGTTTACGATTCTATTAATTACATACAAACAAACATTCATTTTTATATATATAGACATATATAATTTAACAACAATTTCTCTAATTTGTTATTAAAAAAATAATATTTATTTTCTTATCTAATTTTGTTTTAGTTCCAATAATTTGTTTCATTCACAATTTAATTTCGAACTCTTTACCGATGAGGATAACTTCAAATAACTCATAACACTGACTAAATTTTCTTAACTTACATATGAACATAAAAATAAAGGAATCTGCTCAGAATCTATAATATTCTAATGATTCATATTATTATAATTCAAGAGAATATCGATTCGATCTTGTGAGAATATCATACGAACTAAAGAAATTATCATTCGAACTATGAAAAAATTACATTTATCCCATTGTTGTTCTTTTTCGATTTATAATAAATGATAGAGAATATTAATAATAATAATAATTAATATAAAGATCGAGAAATCGAAAATAGATTATAATTGCGTTAATTTATACAAGCAAGTGAAATCGTTTATCTTACAGAAACAGAAACGTACAAAATTTAAATTGTTTATAATTTCAATTTTCAGTTTTGGTGGTTTTTAAAATTAACATGTTGTTAACATTGCTAAAAAGATGACACGTAAAAATGTAAGAAAATTCTATTTTTTACAGATTCTTACGTTCCAGTTACGTTACATTACATTTCTATAACCATACGTATTGCTTTATACATAACAAAACCGATCAGCTGTTTCTTACGGTTACATTCCGTTACGGTCGGCTAACTGAGCCTTTAGACTGGTGAAGTATGTGTGTACAAAAGAGAATGGAAATCTTAAAAAAAATTAAAACCGAATTAGAATTTATTTTTAAATTTCTTTCTAAAGTAAGGGTTCGAATAAATATTTTAATTCCATAGCCATAGTAAGTAAGTAACCTGCTACAAAAAATAGAAATCCATACGCATATCATTGATAAAAATCACAATTTATTACCAACTGTTTGGTAACTGATTTGAAATTGAGATTTGTAAACTTAAAATATAACTTTAAACGGAAATCTTAAATCAATACGATGCATTGACATTTTACACAAACAACAACAATTTAACACAAAGTGTTCATTTGCAGGATCGAAAATGGTTTGGGTTTTAATGGTTTTAAACTGTAATAAAATCTTTTTTGATGTCTTATCTATAGAATGTCAGTTTCAGGTGTTGCATAAAAATTATTTTTTTTTATTACTTCAGGTTGTGTTGCATCTTAAAGAACACTAAGCTCGTGTTAAAAGGGCTTGTACACAATGTTGCAAATACGATTGTAGTTGAATGGCCTGGTTGGTATTGCAATAACGTCCATACCTCGTTTTACGTCGTTTCAATTTGCTTCGTGATTTTTTGGAACGTAACCACGACACAAAGTGAGATATGCGTGTAATGCGAGATGAAAATGTAGAAATTGAAAACATGTGCAATAGGAAAGAAACTAAAAGAAACTAAAAAAGCAAAAGTGAAGTATAACAAAATGTCAATTTGTCAGAAGTGAAAACCTCATGTGATTGTATTTGCAATTTGTGCGGAAAAATATATCTGAGAGCTTCTCTAAGCAGTCTAGGAAATTGCAGAAATTTCTTACAAAATATTTAAATTTGTTACGGATTTAAAACTACAATGTAATGCCTTCTAAAACTATTTAAAGTCCAATTAAAATTAAATTTTTTCTTCAATTCCATATTCATTCTTAAATTTATCAATTGGGTTCTTTAAAAAAAAAACGAAAATAATCTCTTGGTTTGTGTTTACATCTTCAGGCACCGCAAGTTGCCACCAAATGTGATTGAATTTTCATCACCTCTGTTACAAATCGAAACCATATCGTTGTCACAAGTATTTTGTAATCCGAATAACATGTGTCAACTGATTTGATATTTTGTCAGTTTAAAAATGCTATGATATGTCATACTTATTCGCTGAAGCTGATAGATGAGTGACAGCCTCAACACTCGACCACACGGAAACATAAACAACAACAAAATTAAATCAAATGAATTAATAACTCCTATGAGCACGTATTCAAATAGGTTCACAACAAAAATATACAAATAATTTATGCTTCACTTATGTATATATGTTTGTTGGAATATTTTTTCTTCTTTATCTTACTTTTAGAAAGGGTAAATACGAAACCTCTTTCAGCTGAAATCTTTTGTAATGAATGGGTGGTAACAAAAAAAAGTGTCTTGCTTAAGTCTTTTGTAAGACAACAAATCAAACGTTGATAATTAATGTGTGATACATTCAGAAATCACTCAACGAGTGTGTTGCAAGTAATGTTTTACAATTTGTGTCACAATGGATTACATTTGTTTTCAATTTGGCTTTAAGTGTAAATGTTTTTGGTGTAAAGCAAAGAAGTAATCGAATATCGTTTGCAAATTATGGCGTTTTATTGTCAAAATTTAAATTCAAAATATCTTCAATGACGAAGCTAAGTTTTGGCTCAATGGGTACGCCAGTGTTATCAAATTTGTTGTGAAGAGTAGCCAGATGGAATTGTCGAGCAGACAATGTACCCTAAAAGAAATATTATTTGCTAAGGTTTGTTAATTCTAGTTCTTCTAGTCGCCGTAGTCTAGTAGGTAGTGTATTGGCTTATTAGACGTAAAGCCAGGGTTCGAGCCCCAGTCCAGACATCAAAACAAAATACAAAAAAAAAGTATTTCTTCGGCGACTTTTTCTCAGCAGATTTCTGGCAAAAACTCTGAGGGTAAATAAAAAATTTCCATGAAAAGTTTCTCAAAAAATCTGTCGTTCGGAGTCGACTATAACTGTAAATTAACACATACAACATGAATGGTGTGAGAAGCTGGGCCGTAATTCTGACTAAAGGGTTGTAATGGCCAATTATGTATGTACATATGTAGTTATTCTAGAACGATCATATCGAAACCTTATAGTCAATGGGGTAAGTTGTTGAAGGATGATTAGCAACTTTTTTGCGTAAAGTGGTTCAATGGTCGATAAGTGGCTTTAACAAAACGACTTACAATCCACTTGAAACACGACATCATAAATCTAACAAGAGTTGAGTTTATTATGCTGAAGTCAACAATGTAATGTATTTGCTTTTTCGACAAGATCTCCTGTTTCAAACCCTTCTGGCATATCGAATAAAACGACTTAAAAAATATTCTTTGGGCAAGTTCGCCTCGAAAGCGTTGTATCAGAAAGTCTCAAAGTAAATAAAATTGCTATGAAAAGTTTCTCAATGAGTTGTTCGGAGCCGACATTCAACTGCAGATTTCGCCGCTCATAGATAAAATTAACATACACAAGATGCTGATACATATAGTCTCTCCTGTACAATGACAAGTCAGTCACAATTCCAGCCCTAAAAGACAAGAAAAATAAGAACAACTTATGTTGCGTTGCGTGTTCGCAGAGAGAAGATGCTGCTTTTTAGTCCGTCCTTATTTGCTTGTTTAAAAATAATACAATAAATTATTTTCTTCTTCACTTTATTATTCAATCTTTCATCCTTCTACTCTGCTCTTAATCATAATAGTTTCGAAATAATAGTTTTCGTTAAAAAATATAATTTGTTTCCATCATTATTAAAGTGTCCAATAATTACACGGTGCGACAGTCAAAATACACCCAACTAATGACATAGTGTAGTGTAGGTTGTGAGTTTTGTTGAATAGAACTCAAAAATATTTTTTTTAAATTTCTTGAACCCTCCAAACTTGTTTTATTTGGCAAAAATGGTATTTTTGACCTTTTCAAACAAAATTATTGATTACGCAAATATTTGTTAATGTATTTCCAAATTTCAAGGTTTTTGAAAAGGGAAGAGATGAGCCTTTAAAACGGTATACATAAACGTTTTGTCCAAACTTATATTTTTTGAGTTTTGATGGGGTAAACTTGGGAAATATAATTTGTTTCTTATTTTTTCAAGTTTGACCATTATTAACTGCAAAATTTAATTAAAAAATATTAAATAAGTGATGACATTCTTAAAATGTATTCTCTTGTGAAGAGTTTGACACTTCGTTTGATCAAATCGGAAAAAATTACAGTAATTATTATTTAAATAGTATAACAGTCGTGTTATATTTTTTATATTTGTATGTATGTCATCTCATCAAATGAACTTTTAGTTCAAAAATTTTCAGAATTTTTGATGGATCTTGATTGTTTATCGCAAAATGTGTCAATTTCACGTTTGCACGACTACAAGAAATCTGCTAATATTTGTGTTTTTTGCAAATGTTATTATTTCGCTTTGCGCAAACATTGATCAACTTCTGGTGGTTGCTCAAACGTGAAATTGACACATTTTCCAACAAACAATCAAGATCTATCAAAAATTCTGAAAATTTTTGTACTGAAAGTCCGTTTGATAAGTTGACATATATAAAAAATATACCACGACTGTTATACTATTTAAATAATAACTACGGTAATTTTTAGAATTTTTAGCCGTGGTGTAGTAGGTAGTGTGTTGGCTTACTATTCGTAAAGCCCGGGTTCGTATCCCAGGTCAGACATCAAAAATGAAATATGAAAAAAAAATATTTCTTCGGCGACTTCCTCTCAGCAGATTTCTGGCAAAAACTCTGAGAGTAAAATAAACTGCCATGAAAAAGTTTCTCAAAATTCTGTCGTTCGGAGTCGACGTTAAACTGTAGGTCCCGCCACTCACGTATAAAATTAACGCACACAACATGATTGGTGTGAGAAGCTAGGCCGTAATCCTGACTGAAGGGTTGTAATGGCCAATTATGTATGTATGTATGTACGGTAATTTTTATCCTATTTGATCGAGCAAAGTGTCATTCTTTTACAAGAGAATGCGCTTTCAGCATGTCATCACTTACTTCGTATTTTTTTAATTAAATTTTGCTACTGTGAATGGACAAACTTCAAAAAATATGAAAAAAATTCACATTTGTCAAGTTTCATCATCAAACCCCATAGAATATTAAGTCAAATAATATGTATATGTACATCGTTTTAAAGGCCCATCCCTCTCCTTTCTAAAAAGGTTTAAATTTTGGACATCGGTTCAGAAAAGTTTGTGTAATCAATAAATTTGTACGTAAAGTCCAAAATAACTGCTTTTTTATCAAATAAAACAAGTTTGGAGGGTTCACGAAATATAAAAAAAAATTTTGAGTTCTACTCAACAAGACTCACATTTTTTTATATTTTGTTGCATAGTGTTACTGAAATAGTTTTGTCATAACATAGAGAGTAAAAAATTCTAGAATATTCTGTAAACAATTATTTGATAATTTGCTTCTGCCCTGCATTTAGGCCAAGCCTAGTTTACTTATTTAAACGCAAAAAACAAAAAAAAAAAACAAAAAAGAAAACAAAAAGACAAAATTACTGTAATAATATTAACAGAAATATTTTTTTTAAAAAATTGTTGCAAAACCTTTATGTCTCTATTCCTTGTTAAATTTAATTGCTTTTTTAAAAGTAAAACAAAAAAAAAAACAAAAAGAAAATGAAAGAAACTTTTGCTTGCTACTAATTACGACCCTATTCCCTACTTCTCTTAATGACCAGCCATCAACAGTTGCTGTTCAAAGCCTCATAATTAAAGAAAAACTGCCAGTTGAACATTAAAGAGTGCTGCCACTTAAACTCCACAGATAAATTCATCATCACCAGCACAACAACAGTGATGATGATCATCATCATGTTGTTGATGATGGAGTAGATCATAATAAAGTCAACTTTTGAAAGTTTGTGTTGTCAAAAGCAATTTAAAATCACAACTGAAAAATCGTTAAAAATAAAGAACACAATGAAGAGCAAAAAAATAGTGATCATGTGGTACGTTTATGTGGTATAAAGTAACCTATTTTTTGCCGGTAATAAAACTTTAAAGAAATGTATGCCATCTACAAAAACACTACAGAATATAGTGTAGGGCATAAAAAAATGTTTTTTTTTGTTTGTTTATTTGTGTACTTAGTAGACACGCTTACTAAACCAAATTTACTAAAATAAGCTGATGATCGCTCTCTTAAAGTTAAATGAAGAACAGTATGAGTGCCATTCATCTGACATGTTTGTCCATTATTTCTAAAATAAATTGAATAAAAAAAATGGAATTGGTTTGTTATACAAAAAGAAACATTAAATAACCGCAAAAACACATTTCCATGGTCTACTCAGTAAAAGAAAAAAGAAGACAAAATAATTTTGACGTTTTTTTTTCTTTCCTTTTTTCATTTTCCCTTCAAAACTGAAATTGAATCTGAGTTTTTGTAACGTATGCTTATGGAGCATAAGAAAATAAAATTGATTCAACCTTAAAACAGCAACAAAAAAAAGTATAAGAAACAGTAAAAAAAAACCGAATGCGAGTAAAAAAAAATTGTTCATTGAAAGTTACGCATGCTCAGTGATATGTAATGACTTTAGTGTCCACATCCTGTAAGTGGTTTTTGTTTTTATTATTGTTTTGGTTTCTGTTTCTGTTTTTTTTTATTGTTTAAACAATGTATACGAGTATCATTGGATAACATTACCAACAGATTATATTTCAATTTTAGCTTAACAAACTCTTTTCTTTCTTCTTACAAGTAGAGTTTGTCTTTCAAAAAATTGTTTCGTGGAAAAAAAGAGTTCACGTATAATAATAAATAAACATACATACATACATACATGTGTGAGTACATAAGTATGTACATGGTATGGATACATGCCATATATATGTATACAGAATATAACTATTTGTTCGTAATATGTAACATATTTATGTACGCACACACATATGTACGTATAATGACATATTATTCTCGGCTATTTTATGAGCTTAACAATTATTAATGTTTTGTAATCAATGTTTTGAATGCAAATTAAATAAGACGGGATTGCAAATATTCTAAAATATTAAATTTGTTTAACAAGGTTAGGTTAGGTTAGCTGGCGGACTCGCTTGAAGGAAGAGGTTCTACTCAGGCCAGCATTTAGGCCCATTGTGATACCACAATTATTTCTACTCGGGGTCAACCATTCTCTAGAGAAAACCATCCCGAGTCTAGCCTAAATCCTGCAATGGCAGCAATCTTTATATTAGAGAGCTCGGTCAATGATGTCAGAAAATTAGAAGTCAAAAACCTCCGCCTCTTCATGGCAAAAGCAGAGCACTGAGAAGAGAGACAGTCTCTTCCCCCTCCTCAGACCCACAGCTCCTGCAGAAGTCGTTAGTTGGAATGCAGAGTCTTTCGACATGCCTACCAAAAGTACAATGGCCCGTAAAGGTCGCCATTGTCCAGTGGATGGCCACACGATTTAAGGACAAAATTTAGTTAGTCCTCTTTCTGTCCGTACGCTTCCAACGAGATTCAGGTTCCTCGTAGAACGAGGGGACAAAATCCAAATTAGCCAAAGCAGTGGGAATACCTACGCCCTGTAACGTGTCGCAGATTGCTAGCTCTGTGCCGACCTATGCACACTCATCAACAATACAATTTCCAAAGGTATCCATGTGTAACGGAGCCCATAAAAGACTTACCTTTTAATGATTTGAAATTTCTCGAACATTCGGCATTCATGGACAAGGACGTAGGTTGAAAGTACGTTCTTTAAGAACTTAATCCGAGAAAATTCGTAGAAAATTCCGCCACTCCACAAGCATTGCACAGCTTTTAAAAATCCTATTACTACTGCTTGGAAAACACTCTAGTGATCAGGCAGCCTTTAACAAAGTTTAATATCAGGACACTTAATAAAAATACCGCAGCCTACCCTATCACTCATATCTGAGCCATCAGTGTAAGGTTCAAGGATCCCATTGGGAACCTTCGGTTCCTCAGATGAAAATTCCCTAGTCGGAAATCTAAAATCAAATATTCTATTTAGAAAATTATAACTCCGGATTGGGCTCGGATTTGACTGTTAGTATACGTGCAAAACAATGGCTATTCGAATAAAAGCAAGTAATTCAAGTGGCTTTACAATCAATTAGCAAATGTAACCGATGCCTGGGAAAATATTGTTGCATCGCGATGGCAACAGCTGGGAAATATTCTTTCAGTAGATGAAGAATATAAAAATTACATTAACAACACCATAAAACAAGCACGTGGTGCTTACTCCGATGGTTCGTTCTCATAGTTTAACTCTAGCAACCCGCATTCTAACTCTGAGTCTACAGTACCCCGATAAAAGTCCGGTTTTTAATCTCAGGTTATTCGTTTGATAGAACAAAAGTTTTGATTGCCTCAAAGCCACTTGATATGAAAAGAGTCTGTGTCTCTCTTTGTCTTCATACCATTCTAAACATCTGCGCCCACTTCACAGAAGAGTTCTGTTAACGTCAATAGCGTGAACGTAATACAAATCTGTACCATTTATGACATCTGGCAACTATTATTCAGCTATTCGGAATCAACCCAAAGGGCTCACCACTAATTTACATGTACAATTGCAATTGATGTCAATTGAATCTGAACAATTACGGTTTCAAGTTCGTTTGACCCTTGCAGTAATTACTTGTAATGCTCAAGGTCAGTTGTTAAAAGTTTGTGGCACAAATTTAAAAGTACATACATACTCGTACGTAATTGGTCATTATAACCCTTTAGTCAGGATTACGACCTAGTTTCTCACACCACTTATGTTGTGCGCGTTAATTTTTTATACATGAGTAGCGGGACCTACAGTTTAAAGTCGACTCCGAACGACAGATTTCTGAGAAACTTTTCATGGCAATTTTATTTACTGTCAGAGTTTTTGCCATAAATCTGCTGAAAGGAAGTCGCCGAATAAATATTTTTTCATATTTCGTTCAGTTGGAGATGTCAGACCTGGTGTTATAACCGAATTTGAATAATAGTGTAAGGGCGATTAGGAATCCTAGGAACACGAATTGGGATCTTTACGTGCTGTGAAATAGATAGTATTTCTGAACTTGAAGCTACAGTGGCTAAATTCACAAAGGTTATAGTAGGGGCTTTTGACAAAGGATGTCTGAAGAGGGTCAACAGAGGTGGAAGAAAACCACCCTGGTGGGACTGGGATCTGGACATCATCAGAAAGGAGTCACGGCGACTTATCAATGTGGCGAGGAAATCTGTTAATGCGGATCTTTGGAGGGGCTATAAAGTGTCTCTTAGAAATTACAAGAAGGTTCTAAGACGGGCTAAAAGGGACTCGTGGAGAAATTTCTGTGGCAACATGGAAACTATCAACCAAACTTCTAGGCTAAGGAGAATTCTCTCAACAACATTCTTTGTACCTAGTATGCTGCAAAGGGAGGGTGGCTCATGAACCAACTCTGAGAATGAAACTCTGGATCTTCTTGTGGATACCACTTTCCACCGGGGCAGGGTTTGGATATGCGGGCAACTGTTTCGGGGAGCGGATCACAAGTGGACTACTGTTCGATCATGTCTGCGAACGCAATAAAATAGGCGATAGACGGATTTAAACGTTTTAAATTTCCGGGACCGGAGGGATATATCCAGCCCTCTTGCAACGTCTGAAACTGTAATACATCAGAATGCTGTAGCTTTTATACCGAAGGCTAGAAGAAACTCTCATACTACACATACTTCAGACTCATAAGTCAGTCTGTCCTCCTTCTAATTGAAGACCATGAAAAGACTCGTTGATGTGAATCTGCGTCAGACCCTGGAATGCAATCTTCTTTCCAGGGGACAGCAAGCATACAACAAGGGAAGGACTGTTGAGACTGCCCCGCATAGCCTGGTGTGCAGGACAGAGAAATCGCTGGCACAAAAGGAATACAATCTGGCTACTTTCCTGGACATCGAAGGAGCCTTCAGTATTGTGGAATTATGTGCTATATTTGGGGCGCTGGCAAGTTTAGGTGTACGGACCACTATGGTGAACTGGAGTGGTTTCGAGACTAGGAGATAGCGGATAACTGTGGTAACACAATGGGCCCAATGCGGCTTAAGTGTGTCCATCCAATTTTCCTGGATGGGCAGCCACCTCTACCTACCTACCTAATCCTTTTGCGGTAAATACCAATAAGATATTGAAATCCCGTAATGAAATTAAATTAAAGAAAGAGAAAATGCAAGGTGGCTGTCATAAAGGAATTGGGTTAAAATGTATAACGAAATTACAAGACGTTTTCATTTGAAACCTCTGAATAGCTATTCCGTTCTAAAGTTAACGACTAAATTTGATAAACTATAAAGGTTAGGTTAGGTTAGGTCCAAGTGGTAGCTCTGATATCAAAGAGCTCACATGAGCACGCATAGCGGCCTGTTGTGATGCCACGAGTGAACGCAGTCTCTGTACTGACCAAGTTCCACCAAAATCAGGGAAGAGAAGGAAGTTGGTCAGCGCAGGGGTTGCACGTCAAAGCACTACTACCCCACACTGGAGAACCAGCCAGAAAGTTTGATAAACCAAGCTATATCCTTGACATCAATAGATGATAGCTCCGTCAAGCTGACAAGAAATGGAGAGCCAAACAACCTATATCTGCACCTCGCCAGAGATGGGCACTGACAAAGAAAGTGGATAACAGTCTCTTCTTCCTCTGCGGATCTGCATTCTGCCGTGGATGCAGCCGTTAAATGGGAGCCGCATCCTTTCCGCGTGTCTACCCATAACACAGTGACCTGTAAGCATGGCCACTGTGATTAAGATGATGCCACGACCAAGTACAATTAACTGGTTGGTACGCCTTCTATCCATCAGGGGCCAGGTGAATCTAGCGGAGGAGTAGGACTCCTCATTGGCCCAGGATAGGTAACTATAAAGGTTTCATAACATATTTCAGAACACTAACAGAATGCAGGGAGCAATTGTTTTTGATTTTATGTTATGAATCGAATAAATTCCGAATAATCGTATCAGACAATGTACTTGTACAATTCGTCAAAATAAATACTTACTCGTTATCATTATCATGTGTCATCGCCGAGGTATTATCCTTTATTCTTAGACTTTCCTCGTCTTCCTCCTTGAAAGTGAAACTTATGTCGTGAGGATCTGTTGAGGGTTTCAAGTTACGTGGTAAACTACGATTCCGTAAATTCAAATTTAGAAATTCCAAATCGCTTTCGCTTAACTTCAGATCGTTTGCGATATGTTTTTGTTGCACAGTATTATTGTTACGTTTTGGTGGCAAGACGGGTTTATTTTCTTCCAGCGATGCATCGTCTGCAATTGAAGTTGGTTCAGGTTCTTGCATGGTTTCTGTATGAAGATTAAAATATTTCGTAACATTTTCCAATGCTGACGGTGCTGTATATGAGGGTTTCTTGCCGCGTATTAAATCGCCCAAATGATCTTCGTCTATACCGATGCCCATGAGAAATGGATCATCGAGAAGGGTGTGTTTGGCATTTTGTTTTGTGGGTTCGTTAAACAATTGATTATGGCTGCTGCTGCTGGTGCTGGTATTTTGTTGCTGTAATTGAGGTTTGGTCAGCGTATGACGATGATGATGATGATGATGCAGTTGTTGTTGGTGATGATGAAGGCTTAAACTCTTTAAGGTTTCCAAAGTGTCGCGCAAGTGTTTTGTAGGCTTCTTGTTTGTGGAAGGAGGAGTTGTTGTTGTTGTTGTTGTTGTTGCAGACATAGAACATGGTTCATTTGTATCGCCACCGCCCTTTCGATGTCCTCGTAAAGAACGCAAAAGACGTTTACTCTTCCTTAAGGTACTGCTGGTGTCTTCTACTCCTCTTACACTTGAACTGCTAGTGTTTGTATCACATTTTAAGGGAAATAAAGCCACTGGCGCTTCTTGTTGCTGTTGTTCTTTGGTTTTTAATGTTGTTGTCGTTGATGTTGCTGATGCTGTTGCTGTTAAATTAATATTGTTCGTTATCTCTGTTGTAGTTGTTGCATGCTTATCGTCTGACACATCTTCAGCATCTTCGTCTAATTGTGTTTCGATAAAATCTATGGCAACCGTATCATAGTCTGTCGACTCTGTTCGACTCGCGTTATTGTCATTTTCATTATTTAAGTCACTTGTGAAGTTTGTTGTCGTTGTTGTTGCTATTGCTGCTGTGGATGTGGATGTACATGTAGATGTAAATGCTGTTGTTGCCGTTGATAATGCCAATCGTTGGGCTGCAGCTTTACTATAAACTTGTCGATAATATTTCTGTTGATCACCGTATAAGAAACAAACACGCCACCATTGTTTGCATGCCAGCAAATTGGCGGTACGTGGTACTACGGGATCAACTGATGATGACATCCGTTCCATGTTGTACTTGATAGTATTGTTATTGTTGTTGTTATTGTTGTTGTTGTTGTTGTTGTTGCTATTATTGTTATTGTTATTGTTGTTGATATTGTTATTGTATTATTATAATTTTCCCTTTTGTTTTGTTGTTGTTTACCTGCCAAGAAAGCTGTGTTTTACAATACCTTTAAGGATTTTCTGTAAAATTGACCAGAAAACACAAAAACTGATAAAAAATTGCTGCTCATGTAACTATTTATTGCTGTGGAGTACTTTTGGTAATTATTTTTGTAATATTTTCCTTTTTTTCTTCTTCTGCTCTTGCAGTTACTGATGCTATTGCTGCTGGTGCTGCTGCTACTGCTGCTGCTGCTGTAAGTGATGGTTTGGTAAATGTAATCTTGTTTTTCTATAAAATTGTCTTGTAGTAGTAGACGGTAATTGAAACAAGATTCTCGACCATAATTAAATTTGGTATTTAGCATATGTAATGGAAGAGCACGTTGTCTCCTCATCGGGAGAGTGTATTTAATTTGTTAGCACTGCACCAATATCTTATTTGCACTATTGGCTCCGTCGTTATCATTATTATGATCTTAATGATCATCATTATTATCGTCATATGTGGTCTCTAGGGAAGTAAAAAACACTATCTGTTAGAGGTTTTCCATCGTTGACTCCAAAAAATAGCTGTTGTTTCGTTGTCACTTTGTTCACCATGGAGAGCAAGACAGAGAGTGGCTTGTGTTGTTTGCCATTCATTGGAAAGAATTTTTTTCTGTTTTTACTTCGATTGATTTATGAAATCAACAGGTACGATAATTAGAAACAAGAAAAGCTTTCCTATATCAAGAAAGGCATAATGTCGTCCACATACGAATAAAATTTTGCATAAGTACACTCGTTTTCTATTTTAATGTTTAAAACAAATGTTAATGTTTTTTACTCGACATACACGGAGTAGTATTTTTGAATAATTTTTTTGTCTTACAAGCATCTCAATTGATATCAATTGTTGATTATATTTCGTTGTCATTAAACAGTTTTGATTTCAAAACTCTGAATAATTTTTTCAAGGTTTTAAGTTGGAAAACAAGTTAATGAATTCACCAAGTTTCCCTACTGTATTGTTTAATGGTTTTAAAACCATTTTTATATTACTGGATTTCTAATAAAGGCAGAATGGGTAATCCTCCCATCATTTTTAAGCTCTAAAAGTCTGAAACACCAAATTAAAAAATTTTAAACATACATGTGATAGACCAGATACACTAAAATCATTTGTCCGGATATATCCTCTACCAAAGAAGTCTTAACTTTAAATACATAAGAGTTGTTGAACAAAAGTTTAAGAAAACACACTTTCTTTCGGTAAAATTTGTCATTTGCGTAATTAAGTTTAGCATGAACGAATGGAAAGACAAAGGATTCAGTAAATGATTGTAGAAAAATATGATAAAAGTTCACATAAATTAAGTTTTTCAACGGGAAAGGATAATGCTTGATTTTGGTTTAATTCGGTTCATAATTTCGGGTGTAGCGGTAGTCTAGTAGTGTATATTTATATTATATTTTATAGGTGAACTTGTAAATTATTACAAAAAAAAGGCGAAGAAGAAAGTGGAGCAGTTGCACTAATTTGTTGCATACTACTCCCTCTTGTCCTATTTTTCCAGCTTACTAAACGAATTCCAACATCATGAATTCCAACTGCATGAATTACACTTTGCGACAAAATAAAATAAAAAATTGAAATACACCCAGCTAATGACATAGTGTAAGTTGTGAGTTTTGTTGAGTATAAATCAAAAGTATTTTTTTTATTTCTTGAACCCTCCAAACTTGTTTTATTTGATAAAAACTGTTTATTTTTTGGACTTTACGTACAAATTTATTGATTACACAAACACTTTTCAACCGATGTCCAAAATTTAAACCTTATTAGAAAGCAGAGGGATGGGCCTTTAAACCGATATACATATACATATTATTTGACTTAATATGCTATGGGGTTTGATTAGGTAAACTTGACAAATGCGAATTTTTTTCACATTTTTTCAAGTTTGTCCGTTCATATTAGCAAACTTTAATTAAGAAACATGAAATAAGTGATAAAAGCGCATCATCTTGTGAAGAGATTGATACTTCGTTTGATCAAACCGGACAAAAATTACCGTAGTTATTATTTAAAGAGTCTAACAGTAGAGTTATATTTTTCATATATATGAACTTTTAGTTCAAAAATTTTCAGAATTTCATGTTTGAGCGACCACCAGAAGTTGGACAATGCTTGCGCAAAGAGAGATGATAATATTTGCAAAAAAAACACAAATATTTGCCGACTTCTGGTAGTCCTGCAAACGTGAAGTTGACACATTTTGCGATAAGCAATCAAGATCCATCAAATCTCTTGAAAATTTTTGAACTGAAATTTCATTTGATAAGATGATACATACAATATATAAAAAATATAACACGACTGTTATACTATTTAAATAATAGCTGATGAAGCTATCACTTATTTTATATTTTTTAATTAAATTATGCAACAGAATGGAATAAAAATGAGAAAAAAATCATATTTTCCAAGTTTACACGATCATAACATGTAACGTTGAACCATATGTTTGTGTATGCCATTTTAAAGGCTCATCTGTCCCCTTTTCAAAAAGTTTGGATATTGAAAATCTGTTCAAAAATATTTGCGTAATCAATAATTTTGTGTGAAAAGATCAAAAATACCGTTTCTATCAAATAAAACAAGTTTGGAGGATTTGAGAAATATAAAAAAAATATATTTTTGAGTTCTACTCAACAAAAGTCACAACCTATATTATTAGGTGGGTGTATTTTGACTGTCGCACAGTGTTATTAGTATATCATTCACGTATTTTTTGCCTTTACATTGTGGCAAATTTTCTCAAACATCGATTCAAATAATATTTTCGTACGGTGCAGTATTTTTATTAACGGTTGACTTATGGCTTCGGGTCCCCAACATGTAACAGCCCAAATCTTACTCCTTCTGATTACCATTGGTTTCGATCGATGCAAGATGCTTTCACATGGCTAAGCTTTACTTCAAAACAGGGATAGAAACATTGGCGCGATTTTTTCTTGGTCTTAAAAGAGGAGCGTTTTTTTTTGAGACCTCAAGAGTAAGAAAGTTCAGTACGCCTTTAGCAAAATAAACTGCATTAAATAAAATTATACATACATACATACATACATACATACATACATACATACATACATACATAACTGGCCATTAAAACCCTTCAGTCAGGATTACGGCCTAGCTTCTCACACCACTTATATTGTGTGCGCTAATTTTATACATGAGTGGCGGCACCTACAGTTTAAAGACGACTCCGAACGACAGATTTTTGAGAAACTTTTCATGGCAATTTTATTTACTCTCAGAGTTTTTGCCAGAAATCTGCTGAGAGAAAGTCGCCGAAGAAATATTTTTCCATATTTCGTATTGATGTCTGACCTGGGATTTGAACCGTGGCCTTACGTCTAATAAGCCAATACGCTACCTACTTGACTGCAGCGACTTCCAAATAAGATTATACGTCTTACTAAATCACGGGCTGTGTTGTGTGTGCTGGTAACTTCGAAAATATCAAAGCTCTGGAATTGTGTTTATAATTTTTAAAAACTGAATTACAAATTGTGTGCGGTTCCGCTGTTAAAAAAATGAAATTTGGCTAATTTTTGTGTTTTTCGATCGACCATTCAAATATTCTGTCAGTCTATGAAGTTTTTAAATAAATTTTATTTACATTTGAAGTCGCCGTGGTCTAGTAGGTAGTGTGTTGGCTTATTAGACGAAAAGCCAGGGTTCGAGCCCCAGGCCAGACATCAAAATAAAATACAAAAAGTATTTCTTCGGTGACATCCTCTCAGCAGATTTGTGGCAAAAACTCTGAGAGTAAATAAAATTGCCATGAAAAGTTTCTCAAAAATCTGTCGTTCGGAGTCGACTTTAAACTGTAGGTCCCACCACTCATATATAAAATTAACCCACACAACATAAGTGGTGTGAGAAACTAGGTCGTAATCAGGACTGAAGGGTTGTAATGACGAATTATGTATGTATGTATTTACATTTGCTTAAATTGTTAAAGGTCTTCATTAAAGCCGCCTGTCTATAGAAGGGAAGTTTTCCTTTTTCTTCAGCCGTGTCCTCAAAATGTAATCTTCATAAATTAGGAGACCTTTATCATAAAATATGTATCTACACCCGGTCATAATGTTTTTCTTCCAATACATTAGCAAATCCTAAAATCAACGTCCAACAAACGCAGTCTAGACCTAAGGCAGAAATTCTTTTCGGTAAATGCAACTCTGTTGGTTAAAAAATACGTACATAATTCCAGTTTATAGAACTCCAACACTCTGCTTAATCTGTTTATACCTTAACAATGGATTAAATGCCTAATACAGAATTTAAATCGTTTAATTAACTGCCTTTTTGAAATAGAAAACAATAAAATATGTCCGTTGAATTCAAAAATATCATTTCAAATTGGCGTATTACAAAAACGCAATGCAAGAATTTTTACCTTCGATTCTAAATATCAAAATTATGATAATAATGATGATAAAACTTAAAGCAATAAATTCCTTAATTAAATACAATACTTCACATTATTGTTATGATCATTTCAGATTTCCATTCAGAGAAAATATTTCCAAATAAAAATTTGTTTTTTTTTATAACAGAAAAATATTCAAAGAATTTTAATACGATATTGATGAATGCAATAACAATGTGTTTTAAGTTCTATTCAATCGCCGTCATTATCATTAAATGAAAATAAAACTAAAATTTCTCTCAACGGAAAGTGATAAGAACTGATTTTAATACACATGAAACAAAAGCAGAGGAAATACATATAAACACTGTCTAACGGTGTACAGAATATGACAGAACGGCTTCGAAAAGATTACATTGTTGTGCAAACCACATTATGTATTCCAACCCAAAAGTAAAACAATATCGATGCAACCAGACAACACAGTTGCATGCAGCTTTCATTTTTTTTCTGTTTCTGTTTCTTTTTGTTGTTGTTGTTCTCTTCTTTTAAACAATAGAATCTGATCTGATCATCAAGAGACGAATGAAAAGAAAAGAACTTCAAACTGCATTAAGTAGTTCCCATTGAAAATCGAAAAAGATGATGGAGATTATGCACCAAAAAAAAAGAACAAAAAGAAAAAACAAAAGAGAATATTAAAAACGTACCAAGCTAGAAATTCATTACCAATTTCATCAATATCGGCATCCATTTCTAAAGAGTTCAAACAAACAAGATTCAGTACAGAAAGTAAAAATGGAAGAGTAAGTATGTATTGTATGGACATGGTCTTGAGATAATCATCATCATAATGATGATGATGATAATGGCGATAAAGATTATATAGCTGGGGTACATGTTACTTTAACACTTGATTATAATCTCGTTTAGTTTCAAACTTTTCGAGCAGACGAATATATGGTTAAACCCAAATATTTGTGCGTAATTTTTTATTTTCTTTCATTTTAACCATAAATTGCAGTGGTTTTTACATTAAAAAATAATTCCAATTGATCGCTCAGTACTGCTGCTGCTAAGCTGCTGCTTACTAAAGTTATCAGAAAAGTAGAAGGCTGCTGATCTTAATGGATATTTTTAAGCTGATCTCTCCATTATGATTGCATCACATTGTAGTGATTATTTTAGAATAAAAGCCGATAGACGGAAAGACGTACAGGACGACGGCTGAAAAGATAAACAGACACTTAATACATCAGACATATCAGACAGATTCATAGACAAAAGCCAGCGAGGCAGCCAGACAAATGAAGAATGGAATACATTTGCTTTGTAGTTTTTTTAGTTTGAAGGCAATTTACATTTTAAAAAAACACAAAAAATGAGAGAGAATTCAAGCATGTGGAACATATTGTATTATGAATGTGCTAAAGGAACCTTCTAGCCATGCGCCAAAGACATCATCACAGCCATATAAACAACAGCAACATCGTCATTCACTGCAACAACATCACAACTCAGTCAATCAGTACATAAAAGGCAATTTACAAAACCACAAAATAGTCTTTAAAAACAACAACAACAACAAAAAACATACACACTCAGCTCAACTAAAAACAATCCATTTTAGAAAAAAAATTGATAAACTTGAGTCGAGTTTCTGACGTCTATTACATGTTGTGTTGAGTAAACTGAATCGAACACCACAGCCGCCGATAAGATTGAATAGAGAGAAGAAAAATTTAATATCTCTTCACCTTAACGACATGAACCGTTAAGGTGAGACACTCTACATTATGGAACACTTTTATGTTTATATGGTATAATTCGATTACATCGTATACAAATAAACTTAAGATTGCTTGTTTTCTTTTTTGTGTCACCGAAAGAAAATTGCATTTTTTTTTTAATAACACTGTATGAGTCGTATACCTAGGGACAGGTTATTAAAGTACGAAAATTGGCTTCTTTAACACATTGAACTTTAGATGGTATCGACTAGTATCGTGCGATTATTTCAAAGAAAGTTCAAATGCTCAAAAAGTATGTCAATATAATTGTAGCAGCTAATCATCTATGGAAGACTGCCAAAATTGACGCAATCGCTTGCTGTTAAAGCACACTGCTAAAGCTTTTTTTAAGACATTGACATTTCCCTGATAAACAAGAAAACATATTTACAGAACCTCAAAAGAAAAAAAAAAATGCAGACAGGAGTGTGTATTTCGGACACAATATCTTATACAGACATTTGGAAAAAAAACGAAATATGAAAAAATATTTCTGTTGACAGCAGATTTCTGGCAAAAACTCTGTGCATAAATAAAATTGCCTTGAAATAGTTTCTCAAAAATCTGTCGTTCGGAGTCGACTTTAAGCTGTAGGTCCCGCCACTCATGTATAAAAATTAACACGCACAACATAAGTGATGAAGTGATGTGAGAAACTAATTTTTAGTCTCGACTACTTGAAGCGACCCAAAAAGCCTACTTAAACTTAACAGTTCAAAATCAAACTGTGCAGATATGCTACCTAAACTAATACCGACATAATACTGCGTTTAACGAATAAAATGTCTTCTAAATGCGTTGTACATTAGAAACTCTGGTCTTCATCGATACCTTCATACGGAAATACTGATGAAATCCGAAAGGTGAAATCACAAATATATCAGCGATAAACAACGCTCTACTACAATGCCATTTCAACTTAGCAACATCATTCCTCTGTGTCAGCGATTTTCCGTCAGTAGTCTTGTGGCAAAGTCGAAGAGTAAGAAATTTGCCATGAAAACTTTCTTAAATCGATTGTTCGAAGTAGATTCCACCACTCATCGATAAAATTGGTGTGGAAAGCTAGGTCGTAATCTTGATTAAAACGTTATTGTGACCAATTAAGTATATAAGCCAATTATAATATATTTGGCCAATTCACACGACGGCTTTGTATCGTGTATGTTGTATTAAATACACTTATTATTTGTAAATGCTTAATGCCATGTTGTATTGTGTATTTCATATTCCAGACGTCAAAAAGCGACAAGAAGAAGAATACCAGTCAGTGTAGAAAAACTGAAATTTTGAAATGGTACTGAATTATAATTGAAAAAGTCCTTTTTTGCATCAAATAGCACTTTTGTAAAAGATACGTACATAAAAATTGGTCATTATAATCAGAAAGAATTGGCGGGACCTACTTTTTAAAGTCGACTGCAAAGGACAGATTTGTGAGTAACTTTATCGTGGCAATTTTATTTAGTCTCAGAGTTTTTGTCAGAAGGAGTCGCCGGATAAATATTTTTCATATATCGTTTTGATGGAGATTTCTACCATTGGGTTTGAATCGTGCGCTTGCTCACGTCTGGTAAACCAGCATATACCTACTAGACTATTTATGTATATTTAATACACATAAAGGACAAAAACAGTTGATTCGGAACGTAACAAAACGTAAAAGCCCCGTTTAGTCAAACGTCGATCGAACGTAATTTAACATACATTTTAGCATATGAAGAGCAATTCACATGCTTACCGATATTACATCACGGTTCTGCAAGTGTTTTCATTGCTTTTCGTATTCTAAAATCGAACGTATGTTACGTGGACGTTTGGCTAACCGGGGCTAAAGCCCTTTAGCATTAGGTTGAACGTGTTGCTAATGCATTAATAGTTAAAAAGCGCAAGACATAAAATATATAATAATAAAAAAGTATTGAAAGCGTAGCGGGGGTACTGCGGTATTTTTGAAATGAAAAAGTACCGAAAAAAGTACAAAAGTACTGAACACTTATACCACTATCCATAACTTCAGTTTCAAGCAACAATATGAAAAATATTGCGGAAAAAAGGAAATTGAAATAATTATCTCTGAGAACAATATAATTTTGAAATGTTAATTGTTGACTCAAGTCACAGAAAATATTTTGTATTTTTATTCTTCTTCTTTGATGACTGGCATTTACATAAACTGATAGCACGAAAGCAATGCAACTTTTAAAAACATATGAAAAAAAAGGTGTATAAGTGTATCGGATTTTTGTATGAAAATTATCAACAATAAGCATACAACTGTTGAATTATATTCGTCCAACAATATACTCAATACAATGATACAAGGGCTTGTATGAATTGCCCAAATGAATTTTTGTATTTCCTACCGATCGATTATTTGTAATTCTACAATTTTAATTTTAATATCTTTTCTACAGAATCATACCAAAATACTTTTCTTTATTTGCATTGAGTAAAGGCTTGTAAAGGAAACTTTGTAAGGGAAAGCTTGTAAACCCATTATGTGTTGATTTAAAGTCGTTTAAATTTAAGTGCCGACTTCTAGTTTCTGGATAAGTGAACTCAGAATGCTAGGCAATGAGCTTTGGTCTAAAAATTAAACTGGAGCGTATAACTTACTGCTTTGATCAGCTTTCAGTTTTGGTAAACGATGAATTACATCGTGTATATAAAATACATACACATTAATCATGAAAAATGTTAACATTTCTTCAGAAGAGCGATAGTGAGTATTAACGGTAGATTAATATTAACGGTATGTTAAAGGCATAATTCATTAAATAAAAGACTTTAATCCAATTGCACCTCAGTTCCGTTGAAAATTGATTTGGCCTGACTTCGCAACGAAATGAAAAATGTTACTGTAAAAATTTGTGCAAGCGTATCTAAAGCAAGGGTTACTAACCATTTGGTCTTCTATAATCTCCAGTGAATTCAAATTGTTGAAGGCCAATAAAAATCAAAAAAAAACAAATTGTAGCACAACAAGCGTAAACAATTATTTTCAATATGACTTCTGCGAAAAGTGCCATAAAATACTTCTGATATTTTATTGGCCTCTAAACCTACGAATATGTGTGTAAGTGTTAATGACTAAATCAGCTTTAAAGAAGCCATCATCGAATGGTAGAATTTGAAAGGAAATAAAGAATGCATTTCTTGATTATAAATGTGTACATATGTATGTACAATATGAATACATTTTTTGCTGAAAATTGAATGAAAAATTATAAAAACTTTAAAGGTGTACTTTAACCTCGTTTTATGATGTGAATGAAATGCACGAGAGAGTACGTTTAAAAACAAAAATGATGTTGCATTGTAAACATCAGTATTTTCTCACAGTCAGTAAGCCCTTCTGTTGCAATATTCTCCGAACTATTAAATATTAATTGTGCACAATTTCTTTGTAATCAATATTGCTACTATTGGATGATGGAATTGGTGGCTTAAGATAGTGGTTGAAGTGCCCCACTGTAAATCAGAATAATCCTTGTTCAAATGCATTCGTAAATAGCGAGAAAAAATTATAAAAATTAGAGGAATCAACACCCTTAACATTATAAGAAAATACAGTTAGCGGCAGATCTTAGAAAGTGGGAAAAAAGAAGGAAAAAAGTTCTTCTTCACTACTTTATTCATAGAGGACGCTGTTTCTAATCAACGCCAGATGGCCTTGTTTAGCTAAAGCAAAACAGAAAATAATAAATAGGGAGATAGGGCGACGATTTGTGGCGGCCATTTGATCCTTAAAGAATTCAAAGGGAACAAATATTGTATGTGAGTTACATAGTGAAATAGAATGGAAGTTGAACTGGAAAGTACTTCAAGCGTAGGGTGCTCTGGTAAGCATAGCATATGCATTTAATTTTTTTCTTAAGACGATTGCATTACTTCTGTTTTGAACAAATGTAGCTTAAAATGTTATTTTTTTCTTTTCAGTTTAAAAACAAAAAAATACTTCAAGATAATCTGTTCTAAATAAAGAGAGAAAATAAGAAATGAAAGAAAAAAAAATTAAAAACTAAGAATTGTACACAGTAGGAAAGTCGCCAAAAGCATTAAATACGGAAGTAATCGATCGATATTGAATCGTGAGCCTGAAAATTTTAATTTTTTTCTCTTTCTCTTGGTCTTTTCAAAAGTTTTAACCAATTTTAGTGTTTCTTTGCAAGAACCGCATCAATTCTGCTGCTTATAAATGCAACAGCGGAAAACTGCTGGCCATCTACTATTTGCCGCAAATGTGCTGTGCTGTAACTATTTTTGTGGCAGCATTTAGTTCGCTTGCAATCAACAATAATCAGTAGGAATTGTGCAAATATATGTATGTATTGTGAATGCATGGACCTTAAATAAAAATAAAAGCAATTTACTAAAAGACCAGAGATGGAAATTATCGTATGCTGGCACTTTTTCATATTTTTTTTTTAAATTTCAAAGTTAAAACCGTATTTTTCAATTATACCTGATAAAATAGATGGAAACGTTGAATTTTTATTTATGCCTTATTATTGAATAGATACTAAGTGATAAAATGGTATACCAATGAAAAAGGATGGCCGGACAAAAAAATTATTTAAAAAAATTCAAATCTCTGAAATCCTGTAATATTCGAAAAGAAAGCTTAAAACAATAAGGTCATGTAGAAAGTAATTTTTCCTTAAAGTTTGTAACTTCATTTAGTAGATTCAAAATGATTTTGTTTGTGAAGATAAATCTGATTTTGAAAACCTAGACCAAACCAAAAATTTTGGCGACTGCGACCTTAATAATAACACAGTAAATTCTGATGTTAAGAAGGCAATAATAACCTCTTCTGAAGAACAATAATTTTTAGTTGTATAATATTTTCAAGGCATAGAGGAAATGTATTTACTGAAGTGTTATACAAAATTTTAGATTTATTACTTTTATGTTAAAACTATACAGACCTATATACCAGTGGTAATTCGAATGCATCTCTTTCGAACGGTAGTGATTTGAGAAAATTAACTTTTAAAAAAGAGATTTTTGATGAAAACTATATTAAAGGAAGTATATTTTTCTGCCTCCATCACCCACCAACTATTCCACAGATTTTAATTTAATTATTTACAATTAATAGAGAACAAAATGAGAATTATTTTTAACATCAATTGTCTGGAATAATTGACGAATATGAACACTAATACTATGTTCAGATATTCACTTTTATTGAGTCAATATTCGGTTATTTGAGTACAATATTTTGACTGTTAAGGCATAATAATATACATACGCAGTTCAGCTGCTTATTCAATATTCATTTGACAGCTGGTAAACAAAATAGCTGGTTGTTTCAACAACATTGTTTTTATTTTGTTGTTTTTTGTTTGTCGTTGTTGACATTTGAGTTGTCAAATATCAACAAAAAGTGTTCGGTTAATTGTAATATGCTCACTAAACACACTTATGACAGCGTTGCATTTTAAATTTTACTCAATATTATAACAATTTGCGTATTTATTGCGCAACAATTAATTGAAACTTTATATGAAATATTGAGCTCAATAATGGTATTTATTGCGATTTACCCAATTAAGGTACATACCTGAACACCGTGTAACAATGGTAGAGCGTTGACAAAATGGTCGGACTTGAAAGCATGGAGAATCTTACAATCAAAATTAATTCAACAGATTGGGTTTCATTATCTATAAAAACAAATTTTTGCATGGCATTTAACACCTATAAAGGCTCTATATTAAGAATATATATCGTGTGTTTTTATTAAAGCTTAACAAATCTCCTTTTACTCGAGACATTTTGGGAAATAATTTTTTTAATGATTTAATCCAACAATTTATACAATTTAAAAAATGAGTATTAACAACACAGTGTTATATTGAAATAACACCCAACTAACGATCTGATGTAGGTTATAAATTCAATTAAATAGAACTCGAATTTTTTTTATATTTCTTGAACTCTCTAAACTTGTTTTATTTGAAAAAAAAAATATGAACCAACGTTTATTTTACTTTTTACAAAAGCTAATGGATTATTCAGACAGAGTTGGACTGATTTTCTAAATTCAACTTTTTGAAAAGGGAGGGATCTTGAGGATGTTGTACAGTTACATGTTCTTCAAAGTAATATGTTATGAGCTGTAAACGGGTAAATTTGTAAAGTGTGATTTTCTTTTATTTTTTCAAGTTTTTTTACCATTTTTTAATGATTGTGTTGGCTTATTAGACGTGATTCCAAGGTTAAACAACCTCAGGTTACGCATCTCCAGCAAACGAAATATGAAAATATATATCTTCGGCGACTTCCTCTCAGCAGATTTCTGGCACTAACTATGAGAGTAAATTAAATTTGCCATGAAAAGTTTCTTAAAAACCTATTGTTAGGAGACGACATTAAAGTGTCTTGTATAAAAAAAAGAGTAGCTAGTTAGTAAATCCTGACTGAAGGTTTGTAATGACCAATTATGTTTATAATTATAACATATCGAATAAGTGGTAATATTTTTAACGTGCTTCTTCTACTCAAGAGATTGACGCCATTAACGTTCTCTGTATAAAAGATCAAATATGAAGTCAAAAAGTTTGATTTTTCTGCACATTACACGTAACAATTCTCCTCCATTAGCTTGCAAAAACTTAAACTTAGTCATGCACTTCTTTGAACGTTATTCCAATGCTCAGTGAAATCTTCTTCGAACATGTTTTTACGAATTTGTGGTCCAAGAAATATTGCTGAAAATTAACGATCAAATCTCTGTACTTGGGAAAACATGTATTAAAATGTACAAATCGAACCAAAAATGTCTGAGTACTCAAAAAATTTGTGTGTAAAGTTAATTTTTTTTTTAATAAAGTTTGGACTCCAAACTTTGGAGCCTAGAAAAAATGTTGACTTTTTTTCAAGTTAATTTACAAATGATAATATAATAAAAGTGTTTCAACTAATTTTCTAAGTAACTCAGAGTGTCCATCCATGTTGCAAAAGTGGCACGAATAAAATGGCGCAAAGTCAATTTTGATTAAGTCACGGCCGGTAATGGATTTTCTAGTAAAAATAATAATTTTTTTTTATCATATTTTGTTTTGTTTTTATTTTAGAAACATTGTCTTATTTTATTTTTGTTTCTTCCAATAACACTATACGACAAATTAAAAAAAATAGATGCACCCAGCTAATGACATAGCGTAAATATTATTTTTATATTTCTTGAACCCTCCAAACTCGTTTTATTTGACAAAAATTGTTTTTTGGACTTTACGCACAAATTTATTGATTACACAAACATTTCTGAAACAATGGCCAAAATTTAAACGTTATTAGAAAGGAGAGGTATGGGCCTTTAAAACAATATATATACATATATATATATATTATTTGACTTAATATACTATGGCGTTTGTGTGAATTTTTTCATATGATGACATTCTGAAAGTGCATTATCTTGTGAAGAGATTGATCAAATCGGACAAAAATTACCGTAGTTATTATTTAAAGAGTCTAACAGTCGAGTTATATTTGTCACACATATATGTATATATTTTTGAACTTTTAGTTCAAAAAATTTCAAAAGTTCTGATTGTTTATCGGAAAATGTGTGAATTTTAAGTTTGAGCGACCACCAGAAATTGGACAATGTTTGCGAAAAGAGAGATGATAATATTTGCAAAAAACATAAATATTAGCCGACTTCTTGTAGACGTGCAAACGTTAAGTGGACATATTTTCCAATAAACAATCAAGATCCATCAAAACTTTTGAAATATTTTAAAACTGAAAGTTCATTTGATAAGATAATACATACAATATATAAAAAATATATTACGACTGTTATACTATTTAAATAATAACTACGGCAATTTTTGTCCGATTTGATCAAACAAAGTGCCAATCTTCTCACAAGATAATGCACTTTTGAAATCTCAGCACTTATTTCATACTTCTTATTAATTTAAATTTTGCAACTAAGAATAGCAAAACTTGAAAAAAGAAGAAATATAATAATTTTTTCCAAATTTATCCGATCAAAACTCATAACATGTAAGTTTGAACCATATGTTAATGAATACAATTTTAAAGGCTCATCTGTCCCCTTTTCAAAAAACTTCGGATTTCGAAAATAGGCTAAAAAAATATTTGGGTAATCAATAATTTTCGAGAAATATAAAAAAAATATTTTTGATTTCTGCTCAACAAAACTCACAACTTACACTATGTCATTAGTTTGGTGTATTTTGACTGTCGCACCGTGTAAAATTGTTCACAATTGGCAATATTTGAAAATTTCAATTAAAATTTTGTCTACAGATAACAAAACACTAATATTTCTTTACTGTTTATTACTATTATTGTTGTTGTTGTTGTTATTGTTTGAGCCACAATTGTTTGAAAGTTCATTTCTAGAAATTAAAAAAAAACAAAGAAAAAACATTGCTCTTGGCATTGTTATTTGGTTAATTTTTTGTTTGTTTTTTTTTTAATTTTATTTCGTTTGTTTTTAAGTAACGCAAACAGCTCAGGTATTATTAACTTAGAGACAGAGAGAGAGAGAGACGGCGAGAAGCTATTTTGAAGCTATTTTAGCACAACTTCATAAATCAACACTAATAGTTTTTAAACACGAGCATTTGCTGTTTTTCCACCTTCTTTTAACACACCAAAAGGAAGAAACAAAAGAAAAACATTAAAAATAAGGAACAACAACAATGCGTAGAAAGAAACATTGAAGATAAATTTGTGTTCGTTTAAAAGTATTCGTTTAAAAGTATTTTCAACACATTTCAATTACAGTGTAAAGTAAAATTAAACAACTATTTGCCATATGGACTGTTGAAATAAATCATCCAGTGATTGCAACATACATTGCGCAACCCACTTAAGAGTTAAACAATAAATTTTGCAGCATTTTCTTAACACTTCTTAAATTGAGAGTGGCTTAAGCGGCTTTCTTCAAATTCTTTTATTTTTAACGGCTACTGTAAACTTAGTAAACTGTAGTTCTTTTCTTTTTTTTTTTTTGTTTTTGCTGATTGTCTGGTTAAGGTGTGCCACTTTCACATGACTTTTATAACAGTTTAGTTAAGCATTACTCCCGAAACTCAATGGAAAAGCCAACATTTAGTTTTTCTTTAAATTTCTATTGTACATACATACTAGTTTAAGAACGATGGTATCTAAATTTTTGACAACACTAACAACACAGTGTTCTAAATGCCTTTAAGAACTTTAACTGTTTAATTCAAATAAAATATTTGCTTCTTCGGCTTACTTAAAAAAATTATTTCTTTAATTTGTAAAAAAAAAAAATAAAATTTTAATTTAAAACTATTACAAGAGTATGCCTGTGAAATATCATTGAAAGTTTTTATTCATTTGAAACACCATTTGATACAATTTTGTGTGGAACATTTTTAAAATATCCGCCACGTCTTCTTTGTGTGGAGAGTATCCGAAATGACCAATTTTCCATTGTTATGTTGGCTTCATGGATCGCTGTGGTTTGTGAAAATTCCCAAGAAGAATTCTAACAGGGTCAAATTGCTCATGCGGAATATCCAATGTGGCATGAGCTGTGTCGCACAGCCCGCCGTTTTGTGTAAACCACGTGTCAATGGTGTCCAGCTCATCCAATTCAGGACAAAATAAGTTTATTAATCATCGACCCTTAATTCTCGCCGATGATAGAAATCTGAACCGATAATGCCACCAGCCCAAAATCCACAAAAAAGGTTATTTTTCGGAAAGCATTGAAGGCTCTTGGATCTCATGTAAATTGGTATCGAAAATTATGTTTGTTCATGGATTGAATAAATGACAACTATTTGAACAGATCTGGCTTCAACAAGATTGCCATTATCATCACGTCACAGTTCGTTCATCAAAAGGAAAATATGAAAAAAAAAGTATTTCTTCGGCGACTGCCTCTCAGCAGATTTCTGGCAAAAACTCTGAGAGTAAATAAAACTGCCATGAAAAGTTTCTCAAAAATCTGTCATTCGGAGTCGACTTTAAACTGTAGGTCCCGACACTAATGTGTAAAATTAACGCACACACCATAAGGGGTGTGAGAAACTAAGTAGTAATACTGACGGTAGGGTTTTAATGACCACTTATGTTATGTTTTAGTCGTTTTAAAGACCTTTTGATGCCTTTTTGTATGGAACATAACATCGTTCCAATATTTTCCATGATTATGTTGGCTTTAGGGACCGCTGTGATTTGCTTCTTAACTAATCCCCAAGAAAAGCTCTAACAAGGTCAAATTGCTCATGCAGATTATCCAATGTGGCAGGAGTAATGTGTTACATAACGCTGTATTGTTTAAACCACATGTCATTGGTGTACAGCTCATCCAATTCACGACAAAATAAGTTCGTAATCATCGATCTATAGTTCTCGCCATTGATAGTGATGACCTGGCCAATATCATCCTCATAGTAATATGAGCCGCTAAGGCCACCAGCCCAAACTCCACAAAAAAGTGACTGTTTCGGAATGCATTGAATGCTTTTGGATCTCTTGTGAATTGGTAGCGACAATTTTGTTTGATCACATACCCGTTCATTTAAAAATGGATCTCTTTACTGAATAAATGACAGCTATTTTGACAGATGTAGGTTCAACAACAGTGTCATTACCAACTGTCGAAATTCGAAAGCCTATTTTGGATTACCTGATATAATACCAGTATTTAGCACATTAATAACTTTTTCTTAATTTGAAGTATGCCATATACATATATGCCGATATGATTGCTCGCAAATAATGTGATTTGATTTAGAATGGCGTAGTTTAGTGGTTAAAATAGTCGATTTTAAATCAGTCTCAAAACACGGAGTAGGCGAGGAAATTTTATGTCGTCGTTTCTGAAGTTTTCATCACTTCTAAATAACACATACAGAAAGCCTCTGAAAATCCACCACCACAGAGAGAGTATAACATCAACAACGATTGGATAGCGTCACCTCTAGTGAAAGAGTAGCGGAGTTCCTAACCACCACATTCAGCTTTTGTTTGCAGAGACAATTAAATCTAGGTAACGATAGATGATAAACCAACAAATTCATTCTAGGATCTGCTCCAGTAGAGCAAAATCACTTGATAGGTGAAAAGAAATTAATTAATATTGGCAATAAATGTCAGCAACGGGTCTGATTACAACCCAGGTCATATTTAAATTGAAGTTTGTTGGCATAGCTAAACAAACTATTTCATAAACCCTTACCAACTAAGGTCTAGATTGACAATAAATTCAACGTAAATTCGCAATATTACGAATTAATTTCGGTTGAATCTGAATCGAAAGCGATAATTTCAAATGAAAAGTTCCATAAAATTTCATCGCTTATAAAGGCGAAAATTTAATCTTTTAGAATAGAAAATGTTTACTGCAGTTCGTCTTCTATTGAAATCGAATGAATATCTTGAAAACTTGATATTTTTTTTATTGATTTCTATTTCATTTTCTTTCTTTTTTTCTTTGTTGAACGGTTGAAGGCTCCGCAAGAATTCTAACAAAATGAAAGCAAATCTTTTGGGAAAAATATGATCAAAAACAAGAATTTTTAACTCATACTGATCACATACATATGTACGATATTTATTGGAGAAATTCTTTAAAATTTCGTTAACATAAGAAAAATTAAAAACCAAATCCAAATCCACTAATTGCATAGAAAAATAATGTGCCTTCTTATGCATATTATTTGGGCTTAATTGCATAAATTATTAATGCTTTTAAAAAATACGCATTAAATTTCATATCATGCTGTGTATACGCCACAGTATTAATCCGATAATTATTATTTGTGGTTGTAATACAATCTAAGAAAACAGAAAAAACAGAAAAAAAAGAAATCATCTGCTATTGTTCGTTGACTTGGTGACTTTGTCGTCAAATATCAACTTGAATTACTAAGGAATGCGCAATAAAAAAATTAGGTTATTTCTGGACCGACATTATTTATTTTTGTTATTTTACTTTTGTTAATCATCTGTTTCAGTAAACATGTCATTACAACCCTTTCGTCAGGATTACGACCTAGTTTCTCACATCACTTACGTTGTGTGTGTTAATTTTATACATGAGTGGCGGGGCCCACAGTCTAAAGTCGACTCTGAACGATAGATTTGTGAGAAACTTTTCATGGCAATTTCTTTTTACTCTCACGATTTTTCCCAGTAATCTGCTGAGTGGAAGTCGCCGAAGAAATATTTTTTCATATTTCGTTTTGTTGAAGATATCTGAACTGGGGTTTTGACTCGTGGCCTCACGTCTAATAAGCCAGCACACTACTTACTAGACTATGATGACTACTAGGTTATTACGCAAGTTTTAACCACTTTTGGCCAAACTTAAATTTTCTTGAAATTTATTTCACTATTTTGTATTCACTACTGCTGAGTGTATGGACAGATATCTGAGATTAATCTCATGGCACTCTCCGAAAAGACAACCACAATAAAATTGTATTCGTTGTATTGCTTTCAAGATAATATCCAATGAAGTGACACGAGTAATAATAACAGTAATAACGATACACTTAAATGCAGCTGAATAAGGGGAATCTACTTCCGTTGCCAGTGCCAGAACAAACTACTGATATAAGAATTGAAAAGCGATATGAAAGCTAATTGAATGGAAGACAAACATTCTGCCTTATTCCTAATTTAACTCGCTGAAAGAGAAGAACTGTATTCTAGGCGACTTAACAATTGCAAATAATATTCTAACTATTACGCGCTGAGTATTAGAGTCTTTGTTGATAATCGAATCCACTTCTAAGAATAGAGTAATGCACTACCTGCTACTATACCAGGGCACTCAAAAAAAAGGAATTTACAGACCTAAACAAAGCAAGTAAGCTTATAAGGTTTTTGTCACCGTATCATCCCTGAAAGAAAAGTGGCTCGAAAATAGAAATACTTCGTGTATTATCATATCAGAAAAGTTAAAAATTAAGCTGTCCTTTAGACTTTTAATGCTCCAAAATCAACTGAAATAAAAAATGCAAAAAGAAATTAAAGACAGAAGAAAGAGCGAAAAGTTTTCAAAATTTTTAAGATGTGTAAGGGCCATTATTACAACTTACCGTTAACTAAAGGAAGGATTTTAAGGGGCAGATAAATTGTTTTTCATTATTATAAGTGGACGATAAGGTAGAAGTGAGCGTTAAGCTAAAGGGAAGATCATCTTACTGGTAACTTTTAAAGTTAAGTTTATTTTTAAACTTGCCATATTATAAGTATATTATTTTCAATATGGCAACTTCAAATATAAACAAAATGAGCAAATACAACAAAAAAAAGAAGCCCGTCATTGCCACTGCGTTTAAATAAAACTTGTTTAATTTGAGCAGTGTTATCGACATTGCTCCGGCACTGCTATATTTTTGCAAACAGTTAACTTTATTTATCTGTAAGTTGTAATAACGAAAATAAGTTAAAGGTGACTTTAAAGTTCACTTTAGCTAAAGATACCTTTAACTAAACCCATGTTTAACGGCAAGTTGTAATAATGGCCCATAAATGATGATGAGACATTTATGTTCGATAATATTTTACAGCCTCCTATACAAGAATTTATTCTCACGTGGATTTTAATAAATTTGAAGTAAACTATGGTAAATGAAACTCTTTTTTTGGTTATAAGCTATCTGTTTACACTGTTACCATTATTAAAAAATATATGAAAGACACAAAAAGATTATGAAACAAGAACAGGATATTTAATTGGAATTGTCACAAGACAATAAAGGTCGTAAAATACAAAATAGAAAAAAAATTATCAGAATCAAATTAAAGATCGAAAACTCTTATCTATTGGAACTAAACAATATTTTTTGTAATTCAAATTAATTTTGAATTAATTTTAAAATTAAATTTAGTTTTAATAAAGAAATACGCATGCCCAAATTTTTTCGTATGCATACCTTAATATTGTAACAAACGCATTACATTTTGAATTTATTGCCATCGTATGCATATTAATCCACAAACTACCACATAATTTACGCTCAATGTACGTTTCTAATGAAAACAAGATAATTATTAACTCTCATTGTGGTGTAGAGGAGACTGTAAGAGTGTGAAATTTAAAATTTATTTGAATTCATGAAATAAAACGAAAAAAATCTCATGCGAGCCAAGCAACCCAGGCAGCCAGCCAGCCCGTCACTATTGGATTGTCAAACACTTTATGAACTGGAAAGTTTCATTTCTTTTTAACTTTTTCTCTTTTCATTATAATTTCTTCTATTTTTCTTTAATCGAGACCAACATCTCGGTGAAAACTTGTATTCGAAGTGACAATAAGAAATAAAAAATTTTAAAGAAATATTAGATTCAAAGAAAAATTTCCTATAAAAAGAAAAATCAAATGAAATTGTTTAATTTATTGTTCATTTAAGTCGCTTCGTCGATCTGCTAAGCGTCTCTCTGCTGCATGATGTTAATTTTTGTCCCATTGCCGACTGCATGCATGCAAAGACGTGAACAATTGAACAATAAAGTTGACTTTGAATTCAGCCACAACATGAACGACATGAACAACATGTTGTTTTGCGTTATTAAAAATATTTCTAACACTGGCAGCAGTTGTAGTAGTAGTAGTAGTAGAAGCAGTTATTGTCGTAGTAGAATGAGAAAAAATGTCACACTGTCATTACAAAACATATTGAATTGGACAGGGTAAAAATATACACATGTACACATGTACACAAGAAGTTAGTTCGTCTACAGTACGATATTCTAAATGTAGTATTGGATGTTCTGGGTAAGCAGGTGATAAACTAAATAATTAATAACCATTGAGGCGAAATTTTATTCCGGACTACAGACAAGTTAGAGGCTATAATCTTTAAATGTTGCCTGAAGTCATTGTAAATCAGCTGAAATCATAAGATATTGTTATGTTTTTACCCTTTTTAGAATATGAGTTCATAGATTGCAAATAAAAATAAAAATATATATGTGTTTAGTTTTAGATAAACTAATTATTGTGCCACTGTTCACAACTTGATGTAAGCAACACCCTTGTTTGTTACTCTCCTGCGTAAACACTAACATTTATTCGTTATATCTTTACAACAAAGATCTTCAAACTACGGTTATTATCTTCATACGCAACGCTTCTTCTTACAAGACTGACTGAATTTTCACTGATCCCGTTGCCTGCTTTGTTTTGCCTTTTATTCCGCAGGGTAAACACTACGATGAATGCTCTTGAAGGAGAATGACGTTGCCTTCACTAAATCTCTATTAATGTAAACACATTGTTTACATTATTGTTGTTTGTGTATTTTGTTGACGTTTGTCCTTTCAGTGTTGTTGTTGCCTGTTTGTTTACTTGTTTATCACATTCTTTATACTGATGTTGTTGCTATATACATACATAATTGGTCATTACAACCCTTCAGTCAGGATTACGACCTAGTTGCTCACACCACTTATGTTGTGAGTGTTAATTTTTATACATGAGTGGCGGGACCTACAGTTTAAAGTCGACTCCGAACGACAGAATTTTTAAGAAACTTTTCATGGCAATTTTTTATTACCCTCAGAGTTTTTGCCAGAAATCTGTTGAGAGGAAGTCGCCGAAAAAATATTTTTTGTATTTTTTTTTGATGTCTGGCCCTGGAAAAGCTCCTGTTCCTCCCAAATCTCTTGGCTCGCAACATCTTGGACCATCTCAAAATAATAAAATATTAATTATAACGGAAGTTTAACATCGCTTTTAAAGCCTTCTTGTCATTAGTAATATCGTATTAACGTTTTTTTTTATAAACTCCACATAAAATTAGACAAATTGCTAAATAGATTTAAATGTTGTTCAACATGTATATATATACACATGTAGCTACATATATTACGTATAGATTTTGCATAAAAATATTCATTATAAACCAGTTTTAAATGGCATGATTAATGATAAACAAATTAGCAACGAAAACAAACTTCATTTCAATGTTATCATGTTAACATTTCATTCTTTCAACATTCTGTTGAGGCTAATGAAACTACGACAACGGTTTTCCTTTGCTTTTATCGTTGACAACATTGTTTTTTGAATTTTTCTGGTTAATAACTTTGATGCTTTTATGCGGTGGGTTGACACATTGATTAAGATTTTTAAGCATCACATTTCGAACAGAAGTTTTAAAATGACTATTGGTTTTCGAATGGACTTGTTCCTGATTTTTATTATCGATGAGTGAGAAGAATATTAGAATTCTTATAATTTACACACAAATCCTATTCATTGTAATCATAAAAAAGCAAACAAAATGTTTTTCAGACTTTCCCTGTAGATTATCTATCAAAATGGAAGACAATTGCTTTGATTATGCAAAAATTATCAATTGTCTCTTGCTTTTGTATTCGCTTTTGCAACTTTACTTCACTCAAAATTAGCGTGTCTTTGCAAGAAAGAAACCAATTTTTCCAAAGGCAAGACAAGAACTTCAATTTCTTTTTTTCTAATTGAACTTTAACCATAACAATAAAGAAAATATTTTTTTTTGTATAACAAACCTAAGGCTCGTCATGTTATTTGTCTGCAAATAGACGAGATCATAAAGACAATAACAAAATCATCTTTTATTCCTCTTTTAACTTCCGGCTTATTACTTGGAAATCTGAAATTACAAACGAATAAAAAGTAGTTGGAAACAACAACAACAAAACAGACCTTATTATTCTAAATACGTTGTAACAAGAGAGAAAATAAATGTTGATTTTCATTTAAACTAATAAAAATGTATGTACTCGTATGTATGTATGTAAATAATGTATGCATCTCTCTATTCTATTTGTCCGTTTGTCTGTGTGTAAGTACTGTCTTGTGTTAGAATGCTGCCACATCAGTGGCATGCCAAGATTTCTGATAAGAAAAAGAAAGAAGAGTCAAATACGATACAATAAAAGTATACGTGCATCATTTTTCAACACGCGATCTTAACAATACTTTGTGTTTGTTGTGTTCCTATTGCTGTTTGAGCGAACACTGTGATAATGATTATTTTATTGTTGTATTTGTATTGTTGTGTTTACATTATTATTGTTATTACAATTGTAACAGTTGCAGTTGCAGTTGCTGTTGCCTTTGCCATTGTCATTGTTCGCAGCCACACGATACTCGCATATTTGAGAAATCAACAACAGCAAAAATATGCGGCGGCAAGAATACACAAGAATATTTTGTGAAAACTTTGATTCCAAAAGATCTTAACTTGTTGGTTCACCTACTAAACTCTAATGAATCTAGAAAGACCGATAAACTGTTTTCAACTTTTTTATTCAAGCATTCAAGCATTTTGTTTGTTTCATTGTTTACGCTGTGATTAATGAATTACAATTAAATTTACAGAATTTTATAATTAATGAACGATGCGGTATTCTCTTGTCGTTCACAATCTTCTCACTTTATTGTTATTTTCTGTTATTTCAACTCTACACTTACCGCTGAGGTATTTTATATCCATTCGAGATCTAAATGATCACATTTTAATTTACAATTCAAGATTTATTGCCTTTGAACTTTTTATTGGTGTGTAAACGATTTTGTAAAATCTTAATTATCTCACTAGCAACGCTGGTTATCGCTGAAAGAAACACGAACGCTGTGTAGCAGCATGTAGCCATCAATCTTAAAAATGTTGTCACAATAATATGAACAAAAACAATGCTCAGGAAACTACATTTTAGCAACATGAGGGCAAAGACTACTTTCCTGGTTACTAATCGAACACATCTAAAAATCCCATAGTACGTTTTGAGATTTTAAAAAGCAATAAAACAAACATTGTACACAGCCTAGGACTAGATCCCTTGCTTGACTATAATTCTGTAGTCATTCAGTAGAATTTACATAATAAAGGCCTTGTATCTGGAAAAGGTAACTGCTTTGCAAGCATTATGGTCTGCAGGTCGCATTGTATCGTATGTTTTTACAAATTACTCACGAAGAACCGTTATCGTGTAATCATAGTGCTATGGCCTTATGTAACTGAGGTTTTGGCCTCCAGCTCAACACAATCGATTTTAGCTTTATTCACGTTGTCGATGGACTACCAAGGTCATTCGGCTTGACGCCTAACATTTGACAACTTAAAAACCAACATTCGTAAAGTAATAGCCACGATACAGTCAGAGATGTAAAAAGTGGTCCAACACTACCTTACAACAATCTACTGCTGCGTCCAATTCAGAGGCTTTAAATAAAAACACTTTAAAAACGATTTGTAATGTATTCTCTGAGTTGCAGGGGCAAGGCGTTGCGCACAAATGGATGCCCTGGTAATCTATTGAGTAGTGTGCTAATCCGCAAATGTGTGGTTGTCGAGTTCCATTCCCATCGAAAACTTCGAAAGCCTAAAGACACATTGAGGAAGGTTTTGTTAACCACAGGCATTGCCACATACATATTCGGTCCGAAGGTTCCTTATAATGGTTTGTTACATTATTTTCGATAGGAGATTTGATATTATGATTCAAACAGCGGATTTTCCATAAGTTACCACCAATTCACTCCTATTTATTACTGACGAATCTGAAAGGCGGAACAGACGACATTAGACGACATCATGCCTTTAAAAACTAAAAATTTACTCTGTCAGCCAGGCAGCAAAGAAGTACCATACTAACGTCAATTCGACATGGTCCTTGACTGCCGGGAATTTCTCGAAGATTACGTTACTGGATGACACATGCAGTATTGTTAGGATCTGCTACGCTAATAAGAATAATAAGAACAGGCCTTATTGTATTCTTTCCTTGAGTCGCAAAGCCTACATCGTACAATTGTGTGTCGCACAGGCCATTCCCAGATTGGAAGGCATGCCGATAGATTTCGCATTCCCTTGCATGATTTATGCAGAAGTTGGAAATACGTGAAGGTAATACGGATTACCTTTCTTCACATTTATCAGTGATCAGGCCGGGTTTTTGACCTTTCATCTCCTGTCATCTGTGACTGAACTTTTTCAAACAAACAATTCTGAAATGTTTACTATAGGAACTGTTTGATCCCCGTGATTTTTTTACAAAAGAAATGTCTCTTCATATTAGAAAAACTCAGATACCAATTTGATAGTTTTGACCATTGCTATCAAAGGATTCAGCTATTAGTGGAATGGGAAAAATTTAAACAAGATTTCTATTGCATTGAGAGTGTTATTCGATTCGAAATTTCTGTAAGATAAGGATCGAATACAAGGTGGTTTAAGAAATTCAGTTCAATTGACACAATTTTGACATTCACAAAGAATTTGAAACTCTAGTAATATTACGTTTCCGTGACAATCAAACTCTTACATTATTGAACAATCGCAGTGATAACAAACATCTGCATCAGACCTGCGAAATTGTAGCGTTGTATACAGGGTGATGCTTTATCTTGGGCATGTATTTAATTTGTAAGATGCAATTGGTATTTATCACAGGACACCATACCAATAGACTTTTCCACAAGCTATACACTGAAAAATAAATTTTTAACTTAAAAATACGATACGGCATTCATGCATTAATCCGCTATAAATCTGTGTATTTGACATGTTTTTTTCTTATGACATGACAGTGTTGCAAGGAAAGCCAGACTGAAAGCTTAAAATATTCGGTCATGGGTTTTAAGACAATCGAAAAATGGTTTTCTACATTTAAATGAGCCAAATTTTTTGAATAAACGCATGGTGAAGTGAAGCGCGATAGCTGAGGTTCTTAAGGTAGTCAAGGGAAAATATTGGATACAGTATCATTCACGCATATTAAGGTATGCGAAAGCTGCGTTCAAAGTGAGTGCCACGCAATTTCACAATCGACCGAAAAATGGTACTGAACTCTAACTGATAAAGTACTTTTTTGCATCAAATGGTACTTTTGTAAAAAAATTTTTATTTATAATTAATACATGGAATATGGGATAGAAACACTAACGTACGTTCTGTGGACGTTTGGCTAACCGGGGCTAAAGACTAATTTAACTTTTAGCATTACGTTGAACATGTTGCGAACACATTAACGGTAGAAAAGCGCAAAACAAAATATGTAACAATAAAAAAGTACGGAAAGTGTGGCGGGGGTACTGCGGTATTTTTGAAATGAAAACGTACTGAAAAAAGTACTAAATTACAGAATTTTTCAACACTGTGACATGATAAAACTTTAAATAAAAAAGTAAATTAATAATGAAACTTTTAAACAATTAAAAAATGCTACGTATGCAACAGTTGAAGAAGGGATCTGCATGTTGCAATTCATTCAGTTGCTGAAATAGTGCCCCATTTTCCTTTTGTGTCTGCAGCTCAAAGATAACAAATGATCGTTTAATTGCTTCATTATAATGCAATGCATTTCGATTCAAGTAAAAATTAACTGATGATTGACTGTTATGATTGGCAAATGTCGAGGAATTTGCTTCCTACAATAAACGAATTTGCTGCAGATACAATAATTTAAAGCATGCAACACCTCAAGCGAATATTGCCGCATGCTTATGTATATTCGTGCAACTGGCTCTACTTTTTCTAAATACCAACTCAAACTGTTGCTTTTTCAACTATTTTTTTTTTTTTTTTTTTATTTTGATTTTCCTTTTTCATTTTCTTAATGGTTTTTCGATTCCATTAGCAAAAGAAAAAATTCTTTAATTTCTTTACAATACCATGGGATTTCATTGGTTTTTTTTGTTTTTGTTTTTGCTTTTGTTTTTCTAGATTAAAATTTATTTCATTTCATTAAGCAACCCCGAGGGATAAAGCGTATATTAATGCAGTTTCTTCTTTCCAAACAAACCAAACTAGCCAAAGGGATTAAATTAATCATTTTAGCTTTACTTTTGCAATATTTGCCACAGCTTTGTTGTTGTTGAAATTTTTGTTCTTTTTTTGTCTTTTTCTGTGTTTTTTTTTTTTTTTTTGTTGGTATTGCAAATGTGTTTAGGCCAGATTTGTCATACAATTTTGCAAACAACTGTATTTACAGAATACGAATGCAAAGTTGCTGCAACACCATTTCAAAATGCCTTCATATTTCGAATTGGATTTGTTTGCTTAGGCAGTACAGGCAGGCAACTTTAAATGCCTGCAAACGAAAAAACAAATGAAAAATTGGGTCGATCGTCTTCGTCATGTAGAGAGAATCAGTTAGTCATTCTATCGGTTATCGGTATGTTTTCGTTTCATTTTTTACAGTTTTCAATTATTTACAAAGAGACAGAGAGAGAGAGAGATTAGAATAACTCGTACAATTACAATTTAAATGGTGTAATAAATCGCTCAGTCATTTGCTATGACATTAACTAAATTGAAAAGTCAATCTTTGTTCATTTCTTCTTACAAATATTTCTCGCTTATTTCGTTCTCTATGCGATATGAAGAGGTGTGAATGAATGAATGAATATATTGGAACTGATGCTCTGCCACCACATAAGCTTTAAAGAGCTGCTCAATTTGGAGCGTGTAAAGCATTCATTTTGAAAAAGTAAAGAAATGAAACGGTGATATTCAATTTTTCAAAATCCTTGGAAACTCTTCTCTACAGAGTCATAAATAGTATGACAGCCAATTAAAGTGTAAAATTGTTTCGAATTTTTCTTGAAAAGTTGTGGTTACTGTTACTTTAAAATTTGTGGCGATTATGATGACTTATATCCATGACATATGTACGAGCATGTATGTAATGTAGTAAATGTTTATGTACATATGTATGTATTCAAATAATACAGTTTTATTGTCAAATTTGTTTCAGTTCTTTTGCATTTAGTGTAAGAGAGAGCGCATCAATTAAAGCCTAACATTGCTTTGAATTTTCAACATTTCTCCAATTTTTTGCAGAATTACAAAAAAATTATTTTATCAAGGTCATCAAAATTCTTTTCCGTTTAGAAACCTTTTTCAGATTTGAGGAAAAACAAAATAGTCACTCAGGTATAAAATCGGTGAACAGGGAGCAATTCATAGTATTTTCTATTTTTCTAACCTTGTGATTGTTTTATTTATAACATAACATAATTGGTCATTACAACCCTTTATTAGAACGTAGCTTCACTCACCACTTATGTTGCGTGCGTTAATTTTATGCATGAGTGGCGGCACCTACAGTTTAAAGTCGATTCCGAACGATAGATTTTTTAAGAAACTTTTCATGGCAATTTTATATTACTCTCAGAGTTTTTGCCAGAAATCTGCTGAGAGGAAGTCGCCTAAGAATTACATTTTTGTGTTTTGTTTTTGTGTCTGACCTGGGGTTTGAACCGTGGCCTTACGTCTAATAAGCCAGCACACTATCTACTAGACTACGGCGACTTCACGATTCAATAGGTTGGCATAATAATGACCCGCACATCAAAACAATCTCGCTAGGACCATATAGTGTCAAAAAATCCAATGTGAGCTTCTTTGGATGCGTTTCTCCCAAGAAACTCATGTTCGACTGTTGTCTGTATTAGATCCACGTTGGATCTAAGGTTACGAAGCAAAGTAAACCTTAAACTCCTCCATACTGCGTTTGAACGACGTCATACATTCCTACAAAGTGGACACATAATTTCATTTGTGATCGATTGTTAGTAAGAGCTGCAACCAACTTGCGGCAAATTTTTTATGATCTCTAAACTTGATATCACTAAGCCATATGTAATGTCTACAATCTTATGAACTTTTAATCTCCGATCAGTCAAGACCGCATTGTTTACGATTTTAATTTTTTCCAATGTAAAGACCCCAACTGGGAAAATTGCGATAGCTGGTAGGTTGTCTGTTGACGTATTAGACGTACTAGAAGATAGGCCGTCGTTTAAACCCCACTTTAGAACTCGAACAACACGAAATCTGAAAGAATTTTTCTTTCGGTGACTATTTCTTAACAAATTGACATGAAAGGCTTCTTAAATTTGTCGTTCGGAGTCGACATTAGACTGTAAGTTCCGCTACTCGTGGAGTTAACACACACAACATGGGTGATATTGAAGGTTTGTAGTGATCAATTAAATAGTTAACTAGACATCTCAATTTCACAGAGCAGAGTTGAGCATTTTGGTTTTTCTGTTTACAAAATAATGATCAATGACGACATAGAATTCACTTCTTTGCCATTTCCTCCTCAAACCGTAGAGCAACTGATTCAATTTTTTCAAATTGTGGCAGGAGTCAACTGACTGATGCAGTGTAATCATTTGCTCGAAATGTAAATGATACGAACTTATTGATCCGCCCTCGTATTACCACTTTACAATATGAGTTTTATTTCAAAAATATTCCCGTTTTAATTGGTTGACTTATGATAATTGATATGCAATATATTTGTAGTTTATTTTTAAGATTTTAAGAAATTTGACATCCCTCGTATGTAAATTGTCTATTTATTATTCTGTACTTCGAATATGTCACAAATTTGAATTTGTGTATAAAAAAGAAATCTTAATTGAAGTAAATTGATTCCCTGTGAATTTGTTTAATATCTTATGTATCATAAATGTATTGAAATATTTAGAAAAATCTTATTTGCCTTGAAGTTTGAAAACGAAATACAAATAAATTCATATTTCCTGCATCCAATTATCAATTAATTCGTAATTAGAGTAAAATTTTATTATCAAAAATTGCTGTTTAATAAAAACTCGATATGAAATAACTGCTAAAAAGCCTTCTGGGAAAAAAACTGCCACCAATTAAAACCATCCCTTAGGAGTTCAATATCCATTATTGCTGAGAACAAATAAGAGAAATGTAAGTTAATCAATACATTAGAAAACTTATTGATCAGCGCATTATGAAGTCCAATAATAGAAATTTAATTCCACCGGATGCACACAATTCATTCAATAAAACTGTGAGAATGTTTTGGCAGAAAAGTATGGAAAATAAATACGAGTTTATGGTTACAAAGTCACCGTATACAGTATGTTTTGAATGAAAGAATTTGCTTTTAAAATGAAATTTGGCATGATTTGTCATGAAAATTATACTTATCATTCCTTACATTTTAATTTTCATTTTCCAGCTAAAATATTTTTTTATTTATTTATTTATTAACACACGCAACGCATCTTCACACAAAACTGACTGAATTCTTACTACTAGTTGACTGCTTTGTCTTGCCTTTTTATATGCTCACGTAAACGGTCTGATGAAGGTTCTTGAAGTCGAATGTTCGTATTATAGCCTTCTCGAGAATTCTATTGCGACTTCATTGTTGTTTGTGTATTTTGCTTACGTTGTTTGTTGTTGTTTTCTTACTTGTCTGTCTCCTTTTCTTTCATACTGATGTTGTTGGTATATGCAAGCAAGTTCGTTGTATTTGTTTGTGTATCATTTGTTTATCGTTTTAATGTTAAACGATGGTACACCGTTTCCATTTTCGTAACAATATTTTAATTATATACGAGCGGAGTAACTTCGACCATATGCTCGGTGTAGTGTAACAGACCAGAGTCTCTGGTATGAATCGAACCCCCCACCCTCACGCTAATAGTCTAACACGCTAGAAAAATTTTAATCGAGTAAAATGTAAATGAAATTAATTAGAAGTACTTTAGTTACTCTAAATTGACAAAATGAGTATTTGTTTCTAAAACTAAAACTGATACTCTAAAATGAGCACATGCCTTGAATTTTTTTTAAGTGTTCATTGGCCAAATGAATGCTCAAATTACTTCCTTGCAGTCGTTAAGATATTCTTCAAGATCGAAGTTACATTTTTATTGCATTTTAAAGTAATAACATTCGTTATTTATAAGAATTGATTTCAAAAATACAAAAACACAAAGAATAATATCGAAATTCTATTCCTCAATAATGCTTACTTAAACCGGCAGATGTTCAACACTACTAGGGCTGTTCTGAAATTGATTTATCTGTAATTAAATTATCATAAAGAGTTTTTACTATTTTTAGAATCTCGTGTACATACTAAAAGCATTCAAGGATATGGTAATTGAAAATAATTTATTTATTGATTCCACTGTAAAATTCGATGTTATAAAGAACATTAATATCAGAGTCATTGGATTTTATTTATGTCTTCCTATGTGCACATTAATTTTTCGACAGAAAATTACATAAAATAATGGAAAAAAAATATGTTGGCAGACAGACTATTGTAATAAATAGTGCAATGAATTTTATTATTCTCAGTTATGTACATATGTATGTACATATATAAGGTGTTGTAAAAATTCTTCCTTTATTTTACCAGCATATAGTTTTTAGTAATCTTGCATTATTACTGTTACCATTACGTAGGCGATAAAATGCTGAAGCTGAACTCATAATAAAATCGTACGTAACGTTTAAATACCCTTCAAGAATGAGTCACAAACAACAACATCATAGGGTGGGTGATTTAAAAGTTTAAATTTAAAAGTTCAATAAAACAAAAACGGTTTGTAATTTTCACAAAATTTTTTTTTGGTTTGAAATACAAAAGTTCCAGTTAGAAATGGAATGGAATATTATTTCATTCATTCATATGGCAGCCGCCTCATTCGATCGGATCAATTTTCATGCACTTTTTTGAGTGTATAGGGTCGTATGTCGGCAATGGCATCACAAATATTGGCCTTCAAATGCTCAATTGTTGGTATAACACTTTTCTTTAATGCCGCCCCACAGAAAATAGTCCAAAGGTGTCAAATCGCAGCTTCTTGACGGCCAATTAACATCACCATTTCGGCTCATTAAAAGGCCATCAAACGCTTGACGCAATAATTCGATTGTGGCATGAGTTGTGTGGCAGTTTGCACCATTCTGTTGAAACCAAACATCCTTCACATCCATACCATAAAGAGAGCGTACACAAAATTCGGTTATCAAATTGAGATAGGTGTCTCCTATCCTGGTCTCCGTCATGGTTGCATCGTCCTCATTTACAAAGATATATGAGCCAATGATGTCTCCGCTCCATAAGCCGCATCAAACAGTCCCTCTTAATGGGTGCAGTGGCTTCTATAAGACCACGTGTGGGTTCTCTGAGCCCCAAAAAACGGCAATTTTGCTTATTAACATATCCACCAAGATGAAAATGAGCTTCACCCGAAAGTTTTTTTTTTTTTTTTTTGGCAAAATCGACATCCAAATATTGGAAATAAATTTCCACTAAACCCCAACGTTGCTCAAACGTAAATTGATTCATTACGTTCAGTGGAATGGATAATATACAGAATTTTGAATAAGAATAAGATGACATAAGTCATAATAAATCGCCCAACGGATATAATCTAGTAAAAGCTCTCCGAGTTGCTTGAAATTGAAGAATTTTACCGTCTAAACGACTCATTTCTCTACAATTGGTTGGCTTTAGACAATATTATTATACATAAAATAATTGGCCATTACAACCCTTCAGTCAGGATTACAGCCTAGCATCTCACATCATCCATGTTGTGTGTGTTAATTTTATACATGAGTGGCGGGACCTACAGTTTAAAGTCGACTCCGAATGACAGATTTTTGAGAAACTTTTCATGGTAATTTTTTTACTTTCAGAGTTTTTGCAAGAAATCTGCTGAGAGGCTGTCCCCAAAGAAATATTTTATCATATTTCGTTTTGATGTCTGACCTGGGATTTGAACCGTGGCCTTACGTCTGATAAGCCAATACACTACCTACTAGACTAGGGCGTAATTATTATTATTTGGGCCATTATTACAAATTGCTGTTAACTAAGTGGGGATTTTAACGGGCACTTAAATTATTATAAGTGGACAATAAGGTAGAAGTGAGCGTTAAACCAAAGGGAAGATCATCCTACCTTTAACTTTTAAAGTAGAGTTTATGTTTGAACTTGCCATATAATATGTTATTTTTAATATTAATATGGCAACTTTAAATGTAAACGTAATGAGCAAATACAACAAAAAACAGAAGGCCGTCGTTGCCACTGCGTTTAAAAAATGTATTAAATTGAGCATAAATAAAGTTAACTTTATTTTATCATTAGATTGTAACAACGAAAAGAAGTTAAAGATGACTTTAAAGTTCACTTTAGCTAAAGCTAGCTTTAACTAAACCAAACTTTTACGGCCCTTATAGTTGTAAAAAGTTATAGTAGTACGACCATATTGTCCTCCCCTCAAACCTTATAGGGTAAACCTTAAAATATCTCCTCTAAGCCTACTGTCCTGATAAGCTTATGAATGCTGCTTGGTGTCTCTGCCTAACATCAGATGAATCCTTACTGCATGCATTTATGCTTCATTTTCATCATTACTGGGTCTAAATGTTGGGTTCGAGACGATCACCACGAACAAGTCTACATTGTGCCCATAGTGAATTGCCAAAAGATTGGTTACTTGTCTCCGGAGATACTTTTGACAGTTTTTAGCCAATTCTAATTGAGTTATTGATCAAAACAGTACATATTTTGTTGTGTTTGGTTAATTCTTTCAATCAATCCAGGCAAATACAATGGAACTCTTTTTACGACACCTAATATTTTTGTGAAACCTCGATTATATAAAAACCTGCATTCAAGTTTGCATGATAGCTGCTGATTGGTTGCGAGTTTCGTTGTTTGTTTAATACTTCAGACTTACAGATCGGCACAAGGAAAAAAGAAAAAAAAATATGAAGAAAATAATTTTAAACATAAAAGAATATGCAAAAATTGTGTCAGATTGTGTTTTTCACATCTGCTTAAAGAAGCTAGAATGCAAACATTTTATTCCTCCTTTTTCAGAGTGTGAATATCGAATGTGTTTAATGGTGCGCTGTCCATATCCATAATAATTCTTTATTTTTATTTCAGTTTTTCATGAATGCATGTCTAAAGATCTTATTTTTTTTTATTTGAATTTTTAAGTTTTATTTCATTCTCTTCCGTGCACAGGTAACTGATTATATTCTCATGTCTGTCTAAATGCTGTTTATCAGTCACTTCCAGTTATTTCTGTTGATTTGGAATTTTTTTTTATTTTTCTTTCTGCTCATTTGAAGTTTTATAAGATATTTGCATTGAAAATTATTCCTCACTTTTTTATCTTGACCTGATTAACAACTTAAGCGGAATATTGATTTTTATTAGCTTTTTAATTCCTTTTACTCTTTCTAAATTTGCAATTGTATAATAAATAACCGTTTATAACATGGTGTTCAGATATGCACCTTTATTGCGTAAATCGCAATAAACGCCATTATTGAGCTCAATATTTTATATAAAGTTTCAATTAATTATTCTGCAATAAATAAGAAAATTGTTATAATATTGAGTAAAACTTTGAAGGCAGTGAGCATATTACAATTAACCGAATAATTTTTGTTGAAATTTGACAACTTAAATGTCAACAACGACAAACAAACAATGTTGTTGAAACAACCAACTGTTTTGTTTACCAACTGTCAAATGAATATTGAATAAGCAGCTGAACTGAGTAAATTATTATGCCTGAACACTTAAAATATTGTACTCAATTAATCGAATATTGACTCAATAAAAGTGCATATCAGAACATAGTGTAACCCTTATATTATGAAACGTCTTAACAGTTTAGTAGACAAATGAAATGAAATCCTGAAATTTTCTAGAAAACTTTCTAAGGCCAGGTGCCTAATGGAATATTTTTAAATAATAATTCTTTACAAAAATGATCAAACATCAATCGAATTAAAGTAAAGTGTAGTGAGAAAGAAGAAGAAGTCGCCATAGTCTAGTAGGTAGTGTGTTGGCTTATTAGACGTAAGGCCACGGTTCAAACCCCGGGTCAGACATCAAAACTAAAATATGAAGAAAAATATTCTTCGGCAACTTCCTCTCAGCAGATTTCTGGCAAAAACCATGAGAGTAAAAAGAAATTGCCATGAAAAACTTTTAAAAAATGAGTCGTTCGGAGTCGACTATAAACTGTAGGTCCGCCACTCATGTGTAAAATTAACGCACACAACATGAGTGGTGTGAGAAGCTAGGGCGTAATCCTGACTAAAGGGTTGTAATGACCAATAATTATGTTATGTATGTATGTAGTGAAGAAAGTAAACGTATTATAGAACAAATATATTGTATGGAATAAATGTTGCAAAAACTATTGTTGGGTTATTTGTGTATTTCCGACTTTCATAACAGTTAGTTACATTATTACAGTTATACACAGTTATATTACATTACAGTTACAATTGAAATTGGTTTGAAAACCCACATACGACCTGAATTAAATTCAATTTATTGCCTGCATATTAATAATTAGTTTTCGTTTAACCGGTTTCCATTACAACCATTAAGTGTGTTCAAATCATGTTTTAACAAATTTATTTCGAAATGAATTACGAAGAAAAGAAAAAAAATATTGTAACACAGTCATAACGTTTAGGATTTTTATCTTATTTTTTTATTTCAAAATTAATAACAAAAACTCTGAATAATGGAGAGAAATTCATATCTTTTTTAGCTTTTTATCAAAGTTCGTTGAAATTTTCACAATTAATTTTTAAAAGGTCAAGGTAAACAACATGCATAAATATCACGTATTTCATGAAGCGCTTTCGATTTTAAAATTTAAATAAAACAAAGGGTGTGTGAGATATTATCGAAATATTTCATTCCTTTGAAAGGCCTATGGATAGCATATTTCTAAGTAGAAAGTATTCGAAATATTGAATTTCCGACGACTTTGGAGCATAAATCAGGCTGAATTTATATATGGCTTGCGGCGTATTCGCATACCCACCAGTTACATCACCTTCACGTGAGATGACCACGCCCTTATATCGCTCATGCATAGCAGAGATCAGCAATAAATCGTTTTTTTTCGCTACTCTTAAGTACTCATGAAATTTTGAGTATGAGTGAGTCAACAGTATTGAAATTCAACTACTCTGATTCATTCATACACCCTACTATATCGATTTATAAGCACAGCTTGCAATGAGTATGAGTACAATGTTGACATCAAACTCATAACATTCGAAATATGTTTGATTCATACGCCTACTCATTCAGTGATTCGAATCATTCATCCAAATTTACAGTCTTAGTTGTTGTTGCAATTACAAAAAAAGAAGAAAGAAAAAGACCTTCTTATGAGTATTGTAGTGTTCGTAGGCGAATCATACTTATTTTGTGATTCTTGTAAATGTTGAGTAAAGGAGAGTCTAAATCAACAACACCATGCGTATTGAGTATATGAGTACTTCAAACTGTGAATATGAGTAGTATGAGTATATTAAAATATGTATGAATGCGTATAAGTATCAGAAATTATGATCTTATTATTATTATCTTTTTGAATACTCATTGATGATTTCTGGTGCATAGTATGCAATACGTCATGAGCTGTGCTACACATAGTGGACATCTGTTGAAACGAAATGCCGTTCGTGTCGTGTAATCATTAACGAATAGTGCCCGCCATTGAGAGTGACGGCCTGACCAAAGTCGTACTCAAATAAATATGGACCTAATATACCTGCAGCAAAAAAAAAACGCAGTGACTTTTTGCGAAACGGATTGTATAATCCTATAGCTCAAGAAATTCGTTTCAAAGTTAAAGACGCAATTTCACAATCTATTTTTGAAACTCAAATTCATAATTACAACGTTTTTTTAAACCTTGAAATATGTACACTGTTTGTGGAACTGTGAATGAAAATTGTAACATACAAATGCAATGCAAACAAGTCCTCTTGTATGTAGTTTTAGAGCAATCAAGACTGTAGGTAGTGAACCTACCTACTACTGTTTATAGGTGTCTAGGGATAGTTCTTAACTCGATAAGGATATTGGAGCGAATGATTTCTAACACGCCAGAACACAAAAAAATTACGTTAAACAAACATTTTTTGAAATGAATTAAATTGGTTTCTATGGAACGGGTTTAGATTATAAATAAATTCCTCGCTTGAACTCACAAATGACAATAATATTTGGCATTCGTATTCTTTTAAATCAATAGGAATGACTCGCTTTTTTATATCTCGCATATAGACAACATTCATGTGAACACAGACGATGTTAATGCTCGTAAACCTCGGTATCGATTCGATTCTTTATTGACTCATAAATGTCAGTATAATGACATAAGTATCTTCGTTGAAGTCGACGTAGTCTAGTAGGCAGTGCGTGGCTTATTAGACGTAACGCCCGGATTCAAACCCCCAGGTCAGACATACAAACGAAAACATAAAAAATATTTCTTCGGTGACTTCCTCTCAGAAGATTTCTGGCAAAAACTCTGAGTGTGAAATAAATATGCCATGAAATGCTTCTCAAAAAAATCTGTCGTTCGGAGTTGACTTTAAACTGAATGAGGGGTGTAATGACCAATTATGTATGTATGTATGTAACTATCTACGTTGTAAACTTTAGAAAGTCGGATGCCATTGACATTTTGAACATGACAATTCGCTGAAACAATCATATTTTTCAATTGTAAAAAGAAGCAGACGCCGTAGTCTAGTAGGTAGTGTGTTGGCTTATTAGATGTAAGGCCGCGGTTCACACTCCAAGTCAGACATCAAACAAAATACAAAAAGTACTACTTCGGCGACTTCCTCTCAGCAGATTTCTGGCAAAAACTCTGAGTGTGAAATAAAATTGCCATGAAAAGTTTCCAAAAAAAAGTCTGTTGTTGGGAGTCGACTTTAAACTGCAGGTCCCGCCACTCATGTATAAAATTAACACACACAACATGAGTGGTGTGAGAAACTAGGGCCATAGTCCTGACTGAAGGGTTGTAATTACCAATTATGTATGTATGTATGTATGTAACTATCTGCGTTGTAAACTTTAGAAAGTCGGATGCCATTGAAATTTTAAACATAACAATTCGCTGAAACAATCATATTTTTCAATTGTAAAAAGAAGCAGACGCCGTAGTCTAGTAGCTTTAGTGTGTTTGCTTATTAGACGCGATCTCTGACATCTGAGAATCCTTATTGGCGGCGACTTCATCTCAGCAGTCTTCTGGCAAAATCTCGAAGAATAAATTTGTCATGAAAACTTTATCAAAAAATCTGTCGTTCGGAGTCAACTTAAAATTATAGGTACCGCCATTCAGAGAAAAATTAACCCAACTAAAAGTTTGTAATGACCAATTAAATAATTAAGTAAATACCACTAAAGCAGTCAAGTCTTGATCAATCAAACGGTGCTACATATTACTGATCTATTAGCAGTATGTTGGAAAAGTACGCTTTCCTGACAATAGGGTGGCCAGCACTGCTGATTCAAAATATATAAATACTACCACGGAATGTTCGCTACTAAAATATACAGTCTTTTTCCACTAAAGAAGCACATTTTTATGTAGTATTTAGAGCTCGTGCTCAATGGCGATATAAATCTCAGATTACAGAAATCATTTTTAAAATGCCTTGTAAATGCAAAGAAAGCTGAACCTTATGTGTGAAATAAACCATATTTTTTGTTGAGAATTTTAAGAAACTACGCTTGTGAGGCCTTCCATCTTACTTAAAGTTCATTTAGCTTTAACTAACCTAACCCAACCTAAAAACAGGATTTTTTACTTCATTTTCTTTTTGTCGTAATCATACATACATACCAACATAATTGATCATTATAAACCTTCAGTCAGGATTATGACCTATTTTCTATCATGTTGCGTGTGTTAATTTTATACACGAATGGCGGGACCTACAGTTTAAAGTCGACTCTGAATGACAGATTTTTGAGAAACTTTTCATGGCAATTATATTTTACTCTCAGAGTTTTTGCCAGAAATTATTTTATTTCTTTTTGTTCGAGACGTTTAACCTGGGAATTGAACCGAAACCTCAAGTCTAATAAGCCAACACACTACCTACTACACTACCTACTACACCAACATAAAAACGGGATTTTTACTTCATTTTTTTTTGTCGTAATTTCAATTTCTCTAAATGTTTAAACATCCCTAATAGCATTTGCTTGTAAGAAATGTACGTTTACGGAGGTGTATTTAATATTAGTAGAGTAGAATTGAAAATATTTTCTATTATTGAAGAATGTGGTTTAAATAATACTCGATTTATGAATGAAATTGTAACAAAAATACAATAGAAAATCATATTAAAAGATTTTTCTTTTCAAAATTCAAAATAGCAATTGTATTTAAGTATTTTGATTAGATAGTAATACATTTTTTTAGAACAACTTTCCAATGACTTCAGAACATAACAGTAGCAATTGTGGTAGTAGTAATATGTATAATATTTTTCATTTGCTCACACGTAATAAATGCACACTCATATACCGTAAACTAAAGATTTTCAATTAATCATATGATTACAGATTTTTATTGTGTATTTAACTTAACATTTTAAATATTTATTTACTTTTTCTGTTGACAAATATTTTGTTTACCTTGAATATTTTGAGACAAAATATAAAAAAAAGGAAATTCTTTTCAAGCAGCTTTTTGTTAAGATTTACGATTTTATGATGGCCGTTACAGAACAGTGTCGATTTGGTGTCTGACCCTACTTACTAATACAGAGAACGCAATTTGCTTAACAATAGAAATAAAGAATAAAATTAATATTTGACTCATAAATAAATTTGATTGTTTAAACAAAAGCCTCATTAGTAACAAACTCATAAAAATTCAAACCTTTTCTGTCATTTCTTTTAAGGCAATTTTTTTTTTTTTTTTGGTGAGGAGTGTTAGGAAATCTAATCAATTAATTATACAAAATCTCTCTGTCTTTGATTCATATTATTATTGTATTTAGTGTCTAAAAAGTAAAGACAATATCAACAATGGTTGTAATTCAAATACATTGCGTCTGTTACTGTCATGGAACAGGTTTGTTTCCTAAGTCTTTCGTTTGGCTAAATAGCAAATCAGACTTTTTTATATAATTTTTCTGATACCTTAAATGTTTCAAGCTTTAATTATACTTAAATTTACTTGTAGAAAACAAAAAATTAAGAAACTATTTTAGCCATAGTTTCATAGGAGCAATAATGAAAAAAAATTTGAGATTCCCATTTAATAATATTTGATTTTGAAATCCGCATTATTTTAGTCACTCTAGTGTTTTAAAAAAACATTCATCTTCTTTAAATTATTTTTCATGTTTAATTTTTTTTTTTTAAACTTCTTCCGTTTAAGCATTTCAGAGTTCTCATATATTTCATCTTTAAATTTATTTATTTCTTCTGCTTCTTTCTCTCCATTCAATGATGGCATTAAATAAATCATAAAACCACGAAATACAACAAAATAGTGGTCAGTCAAACAACTTGGTTATTGACCCACACAACGTTATTCATTAAATTCCGCCAGAGATCATCAGGCCGCGTCAAATGACTGGCAGATGAGAGAGTTAAAAACCCCCCTTAAACACTACAATTGATATGCTAAACATCGTATATTTTTCAAAATGTATTTTTTTATGTTCTAAGGCTAGAAAACAGATTTAATTTTTAAACTCTTTTAACTCTGATGTTATTGTGGAAAATATTCGTTAATAGTTTCTAATTTTCTAAGCGATGTGATGTGCGTTTTTGTATTGAACGAAAAAATATTTTTTTTTAAATAAAATTTTTACACTCGTATTATGCTGTAAAACATTTAAAATAAATTTGTATTTAACACGCAATATGTTATTCGAAGAAGTGATTTCAATAAAGAAAACTGCATATTTAACACGAAACTCTAACAAAAAAAAACAAACAAAAAAATAAAAATAACAATAAAATCTTTATAAAGTTCAAATCCAAAAAAAGACACCACATAGCAGTACTACTTGGTACGCCAATTGTCAGACTTTTAAAGAAAAATTGAAAAAATTTCAAATTATTTTCTGTTTTGATTTTGTTTACTTGATTAGAAAATTTATTATTATTGTTATTAAAAGAAACCACAATTAATTAAATATGTATGTGAGTGGAATAAAAATAAAAACAAATAAAGATCATAACCTCTGGCATAATTTTGTATAAATTTTCTAAAATACAATCATGTTATCACACAATACATATGAGTTCTTAATTCTTTAGCAGTTTCACCAAACTAGATATTGAATATCTCAACTTTTAATATGAATGGAGTTCAATTTAATGTAAATGAAAGAAGTTTCTAAAATTCTACAGCAACTACGATTAACTGATAAACGATTAACCTTGTATTGAATACAATAAATTCTGTTTTGTTAAGCGTTGCAAATATCTGTTACAAAACAATGTATCCTCCTCATCCATCATGCTAAGGAACATTCCTAAATCATAGCTTACACCATCTAAACCATAATAAATCATACATATATACATAGTTGGTTTTTGCAACCCTTTAGTCAGGACTACGACCTAGTTTCTCACAACACTTATGTTGTATGCGTTAATTTTTGTATATGAGTGATGGGACCTATAGTTTAAAGTCGACTTCGAACGACAGATTTTTGAGAATTTTTTCATGGCAATTTTTATTTACTCTCAGTGTTTTTGCCAGAAATCTGCTGAGAGGAAGTCGCCGAAGAAATATTTTTTTCATATCTCGTTTAATTGGAGATGCCTGACCTGGGGTTTCAACCGAGGCCTCACGTCTAATAAGCCAATACACTACCTACTAGACCACGGCGACTTCAAAACCATAATAAATCCTACCTTTACAAGTCACAATCCCTTATTATTTCAACACTTTAGCTTTTAACAAATATTGGTTTTATTTATTATTTTTTTTATTTTTTCTTGTGTTCAAAGATAAAATTAAGATGAAATAACTGATTGATGAAAATATTATTGACTTTAACTCTTTAACTTTTTATGACATGTATACTCGTCATAGCGAAATTAAAATTTTCCGCTTAACGTCGAGTATACTCGTCTTAAAAGAATAAAAAATTGCATTTGTATTATCATTCAACGAATCTACTGGAATTTTTTTCCCAACAACATATATAAAAAATTTGACTCAGCTGTTATACTCTTTAAATAATAACTAGTGTAAGATTTGACCGATTTTATCAAACGAAGTGTTAATCTCTTCACAAGAGACTGCACTTTAAGAATATTGCCACTTATTTTATAGTTCCTGATTAAATTTTGCAATTAAGAATCGCCAAAGTTGTAGAAAGAGAAAGAAAAGAAATAATATTTTCCAAGTTTACTCCATCAAAACTCAGAACGTATAAGTTTGAACAAAATGTTTATGTATACATTTTGAAAGACTAATCTCTCCCCTTTTGAAAAAAGAATTGGATTTTAAAAATAGATTCAAACATATTTGGGTAATCAATAACTTTGTGTGAAGAGATCAAAAAAACTTTTTTGGCAAATAAAACAAGTTTGGAGGGTTCTACTCAACTTAGTGAATAATTTCGACTAGGTAGTTACTCGGATGTGTTTAATTTTTGGTATTTTGTTGCATAGTGTAATTTTTAAATCACATGTATAGATAAGAGTAAATTTAACATTTTTGGATCAAATGGTAAACTATTTGTGTAGCAGAATGAGAACAATGCGTTACAGTTAAAGAACTTAAAAGCAACCATCTTGATTTATTGATGTGAGGTGCAATGGCCAACTTAAGTGCCTCAAGTCTTATCTCAATAACGATGAAGAAATATCACACTAATATTCAAAGATATCCGAAATATTAGGAAAGAAATCGCACAAAATCTGACTTATTCTATTAAAACTCGTTTAAAAGTAGATATTAAACCCGTTGTTATAAAATAGATTTCGTATAAATCAATTCAAATATTCATTGTTATACGGATGACTTAGCATTTTGAACTGTTTTTTGAGTATTTTATATAAAAAATTAAAGAAAATGTTCAAATATTTGTATTTAATTACACGGTGCGACAATCGAAATACAACCAACTAATAATATAGTATAGGTTGTGAGTTTTGTTGAGTGGAACTCAAAAATACTTTTCTTTACATTTCTCGAACACTCAAAACTTGATTTATTTGACAAAAACGATATTTTTGATCTTTTTTTCATTTTTTTCAAATGAACTTTCAGATCAAAATTTTTCAGAATTTTTGATGGATCTTCATTGTTTATCGGAAATTATGTTAATTTCAAGTTTATTTTGGCGCATAGTGTTATTAACTAAAATAGAACGTTTAAAATAACATTTTTTTATTAAATCTGGGGATTTCGAAATATTGTAAAAACTGGGGCGGTGTATATTATTTATTATGTTTTCTTTACAATTCGAAAGTAACCATAACTTTGAATATCAGGAGTTAATATTAATCAGCTGCAGATGTCATATTTTTCTGGAGAATTTTATAAGTGGAACATATTTTTTTATTTAATTTTAATTTTCAGTATTTCTTTCAATTCGTTTCTTTTTGGACAGGTGAAAAGTAGAATACATATACGATCAAACTGTTAGACCTGTGAAGATAATATTTTCCAAAGTGTACATATCTTTAGCGCATAATATACAAGAAATATTTTCGCTATTCAAACAATATTCAAGAAAAATTGGCTATAAGGACCACATTTTTAAAATTATCATAAAGATTTCACATTCACGATGTTCGTTTAATGAAAAGAATTAAAATTAAGTGAACCTCGGCAAAGTAAACAAAATACACGAAAATATTTCATTTGAATGAAAACATGAACGTGGTATCACTGGGACCTGAGATACCTCTCCATATCTTAACGCTGCGTCATTCTATGGCTTGAAGATATTTTTTCCTACAAAGAGAATACATACCTACATAATTGGTCATTACAACCCTTCAGTCTACACTACTCTTGTATTCATTTATTCATGTAAGTCGACTCCCGACGACAGATTTTTGCGAAACTTTTCATGGCATTTTATTAACTTTCGGAGTTTTTTCCAGACATCTGCTGAGAGGAAGTCACCGAAGAAATAGTTTTTCATGTTCCGTTCTGTTGGAGACTAGGGCGGAAAATATTGAGAATAATTACACGAAATTCAGAAACAACTAAAATCGCTGCAACTAAAGCCTACTAAGTATTTACTACACATACTTTTTTATACCAGTGCCACTATAATTAACGACACTTATCATTTAGCAAATCGTTCCATTTTTGTTTGGGGAAATAAACTGTAAACACTTTTCTTTTCATTTCACATTGAAAGTCGAAGAAATTAAGAAAACGCGTTCAAACAATCACTGGCTGCAAGACCTAATGAAGTATAAGCGGAATAAAAAAAATAGAAAAAACAATTTTTTTAATTAAATTGTCTTGAAAAGTAAAAGATTGCATTTTTCTAACTACTGCTACAGTTATGAAAAATTAATTAAAGCATTAATCAAAACAAAAATTCATATACTATAGTAAGAGCAACAAAAATTCGAACAAATCTGTGAAGAGAAAGTTTTCGTTTTTAATTTATAGCCTTGCGGGCATAAAAACCTGCCTACCAATTATGTCAATTCATAGGCTGCTGTTTTCTTTTTGTTTTTGTTACTTAGTATTTTGCGTTGAAAAAGAAAATAAAAATAAAAAAATAAACGTCATTTATAGTTTAACACTGCCACCGACGATCGTAATAACTGCAACCAAATGGTGGCAAATGTTGTAAACAAAAATGAAAATATGCTGCTGTAGAGTAGAGTGGAGTAGAGTAGAGCAAATGAATGAACATTGTAGGCATTAAAATACAACATAATTAATACCAAAAATAAACTTGCAATATTAAAAAGCAACAGCAGCTACAGCTACAATTGCAACCAATAACAATAAATAATAATGGAAAATGGAAAATAAAGAATGAAAACCATTTCACTTAATGAATGCATTTTACGTTTCTCCTTCTATGGTTGGTTATAACGCAGAAAATAACACAAAAAAAGTGCCACATCACAAAAAGTGTTATTAAATTTGTAAACGATAGACAAATAGGAAAAATATATAAAAAAATATGTATGAACGAGTATGTATATATGTATGTCGGGAAACAAAACAATTCCTATGAAATTGTTTCATTAAAACCGTAACGTAATACAATATTCATATGCTCAGTGGGCTCAGTTTGTGAGCATATAAACGAAGTGAAAAAGCCAGAAGTGATGGTGGAAAATTGCATATTTGTTGCAGCACTAATTGTAAACAACATTCCACTTACATAAAACAACAGGCAGCCGATACCAGTGCTCTATGAAATTTTTCTCTATGCATTGCTTAGAAGTGATCCTGAATATGCCAAAAATAGCCTTTGAATCGTAAAATAAATGATAATTTATTCCAGCTACTGCTGCTGCATGCTGCATGCTGCTGCTTCATCTATTACTTAATAAGTGCAGCTCAAACAAATCTTTAATTTTAATTAAAAATAGCAAATCGACTTGTGAAGATGCAACAGCCAATGTCGCGCCTCTCGTACATGACGAATAAGCGATGCAACTGTTTTAAAGCGTGGTAATCATCATTGTATTTCCTGCATACTTTTTGCTTGGCCTTACAGGACCATGAACACAAAAGAGAATGAGAGAATGAAAGAAACAGAAATTGATATTGATATTGATATTTATGCTGATTGAAAATTTGTTTTCAATGTTGGCAGTTGCGATTGGGTACGAACTGTTGCATCGAATTAAGATTTTCCATAAGCAATTTCGCACTCTCGCTATCTTTGCCGTCGTCAACCATGATGTTGTTTGTTGCCCATTGCTGATCACTTCCCTCAAAAACCACTTACCAATTCCACTTGCTACTACTACTGCTGCTACTGCTACTCTACTACTACTACTACCACTACTACTACTACTGCTACTACTACTACTACTACTACTACTACTACCATTGCTACCACTACCACTTCGTTTGCTGATTGTTTATCGTTATCTTTGCCGATATAAACAACAACAACTACAAGAAATATTCAAGAAATCATAATAATAACTGCAAAAAGATAAGTAAGAAATATAAAAAAGGAACAGGCAAACCAAAAAAAAGGAAAAAATTCAAAATAAAACATAAAATAGCTGCAAGTCATTCAAGTTTAAAGATATGATAGTGCTCACATAATTGCATAGCATGTCAGTCTAACCAGTCTATGTTCTTCATACAAGGGCGACGTGTGTATAGTATTTAAGCAGAATTTTTGCTGCCTCTTTCGCTTATCCTCAACTACAGTAAGTGTTTACCGTATGCTGGCATTAAATGAACAGAAAATTTCTTTTCTTATCTGCTTGTAATAATTTTTTTATATTTCATCCTATCTTCTGAAACTAAAAAGAAAAAAATTTTGTTTGATTTGTAAGTGATTTTCATGAATATTCATGAAAATCAAGTTTGTTGTTTGAATCTTTTGTATTCAAATTCTTTTTTAATACAAAACAAAACATTGTAATTATATTCTCCAGACTTAGATATTCTCTATATTCGCAAAAGTTTTAGGACATACTTAGCAGAATATCATAATATTTTGCATTAGCATTGACGGTATTGATAGTGATGGGATATAATTGAAGTTTAAAACATATTTAAATGAAAATAATTGTAGAACATTGTATTAAGCATACAAACATACATAATTGGCCATTATAACCCTTCAGTCAGGATTACGGCCTAGCTTCTCACAGGAGAGATGCCTGACCTGGGGTTTGAACCGAGGCCTCACGAAGCCAACACACTACCTACTAGACTACGGCGACTTCACATTGTACTAAGCACGATAGGTAAATAGAAACGAAAACATTTAAATATTGTTGAAAAAAAGAACTAATTACGCGGTGCGACAGTGAAAATACACCCGAGTAACTACATTGTCTAAATTATTCACTAGGTTGAGTAGAACTCAAAAATTTTTTTTTTATTTTTCTCGAACCCTCCAAACTTGTTTTATTTGACAAAAACGGTTTATTGATTATTGATAAAAAATTATTGATTACCCAAATATGTTTGAATAGTTCAAAAAATCCAATGTTTTTTAAAAAGGGGAGAGATGAGCCTTTAAAACGCTATACATAAACATTTTGTTCAAACTTGTATGTTATGAGATTTGATGGAGTTAACTTTAAAAATACTATTTCTTTCTCATTTTTTCAAAGTTTGGCCATTCTTAGTAGCATAATTTAATTAAAGAATAAGAAATAATTGGCAACATTCTGAAAATGCATTATATTGTTAAGAGATTGACACTTCGTTTGATAAAATTGGACAAAAATTACCGTATATGCTGTCTCATCAAATGAACTTTCATTTCAAAAATGATGCTACCACCACCCTGTTTTACCGTCTTTAAATTATATTTTGCTTGAATTATTGATGGATAGCTCTTCTTACATGGTAAGATGTAAGAATTCAATCCAAAATATAATTTAAAGACGGTAAAACAGGGTGGTGGTAGCATCATGGTATGATGGTCATTCCCTTATTATGGCCTCTATATCGTATCCAGAATATAATGAAATCGTCTGATTACACCGAAATTTTGAAAAATACAATGCTGCCGTATGCCTAAGAAAATATGCCACTCAAATAGGTCTTCCAGCAGGATAGTGACCCACAGCATACGGCAAAGTACACAAAGGAGTGGTTCCAGGACAAAAAAAAATTAATGTTTTAGAATGGCCAGCACAGTCCCCTGATTTGAACGCAATAGAAAATTTGTGGAACGAAGTTAAAAGAGCAATCAGGGGAAAGTGTCCAACAATTGCGACGAGCTTTGGAATGTTATACAGGATGCTTGGAACTCAATACCGCTGCATGTTTGTCAAAGTTTGGTCGACTCAATGCCTAGAAACTGTGCTGCTGTTCTGAATAACAAAGGATCAGCAACAAAGTTCATGCAACAATATTCAGTATAAATATTTATTTAATTTTACTTAGTTTAGTTATAGCTTTAAGATTTCATGAAGTGTCCTTATTTTTTTCACACCTTAAACTGCATACATTCATACAAAATCACAAAAAAATTAAAATATATTATAGGAATAGCAAAAATTTTGTTTTTAATCTTTTTTCTACCGTTTAAGAAAAAATAAGTCGTTTAAATAAGAAAGAATTTTCGAGTTTTTAGTCGGTTTTAAATATAATGTAAGTTTGGGTGGTTACTGTCCTTATTATTTTTCACATCACTGTAAATCTATAAACTGCTTCAAAATGATTAATTTTCTTCATAACAATATCAATACGAGGAATTATGCGCATTAGAATCTAAATTGAAATCTGTCTGAAATCATGCTCCTTGAAGAATGTATAAAAATGAATGTGTGGTTATATGTTTGGACTTTATAGAAAGCTAAACAGCTGAAATGTTTTGTTTGAAATTTATATTCCATCGGTATTTATTGGAAATTCCAACTTGGCTGTGTCATGCCTGTATCTTCAAAATGGACACATTCACCATAGAGCCTCTTGTTTTGGTCCAAATAGCATGCTGGTCAATACAAATCATTAGTCAAAAAGAGACCGGAATTAATAAAGTGAGTTTAGTACCTTGTAGCATATGCCGTAGTCTAGTAGGTAGTGTGTTGACGTATTAGATGTGAGACCATAGTTCAAACCCCAGGACAGACAAATATAAAAAAATATTTCTCCTGCAAATGCCTCAGAAGATTTCTGGCAAAAACTCTGAAAGTAAATAAAATTGCCAAAAATCTGTCGTTCGGAGTCGACTTTAAACTGTAGGTCCCGCCACACAGGTTTAAAAATCAATACATACAACATAAGTGGTGTGAGAAACCAGTTCGTAATCCTGACTGAAGGGTTGTAATGACCAATTATGTATGTTTGGTACCTAGTAGGTAGTGTGCAGACTTATTAGACGAGAGCCCAAACTATCAAAACGAAATATGAATAAATAAATATTTCTCCGGTGACTTACTCTCAGCAGTGTTCTGGCAAAATAAAAAAACCTGTGGCATTTAAACTGTATGTCCTGCCATAAAAATAAAATAAACTTACAGGACATGGGTGGTGTGAGAAGCCTCGTTGTAATATCGTAAAAGGGTTGTAATGACCAATTAATTAAATAAGTACGTAAGTAACATGACAAAATATCCTCCGATACCCTTTTGGGTAAAGTAGACAGAGTTTAAGACAGATTTGATCTGGGATGCTAAACTAGGTATTGGTTGATATAATTTATCTTATAAGTGGCTTTAACTCTAAACTGATAGTAAAGTAAGCTAACATTTTGTTGAACACTTACACATACATAAATACATAATTCATTACGACCTAGCTTCTCACACCACTTATGTTGTGTGCGTTAATTTTATACATGAGTGGCGGGACCTACAGTTTAAAGCCGACTCCGATCGACAGATTTTTGAGGAACTTTTCATGGCAATTTTATTTTCGCTCGGAGTTTTTGCCAGAAATCTGCTGAGAGGAAGTCGCCGAGGAAATATTTTTTTTTCATATTTTTGTTTTTTTTTACCTAGGGTTTGAACCCGGGCTTTACGTCTAATATGCCCACACACAACCTACCAGACCACGACGACTTTGCTAAACACTTAGACTCCTGTAAATTATGAAATATGAAAAATGTACAGGAGGTTGGTCAAAAAAATTTGAATTTTTTGAATGTTTGTTTGTTGGCCAATTTGTAATCAATTAATTAAGTTTAAATAAGAGTCGTCATTTGAATACTATTTACAGACTATGGATTACGTGTAGGAATTATGGAATTGCTATCCAATCCATTCCCTGTACTTTGTTACTTAGAATTCCAATTGAAAACATTTAATTTTGCTGCGCAAACAAAATAACTATTTTTGCATTTTAAAATGTCCACAAGTTAATCATTATAATGCGAATGAAAAGTATTTCGAATTTAATTGCTTTCCAAAAGAGCTCATATACATATGTGCAGCATATTTGTTTGTTTGTTGAAGCAACTTTGAAACTAGGCCCAGAGAACTGCTCATTTGAAAATGATGACAGATATTCACTTCTAACCATAATATGTATTCGAACATGTGGTAATTATTTACATCCTGTTAACAAGATACTGCTGAATTACGTACACAACATATTACTCGTCATCATATCATATAATTTTATACGAATTAAAGATGTCATGTTGAACAAAGCCAAAGCAAGTGGAAATTGTTTAAAATTGACACACATCTGTCAATTCAAATCCAGTTTAATTTAACTGTTTTCAACAGAAAGAAAACATCGAATTTAAATCACTAAAGACCTATATTAGAGCATAGCTATGAGCCATATGCATACATATTTATGTACGTATATCGCGAGGATAGGAAGACACAGACGAAATGGAATCCAATAAGTTTTCATTACAATTCATTAACGCGATATAAACAAGTCACGCCATTTAACTTTAATATGCGGTAATTGCAACAACAACAAAAAAATTGCATAATAAAATAAAATTAAAATAAAATTAACAAAGAAATGTTGAAATAAGATACGAGAGTTAATAGACTGTCTTGCCTATGATTTAATTTCTTTTGTACGACTGAGGTTATAAGGAGGCTTTTATTTAATTGAAATGAAATTAAATTAAATGCTGTTGTTATCTTGTTAGAAGAAATTATTTTTTAAATATTCATTCTACTATTATTTCATTTACTTGTTGTTAAACTCTTAAGGTTTTAGAATATTTTTCACAAAACATGTTAAATTTATACGATCTATATATGCAATGAGTCGCCGCGGTCTAGTAGGTAGTGTGTTGGCTTATTAGACGCAAGGCCACGGTTCAAAAATAATATGAAAAAATATTTCTTCAGCGACTTCCTCTCACCAGATTTCTGGCAAAAACTTTGAGAGTAAATAATTAAAATTGCAATGCAAAGTTTCTCAAAAATCTGTCGTTCGGAGTCGACTTTTAACTGTAGGTCCCACCACTCATGTATAAAATTAACACATACAACATAAGTGGTGTGGGAAACTAGATCGTAATCCAGACTAAAGGGTTGTAATAACCAATTATGTATGCATGTATGTATATGAAATGACTTTACTCGAGCACATTCGAATTGGTTCAGTAGAGAAAAAGGTTGGGTTGCCGAGTTTAAGGTTAATTTTAGAGGAACATATGGTTGCAAATATTCAGATCCTTTTTCGTTACTGTAGAAAGTTGTCAGAAAGTGTATTTTCCACATTCATAATTTATGTTCTTCTGGATTGGCCTCCTATAAAGTATCCTCAGATGATAGCTTTTCCATTTATCGTAATCATCAAAATTTGCTTAAGTTTTCTTAGATAATTTCTCCCCTTATATGGTCTTTTAACAGGAACTTTGACAAATGATAACGGCCATCTTGTTTGAGCTACGTCTGTCAAATTAGTTGCTGTTTGGCCAAATCACCATGTACGAGCATAATCAACTGCTGAATGGGCATTGAAGCAGTTAGCAACTGACTTTAATTTTCATAGAAAGATTATCTTCAGTGATGAGTACCATTTATGGATGGAAAGGTACGTAAATAAACGAAATTAACGACTTTGATACGATCATAATCCACATGAGATCGAAATGCGTACAAATCATCACAAGAGTCACTGTTTATTTATTTCTATAGAACAACGTTGGCCAGACCATCATTATTAACGGTGTGTACTATAGATTGATGTTACCAAATTATGTTGGCTTAAATTGAACGATCTGGACACTAGGTAGGTAGGTAAGTATGAATTGGATGGACGTCCCAAATGAATTGGATGGACGCACAGTTCGCGTCTACCATCTCCTAGTCATGGCACCTTCCAGAGCTTATAATGAAGCGACTCAAACTGCCCAACACTAACAATCTGTGTTTCCAACTGGATGGCGCTATATGCCACCCAGCTCTCATTGCATTGAATATTCTGCATGTGGGATTTGGTCATGACCATCTCGTGTGAAAATGATGTGAACTGGTTACCGAGATCATGCGATTTGATCTCATTTGACTTTTACTAGTGGGGTTTTCTTAAGTCGCAGGTGATGCGTAAAATCTGCAAACCACAATGGGCCTTAAAGTCAACATAATAGGTCAAATTCAGAGTGATTTACGTGCCATGGAAATTCGAACGTTTCGTATGTACTCTAACTGGGTAGCCATGGTGGAAATTAACACAACGTTATATTCCATACTTAATGGCATCAGTAGGTTGAATAAAAATTGTTAATTAGCTCTATCTCACACACACATATTGTTTCATTGAAATTAAAAGCAAAGATGCACTTAAGAATTGCCTTTTCATTTTCATAGGCCGACTAATATCGTTCAAGAAATGCATGTGAACTTAAATGTTTGAATTTTTAGGCATTTGTTGCCACAATATGCAAAGTATTATGAATAATCCTGTTGTAATTTGGATATTTTGGAAAAAAAATCCTTTCTATTTGTTGCACATATTGGCTGAAACAAAAGACTTAAGACAGAAACTTTTTTTTTTTTTGGAAAATCCCTTAATAGAGACAAAACGTAAAAAGCAACGTCAATATCATCTTTACGTTACAAACACGCCCTTTTTTTTGAGTTCTCATTATAAATAAATATGCACGTTTGATTGTCTGTATGCTTGTCTACATACATAATTTATACAATAAATAAATAATTTTCAATTCAATTCGCTTTTTATTTCAAATATTATTTGTTCTTTTTTTCTCTTTACTGAGCTGTTTTGTCAACCCATTCGTTCAAGTTAAACAATTTCATTCGAATTTAGTTTCAATGGTTATAACATATATTGTATGTGGCGTATGGTGATGATGATGATGATGATTATTATAATCGTACGATCAGCTTTAATAACAACAGCTACAATAACAGAAATATGAGCACTTGGAAAACAATGGGTTTCAGTACCCATATAACATACATACTCGTACATACATACATATGGTAGTAGTATGAAGTATACCTATGGGTACTGAAAAAAACGTTACCAAGGTGAATACCAGCAAAAATATTTATAAAGAATAAATGTTTTTACTATTATTTTTGTTATTGTATTTATAACGTATATAAAGCGTTAAATAACGATATTACTTGCATTTTGATGCCTATCAAAATCGCATAAGCTAAACCCACAGAATACCAAATTAAGGAATTTCTTTAAATTTTTTTTCTTTTTTCTTTTGGTTTCTTTTCTGACTTTACAAAAAACCATCAAATAACAACAACATTAAATCGTAGGTTTGTTTATTTATTTTTTTTTATACAAGCTTCTCATGGTGACAATGTGACAAGAAATTCTTTTATTTCGTAAAGAAAAAAGGAGGAAAATGTTTAACTCTCTTGTTTCTTTTTGATTTTTTTCTTTTTTTTTTTTGGTTTTGAATTTGGGTTTGAGTTCCATCCAAAAACGATTGGACTAAAAACGCACCTTGAAACGTTTTACTTCTGATTGGATACATTTTTTTGTTTTTCTTTTTTTGTTTTTTTTGAGGGGGCAATCACTTTATTGTATCGTTTTTTTTTTGTTTCTTTTACAATCAGGAACACACAATAATCCGATTTTATTATTATTGTTGCAAAGACGATTTGGCTTATCCACTTATAAAATCTGATATTTTTTGTTTTGCTTTGTTTTATTTTACAATCTCATAAATTCCAAATTTTTTTTTTTTTTTTTTGAACGAAGTTGATTGATTTTATTTTTATTTTCTTTTTTCTTATTTCGAAATTCACATTTTTGCACTTGATGTGATTGAAATATACATTTCGCTTGTTTTATGTACGATATTTTGCAATTGTATGCTCACTGCTTAAATATACAATAATTTATGAACTTTTATAATTATTTTGATTCTTTTATTCTTTAATATTTCATACGATGTTCTATTGCGAGAGACACAATAATTTTTGCACATGTTCAATAAATCAACAAAGTATCGCGCGTTTTCTGAATGCTTTTCTTCAACGTATGTTTACCCGCTTCCGACAGGTGTTACAACCGCTCGCGTATGCGTTCGCTCTCAAACTGATCGTATCAGCCTGCAACTGTTTGAAAAAATCTGAAAATTGTTCACTCTTTCATTGAATGTTGGTTGCGGTTGGTTTCGTTTTAACATTTTTTTTCTTTTTTTGTTTACTTCTTTTACAATTTCCGTTTCAATTTCGTTCTTGTCTGGTGATATTCCTTAGCCGCTCTTTTGTTTTTCTTTTATACTTTAAAGTTTAAACCAAATTACATTCAACATGTTTGTTTGCAACGTGTTTGAAAACAAACAATGAATGGCCTTTAGGAATAATTACAAATAAGTATTGTGTTCTACTTGCAATCAATAAATCATTACACAAATGAAATGGAAATTCGTTTTGAAAAATTTTTTACTTTAAAATCATTTGTTTTTGATTTTAGTTTTACAAGTTTTTTCATTTTTTGTTTTTTTTAATTTTTGTGGAAATTGTAAAAAATATTCATTTTTTAGTTGATAATGTATTTACAATAAAGTGTTTATATCCTGAGTTGATTTGTCTAGACAGTGAGTAGCAATATTTAATGAATAAGGAAATTATAAAAATAACTATAAAGGGAGATCAAGTTATAATAAAAAAATCTGCATAGAAAGTCCACCGAAAATAGAAGAGAAAACAATAACAAATCAACATTAAGGAAGTTGCCAGATCGAAAATGAATGGACCAAACGCTGAGTTAAGGTGAAAATCACAGTGTGATTACTTAGGGATGTTATTAAATTCGAATACTGACGAAATAATCGTTTTTAAAACTGAAAAATTATAATAATATACTCTTATCGCAAATAGCTCCTACTTATAAATTTCCTTACTGAGAAATGATAAAAATTTAGTTTTAGGAGACGGTCAAAGAAGGCGTAATAAATTCGATCTACTTATATTATATAAGAAATATAACACAGAGCCGGAATCCTCACATACAAGTTTTGTAAAAAGAGTATATCTGTCTACGAATCAATGTGCTCCGGAAGCGACATAACTTTCGAACTTTCATTACTCATTCCACTAGAACATATTCCCTTGGCGTATCTTGTTAAAAACATGAAAACAAAGCAATATTGTTGCGTACTTTAATGAATTGATTGAATTAAATATCCTTCTGCAGTAATGAGCCTGGCTCATCAGCTCTTAGAATACCGCAAAGCTTCGGCACATCGACTTAATAAAATGAAATACGTTTTGAATCGAAAAACCACTTCAACAATTGAACATTGCTCACTGATCCGGAATCTGTAAAAAGCTTGGAAATGTCTGGAAATATAGCTTTAATCAAATCGAATTGTGGAATTCAGATTATATCGCCAACAGATCACTAGTAATGAGTATTTTACAGGATTTTGGCTTACCAATCCTTAGCGGTATAAAACAAGGAAAAGATTTGCTAAAATACAAGCTCTTGTCGGAAACAATTCTTTTACATTTGCGACCTTGAAAAAGTTAAAATTTCTAAACGAAAAATTTATTCAATTGCATTCTGACAGCCTCTTCAAATTTACAACATTAAGACATTTCTGCAGAGAAATGTGCAGATGCAACAAAAATTCCCAGTTAAATGTGGTCTGGCGTTCTCATGATGAATCACAATAGCTATTCTGCTGATCAATTGTACTCGTTTTAACTAAAATTATTCCTTCAAGCTTAGTAATTTTTGACAGTAGAGATCAAAATAAATATAGAAGGCACACAATAGTTACCTTCTTTCCTCGCTCAATACCATCTGAGAAGCTTTATCTTGCTCTCATTATGATCTTTTTCGCATATTATTGTTGTACGTGATCTTCCTTTTTATCGTTAGGTTTGGTTAGGTTAGAGGACGTGTACTTGTCAATTAAGACAAGTACAGTACCCGGAGGTCGAATTGACCCATTGTACAACGTCCTAGTTTCTCACACCACTTATGTTGTGTGTGTTAATTTTATACATTAGTGGTGGGACCTACAGTTTAAAGTCGACTCCGAACGACAGATTTTTATTTATTGAGAAACTTTTCATGGCAATTTTTATTTACTCTCAGAGTTTTTGGCAGAAATCTACTGAGAGGAAGTCGCCGAAAACATACTTTTTGTATTTTGTCTTTGATGCCTGGCCTGGGGATCGAACCCAGGCTTTTGTGTCTAATAATCCAACACAATACCTATTAGACTACGGCGACTTCTCTTTTTATCGTTTGTAACCATTCATTTTAAAAATCATTATCAAATCCCTTTCGCTTTAGCAGTGAATCAAAAATATAAAATTTTTTTAATTTTAAGAATTGAGCTCCTTCTGTGTATCCAGTTGTCTTTAAATGGCTCAGAACTATCTGGCAATGTTCACTCTGCTTATGTATATACCGGTCTTTCTTAATTTTCTCCATGATTTCATCAACTTTTTTTATTAATTATCTAACCAAAGCGAGGATAATGGAACAGTTTATACTCGATAGGAGAAATTATGCCTCAGCTATAGGTAAGTTTATTTCAATGTTCAACCTGGGATCACACGTTCCCTACAGGAAACCAACCCAAGTCCAAAATATATCATGCTATTGCAGTAATCCTTATATTAGTGAGCTCTGTCTAGGATCTATACTGAACGTAATGAATCGACAGCCTGTTTGTTGCGGCTTGTGAAGCGGAGGCATCATTGATCCATATTTCTTTGAAATAGAGGACGGCGCAACCATTGCGGTCAATGGCGACACCTACCGCACCATGATAATCGATTTCTTGGTACCCGCTCTTCATGGTTTTGATGTGAACGATATTGGGTTTCAACAGGATGGTGCAAAAAAGAAAGAAGGGTGTAATGCCCACCAACCAGAGACAATTGAGTATTTGAAGGCCAACCTTCTTGATGCTATTACACTCTAAAAAGTGCTCGAATTTTATTCCGATAGAGTAAGGCTGAGGCTAGCCGCGGCAGACGTAGAAATGAAATACCCGGAACAACGCTTTACTTCAGAACAGAAAAATAAATTTGCCAAAATATCAAACCGTTTTTGTTTTTGCATTTTTAATTTTAAACTTTTAAATTACCCACCCTATGTCTTTTCTATGATATTGTTACGAAAACGGAAACGGTGTAGCAACGTTTAATATTAAAATGATAAACAAAATCTACACAAACAAATACATCGAACTTGTTGCAAGTAAACCAAAAGCATCAGTATGAAAGAAAAGGGGATAGTCATGCAAACGAGAATGAAACACAAGCAATGTGAACAAAATACACAAACAACAATGAAGTCGCGGTAGAGTTCTCAATAAGGCGAAACCACGAACGTTCGACTTCAAGAACCTTCATGGGACTGTTTACGTGGGCATATAAAAATGCAATACAAAACAGGCAACTAGCAGTAAGAATTCACACAGTCTTATGTGAAGACGCGTTGCGTGTGAAAAAACAGTCGTGGTTTGAAGATCGCTGTGTAAAGTTCTACCGAACAGTTGTTACTGCTTACGCAAACAGAAGTACAAAGAAGGATAACGAACTAAGCAAATTGTTGTTGTAACATCAAGTTGTGAACAGTTGCACATAAAATTGTGCGAACTATAAAGAATTTATTTAAAACTAAACACAAATTTATTTTTTATTTTCTTTGCAATCAACGAACTCATATTTTAAACGTTTTTAAAAAGGTAAAAACGTAACAATATAAAGTTCGAATGTACACTCATTTCACTTTTAAATGAATAATACGATCAACTACCGATAATTTATAACCAAACTTTTCCAAGCTCAAGTCCAAGTTTAGTTTCTGAAATGTGTTGAAAAGTGTATAAATTGAACAAACTCATGTGCACTTATTAACTTTAAAAATAAGAATTTATAAAATTCTTTGGAATTCTTATACAATAAAGCAAATTAAATACATGCATGCTTACAAATTTACATACGATGCCTGATTAACGAGCGTCTCTTTTATTAATTTTTTCCTTAATGAGAAAACAAATCATTTTAACTGTTTTACTAGCCATAAAACTAAATGATGGATCATAAAAACGATATTCTTTTCGATTTCATTCACTCATTTTATGCTCGTATACCTCATAAAGATGTTTACCAGAGGCATGTTAGTGAGTAAGTGAACAACGAATAACCGAATAACGAAAAGATGAAATAAATAAGAAAACTTTTAATGGCAATTCAAAAACTAAATTCCCATTGGCTCTAATCACACGAGAACAATGTTTAGTTGCACAATTTTTGTTCTTTTCAAATCACACGGGATGAATATTAGTTTGGCATGAAATGTATACGTATACATAGCTTTGTGTATATTAGTGTTTTTGCATTCATTTGATGTTTGGCTGATTTTAAAAATGCACATTTATTAGTTTTGTGCTGGTAATGCGGGGTTGAGGCTGGTTGAAAATTTACTCCACCAAAAAACCATTCTCTTCACCTCTCTTTTCTATAAACTACCATTTTACGCCAGCAAAATTGTTCTCGTGTGATTAGAGCCATTAACTGAAAATCGAATAATTTTGCTTCTACAGCAAGAAGCATAAAACAAAACCTTTCCTTGTACATCATTGGCATCGTAGACAGTTTTTTTCTTGTCCGGATCATTTAAACAAAAACAAAAAAAAACTGTGCCATTAATCATTTGTATGTCTATGTAAATTATCTTTTGTCCATTTCATTGCATTTTGCTACTTAAACAATTTATTTCCCCTCACAAGCACATACAGACATGGAAAGAAATATGAAATAAAACAAGAGAAGAGAATAAAATGATCGAAAAGTGCTTCTTTTTAATGTGAATCTGTCTAGTAAGTACTCGACAATGGCAAGTCCATTCCATTTCAAACATAAACAAACTCCTCTACAAGCATAGAATTTTATTGTATGCATCATTAACAATTTTACACCACAATGAAAAACGATAAAAAAAATTTGTTAACAAAAAGAATAAAAAATAAAAACAAATAAAAAATAAAATAAAAATAAAAATAAATCGTTGTTAATTCATTTTTATGTACGAGGAGTCTGTCTTGCTTTTTTTTCTGTTCATGTATAGTTTTGTTTTAGTGGCTGTTTTTTTTATCAGTTTAAGCAATGCAAGCAAGCAAGTGCAGCATATACCATATGTACAGCTGTATAGAACTGTGCAACATGTTGCAAGTTAAAGATAAACAAGTTCAAGGTCAATGTTACAAAAACTCCAATTGCAAATTAATATTCACACAACTGCCATGTGCAACATATGAATCATTAAATGATTTTTACTTGCAACATACGAGTACAAACTACATATAAAAGGTTAATTAACGTTTTTCTCTTCATCTCTCTTTGCAGGCTATAGTACCGAGTACAAAACAAAAATCTCAAACACTTTCTCATAGTACAAGTGCAAGTGCAAGTGCTAGTGTACGTATGCATGCATGCACTTGTGTGAATATTTCGTCTTTTTTTTTGCCTCTAAAGAGTAATTATCGTAAATTTAAAATCTCATCAACAAGTTTTGGGTCATTAAAATGTAGGTTTTTACTCTTCCATTTGTTAGCATTTGCAATACTGTGTTGTATGTATGCAGTTGCAACCAATAGTTGATGTACAATTTAAAAAACAATTACAATAAGATAATAATACTTAATTTTACTGTTTACTGCAATAAAATTCCATTCAATTAGAATTAAAATCATAGTATTTGTTAACTACTTACCGAATTGTTTTATTTAATTGCATTTAAACTAATATTTTTCCTATTGAATTTTTGATTACTCCTTACCTACAAAGAAACAAAAAACAGAATAAATTATTTATTAATTTTATTACTTAAGTTGGTTGTATAAGATAAATTGCAAATTTAAATAAAGGGTGTTTTTTATAGAGGTATAGAACTTTAAGTTGGCATTACTTTTCAAGATGGCGACCGATTTAAAAGCTGTCAAGTGATTTATTCTCAGTTTGGTTTGGCAATTCATCATGAATAGACTCACGCCTGAACAACGCTTGCAAATAGTGCAATTTTATTTCAAAAATAATGGTTCTGTGCGGAAAACATATCGCGCACTATGTCAATTTTATCGTCGACAAAATCGTCCATCAGAGCAGTTAATTCGATTAACCATGGAACGTTTTCGCACCACGTTTACTCTTATTGACAACTAGCATCCCCAGAGACGCTATACGGTGCGTACAGAAGAAGCTATTGCTGCTGTAGAGCGTAGCATTGAGGAAGACCCGAATGAGTCCATCCGCCATCGAGCACAGGAATTGAATCTGTGTCCATCCACTTTATGGAAGATTTTGCGGAAGGATCTTGGTTTGCGTGCTTACAAAATCCAACTCGTGCAAGATTTGAAGCCAAACGATCATCAAGTAAGGCGTAGATTCGTCGAATGGGCCCAAAACGAGATTACCGTTGTTCCCGATTTTCATAAGCGAATTTTGTTTAGCGATGAAGCGCACTTCTGGTTGAATGGCTACGTCAACAAACAAAACTGCCGCATTTGGAGTGAAGGTAATCCTCAAGTGTATGTGGAAACACCGTTACATCCAGAAAAACTGACTGTTTGGTGCGCTTTATGGGCTGGTGGAATCATTGGTCCATAGTTTCAAAAACGATGGTGGCCAGAACGTTACAGTCAACGGTGATCGGTATAGAGCCATGATTACTAACTTTTTCATTCCTGAATTGAATAACCATGATGTCCAGGAGATGTGGTTTCAACAAGACGTCGCAACATGTCACACAGCTCGTGCCACAATAGATTTATTGAAAGACACGTTTGGTGACCGCCTAATTTCACGTTTCGGACCTGTGAACTGGCCTCCAAGATCTTGTGATTTAACACCGCTAGACTACTTTCTGTGGGGCTATGTAAACTCATTGGTCTATGCGGTAAAGCCACAAACGCTTGACCATTTGGAAGACAACATTCGCCGTATTATTACCGATATACGGCCACAAATGTTGGAAAAAGTCATCGAAAATTGGACGTCCAGATTGGACTACATCCGCGCCAGCCGTGGCGGTCATATGCCAGAAATCATATTTAAAATGTAATGCCACAAGATTATCTTTCGGATAAATAAAATTCATGTCAATCGAATAATACATCGTTGTTTTATTGCAACTTAAAGTTCTATACCTCTATAAAAACACCCTTTACATATATAATAACAGTATTCTTCGGATGGAAGTACTTTCAAAAATGTACACAGTATAGTATTTATAAGCGAGGAATTCTTGTATCGAAATCCCGCACATGAGAGGAAATAGCTACTTGTCATTCAAGCTGATAGAATTCTATTTGTCTCTTTGACAGCACTGGCTCCGTGTTCGATGGAATGCATTCTGGTCTAAGAGTGCTTTGATCATCTTCTACAACTCGGTGTGATGAACAAAGTTGTAATTTGTAGGGCGCCCGTGTCACTATGGGATCACTTCGTAGAAATTACTGAAGAAGTTGGAAGGAGATGACTTAACATATCTCCATAAAAAGATGTCCAGAAACGTTTAATCGGACGAATGATGGAGGCAGAATAAGACCAATTTTGGAAAAGACGTTGCAAGAACGCAGTTGCATATCAACGATTTTTTTAAAATAAATTTTAGATATGAAGTACAATTTTTCGCGTTTATAGGCAGGGAATGCTTAAAAGCCTGATGAATATATCGAAATAGTTTCAGAATATTTAGAAGCAAAAATCAATATTGCATAAGTTTCAGTTCTCCTAAGCGGGAATAATTATAAACGGAGACAAATAAATGGAAAATAATAACAAAACGAAGACAATGTATTTTACTAGAAAGCGGAAAGAATGTTTCATCACCCAATACGGTATTCATTTCAACAACGATTTAATTCAGCAGGAATTACACCTTTATACTTAGGGTTGTTTGTTGTGTTCTCTGAAATTTAAATCGTTTAATGGTATTACCTGAAATTTTAGTGTTTTTTTTTTTGTTCTTTGGATTCTATTGTCTTACGATTTGATAACTTTTATTTAATTTTGACGACAGCTGATCTCTACTATTTTAAGAAGAGTACTTGGAGTCTAAAATACATAGATAATTTATACTTATTATTTTAAGTAATTTTTTAAAAAGAAACAAAGCATCTAATATTTCATCGGACAGTCTTGAACGCATTTTGGATACGCTGCTGCTGATTAACATCTTTCATACTTTACACTAGTGGATAAAATAGTTCCAAGATAGCAATATGCAGCTTGTAAATATTCACTTCTGCCACCTCCTGATACATGCAAATCTATTTCTTTACAAAGTTGAGTATCTAAATCATCAGCTCTATTGACAGCTTTTATTGGAATTTTACATTCTTTAATTGCAGCGTTTAAATTTTTAACAATTGAATTGGGTTCTCGTCCAATTCGATGTCGAGTGATACAGAATGTTCACTTAATTATTGAAGGATACTCTTGAAAAACTGCATGGGTGTTATTTATCGTAATCCTAAACACAAAAAAAACAATGCCATAAATTAAATATTTTTTTTTACTTTATAAAGTAATACATAATTCTGAAAAAGGGAGATAGTTGGTTGTCCAGTTAAGATCCGTCGTCACTACAATAATCTGCAACCCACTATTGTTTCAGGCAATGACTATTGTCGCTTGATTGCTTTCCAGATTTTTTCAAATACATACATATTTCCAGTTGTTCAAGTTAAATGTCTAACTCCCTGTCAATGCAAACAAAATTATTCCGTCAGGACGAAAGTATTCTAATTTATTTTTTTGCCAAGTATTCGCTACCAGAGCGTTATGCAGATTTCACTTGCATCGTAATGGAATGAAAATTGCTCTTCCATCATCAGAGTCATAAATTCATTTCACTATAAAAGTATATGGAATGTATTTTTCCTTTATGCTGACCTATGCTTGGACTGATTACATGTTGAGATTTGTATGTATGTTCGAGTTTTTAAGTACCACAGCAGCTGTAATAAAATGTAGAACTATTTTGTTCTAACCATTATTGAGCTGGTATCATGGTATACATATATCCAGAGAATACTTCCTGGATTAAATCCACAGAATTTTATTGAAAGCATGTCGTTATGACATGTCTGGTCTTTCTTCAGATGCTCTCTACATATACCTTTCATTTTCATTTACTTTCCATTGTTATTTCTAACTATTTGACCTTCATTTTATGTGATATTATCTCACCCAGGAGTCGAATATTCTTCCGTTTAGGAAATTTTCCTCTTTTTATAAATGACACTACAATTGTCTTGGCCGGATTTATTTTCAGGTCCACTGTATTTCTCTTTGTATGATGCCGGACAAAGTCTTTTAAAATTTTTCTCTACCCATACCTTTGGCAGTTAATGCCCGCCTCAGATAATTTTGTCAGTAGGCCATCCACAAACACATTAGTGTTAGTTCTCTGGTTCTGAAGTTCAAGTGTATAGGACCATCACTCTGGATATCATAGGCTTCATACCCCTTGAGTCTACTGACTTACTTATGGCCCAGTGGGAAATGTTGTCAAATGTGCCCTCTTAGTCAAGAAACATGTATGTGGTTGTTACCTACTCCACTTTCGAGGACTTCAGAATGATTCCCACAAGCATCTTAGTACTGGGATTAAATATTCGTGAATATTTTTTTATTCCGCATCTTTCGAAATCCGAAAGTATCATTGCACAAGTTCAGCGTGAACATAGTTCTTATGTGCTCAACAAACAAGTCACACTCCTCAACATTATTTAAGGTCCACTCGTTATTTTAATATAACACGTCTTTAAAGATTCTTAGTTACACGACACAATGAATAATTTTACAAATATTGGGTAAAATATGCCACTTTTTAGGATTCTTGTAGTCGTTTTGTAATCTAAGCTCTGTTTTATGCAGAGGGTATAAACCTCTTCTTCCGCTGGATAAGTCAGTTGGGATTCTTTATTGAAGCCCGAATAAAAAATAAAAATTGTATTGAAATATCAATTTTCGTTAAACTAATGCACTCACATACAATGTTGCTTTCGATAATAAAAAAAATTATTTTCTGCACAGAGTTTTTTAATCACTTTAATGAAAATGTTACAATGTACATACATACATAATTGGTCATTACAACCCTTTAGTCAGGATTATGACCTAGTTTCTCACACCACTTATGTTGTGTGCGTCATACGTATTGTAAAGTATGAGTACGATAAGTACTTCAAACTTTGAGTATGAGTAGTATGAGTATGATATTAAAATAAGTATGAATGCGTATAAGTATCAGAAATTATGAGCATGATTCGTCTAATAAGCCAACACACTACCTACTAGACCACGGCGGCTTCATATGCTCAATACAATTGAATGAATATTGAACAACGACTTGAATTGCCATTAAAGTTGGGTTTAGTAAAAGGGTGCTTTAGCTAAAGTGAACTTTAAAGTCACCTTTAATTTGTTTCTTTGTTATAACCTGCTGATAAAACAATGTTAAAATTTTGTAAAGTATATGAATGTAAATAAGAATTGTAAAAGTATTATGAATACAAATAATAAATCAATAAATTGTATAATTTAAGTTTCGATGATGAGTATTAAAATTTGGTGAGTTCCGGTGATTCCAGAAGAAGCTAAGTAACACTGCATGTATGCAATTTTATACAGCAAATTTGTTAAAAAGTAAATCAGTTTCGATATTAATTTTATTTTAATGTATAAATTATAATTTTATGTTTTTATAACAAAAAAATCAAACGCATTTGTAATCTGGTTTTAGAATACTATTCGAAGTAGAATTTTTTAAAACACTCGCTTGATTGTTGTAGCATAATCTAGCTCCACATTTGCCAAAATACTTCCAGTGGAACCAGGTAACTTGCACGTGAAACGTTTTTTTAACCATTTTAGAAATCAAGTCATACCACTTTCTGTGAAAGTTACAAGCTTCCCGGAAGCTTTTCAATAAATAATTATAGAAACATAATACACATTTATTTATATATCTATAAGGGGTGCTGCGAAGTATTGATACTTTTCCCATTTGGCAAAGTTCTTATACCCACTTGCAAACAAAAATTTGCTGCATTTTTCTTGACAATATTACTCTTCTTGGACACTAGATCGTTTATATAAATGCTAAGCGTTAGTTAACGATTTGTCGATTAAGTGATAATGAAGAAAAAATACTATTTCTTAAATCATCACCATGACCATCTCATAAAATCGTTCATGCAGACGTAGTGCCGTTGTATTGGAACCATATGTCGTTAATATTCCGATTAATCAATTCAGTCCAAACAAAGTTGGTAATCATTGGCAGTGAATACTTATCAAACGTCGTTCTCATAATACTATACAACGATAACGCCCCGCCAGGCCAAAATCCACAACAAACAGGGATTCGAAAATTTTCTTAGTTCACGTACCCATTTATCTAGAAATGAGGCTCATCCCGGAAGATCAAGTTTCGATATAAATTTTGATCAGTTGCCAACTGTTCCCGAGCCCATTCACTGAACTCTGTTCAATGTCTATGGCGGTCAATAGTGATTTGGCAAAACAGACTGAATATACATATGATTACTAATATGACAGATGTAGCTTCAATAAGATGACCGCTTTCGGCTATCAAAGTTCAGAAATCTCTATACAAAATAATATGTGTTTTTAAATTTGAGAATCCAGAGTAAATCGCGAGTTTGAAGTGAGCAGAAAAGCATTTCGACATACATACTCTATTCTTTATACAAATTAAACTTCAAAAAATATTTTTATTTTCCCAGGGATCATGAATTAATACGGGACAACCGGGATCAGAAAGATGTATTGTACCATGAGCTCCTAAAACCTGGTGAAATCGTTATTAATACAGATCGCTACCCACAACAAATAATAAGTTTAAACCATGCATTGAACCATTGGGCCACATGACACGGCAAGATAATTTTACAACATTAAAATCCACCTACTCTCAAAACAAAACTGGTTTAGGATACAATCAAAGCATTAGGCTAGCAGCTGCAACCGCACTCGTCGTGTTCACTAGACTTAGCTCCTTAAGACTACTAATTTTTTTCATGCCTTCATGTTTTTTTCATCGATGAGACATACATTGGCTGAGCAGCACTTCGATTCCTACGGCGAAGTCGAACATTGAGTGACTTGGTTTGTTTGAAAAGACAAACAGTTTTCTTGGTGTAGAATCTACAAATTGCCTGAAAAATGAGAGAAATGTGAAGCTAGCAATGGCTTATACTTTGGATACAATGTTTTTTACTGTCCACATAAAAAATGAGTGTTTAAATTTCGCAAAAAACACACTTTTTTAATGCCGTTACACCAGGTATAATTGGAAATAATATTTTTTTACAAAATTTATTTTATTTTATACTGTCATCCTTCGAATGATCACACGTTATCGAATGCCATCATTAGAAATTTCGAAACACTTTACTCGATAACGAATAAGAGAATCCCAAAACTAAAAAAAACTCGCATGTTCGAGTAAAAATTCGTTCGTATACGAATGCGAGAACTAGGCCCCTGCATTTCGTGTGATTGATTCAAATCAGAAAAATAATTGAACATGCAAGTCTATTCATAAAAATTTGCGAACCTTAGCTTCAAAAGAAAATGTTGTTATGTTACCCAAGATCAAAACCATTTCTTTTAATTGAGAAAATCTGTTTTTAATTCTTATTTTTCCAATAAGTAGAGCATATCAGGAGAGAGAGAGAGAGATCATTTGAATTGGTGGTTGACTACACTCTGCATAATCTTTAAAATTTGATCACCATTGGTTTGGAACTGTAATTATCATGTGTTATTGGCTTCAATAGGATTCTTGTCTTCGGTAAAGCTTTAAATAATACCTGAGAAGAAATTGTTTCAATCGAATTGAGGCAAAATTTCTTATAAATTTGATGACAATAATCCTAATCGTCTACATTAGGGAAACAAACAAAAAAGCCCGTGATTATGTTGGTAAGCTAACAACTCATAATTTTTTGAAAAATATAGGCTGCATTTATTTTATACGGTGTTCAGATATGCACCTTTATTGGGTAAATCGTAATAAACGCCATTATTGAGCTCAATATTCATATAAAGTTTCAATTAATTATTGCGCAATAAATACAAAAATTTTTATAATATTGAGTAAAACTTAAAATGCAGCACTCTCATAGGCATGTTTAGTGAGCATATTACAATTATTGATAATAATTAATAATCAATGATATTTGACAACTCAAATGTTAACAACAACAAACTAAAAAAAACAAAACAAAATAAAAACAATGTTGTTGAAACAACCTGCTGTCAAATGAATATTGAATAAGCAGCTGAACTGCGTATATTATTATATTTTTATAACACTTTAAATATTCTACTCAATAAACCGAATATTGACTCAATATCTGAACATAGTATAAGAAAACATGCGAGTTCTCTGTGTAAAATTACGCTATGGTGTATTCATTGCTATTCTAGAATATTAAATGCGCAATTATTGGCGAATTGTAATAGAATAGCTGCAATGGCACGCAATTACTATCTCATTAGAGTCAATTGGCACTGACTTACAGTAAATCTTATTAAAATGAAGAAAATATCAAACATTCATAGAGTATTTTTTTATATAATGGAAACAAGTTTTTAATTTTGAAATATCACGAAGTATTTAACATTTTTTAGCAGCCGATTGCTTCCCATAGGTTCACATGGCAAAAGGCATAAGAACCAGACAAATAAAATTGTCTTTTTTACTGCCGATAATATTTCCATTAGAGGCACATTTCTCTAACAATTCAACCCTTTTTTGAACTTTTTTTCCTTTTTGCCTTTCTTGATAACATAAAATCAGTGCAGAAGTAAATTGGGTTGTGAGCCATTAAAACAAAGTTTATGGGAATTTCATGATAAATAAACCAAAACAGCAAAAAATAAAGAGAATACGAACAGAAAAAAACGACAGAATGATAGCAAAAACAATTTTGAAAAGTTTTTAGTTTCAGCAGTTTTTTTTATTTCTTTTTTTTTTTTTTTGTTTATTTCCATATGAATGGCCAATTTTATTTCTTAAACTGTGCCAAAACTAATAAAAATAATGCTTTGGGGTTGTTTCAATTTTTGCATGTTTAAGGATTCTTACCGTTGGGAAAAAGCAAAAAATAAATGCCAGAAGGCAAGTCACAGGTGTGTCTCTTTATCCTAACATTTAAAAAAAGTTTTCCTTAAAACTAATGTGGGAAAATAAATTTGAATCTCACAATACTTTTCTTTTCTAACAAACAAAAAGAAAAATTAAATGAATATTATGTATGTATGTATGTGTGTGTGTGTGTAATCTTATCAATATATAAATACGTCCTTTAAGTCTCCTTTTTAATGTAGTCCAGCAAATTATCATTATCATAGAAAAACTAATGACATAGCTTAGCCATCCATCATTCATTCATGCCTTTTATATTTGGCATTCCATTAATTATTCATTTGCAGTCCATTATTATGGTTTTAGGCGGAAATTTATTTTAAATCATTCACAATGAATGAAACGAATAATTGCCGTTAAATCGTTAAGCGCTGTTCAACTTGACAAAGGAAATTTCTCATATTAACTGCCACCTTAAGATATGCTTTAAAAAAATTCAGTAACAAATGTTTGATTGTGTTTGAAACTCAACATCAACTCAAACTTGTGTGGAAACTATTGTTCATGCGCATAACTTCATTGGTAGAGAGAAATAACATTAAATTAGCATTTGTTTTTTGTAATAGAATGTGGACGGTATTTATTCGGTTTGTGAAACTGATAAAAGAAATTAAAACAGGGAATATATTTAATCATGATCTACAATTTGATCTCGTTGCCAGATCTATTAATTTATTACAAATTTAAAGTTTAATGTCGATTGCTCTACCAACCTATCACATTTGAATTTTAAATTTTTTTTAATAAAAATTTCATCAAGAATTTGCTATTTTAATAATTCAATGCTTTAGATGGCCACCATCTTATCAATAAATTCGTAGATGGCATTTTATTGATAACACAGAAATAAAATAAATAGGAAAAAAAAAGGAAGAAATAAGAAATTATTTTATTTATCGATTTTAATCAATTAAGTACGACGAGGATATTTTAAAGAAAGAAAATTTTAAAGAAATTTTACTCCCATCACAGAAATAAACTTTAATTTTTAGATTTGTCTAGAACAGTTTTTAGTATTAAAAAAACCGTAATTTTCTATTATTTTCACAATCTATGGTAATCATATTTTCGAAAGGTTTATCGTTATCGCGCGGAGTTTACTAAGATGGGTCTGGCGGTAAATGAGGGCAAGATAAAGTATATGTTATCTACAAGTAGAGACGTGCGGCGTATTAATTCTCAGATTACGGCCGATGAGTATACTTTTGATACAGTCAAGGAATTTGTTTATTTTGGCTCCGCCGTCACCACCAAAAATGATGTCAGTCTGGAGATCAAGCGCAGGATCGCTCTTGCCAAAAGGTGCTACTATGGTCAATAAGTAATTGAGTAGCATAGACCTCTCTCGTACGACAAAACTAACACTCTACAAGACGCTCATCCTCCCCGTGCTTCTTTATGGCGCAGAGGCATGGACCCTATTAAGTACTGATGCAGCGGCCTTGAGAGTGTTTGAGAGAAAAGTCTACGAAAGATCTTCGGTCCAGTACGAGTTGGCGATGATTTCCGCATCCGATACAATAGTGAGCTGTACGAGCTCTTCAACGACATGGACGTTGTCCAGCGTATTAACATCCAGCGGCTGCGCTGGCTCGGTCATGTCGTTCGAATGGAGGAGGATGCTCCGGCGAGACGGGTATTTGATGCGGGGATCTGCAAAAGTTGGCGAAGAGGACGACCTTGTATCCGTTGGAAGGACCAAATCGAGGAAGCCCTGTCATCGATTGGTGTGACCAATTGACGTAGGCGCGCAAAAAGCAAAGGCGCCTGAAAGGATGTGTTAAGGCAGGCCGAAATCCGTTAATAGGGTTTTTAATGACCAATTACGTAAGTAAGTAAAGTTATCGTTAAAGGATCACAGTTTCATGTACACGTTATTAAAAATTATAAATTATGTTGAATAATTGCTCTTTTTGCATCAGTATTAAAAAGAATTCGTTGTACATTATTAAACTGTTAAAAAAATAAATACAGTATTCACCGGGATAAAAAAAGCAGCCCGGATATACTGATTTCCCGCTTAGTAGCACTAAAACTTATGCAATCTTGATTTTTGCTTCTAAATGTACTAAAATTATTTCGATTCCGCTTATAAACGCCATACGGTTATTGGACAAAGTAATAAGTTGAACAGTGCAGTGCAATTCCACAGAATTTTTTTTATAGTTTCATTCTCCTCTAAGCAGAGGCTGCAATTGAGGCATCGTAATCTCAGATAATTGATTCTTGATAGAAAACGTACAATTCAACAATGTTCGTCTTTCGTAATTTGTGAAGCTCTTCTACTAATCTGGTTTCGGAGAAGTCAATGACTCTCTAGTTAATGCTACAATGTCACTCTTGACTATGCCTATGTAGAGTCTGCTGCGGAATCGCCTCCTTCATCGATTTTAGAAGATGCCCAAAAACCCTCTTCGACCAGCCTGCATTCCATTTAACACAAAGTCAGTGCTGTCAATGGGACAAATGGAATTCTATCAACTTAAATGGCGAAATAATATTCTTTTGGCAAACAAATTAAATGAAAAAAACAAAAACATACAGTGGTGGCCACGAATTTAAGACACGACATATGACTGACTTAGTTATGATAATATTTACAATCCTTTAATATCAAATTTGATATTCTTTATTCTTCTATGTACTCTGTAATATTAAGAAAAAGTACCATTATTTTATTTTGTTTCTATTTACATTTTGTTGCTTTTTGATCATATTATTGTAAAAACGTTTATTTGAAATTGGCCACGAATTTAAGACATTTCAGAAATATCTGGTTTTTAAGTGATTTTTTGGTGTTTTTTGAAGCTAAACGTTGAGCAACGAATGTTTTATTTTATTTTATGTTGGAATACATAGAAATATTTAATTATAAATGGTCAGAGGTACTTGGAATGCCGCGAGAAAACTGATCCAACAACTAAAATTTGATGGAAAAATAATGATGGAGATATCCAAGCTGCTTAAATGTTCTAGATGCAAGTTTTACAACGCCCTGGAACACATCAAGCAACATGGTACCACCAAAAATGTCAAACAGCAACCTAGAGCCCGAAAAACCAGACCCTAAAGTAGCTGCTAATAATCCTTTCACGAGCTCAAGTAAAATAAAAAATAAAATTGTATTGGATTTTGGTATTGATATTTCGTCTAGGGCAATAAGAAGATGTCTAAATGAAAAAACCACTTGTGCCAAAAAAATATCAAATCCCGACTAGCATTTGGTCTTGATCTATATAATATGTAAATAAAAATTCTTAACCAAATATAGGCAGCAAAATATTATTAATTTTTCTTCCTAATATTACTAATATCTTAAGAAAAATATCATGGACCTAAAATATTTTTGATAAGATGTAAAAATTATCACAAATGTAGAAGTAAAATGTCGTGTCTTAAATTCGTGGCCACCACTGTATATAAAAAAGAAATAAAAATCAAAAATACAAAACAAATCCAAACTCTTATTGCGTAGTTAGAAAAAAGAAACGAAATTTAACGCAGGGACTCAATGGGGGCTTTACTCCTAGCAATTATAAATATGATTGTGAAGAAAAGAAGTTAAATTATTATAGGCCACCAGCAGGAACAAACTGTGGTTGGTAAGAGGTAAGCAAAAAGAATTTAAAAAGTTACGTTGTTTACTTTTTTATGTCTGGAGAGAAATAAATTTCCGAAGATATAGTTTTCTTCATATTTAGTTTTGTTAGTCTAGTGGGTAGTGTGCTAGACTATTAGCGTGAGGGTCGTGGATTCGATTCGCACCAGAGACTCTGGTCTGTGACACCACACCGAGCATATGGTCAAAGTTACTCAGCTCGTATATAATTAGAATATAATTTGTAATTGTGTTGTAATTAATAAATAAATGAATAGTTTTGTTCGATTTGTGTAACGTGGGACAGCATAAAAAATTTTATTTTTAAATCTTAATATAAAATTTTAAAAATAAAATGTTAAAAGACAGTGAAATGCTCCGTTTACTTATTTTCGAAAACAAATCGACCTCAACAGTACATTGTTAGAGGATACCAATTAAACATTGACGTGATCACAACACTGACTCAATGTGAGAAAGATTTCAAAGTAATGCCGATGTTGACAACGACATACACACATAATAAGGGGGAATGTATGAAAAGCAACATAGAAAATGAGATGACCGACTGCAGATTAATCACTTCTATGCCGGTTGAAGTGCACTGAGGGGCAGTTAACTCACATTATGTTTAAAAAATTTTCCTCAATTGACTCTTGTATAATACTACATATTTATATTTAATAACATTTTATATATAAAGTTTTTAATGGTTATAGTCCTACACAAATTAAAACGTTATTAAAGGACTCATATGTATAAACTGTGGAAGAGTATCATATTGAACGCTTTAAGTCAAAACACATACTTTACAAATTTTTTTCTTATGAGTCTTAAGAAAATAATTTATGTCTACCACTTTATTAATACATTGACCATTATTTTGCGGACGATACAGTTTATATCAGCGTACATTACGATTTCGTTCTAGCATTATATCAGCTAGAGACACATGTTAGTTAGTGTGTCAGAATGGCAGTCAAATATGCCTCTGAATGAACACATTTCTGCGTATAAAAATATTCAATCAAAAGATTAATAGAAAATAATTGGAATCCATCTAGATCGTCATCTAACTTGATGCAGCTTGGAATTCAAAAATAGTCCATGTTAAGGCTGAAATCAAAAACCCTCTAATAGCTAATTAATACGAGGGCAGGCAACTCTTTAGTTAGAATAAAAAGCTTTGTTGTAGAACACAATTATCAAGTCAACTTGAATGCCTGAGCCAGGCGTTAATACAGGCGGACAGATACATTACTATCGTAATTGTTATTTAAGTTTAAGTTTCTTACCCTTTACGCTTTCTGATATTCCCTTTAATTTTACTAATTATAACGCGACAAGGGACAACAACAATATTCGTTAATTTTTAATCTGATTATCATCGACCACAATCGACTTCAACAACTACTTGTTGTGTAATTGTGGACGTTTTAAAAGTATTCCGCATTTCAATTATTTTCTAAGCAAATTTTCATTTACGCCAGAAACTATTTGTTAAACTCACGCTAAACTGTAATTGCTTTGGTCTTTGAGATACAATGCAGAAAGCCAATTAATAAAGAAATAATTTTAAAGTGAAAACAACAACAAAAAATTTAAGCCTTTTCTGCAACAAGATTAAGCACCTGTCTCACAAGTTTACAGAAATGTTTGAAATTTGTTCGATGTCTGATTACGTGGACAACGTCACAAACTTGAGCAACTTTGGTGATCATTAAAAAGAAAAATTATATCTGAAAACCTGTAATCAAATACGCAGCTTAAACGAAGAAGATAAAGATGAAATTATAATTAATTTTTAATTTTAAATAGTAGAACCACGAAAAAATCTCATGATGTCCATAGAAGAAAGTACCGTAAGCGGTTAGAAATGGCTACCGTTATTGCATGTTCATTGGCCAATGTACTGTGCAGCTAGTAATGGTCATGGAAGTAATCATTTAAGCATAAAACTATAGAGGATAAGAAGATAATAGCGCCTGGAAATACAGAACTATTTGCAATCATATTCTGAATTAGTTTTTGGATTTTTTTTTTATTTTTTTTGAATTTCAATTTCAAATTGATTGACAGAAACGTAAAGAAATTTTCTCATTTCACATGCAAATACGAATATGTTTGAGGGAAATCTATAAGCCCAACCCATGATGACATACATAAATACGATTTTTTTTGTTGGATTTGAAATTCGTTTTTCTTAAATCAAATTCTTATTGAATTTTTAGCTGTATTAGTTTTAGTTCTGGAACATACAAAAAAATAAAAACTCAGATGAATTGTGTGGTTTTGGCACGTCAATTTCATTTCAAATACGCACATCAAACAAATGCCGAGGAACTACATTTTGAATTATTAAATTGAAGCCTAGGAAATGTTTTATTTACTTCAAACAGAAAGAAAAACAAATATTTATTGGGAAAAATTACGACGACTTGTCACACACTCATACAATGTGAAAACACAATCTTGGCGACAGGCGGCAATTACACATTTTTGCAAATTGTATTACAAATCATTGTTCAAGTCATTTTCAAGTTACAACAATTTTTTGTTGATAATTTCAGATGTAGCCCATTCGTTATGGTAACTATGATGTATTAGGGCAGCATCTAACGAAAAAACTCTGTTAAAGTCTCCCCATATTAATGTATCCATTTTGGTATTACATTTCTTCTGTAATTTTCCATTTCATTTACCGCCTAGTTTCGTAGCTGCTGTTCTGTTGCCGCGATTGTAATTCATGTTAATTTTTTAATTCCATTTCGAAATTGTTTTAAAAAAACAGTGGCAATCGTTTTAAATGTTCGTTTTGTTTTCGTTTTAATATTCGTTAAAACAAATGAATCACATTTCATAATTCCAACATCACAGCTAGACCCCATGTCACGGATTTACGTCCCCGTCGTCTGAAGAAACATTAAAGCCTTGAACTGGCTTAGCATAAGACAAAAGAAGAAACAAAAAAAAAACGACGACTGAAACGTAATGAAATACAACATATAACGACAACAGCAACAATATTGTGTGGATTATTAACAAATTAGCGCACATAATATTTGTAACTCATTGTGTTCGCAATAAATTCTATTAATGGCGACCAACAACAACAATAGCTATACGAGCCAAGCGACCCATAGCCAAACAACCAACGAACCGAACCGTTGTGTCGATTCTGTTGGTACTGGGGTGTTGTTGATAATATTTTAATGTTGTTGTTATTGTTTTTTGTTTCTTTTTGTTGTTGTTATTTTTGTTACCGTTGTTGATTATGCAAATATGAAAATTAATTTACCACCTTGTGGCACGTTACATGGTAATTTTCATGATTTAGAGTTTGTATGTATGTATGTATGTATATGTATATGTACGTTGAAAGCTATCTGAACAATATTTGTTATGATCGTTGGATGTTGCATGCCTTGTGAGTTTGAAAGTAAATCATATTCGTAACAGACAGTCAAATTTAAAAGTCAATCAACAATAAGCTCCGGATTAAAAGAAAACTTAAATACACACCACATGCATAGGTGGGTGGGTTCTATAAGTCACTGTAAAATGCTTAAGATTTTCTTTTCTCTTAAATTTAATTTAATTACAAAATGAAATTACAGCTAATCAAACAAATTATAGAATTCCTTGAAATTTAATACGCAATGGAAAATATTTGAATGAAAAGACAAAAATTTCAAACTGTTTTAAACAGATTAAAGAATACCCATGTACATGATAATCCATATTTAATTGTCAATTGGTTTGACTTCCTAGCCTCCACGACAACATAAGATCTAATCGTATAATTCCTGTATATAATTTAGATCTTATCAACAGTAGCCTGCACTATCTCACGGATTTACTTAATTACTGCTGGAAATTGACTCCGAAAGATTTATTTTTGAGAAACAATTTTATTTACTCTCTCAGAAGACTGCTGAGAGGAAGTCGCCTAAAGAAATATTTTTATCATGTTTAGTTTTGTTTGATATGTATGAGCCAGGCGTTGAACCACAGGCTTTTGTATTATCAACCACCGCACTATCTATTAGACTACGGGACTATCACCATTTCAACACAACACAATTTCTTTGGTATCAGAAAGTTATTTCGAATGCAAACTCCTTTTAAAAAAACCATTAAAATATTCACGCCATCTGTGGTAAACGCCGTCCTATGAGATAATCTAGTGCGGTAAGCGCTGGCGTGAATGTGTTAAGAACACTGTGCATATGCAACTTTGGTTTCGTCGACTTCGTTCCCCCTAATCTTTAAGCCAAAGCTACATCGTGGTCTAGAAGTTTAACACTCGAAATGTTAATATGATAATAAAAATCGTCGAGTCCGACCATATAAAGAATTATTTTTTTTTTCAATAAAAAATAACGCGACGATGAAGTGAACAACGCTTACAAATTTTTGAATTTTATTATCAAAATTTGTACTGTGTGAAAAATATGTGTGTCCCTCATTAAATTATTTTCAGCGATCAGGCTTATGTTCATTTCAAAGGCTACATCAACACACAGAATTTCAAAATTTGCGCTCTAAAATAAGCACTGTTTGACACGATCAAGGGGTTTTAGCATCATTGAACCGTAGTACTTTAAGATTGGTTAGAATAGCAACGTTACAGTCAATACAATTGCAATTTGTTGGCATGCCACACAGTGCGTATTAACATGAACCTAACGGCAGTTTACTGGAATAAAACTCTGAAGGTATCATAAATAATGTTGTCATTAAAAACTTTTCAAATCTACCGTTCGGAGTGGACGTTATACGGTGTGCAGATATGCACCTTTATTGCGTAAATCGCAATAAACACCTTTATTGAGCTCAATATTTCATATAAAGTTTCAGTTAATAATTGTGCAATAAATACGTAAATTGTTATAATATTGAGTAAAACTTAAAATGCAGGATTAAAATGCATATTACAATTAACCGAACACTTTCTGTTGATAATTGACAACTCAAATGTCAACAACGACAAACAAAATAAAAACAATGTTGAATAAGCAGCTGAACCGCGTATATTATTATGTCTGAACACTTAAAATATTGTACTCAACCAAATATTGCATATCTGAAGATAGTATTAATGCACACAACCTGGATGTAAGAGGATAAGTAGCAACCCTGACTGAATGGTTGAAATGTCAGTAAGTAAGATGGACCACGACCGGCATAGCTCCGGGAAACATTGACATGAAATAATTTTTAAAATGTAAGTGACAGGCACTCGTTTATTACCTAAAAATGTTCAAGTCCCAAATGTTTTAACATCTCCGGTTCTTTTACGATTCTCAATGAGCTAAACAAAAACTGTTTGAAATCACTTCAATCACTGGATACAAAAAGAAACCAGACATGATTTCTATTGCTTAAGCGCAACGAAATCAAAAAAAAATAATTAGAAGTGGGCCCGTTACGTAAATATCAAGTAAACAGGCGTGCCCATGTACGACACCAAGAAATTGTCAACTGTTTTGCTCAACAGGCAACAATTTTTGTGTGAAAATAAGTGCTTGTATGAATTGGTTGTCCGAGATATTATACGTGATTTACTTATGTTATTGACTGTATTATTTTAAGATAATTATAAAATCGTGTCAATTTGTTAAAAAAAATAAAAAATTAAACAAGAAACCACAAAAACAAAAGATTATTTAAATTATAATTAACCGAAATAGTTGTGGCAAAAATATGTGTATTGAATGTGAATGACTTCAAGTCGACCGATTTCTTATTGTACCGAAATTTGAAAGAAAAATAACGTTTGATGAAAAGTCTCAACTACAGAGTCTTACTTCGTTGATATTGCATATGATTTGTTTAATTTTTTGTTTTGGCAAGTGTCGCATGGAATGTGACATGTTGAGGCATGTTGAGGTTCATATAAAAATAATTAAACACTAAAAAGTGAAAGTGTTACTTTTTTAATCTACTGTCTTTACATTTATGTATTGAGTTTTCTTTTAAACCAGGGAAATGCAGTACAAAACTTTTTTTATTACTGTTTGGTTTTATTCTCATGTTTAACAATTAAAACAAAATTGATCACATATAGTGTAAAGTCGATTCCGAACGACAGTTTTTTATTTATTTATTGGTTTGCTGTTGAAATTGCTGTCTTAAATTGCTTTACATTGCTTTTCAATTGAATTTCTGGCGAAAGTTGGTCCACGAACGGATAGAAAGTGCCTTTCAGACACCTGTTTCCGTTACATTATGGCGTTTATCTTGTAGCCTCTGTTAGTTCTAGAAAATTGAAGCTTGCTAGATAGATAATTTGGTTCCTGTATATATGTACATAGATAATCTTGTGTAGGAAAATTTCAAAAGGTTTTCCAGTGACATATTGTAGATTTTGTAGAAAAAATGCGAGACTACTATTATATCTACTGCGTCCAAAACTATATCTTGCTATGTTATTATAAATTACGTTAGGTTTATTTTTGCTACACAGTCCAAGCCCGCAAAGAGCTCGCATCCATACAAGAGGATAGGAATTATATATGTTTTCGCCAAGAGCATACGTATATTAAAAGGTGTAAAGAATTGAGTCATACACAGATTCCTCAGTATAGCATACGTCTTCCTTTGATTTATTTGCATTTAAGCAAAGATCATTTGCATTAGCCCATTCAAATATATTGTCGAGGTCCTGGTTCAGTTTTAATATACAATTGTCGATGTCAGATTTAATACAGCTAATGTCGATTTGGACGTCATCGGCATACATTTGAATTCCGCAGTGAGTAATACGAGAAGTCGCCGTAGTCTAGTAGGTGGTGTGTTGGCTTATTAGACGTAAAGGCGCCTTCCTCTCAGCAGATTTCTGGCAAAAACTCTGAGGGTAAATAAAATTGCCATGAAAAGTATCTCAAAAATCTGTCGTTCGGAGTCGACTTTAAACTGTATGTCCCGCCACTCATGTATAAAATTAACACACACAACATAAGTGGTGTGAGAAACTTGGTCGTAATCCTGACTGAAGGGTTGTAATGACCAATTATGTATGTATGTTTGTATGTAATACGAGAAGGTAGGTCATTTGAGTACATTATGTGTAGCAGAATGCCGAGAATTAAAGCATCGGGCTGCTAAATGATTTTACATCACCACGGTGTACTGTCTGACTTCTCTTGCACAGTTATGCACGTAATAGTTTTACTGTTGATGTTGAAAATTTAATAGTATTCTTCAACTTGTGACAAAGAATGTCATGATCATGATCAGTATCGTAAGCTTTCGAGTGATCTAGAAGTATCAGAAAAGATATCATGCTTTGATCCTTTTTGACCTCAACTACTCTAAAATATCCATTAAAGGAGTAACGCAGCTGTGTTTATGTCTGAAACCAGATTGTCTGTTGGTTTGCAGTGAGTTGTCTTATATGCGGATAATCTTCGCATGCTTCCACATTGAAGGAAATTCTGATGTTGTCAAAATAGTGTTAAATATATGTAATATGTATACATATATAATAATGTATTCAAGTATAATTTTTAGAAACTTTGGATGTATTTCATCATAGCCACTTGCATTGGATCTGATGCTCCGATTCTGATTCGCGCAAGTCCAAGAGGGTGAATTTCGAAAATTGAAAACCATTGTCATTGAGATCAGAAGAAATGCTTGGATCTGTAAAGTTGTAGTAACCAATATCAGATTCAGGCATAGGGATGCTAGAGAATTCAACACTCAATTGGTGCACATCAACATCATGGTCAGTCATAGTTTTTTAAGAAACTTTTTATGGCAAATTTATTTACACCCATAGTTATTGACAAAAATGTACTGAGAGGACGTCGCCCAAGAAATATATGTTCATATTTCGTTTTGCTGGAGATGTAACAAGTCAACACACTACCTAATAAACTACAGCGACTACATTAATACACTGACTTTAATTTCATGAAAATAACCTCAAAAAATAATCGAAATGCAATATTTTGAACTCAAATGCTATTTAAGAATCGCATGTGACCTTTTCATTATGTTATCACTATTATTAAATAATTTTTCTAAAATTTCTCAAAAATCTTTCGCTTGTCATATTTCTTGAATTTATTTTGTAGAATATTTTAGTTCAGAGATTCTTTTTGTTTGATGTCAAAAGAAATTTCTTTTATTGTCAATTCAAAGCTTCTATTGATTTTCAGTGGCGGTAGAAATATATGTTTTTCTGCATTCCAATTTGTTTGGCAACCATAAAACTAGAAATGAAAATAAAATTTTACAAAATTACTTGCAGGCAACTTCTTTGAATTTGAGTTTATGGGGACGGACGCCGTCTTCATGAGAACAATAATTTTATATGATGGCATACATAATGCATAAAAACAACAACAACAAACACATATATCCCATCATTCTTAAGGGTATGCAATAAGAGAACTTGCAACATTGTAAAAGCGGTTCTTGCATCACCACTTTAAGTGTTTTACGACAATTTGTCAAATTGCTTGTAATGAATTTGACGTCAATCAACCATAAGATGTTTTCATCAAGTGAAAGGAACGATTGCTGATTTTCAATTCTTGATGGAAAACTTATTTATTTTTATTTGAAAAAGTATAAAATGAATGTCATCGGAAATGTCAGATTTGCTTCATCATCGCATTCGGTGATGGGAAAGATTTATTTCCTTTATCCCGTACTTTAATGAAAATTCTTCTCTTGCCATTAAACTTATGAAGTGTTAATGAAGTCGTCTTTAGAAAACAAAACACAAAATCTCTCTATTAATTCTTTTGCTTAAATTATGGGAATTTTAATGAATTGAATAATGTTAGATTTTTATTAATTTTCAAGCGGAAACATTTCTAGGTTGCTCTCAGCTGAATACGCTTCAGTTCAGCAAAGCATACATACATACATACGTAATTGGTCATTACTTTAGTCAGTATTACGACCTAGTTTCTCTCACAGCACTTATGTTGTGTGCGTTAATTTTTATACATGAGTGGCGGGACCTACAGTCTAAAATCGACTCCGATCAACAGATTTTTTAGAAACTTTTCACGACAATTTTAATTTCTTTCAGAGTTTTTGCCAGAAATCTGTTTAGAGGAAGAAAGTCGCCGAAGAAATATTTTCATATTTTGAACCGAGGCCTCACGCCTAATAAGCCAACACATTACCTACTAGACCACGGTGACTTCATCAGAGCAGAGTATCAAAAATTGAATCGATTCATTCTCGGCCTTAAAAGGCGAACAATTTCTTTTAATAAGGAATCCATCAGTTGCCAAAAAGATGGCAAAATTTCATAGCTTTCGATGAACCTAAATAAAAGCGCCACTTAATAAAGAAATTTTGAAAGTAATGATCAGATAGACAATACAAATATCTGCAAATACCCTAACATTACCCAGAAAATAATAGCCATACCATACCATACCAAGAAGTTTGAAATAAGATTGGCACTTTTCGCAGTTGAGCATAATTTACCATTTGCAATTGAAGACCATTCTTAATGATTCGAATATAGATTATAATATTACCCTAGGAAGACCAAAGTCAAGTGCCAATATTTTTTTTTGTACGATCAACACTCATGGTATGGCTCCTACTCATGAAGTGCATTGTGTTGGCGCTAGGAAAAGGGAAGAGGGAGTAGTGATTGTGGGCACCGCATTTGAAACCTTTTATGTCAGAAGTGTAAGGAAACACTTCTGCAGGAAGGGAGTTTCACATAAGAATAGTCTGACTAAAGAACGAATTTTGTCTGTATTGTATTTTGTCAGTGTGCGATCGACTGGCCAATCGCCCACAAACGGAGGTGCTGTCCTACGTAATAAATGATTCTCGGGAACAAGATCCCTAATTTCGCTTCAGTACAATTCGTTGTAGAAGCGATAGAACAGTGAAACCCAAGTCAAAATGCATCGATGCTGAAATAAATCAATGGAGTTGGATACCGTCATTAACGAAAACCTTCGCTCTCTCCTTTACTCAGTCGAGAAGTCACAAAATAGACGTTGAGGCACCGGCCTATACGTAAGAGTTGTATTCCTTTCTGAGTCGGATATAAGTGGTGTAAATAGTATGAAGATGTTTTATTTTTGAACTAAAATTTGTACATACAGAGGACAGCAAAAGCCTAAGAACGGCAATATATTTTAGCAATTTTGTGAGTTTTAGGCAAGAGTTTGTATAAAAATTTTTAGTTTTTATATTTATTTTATTAATTTATTTCTGTTTTATTATAAAACAAACAATTTTTTAATATTTTTCATAAAACAAGAGAAGAATAAGGAAACGTTTCAGATGACTCCATAGGATGTACCCCAAGGAGAACCCTGAGTAAATTTAAAATTCAAAACCCTAATATATGAAAATGTTAGGTTTAGTAGAACATCCCTTAAGGTCAATCACTCCATTTAACCCATTTGGAATTGAATGTAAAAGTTTTTTTAGGGTTTTCTAGTGGCACCAAGAGCAAGTTTTTCGATTAACTTTTGTTTGAGGTTTAGCGATTATGCAAATACTCTCTAAGGGGCTAATTCTGGCAGTCGTATACGAACGAATTTTTACTCGAACGTGCGAGAGCTAATCAGCTATGGGAACAGATCATAGCTAAGCTCAATGCTTCCGGCCCACCAATCAAAAAATGTGGCTCAAGGTAGTTTAACAACCTCTTGTTTAGTTCAAAATTCTGTTGAGGATCTAAAAAAATGTCCAAACTTTTGGGTTTTCAAAAACATCAGAAGACAGTCAAAAAGAGAATTGCGACAAAAAAAATGTTACCCCAACAACTTCACCAAAAAATAGTATTCCTGACGTATTTCCCTGCTGTTTATCGGATTATGAAGAAGACAAAATTGAACCTACCATGCCTTTTTTATAGAATTTGAAGATGATACTGCAGAAGAAACCTCAGCCCCAGCTAATAATAAAATAAAACCAAAATATATTATCCATTATACGAAATATTACAATTTTAATAAAACTTTTCTTCCTTGGATTAATTAAATTTCTTTTATTTTTGTAAGAAAACATATGTTTTTTGTTTACAATTTTTGCATTTTAGTCAGTGCTGTAAAACGAAATAATTAACTCGTTTCACAACACCTAAGCAACAAATCGATTCGTTTCGAATCGAGTAACATCAGAAAATTTCTCGCTATCGAAATTATTTTCTTTTCGAATACAATTTCGATCACGACTGCGAGAATTAGACCCCAGGACTTTGTGAAAGAGTTGTGGGGGCTTTTTTGTCAAACTATATTGTCGTACTAAGACCTTTATATCTTAATGTATATCTTAAAAAAAAACTTTTCAATTTATTTATTTTTTCTGACGATTTTTTGCGATTTTAATGAATGTCTGACGATTTTTCTTCTTCTATTATTTAACGATTTGATGCTTTATTTATATGGCAACTATGGTTATGAACCAATTCCAGTTCAATTAAATAATCTAGAAACGGCCGACGCGATATTGGCATTATCTGCCTATCTCTTTCAGATAATATGTAACCATCATACTTCATTGATAAGCATAAAATATTTTCCTATTTTTTCTATTTATTACGAGTATTACGGTTGATTATTTAATTGAGTAATAATGTACGGAATTTGTAATAAAAGATGATTACACATAAAAATGTTCATTTTAAATGTCTTTAAAACCCATACGCATCATCTTATCTCAGATGTACTCGAATGGTGGTATGGTAATCACTTAAACCAGTTACATATCATACTATCGCCATGCCACTGTTATCTTTTAGTCTTTGGTACGTACATATGTATGTAAAGTAGATATGACTTCTCTCTCGTCACATCTGGTTTCTATAGAACGTATGTATATGAATATTTTTTTCCAATTTCAGAATTTATAAATAATTTCGAACGTAGTGAACGAGCCTGTGTGTAACAAACTGTCACATTGTCGCAAACTGTTGTTGCACATTTTAGTGTTTATGACACTTGTCTAACAGTCAACTATTTGCATCTCTTGATTGTTGTTTTTTTCTTGCTATTCAGGAAACATGTTTAACAAGATTTGTACGATTGAATCAGGACAATACAAAAATTCTAAAATTTTTTTCAGGATCAGGTGCAAAATGTTTGTTCAATTCAAATTGAATTTTTGTTAACAGAATGCAAATACACCTAATTCTGTTTTTACACGGTCTTTTTTTACACGGTTTTGATATAACACGGTTTGAAAATAAAATATTTTTAATTTTTGTTACACGATTTTATTCCATTTAGCACGATTTAAAATTTTTTGTGCTTAATTTTTTTTTGTCAAATTTAATTTTTGCAAAGTTTGTTCATATCACAAATTTAAGGGAATTCCCTTTTTGCGCGTACAAGCAAATTTACTGGTCAAAGCAAATGTAAATGGCACAAATTTAGGGGAATTCCCTTTTTGTGCATACAAACACCAAGGTCAGAGCAATTGAAATGTGTTAATATTTTGTGTTTGGTAAAAAAATTTTTTATTGGCAAATTTGTTTTTCTATCGTTACATTAAATTTAACGCATTAAGATGAAAGGTAAGCCAAAAAATATTTTATATTTATTAAGTTATTTATATTTATAATTTTGTTAAATATATTATGAATCCCTAAAAGAAAATGTCAAATACAAAACTTCTTAAAAAATCCTTGTTTTCCACTAATTTTAATAGGTTTTAGAGATTAGGAACCAATCACCTATTCTTGCATACGATCAGTGTCTTTTTTTACACGGTTTTTTCTGGAACCAATCTACCGTGTAAAAACAGAATTAGGTGTACAGACGTTTTTTTTTTTTGTTGTTGCTGTTGCTGTTATTGTTTTGTTGACAAATTTCATAACATCGTTATTGAAGGCGACATTATCGAACACACCAAATGATGACAGCAAAAGAAAGAATTAACATTCATGTTCTACCGAAACTCTGTTGCCGACAATAAAAAACAAAATGGAAATGAAGTCTTTTGTTTTTTTTTCTTTTTTTGTTTTACGGAATAGGAAAATCACAAGACAGGAAGGCGACGAATAAAAATAAGGAAAAAATTAAATTTAAAATTTATTTTTGTATGAATTTAAAATTGCATTTTGTTCGGCAGTAGATGGAAAAGGGAGATTACAACTGCAACTACAACTGCAAATACAAAAGTAATGAAATTGAAAAAAATCTCCAGAGAATAACACAGGATTGAATCTATCAGAATACTCTACAGTCGGTCAATAGAATAACAAGAATTTTATTGTTATTTTGCAACAATTCAATGACTACAGAATACATATTATGTTCAATATAAATTGATATTTCGCTAAATGTATGCATCAGAGATCAGCAATGAGAATTCAAAAAGATGAGTAGATTCGAATCATACTCATAATTTCTGATACTATACGCATTCATACTTATTTTAATATCATACTCATAGTACTCATATTCAAAGTTTGAAGTACTCATGGTACTCATACTTAACAATACGTATGATGTTGTTGATTTCGACTTCCTTTACTCAACATTTACAAGAATCACAAAATAAGTATGATTCGCGTATGAACACTATAATACTCACTAGAAGGTTGTGTGTTTGCTTTGCTTACTGTCTTTGTCTCTTTCTTTCTTTGAAACATTCTAATCATTTATAAGTATTTTTCTAAATTTATGAATTTAAGTGAGTAGGCGTATGAATCAAACATATTTCAAGTGTTATGAGATTGATGTCAACTTTGTACTCATACTCAATGCAAGCTGAAACTTATAAATCAATGTTGTAGTGAGTATGATGAATCAGAGTAGGTGAATTTCAATACTGTTGACTCACTATTACTCAAAATTTCATGAGCACTTGTGAGTAGCGAAGAACGATTTATTGCTGATCTCTGGTATTTATGTCAGAAGATTATGGTTAAAATAGTCTTATACGGTGTTCAGATATGCATCTTTATTACGTAAATCGTAATAAACGCCATTATTGAGCTCAATATTTCGTATAAAGTTTCAATTAATTATTGCGCAATAAATACGCATATTGTCATAATATTGAGTAAAACTTTAAAGGCAGCACTGCTATAAGTGTGTTCAGTGTGCATATTACAATTAACCGAACACTTTCTGTTGATATTTGACAACTCAAATGTCGACAACGACAAGCAAAAAAAAAAAACAAAATAAAAACAATGTTGTTGAAACAACCAGCTGGCAAATTAATATTGAATAAGCAGTTGAACTGCGTATATTATTATGCCTGAACACTTAAAATATTGTACTTAATTAATCGAATATTGACTCAATAAAAGTGCATATCTGAACACAGTGTTGGGGGACCATTTAGGTTCTGCATTCTCTTATGAATTTATTTCTGTTCTAAATAAAACTGAATGTAGGTAGAGATTTTTATTTGTTTCAAATAAATTCAAATTCCAAACATGGGATTATAAATTTAAAAACTTGGCTTATTTATTTCTTTAAAGCAAATACTTTCCAGCAAAAAGTCGAATGTGATGGTTTAAGTATGTTGCCGATCTTATTAAAAACTTTATATAAACAAAGCGACAGTTTAATTTTTTTAAACTGGTTAATGCAGATCCGTACTTGCAGATGCAGGTACTTGCCTCCACAAAGAAATTGATGTCATTCTAAAGAAAGTGGCCTGAATAGTCTTTTGTGTGGTATTTTTAACGTTTAAAAATTGAGAAAACTGGCTTTTAAAATCGATTTTTATTCTTCATAAATAATTGGTCATTACAACAACATTGCAGTCCTGACTGATGACTGCAACCTAGCTTCTCAGACCAACCATATTATATGTGTCAATTTTATACATGAGTGGCGGGACCAACAGTTTAAAGTCGGCTCTGAACGAAGAATTTTTGAGAAACTTTTTATTTTAATTTTATTTTCACTCAGAGTTTTTGCCAGAAATCTGCTGAGAGGAAGTCGTCGAAGAAATATTTTTTCATATTTCGATACGTTGGAGATGTCTCACTTGGGGTTTGAACCATGGCCTCACGTCTGCTAAGCCAACACACAATCTACTAGACCGCGGCGACTTTCGCTTTTAATGGTAATTGCAGTTAATTAAACACTGCAAGGTGCAAGGAAACACATAAAGTTTTCAACAATTGAAACGGGCCTTTGCTATGGGCTTCGTTGAATACTAGTTTTTAGCTTTATGTCGTATTTTTACAATAGTACTCGAAGTATAGTACTATTGTAACGTAACATCAAACACAAAAATATTTTCTTCAATCGTAAATATCGTAAATCGGATTTTAAAGTCAAATAGAAAGCACAGGCGTGGAGTCGACGTGGTCTAGTAGAGAGTGTGTTGGGTTATTACACGTGAGACCTCGGTTCACACCCCAGGCTAGACATCTCCAACTCAACGAAATATGAGAAATATTTCTTCGGCGAATTCCTTTCAGCATATTTCTAGCAAAAACTCTGAGAGCGTCGTTCGGAGTCGACTTTAAACTGTAGGTCCCGTTACTCATGTATACAAATTAACGCACACAACATAAGTAAGAGACTAGGTTGTAATCCTGACTGAAGGGTTATAATGACCGATTATGTTATGTATATGAAAGCACAGGCGCAGTTACGTTTGAAAAACATTTCAGCAAACTGCAATGAAACATTGCAACCTTTAAGTCTGTATTACAGCCTAGTTTTGCGTACCACATGAATGATGGAAATTAAATACGTTTTACGTCTAGTAATTTAAGACATTATCTACTAGACTATTGCGTCTACAATAGTCTACACGGCAATAATTCCTTTTAATATGTTTTTAATTAAATTGCATTTCGATAATCCGTAAAACGTGTAATATTTTGTAGACACAATTAGACAACCGGAAGAAATCAGAGACTTTATTTCCAGCTAGTTTTTATATTTCAAGTTCGATGTGTTATTATCGCAATTATTACCCTTGATAGTTAAATTTAGATCCTATAAATATCGTTTAAAATTAAAAAAAAATATTTTGTGTGGACGTAGACTATGGCTGCCTTCCAAAATGTTAGTTGCTTTGTGTTTGAACAAAGTATCGTGTTTCATAATGCCGCTGTACAAAATATAAACAATGTATTCTATTTCAAAACGTTGTCAATGTATATTTTTAACGCAGTCAAAAAGCAATCAGGCTTCGGATTTATAATTGATGCATTATTTGGTTACTTTGCATATCTACATAGTTTATATACAGTAGCAGAACTGCATACAAACTTTGTATTGATACATTTTGGAACGCAGCCTATGACTTTTTATTCCAATAATTTCACTTTAACGTCCTCTCACTCAGATATAGATTATCGCTGTTGAAATGAATGTGAAAACAAAATTTTTTTCTTACAGCCATAGGGCATAATACAGAAATGTCAACCCGATTGGTTTGTGCAAAAACTTGAAGAGTGAATTCAAAATAAAATGACTTGTCTATAATAAAAAAATAATAATAAATTATTATTGTCACCAGAAAAGCAACATTGTCTGCTTTGATGCAGAAAACAGAGTTGTAAAGATGTGCGTTCTTTTTGCGAGAATTTTTTCGAATTGAATTTAATACAACTTTTAGAGAAACCATGATACTATGAAAGGCCTGCAAATGTAAAAAAAAACGAAAATGGTTTTTTCTGTTTGTGGAAATTAAAAACAAAAACATTACAGAATAAGAAATCGCATACAATTGATAATACAAAACGACATACAATGAACAACACGTATGACAACATTTATGCCAGTGACAGTTCTTCTTGTCATTTATGACAACCTACATGCTGACAACCAATACTATTTATAATCTACTGCACTGTACTTAACTATTTTTAATATTACAAGTGTGCTTTTTGTATATACATTTGCCAATAATAGTTTCAATTCAATGGACAGTGTTTCCCAACGTACATATATTTTATGCGATATAAGACCAACATTTCGCTCAGATTTATGATAGGGGTGGTCGTTTTGTGAAAGATTTTAAACCAAGGATTGTATTTTGAATGAAACAAATCAACATTTGTTTCGCAAACATTGTCATTTTCTTTTGTAAATTGTTTGCGGGGCTTTAATATACATATGCATGGGGTTCTTATCAGCGTATACTAAGAAACCGGCAGCAACATTGTAACATTTTGTGAATCTTAAATGTTTAAAAAAAAAAACATTGACAGGTCGCTTACAGGGAAAGGTTTACATCCTTGTTTTTTGATATACAAATAGAACTTAAAGATAAAATTTATCTGAGTTATAAGTAGAACGCAGACTAAATCTAGTGTTAAAGATATTCAAACAAAATATTTTTGACAATTCCAATTAAGTTTTTACAACCGACATTTATGCATTTAAATATCTTTTCAATTGAATTACTTTCCATACCAATTCAATTGTTCATTGTAACCTTTTAGTCAGGTTTACGATCTAGCCTCTCAAACCACCCTTGATGTGGTAATTTTAATCGTGAGTGGGGAAGTCACCGTAGTCTAGTAGGTAGTGTTTTGGCTTATTAGACGTGAGGCCACTCTTCAAACCCCAGCTCAGACATCAAAACAAAAATATGAAAAAAATATTTCTTCGGTGACTTCCTCTCAGCAGATTTCTGGCAAAAATTCTGAGAGCAAATAAAATTGCCATAAAAAGTTTCTCAAAAAAATATGTCGTACGGAGTCTACTTTAAACTGTAGATCCCGCCACTCATGTATAAAATTAACACACACAACATAAGTGGTCCATAATCCTAACTGAAGGGTTGCAATGACCAATTATTAAGGTCAACTACGAGCGACAAAATTTATCGAGAAACTCTTCATGACAATTTCATTTCAGCTGAGAGGAAGTCGTCGAATGAAATATTTCTTTCATATTTCGCTTTGTTCGAGATGTTTAGGCTGTGGTTTAAGCCACGGGCTCTTGTCTAATAAACCAACACACTACTTACTTGCGTATGGCGAACATATCACGTCATTAATTGAATTACTTTTACCAACGAAAGATCACTTAGGATCGTTTTGACTCTATTATTTTCAGTTTTGATTGATTAAGCCTAAATGGCAACCTGTCGGGCATATATTTTACATCTGACGTTATAAATCATATGGTAGTCCTGGCAATATTATATTTTTAAGCACTTTTCACAATATTTGCGGTTAAAATTACAACAAACATAACAAATGTCGCGGTGTGAACGATTTCAATATAAAGGCTCAGCTGGCTATATTTCTGGTACGGTCTTCCATGTCAGACAGACAGTTAAGGAGCAGTAAGGAAGAGTTATCCTAGGGGCCGGTTTAATATGTTAGGCGACTCGTGCTAAGAATCACTCAAACTGGATTCTTCCAAGTAACTCAGCCGATAATGGAGCCCCTTAAAATCCAGGCCAGATTCAAGAGAAGATAAACCTTGCAATGGCTTATGGGCATACGGATGTGGTGGACCATTGAGTCTCGTTTAAGTTAAACACAAATGAGGATCCAATTAATAAAACTAAATCCGCGCGCAGAGTCTGCTATTAAACTTACGCATTGAATTGGCACAGCTTCTAATAACAGAAGCAAAAAAGTGGCAATGCCAGAAGAAATAGAAATAAAACACAGAAGAACATAAAGTGAGCCTGATCTCTAGCAACAGTATCATCAACCGCAATAGTTGATGACAAAAGAAAAGTAAAAGTAGAAGGACCATCTATATACAGCTTCACAACATTGTGCAAGTGGCTAGGGGTGAAATTGTTTGCCGAAGGTCCAACAAAAGAAAGGGTGCGGCAGCATAATATCCGTAATATTCCCATGAGACTGTGCAACTTCTGACCAACCTAGAGCAATAGGCGGTTCATTGCGCAAGGTGCTTAGTGGTTGCAAATGGTACCTAAGGTCCAGGTACCTTAGGACTTAACTTTGAAGAAAGTCAATCAGAAGTCCGAAGAGCATGAGTTCAAAGAGGAGAGTAATGTCCCACCTAAACAACAGGCGGTCAAGGGAGGAGGCAAAACAAAGTACCGAAATCAGGCAAAGGAAATATCCGGGGAAAGATCTACTATGGTAGCTACGCTGAGGCCTCATAAGCGGTTAGAGCATAGAGTACCCGAAGGCCCTACAGTCAATTTCAATTCAGAATTAACCGAGTTATAAGAGGCTATTATATCATGACTAAAGAATAATAAAATGCCTTAAATAAGCGCAGGAATAAATGAATTTTTAAAAACTATAATAACTTGCATCTTGCTTAAGAAAAAGAAGTAAAGACAAACTAATCAACTAATCGTAATGCGAGAGTTTAAGTTGAAATGTGTTTAGGACCAAGCTAAGGGTAATGAGAATTATAAACAAACTATGAAATATCCACTGTCAACTGGTATTTATTTCCGTAGCTGTTATGGCTAATAGTCATCAACCTACGTCTACATCAACCTACGTCTACGTCTACGTGCGGCCCTATGCTCCCTAGAGGAGTAAGAGGAACATATATATACGTCTAAATTAAATTTGTCCGTTGATCCAAAGTCCATATCCTCCGTGACTTCGCATTGGAACTCTGAGAAGATTGCTCTTTCAGCATCTACACTACTTCGAGCCCTCCACATAAGCTTGAATTCTGAATAGGTGGAATGCCACCACTCCACCTTAAGTAGTAAAATGAGAGAATCAGTATTCTCGGATAAAATACAACACGACCTTATAGGGCTCAGAGTGAGCTATGCTATTTAGGGCGAATGCAAATTATACCTAACCTAACGTAAACATGTTTACGTGATTATCTATGCATGTTGGAAGTTCTATGGAGTGGTTAACGATAGTTTGCTACTTCCTAACATTTGGAAATTTTTATACATTTTCCAAAAGAACTCGGGGGCAGTACACAGATCCTGCACTTGGCTTTTTAAAACGCTGAAAGGAATACATGTACACGAAGTCGCCGTAGCACTATGTGGCATTTACCCTGAAAAGCTGGCCAAAAAGGCAAAAATGAATTTAAAGAAATTTAAGAAACTGAGTATACAGTTCGATAGACAACAAAAAACTTCTGCATTAAATACTGAATTTTCACGACTTTAAGTTGAGATTTGTAGATTTGAGACGATGTCAAAATCAGGAAAATGAAGAAAATTAAATGCGTTTTTGGTGTTTTTTTTTGGAATTTTAATAGGTTTATATGATATTTTATTGTGGCTAAACGAATAGAGGTTTTATATTTTTTATTTGAAAGGTATGAGCAACTGCTACTTTCAGTTTCATATATATATATATATATCTCATATATTAATGTTAAAATTATTCGTTCAAAATTTAAAAATAATAAAAATTTCACATTTTTTTTACCCTACCCAAAAAAAGATAAGGATTTTAGGTTAAAATAGTTTTTAGTAGTTTAATGTTATATACCGCAAGAAAATATCAACTCTCTACATTCAGGAACAGAAAAAAGTTTGCGTAAATTTGCGCAATTATTTTTGACGATTTTTTAAAAATTTTACTTTTTTTTGAAAAATTAAAAAAATTAGACGCAGTGTCATAAAGCCATAGGCAATAAAGCCATATGGCGTACGAATTATGCGAGGAAATTCAATAGAAGCGATACCAATCGAGATATCCTGAATAGGTTACTTTTATGCAGTAACCCTTTTATAAGCTGCAGTACACAAAAATCGCGAAGGAATAGAAAAGCATTTTCATCAGGTACTATTAAATTGCTCCTTCCTGACATTGATAATGAAAATGATAACGATTTTAACGATTGTAGTTAGTTTCACTTTTTAAGTATTTTTAAGTTAAATATTAAATAATGTAAAGTAAATATTATAAATAAATATTAATTATCATAGAAGTTTAAAAACTTAATTACATATGTATATCGACTATTATAACAACATGAGATGTATGTTAGATTTTCTTAATTGACCGTGTGTGGTACCTGGGGGCACTTATGATCCGATCATAATAAAATGTGACCATAAATGATGCACATTCATATTAAACATGTTCATGTCGAATTTCACGGAGGTAATAAAATTTTTAAGCCAATTATTATTGCTAAACATATTTATAGGTCCTATTTTGGACCTAGCGGCAATTATTAACCGACCATAACAAAATTTGGTAATATGATTTAGATTTACAAAATACACGTTCGTACCGAATTTCATCACGATGCCGATGTTTATAAGCGCAAACGTGAATTTCAAAAGGGGAATTTATATGGGGACTAGGGTCAAATGTGATCCGATTTTCGCTAAGATTGCTTAGTACACAGAACTGATCCATGCTAAATTTTATCATGATTGTTGCATAATTACCATAATTATGTGTAAATAAGTGCAATTTCGAGGGGAATTTGTATGGGGGCTAGGCGAAATCACAGACCGATTTAAACCAAAATAAGTTGAGTTCATCCTTGGGCCTAATTATTACTAACACTATCAAAAATTCCAGCCATTAACTCATAAAACACTTCTATTAATTTTGGCCAGGTTTTCAGGCAAAATGCCACATAGTGGGTGGTCTAGTAGTAGTGTACTAGGTAGGCGATTTGGCTCATTAAAAGAGAGCCCGTGGTTCAAACCCCAACTCAAACGTCTCGAACAAAATGACTCATAAACGGACTTTATTCGTACCTAATTGGCCATTACAACCCTTCAGTTAGGATTACGGCCTAGCTTCTCACACCACTCATGTTGTGTGTGTTAATTTTTATACATGAGTGGCGGGCAATTTTATTTACTCTCAGAGTATTTGCCGGAAATCTGCTGATAGGAAGTCGGCGAAAAACTATATTTTCATATTTCGTTTTGATGTCTGACGTGGGGGTTTGAACCGTGGCCTTACGTCTTATAAGCCAACACAGTACCTATTAGACTACGGCAACTACGACTACGACTTGATTCAGTCATTTTAATTTAGTGGATGTTGGACTACTGAGTCCATGCGCTACAACATAACCACAAATTGAATGTGACATTTCTGTGGAGAACAATTTCTACAAATTGTAGGGCATTGCAGATTCTAATAGAAGGCTACTGCTGTCAAATAAGTCAAATGAATGTTTCAACTGACAAGTACATACACATGTATTTTGCATTTACAAAATAATTAAAATTAAAATGACAAAACAATTGCAACAATTGCAACAATTGTATGTGCTTGTGGTTTATGATGACTTGATTTCTTTTATTGGCTTTGTCGCTTTGTTATTGTTGTTGTTTTTTGTTTTTGTAGCTATTGTTGCAGTATTTGTCTTCCTTTTCTCCATACCACATGACAACCGTGTCATTTAATCTTTCATTGTTTTTGTCATCACATTCACATCACAGCACAGCACAGCACATCACACTATTGCTTTTCAGTCTTCACCATTGTGCCACTTTAATTGTTTTGTAATCAAGATACACTGTACGACAGTGTATCAGTATATCGGAATTCACTTTTCGTTTTTCTCTTGTCTGAATAGCAAATTTGAGTATTTAATGTTGAGAACAATGCCTTCGTTATGTTGCGATGTATAAGTTTACTTCTTTAATTGTTTGCTGCAATTCAAGTGGAAATTTCCGTTTCATCTTTGATTACAAACTTTAACCATGAGTCGTCCTCTGGTGGTTTCATTTTTTTTTCGCTGCAAAATAGTAGTTTCATGATTAATGTGCTTGCCTTTCCACTGCGATGTTTTTTTTCATCTCCTCCTCATGCATTAATTTGAAATCCCCATTGGAAAATTGTTTGGATTAAACCATTAGCATTTTTGTTAGAATTGATTTATTGCCTTGACATGTGACCAACAAAATCAACTGAAGGTAAAAAAAAATCGAAAGAGAAAAATATTTATGCGAACGGTCTAATGGAAAATATTTTATCGAGTTTTCTTGGTGGTTGATCTATTGAATACCTTACATTCATGCTAAATACGATGAAAAAGGGGTGCGTATTAGCGGTATAATATTTGTGGAATATTTTAGATTTCCAAAAAAACAAAACTTGCTTGTTATACCTGGCAGAGTTGTAGCAACCGGCAAAATACAAGAACTGCTATAATGAAAAACATGAAATTATTAGTTCTTACCTAAGAATCTTGCTTATATTCCATCATATGAATTGCCATCAATTAATATGCGAATCTATTCTCTTGATTTTTCCATTCAATTCAATTTTTCATTTGTCCCCAATGTCTCTAAAGGATTCATTGTATATAAACATTTAATATGTTGCTATTGGTGTGTTCCTTAAATAGCAACATGTTCTTCTAAATATTAAACATGTTGATAAGCAAAACTAACAAACTGTTTTAAATGTTTCATTTACTTTTTAATTTTGTTTCATTTACTTTTTTTGCAAACAAACATTTAAAAGATTACGGCTGATGAGTTGTTTAACTATGACGAGGAAAAAATTTAAAATTATTATTGGAAAGGAAGCCATATCAGTTCACTTTGTACTCTCTACGCCTGCCATGTTGTTCTTATGTCTCTACCATATTTATGTCTGTATTGTATTTGGAAACATTATTTTAAATAAAAGTTATGTTTTTTAATTTCAAATGATTATAAAATTTAATTATTCTGCTGGAATTAGAACAAATTTATATGCGTACGAAACGCCTCCAAATTCCCTAAGTAATAGGATTTATGACATTAGTGATGATGACAGCTCAAAAAATTGGCATCGAAGATTTTATTTAATGTATTTGCTAATTTAGTAAAAAGTATTTGTGTACTGTTGCGTAATTGTACTTGTTGTACTGTATTTACGGTGATAATAAATAAGTAACCACGTCGACTAAATTATTATTTTAATTATAACAAGAAACTAAAGATCAATTTTTATTTAAGATGATGATCTAGCGATGATCTATTAAACGATTAACATAAAATGTGAATTCAGTTTTAAATAAATTACTTACGTTTATGTAAAATGACGTAGTATTTCTATGTAACTTATTGAACTGAGTAAATTGGAAGAGAATTATGCTTCATCTGACTTAAGAAAAGAGCAGGAGAGCTTTTGCCAGCGAAGATTACATACAAATGTGTTGCCCGTTGCAACATAAATTGACACAGTTTTTATTGGCTTCGAGATAGCTTTTGATATGCTAAACCATGCAGCTAACTGAAAGGCATTGATATTTTTACGAAAATGAAAACGGTGTAAATCATTTAACATTAAAATGAGCAAAAGCTACACAAACAAATACAATGAACTTGTTACAAGTAAACCAACAACATCAGTATGAAAGAAAATGGGATAGACAAGTAGGCGAGAAAGCAACAACAAGCAATGTGAACAAAATACACAAACAACAATGAAGTCGCGATAGAATTCTCGAGAATGCGAAAACACAAGCATTCTACTTCAAGAACCTTCATCAGACTGTTTATGTGTGCATATAAAAAGGCAAGCCAAAGCAGGCAACGAGTAGAAAGAATTCAGTCAGTCTTATGCGAAGACGCGTTGCGTGTGAAAAAACAGTCGTGGTTTGAAGGTCGCCGTCGTAAAGTTCTACCGACAGTTGTTAATGCCTACGCAAGCAGAAGTGTAAAGAAGAATAACAAACTAAACAAATTGTTGTTGTAACATCAAGTTGTGATCAGTGGCACATAAAATTATGCGAACAAAAAAGAATTTATCTAAAACTAAACACACATTTATTTTGTTTGCAATCAACGAACTCATATTTTAAACGATTTTAAAAAGGTAAAAACGTAACAATATGTAAAGGAGTCCATCAAAAACTGGACCCTTTTGAAAAATAACTGAATGGCAATGTTACCCTGTAGAATTCAATATGAAAACAATCTTATGGAGAAAATTCATAACTTTAGAGGTGTTCCCATTTTAAGATTGCTTATTCAAGACTGAACGAAGCAAAATAACTGTATCGCCTAGAGGCTCCAAAACAGACTAGCTAACCTTAATTCTGTAGTTCTAAGCAACAATAGCCTAAGTCTACTTACGCTAATTTGAGTCATATATGGTACCATAGTCTACTATATAAACTTTATATTCAAGTGAAATCTTTATTTTACTAACACTGTTTTTTAAATAAGTCGAATAAGTCGTAATGAAACCCCATTTTTTTTTTGAAAGATTCGTTTTCGGCTTATACTATATTCACATATGAAATTTGAGTTAATATTCGGTTAATTAAGAACAATATTTTAACCGTTCAGGTATAATAAATATAAGCAATATTCAGCTTACTGAATATTCATTTGACAGCTGATAAACAAAACAGCAACATTGTTTTTGTTTTGTTCGTTCTCTTTTTTTTTGTTGTTGTTTGTCGTTGTTGATAATTGAGTTGTCAAATACCAATAGAAAGTGATCGGAAAATTGTAATATGCTCACTGAACGTACTTATGACAGTGTTGTTATATGAAATATTGATACCAATATTGGCGTTAATTGCGATTTACGCAATAAAGGTGCATACGTGAACATAGTATTAGGCTGTGATTGCTTGGAATCAACATAAAACAGAGTATAAAGAGAGCAGGGCGAACGCTTGGTATGTTTAAGGAAGTATGAAAGCCTTTAATATTTTCCCTACGAACAATATTGAAATATTTTTTGACTCGAATGTGGAATTAATGCTTTTTTTGATTGTGAAACATGGAATGCTGCTAATTCCGATGTAAGCGCTATGCGAAAGAAAGAAAGAAAGAGAAAGTGGATGGTCCAGATTGGAATCCAGAGGCGACTAGTTTGTCATAACTGTGCCCTTAAGCCAACTTTAAGTAGCTTCATTTAAATTCCCTAATACATCTGCTGACATTGTCGAAAGAACTTATCCTAAAAGTATATTGTATTCGAAATTAATTATTTTATTCATTTCGTTTCCATTTAAATTTAAGTTGTAACACAAGAAAATCAAACAAATTGCGGTGTCCTGTGATTTACTTTTAAATCATTAGCATGAGTTTAAATCGAACTGGTAATGCTTTAGACTTGTAAAGCCTTCTAATAGGTTTGCTTTACCATATCAATTGGCTGATTATCAAGGACTGATTAAATTTTTGCAACAGAAAGCTATTGTTTGTATTCTCCAGTAGAGGGTATTCGAAATTCCGATTAATGCAGTCCCGAAAAACTTTCTATACAGTCATAAGCCTTTTAGTCGTTTCGATTACAGTTCCTATAAAATTATGTCCGTAGAGTAATAAACTAGATCATGGCGATCATGTTCTTTGTAATCTATAGTAGTCTTGATTAAAAGTTTTATTCAAACTTAAATTTCTATTTCACTTTAACGAGATAAAGTGAAAATCGTTGGAATAATAGAAAAAGTAAGGAAAGTATTTAAAAAATAATAATCCATCAACTTCAATTCAAAAATAACTAAATTTTTACCGCAAATATCACGGCATTATCAAGGTTCTTGTAGGGTAACTTTGTTGTTCTTATAATTTAATTTATTTAAATAAGTGTGGTTTGTTTTTGTTTTACGTTGGCAGCCATTCAAAACAAACAAAGAGGAAAACATACCATACATATGTACATACATACATACGTACATAGATACAGTTGACATTGACTGCGAGAAAATCGATACGTTCATGAGTTTGTTTGAATCTTTCATTTTCTTTGTTCCAAGTTCATATTTACCTCACTTCAGCTGATTTGATAACTGCCTTTGGGGGTGCGTCCCAATAGTTGGGTGCTGGTGGCACCCATTGTCTTATCATCTGGTAATTGCCCTCAAGCAATTCCATGCTCTCGATGACTTCTTCATCGGATTCATCATTGTTGCCGGCCAAACTGAAATTATCATCTGAATTCATGTTTGACTTTTCGAAACATCACACACGGAAAAGATAAAGATGGGGAATCAAAACAAAATTGCCGAATCAAAACAAGAAAATGAAAATAACGGATGCTAATGCGCACGCATAGGAAATGAAACGCACAAACACACACGCACGTACAGTATGTTTACACTAAAACTAACACTCGCAGCAACATTGATGCTCTATATATGCGTACAATAAGAAATGCTTGGAATAATGATGTTGCAACATTTACTTGCAACATTGTTGTTGATTATTTGTTTTGTTATTTATTTTTTTTTTCTTTCTTTGTATCACTTCTTTGTTATCACTTAGTTTCCATGATATTCTTATTATTGAATTTTTTTTATTTTCAAGGTGATACAATTATGAATCTGTTCTTATTGCACTTTATTCTCTTTTGTTTCAGAAGAATTTTCTTTCTTGCACAATTTCAAAATATATTCTTTTCTTTTTTGTTTCCTTTTTTTATTGTAAACAATTTCATTTAATTATTTATTTTATAGGTACTCTTTTAAAATAAAATTACAACAAAATCATGTTATTGTTTTTCAAATTCACAGTTATTTTTTGTTGACGATGTTTGCAAAACAAACGAACAAACAAAAATAGACAAGACAAGAAACATAATCACGACCAAAAAGACGTCACTCAAATCAACCACTTTCGTTAGGTTTCAACAATAACAACCAACCAACCAACCATCTATCTGAAACGGTACCGCTCACGTTGCAATCGAATTTAATCTAATCGTTGAAATTTTCCAACATTTTTGTTTTGGCTCAAACTTTGTGTCAGTCAAGTCTGTCGGTCGTCACATGGTAGAAAAACAAAACACAAGAAATCTTCCACGTTTTTGTTCGCTCATTTCGTTTGCTTGTAGTTCGTGTTGTTCTTGTTGTTGCTGTTTTTACTATTTAATGTTTTTATATGAATTTTTCCTCTCTCTCTCTCTCACTCACGAGTTTGCTTTCCGTTTGTTCTTCCTCTTGTTGTTCGCTTTTAGTGTTGTGTTGTTGTGTTTTGCTTTTTGTTGCATTTTCGAATACACATGGGGGTAAATTTTGTGCTTTTTATTGTTGTTGCCATTTTAGTGTTTTTCTTTTTTTTTGCATCCCTTGTACAGTTCAATGTCGTCGTTACCGTTATTGCTATTGTTGTTATTTTATGTTTGTCCATGACCGTGGTGAGTCTTTTCGTTATACGTTCACGTGTTGTCCTGAATGCATGTATGTATGTTGGGTGTGTATATGTGTGTGTGCGAGAATGTCTCTTTTGAATTTTAGTTACTGTTTTGCTTTGGTTTTTCTTTGTTTGTTGTTGTTTTTACTCTCTTTTGCATCCAAACAAACTTACACCAGCTTACGAATGTATGTTTTTCTTTTTACCGGTAAACCGATTTAGGAGGGTGTATTTGTGTGTTGTTCTACGTGAAACACACATTCACTCTCATGCTTAAATTATGGGTTTTTTATTAAACAAAATAAGGGTTCAAGTTTATTACTTTTTATTTTCGTCATTGTTGTTGTTATTGTAGTTGTGTTTTTTGCACTTAAATGTTTTTGTGTCTGATTTTTTTTATGTTGCTGGCAAATGTTGAGAGTATGGATGGGGAGGATAGAGAATAGATTCGCATTTGTGCATATTGTTTAAATTACGTACACGATGTGGTTGTTGTTGTTGTTGGTACCTTATGTGGCAAATAAACTATAAAATTTCGTTTTCTTTGTTAAGCATTTGATACAATTAAAAAGTTGGAAATCTGTTTACAGTGGCACTATGAGTTTTTTTTTTCATATTGTTTATAACAATTGATTCTAGAGTGGTAAAATTTGTATCAAATTTTTTTTAATGATTATTCATTATATAAGTTAGGTTAGATTAGGTTAGAGGACATGTACTTGTCAATTAAGACAAGTACAGTACCCGGAGGTCGAATTGACCCATTGTACAACGTCCTAGTTTCTCACACCACTTATGTTTTGTGTGTTAATTTTATACATGAGTGGTGGGACCTACAGTTTAAAGTCGACTCCGAACGACAGATTTTTGAGAAACTTTTTACTGTAATTTGATTTACTCTCAGAGTTTTTGTCAGAAATCTGCTGAGAGAAAGTCGCAGAATAAATATTTTTGTATTTTGTCTTGATATCTGGCCCGGGGCTCGAACCCTGGCTTTACGTCTAATAACCCAACACACTACCTACTAGACTACTGCGACTTCTTTCATTCATTCATTATATACAGTCAAAGAAAAAAGTGAACATACACCGCTGTATGCAGACTTTTTCCGTCGATTTTTAATTTTTCTTCCAACTTTCTAAGTTATATTTTTTTCATATTCGTTTAACATTCTTGATTGTAAATGCCTTAGACAACTGTATAACATCTTTTTAAATTTGATAAAAAATTAGCGGAAAAAAGTCAACATACACCGGTGTATGTAGACTTTTTTCTTTGACTGTATACGCATATGCTGCACAGCAAGATTGACGATTTTTCGGCACTTAGATGATTTTTACACATTTAAGTAGCAAAACGAAGATTGGACGATTATTGGCAAACTTTACGTTTGCGTCTTGATTTTGACCCACTGTCACTTGAGTTTTAGTGTCATTACTAGCAGAACAGTAGGAATATTCAAGTATTTGCAGTCTCTCAATTTGCTCAGCATTTAGAAGAGATGATTTTTTCTTTTAAACAAAGTATGCGTGTATTGTATGTAAATGTATTTGTAATTTATTCTATAGAAGTATGTACATATGTATTGGTGAACGCGATTTTTAATTTACTTACAATTCTCGCATTAACAAAACAAATACAAATACAATGAAAATATTAACATTTTAACACACATACATACATACATCCAACAAAATTCACCCCTTAAGCGTATTCACGGTAATTTAGACACGTGCTTCATTTTATTTGAGTGTCTTTATGGGCTCTTCAATTCCATACAGGCAATTGTACCTCTGTAGTCGTTTGCTTCCCAAATATTCCATCCAACATGACCGTTCGTACTCACTTACACACACACACAATCTCAATAGATTAAATACTCGCTACAGTAGCGGTCTAAGTTCGGAGAAAGTCTAACAGGGGTGTCTGATTGGAAAATGCAATGCTTTGGTGGTGAACGAATGAGTCACTGGACAGATAAAGGTGGCTTAAAACATTAATTTGTTTCCAGCGCTTACAATAAGCAAATCTTAGTGAAGCCAAAGAGAGAGAGAGAGAGAGAGAGAGAGAGTGGGTGAGTTGAGTGCCTGCGTGCATTGCTAACGGAGTGATCATAAATTTTTATGGGATTCGTTTGAATATTTATTAGTATTTAACACGTCTAGCTGTGGACTGGAACATGTGTGTGTTCATTTAAGGAGTGCGATAAAATCACAATAAAACTGTAATTTATTCCAACAGTATTATTCGGAAGCAGAAACTGTTAAAAAATTAATTACACTTAAAAGGGAAAAAAATTAAAGAATTTTGGATCTCGTGCTCCAACAACATTTCAAGCAGTAAACTAAAGACAAAAATTATTCAACGATTTGTTTTGGTTTTATATTGAACTGGTTTTTGGAATCTAAATCGCAATTTTAAAACGTTAAATATTTTTTATGATAGTAATTCGCTTTTAAATTAGTTTTCAATTCACTTAGAAAAAAAAATTTTACTCAAATACGAACTCAAGATTCGTTTAACAATAGAAATTAACTACAAAGGTATTCAACAGCCCGATGTTCAAACCACCAGCCTAGACCTCTCGAACAAAACAAAATTTGAAAAATTATTTCTTTCGGCGACTTCTTAGTATAGTCAATAAAATTGATTGGCGTAGTCTGCATAGCTGGTAGTGCATTGGCTTATTAGACATGAGGCCTAGGGACAAACAGTAGGTCAGACATCTCCAAATAAACGAAATATGAAAAAAAATATTTCTTCGGCGACTTCCTCTCAGCAATCTTGTGCCAAATAAAACTGTCATGAAAAAGTTCCTCAAAAAATATGTCGTTCTGAATCGGCTTTAAACTGTAAGTCGCGCCACTCATGTATAAAAATTAACGCTCACAACATAAGTGGTGTGAGAAACTAGGTCGTAATCCTTTTAAAAGGATTGTAATGACCATTTATTTATGTATGACAAATTTCTCAAATATTCCGATCGGAGTCGGCGTAAAAGCGTAAGCCCCGTCATGGGTAATTTTCACATGCATAACATGGTTGGAATGAGAAGATAGGTAGTAATCTTGACTAAAGGATTGTAATGACCAATTAGCTAAGTATCCATTAGGGTTACTTTTTCGTGTATAAAATCTATCTATTGTTAGGCAATATAATCGATAAAAATTTTAAAGATATTAAAAGAAAATATTTCATAAAGAACCTAATGTAGCAATAACACGGTGCTACAGTCAAAATACACCCAGCTAATGACACAGTGTAGGTTGTGAGTTCTGTTGAGTAGAACTCAAAAATATTTTTTTTATATCTCGAGCCCTCCAAACTTGTTTTATTTGACAAAAAACAGTATTTTTGATCTTTGCACACAAAATTATTAATTACTCAAATATTTTTTAAACTATTTTTAAAATTCAAAGTTTTTTGAAAAGGGGACGGATGGGCCTTTAAAACGTAATACATAAATATGTGGTTCGAACTTACATGTTATGACTTTTCATCGGGTGAACTTGGAAAATATGATTTTTTTCTCATTTTTTCTAGTTTAGCTAATCTTAATTGCATAAATTAATTAAAAAATATAAAATACGTGACGACATTCTGAAAGTGCATTGTTTTGTGAAGAAATTGTCACCTAATTTGACCACATAAGATAAAAATTACAGTAGTTATTATTTAAATGGTATAACAGTCGTGTTGTATTTGTTATTTATTTATTTAATGACCTTTCAGTTTAAAAATTTTCAGAATTTTTGATGTATCTTGAATGTTTATCGCCAAATGTGTCAATTTCACGTTTGTACGAGTACCAGAAATCTGCTAATATTTGTGTTTTTTGCAAATATTATTATTTCTTCTTCTTCTTGTGGTCGCTCAATCATGAAATTGACACATTTTGCGATAAAAAAATCAAGATCTATCAAAAGTTCTGAAAATTTTTGAACTGAAAGTTCATTTAATAAGATAACATATATAAAAATATAACACGGCTGTTATACTCTTTAAATAATAACAACGGAAAATTTTGTCCGATTTGATCAAACGAAGTATCAATCTCTTCACAAGATAATGCACGTTCAAAATGTCATCACTTATTTCATATTTTTTGATTAAAGTTTGCTACTGTGAATGGACAAACTTGAAAAAATATGAAAAAAATAAGCATTTGCCAAGTTTACCTCGTCAAACCTGATATAATATTAAGTCGACTAATATATATACATATGTATATCGTTTTAAAGATCCATCCCTCTCCTTTCTAATAAGAAAGAAATGTTTGTGTAATCAATAAATTTGTGCGTAATGTCCAAAACAAAAACAGTTTTTGTCAAATAAAACAAGTTTGGAGAATTTAAGAATAATAAAAAAATACGTTTGAGTTCTACTCAACAAACTTATACGATTTCAGTAACTGTGTGTATTTATTTTTTCTTATTTTGTCGCATAGTGTAATTCTTTATTCTGTTCTAATGAGCTACGATGATCGAATTCAAGAGTGGTCTAAACATTACTTATGTAAACCTTAAATAAAATCTTTTACAGTGAGGCAATGGAAAGTTTGACTAACAAGCGTTTGTCTACTATACTTTCAATAATTGGAGAGTTTGAAAGACATCTGGCAAAACGACTCAATCCCAGTAATTTTCTGAATGTGTTAGAGGAATGAAAAGCAGCAGACTTGTTCTGCATTGGATTACTCTACCCGTTATACATTATGACTTTTTTCATTAAAAAGTAGTGGATGTAATTTGCTACACTCTAGCCCTCTGTTATACAATTTAGAAGCAGTTAAAAATTATTATTAAAATTAAAATTGTTAAATATGAATAAATTAAAATAATATTCAAACTAGTATTACGCGTTTTAATGTGTTATGCGTGAATGTGTATTAATTAATAACAAAACAACAAAGAAATTATAAGCACTGGTATAAACAACGATTAAATTACAACAACAGAACTACATAGCGAAAGTACATACATTCTAGAAGTTAACAGAACGAAAATTAATGTGATAAAATAATGCCAACACTGTTGTATTATACACTATAAACAAATATTTTTTAAATGAGAAAAACGTTACAATATTTGCAGATTTTCTGTTTTAGAATCTTCTGGATTTAAGATTTGCTTTTCATCATTGAAAAAAATCTAGAAACTATGGATTTTATCATGTATTTTGTTTGTTTATCTAAAAACAATTTCTACACTTCATTCATTTTAAAAAATAAATATTTTCCAACCCTCTTGGATACTTTTTGAAATTAACGTCAACATGTTGCTTCAGTAAGCTTATGTTTATAAACATTTGTATTAACAATGTTGACATACGCTTTGCATGCAACATGGAATGAAATTTACGCATTAAGTTCGTTTACAAAATCAGTGAAATTTTTACGAAATATTTTATTTCACAAACGTGTTTTAACACAAATACAGATAAAGAATGGAAAACATTTGAAAGTAATTATTATGGAGAAAGAAAATTTGTGATAAGGCCAAATAATAGTAGAAAATCCAAACAGCAAACAACCCTTAGGCGCCAAATTGTATGCAACATTCGAAATGTTTTTTATTTCTTTTTTTTAACATATACATACGTAAGTAAGTATGTATGTGCGAGTATTGCAAAAGTGAAATTTGTTTTTGAGTTAAATGGCGCCACATGATGCCCGTTAACTTGTATTCCATTTGTAACCACTTTTTACTTTTTGCTTCTTTCGATTAAGCTCGCACTCTCCCCCAACGTTTACTTCCCTTTCTCTTTTAAGCCATTAACACTTGAAGTTTTTATGTGGCTAAAACCACGTGGTTTTCCGTTGATTAAAAAGTACAAAAGCTGCCAAAACACTGAATACAAATATTGCCTTGTTTTTGTAAGGATTGTTTTGACTGGAATAAAAAAAAAACATAAAAAAATAAAAAATAAAACGAAATAAAGTCATCCCTTGTTGCATGAAATGGAAACAATAACAATAACAAACCAACACCGCAACCAGAAGAGCAGCAAACAAACAAACAAACAATATTTAAAACAGAAGAAACCAACCAAACGACACTCATCTAGTAAAGCATCCATCCATCCGTCCATTCAGTCCTCCAACCATTTACGTATTCTTTGAAAACGACGGCTGTAACCAATATTCTAAACGGCAGGCAACAACAACGACAACAACAATAACAATGGAAAGGAATCCATTAATGGTCTTCATCAGGGCATAAATAAGTTGATACTATTCTGTGGTATTGTCACAGTCGTATGCTGCTATTGCTGTAATTGTGTTGCAGTTGATGTTGTTGGATTCGTTGTTAGAAAAATCCGGAAATCTTGATTGTGGTTCGAGCTGCTTTTAATCGTTTTCGTATGTAAAACATTAAATAAATTTTCATTTATTTGCGATTAAAGAGAAAGGCATCCAAGCACTCCAGTGTTTCTCTAATGGATATCGATTCGTAACAGCCACTTGCACTCATATACTCGTTATTTTGTAACGACAGATCGCATAAGAATACATTTTTATTGTTCAATTACAATACCTTAATCAGCATTGGAAAAACGGGGAGTATTGGTATGAATTCTATTAGACGACAATGCATAAAAGTTTTGATACAATGTTGCATTGCATATACGTGTGTACAACTTTACATATATACAACCCTTTGAGGGTATAAGACTAATTCGAAAAATACCGCCTTTTCAACAATAAAAAAATATGATTTTGTAAAAAGATCTCACGACTAAAATATTTTTTAACTTTTTTGCTGCTTCAGCTTCCCCAGACAGTCTTATACCATTTTCGATTGAACCTCATTAAACCCGAGGGCTCGAAAGTCGACCTGATTGTAGTATAGTACTGGTATATCCCCTCTTTTATACCTGGTCAAACTGAGTTAAGCACATCTTCCGAGGTCTAGATGTCCTCCTAGCGTGTTTCCCCATAGGTTCGGAGTATTGTATTTTGGACCAAAATTATAAAGTCTACTGAATCTATCCAGGAACATGTAGGAGGAACCATTCAGCCATTCGATTCCGTATATTATGAAATCCCCCAATTAATTTCATGTTAGACTTGTCTACAATCAACCTAACCAAAGTCTCCAAAGCTTTGTCTTGTACAGAGGACTTTAATCTAATAGAACTTCCAATACCACTGTAGAACAGGTTCGCTTACCCCTGTTGCTCTAACATACGGTCTTCTTTGTATCTTGTTCAACTCCAATTGAGCTGATTTCAGATTTGTTCTGTCTTCCCAGACCAGCGCTGATTACAGATCTTCATTCAGATTAAAAAAATTCAAAATGGCGGATTCAATATGGCTGTCGAGGTTTATAAAAATTAATCAGATTTACTTGACCCCCATATTGGATCCGCCATTTTGAATTTTTTAAATCTGAATGAAGATCTGTAATCAGCGACCCCAAAAACCCCTGAGTAACAATTTTCAAGTAAATCTGATTAATTTTTGAGGACCTCCGTAATGTGTTTCTTTTTCTCTTGAACCCCTTGACATAAACCCACCCCCTACTTTAAGGGTGCATGCAAACAGTTTGGCTTTGGGCTCTTTTTAAAGAGCAAAGATCAATTGCCAATTTCTGACAATAGCGATGGTTCTAGCACGTCAGTGTTGAGCTCTACAATGTTTCAAAAATGGCCAAAAACGCTATTTTTAAGGGTTTCAACCCCCTTTTTCTCGAAAACCTGATGTGATGGAAAGTTTTTGAAACCAGATTCGTGTTCAGCGCAAAATGTCTTCGGAAACACCTGAAGCCATTTTATTTGCAAAACCCATGCAGGGCTGTGTTATTCATACTCATACGCTTACCAGACACGAGGCCTCGGTTCAAACCACAGGTCAGACATCAAAACGAAATATGAAAAAAAATATTTCTTTGGTAACTTCCTCTGAGCAGATTTCTGGCAAAAACTCTGAGAGTAAATAAAATTGCCATGAAAAGTTTCACAAAAAATTTGTCGTTCGGAGTCGACTTTAAACTGTAGGTCCCACCACTCATGTATAAAAATTAACACACACAACTTGAGTGGTGTGGGAAGAAGAAATATTTTTTATTATTTTCTAACCCAGGCTTTTGCGTCTAATAAGCCAACACACTACCTACTAGACTACGGCGACTTCTTCTATTCCGTAACAAAATTCATTTTCTCCACTGAGCGCAATGAATCGATTACTGCTTCGGGCACGATGATGTCGATTTTGCCAAAAAAAAAATTTTGGAATGAAACTCATTTTCATGTTGGTGGGTACATTAATAATAAAAATTGCCGTATTTGGTGCTTAGAAAACCGACACGTGGTCTCAGAGAAGCCAATGCACCCATTATGAGTGACTCTTTGGTGCGGCTTGTGGAGCGGAAGCATCATCGGCCCATATTTCTTTGAAAATGAGGATGGCGCAACCATTACGGACAATGGAGGCATTTACCGCACCCTGATAATCGATTATTTTTTACCCGCTCTATATGAACGATGTTTGGTTTCAACAGGAGGGTGCAAATTGCCACAAATCTCATGCCACAATCCATTTATTTCGTCAAACGTTTGATGTCCGCAATGGTAATGTCAATTGGCCACCAAGAAGCTGTGATTTCACTCCGTTCGACTATTTTCAATGGGCCGCCGGTAAAGAAAAGTGTTACGCCGACAAACCGACTAAGTGTTACGAGACAATTGAGCATTTGAATAGCAATATTCCTAATGTCATTGCCGAGAAACGACCCCATACACTCGAAAAAGTGCACGAAAATTGGTCCGATCGAATGAATGATATAATATTTCTAATTTCCATTTCTAACCGGAATAATGGTACTTCACAACAAAAAAAAAATTAATTTGGCAAGTTTTCAAACCGTTTTTGTTTTATTGTATTTTTAAATTTAAACTTTTAAATCATCCACCCTTTATTTAATATCCTATAGAAGGGACCTCATTATATCCCGTATTGTTCAGTCTCTGTACCCACAGTTCATTTATAAGCTTTGCTTACTTTTGTCTTGTCATAAAATCTAGCTTCATTTGTGATTTGTGAATTTTTGTTGTGATCTGCTATAACGTTTTTATCCATATAAAGATTTAAAAATCCACAAGGAAATCTTAGTTCAGAAAATTATAATTAAGATGGAGTAGTTCAATACTGTGACAGTCTTCGAAAAGTGAAAATATTTCGTGTTTTAACTCATTTTGAAAAGTAGTTGCATATTGTGTTTCTACATTTGAAATATTTCTGTGGTCAAGATATAAAATCTTAATCCTGACTTTTAAAAACACTAAATATATTTTTTTTTTGTAGAAAATTTAGTCCAATATTATTACTATTATGTAGGAATACCGAAAATAATTGCTTTGGGATATGCGCATAAATCTTTTTCTAAACATATATTAATTAAAAAAAAATAATAATTTGTAAATATAGTTTGAAATTCTTGTATAAACGCTCTACTCTAGAAGCTCATGGCATTGAAAAAGTCAAAATTTGTGCAAAACTTTGAATAGTTCTTTCAGCATCTTGTGAACCTTCTCTTGAAGTCTTCACCTACACGGTTATTTATACATCATTTATTTTCAGTCACTTCATGCAATTTTCAGAATTGATTTCTTATTCTCTTTCTTTTCTACTTTCGTTCTAATTAGTTCTGTTATTATAATTTGATTTTCATTTATCCTCATTCTCGTGCTTTTTTCTGTTATTTTATTATTTCTTGTATAATTAATATGCCTTCGCAACAATATTTAATACTGATGTACATATCCGTGGCAATAAATGATAATGTCTTAAGTTGACATAGGCATTTCTTCATTTCATTACATATTCTTGTTCTCTTCTTTAAGATCTATCACTCAGCTAAATTTCATGTATTAAATGTAATTTTTAATAAAACTATACGCATTTATATTTTATAAACACAATTACCAAACACTATTTAGTTTAGACAAACCCTTTAATATCTCTAAACACGAAATTTTTACTTAAGCTAATGCCACAGCTTAATGCCACAGAAGTATTTAATTATTAAATTTTAATACAATACATACATACACATAGATACATAATCGGAAATTACAACCCTTCAGTCAGGATTACGGCCTAGCTTTTCATACCACTCATGTTGTGTGTGTTAATTTTATATATGAGTGGCGGGACCTACAGTTTAAAGTCGACTCCAAGCGACAGATTTTTGAGAAACTTTTCATGGCAATTTTATTTACTCTCAGAGTTTTTGCCAGAAATCTGCTGAGAGGAAATCGCCGAAGAAAAATTTTTTCATATTTCGTTTTGATGTCTTACCTGGGGTTTGAACAATGGCCTTACGCCTAATAAGCCAACACACTACCTAGTAGACTACGAACACTTCATAACATTTTCTATAATAATTCCGAAAAAGAAGCCTATTCCTTTTCTGCTGTAGTTTCCACTATTGTACCTGATTTTGCTAGATCATCTGCAATTTTGTTGCTAGTAATGATTAGGTGCCTAGCATAAGCTAATTTGATAATCTGACATGAGATCGCTAAGCACCTTTTTACATTCCCAGACCAGATCGGTTATTCAAAAACTTGTGCAGCAACAAAACCTTTTAATTTATTTGTCAAACATGGTAGTGTTAATAATGATAAATCATCATTCCAGTTTCATTTAAAAAAAAAACAATTTTTTTTGAGAGAATTTTTATATTTTTATTTCATAAATTATTCGAATTTTTTTTATTCGTGTTAATAACAGAGTAACTGCATATTCCAGTTGGCAAATAATCTCAATGTACGAGTATATTTCGAAGAATATAAAGAATTAATCATTCGTAAATCATAAGAAAGGTAATGCGTAGATATGTATGTACATAAGTGAACTGTTTTTTTCTTAAATAACTACGCATAAAAATATGTTTTTAATTTGTGTGGTCCAATATTTAATTTAATTGTCGCACCCACATGTCTATCGAAACTTTACAATTAAACACGTACATACTCGTTCACAAAGCCTCAAATACTCACCCACTTTAAATATGATTCACGTTTATTGTTGTCCTCCTCCAAAGCTGTCATTTCAAAATTGTTTGATTTGAAGTTATCGATAATGAAATACTCGTTTTACTCACATTAAGATTTTGTCACTTGAAATACGCACTTTGACTATTGAATTAAAGTTAAACGTGCCACACAGCAAACCTAACAAATTAAAAAAAATGGAAAACGAAAACGGAAAAAAGACAATGAAATGATCCACGTTTCACCGATTGCAGGGATATTCAAACATATTCAACCCCAATTTTGAAGATGGATTTCGAAATGTTGCTTGTAAACAAATATCGAATTAGGAAATTGTGTTTTACAAACAAAAAAGCCAAAAACAAGTTAAATAGACTCTCTTCCTATTTCCTATTCAAGTAGATGGGAGTCGTTCTTGTTAGAGAGCCTTGGCAGATTTAAAGGACGTTTACTCTGAAAACCACAACAGGAAGAGTAGTATGGGATGGGAGCAGTATGGAAGGACTATGATATTTTGAAACTGTGTGTGGTTGTTTTAAATTTTCCAGGAGTATTTGTCATTTACTCGTTAGGCAAATAGAAGAATTGGAAACCAAACCGAGGGTTCATTTCAAGATTCCCAAAGATGGGAAACATGAAAATTGTGTATCGAAGCATGATGATGTTGATGCTGATGTTGATGCTGATGTTGTTTATTTGATTATAAAATAAAAATTCTCTTAAAGGGCACTGGCAACAAAATATCTAAGAAACATGGTTTGTGTAATTATATTCAAGCTGGCATTTGTTTGAAATTTCTTTCTTCATTTTTCTCTAAGTTTTGTTTTACTTTTTACTGTACTTTTAAGGTTTTGCATTTTATTGTTGAATTACTTCGTTTACATTCGCAGAGTTGTTGATGTGGTTGAAAAATGTTGAAAATTTTTATGCCTTTTGGGGATGTTTTTTGTACACGATTTTGTTTTTGTTTTCATCAATTTTCTTTAAATGATTACAAAAAAACAGTTATTTTCTCTTTCATTAAAACGATTTTCAACGAATAAATTGGAAATGGAAAGTTTTTATGATTGCGGGGAAACTATAAAAATTAAAAGAAACAAAAAATTTGAACACTTATTTTGTAGCGGCAAAACTACATTTGCAGTAATCACAGACATGTATACAGTCTAGTCAGCACTTATTCGGTTTTTGAAATATTCAGTAAATTTGGTTCAGTAATTGGAGAACCCTTATTCCCATTATTCCTTCCGGAACCCTAGCCAATCGAATTGAGTATGCCATTCCCCTCGGTTGGCCATTAGGCAATAATTCTATCGGGGCGTCAACCCATTCTGGACAAATGATAAATCATGCACAATTGCCAGTCTCACTTGGCCCATGATGGATGGGAGACGTACCAACAAACTATTAAAACTTGATCGCAAGGTCATCTCGACCACAGTGGCCATGCCCCCAAGGACATTGCGTTAAAGGAAGACACACGGAAAGACTGCAGCTCCCATTGAACGACTACTGACGAGGTTGTGGGTCTGCTGAAGAGGAAAAAACTGTTATCCACTTTCTTTGCCATCTCTCTCGCGAGATGCAAATTTAGGTTATTTGGCTCTTCATTCCTTGTCAGCTTCACAGATTTATCATCCATTGATATCAAGGATATAACTTCGTTCATAAAGCTTTCAAGCTGGTTTACAACTTAGGGGAGTCGTGCTTTTAGTGTGCAGCCCCTGCCCTGATCAATTTCTTCTATTTGGTCAGTACGGGGACTATTCTTACAAGTGGATGCACAATGGGCCGCTGGGCGTGATCAAGTAAGCTTTTGGTATCAAAGCTACCACTCCGATCTAATCTGACGTATGTACATTATGGGCTTCCTACTAAATAAACAGTTCAAGTCACTTTGTTAAGCATTTATTAAGCAAAAAAGCTCTTTTCAATAACATTGATTCTCTTAACTAGTTCGCTAATAAAGTAAAGGGTCTGGTTGTACAGAGGATCATCATCTACATTCACTTAAGTTATCGAATAATATTGTATTTAAGGAAATTGTTGTTTTTAGGGCCATTATTACAACTCTCCGGTAACTAAAGGGAGGATTTTAACGGGCAGATAAATTGTTTTTCATTATTATAAGTGGACGATAAGGTAGATGTGAGCGTTAAGCTAAAGGGAGGATAATCCTACTGGTATCTTTTAAAGTATAGTTTATATTTGAACTTCAAATATAAACAAAACGTGTAAACACAACAAAAAGAGAGGAACTTCGTTGCCACTGCGTTTAAACAAAACTTGTTTAATTGAGCAGTGTTATCGACATTGCCCCGGTTCTGCCATATTTTGGAAAAAGTTAAATTTATTTTATCATTAGGTTGTAATAACGAAAAGAAGTTAAAGGTGGCTTTAAAGTTTACTTTAGCTAAAGTTACCTTTAACTAAACCCATCTTTAACAGCAAGATTTAATAATGGCCCTTAGAAGAATATGTTGCCATATTTTTAACATACATACATAATTGGTCATTACAACCCTTCAGTCAAAAGGATATGTTGCCTATTAAAAAGGTAACCTTTTAAAAGTTTTGCCCTTATACTTCCTGTTGCATTTTTCTTTCTTCTTGTGATAAAAAAGGAAGCCTAATTTGTTTGTAAGAAAAAAAGAAGAAAAATCTATTGTAGTCTATAAAATGGAAAATACCGAAAATATATAATAAAATATTTTCCTGGTAAAAAGCTGCCGAGGCAAATGTTTAAATAAAAGATATTATTTCTAACGGCAACATTTTCCAACCGCGGGTTTTTTTTAATAATGCTACTTTCTTTTTTTTAGAAAAATTCATAAAAATGATTTTAAAAATAAAAGGAAAAACTCTATAGTTTCTGCCAGAAAATGTAGACGCCACAAATACAAACGAAGAGAACGTGTTCAATTTGACCATTTCAGATGCAATACCTAATACAAACGACATTAGAGAGACACTACAGTCTCTGACTTATACTATGTTCAGATATGTACTTTTATTGAGTCAATATTTGGTTTATTGAATACAATATTTTAAGTATTCAGACATAATAATATACGCAATTCAGCTGTTTGTCGTTGTTGACATTTGAGTTGTCAAATATCAACAAAAGGTGTTCGGTTAATTGTAATATGCTCACTAAACACACTTATGACAGTGCTGCATTTTAAGTTTTACTCAATATTATAACAATTTGCGTATTTATTGCGCAATTATTAATTCAAACTTTATATGAAATATTGAGCTCAATAACGGCGTTTATTGCGATTTACGCAATAAAGGTGTATATATGAACACCGTATTTACTTAATTGGACATTACAAACCTTTTGTCAGGATTACTAATTAACTTCTCACATCATCCATGAGTGGCGGACTTGTTTATATAAATTCGGATTATGTTAGAATTGAATATTTTCTCATGGTATTGTAAACATTTTTTTATATTTTCTAAGCCTTCTGTGTACGCAAACTAAACTTCAATCGATTTTAATTCAACTTAAATCATTGCTTACAGTCAAATCAATTAATTTATAATCACAATAAATATTGAGTAGCTTTAGGAAAGAGATGGAACAAGTCGTTGACGGCGTCTGTCATAAAATTTAATTTGTTAGTGAGAAAATCTTGCTAACATGTTTACAATTGATGCCACCAACCATCGTTTTATAACTGCGTATAGAGATGTTTGCAAGAAAATAATTTTCTACAATTAAAATTCTTATCTTCAATAATGAATTGCAGAAATGTTTAACGTTTAACGTTAACAAAATTCTTTTCTCACACTGTAACTGATTTATACGGAATTGTCAGCACTAAACATGCTGAAGTGAACTTTGTTCGGTTGGCTTCCATTTTTTTTTAGAAAATTAGTTGGTGTCTTTAAACGTTTTGCTTCTTCTTTTTCTTGATTTTTTAATTATAAAAAATATTATAAAATAGGATTTTAGTTCATAATAACATTTGCAACATACGCGTATATTTCTTTGACTTCCTTTATGTAAGAGTTCAGTAGAATGTCGAATGTCGAGTTCGAATGTCACTAGAGAAACTTTTAATAATTTAAAACTAATGCTATACAGAGAAAATAATGCTTATGTTTGAACCCAGGTTAAAAATGTTAATCGAAACATTTAAGTTAAACTTCGGTTTTGCACTTCAGCATTGAAGAAGATTAAAATTTTGGAAATGGGGAATTGGGCTTAGCAATTAGGCCTATCTGTAAATACCGCATAGCAAATTTAATTTACATACATACATACAAAACATACATAATTGGTCATTACAGCCCTTCAGTCAGGATTACGACCTAGCTTCTCACACCACTTATATTGTGTGCGTTAAAATTATCCATAAGTGGCGGGACCTGACTCTGAATGACAGATTTTTTGTGAAAATTTTCGTGGCAATTTTATTTGCTCTCAGAGTTTTTGCCAGAAATCTGCTGAGAGTAGCCGAAGAAATATATTTTCATATTTCGTTTTGATGTCTGACTTGGGGTTGGCCTTACGTCTAATAAGCCAACACACTCTCAATCATAGTTACCTTCTTTATTTTAGTCCTTTCCATGCTTACTTTTTCAAACCTAATAAAATATTAGATGCGGGTGACAAAGAAGACAAAAAGAACACCGTGGAGACAAAACTAATGAATTAGTGATCGTCAGAATTAGCTTTCTCGGATAGTTTTTTATTTAAGAACTTGCAAAGCTTAGGAAAATCTGAGGGCAAATAAAATTGTCATGTAAAATTTCTCAAAAATCTGTCGTTCGGGATCGACTTTAAACTGTAGGTCCCGCCACTTATGTATGAAATTAACGCACACAACATAAGTGGTATAAAAAGCTAGGCCGTAACCCTGACTGAAGGGTTGTAATGACCTATTATGTATATGTATGTGAACTATGTAAAACAAAGTAAAACATAAAACATGTGTTTTGTCAAAGATTGTTGTTTGCGATCGTTTCCGAACGAATGTATGCGATTTGTCTTCTTCTTTTGGACTTAGTGGTGTTACGAATTTTTCCACAAACCATTAGGCTTAGTTGTAAAAAGCCTTTTGCTTTTGCACCAGGTTCTTATGATTTTGAATAAAAAATGTAGAAAATAAAAAAACAAACTTTTTGTTTAAGAAATTTCATCTAAAAGACATTAAAATACACCAAAGTTACGATCTTAAACAATAAATTGTGCTACTGGTTAGTGATGAACATTAAAATAAAATATCGATGTTTTTTTCGACGCAATTTTATATAAATTATCGCAAACTACATCTATCTTTTTTGTGCATCGATTGATTTGCATTAAAAAATTAATGAAAAGAAAACAGAAACTATCAGGATGGTGAGGTATAGCGACCAGACGATTTATTGTACTGTCCTCAAGGTATTCCTGTAATATCCAATACAATCCCTGGTGAACTTCAGGAAGCTGTTCTTCTCAATAGTCTGATGCTAACTGAAAACGCATTTCATTGTAATTACCCAATCAAATCCTTCTGTCTTCAGACGAGTGCCCGCCTCTATTCATCTTTTCGTTCGCCGGATATAATCGTCCACTGCGCTGAGAGATTCTGGTGAAAGCAACTTCACCACAAACATTCTAATATCCGTTCTATTCTTCTCGAACACATCTCTTGGTTGCGTAAGCTTTCGCTTGGAAGCAAGACACGAATATTTCACGCTGGTGCCAAACATACCACTCCTGCTGCACTATATGCCCTTGGCCCATACGTATATCACAGAATAATCCCTCTCCTACAAAATTATCACGTTACCAAATTGTTCCTTTCACTCTTATTACTCATTCTCGTTGTGAAGCATTTCTCAAAATCATCGAGTTTATTGGCAGTGTTTAGCAAACAATTAATGAAGGAACTGTCAGCAAATTGATTTGCCAGGACACAATGCCTTGTAATGAATCTCACGTTAAACTAGTCTCCCGTTAACCTAACCACAATCTGAACGACTATTTTCTTCTCTACCGCAGCAACAGGCCTGAACTGCAATGGAATATATTTTTTTTTCATTTAACAATTAAAAAATAAAATTTTATTTTTTTATTACAATCCAACAATAACACAAATTGAAAATTAAGTAATAAACACGTTTTCCTTATCAACCCATATACTAAAAATTACAGTGCGACCTCGATTTTCCGTGACGATCGGTGCCGGTTTTCCCCGTTAATTGAGTACCAATTTTGGCTAGTTTTTTAATAGATATTTTTATTAATTAATAAATGAATATGTACATATTTATATAAAAAATAAATAATTTAAGGATTTTATATACATACAGGTTTCAAAAATATAAAAAAGATATAATTTTGTCAGAAAACAATGAACAGTAGATAAGGATTTCATGTTATGTAATTTCTAAAAATAATCATGTAATGTTGTTTGTCTCTTCTTTTTCAATTTTCTATTTTCGTTTACAAGTTTTTCTTGGATACTTCTCAAATTTCTAAATTAAACTAAACACGTGTGCTTCTGACTCATCGTATACTAAAGAGGGAATTCCCCTTTTTCGTCTGTTTGTCCAAAATAATAGAAATAAATTTTGTTTATAATCACGGATGATAGAGGTAATCACGGTTAAACGATGCAGAAAAATTTGAGTCGATCCAAAATAAAATTAAGTCGATGCAAAAAATGATCTTTTTCCATCCCGGATAATTGATGTTGCAGGATAATCGAATCACGGATAATCAAGGTCCTACTGTAATTATATTTTATGAACATGTTTTAAATATGACACATATGTACATACCCATGTAAAATATGTACATACACATGTAAACATTTATTCAAAACCATCTGTAATAATAGAATACTTCTCTTAGCGGACTTATTATAATTCAATTACAAAAGGGCACCACAAAATTCGACCCGAATCGAATTATGTATTGTTTTTGTTTTTCTCTTACAAGACAAAAAAATTGTTTCTTCGAGTATCTTTGCTTTATCCCTTCCAGACATTTTAAAGAAATAAACAAGGAAAACACAAAAAAGATTTCGATTATGCATCATCTAATATTTCCGTTCTTAAAAGAATTCTATTCTTTTTTTTGTTTCGTTTTTATTGTTTTTGTTTATATTGTACAATACATAAGCAGTTCATTTCAAACATGAGCACTTGCAAGCTGCACATGTTTGTCAAGCATTTGCAACTGCAACTGGAACTTTAAACAGAGAAGCTTAACAGTTGCAATACTCGTACTTCAGCAACTGTTGTGTACTTGACTTGCTTAGCTCGCAAGATGATTGTTGTCAGCATATTTTTTCCCCCAGTTTGTTGTAAAAATGGTTCAGGTTATGTTTACACGAACTCATTGAGTAGTAAATGTAAAACATAACGATTTTTCAGTTTTTCTTAAAGGCGATACCCTACTTTTAATGCTTCTGTTTTATAAGACAAGAAGTAGTATGTATGTAACAAAGCTAAAATGGAGTATTCTGTACTACAGTAGATAATGTGATAGGTGAGACCATACAGTAAAGAAATCTTTATCGATGATAATACGTTAACGTAAATAATACCAACAAGTGCATGTAAGTACATAAACATCTAGAAGTATGTTTTAATGTTTTCTGTAAAATGAAATGGATCGATAAGGGTTTTTAATCCGAAAACTAGACTACACTTTTGTAAAGGTTTTTGGAAGGCTGCACCCTAATCTGAATTTTCATTCAACTATATATCCGAGATAAAAGAGGTCCGATCGGATTCAGCGCTTTAAAAACTTTGGTTTTTGGATTAATTACTTTTTTGACATTTTGTAAGCCTGTTACATACATACATAATTGATCATTACAACCCTTTAGTCAGGATTACGACTTAGGTTCTAACACCACTTATGTTGTGTGTGTTACTTTTAGTGGCGGGACCTACAGTTTAAAGTCGACTCCGAACGACATATTTTTTGAGTAAATATTTCATGGAAATTTTATTTTCACTCAGAGTTTTAGCCAGAAATCTGCTGAGAGGAAGTCGCCCAAGAAATATTTTTTCATATTTCGTTCAGTTGGTGATGTCTGATCTGGGGTTTGAACCGTGGCCTCACGTCTAATAAGCCAACATACTACTTACTAAATTACAACCTGTTAAGAACTCCAAATATTCGTTTTACAGAATAGAGCGGTTTGACGAACGCACAACTCTTACAAAACATTAAAATTCTGAGCTACATGAGAAGTGTGCTGTCGAAAAATTACTTTGAATAGAAGATAGAGGCGAAGTTCATTTGAGATTAAACGGGTACGTCAACAATGGAATTTTTTTTAAAGTAGCCACAGGCGGTTAAAGAGTTCCCAATGCAACCTGAACAGTGGACTGTTAGCGTCGGTGCTACCATTGAATTGTAATAGAACAAGGTACCTTGCTATGATACTAACTTGTTTTGAACAATACGGTGCGATATACCACACGGTTCGCGTTATCATGAACCTATTGAGACTACTTTGTGGGATACGTGAAGCCTCTCGTTTATAGAGACATTCTAGCAGCAAATCTAGACTTGGAAGACGAAGCATTTCAACTGCCATTGGTGATCTAAGACTAGAAAAAAAGTTGTTTTAGGATTATTAAAAATATTTGGAGAATATTTTGATATCAAGACTGATTTGCAATTTTTTACACAATGAGGTCTGTCTTATATGTGAATATATCACATAGAATGTGTAATGGTGTAACCCTTAACTAGGGCAGAATCAAAGTTTCAAGATTTTTGCTGACCTCAATTACTTTTCAAACAATAAATTATATGTTTTTATTTTTTATTTGGAAATTTATTTTATTATTTAATAGTTTCATTGGCACATTCAGCTTTTAATAGTTCGACAACAGAATCGAGTTAATTATTATCTTTCAAAGTGAATCACAACACCCATTTCGAAATACCATACATACCCTTGTTATTCGTGCTACTACACTTATGTAAAATTTCATTTAAAGTTGAAGATCAAATACAATTTAATTTAAAGTTGTGTAATTCCTTTCAATTCAGTTTAAAGTAATTTTGAGTTTTAAGGTTTATAAAGGGTGTTTTTTATAGAGGTATAGAACTTCAAGTTGGCATTACTTTTCAAGATGGCGACCGATTTAACAGCTGTTAAGTGATTTATTCTCAGTTTGGTTTGGAAATTCATCATGAATAGACTCACGCCTGAACAACGCTTGCAAATAGTGCAATTTTATTTCGAAAATAATTGTTCTGTGCGGAAAACGTATCGCGCACTACGTCCATTTTATCGTCGACAAAATCGTCCATCAGAGCAGTTAATTCGATTAACCATGGAACGTTTTCGCACCACGTTTACTCTTATTGATAACTCGCATCCCCAGAGACGCTGTACGGTGCGTACAGAAGAAGCTATTGCTGCTGTAGAGCGTAGCATTGAGGAAGACCCGAATGAGTCCATCCGCCATCGAGCACAGGAATTGGATCTGTGTCCATCTACTTTATGGAAGATTTTGCGGAAGGATCTTGGTTTGCGTGCTTACAAAATCCAACTCGTGCAAGATTTGAAGCCAAACGATCATCAAGTAAGGCGTAGATTCGTCGAATGGGCCCAAAACGAGATTACCGTTGTTCCCGATTTTCATAAGCGAATTTTGTTTAGCGATGAAGCGCACTTCTGGTTGAATGGCTACGTCAACAAACAAAACTGCCGCATTTGGAGTGAAGGTAATCCTCAAGTGTATGTGGAAACACCGTTACATCCAGAAAATTACATGGGCTGGTGGAATCATTGGTCCGTACTTTTTCAAAAACGATGGTGGCCAGAACGTTACAGTCAATGGTGATCGGTATAGAGCCATGATTACTAACTTTTTCATTCCTGAATTGAATAACCATGATGTCCAGGAGATGTGGTTCCAACAAGACGGCGCAACATGTCACACAGCTCGTGCCACAATAGATTTATTGAAAGACACGTTTGGTGACCGCCTAATTTCACGTTTTGGACCTGTGAATTGGCCTCCAAGATCTTGTGATTTAACACCGCTAGACTACTTTCTGTGGGCTATGTAAAGTCATTGGTCTTTACGGTAAAGCCACAAACGCTTAACCATTTGGAAGACAACATTCGCCGTATTATTGCCGATATACGGCCACAAATGTTGGAAAAAGTCATCGAAAATTGGACGTCCAGATTGGACTACATCCACGCCAGCCGTGGCGGTCATATGCCAGAAATCATATTTAAAATGTAATGCCATAAGATTATCTTTCGGATAAATAAAATTCATGTCAATCGTATAATCCATCGTTGTTTTATTGCAACTTAAAGTTCTATACCTCTATAAAAAACACCCTCTACTATGTTCAGATATGCACTTTTATTGAGTCAATATTCGGTTTATTGAGTTTATTTAAGTGTTCAGGCATAATAATATTCATTTGGCAGCTGGTAAACAAAACAGCTAGTTGCTTCAACAACATTGTTTTTGTTTTGCTTTTTTTGTTTGTCGTTGTTGACATTTGAGTTGTCAAACATCAATACAAAGTGTTCGGTTAATGGTAGTATGCTCACTAAACACACTTAGGACAGGGCTGTTTTTAAAGTTTTACTCATTATCATAACAATTTGTGTGTTTATTGCGCAATACTTAATTGAAACTTTATGTGAAATATTGAGCTCAATAATGACGTTTATTGCGGTTTACGCAATAAAGGTGCATATCTGAACACCGTATTATTCAATTCGTTACCGAATAATATAGGAAATACCAGTTGCACTTGCATTTTTATTACCGCCAGACCTTCAGAGATATGTTGGTGCATTCTAAAGATATGCCTCATGTCGCTTAACAAACTGAAGTAAGACATTGCACAGGAGAAGAGTGAACGAAGGAGGCAAATAAAAAAAAACGTACATTAACCGCACATGTGCGGCTTTTGTTGTTGTTACTTTTTCTTGCCGTATTTAGAGTTTTGTTTTATTGTTTATAAATTCAAAATTATTTCTGTTCTTTTTTTTTATTGTTTCAGATCAGATCTATACTAGGGTATGTACATAACTTTATATTGTATATTCCAAGGCATTTGAATATGAACTAATTGGAGAAGTTTGCAAAACGTCTACTCAGCGATTTTATGAAATTAAGATTTTGAATAAGAAATTCTAACTGACAGCTATTTTGAACTGTCATTGTTTGCTTCAAGCGCAGCCGGATCTGTAAAAACCTCCAACTTTTGCTTCCAATAAACTTGCAAAATTTTTTCAAGATTCAAATTCTAAGAAAAATTCGGTACGTTGTAGAGAACTTTGGTAAAATATGATTCTTACTTCGATCTCATTACCAAACAGTGTAGTTTCTACGGTGGTGATATATGGAGTGCACAAATATAAATAATTTTTTTGAATTGTTTGCAGTATAATTCAATGAATAGGGTCTGGCTTCCTATCTTTCCTATTTAGGTAAAACAAATTTTCAGTGAGATGTCTGCCGCGGCTCTTCTAGGAGGAGCAGTTCTGAAATGTCGAATATTTCATGATTCTGGCGTACAAATCAAGCTGGAATTGATCAATGTCGTGGGATATATTATCTTTATGGACCGTTGTGGTTTGTGGCTTGTTCGCATACACCTGCGACTTATTAAAGCCCCACAAGAAGAAGACTAATGTGTACAAATTACACAATCTCCTTACTCAGTTTACATCACCTCTGCTTAAGATGACCGTGACCTCAAATCACGTGCATGCGCCACGTGACATTGATTTCCATATTATCGAAATTAGGCCAAAAGTAATTGGTAGCCATCAACCGTTAGTGTTTGTCATTCATAGTGATTGCCTGACCAACGTCGTGGCTAGGGAAATATCAACCGATGATGCCTCCAGCCCAAATTTCGCATTAAACAGTTGCAATGGACGAGCTTGGATCTCATATGGATGGTTATTCGACAATCTTGTCTATTCACGTACATATTCATTAAAAAACGGACCTTATCACTGATTTGACAAGATGGCTGTTATTAATGGTCAAAGTTTGGAGGCCCCTCTTGCTAGACCCTATATACATATATGAAATTATTGCTTATGTTTAAAAAATTTTTTTTCTAAAGAATGAAAACATAGAAATTCGTTTTGAGAATTGTTTTCTTTTGCGCCCTCCAACAAAGTTCTGTAAATAAATTCCACAACAATAATATTGAAACGAAAGGAAATAACAACAACAACAATACATGCCTAATGTAAACAACAATTCAAGTAACAGCGTAACAGCAACAATTGTTTACTTCATCGAATTGAAGAAATAAAATTTTAAGAAATAAAAATGAAATGAAGAAAAACGAACACTGAAATACTTCTTGTGTTTGAAGGAACAGCAACAACAACAACAACTACAAAAAGAATAAAAAAAAAAACGAATTTGTTTCACCAACAAACATATGTGCACCGCGAAAAAGGGTTCTATACGACTTCTTACAATGAATTTTTGTTTTTATTTTCAATGTTCGTGTATTGCGAGTACATGATGAAACTCATGGGGAGGCATTTATGGGACGCTGTGTTTTATATTTCGCTACTTCACGGTTATCAACAGCCACAATTGCAGCAATTTCAACGGCATCAGCAACATCGTCGGTAGCTAAAAATAAAAATATTTTCTGTTTCGAATCTTTTTGTCTGCATTTTCTTTTCCTATTATGTGGCCAAGTTTTTCTTCCAGTCCAATGGCTGTTGCACTGTTGCACCAGATGCTAAACAGAGTTCAAGTATCATGTAAAAATAAAAAAAATACAAACGAAATTATATTGAAATAATACCGGCATTATTTGTGAATAAAATTTTATTTCCATCTTTTGTTGTTGTTTTTATTTTCCTGTATGATTACATTGAAAGAAATTTTATGAAACTTTCTCATAAAGTTGTAAAGTTCTCCCATACATTACAGCCTCTAACATTCATTCTTTACCTTCTAGGCACCTTTTAATTTTATAACGAAATCAATGTGCTTATGATCAGGTATTAAACTTTCTTGTATACTGCATGCAGGTTGTTGTACTCTAGTAGGTAGCTAACGGTTCAAGCCCCAGTTCAGACATTTCCAACAAGACGAAATATAAAAAAATTTCTTCGGCGACTTCCACTCAGCAGATTTCTAGCAAAAACTCTGAGAGTAAATAAAATTACCATGAAAAAGTTTCGCAAATATTAGTCGTTCGGTGTCGGCTTTGAACTGTAGGTCCCGCCACTCGTGTATAAAATTAACACATACAACATGGTTGGTGTGAGAAGCTAGATGGTAATCCTGACTAAATGGTTGTAATTGCGAATTATGTATACATGCCTGTAAGTACAGACTGCATGACCACTGTTTTCTAGGCAGATGGCATGGACGTTTTGAATGCGAGCTAATGCTTGTTGGGAGCAGGATTTTCATTGGAAATCTGTTGATTCGCTTGGACTGCCAGACTGCGATTAAGTTTCTAACGAGCGTGTTTTCAACGTCCATCCTTTTTCATGAATGCTATGGATTTCTCAGGGAAATTTCGCATTAGTTAAAGGTAACTCTTTTATGAGTTCTGGGACATATGGATACCGTTAGGAATTGCATTGCTTATGAGTTGATTAGGGCCGACATGTTACTGTGTATATATATACGGTATATGTTCCGATCACCTCAGTTAAATTATATTTTTCATTCGTGTTACAGGGAGGCTCAGCAATATCGTTAAACTTTGCTGGACACGTATGGACAACAAGAATAGTGACTCGTATAGCAATTCATCGCACATAGCGATTCTCTCGGGCCACTATTTGGTCGGTATGCCAAAGTTTTGCCATTCTGTCAAATCACTTTTATAGGTGTTGTGGAGCTGAGAAAGAGGAAATGACTGCTTTTCCTCTCATGTTTCAGTGCCTTGCTCTTGCAGGTCTTTAATATAAAGATTGCCGCAATAGCAAGATTTATTTTGGATTCGGTTGGTTTTCCCTAAAGAATGTTAGATCCCCAGATTAATAATCAATTGTGGTATCACTATGATCCTAAATGCTAGATCTTCCTTAAAGGAAGAGCTCCCACCTTCCTAACCTATTATGAACAGTAATCAGATCAGAGTCCAAAAGAGGAGGGGGAGATTTAGCGGGTGAGGGCCCCACACACGGGGGATACTGATGACTTCCCTATGGTGCGGTTAGGAACATTTACTCCTCCTCAGCGAAAAAAAATAATGATTCCAAGAATTTTTTCTAAATAAGAATTTCATCATCATTTGAACATATTTTAAAACATTCGAATTATGTGGCATATGAAACAGCTTTCTAGAATTGCTTCTTCAAAGCTTCAAAAGCTATTTTTCTTTTATTGTGATAATAACAGAACGATTAGTAACATTTTTTTTCAAGTGCCTTTAGCCTCAGCAATAATCAACAATCGTTTTCCTCTCTATTTTGTGATTTTTTCTTTTCGTTTTCATTTCCATATTCCGTGTTGCACTTTTGCGAAAATTGTAGCGGAATTATGTGGCAGATGTTTGTAATCGTATCGTCAAGTATCATTATGTTGAAATGAAAGCAAAAAAAAAGAAAAAAAAATTAAGTTTAGCACGGGCTCTAATGCAGCAGTTTTTCCTTTGCTTCTCTACAATGTTAAGTTGTGTGTTTCACTCTTTTTTTTCTTTTGTTGTAAATATTTCTCTCTTTATCAGCTTGCATTGGAGGATTTAGTAATTGTGGTGGAAATATTAATCATTAATGCACTTTGCCGGTAGCTTTTGTTTAAAAGATTTTCATTTACGATCAAATCATTTAAATCTGACACCTTCTTCTCCTCTTACATATATTTGCCGTTTTTTTTCTATGCTACAGCTGATGCAAATTGAAAAATTATTCGCAAAGTTTGTAATTAAAAAATTTGTGCCAAACATAACGGTGCCTTTGCAAGAAGCCAATCGATGCAAATAATCTAAGTAAAGTATGACAATATTGTTGTATATGTGTGCGTATGTATTTCGTATAGATGTGCGTATTTTTAGGGTTGTACTTTTAGTGTTCTTAGGTTAAAATTGTTTTGTTAACCGTAGATTAGACATTTTTGATACATACGACTGTCCTAATGATTCTTTGGTGTTGTGTATGTAATTTTTATAAGTTTTCAAAAGATTTTGTGAAGTTTTATCGTAAACTAGCTGTACACTGCGCGTGTTGCTGCGCCATCAATTAAAATAAATTTGAAGGAAAAACATTACACAAATTCCAAACTTGTGGTTGACATTTTACGGGAATGAGTTTTACTAAATGTTATTAAAATCATAAATGATGAATCCTAAAATGTCTGGTATTTGTCCGATCAACACATGATCAAATGCATAGTTTACGATTCAATTCATTTTGAATAATTCTCAGTAGCGCTATCTATCGGAAATTAATCGCACTAACTTAGAAACCTCCGTCGACTTATGCGCAACAACTTTGCTAAAAATCATAACATGATAAAATGCATAGTTTACGATTCTATTAATTACATACAAACAATCATTCATTTTTATATATATAGAAGATAATGCATTCTTTATGGTATTTGAGAAAGAATTGAGGGTTAAGCGTTGGATTAAAGTGAAAAGTTTGAATATTCTGTTCTCGATATTGATTGAAGTAGTCGTTGTCTAGTATGTAGCGTGTTAGCTTATTAGACGTCAGACCAAGGTTCAAACTTCAAGTCAGACATTTCCAGTTTACAACGCTGCAATGACCGATTATGTATGTACATATATATGTAATATTTCTGCTACTGAAGACTCTGAAAAAGATAAAAACAGAAGCTCGTCCTTTGAACTGATGCAAGTATTGACAGCTGCAAACTTGACAATAGGACGTTAATCGAAAAAGATGGTACTACTTGGAATGGAGAACCGTATGTCTTCAGTAGCTCGGGAAGAGAAAATATTACCAATTTTCACTCAGATTGCTAGCAACTGTTACTTGAAATGTTGTAGAGTCTTTCTTACTTCTCTTCTCATATTTATCTCACGTGACAGACAAACATTAGAAAAAAAGTGTTTCGTTCTATGTTTTATTTCATAGATATTACGGAAGGATAATATTTGGGTCAACGTATGTGCGTAAGTATGAGATAACAGAATCATTCGCTTTGATAATATGCTACTCGGAAATGATGATAAATTTACACTTATTACGCGTTTTCGAAAAATGAGCCGAAAGTCTTTCAGTTTTTAATAATTCCAATAAATTTGTCGTTGTAGATTAGTAACTAATTGAATTTGATGGTCGTTATAAATTTCGTGGTCCCCCGAAATCGAATCGTCAGTTTTAGATTGAAGTACATGCTACGTGCGTAACAACTACTTATTGCCGTATTTGAGGAAACTTGAATCTGGGAAACCAGAAAGAAATCAAAGAGAGAGCATTGTTATTGACATAATCAATGTTCTAATGCAACGGGAAACTGTTTTACCTCACATGACGTTGACAACAATTTTTTTTAACGAAACATAACAATGGTTTGTACCATCAGGTTTCAGCCAGACCTCGATTGATAGCGTTACTTATGCGAGTGACAATAAGCTGCCCCATCTAAACAATTAGAAACTTATAAATCGCCACAAAGCAAGGGTGCTAGATAAAAAAATATTATAATATTATCATTTAGAAAAAATAAAACCAAGCAGACATGAAGTGTTTGATTTTTACGTAAAAACTATGCCATAATGTACATCATGTCCAACATTTTGGCGTAAATTTCATAAAAGTGATAATAAAACGTAATAATGTAAAATAGTTTTATTAAAACGAATTGAAATACAGTGAGCGCCAAAAGTGAGTAAACACCACTGAAATAATTCATTTTCTTTGGATAGCGTGAAGAGTAAATGAGAATAGTCGAATAAATTTCCAAAAATAAAAACGTTTATTTATTACTTATAAAAAGTTAAAACAAAAACAACAATTCATGATAAAGGAACTTTATTTATACTTAAGAACAAAAGTGTTGACTCACTTATGGCGCTCAGTGTAGATACAAATATTAAATTCTTTTAACAAAATCTATCAAAAATCGTGACAATTCTATGAACTACAAGTATATATCAAAAGTGATACAAACGTAAGCTAGAATTAAGAAGTTTTTTAAGGCTCGATCTATGGTTAAAAAAGTTTCATTATTTTCTTTGAAAAAAGTTCCAAAAAGTTTCAAAGAATTTCTTAAAAATTGAGAATATTTAAACGAAATTTGTATTTTTTTTACAATACATGGAAATCAAAGTTGGACAGAATACAGTTTCAATAAGTATGTACGTATTCTACGTATACTACGTTCTGAATAACAAACACCCTTAATTTGCCCCTCCCCTAAAGGGTATTGAAATTTAAAAAAAATATTCATTTAATATTCATTTATTTGTTGTTGTATTTAACTAGATTTTGCAGAAAGATAATTCATAATTTAAATCCCAACAACAACAAAAATAAGAACAACGCAAGTATTTATTTGCAAATCAGACGTACATAAATACGGTTACACTTTGAATTGTAAAACTTTGTACTCATCTGTGTGCTACAAACACAGTGTACAGTGTGTGAGGCATTGTTCAGCCTTCTTGTTCCGACAAAACATTATCACCCATTTGTTAATTCAGTACCGTTACCCCTTTTTCTCTTGGGCATATTTGATGCCTTTCGTTACCTTGTCGGATGGATGATGCTTAACGAATTAGATTTTCAAATACAAGAGAAAAAACTTTTTAAATCTGTTTTGAAACTCATAAATATGCAATTGCTTAATAGAAAAGTTCAAACATCATATTCACACACACACACATACACGCGCACAGTTATTCAGTCTGTCTGTCAGTCAACCCTTATTTGTTGCTTTCTGACTGACGAAAGAGTTGTTGTTTGATTGTTTGTTCCTAAATTCAGCCAACAGCCTTACAGCACAAAATCAAAAAAAGAAAAAAACTTCCTGTTGTAGTTGAACAAGAGTACGAGTATCTGGAAACATTGCCGGTAGATTCCATCCCGTATTGCCTTTATTGAATTATTTTAAAACCGATTTAATACTTTTTGGGGGGGGCGCTTTCTTTTCCTCAACAGTAATGACGTGCTGCTCTCTCCTTGGTCGCAATCTCATTTTGTATCCCAGTCAGTGGGCTGTTGTGTTGATGTGCAATGATTTTTATTTAATTTATTCGGTTTATTCAGTTCGGTTCATTTGGTTTGATTTGATTCTTAAAAATTTGATTTAAATTTTAATGCAACAGAGTGTGTTTTGTGTTGAATTAACTTCATTTACCGCAAATATATGAAGGAAATGTTTCAGATTGAATCACTTAGAAATAACTGGGGCTATAATTTGCTTTAAATCGAATCAAAAATATAAAGAACATTCGAATATTTTTATACAAAATTCGAGCATTTTGAATTTGAAAGCAAAAAAAAAAAATAAGAAAAAAATTCATATGAATTCAAATTATCTGAGGTTTTAAAAAAATATTTGAATTTGGAAGGGGGGCATACAAATCTTTATCGGATGATAGCGGGTATTTAAACTGAAGCAATTGAATTGTATATTTGTAAGTATCGATTGGGGCGCCCTGGTAGTTTAGTGGGTAGTATACTAGACTGTAAGCGTGAGGGTCGTGGGTTTGATTCCCACTAGAGGCTCTGGTCGGTTACACTACACCGAGCATATGGTCTAAGTTACTCAGCTCGTAATAATTACGTATAACTTTTTATTGTATTACATACATACATAATTGGTCATTACAACCCTTCAGTCAGGATTACGACCTAGTTTCTCACACCACTTATGTTGTGTGTGTTAATTTTATACATGAGTGGCGGGACCTACAGTTTAAAGTCGACTCCGAACGACAGATTTTTGAGAAACTTTTCATGTCAATTTTATTTACTCTCAGAGTTTTTGCCAGAAATCTGCTGAGAGGAAGTCGCCGAAGAAATAATTTTTGTATTTTATTTTGATGTCTGGCCTGGGGCTCGAACCCTGGATTTTCGTCTAATAAGCCAGCACACTACCTACCAGACCAAGGCGACTAATTGTATTATAATTAATAAATAAATAAATAAAATAAATAAGTATCGATTGAAAAATTTGCGCAGAGGGATATCAGTTTAACCAGGAGTTAAAACCGAGTAACGGAAAGGGGTATTACAATAAGACCTCATGAGAACCAAGTAAGCCTTATTTATTGCTAACAAGTTTACATCATTTAGGACCATTATTACAACTCGCCGTTAAAGTTGGGTTTAGTTAAAGGTAACTTTAGCTAAAGTGAACTTTAAAGTCACCTTCAACTGTTTTCGTTATTACAACATATCCGTAGGTTGTACAATATAATAATGTTAAGTTTTTCAAAAGTATGGCAGTTTCGGATCAATGTCGATAACATTGCTTAATTAAACAAGTTTTTTTAAACGCAATGGCAATGACGGGCTTCTTTGTTTTTGCTCATTTTGTTTATATTTGAACTTGCCATATTGAAAATAATATAAATATGTGGCGGCGCAAACATACTTTTTACTTTAAAAGTTACAGGCAGGATGATCTTCCCATTAGTTTAACGATAACTTCTATCTTATTACACACTTATAATAATAAAAAAACAATTTATCTTCCCGTTAAAATCCTGCCCCTAGTTAACGGCAACTTGTAATAATGGCTCTTAATTAAATTGTCAGTGACTGCAGATATTTAGATTGTTTACTTTAGTGAGCTTAAGTACCTGTTAACTTAAATATATGTAAGATTTTATAATTACTATATTTAGATACCATTTTATTATTACCCTTTTAAGATTAAAATCATTAGGTATTAAAAGTTAATAAATCGTTATTCTAAGTATATTATTAACATTAAAAAATAATCATTAATAATGAAAAAAAGGAAATAAAATAAATGAGAAAAATTCCGAAATAAATGTAAAGTAGTAGCAAATAATTAACAAATACGATGACGAAATAATCGATTATAATAATTTATAAAATAAATTTAAACAAGTTTTCAATAACGGTATACAATTAATTATTATTTTCAAAAACATATTTTGAACCGAGAATGCTTTAAATTGAAAGTGTTGTTAACGCCACACATGCGAGATAGTCTACCATCAAAAATATAATTTTTATACGCGAACGATATAAGCAGCTAAACTACATACAATATAATGAACTTGAATTTTGTAACAACGACCTTAATGTCGAGAATAATGTTAGCCGGCTAAAATAATTAAAATGAAACAAAAAACAACAACAACAAAAAAACTCCATTAAAATTGTTGTTTTAAAAAGTTTAATTGGTTACGCAAAGCTATGAATAAAATAAAAACGTCAATATAAACTAAAAAAAAGAAAAAAAAATGGTGAAATAAAATGTTTCTCGGCTTTATTGCTTTAATTTCTCTAAAACCGAAAAAAATATTTTTTTTCTCTCATTTCGAAACAAAAAACAAAAAAAAAACATTTTGAGTTAAGTGTGTAGGCTCTTAAAAACTTTTGTCATTCAGTAATTAAAAAAAAAGAAAAAAACTACTTAAGGCTACGAGTTGTATAACAAACGCAAATTTAATTCAAAGAATCCATTTGGCACTGTTTCCTTAAGTGATTTCGAAATTGATCAGTTTAATCGAATATTTACTATTATTAACTCGATTATTTTGTACGTTATTCAACAACCTACACACTCGCTCATACAACGGTCTGAAATAAATGTAAGTGCAAAAGCATTTTAATATTGTGGGGATTTGTGCCGGGACCAAGTGTGGGCAGTTTGGATTGGAATTTATTAAGGAAATAATGAATAAGAGAGAGAGAGAGAGTATTTAAACATTCTAAAAAAAAAATTCACCTAAAGTTCGGAAGATTTCAGAATTCGTCAATGAACCCAATCATACTGCTGCTAATGTGGAGATATGATATGCCTACCACAGTCCCCAGAGAACTAATACATACGTACATACATACATAATTGGTCATTACAACCCTTTAGTCAGCATTACAGCCTAGCTTCTCACACCACTCATGTTGCGTGTGTTAATTTGATGTATGCGTGGCGGGACCTACAGTTAAAAGTCGACTCCGAACGACAGATTTTTGAGAAGCTTTTCATGGCAAATTTATTTATTCTCAGAGTTTTTGCCAGAAGTCTGCTGATTGAAAGTCGCCGAAGAACAATTTTTTCATATTTTCGTTTTGATGTCTGACTTGGGGTTTCAACCGTGGCCTTACGTCTAATAAGCTAACACATTACCTACTACACTACGGCGACTTCAGACAACTAATACTCTTTCACAAATTTCCGATATGACTCCAAGAGAGTTTTTAGGTTATCATTTAGAACAACGGTTATGTAGTCTCTGAACCTCAAACAAAAGCCAACGGAAAAACTTGCACATGCCGGACTGAATGGCGGTAAATATCAACAGAAAACATTAAATAAAGCTGCTACATTCAAATGGAGTGCTTAACCTTAAGAGATATCCTATTAATTATTGGACCTTTACATTTTAAATTTACTCCGAGTTCTTCTTGGAGATACCTATACTTTTGCCGTGCAAAAATATGAAGCGACCAGAAACTTTTTCTTATTTTTCTTATTGTCGTTTGCCAACATGGTGATGGCTAGGTATGCCAAAGGGGATTTAGTTTTAAAAACCTCGGGCTTAGGGATTTCGAAATTCCGATCCCGAGATCGCAGGATATTTGGGATTTTCTCCTAAAAAAATTTTTTTTTACATGTTTTATTAAAATTTTAATTTTTTTTAATCTTTACTTACGATTACATGAGAATAAAATAAAATAAAAACCGAGCAAAATGTAAGAAAAAAGAAAAATAAAAATAATTCTTCTGTGTCTACCGTAGCGAGAAAATAATGCAACTCGATGCCATATTATGTTCAACACCGTGTCCTGTCTTATTTACATTTATTGAACCCCCATCATGTTTAACAGTTGGCAACTGTTATTTGAGTGAGTGTCTTTGTTTTAGGGGCCGACGAATGTAATTTAACCCATCAGAGCCAACTAAGTTCAACTTTGATTCGTCGCTCTACAAAACTTTGGCCCACTGCTCTTTTGACCAATGCAGATACCGTCTAGCAAAGCCGTTTTGCCTTTTTAACCTTATTTATAAGTGTCTTTCTGGCTGATCTTCTAGCTAATAAATTGCCTCTCTTAATCGGTTTCTGGCTGGGTGACCGCCAATAGAAACCCCGAATTGCTCGTTTGCATAATTAGTAACATCTACTACCGTTTTCCGAGGGTCAACTTCTACTATTTTTACCATTTGACGGTCTTGGCGGGCACTAGATTTACGAAGCCGCCACTTCCTGGTTTTTTTCCACGTTACTTGCTCCTGATCAGCTGCCCAAGTCATCCGATCTTTATTGCTGCACTTATATTTGTTAATAGAGGCATATTTGAGTGGTTGTATAGTAAATATTTAAAAATTACTCTCTCCAGTAAATAAGATGCTTTTACGTAAGCTTTCTACAAAAAGTTTATCGAACTTTTTTGACTGAAATTAAATCGATTATTATAACCTTCCGGTAACTAAAGGGAGGATTTCAACGGACAGATAAATTATTATAAGTGGACAATATGGTAGAGGTGAGCGTTAAGCTAAATGGAGGATCATCCTACCTTTAACACTTAAAGTTAAGTTTATTTTTAAACTTGTTATATTATATATTATTTTCAATATGGCAACTTCAAATATAAACAAAATGAGCATATACAACATAAAAACGAAGACCGTAGTTGCCTCTGCTTTTAAGTAAAACTTATTTAATTGAGCAATGTTATCGACATTGTTCCGGCTCTGCCATATTTTTGAAAAGGTTAACTTTATTTTATCTGCAGGTTGTAATAATAAAAATAAGTTAAAGGTGTCTTTAAAGTTCACTTTAGCTGAAGTTACCTTTAACTAAATAATGGCCTTAAAAGTCAAAACATATCAACTTTTTTGTAATGGAACTCAGTTGTAATTATGGGAATGGATTGTTAAAGTGTAGAAGTATATTTAAAACTAATATATTTATTGAAAAAAGAACGTAGTTTCTAGAACGTTGCGTTACTCTCAAATTATACAATACTTCATCAAGTAACTGGACAATATGTATGCCCTGGTAGTCTAGTGGGTAGTATGCTAGTCTACAAGCGTGAGGGTAGTGGGATCGATTCAAAAAGGTCTACATTGTTGTAAGTACAAACATATTTACATAATTGGCCATTACAACCCTTCACTCAGAGTTACGGACTAACTTCTTACACCACTCATGTTAATTTTATACACGAGTGGCGAGACCTACAGTTTGAAGTCGACTCCGAACGACAAATGTTTGAGAAACTTTTCATTGCAATTTTATTTTACTCGCAGAGTTTTCCCAGAAATCTGCTGAGAAGATGTCGCCGAAGAAATATTTTTGGTTTGATGTCTGACCTGGGGTTTGAACCTTAGCCTTACGTCTACTAAGCCAACACACTACCTACTAGACTACGGTGAATTCCTTATTGTAAGTAACAAATAAAAAAAATTATCAAATACTCCAGACAATACGAAAGTAGAGACTTACGGAAATCAAATTACAATAACAAAACTTCACAGAAATAACGCGAATGATCGAAAAGAAAAGACCAAGGAAAGTAAACAGTAATTTCTGGAGGATGCCAGACCAATAATTAATGACACATAAATAGTGCCCTAGGTAGCATTGCCTGTGCAGTTGTAGTAAAGAGTTAGACGCCTAAAAACATGTTATTAACAACTTGGTATTTGGATTACTGTAGTAAACGGATCGTGTAGTTACATTGTTAGCTCAGTGTTATCAATTACTGTGTATAATTAAATTTAAATAAATCGATCGAGTCTTCAAAAATTACTCTTATTTGAAAATGTAAAAACGTAACAATACGACATTCGTTGAAGATATAACATAATGGTTTATAAGTTTTGTAATTGGAAATGGTGTAACACTATTTTATTATTTTACTTATATAAAAAAAAATTTTTTTTTGCAACAACTACATTTCGTTTGTCTAAAACAAACAAATAAATAAACGAATGACCAAAGCAAAAAAAAAAAAACTAGTGAGCTGCCACTGAAGAAACAAGTTTATTAAAAATAAAAAAAAATCGGAACTTTTTTTTCGAATTAACAGAAGTTTTTTGCTTCTTAAAGAACTAGTTTTTGCTTTTGAGAGCCTTTTGGCTTTTTGCTTCAGTACGTTTTTTATTTACTCCTCAGATGTGTTTTATTTTTTGTTGTTCCGAGAATACAACCTTCTTTCCGCATGTAAGTAATTTAAGTGAAATTATAGCCGTACACCGAACAGAGCTACAAGGAAATAAAAAACAATTTGAAAGTTTTTATTCACATTTTATTTTATTGCTAAACAACCAAAAACAAAACAAAAAAAATTAAAGAAAATTTAAGAAAAAATATTTAAAATTTTCACACACATTCGAAACAGCAGAGCAATAATAATATTGTGTTGCTTTTGTTTTGTTTCTGTGCAATTTGCAGGAATTTAGCAAAAACTTCAAAACAGTCTTTCAGGGCTAAAAATTGGACAAACAATTACACGAAATAAAGAAAAACAAGAAACACAAAAAAAAATCTAAATTAACCAACTTTTGATGGCATCGCAATTTATCCATCAATCGTTCTTGACGTGTTGCTTTTTTTCTTTCCTTTGCTGTTTTTTTGCCAATCTACCCTCAAGACATAATTTTTGTTAAAAAATATTCAAAAGTTTCCAATAAAGCGTTTGTATTCGTTTTTTAAAAAGAAATATTTTTGGTGTAAAAATAAAAAACTCTTTTTAGTTTAACTGACTTTAATTGACATGATCTTGAGTGATTGTTTCGTTTTATAAACATTTTACAATCAGCTTAACTTCAAATTAATACAATGGCTTAGAAATTGGCGTTTAAATAGTGACTTAGTGTATTAAAAAGAATGAAAGGAAGAAATGGATTTATTTTTTACTTGTAGAAGTTAGAAATGGCACAACTAATTCCCACATTACAGACAAATCACACGATTTATTGTACTGCCCCTAACATATAGGGTATCTCCGTAATGATTCCCACAATCGTGTTACCCTGGCAAATTTGCCTATTAGTTGAAAATACCCTGGCGTTTGATTCAGAAATCTATTAACGCCTCTCAAATTCGAAGTATGTGTCCTGGGGGTTCGTTCTTATCATCATGGAGTCTATATATTGGGCATATATCGATGCATGTTCTAAATCAATTCGACGCCTCCATTCTAAAGGGTGTTTTTATAGAGGTATAGAACTTTAAGTTGGCATTACTTTTCAAGATGGCGACCGATTTAACAGCTGTCAAGTGATTTATTCTCAGTTTGGTTTGGCAATTCATCGTGAATAGACTCACGCCTGAACAGCGCTTGCAAATAGTGCAATTTTATTTCGAAAATAATGGTTCTGTGCGGAAAACGTATCGCGCACTACGTCCATTTTATCGTCGACAAAATCGTCCATCAGATTTTCATTCAGATTTTTCGATTAACCATGGAACGTTTTCACACCACGTTTACTCTTATTGATAACTCGCATCCCCAGAGACGCTGTACGGTGCGTACAAAAGAAGCTATTGCTGCTGTAGAGCGTAGCATTGAGGAAGACCCGAATGAGTCCATCCGCCATCGAGCACAGGAATTGGATCTGTGTCCATCCACTTTATGGAAGATTTTGCGGAAGGATCTTGGTTTGCGTGCTTACAAAATCCAACTCGTGCAAGATTTGAAGCCAGACGATCATCAAGTAAGGCGTAGATTCGTCGAATGGGCCCAAAACGAGATTACCGTTGTTCCCGATTTTCATCAGCGAATTTTGTTTAACGATGAAGCGCACTTCTGGTTGAATGGCTACGTCAACAAACAAAACTGCCGCATTTGGAGTGAAGGTAATCCTCAAGTGTTTGTGGAAACACCGTTACATCCAGAAAAACGGACTGTTTGGTGCACTTTATGGGCTGGTGGAATCATTGGTCCGTACTTTTCCAAAAACGATGGTGGCCAGAACGTTACAGTCAATGGTGATCGGTATAGAGCCATGATTTCTAACTTTTTCATTCCTGAATTGAATAACCATGATGTCCAGGAGATGTGGTTTCAACAAGCTCATGTTACAATACAATACAATTAGCTCGTGTCACAATAGATTTATTGAAAGACACGTTTGGTGACCGCCTAATTTCACGTTTTGGACCTGTGAATTGGCCTCCAAGATCTTGTGATTTAACACCGCTAAACTACTTTCTGTGGGGCTATTTAAAGTCATTAGTCTATGCGGTAAAGCCACAAATGCTTGACCATTTGGAAGACAACATTCGCCGTATTATTGCCGATATACGGCCACAAATGTTGGAAAAAGTCATCAAAAATTGGACGTCCAGATTGGACTACATCCGCGCTAGCCGTGGCGGTCATATGCCAGAAATTATATTTAAAATGTAATGCCACAAGATTATCTTTCGGATAAATAAAATTCATGCCAATCGAATAATCCATCGTTGTTTTATTGCAACTTAAAGTTCTATACCTCTATAAAAAACACCCTTTATAAGTACACTTAGAACGTTTTTAATGTTCTTGCATTTTTCATTTAAATTTAATTGCATTTTAAATTGTACGTTCGCTAACTTAAATACTGTCTAAATTTTATAGGGAAAAATCTATTTAGAATACACTTATAGTTGTATATCGCGTGAAAACTTTGAGAGCTCATAACTCGAAACACACTTTTTCGACTTAGAATGTTATAGAATGGAGACGTCGAAGTGTCCTTTAATTCTACGGTTCGCACTCTAACAGGAGTTCTACGTCTGTCCCAACATGATTACTGCAGAAGTTGCCATGATGTTGAAGAAACGGAACACTTTTTATGTGAGTGCCCTGCATTTCATAACTGACGTCACTGGATTTTTGGTGATAGAGCGTTTGGAAATCGTGGCATGTTAGCGAACGTGCCACTAAGGGAACTGGCCGGTTTCATTAGGATCTCGAGGGGGTGCGAACCCACCACAACGGGTCTGAGTAACATAATGGGCCTTATGAGTCGTAGAGTAAACTGGTTTGTGTACGGCAAACTACCCGGTACCTAAATTACCCTAACCTGAGTCTACAATGCCCGGTAAAAAGCCAATGACTATTCTCAGGATACTTCTTCATAGCCTGATGCCTAACTGAAGCCTCATCTTATTGTAATTACCCAAATCTGTTGTGATTTGAGAATAGTGTCGGCTTCTCTTCATTTTCCTTTTCGCCGAGCATGTCCTTCCAATCCGCTCTTCCTATTATTCTTAAACAGAGTCTGCATCACCGTTATAGGGCAGGGTCTCATTGTTATGCCTACATAAACTTGTCTTATCAACTCCACTTGTATTGTTTTCATGAATGTAGTTACAAAATATTTTTTTCTTACGTTTATGGGCCGATTTTGTGTGGCATATTGTGTTTGCATAATTACATGTATTAAGTATTTAACTACCGTTGTAGTCTAGTAGATAGTGTGTTGGCTATTAGACATAAGGCCCTGGCCTGTGTCAGACATCAGAACGAAAATATGAAAAGAAATATTTCTTCGGCGACTTCCTCTGGCAAAAACTCTGAGGGTAAATAAAATTGCCATGAAAAGTTTCTCAAACATCTGTCGTTCGGAGTCGACTTTAAACTGTAGGTCCCGTGTAGAAAATTAACACACACAACATAACACAACAATAAGTGGTGTGAGAAGCTAGGTCGTAATCCTGTAATCGAATAAAAAACATCGATATTTTATCGACGTTGATCAGTAAAGAAAACATCGAATTGTTTCGATTTATTTATAAATTACAACGAATTATAAATCAAAAATCAATGTTATGTTATTTAATGTTATGTTATGTTGTGATATGTTAAGTTATTGTTACGTTTTTACCCTTTTTAAAAACGTTAGGAATGTGAGTTCGTTGATTGCAAATAGAACAAAAACAAATATGTGTTTAGGTTTAATTAAACTCTATTGTTCGCACTAATTCTGTGTGCAACCGTAGACAACTTGACGAATACAACGATAGTTGCTTGTTCGCTATTCTTCTTTGCTTACAACGCAGATCTTTTCAAGGCTAACTCCAAACCACAACTGTTCTTTTCACACGCAACGCGTCTTCACTTAAGACTGACTGAATTCTTACTACTCGTTGCCTGCTTTGCCTTGCTTTTTTATATGCCCACGTAATCAGTCTGATGAAGGTTCTTGAAGTAGAATGTTTGTGTTTTCGCCTTCTCGAGAATTCTATTGCGACTTCATTGTTGTTTGTGTATTTTGTTCACATTGCTTGTTGTTGCTTTCTCGCCTACTTGTCTATCCCATTTTCTTTCATACTGATGTTGTTGGTTTACTTGTAATAAGTTCGTTGTATGTGTTTGTGTAGCTTTTGCTCATTTTAATGTTAAAAGATGTACACCGTTTCCATTTTCGTAACATTACGTTATGTTATATTATTTTACATTACCAAGGAGAGGTTTTAAATTCCTGTTTTTATTATGAATTTAAAAGGAAAGTCATTAAATCTAGCAGAGCGAAAAATTGTTATAAATTTTTGCATAAAGTATAGATTTGTTGATCAAACAGAAGAAAGTTGTCATTGTTTTGTACAAAGATTGTTAAATAATTATAAGAAAGCAAAAGAGTTTGTCTCAAAATCGTTTCTCCAAACTTACTTAACGAGAAAGGATCAAAAGGATCTTCTAAAATAGCGATGGATGTTGAAACCAACTTTAAAAGAACAGTTTGCGGCGATACTATTTGAAAAATACTTCAAAATGGCTACAATGGCAGCGTAGCACGAAGTAATCCTTATATTTTGCGCTTAAATCTAAAGGGTTTAAGAACGTTTGCCAAGGAGCATATAAGTAAGCTTCTGGAGTCTTGGGAAAAGGTAATTTTTACAAATGATAGCAAATGTTATGTTTCCGGCATCAAAGTTTCTGTTTTCGTTCGCTACATATCTTATTACTTCATCACTGTAAAGCATGGAAGTGATGCTGTGATATATTTAGGGATGTATTGCAGCGAGTGACGTGGTTTAAAACTGGTCTCTATTTAATGTCCCTAAATAACTCCGGACTCAACCATGCGGCCTCAATTCTATTGAGTTCATGGTATGCCAAAGAGATTGACAGTGAAATTGATGTTTTTCGTCTTTATTTTATTGATATTACGTTTTATTTTCTTTCAAGAGACTGAATGAACACTACATATGAATACAGAAAATTTTTTTTTGAATTAAAAAAATTTTTTTTGTATTAAGTTGTTTAAAAAAAGTGAGTCAAACTGTGCTAAATTTAAAACGCAACCTGATAGGCCTGTATATATGAACAATTGACCATGTTTTACTATCTACATCCAGTTTTGAGGGTGTACAGATTTAATTTTACTCAAAGAAGTTTATTTTTTTTTATTAGGTTAGGTTAGAAGACGTGTACTTGTCAACTAAGATAAGTACAGTACCCGGAGGTCGAATTGACCCATTGTACAACATCCTAGTTTCTCACACCACTAATGTTGTGTGTGTTAATTTTATACATGAGCGGTGGGACCTACAGTTTAAAGTCGACTTCGAACGACAGATTTCTGAGAAACTTTTTCATGGCAATTTTATTTACTCTCAGAGTTTTTTTGCCAGAAATCTGCTGAGAGGAAGTCGCCCAAGAAATACTTTTTGTATTTTGTCTTGATGTCTGGCCTGGGGCTCGAACCCGGGCTTTTCGTCTAATAAGCCAACACACTACCTACTAGGCCACGGCGACTTCTTATTTTTATTTTTTTTATTATTTTACACGATTATTTAGAAGAAGTTGATCGCTTTTCTTATCGCCGTTCGTTATTTTGGAATCAAATGTTTGAATGTTAACAAGGCGGTGTCGTAGTGGTATAATAGGTAAGCTACCTAGTTAGTATCAGAGATCAGCAGTAAGTATTTAAAACGATGAAGAGAATCGAATCATACTCATAATATCTAATACTTATACGCATTCATATTTATTTTAATGTTTTACTCATACTACTCATATTCAAAGTTTGAAATACTCATGGTACTCGTACTTAACAGTACGCATGATGTTGATTTCGACTCTCCATGACTCATCGTATACACGAATCACAAAATAAGTATGATTCGCGTACGAACACTACATACTCACAAGAAGGTTGTGTGTTTGCTTTGCTTGCTTTCTTCTTTCTTTGTATATGCAACAACAACTAAAGCCCACTTCACACGGTAATACTTTACGTACGTAAAGTCTAATGAAAAAGTAAAATTAAATTAGATCCGTATGACAAAAAGAGAATAAAAGTCGTATGATTTATATTTTTTGCGTTTACATGATCGGTATAAGACAATAACAGAGTAAAATGAAAACAGCTGTTACACTATTTTTCTATGTGTTTACATAAAAATACTTCCCTGATCCAATGCGACTTGCTTGTTTTTTGAATCATTTCAAAAATTGAAGAGAGCCATACGACTGTCAAACTTTTCATCCGTATTTTCTCTCAATGTGTGATGGTTTCATTACATAGTACGTTTAGACGATCACATCCGTACTCTTCTACACAAAATTTTGACAGATCATATTGCCTGTAGGACCGTGTAAATTTTGATGAATGATTCGAATCACTCGAATCACCGTCTACGAATTTGAACCTGACCTCTTTATTTTACGTCAATAAATATTTCATTCAATATTTAAATGAACAATTTTTTCATCGCTTACACTAGGTGCAGATATTCTGCTGCGGTACTGAAAAGTAAGAGGAACAAGTTTGTAAATCTGGAATGTTTTACCATCCACAGGACTTTTTCGGCTTCTGATAAATTCAAATATGCTGTTGCTATTTATAACTCGCCATACCTGCAATTAAAAAAGAAAAAAGTAAATTAGAAATCTAACATCTGTGATTAGCATCTCTTAAACAATATTCTTGAGTTTTAATAAACTCAACGATGGTATTTATTTTTTTTTTTTTTTTTTGAAAATTTCTTGTCATCAATTAGACGTGGAAACCATTGGCATTGGCAGTAATTAATTTTAATTAAAATGTGATTTTTAACTGGTTGTGACAACAAAATTTACATAAAAATTGAATAATTTTCACGTCACTTAATTGACCGTCAGACGCCACTCAAGTGACCAAAGTGACATGGTGTTTGAACGGACAGGTGTATAAATTTGATGAGAAAAAAACAGAGAATGATGAGCTCCATATGCGTTAAGAAAGTATACTGATCGCTACTTAGCAAGCACACCATAGCCAGAGAGAGACCGGGTAAAAAAACCAACAAGCCAACTAACTTGGCCAGACATCAGCATCAACGTACAAAGTCCAGAAGAATTCTCAACGGATTTTGGCTTTCAATTACATTTTCAATTAATGTTAGAAATACTGTTTTTGTTTTTTGTTTTCTTTCTATCATCCGTTGTCTTAAACTGTATTTTTCTGCAAGAGAAAAACATCAAAAGAAAAACTGAAAAAAGTCAATAAAAATCCCAGGCAAGACAAGGAGAAGATAAATATGTTCTCGCTAAGTGTGAGGCTGGTATGCTGGAAAGAAAATTATTTCGTAATCATTTTCCTCATCTCTGTCTGTTTTCAAATTAAATTGCCGTTAGAAATTGAAAATGCATTTGCACATGCGTAAAATATACTCTCTCTGCGTACCTTGAAGTAAAGCTTTATTTACAAACGGTATGTATGTACGCGCACACCGATGCCGTTACAATTGCAGTTCTTTTATAAATTATTAGAAAATTATTTCAGAACCCCATTGTTTTTTGTTGTTGTCATCATCAGTGTCTGTTGACTAGTCAATCGTTGATATAAAAATTGATTGAATCAGCATAATTGAACGATCAAAAGAGCAAAAGGTTTAGAATTTTTTTCTTTGCTATTTAACAGGGGGAAGTATAGCCTTAAATCAAAATTTTTTTAAATAAAATAGTACTCAGCAGAGGAATTAAATTCAGACCAACTATTGTGAGTTAAAAAGATCAAAAAGTAACTGATGAATGAATAAATTTCTTTCCACTACAGCCACTGGATACTAATACGCTGCACAACGCCCATACCGTTTAGGAGCTTATACAGCTCATTTAAAATCATCGTCAACTCGCAATGAAATGAATATTTTGCGTAGAACTTTTCTCTTAGAAAGGCTGCCACATCGGTTCCTAACAGCGTCCATGCTTATATTAAAGCAAGGAATATAAGCAACTTGCAGAGAGAGGTCTTGCCTATTGAAACCATAATAACACTTGTTGGGAGGAGTAATACTGCGCTTGATCTACAGACAGACATCATTTTTATACGATGACCCATTTTGGATGGAAGGGTAGTTCTCGCTTACTGCCAGAAGAGATCGCATGGTAAGGGTTCATCTTGTCTGAAACCTCACATGGTATCTACTTTGACGGAGTTGCTCAACGCAGATCAGACGCTGCGGTAAAAACACGATTCGTTATAGAGCTATAGTAGGCCGCCTTTAGTCGACAAAAAAATGTTGCGTTCAGATTTCGTTTTCATGGGCCTCATCTAGGATTTGACGTAAAGTAAATAACAGGTCGATGATGAACTTACCAGATCTGATAAGACCCAATCAGGACAGAAAATTGTTGCAACAATTGTTGGAACAGCCATACTCTGTAAATAAGCGGGTGAATGCGCCCTACCAATTTTTTTATCTGAGACAGTAGCCTAGAATTGCGACTCAATTCTAACCAGAAACCATACTTCCCACGTCTACTACTCCTCCTCCATTTAACTGTTCGAGGTCTTGGTTGATCCTCTGTATTCTTTGGTATAACAACGTAAAGCTGAATTTAAATGGAGTTTATTTATATAACCGCATCAGCTATAAGTGGTTGTAGCATAGGAGGTAGTATGGTGGGTTATTAGACGAGAGCTCATAGTTCAAATCCCAGCTCAGACATCTTGAACAAAAAATTTGACAAAAATATTTCTTTCGGCAACTTTCTATCACCAACCTTCTGGCAAACACTCTGACAGTAAAAAAAATTTAAATTGAAAACAATAGGTGTCGCCACTCATGGAGAAGTTCGGTTGTAATTTAGACCAAATGACCAATTGAGCAAGTAAGTAAATTTCATATTGTTCTTGGCTTAGTTATAAGTATGAAAAGTCTTGTGCTATTCAGAACGCTTATCAAATGTTATACAAAGTCTTCCAACATGAACTTTCGATCTTCGTCAGTTGGTAGCGGCTATTCGTTGAAGCTACATGTGTCAAATTAGTTGCCATTTATTCAGTGTGTTTTGCCAACTCTCTATACATTCAACAATACGTGCGAATAATGCTCGACTAATCATTTTCAACGTTGAGGACAATTTTAGCCAAGAATGGATACGTGAATAATCAAAATGTTCGAATTTGAGACGGTATTTTACTTACTTAAATGCTCATTACAACCCCTTAGACAGGATTACTACCTCGCTTTGTACATCACCCATGCTGTGTATGTTAATTTTAAATATGAGTGGTGGGACCTACAGTTTAAAGTCGACTCCGAACGACAGATTTTTTGAGAAACTTTTCATGGCAAATTTTATTTACCCTCAGAGTTTTTTTCAAAAATCTGCTGAGAGGAAGTCGTCGAAGAAATATTATTTTCATATATCATTTTGTTTGAGATGTCTGAGCCGAGAGTTGAACTAGGATCTCACGTCTAGTGAGGCAACATACTACCCATTAAATTACGGCGACTTTGAGAGGATATCCATTCTCATTAAACCCAAGAGCGTCCAATGCATCCCAAAAAATGTTTAGAGTGGATTATGTACTGGCGTATTTATTGGTCCACATCTGAGATCAGCAATGAGTATTCAAAAGGATGAGTAGAATCGAATCGTACTCATAATTTCTGATACTTATACGCATTCATACTTATTTAATATTATACACATACTACTCATATTCGAGGTTTGAAGTACTCATCGTACTCATACTTAACAATACGTATGATGTTGTTGATTTCGACTCTCCATGACCCAACATTTACAAGAATTACAAAATAAGTATGATTCGTGTACGAACACTACAATACTCACTAGAAGGTTGTGTGTTAGCGTATGTGATTTCGAGACACTCGAATCATTTATAAGTATTTTTCTAAAATGAATGAGTAGGCTTATGAATCAAAAATATTTCGAATGGTATGAGTTTGATGTCAACGTTGTACTCATACACATTGTACTCTTACTTATAAATCAACGTTGTAGTGAGTACTAATGAATCGGAGTAGTTAAATTTCAATATTGTTGACTCACTTACATTCGAAATTTCATGAGTGCTTATGAGTAGCGAAAAAACGATTCATTGCTGACCTCTGGTCCACATTTCTTTGAGAATGATGTTGGCCAGGTCATCACCTTCATTGCTTGTGCTATAGGCTGACGATTACTAACTTCTTCTGACCTGAATTGGTTGATCTGGTCTCCAACGACATGTAGTTTCAATAATTTTCACGCAGGAGGAAGTGTTGTGAATTGCCTTCCGAGATTGTGCGATTTGGTACCGTTAGATTTTTTGTTGTGAGGTTTTCTCAAGTAGTAAAAGACAACATAACTCATTCCGTTGGTCAAATTCATGGAAATGTCGGCATTTCGGATGCTTTCCACCCAGAGAAGCCAAATAACATTGGAGCAATATAATTTTAATATTTTGATATTCTTAAAATTCTTCTCAGTCTATATGTATGCGTACAGTTTAACCAACACATTAACAAAAAAGGCGAGCTTGATCCATTGTTTGATGCGTGGCCGGGCAACTTAATAACAAAAAACAAGTTAAAGTTGACTTTAAAGTTCACTTTAGCTAAATTTACCTTTAACTAAATCTATCTTTAATGGCAAGTTGTAATAATGGTCCTTATTGTCGTATGGTTTGAATGTTAATGAAAGTGTATACTTCCTCGCTTGAGTCATAGTTAATAAGCATTTTGCTGTACGTACTTGATAATATCTTGCCATGAGATCAAACGTGCTTCAATGTTTTTTCATGCTCTCGAATAATTATTTTTACAGCAAAAATTCAATCATAATAATAAGTAAAGTAAAGTAAAGTAAAGAGAACAAGGAATAACTGTGAATGTTAAGTAGAAATTGTAAAAAAAAATTTAAAACAAAATCTACAATACAAATGATCAACCCTTTTTGAAATAATGTTCATTTCCAAGGTTATATTCTGTTGGATTTTTATTTATTTTTAATTACGATTTTTTTTGGGGTTTTGAATTATGTTGGCTTTGTCTTCAAAACAGATTTTTTGTTTAATTTTTGCAAATCACGAGGCATAAACAAAATCAAATCAAAAAACAAACAGAAGGAGAAGAAGAAAAAAGAAACAAAATCTGTGTTAATCAATAACAATTAAAAGAAGTTGGACTTGTGCTGTGGTTAACAACATTTTACTTCGATAAACGAAGAGAAGTTGTTGTCAAAATTTAACAATTTACGAATACACATACACATACATATGTATGTACATGGCTTGTATTAGAAATTGTATTCAATGATCAAAGTTGTACGTTTTATGTGCTGCTGCTGCTGATTTGACAATCAGTGTCTGCTGCTGCCACCGTGAAATGGTACGTTCGTTTTTTATCGTGAAATTTATGAACATTATTGCGACCACAAAACAGTCGTTAGAAACCAAATGAAAGAAATCATAAGTCATGCTTAAATGTTGAGTGGTGGTACATTTCCTGTTAAACGAACAAAAAATAACCTGAACAAATCCAAGAGAATTCATAATTTTTTTTCTGTTTTTTTTTTTTCTTTTTGATTTGATTTCATTTCAATTGAAACTTCAAATCATAGCAGAAATATGTTGGATGTTGACTCATATTCATGTAACGAGTTTGAGTAGTATTTCATCAAGATTTTGGTAAACGAATGTGTAACCAGACGTTTTGTTTTGTTTTGTTTCTTTTGCTGCAACAGAAGCCCACACAATTTCATTGAAGTGTCCAGTGGAGTAGAGTGCTCGAATTTAAGTGCAATTAAATCAAAAACTTAATGAAAAATTTATGAAATCAAATTGTTTGCAAACACTTGGCCATGTTTATGGAGTTTTATTTCAACTTTTGATTGAAAGTTTCATTTGAATTTTAATACAAAACTTTTCATAAAAATAATAAAATATTAATGTGCATAGATTTTTTTGCCTTTGATCATGAAAATTTACTCTTATGAATGACACAATTTCTGTGAAGAAATGAATTTTTATTGAAATGAACAGACAATCGATAAATGGTTCTAGATACTGAAATAATTAGTATTCGACAAAATTTAGTTTATTTAAGATATGGTAACAAACTAAAAATTAATACCAAAAACAATGTGGATTTCATTTGTTCCCAACATATTTAGAAACATTCTAATAATATTACCATAAGCTTATCCGATTCTGTATTCATATATATATTCATACATACATATATGTATCCCGAGTAGGTAAGAAGCTAAGATGTAGGAACAGCAAAATTATGAAAAGTCTTGTGCTATTCAGATTGCATTTCAAATGTTATACAAACAAGCTGCCGATCTTATACCGTTAATAGCAGCCACTTAGATGAAGCTAGGTTAGGTTAGGTTAGGTTAGGTTAGAGGACGTGTACCAGTGGTGTTGTGCTAATTTTTTTTTACCGGAACGCGTTCCTGACTCCGGTTCACGGTTCGGAAAACAAGCCGGTTCGTTCCGGTTTTTGTTCCGGTTCGGGTTCGTTTCAAGCTCTTGTTTATAAAAATACATATAAAAATTCGTTAAAAATTAAAAAAAGTCAGCAATTCTATTTAATTTTTTTTTCAAAACGTCAGCCAATTCTCGTTATCAGAAATCATCTTTAGTTCCGGAACGCATTCCTGTCCAAAAAGGAAGTACCGGAACGACGTTCCGGAGCGTTCCGGCTCGACAACACTACTGACGTGTATTTGTCAATTAAGAGAAATACAGTACCCGGAGGTGGAATTGACCCATTGTACAACGTCCTAGTTTCTCACACTACTTATGTTGTGTGTGTTAATTTTATACATGAGTGGTGGGACCTACAGTTTAAAGTCGACTGCGAACGACAGATTTTTGAGAAACTTTTTCATGGCAATTTTATTTACTCTCAGAGTTTTTGCCAGAAATCTGCTGAAAGGAAGTCGCCGAAAAATACTTTTTGTATTTTGTCTTTGATGTCTGGCTTGGGGCTCGAACCCTGGCTTTGCGTCTAATAAGCCAACACACTACCTACTAGACTACGGCGACTTCTAGTTGAAGCTACTTGTGTCAAATTATTTGTCATATATTCAGATATTTTTGTCAACTCCCCTTGCATTCAACAATACGTGCGTGTAATAATCGAAAAATCCTTTTAAACGCTTTTTCATGAATATATACAAGAACAAACAAATTGTTCGAATTTGAGACGATCTATTCACATTATATACAATATTATAAAGGAATGTCGAAGTGGGACCATGTACGACGAACAGTAAACATTTAAAAAACGATTGTAATGAGGGGATCGTTTGCAGAACAAAGACGAATTGAAACACCATAAGAAAGACATCAGATGCTAGAACGGAAAGAGAGACGGATGAAGATAATTGTGTGGATATGCATATGATGAAAATATAACCAGAAAAGGGAAAGCAACAGTTTGATCCATTCGACAAATGAAAAGAGAGATTAATTTGCTGGTGATGGAAGAAGGAAGAAAAGTTCGAAACTATTTCCATTTCCATTCATTTTTATTACTAATTCTCGTTGCAGACTACTTGCCAAAATCATACCATCTACTGATTTTGTCCAGGATAGACTTCAGAGGGAAACTGTCAGCCGTTCGATTCCTTATTCCACAAAATCCCCAAAATGAAATTTCATATTAGATTTGTCTCGCATCAACATCGACAGGTTCTCCTATCATTACAACACACGCTTTGTATTTAGTCCAACTTCAATTGTGTTCTATTCAGATTCGTTCTGTTTGACAATTGCCAAAGACATCGCTAATGGTTCGACCATCATGGTATATATCCAGTGCTTATTTCCTAGGTTGCATTCCCAGGTACCCCTTTGATTAATTTATCCAGTGATATTTCTAGACCGTACAGCTACTTACTGCCATTTGCCGTGATATTGTCTCATCCAGAAGTCAATTCAGGAAGTTTTTTTGCTAATGATATCCTCAGGCCCACTGTCTTGCCCAAACTACTTACAATCCCAAGTCCTCTTTGAATGGTGTCACAGAAAGTCCCTTCAAATTTTTCGTTAGCTATGAAGACTAGAGTACTAGATGATTAAGGAAAAACTAACCATTTAAAGCTCCACACTTTTTATACACAAGCAATTCTGGATAACAAAGTTATGTCACTTTTTCTGGTAAATAAATTAGCAAAATACAGAAAAAATATGATCGAAGTAATGCCGTTGCATGCAAGCTTTAGAACCTAATTCAATAACGGCACAAATGATGAAGGAAACAGAGATGAGGCAACCAGTAATCTTACTTTGTCTGTGTCATATAGTTGCCAGAGGGTTTTAGCGTTTAGTGCTGATAAATAGGTCAAAAGGTTATTCCGAATTATCAGTAGAAAAATTACCAGATTAGCTTGTTAAGTCACATATTTAAAGGCTCTTTCAGGAAGGCCTCATCGACTTCGAGCAAGTAGATCTGCAGTTGAATCCCTATACGATGTTGTAGAGTTAGATATAGGGAAGTAAACTACTACTTGACATTTAAAAAACTTTGATAACTATGAAAAGTCTATGCAAAATAAGGGAAATTATTTATGTGCACCCCATGATATTACTAGTGATGCTGAGCACACATTATTCGAGTGTACTCGTACTACCGAATACCGTATACGGGGATAATTAGGCTTTACATCACAACAAGCAATAGAGCTAAAGTTGCATGAAAAACGTAAAGTTATTGTTGCTGCTTATTGTAGTAATTTTCGTTACAATACCGTGAATAATCAAGCGTTTGATTGAAGTCATTCTGCAAACAAAGTTCTTTGAATATGTCGCATGCAAAGTGGTTTCGTTGTGCACATAGCTTCGAAAATTTGAGGCACCAATCTTCGATTGAATTATCGTTTTATCTTAGATTTTAACACAGTCTAAATCTTTATAAGCTCTTTGTATAACACATTAGCCTTAGATCTTGAAAGTTTGACAGACTAAAAAGATAAAAAGGTAAAAAGGGAAATTCAGAGAGTATTCGATAGTTTTTAGAGGCGCGGAAAACAAACGTGCCCGATTAAAAATAAGAAACAATTTAAGTTTGATAGAAACATTTATAAATTTCTCGAATTAATAGCTGTAGTTACTCATTTTTCTTAGTCAAATATAATCACGGCAGTCCAAAGTTTGAGAGGCATGAGTATTTGAATTCAAGTCTTTGGCGTTTTTGAATTCATGCGACAAGCAGAGACAGTTTCCCATCACTGGATATCATACAACCAATTGGCGTTTGAGAAAATTTTATACAATAAAATCTTATAATTCAAATAGCGCACGAGTTTTTAGCCTTTGGCGTATTAATTTGTTGTAATTTTCCATCCACATTGAATTTGATATTTAATATGCAAAGGCTAAGGTACTATTTTGATGTTTAAAATATTTATTTCTGTAGGTTTCGATATGAATCGTATAGATACGCATGTGTTCTAATAAAAGCAGTGTCATAGGACAGAAGTGTGATCATGATTGCCTATCCCAATAATAGCTATTCTGTGGTATAATAGATATTCTATGTGAGAATATACAAAAAATTAAATACACCCAGCTAATGAAAGTTGTGAGTTTTGTTGAGCAAAATTCAAAAATATTTTTTTTTTTTTATATTTCTTGAACCCTCCAAACTTGTTTTATTTGACAAAAAAATGTTTTTTGGACTGTAAGCACAAATTTATTGATTATACAAACATTTCTGAACCGATATCCAAAATTTATTGGAGGAGAGGGATAGACCTTTAAAACGATATACCTGGATATATTATTTGACTTAATATGCTATATGGTTTGATGAGGTAAACTTGACAAATGTGAATTTTTTCAAATTTTTCCAAGTTTGTCCATTCATAGTAGCAAACTTTAATTAAAAAATATAAAATAAGTTATGACATTCTGAAAGTGCTTTATCTTGTGAAGAGATTGAAACATCGTTTGATCAAATCGGATAAAAAATACCGTAGTTATTATTTAAAGAGTCTAACAGTCGAGTTATATTTTTCATGTATATTTTTCTTTTTCAAATGAACTTTCAGTTACAATTTTTTTTTTTAATTTTTTATGGAATTTGATTGTTTATCGGAAAATGTGTCAATTTCACGGTTGAACAACCACCAGAAGTTGGCCAGTGTTTGCGCAAAGAGAAATAATAATATTCGCAAAAAATGCAAGTATAAGCCAACTTCTGGTAGTCGTGCAATCGTGAAATTAACACATTTTCTGATAAACAATCATACATTAAAATTTTTAAAAATTTTTGAACTGAAAGTTCATTTGATAAAATGATACATACAATATACATATAAAAAATATTACACGACTATTATACTATTTAAATAATAACTATGATAATTTTTGTCCGATTTGATCAAACACAAGATAAGGTACTCTCAGAATATCATCAATTATTTTATATTTTTAATTAAATTTTGCAATTAAGTAATTAAAAAATTCAAAAATAATCATTTTTTCCAAGTTTACCCGATCAAAACTCTTAACACGTAAGTTTGAACCGTATGTTTATGTATACTATTTTAAAGGCTCATCTGTCCCCTTTTCAAAAAACTTTGGATTTCGAAAATAGGTTAAAAAATATTTCGGTAATCAATAATTTTGTGTGAAAAGATTAAAAGTACCGTTTTTGTCAAATAAAACAAGTTTGGAGGGTTCAAGAAAAAAAAATATTTTTGAGTTCTACAAAAGTAACAACCTTTACTATGTCATTATCAGGGTGTATTTTGACTGTCGCACCATGTTATTTATGGAACAACGAATGCGGAGTAGTGTTTAAAGCCAGTGGGTATAATTCAAAGTTGTTGATCTTTTCCAGATTTCAAGCTCATTCCATAAGACATAAGTAAAATAAGATTTTTTAATGAGTACAAAATCGCATAATCTAGACGTTATGAGTGATTTAGAAATTGATTCTGTTAAATAATTCGGGGAAAGAATAAAGAAGGGCAGGAAATTAAAAACTTGAAATGGATTTTTTTCTTATTTTTTTGCAATTTTTGTTTTTCTTTCTTGTATTATTTTAATAATCTGAACCTAAACTTTTAATTTTAAACTACATTTTAAATTGAGCTTTGAATTTTATGTATTATACTACTGCACTCGATATGCGCTTGAGAGTGGCTCCTTTATGTTTATTTAAAGACGAATGACAAATAATATGGATTTATAAATCTATGTGATAAATCTGAAAGCCATAAAACATGCAATGCAATCTCATATGACTTTAAAGAAACAAATAATTTAGATTGTTAGATCGATCAAAAATCCTTCGGTTACATTCAACGATAACATGGAATGGTCCACATATGTGAAACATGCGGTATAAATCATTAATTTTATCAATTAAATTTGAATTATAACAAACCAATCGACTAATCTAACATACCGAGTATAGCGTAGGCAGGAACTAAACTTTGTAAGAAAAAGTTAATGCAGAAAATAAATAAACATTCAATGATTTGAAATCGTTGTAATAACAAACAAACTTGAAAATAGAAAATCTATTTTACGTTTACTCGAGGAAAAAAAGTTAATGCGAAACTGGAGGCGAAGCATTTTTTATTAGTAATTAAACTGAAATGGAAGGATATCTTTATAAAAAAAATTCCACCGAAAAAAATTTTGACCTAACTTTAAAAGGACTGCATGAAAAATGCTGTTGTGACATAAACTATTTCAAAATGGACAATTAAACATTAAAGAATACACTTTGCATATTTACATATATTTACTCTTAATACGACAAACATAATTACACTCAATAACTCACACTCACATCACCTTAGCCAAACATTAAGGGCAATCCCTATTGCCAACTCAAGGCAAAAATGTATTATCAGACGCAAAATAAATGCAGGTATAAGAAATAATGGGAAAACATACATTTTGTCACCGTAGCAGATGAAAAAGTACTGAAATTATTCGAAACAAATTGCTTCCTTTATAGCAAAAAATTAACAGACGTACAAAGCAAAATACAAACAAACAAATTTAAATAATGAATTAGGATAGTAAAACTTTTTCAACAAATTTATAAAACACCTATTACACGATCGAACTTCGCCTGCAAACACCATTTGATAGCGGCCGTCCATCTCATGTAATAGGAAAAAATTTTAAATTTTTGTTTGTAATTTTAACCTGATGAATATGAAACATTTTTGATATTTGACTGTATAGTGTAGTGTATTCATCAGACAGTGTTTGCAGGAGTTTTGAGAAATATTCACTTTATAGGAAACATTTTTAAGTTTCTATCGCCTATCACGGCCTACATTTCAAACGTTATGTTCTTGCATACGACATTTACATGCTTTTTATCCCGATTATCCAGATTAGATTTCTTAAATTGAGCTACAATTTCAAACCAAATTTGTTATTTTGCAAAATAAATCTCCATAAATAACATTGATTGACTTGAAAGAAAATTGTTCAAATAATTTATCCATCAATGCAGTTAAAAAAAATTGTTAATAAAAGCAAAAAAAGAATCTAAAAGTTTAACATCAGTTGTGGAAAGTAATAAATTTTAGTTGGAGACTCAATTTGCCAAAACGGAGAGACTTGTTAAGAAAAAAAAAGTGGAAAACAGAAGAAAGAAAAACTAATCTTAAGCAATTAAGCGGTACTCTGTGCTCTGTGCTCTGAGTTGATCAGGAGGGATTAAACAAATGCAACACAATAATTTATTATAACGAAATATCCCAAGAGAGATTGTTGGACATGGTGGCAATTAAGTCTAAATACAACGCCTTGAAATAAATCTGACAATTGCTCTGACTGCCAACCATTCAGTCGCATACATACATACATACATAAATCGTAGCCAACATAAGGCGGCAATAACAACAAATATAACAGAAAAACTGAACAGAAAAATTGCTATCAAATTATAAAATATGAAGAGAAAAATGGAAAACAAAAAAAAAACACACACACATACAGGCACACACAGGCACACACAAATTATAGCAACAGAATGTACTATTGTTGGCGAAGCAAGAAGAATTATAAATAGTTGCAGTTGTGGTTGTAGTTGCAGTTGCAGTTACAGTTGATGTAGTGGTGCTCTCTTCTTGGCTTGTTTAGCTGAGATCCACCCAGGTCTTTGGCTTTTGGGAGTAGTCAACCACCACTAGGCACTTAACAAATGCAAAAAAAAAACAAAAAAAAAGCTGCTGAAACAACAACAAGGAGAAAAGTAAACGTCAGACAATTACTTTTGACATTTAGTTACGAACAAGAACAACAAAAACAACAACAACAACGGTAACAGGTAAATCTTAAAGAAGAAAAAAAATAAACCATTTTAAAAAGCTGCAGGGATTAGAGCCGAATAACTGTATTACAATATATTTTTTAAGATTTTCTTGTTGTTTTTGCATTAAACAACAACAAAAAGTTGCTGAATTGCCAGCGACAACTATTGCAAATATTACAATATCACAACTATCCGTTTGTCAGTCTGTCGGTTGATCAATGTATGTATGTATTTGTATTTGTATTGCTGGAGTTTAATAAGATCATGGAATCATATCTCGCCTATTGTGTGGCGATTGAACGAACGAGTAGTAGTACATGTTGCAACTACCGCACCTATTTATATTGTATATTGTCTTATATTGACGTACAGGGTTCCAGGGATGTGAAAGAATCTATTTTCAATCCTTAAATTTACTGAATATGAATAATTACTACATGGGATTACCAGTCATTGTTATTAGGAAAGTAGAAATGAAAATAAACACTCGTTTTTGGTGACAGGAATGTTTTCTGTCATATCATTTCTGTGTAGCCATGGAACTCATTCTCTATGCAATGCCATGTGCTTTGCGAGCTACGCATGTACAGCGTAAAAAAATTAAATTTTTACGATCAAGTCTCTTTATTATACTACAGCAGTAGTGATAATACATGAACACAAATACAAATCACTTTGGGACGATGATCTAATGAATCATTTATAAGCATACGAGTATTCATTATTTTCTGTACAGAGCAAATAAGATTCAAAATAGAAACACTAGTTAAATGGACACGATATCAGTAGTAAAATAATCACTTGTAGTACATAGAATTGTCACGTTTATTGATAAATTTTATTAAAAAATTTTAATATTTTTATTCATTTTAATTCATTTTAATACAACTATTTTATATTTTAAAATTTTATAATCACTTTTAAGAAATTTACGACAAAATTTTTGACGTGCATTACATTACAGCATTGGTTTTATTTTTTTTTCCAAATGATAACAATTTGCCATCTAGAACCCTTGCTTCGTAGTGATTTAAAAGTTTCTAATTCTGTAAATGGGGCAGTTTATTGTCATTTGCGTCAGTAATGCTCTCAATTGAGGGCTGGGTAAAACCTGATGGCATTTCGTTAGAAAAATTTGTTGTCAACGCCATGCGGGGTGATTCCTCTTTGATTCCTTTCTGGTTTCCCGGATACAAGTTTACAAAGAGAATGATTCTGTTATCTCATACGTACATAATTGACCGAAACAGTTGCTAGCAATTTGCTCGTAAATTGAAAATATTTTCTCTTCCCAAACTACTAAATGCATACGGTTCTCCATTCCAAGTAGTACCATCTTTTTCGATTAGCGTCCTATTGTCATGTTTGTTGCTGTCAATACTTTCATAAATTCATAACACGAGCTTTTGCTTCTTCTTCTTTAGAGTCTTCAGCAACAGGAATATTACATACGTACATATTTAATCGCTCATTACAACCTTTCGTTGTAAATTGGAAATGTCTGACTTGAGGTTTGAACCTTGGTCTGAAGTCTAATAAGCTAACACGCTACATACTAGACTACGACTACTTCAATCAATATCAAGGACATATCAAGAACAGAAAATTCAACGTTTTCACTTTCACCCAACACTTACCTCTCAATTTCTTCTCAAATATCATAAATAATGTATTATTTACGATAAAACTTCATAAAATCTTTGAAAACTTAAAAAATTTCAAACACAACACCAAAGAATCACTAGGACAGTCGTATGTATTAAAAATGATACATAAGCCGGAATTATGAAGTTTTTGAATATTTTAAGTCCTTCTGGAAATTTTCTTTTTTTATTTGGTTTAAAATAATGGCGATAACCATACTAATGAATTAAAAATATTTCAGGCATCTAACTTTTGAATCTGAATTAAAGCTATAGTGTCTGAAAAATTAAAATGTATCATTTTTGATACAAAGCTCGATTTACGGTTAAGACAGCAATACTACTCTTAAAAGCAGCTTTTGACACTTCAGAAAAATCTTAGGTCACTGAGATACATTCATACATATATACGAGTATATAATTGGTCATTACAATCCTTCAGTCAGGCTTGCAACGTAGCTTCTCACATCAATTGTGTTGTGTGTGTTAATTTTGTACATGAGTGACGGGACTAATAATTTTAAGCCGACTCCGAACGACAGACAGATTTTTGAGAAACTTTTCTGGAAAATTTATTTACTCCCAGAGTTATTGCCAAAAATGTGTTGAGAGGAAGTAGCCGAAGAAATATATGTTCATATTTCGTTTTGATGGAGATGCCTAACGTCTAGACTATGGCGTCTACAACATCATATAAATGATGTCAGTAGTAAGACAATCAGTGAAATAAAGTGAAATGAAGTACTTAGCAATATTACACTTGAAAGCAGCTTTTGACAAAAATTCTAATCGAATGCGATCACTGAGACAACTCCATATAAACCGAGAGAAGAGGCTACTGACACTTAAACTAAGAATTTTCTGTCAAATGCTTTTGTACAGTGTATGTGAATGAATTTTTCCGAATTTATTTTGGCCCTAGGTGTGACAATTACTTGGTATATAAATTGACCTTTTTTTCTTGTGTGAGAAATTGCATATACAGGCTAAACACCAGAGGAAGAAGAGAAGTATTTCATAAAATAGTTGATATGTAGTACTGCATAGAAGTCGCCGTGGTCTAGTAGGAGTGTGTTGGCCTATTAGACATGAGGCCTGAGATCAAACCCTAGGTCAGACATCACCAGCAAAACGAAATATGAAAAAATACTTCATCGGCGACTTTCTCTCAGCAGATTTCTGGCAAAAACTCTGAGAGGAAATAAAATTGCCATGAAAAGTTTTTCAAAAATACGTCGTTCGGAGTCTACTTTAAACTGTAGGTTTCACCACTCACGTATAAAATTAACACACATAACATAAGTGGCGTGAGAAACTAGGTCGTTATCCTAACTGAAGGGTTGTAATGATCAATTATGTACATATGTGTGGATGTTTGTAGTATTACAATAAATTTAAAGGATTTTAATTAGAAAAGGACATTTGCCTGTAATTTTATTAAATATTAGTTATGGAATGGAAATAAAAGAAGCAGAACAATTGAATACGATTTTGAAAATGAAATCAATTATTAATAGGCCTGACTAACTAACCGAGTGAGACAAATAAATACATACATTCGTAAATTCAGCGAGTATGTACGAGAATTGGCGGTTATATACAGGTACGTGGACTTACTTGTAAAAAGTGAATTATTTAATGTTGCTGAACAAAAAAACAGAAAAAACAGAAAAAAAGAACACAAAACCTGGTTGTTGATTACATTGTTCATGTGAATGTCCATTCGCATGTGTTGAATTTTGCTTTTGTTGTTGTTCTTATTGTTGTTGTTGCTGCTGTTATTGTCTTACTTTTGAAAATCTATTTCAGTGAATGTTGCTGTTGTTTAGAAGCATAAATAAACCAGCAAAAGCAGTGAATATAACAAACATGTCGAAGCATACAACAACATTAACACAAAAACTAGCCTCTAGGCCATCTAAAAAAAAATTTAATTTTCAATTTTTGTTGTTGTTGTTATTTTTCTATTTTTTTTCTTCTGTAGGCTCCATTTGAAAATAACGAAAATAACACCGAAAATAACATCGTCATCATAAACCTCGTCTGTAATCACCTCGGATCACATGTGTGTGTGTTTTTTTTAATTAAATCTGCGTAAAAAATGTTAATTAAAAATGGACCTGTATGATCTACAAGCCTTATTGAATAGCATTCATGACAATATTAACCTTGTAAAGCTATGAACGCTGTGTGAGCCTAATAGATAATATTGGGAACCAGTAAATGGACAGAGATCGTCCGTTACAAGAGGTCATTGACATCAGAAAAATGGTTATGATAGTTTTGGGGACCGGTGTGGTTTGTGGCTTATATGCATAAACCTTTGACTTAGGGACACCCTACAAGAACAAGTCAAATGGAGTCAAATCTCACAATCACAAAATCCCGTCCACTTGAAATGACCGTGACCTCAAATATCTCGTACGGAATATCAAATGTGACATGAGATGTGTAGCACGTAGCGCTTATGACCAAAGTTGTTCTGGAACAAATGAGGACATTCACATAAAACATCTACTTTTTCGGAATTCATTGGACATTATTCAATTGTTACCGCCTAATTTAACAATATTGTCGAATACTAAGGCTATTTGCCCATTCAGTGAACACTGGGCGTTGTCTACGGGCACGTATAGTGGCAAAACAGACTGAATAAATAACAACTAATTTGCTTAGCTTTTTAGCTTCAATTATGTGGCCGGAACACTCTGTTGAAAGATACCCACTTCTTTCAAAGGCAATTGCCAAGAAAAGTTTTTTCAAAATATGTCGTTTTAGAATCGACTTTATACTGGAGCTACAGACGCCATACTCTTGGATAAAATTAACACACATAACACGGGTGGTGTGAGAAACTGAGTGGCAATCCTGACTGAAGGTGTGTAATGTCCAATTATTTATGTATGTATGCAAATCTTATATATAAAAATTAATGTGTGTTTATTTGTTTGAAGTCTATAAACGGCTAAACGGCTGGATTGATTTTTTTGAAATTTTAACAGTATGTCTGGGAGGAACTATGGGCCACTTTTTATTTTAAAATTTCAAGTAGGTGAGGTATAGACGACCTTGGCGTATATATGAACAAAATAGGCGAATTGTCTATAGTGGGCGTGTCACCTCCCATAGTCTATATATACAAAAATTAATGTTTGTTTGTATGTACCTTATAGAAACGTAAACTATGCTATGATCTTTAGCAAAGTTGTTGCAGTCGACGAAGGTTTCCAAGTTGGTATGACCCTTATCCGATAGGTGGCGGATTTGAAAATTACTTCAAATCAATTAAATCGTAAACGGTGCATTCTTTAACAAAGTTGTTGCGCATGAGTCGACGGAGGTTAGTGCGATTAATTTCCGATGGGTGGCGTCACTGAAAATTATTCAAAATGAATGACAAGCAATTGGTCGACCTACACCTCAAGCACGGAAGAAAAGAGCATTACGAGCCTCAGAATCAGACGAGCATTGGGACTGGAAAAATCTTCGAGTATATGCCGCTGAGACCCGTTCACTTGAACCACTTGAACAACGAGAAGTGAGATTAGAAACTGATCGAATGTGTACTACTCAGGCAGATTCATCTGAATCATCAGGACAACGGGAACAAAATCAATAAAATGATTCAAAATTAATAGGATATTGTGTAACGTCTTTCCTTTAAATTTATTTTAGTTGGTGGCGCAGCAACACCCGCAGAATACAGTTAGTAAGATATATGATTTGTTGCATTTATAACAAAAAAATTTAGGCAGCTTAAGCCAACGAAATTTCAAATCCATTTTGAGTAACGCTGGTATATCATATTTGAGTCTTTATTTATAGAATTTAATTGGTTTAAAAAAATCAATGACAGCTATGGATTATTGCGAAAGGACTTTTAGTATTCTGCTGTTATGTATGATAATACAGAGTATAACTGCTAAAAATTTGGGTCGCATTCGGAACTCTAGGTATTTAAACGACCCCCGCTATTATAATAAATGTTGCACAAGTTACACGTTTATGCCGGACATTTCATCGAAGGTTAAGAATTGTGTAAAATCCATCACTGAGCACATATTAGATCCAAATGATTTGGTTTTGAAACTAATTTATGTTAACAAAATTCAACAAATTTTCCTGATCTTAATCAAAACTTTTCTTCGTATTTCAATAAGTAAGTAAATAAAAGCTCAAACTAAAGCATTTTTCTAAATGAAATGATTAAAATTTTATGCCGATCTTTAGTTTTTTATATTTAAAAACATTATTTCAAATCCACAAATACTCGTATATGGTATTAAATTATTGGACTTAAGAAATGAGAAAACAACAATAATATGACCAAATTTAAAACGATCCACTAAATTATTTACGTTTGTTGCCACTTATTTCCTACACTCGTTGTTTTTTGTGTTCCAAAGCATTTTCATTATTTTAAATCATTTCATGAACCATTTCCATAAGCAACAACAACACGTAATGTTGTCGTATCCAATACTGTCGAATAGCCATTTGAAAAACTAAAAAAAAATAAAATGCGGAGTACAAGTGGTAATCAGGCACAATGCGTTGCATAAATAAAACTGGTTTAATGGCTATAAAAGGCCTCTACTGCCACCAAAGAACCTGGAATAATTTTTGTATGTTTTTAACTTTTTTTCATACAAATGTTGATAAATACTCGTATACAATGTATTGCGTTTGTATTTGTGATGCTTTATATTCGATAACATTTAAAAAGTATCAGTTGTAGTGCATTAAACGCGCACTTAACAATAGTTTATAAAGACAAAATAAAAAAACCTCATTTTTATTGTTGTATCCAACCACTACCATTGCAAATACCCATACGTACAATTTTCAAATAATTTTGTACGTGTACATGCATACTCACAGAGTTAGTGCATTTAGTTGTGTGCAGATGGATAAGAGTTTTCCGGATCGATATTTTTCTTGACCGCCTGTTATAAATTGTCTAAATTACTCTAACGATGATGAATATTGGTCCGTGTGATCGCATCTATAATTAAAGGTATGTAAACATGAAAAACAAAAGGAAAATTACTCGCTAACAATATATAATTGATTAAGCATTAGTTGTTCGTGGTTCTGAAGTTCAACTGTAGTAAGTTCAATTTCTGGATCCAAATCAGTTTTGAAAAATTCAGTACTTTGGTACTTTCTTCAGTACTTTTTCATTTCAAAAATACCGCAGTAACACCGCGATTCTTTCAGTACTTTTTATTATTACATACATACATATTTTTGGCAGTGTTCGGCTATTAATGTATAAGCAACATGTTCAACGAGAGTAAATAAAATTGCCGTGAAAAAGTTTCTCTAAAATCTGTCGTTCGGAGTCGACTTTAAAATTGTAAGTCCCGCCATCAATTGACGCACGCAAAACAAGTGGTGTGAGTAGTGATGTATGAAAGACCTCTGTAGGAAGGGAATTCCACATACGAATAGTCCGACTAAAGAACGAATTTTGTTTGTAATGTACTGTGCGATCCACTGGCACATACCATAAACGAAGAAAACGAGAAAGACGAGTGTTACGTAGGAATACATGAATTTCGGGAACAAGTCCCCTTATTTCGTTCGAGCAAAATCCGTTGTAGTAGCGATAGAACAGTGGAACACAAGCCACATTGCAACGATGCTCTAATGAATCAATGAAGTTTGATACCCTACCGTTATTGACGAGAACCTTTGCCCTCTCCCGTACGCGATCGAGAAGTCTCAAAATAGACGTTGACATACTGTTCAAACATGACAGTTGTATTTCATACTCGGTCTGATATAAGTGGAGTAAATACGAAGAATATTAGATAAAATGAAATATTTCTTGCACCGTCTTAAGAAGCTAAGGCACTGAAAAAAGTGTCGGACACATTGAATTTTCATGCTCAGAACGTTAAGAGCATCTGATTCCCTCTCTCTCTGCAATATTATTGCAGCGCTTGTGTGTCAATAAACAACACTATGATAAATTGTTTAAACCTTAAACAATTTTTTCCTGAAAATGACATAAAACTTCTCGATTTTTTGAAAAAAAAATATCAGAAATGAAAATAAGAGATGGTAGGTTTTAATTTCCATTCTTGACTAAATTTATTAAAAAATATTAGTATTATCACATTCTACAGCTAATGCAGAGAGATATTAAGCCATGTTAATTTAAACTCAATTCCTTAGAAGCAATTTTATATTAAAAGTTTAAGTTTTTATTTATTTTTTCTGATAATTTTTTTGCAATTCCGTTGAACGTCTCTAACTATTTTGACGATTTTTTTTCTAATATTTGACGATTTGATGCTTCATTTAAATGGCAGCTATGGCCAGAAGTCCAATCGGTAGAGCAGAGTAGAAACCATTACATTAACCTCCTTGCGACCATAGTAAGTACAATTTCCAAATCCGTATTATTTGTGAAATTTAAAATCGTAAACTTTTATGAATCGTGATTATTTAACATGTGCGTTTTAAAATCAATCGGTAAGATTTTAATTAAAAAAATATATTTCTTGTCAGCTTATTTAATAAAACAATGAATCATAAAAGAATTAGAATTCTTCAACGTAACGATAAATGTAAATACATTTTTTCGATACAATTTATTTAATTTTTCTAAAACAAGTACAAAAATTTTTCCCGTAATTAAATTAATTCTTTTTAATTTCTGTTCGATTGATGCACGAATAAATAGGCGACACTCGTGCAGTAAAGCGGACTTTAAGGTGTCAGTCAGTTGCATGTTTAATGGACGACAATTTCAGAGGCAATCAATTTGAGCCATTTTGTTGCCATACTTTTCTGTACACATTTCGTTTTCAAACTTACATACAGGGAAACTGGGATAAGTACAGCGGTTGAATTATTATTGGCAGCAGAGAAAATTAGTAAAATAATAAACAATACTTTCTATTCAAGTTGAAAAAGAAATTTTCATTTACGGGATGAATAAAATGACTAAATGTTTTTTAAGATTTTTGGGTGTATTTCATATCATAGGATTTTGTTTTAATAAAATAAATATTGAAGCGAAATAATTTGCAATTTGAATTACATTGAAGTGCTAGTATGTTTCCATTAAGTTGTTACACTTAATTATGAGCTTCTACACCAAGCTGTGGTTGTGTATAGCTCCACCATGAAAAACATATGAGCAGAAAAAAAAATCTGCAGTAAATACTTCAGTTCGGCAGGATTTATATCAAGGACAGTTCATTTCTGTTATATCCTCAACGATGATAAAGACTTTAAACACAAATGAAACCATAAAACCATAAGATCCCCAATATATTTATTGCATTGCCCTTTATTGATATTCTGAAATGTAATTGAAGTTAATAACGGTAAGTGTAGTCGCCATTATTAGACGTGAGGCCACGGTACAAGTCCCAGACATTTCGATCAAATCGAAATGTGAAAAAATATTTCTGCAACGACTTTCTATCAGCAGATTTCTGGTTAAAACTCTGAGAGCAAATAAAATTTCAACGAATCTTTTTTTAAAAATCTGTCATTCGGACTCGACTTTAAACTGTAGGTCCCGCTAATCACGCAGTAATCCTGATTGAAAGGTTGTAATGACCAATTATATATGTATGTAACGGTAAGTGAAAGCGTTTAAATATTATTTTTAGTTAATAATCATGCTTAAACTTTGAACAGAAATCAAAACCAAAACCAAAAAATTGTGTGAAATAATCAAACATATTAATTTGTCTAACCAAAGTGTATTTGGAACTCAATCTAAGGGTGTTAAAATTTTAGTGGACTGCATTAGTGAACTGCATTGCAAGCTTCACATTCATATTCATCCCATAACAATTACGTTTTCTAAGCGTTTTCTATGTGGCAATTTAATCTGATTTCTCATCGAAATTTTTTTATCGCTTGCAAAACCTATGTATGTGAGCCATTATGACTGAAATATAACATTGTTCGAATGTCCCCAAGGACTATAAATTTTGCAGCTTAAATTGGACTAAAACTGATTGATAGGTATATTTTATGTTGGCTTTGACGACCGCAGTGGTTTATTCGAACATACCTGCAACTTAAGAAAACCTTACAAGAAAAAGTCTAACGGGGTCGAATTGACTGCGATTACCATGCTCTCAAGTCGTTCGTTAAAAATTTCCAATTTGGCATGCGCTGTTCTATTTAAAGCACATATCGGTTTTATATACATCGTCCAATTCAGGCCAACAGCAGTTGTTAATCATCCATCGTAACCCAATCTGCCATATAATATTGCCAAATTGGTTTCCACAAGATAGTGATAATATCTGATGGCGACATATTTATGGAAACATCAAGAGGTACAGTAGATTGTAATTCTAAGCTACAATTGGCTCCACCCTGCTAAAACATTGACGGGTCCCGAATTGAGTTTCTTGTCCGTCAATAATAAGTTGGTAGAGTCTGTCTATCCCCAAACGTCGCATGGTCTCCTCTTACCTGCTTTCGTAATAGCGGTTTCGAGCATAGGCCGATTTAAAACGGGTCTTAAAGAAAAAACACAAACTTCTATGCTTATGCTAGCCCTCCACCAGCGCTAATGACAGCGTTAGTAAAATTAAGGGTTTTTATGGCACCGAGATGGGTTAACCGCATTTTAGTTAGAAGATAGCAAAGGTAGCCTGACTTGGTCCCAAGTCAATGATCTTCTCCTCGCTTCCTCGACAAAGACTGTTACTTTAGGCAAAATACAGCGATCTTTCCAACAGATGGCTCAATTCAAGTAGCTCAAATTGTTCACTTGCTACCTTCTCTTCTCACATCACAGTCTATTAACTGCCTTTGCAATCAACCTGAAGGCTCCATAACTCTCACAAATTGGCTCCATTACTTTCATGAATTGGCGCAACTAGCCGTACTAAACACTTTTTTTGGAAATCATTTCTTCCAATACGGCTGTTTACCATCCCCTACCCGCTAGAAAAGGTTATCGTCTTCTGTTCTATTAAGTAAGACGATGCTCCATAATTTTAATTATAGTAGTAGAAAGCTTTTATCCCCTACAACAGATCGTGAAGTATAGTAACTTTCTTTAGCCTAACGATAGCTGGAGGAATAAAGCTTAGTCAGGAGCCGAATAATATTCGCCATGTATTCATTTTTACTCATAAGCCGTCGCTTCTATTCGCCAATGGCCGGAATAACTGGAAATTTTATGAGCGCAAAGCTGACAAATTGAATTTGTATAAGACTGATGTCGAGGTGGCTTAGAAAACTCAAGCTCGGTGGAAAAAGTCGCTACTTGTTGGGAATCTAAGACTGGCGGCATTGTCGATTCATATTTCTTCGAGAACGACGTAGACCAGGCCATGAATAGTGAGCACTGATTACTCGCTTCCTTTGGTCTGAATTAGATGATCTGGACATAGACGATGTGCTTTTTGCCACATTGTAATTGGAAATGATATGAACAGGATACCGGGATTGAGCGAATGCCATGAGACTTCTCTTTGTGAAGTTTTCTTAAGTCTTAGGTGTATGCGAATAAACCATAAACCATAGCGATCCTTAAAGCAAAATTAACCCATGATATCGGTCAGATTTAGCTTAATTTATGCGCAATTTTCCATGACTTTGAATTCATGGCAGTTTTATTTTACTCTCACAGTTTTTGCCAGAATACTGCTTAGAGAAATTCGTAGAGGAAGAAATATTTTTTATATTTTCGTTTTTTATTTTTTTCAGATATCTGACCTTAGGTTTAAACCGTGGCTTCACATTTAATAAACCAACACACTATCTACAAGATTACGACGACTTGTGTCCTTGATTATTATTGAGGATCTTTATGTTCCCATTTTAGGAAATTATTTTTCTTGACATTTACGTTACGGTCAACATGTATTATTTCAAGCTGACGCTATTCATAGAAACGATGAATTTTTGCAACATTGTGGGAGTATAAAAATTAAAAGAGAGGATCGCTATTAACTGGAGAGGAGTTATGAAAACTAACTACGAAAATTATCATTGAACTTCAAGTGCAGGACAATTTTCGATTATAATTTCTAAGATCTATCGAAGAAAATAAAAAAAGTTAAAATAGAATGCACTTGCATCAGAAGCAGACATAGCAAACAAATCCATCAACACGCATACCGTAGACAACTATTGCGCCAATCTTATAAAAAATAGAATTAAAGTTTTAGAAAGTCAAGTTCAAAGACATCAACTTGTGGCATAAGCGAAAGGCATGGCGAATTATATATGAAATCGGATTGCCTGTGTCTGTTAAGACTTTGATTTTACTCTTCATGGTGGTGCCAACAAATTCCGATTTTTTTTATTTTTCATTTACAGCAACAACTACAACAAACAAACTGTTTTTGTTGTGTTAAACCCATCATTTGCCATGATTAGAGTAAGTTCTATACATATACGAATACGAGCATGTGTGTGGCTGAGTTTGATTATGTGTCTACATCAGACTGATTATGAATCGGAATCTGCTTATTAATGCGATTGCGTTTTAAAATTTCGTTTTTCATTTCGAACAGTTGATGGCGGAGAAGAGGGATTGGAATTTTATGCACTGGAGAAAAATATATACAATGAAGCAAGCAACCAACAACAAACATGCAATTTAAATAAATAATCAACATCAACAACAACATCTTCAACATGTTGTAGTTGCAATGGAATGCGATTTTATGCTGTCGATACGTTTCATTACTTAAGAAAATAAACAAAAAACAGAAATAAATTTGCAAAACGAAAAAGAATTTGTGAAAATAAAAGCGAAACAATAACAAAAATTAAAAAAAAAGAAATTCTTAGAACAGTGAAGGCATTTCCGTTAGAATAACAACGATTGGATGGAACTTAAGAACATCAAAACTATGCAGGAGAGGCAGATTACCAGCGTTAGTGTTCTATGAACACATTTTCATTCCTCAATCTAAGAAATATTCTCACTGTGCTGAGCATGCACTAAGTAAGGGTCAGCATTTATTTCGAATAAAAAATTATTATGGGTTCTCAAATATTATTATTTGATAGCATTGTACTGAACTTCCTACAACGCCATAAAATTTTAAACTCGTAAAGCTTAGAGAAGCGAAAATAATGCAAATGACTACGTTAGACTGGAAATTTAGCGATACTTTAATAGGTACTGAGTAAGGATATCAAAAATAAATCCATAAATAAGTATCTCAATTGAATTTTCTTTTGTACAGTATTTTCTTGTCTTGGAACTTGGAACTTGATTTGCATACTACGCTATCCAAGGCAAGAGGGTAAGTGATTGCAATACAAAAATAATACAACTGTCAGAATAAACTTGATAGACTATATGAAACTTGCTGAAGTCTATATGAATTGCAACAAAAAACTCGGCCACTTTATTTCTAAATGAAGTGGCAATTGAGTACGTGGTTCGTCGCACGTATCTCGGAAGAGAGAAAGGCGGCATGGATGCCGATGTAACAAATAGAGTCGACAAAGTGCGATGAGCATATTCTTCGCTTATGCTTATGAAACTCGTCACAAATACGGACTTAAAACTAAAGATTTTAACTCAAACGTATTTCTGTTCTCCTAGATGGTAGGACGAAACAACAACAACGAAATTGCAGGTGTTCCTTTAACAGAATATTCGAACTAAAAACTAATTTTCAAACGAAATTCGACATACCCTTCGCAAGAACATTGAGGAGGTTATAACAATCGGCCTGAGGTGGAACAGCTATGGCAACCGTAATATGGCCCGCCGAAAGACTACCTGACTGAACACAAAGATCTGTTCCGGTCACAAATATGTCACATGAGATAATAAAAAGCCAGTTGAGGAACCTTTGTGGAGCCTCTATAATTGATCAAAAACCTTTGAATGCTTATTTACAGATAAGAAAGTAATTCTATGGCCAACATTTCTGCAAAAATGTTTAAAAATAAAAGTCAATTTGCTTTACTTAATTATTTTTCACACCACCCATCTTATGTGTGTTAATTTTATCCACGAGTGATGGGAACCTACAGTTTAACGTCGAGTATCTATTGTAGATTTGATAGACTTTTCATTACTCTCAGTGTTATTGCTAGAAGACAGCTGACAGAAAGTCGCCGAAACGTATTTTTTTTTGTTATTTCGTTTTCTTCAATTTGTCTGAGCTGGGATCTCACGGACTCTCGTCTAATAAGCCATACACTATCTACTCGAATACAGCGACTTCAATGCGTTTTGGGTGTAAGTATTATTGTTTGATATCTGACAATGCGCATGTTGCCACTGGTAGATCGGAACAGAAGGGTTACACATTAACCGTAGATAAGAAATTGGTACTCACATCTTATGTACCTCCAAAATCACTCTGAAACACTTGATAACTTTAACTAAAGGCACACATATCGAATGACGGATTTCTTTTCCTTTGCTATGTAAAACGTTCGTCACAATAGCACGAATCATGATAAATTAAGGGATTTTAAAAGAGACAGAAAACACTTGAATATACTTCTGACTTTTGTCTTATTATGAATAATTCAATAATTCGGGACCGGTAATATTTAATGAAATCAATTGTTTGTTTATTTTTATTCTTTGTTTTTTAATTTCCTTGTCCTATTGTTATTGTAGCAAACGCTAAGGAATGATATCATCGAAGTTATTCAATATCAAAATATGTACGTGATATTTTCAATAATTCCGTTGCTTGCAGTTAATGTAAATGTATTTAAGCCGTGTTGGCGTTGAAAAATGTAGCTACAAATGTATGTTCAAATTAATTTACAAAAATCCTGATAATACACTGACTTTTCAAGCACGAACTCGACGAACTGGACGAACGCATGATCTTGTTGGTCCTTTAAACGGAAAATTAACAAAGCGTCGCCGTTGTCTACAGTGCGGCATAAAAATCGCTAAAATGACCAAAAACAATCTGTAATTTTATTTAAATAAATTAAAATTAATAAATTAGGCTTTTATATACAGTCAAAGAAAAAAGTCCACATACACCGGTGTAATTTTCTTTTTCCAATAATTTCTATATTGTATTTTTTCATAAATGTTCTTCAAACATTCTTGATTGTGAATGCCTTAAACAAATTGTTAGCATCTTTTTCAATTTTATAAATATCAGCGGAGAAAAAGTTTACATATATCGGTAGACTTTTCTCTTTGACTGTATGTACATCCATCATCATATAAAATAACAATTTAAATTTATTACGGATTTATATTTCTGTTGTACAATGTGGAACCCCAAGTTCACTTTTTTTCCATTGCTGTGTGGATGACTCCAGAAATTTTCTAGAAAGGCCGAGTATTTGTTGTATTAATCCTTGGAAGAACTGTATGTAACATATAAATCAAAATGTTTTTTAAATAAAATTTTCGCAATCCTCGCTTTAGTTTTTTTTTTTTGGTATTCAAATACCCATGAGGCAGGAATGGGTTAAGGCCTCCTAATATGCTGTTCAGATATGCACCTTTAATGCGTAAATCCCAATAAAAGCCATTATTGAGCTCAATATTTCATATAAAGTTACAATAAATTATTGCGCAATAAATACAAAAATTGTTATAATATTGAGTAAAACTTTAAATGCAACACTGTCATAAGTGTGTGGGAGGGAGGGATGCATGCAAACAAGGTAAAGTTTCTGATTGTGGTCAACGTGGCGACCACCAGGACGATCCTTGTCTTGCTGTATTCAAGTTGACACGCAGCCTCCTCGTGGCCCCTCCTGGATGGCATTCTAGCACCCGCTAGATGTTAACTAATGCGTGCAGCGAATGTCCAATCCCCTGGACGTTAAATTTGGGTTGTGCGTAGGGCTTGGAACCCACCACGTAAAAACAATTATCCAATGAAAACCAAGACAGAATCCTATAAAAAGATACCCTCTAAAGTTGACGACCACGGCAAACGAATAAAGGACTATGATTTACGTATTGGCACATGGAACGTCCGCACCCTTTACAGGGTAGGCGCTTCCGCCCAGCTGGCGGATGCCCTCATTAAATGTAGGACTGACATCACTGCCATTCAGGAAATGCGATGGACAGGACAAGGATGCAAAAGGCTTGCATCTTGCGATGTATACTACAGCTGCCATGAAAACAAGCACGAATTTGGATGCGGATTTGTGGTTAATAAGAGACTTCGTCACCTTGTCTCTGGGTTCACACCTGTGAACGAAAGAATAGCCACAATCCGCATCAAGGCAAAATTTTACAACATCAGCCTAATATGTGCTCACGCCCCGACGGAAGAAAAGGACGATGTGGTTAAGGATGCCTTCTATGCTAAACTCGAGGACGTATACGATAAGTGCCTGGCCCATGACGCCAAAATCGTCCTCGGGGATTTTAATGCAAAGGTCGGGCGGGAAGGTATCTTTGGCCCCACTGTCGGACAGTTCAGCCTCCACGCAAACACTACCTCCAATGGTATGAGGCTGATCGATTTCGCCGCGGCGCGTAAATTGGTAGTATGTAGCACTAAGTTTCAACATCTCGACATTCACAAGGCCACATGGATGTCCCCTGATCGGTCAACATCTAACCAGATCGATCATATTGTGATAGACGGAAGGCACGTATCCAGTGTACTAGATGTGCGCACATTCAGAGGTCCAAACATTGACTCGGACCACTACCTTGTCGCAGCCAAGTTTCGATTGCGCATTAGCGCTTCGAGGTCTGCGCACTCTAGTGCATTGCGAAAGCTGGACGTTAAGAAGCTGCGATCACAAAGGACAGCTGAGGCGTTCTCCGCTCAACTCTCGGATAAGCTCCGTCGTTCCCCATCTAATCTCAACGACATTGGCGGACTGTGGGCCAACATCTCCCACTCCTTGCGCACTACTGCGGAAATAGTCCTTGGTTTCGAACGCCCACCCCAACGAAATCAATGGTACGATGAGGAGTGTCGCGAGGTAACTGCAGCGAAAAACGCCGCATACAAGAAAACGTTGCAGTCTGCCGCTACGCGAGCCATTGTCGAGAACTATAGAGAGAAGAGAAGGGATGAGAGACGCCTTTTCAGACGCAAGAAGAGGGAGCAGGAAAGGCGTGAGCGTGAGGAAGTCGAGATGTATAGATGTAGGAATGACGCTCGAAAATTCTATCAAAAGGTTAAGCGTCTAACCGAGGGTTATAAACCCGGAGCGTCTTCCTGCAAGGACGAAAATGGAAACTTAGTATCAGATCCGCAGGGAGTACTGAGGTTATGGAGGAAACACTTCTCTACTCTGCTACAAGGCGATGACGACACCGCCTTTAGAGATGATGTTCCGAACCCGATCGATGATGACGGCGTGGAGTTTCCGCCGCCTAGCCATGAAGAGGTCAAATTCGCGATTACGCGCCTTAAAAACAATAAAGCGGCAGGTCCTGATGGCCTCCCCGCTGAATTGTTTAAGACCGGATGTAATGAGTTGGTAGGGCGCATGCACCAGCTTATTTACAAAATATGGCTATAGGAAAGTATGCCCAACGATTGGAACCTCAGTGTCCTCTGTCCTGTCCTGAAAAAGGGAGACCCTACTATATGCGCCAACTATAGGGGTATAAGCCTTCTCCCTATCGCATATAAGGTTCTTACAGGCGTATTGTGTGAACGACTGAAGCCACTCGTCAAAACACTGATTGGACCTTATCAGTGCGGCTTCAGACCTGGCAAGTCCACCATCGACCAGATCTTCACACTACGCCAAATCCTGGAAAAGACCCACGAGAAACAAGTCGACACACCATCTTTTTGTCGACTATAAGGCTGCCTTTGATAGCCCCATAAGGGATCGTGTTTTTGCCGCAATGTCTGAGCTCGGTATACCTGCGAAGCTGATAAGGCTTTGCAGAATGACGTTGAGCAATTCCTGTAGCTCCGTCAAGGTAGGAATGGACCTCTCCGAGCCTTTTGATACCGTGCGAGGTTTCAGACAAGGCGACCCCTTATCATGCGACCTCTTCAACTTCGTCATGGAGAGTGTTCTGCGAAAGGCAGGAGTGCATCGCAGTGGCACTATTTTTCAAAAAAGTGTCCAGTTGCTTGCGTACGCTGACGACATTGACATCATAGGGCGCACGAAGCGAGATGTTACTGCTGCCTTTAGTGCTATTGAACGCGAGTCTACCAAGATGGGTTTGGCAGTAAATGAGGGCAAAACAAAGTATATGTTATCGACGAGTCGAGACGCGCGGCGTATTGATTCTCAGATTACGGCCGATAACTATACTTTTGACACGGTCAAGGAATTCATCTATCTTGGCTCCGCCGTTACCACCACAAATGATGTCAGTCTGGAGATCAAGCGCAGGATCACTCTTGCCAACAGGTGCTACTATGGTCTCAATAGGCAATTGAGTAGCAGAGACCTCTCTCGTACAACAAAACTAACACTCTACAAGACACTCATCCTACCCGTGCTTCTTTATGGCGCAGAGGCATGGACCCTATTAAGTACAGATGCAGCGGCCTTGAGAGTGTTCGAGAGAAAAGTACTGCGCAAGATCTTCGGTCCAGTGCGAGTTGGCGATGATTTCCGTATCCGATACAACAGTGAGCTGTATGAGCTCCTCAACGACATGGACGTTGTACAGCGTATTAATATACAGCGGCTGCGCTGGCTCGGCCATGTCGTTCGAATGGAGGAGGATGCGCCGGCAAGACGGGTATTTGATGCGGGAATCTGCGGAAGTCGGCGAAGAGGACGACCTTGCATCCGTTGGAAGGACCAAATCGGGGAAGCCCTGTCATCGATTGGTGTGACCAACTGGCGTAGGCGCGCATGAAGGAGAGGCGCCTGGAAGGATGTGTTGCGGCAGGCCGAAATCCGATAAACGGGTTGTTATGGCCAATTAAGTAAGTAAGTAAGTCATAAGTGTGTTAAGTGAGCATATTACAATTTTCCGAACACTTTCTGTTAATGTTTGACAACTCAAAAAAAACAATGTTGTTCAAATAACAAAATTAATATTGAATAAGCAGCTGAACTGCGTATATTATGCCTGAACACTTAAAATATTGTACTCAATAAACCGAATATTGACTCAATAAAAGTGCATATCTGAACATAGTATAGCACATCTCTACAGTGAACTGGTTATTGAGAATGTAATTTGTTCTTCACTGTGAATAGAACTTCTTTCATTTTGTTTTTGCTTATATCGTGCGCGATAAAAATCTATTTCATCTTCATGGTTATATTATTCGAATGTTATGTAATTATAATAATCTCAGCAATTCATCATTATCATTATTATTATTATTATTGTTGTTGTTATTGTAATATTGTACTGTATATGGCAGCAGTGCACGTAAATTTAGCTGTAATGAAAGGTTTTTGGTTGAACAAAAAGAAGAGAAGAAAAAAATCAAAATAAAGAGCAAAAAAGAAAGAAACAAGATATGCAACAGGCGAAAGAGTTGTTAAGTTAATGGAGGTAAAAAAATGCTGCAATGAAATAAAAAAAATTTAAAACTTTTTACAGGTTTTTTTGCTTTAAAACGGGTGCATCTTAGACTTGTGGTCCAAATGGTGTCCATGTAACTGCTGATGTACCTGTACAAAGCAAATCTTTTTCTTCGTATTGTTATACGTTTTTTTGTTATTTTTTTATATTTTTTTTAAACATCAAAATCGTGCGAAAACTTAAACAAACTGTTGGTTTTTGCTGATGTAAGTGATCATTATATTCGTATAATTGATAATGCCATGTGAAAGTCACAGCTCCATAAGAAAGGTGGTGTTTATTTTATAAAAAGAAATGGATAGAGCGACAAAATTAGGAATAGAAAGCTCACCAAAGAATGGAATTCGGTTTTTTTTATTTTGTCACTTTGGTCACATAAATAGAGTTTACATTTGGATATGCCGGTGGAACCTAACCTAACCTAATTTGTGATTTCAGCCCAACAGCATAATTAAATTTAAGAATTTTTCCTTCAATTCTTTAGAAAAATTAGTCACTAACGTTATCCATTAAAGGAAATGGTAGCAGTAAATTACATTACTGCGGGTATATTAACCCTTTCATGCCCGATGTTGCCTAAAAAAATGCTGGCCCAAAATATTCGGGCATGAAAGGGTTAAAGAGAAATTCATTATTTAACATCAAATATGAAATGTCTTTTTCAACAACTTGTTGTCAATGTCATTCTCTATTATTTCTCTCAATCTTTTATAGAAAGAATTCTTTGCAAACGAAATTTTCAGTAATGTTCAGACATGATTCAGTTTTAGATATTAGGTTCAGTGATATTTTTGCGTTAACTTTTTGTGTGTGGTTTTAATTCTTTGTTTAAATTTTTTTTGTGAAATATTCAGTGTGCTGCATTTAGAACAATGGTGACATTACCGACATCTGGCATTAGGCCCAAATATTAAACAAGGACATCTGGATAGCATTCCAGCAGTAGAATCTAGTTTTGGCGCCTGTATCGTGAGAAGGCTATTAAACTCAAAGTGTTGTTGTATTAAACTCAACGTTTTCTACTAAGCTTTAGACAACTCCGAACATGGCAAAATTAAATTAATAAAAATTAAAATTAAAATTAAATTAAATTTAATTAATTAATTAATTAATAAATAAATTAATCTTAAATTAGCTTTCAATTGACCTGATGACAGTTCTGGTTCCAGCAAACCGAATGTCATATCTTAGTAACATATACAGTTTTTTGACTCCGTACCCATTCCTCGGGAAATAATTTTACAGTACTATTCCATATTGATCTCTATACAGCGGATTCACTCAGTAACTGAATGACGGGAATTGCATGAGTATGGCAAAGGGGGTTTGCTTCAGGCTAGTAAAATCCAATTCAAACTGTGAATTCACTAAGATATTACCGAGTATATGAATGACACATTCAAATATTTACAGATATTGAATCAATCTTAACATCTGTGCATGGTTTTTAATGATAGGCTGACTTTCAAAATGTATCAATACAAAGTTTGTATACAGTTCTACTACGGTATATAAACTATGTAGATATGCAAACTAACCAAACAATGCATCAACTATAAATTCGATACCTGATTGCTTTTTGGCTGCGCTAAAAATACACATTGAAATACACGTTTTGTAATAGAATACATTGTATATATTTTGTACAGCGGCATTATGAAATACGATACCTTGTTCAAACACAAAGCGACTAACATTTTGGATGTCAGCCACATTCATATTGATTAAAACATGTTGATCAAACACATTTCACATTTGATAATTGGTTTCCTTGAGGCACATTACACGCTACTTATGATAGTACAGACAAGATGGCCCAGGGAATCTACCTGTGAGATCTTTGCACAAGGTGTTATCCGCTCTGATCAGATATCGGACTTTATATAATTGTTGAGTTCATAATTGGCCGCTGCCAATTTGCAAGAACTTCAATGTCTTGGATTAGGAAGCTTTGTCAACAAACACTTCGCCTAGGCGACGTCTGTATGTATGTAGATTCTCAAAGAGTTTCTGATAGTTGGTATATGAACTGTGTGAGTCTCATACTCCAAATAATTGGACACAATTGATCTTGATTTTTCTAAAGCGTGGTAAACTTTAAACATCAAAATTAGTAGGACATCATTAGTGAAATTAAAATTAAACTACTGGAGGTTGTATTATTCCACTATAATCATCAATATATTGGTTACCATTTTAAACTTTGAAAATAATTTTTTTCTATCAATCTCACGCCATTACTTAATGCTAAATACACATTACTACGCCTTACGTAGACTATAATGCCTTACGATCTATATTTAGCTTAAACATCACAAACTTATCGTAAACTTCACCAAAAACATTACTCCTCAAAAATTCCTGTGGCCTTTTACTTTTTCTAAACAGTACAGGGTACCACCATTGCACAGAGGAATGTGAAAACAACAACTTTGTGTTCCTTTAAATCAAGTATTTTAGAAAATTTGATTTTCGTGCTCCAATCATTTTATTTAAACAGACGATGATGATTATGCCACAACCACCATCGTTCTCTACAACATATGAAACAATAGACGTAACAACGACAATAACAACAACAACAACAATTGCAAACATCATTATCATCAAATCTCCTTTTGCATAAAGATGCCGGAGAAAGCAAGCAGAACTTTGGAGTGAACATCATCACATGCATACATACATACATACATACATACATCTGATGAGTTGAACGGTAGATTTACAATAAACGCTCATTACACTGGAAGGCGCCATTAGTATGTAAACAATATTTTCCATTCCAGATTATCATTTGCCTCATATTCTCTAAAAAGTAAATACAAATACAAAATTTTATTGTTGTACAATAGTTTCGATTATTTTTTGCTGTTTTTTTGTTTAATTTTTTTCCTTCTATACAGAGTACGTGGCTACAATTTGGGTGAGGTCAATATGGAAGACTTCATTTATAACATGACTTAGGATGGATAGGAATTGTAAATAACAATCCCTATTCTCTCTCTCTCTCTCTCTCTATGTTTTGTTTTTTGTGGTATTGCTGTTGTTGCTATTAGAATTAGCCAAATACATCATAATAATAATAGTAATAATAATACAACAATAATAACAACAACAGCAACTAAAATCACAATATTGTACTTAAATTCTATTCAAACTTTTGTACTTCTGTGCCTAAGGCGTACTATTTATGAGTAATCGAAATCAGTTCTTTTTTTCTTTGATTTTCATTTGATTGCACTCATTAAGTTCGACTACATCTCTGGATGATACTGTTCGAATTCACAAAGTGTGTTTGAAACGTTTTAATATGTGCTATACTATACAAGAATGAATTGAACTAAATTGAAATTTCTTTTCATTTCGCATCGTGTCTACAGCACATTCAGTAGTTCAGTGGTTACCACGTATACACGTAATAATTTCGTCTGATTATATACATACTTTCACATTCATAGTGCTATCAACTACTACCGAAAATATGTTCAATATTAATATAATGATATCGATCGGTTAACTACAGTGCCATATACTTTTTTGGGCATGACAGTAAAGATAAATGTAGACTTGAAAATTATTTGAAAAATTTAGGATTCATGGATTCGTATATTCCCATTATAGCATTTATGGGATGCAAAAGTATATATAAAGAATCTCTCAATCAAGAAAACTTATGGTCGGTCAATAATAATATTTAAATTCTTGGAATTGTAATAAAGATCAGTTTTGGACAAACAAATATTGTGGTAGGCGGCTTATACTATGTTCAGATATGCACTTTTATTTAGTCAATATTAGGTTAATTGAGTACAACACTTTATGTGTTCAGGCATAATAATATACGCAGTTCAGCTGCTTATTCAATATTTATTTGACAGCTGGTAAACAAAACAGCTGGTTGTTTCAACGACATTGTTTTTATTTTTTTTGTTTTTTTTTTTGTTTGTCGTTGTTTTGTTGTTGAGTTGTCAAATATCAACAGGAAGTGTTCGGTTACTTGTAATATGCTCACTGAACATACTTATGGCTGTGCTCCATTTTAGGTATTACTGAATATTATAATAATTTGCGTATTTATTGCGCAATAATTAATTGAAACTTTATATGAAATACTGAGCTCAACAATGGCCGTATTATACTAACATACATATACATATACATTCATAATTGGTCATTGCAACCCTTCAGACGAATTAGCTTCTCTCTACACTTTTGTTGTGTGTGTTAATTTTATACATGAGTAGCGGGACCTACAGTTTAAAGTCGACTCCGAACGACAGATTTTTGAGAAACTTTTCATGGCAATTTTATATACTCTCAGAGTTTTTGCCAGAAATCTGCTGAGAGGAAGTCGCCGAAGAAATACTTTTTGTATTTTGTCTTTGATTTCTGGCCTGGGGCTCGAACCCTGGCTTTTCGTTTAATAAGCCAACACACTGCCTACTAGACCACGGCGACTTCACATACATATGCATGCATAATTGGTCATTACAACCCTTCAGTCAGGATTACGAATTAGCTTCTCCCACCACTTATGTTGTGTGTGCTAATTTTATACATGAGTGGCGGGACCTACAGTTCAAAGTCGACTCCGAACGACAGAATTTTTAAGAAACATTTTCAAGGCGATTTTATTTTACTCTCAGAGTTTTTACCAGAAATCTCAAATCGGCAAAGAAGAAATATTTTTTCGTATCTCGTTTTGTTTGAGATATTTGACGTGGGATTTGAACCGTGGCCTCAGGTCTAATAAGTCAACACACTACCTACTACTACTACTACGGCAACTTATGAGACGTCTTTTTGTATATTTAAAGAGATTTATTGTATTATTATTAATTGTACGTTAATTTTTATTGGAAATAAATTTTCTGTTAAGGTGGTTAAAAAAGTCATGCCTATCGGAAGCAGCGACTTCCTTCTATTCTTTGGTCAATTTATAGATTTCGATCCAGAAAATTCTAGTGATCTGCATAGTTCGAAATAGCAAACAGTAAGGGCGAACGGTCTGGACTATATGGCGCATGAAGTGAAACTTACCATCCACCTTCTTTCAAACAGCTCATGACCGCCACCACATTATGTGGCTGAGCGTTGTCATGATGGGAAATTATATTCTGGGCATTTTGCAGCCAATGGTCACTTCAAATAAATTATTTGTTATTGTTTGTTTTAGCATAATGGGTTAAACCCTTCTGATCCCACCTAATAAAGAGTATTACATTTGCGCAATGTACATTCTAATTGGCCGTGGATTTTACAAGTTGCCGTTTTTTCTATATGCTTTCCTGCGCTGGTGGTTGTCGGTCGTAATGAATTAATTTTTCTTCGCCGGTGATAGTTCAATGCGAAAGTGATTTATTGTTAAAGCGATCAATCAACATTTCAGACATGCGAGCATTTACCAATTTTGATCAAGTACTGCTACCTATCTATCGTCTTCAAATTGTTTCGCCTTTTCCGAATGCTGTTTAGTTTCCTTTGGAGAGAGAGTTATCGAGGCTGTTAAAACTCATTCATTGAAGGTTTGATCCCCGGATTGAATATTGATTGTGATATCACAAAGGGCCTAAATGCCGACCTAAGTGCATACGCCACCTTACTTAATGTTGGAGTTTCACTATCGATTAACTCTGTAATTTAGTAATAGACGAGTATTGTACCACTGGTATAGGATACTGCTGAAAAGTTTGCAGAATATACGATATTGCAAAATCTTTTAATCGATGTGGACTTGTAGTGTGAGCAGCGCACTTATAAATAGTACTGAGAAAATTATGAAATATCTGAGAATGTTTAAAATTTTTTGTGTTTTTATTTTTCAATGTATTCAACTCAACCTTCTTATTTAATACCATTGCAAAGATAAGGGAATTGGAATTCCTTCTTTTAAAAACAAACAAAGTGAAGGTGGGATGGAATAAGAAACTATTTCTGTGAAAATTTTAAAATATTGTTACGAAAATGGAAACAGTGTACATCGTATAACATTAAAATGAGCAAAAGCTACACAAACAAATACAACGAACTTGTTCCCAACAAACCAACAACATCAGTATGAAAGAAAAGGGGATAGACTAGTAAGCGAGAACGTAAAAACAAGCAATGTGAACAAAATACATAAACAACAATGAAGTCGCGATAGATTTCTCGAGAACACGAAACCCCGAACGTTCGACTTCTAGGACCTTCATCAGACTGATTAAGTGAGCATATAAAAAGGCAAGATAAAGCAGGCAACGAGCAGTAACAATTCAGTTAGTCTTGTGTGAAGACGCGTTGCGTGCGAAGAAAATAGTCGTGGTTTGAAGATCGTCATTGTAAAGACTACCAAACATTTGTTAGTGTGTACGGGCACATAAGTGTAAAGGAGAATAACGAATAAAGCAATTTTTGTTGTAGACGGTGGCACACAAAAGTAGTGCGAGCAATAAAGAGTTTAATTGAAATTAAATACCAATATATTTTTATTTATTTTTTGTAATCAACGAGCACATATTTTAAACGTCTTTAAAAAGGTAAAAATGTAACAATATATTTCATGTCACATACACATTAAAAACAATTTTTGGTCGTTATTGTATATTTCATATGTTATTGACAACATACATATGTTGACAATATTTTTATTGTCAAAATTATGAAATATAATATTGTCGTATGTAGACTTTATTTTCTAATTATTACTGAAGACAATCATCAAACATAATTAGCTTAATGAAGGCTTATCAAACGTAATTCGTGATCCATGCTACAATATTGGCTGTCAGTCTGATCTTGAATTGCATTTAAAACTGTCAACTTTTCATAGTGAAGGGCACACTAAAGTTGAAGTGACTGCAACATTTCAGCATTAGATACGGATACAATAAATCCTTGCTTAAGATATTCTTGCATTCCTCCTTCATGATCTCTATTTTGCCCAGGCTGGTTGGCGAGTCTTTGCAATTGTTCTGGATTGCAGTCGCATTATTTGATTTTATTCTTCCTTCTTCTTGTTGTTGTTGTTGTTGCTGGAGTTTTCTTCTTCTTGTTTCAAGTACGTCATTTTATTTCTGAATCTCAATCTTACACGCGTGCCCAATTGCTTTTTCATGTGCGGTCAGATTTAGTTTGCCAATGCATGACTTCTTTCTTGACACAGCCATGGTGGAGAGATCTCTATCATTAAATTCGAAAAGTACACGAACGATTTATTACAGACCGCTTTTAATACTTTCTTCACATAACGAATATACATATGTATGTACATACAGGTTTTTAAATCGTAGGATTATAATTGAGATAAATTACTTACATTTACAAATATTTCATATGTATGTGTATGTGTATGTGCATGTGTATGGTAATGGTATTTGGATTAAAATGCATATGCATTTAAGTGTACATTGCTGTAGAATGTATAGACCGAGTGAATGCCTAACAATAAATGTAAGGCAAGTAAAATTGGCAAAAGCCAATTGGCATTTGATATATCCAGAGTATCCCCCATATTGTAAAGGCATTTGCATTGAGCACTTTAGAACACATATTTCAATATCATGTAGCCACATACACGCCTCAATGATTGTAAAGTATTGTTTTGCTTTCAAATCCATTGTTGTTCAATAGTTCACTTGTATCCTTTTTGTACAAATACAAATTGTTCTTAAAAAAAAGGAAAAAAAAGGAAAAACAAACGATATTTTATGAAACATTGTTGGTTTTACATAGTCCTGGGTCATGCATGACGGTGTAACTGTTGAAAAACCGCCAAAGAGTACGTTGTTTGCATGCATACCTGAAGATTATATAAAAAAAACAATTCAAATATTTAAAAAATATTTACTTTAATCATCATTTATGTATATGATCCATTCGATTGGATTACATTGCATTGGATTCAAAAATTATTTGAATACGTACTAGCTCATCGTAGTTAAGGCGCAGGTTATTATTGTATAATTCGGTCTAAACAACTAAAATATTTGCAATGTTATTACATGAATAAGGCAAAATCATTTGGGTCCAATAAGGGTGCTTCGTAATACGTTATGTGTATTTGATGGAGTGTCCACAATTCGTGGCTGGCATTCCCTTGAGTGCCCCGATGGCCTAAGCCGGGGTTCGATTATCACCAGAGACCCTGTGTGTTTTGTGACTGTCCGCCTGTTTAGATTAATTATACATGATCAACCGCAATAGAAAAAGGAAGTGAGAATTACAAACTTATTCTCGGGAAAAAGTGATGACGGTTTTTACAATGGCCATTAAAAAAAAAACAATGCTTCAAAAATAAAATTTCTCACACACTACTACCCTCTTTCCAAAATTAATAGAAGTATTTTATGAGTTAATGGCTGGAATTTTTTGATAGGGTTAGTGATAATTAGGCTCAAGGATGAACCCTCGAAATTACACTTATTTACACATAATTATGGTAATTATGCAACAATCATGATCAAATTTATTACGGATCAGTTCTGTGTACAAAGAAATCATGGTGTAAAGTTTGGTGAAAATCGCATCACATTTGACCCTAGCCCCCATATAAAATCCCCTTTACAAATTCACGTTTGCGCTTATAAATGGCTTAAAAACATCGGTATCGTGATGGAATTCGGTATAAACGTGTATTTTGTAAATCTAAATCATAGTACCAAATTTTGTTATGGTCGGTCAATAATTGCCCCTTGGTTCAAAATAGGGCCCCATAAGAAAATATGTTTAGCAATTATAATTGGCATAAAAATTTTATTACCTTGATGAAATTCGACATGGACATGTTTAATATGAATGTGAATCATTTATGATCACATTTTATTATGATAATTAAATTTTTAAACTTCTATAATAATTAATATTTATATATTATTATATTTATATTTCATAATATTTATTTTACATTATTTAATACTTAACTTAAAAATATTTAAAAAGTGAAACTAACTACAATCGTTAAAATCGTTGGCATTTTTATCATCAATGTCAGGAAGGAGTAATTAAATAGTATCTGATGAAAATTTTTTCTATTCCTTCGCGATTTTTGTGTACTGCAGCTTATAAAAGGGTCAGTGCTTAAAAGTAACCTATTCAGGATATCTCGATTAGTATCGCTTCTACTGAATTTCCTCGCATTCTATTGAGAACTAAGGCCATATGGCTTTATTACACTGCGTCTAATTTGTTTAATTTTTCAAAAAAAAGTAAAATTTTCAAAAAATCACCAAAAATAATTGCTCAAATTTGCGCAAATTTTTTTTGTTCCTGAATGTAGAGAGTTCATATTTTCTTGTGGTATATAACATTAGACTACTAAAAACTACTTTCACCTTTAAAATCGTTATCTTTTTTTGGGTAGGGTAAAAAAATGTTAAATTTTTATTATTTTTAAATTTTTAACGAATAATTTTAACATTAATATATGAGATATATATATATGTATATAAACTGAAAGTAGCAGTTGCTTATACCTTTCAAATAAAAAAAATCAATATAAAACCTCTATTCGTTTAGCCACAAAAAAATATCATATAAACCTATTAAAACTTAAAAAAACACCAAAAACGCATTTAATTTTCTTCACTTTTCTGACTTGACATCGTCTCAAATCTACAAATCTCAACTTAAAGTCGTGAAAATTCGAAGAATTTTGTTGTCCATTGAACTGTATACTCAGTTTCTTAAATTTCTTTAAATTCATTTATGCCTTTTTGGCCAGCTTTTCAGGGTAAATGCCACATAGTGCGCCAGTCAAATTTTGTTTGCAAGTACTCAATTTTATTGAGAGGACATACATACATCCATAATTGGCCATTGCAACCTTTCAGTTGGGACCACGACATAGTTTCTTAAACCACTTATGTTTTGTATATTAATTTTATACATAAGTGACGACATCTACAGTTTAAAGTTAACTCCAAAAGAAATATTTGTAAGGAACTTTTCAAGGCAATTTTATTTATTCTCAGAATTTTTGTTAGAAATCTGCTGAGAGGCAGTCACTGAAGTAATATTTGTTCATATTTTCGTGTTGTTGGAGATGTTTGACCTCGTGTTTGAATCGTGGCCTCACGTCTAATAAACCAACACTCTACTAACTAGATTAGGATGTCATTTAAAAATTTTGTGTTTCAAAGAAATCAATTTTATTTCATTAGCATTTCATTCCATTTCAATCAATTCGATGCAATTAAAAGATGATGAAGAATATTGTATTAACAAGTCTTTGAATACTCAATTATTTTTATAATTGATGCTGACACGTTTTAAGTGCTGTTATTAAATGCCGTTAATAAATGAAATGAATTTAATATTTAATTGATAATTTTCCATTCCTATCAGTAGTATTGATACCCACAGAGACCATGAAATTATGAATTTAGATTGTGCCTCCCCTGTAGTTGAACAACAACTAATGTAGCAGATCAGTTATTGACGTTATTTTTAATTATTTAAGAATAAAATATATTCCACAATAACACAAAAAAAGGAAAAAATAAATATTCAAGCAATTGGGAGAACCTGTATTTGGTTTTAAATCAATACAGTGTCACAGCACTAAACGCAGACTATCAAAGTATCCGATTGCCTGCTGTTCTGTTCTACATATATGTCTGTTTGTATGCCGCTGTATAGTGTTGAGCGTAATAAACCGATAAGAAAAGTACATATATATGTATGTACATATATATTCCATTTACATGCATTTAATTAAAATAAATTGTTAAACATTAAGCACAAGTGTAAATATTATGATATAAAAATGTTAAATTTTTGATTTATTACCACAATTGTTGGCATTAATTATTGAATTTTACCGAAGCAAAAAAGCAAAAAAACATAAAAAATTACAATAAAAAACCACAATAAACAGTAACAGCAATAAAGAGTAACATATAAAGGAATTAATTTATATATTATTATACAAATACAACAACAGAAAAAAAATACGATTAAATTGAAACAAAAAATAAATTTGTAGAAAAAATCAACAAGTATAGACACGATGAAAACAAAAACAAACAAAAAAAATACTCACACACGACAACGTGCAATTTAATGCACTTTTGCTGTCTGCTACGCCTTTTCATTCAACGCATTTACAATACCAAACGAGTTTGCAAAATAAATACAGTGTCGGATAGAATAGTTTTATAATATTGCCGATAATAATAAAAATAATTCGCCAATTCACAGGAACTTGTATCGTGTATGTTGTATTGAATACACTTTTCGTGTGTGAACGCTCAATGCTATGTTGTATTGTGTATTTCGTATTCCAAACGTCAGAAAACGATAAGAAGATGGAGACCAGTATTCATAATTTGATTTTCAAGCATCAGAATGAAAAATATTACGGAAAAAAGTAAATTAATTAATCATTTGACAAGCACATGTCCTCTAACTTAAATGGGAATTTCCATTTTGCATTTATATTCTTCTTCTTGATTACTGGCATTTACATAAACTGATATCACAGAACCAATAAAACTACCAAAAAAATTTGTTTAATTGTATCAGATTTTTATATGAAAATTATTAACAACAAGCATACAAATGTTGTATATTCGTCCAACAATGCAATGAATAGAACGATACAAGGGCTTGTGTGAATTGCCCAATTCGTTAATTTAAGTTAACGAGCTACTCGTCTTCTGCTCAAATATTTAAAGGCAGAAGATGCGAAGGCACAAGAAGAGTCCTTAACTGTAACTTTTAAAGCAGAACAAGAACGATGGCTATTCATACTGGGTATTCAGTAGTAAGTTGAAGACGAATATAAGTCCACTTGCATAGTAAATGGCTTAAAAGCTTTAAACGATCGTAACTTGTTTATAACGCAAATGCCTGTTATCAACATCTTGAACTAACGTTCGTTTAAAAAGAGCTCTCATACGAATGATTATGAAAACTGAATTTATTCCTGTTTACAGGCATCTCTAACAAGTACATTTATCGATTTTATATTGTACACTTTATGAAAAACTTGAGAAACGTTAAAAAAAGAAAGAGATTGGAGCATTATTTCTTGTGCTAGACAGACTTAAGTATTAATCGATGTTATAACTATTGTGACAATTAATAGCCATTAGGTTGTGGGTGTTATGACTTGGGAAAGCGATTGGTTAGTAACTGAAATTGAAATAAAATCCATCCTCTTGGTTTCAACTCGTACTTTATTTCAAAATATTGTTAAGTTTTTACCCTTTTTAAAAACGTTTAAAATATGTGCTCGTTGTTTGCAAACAAAATAAAAATAAATTGGTGTTTAGTTTCAATTAACAATTGTTCGCACTACGACACCGTATACAACTTGACGAATACAACAATAATTGCTTATTCACTATTCTTCTTTGCTTACAACGCAGATCTTTTCAGATCTTCAAACCACGCCTGTACTTTTCACACGCAATCCGTCTTCCTTTTATATGCCCACGTAATCTGTCTGATGAAGGTTCGTTCGGGGTTTCGCCTTATCGAGAACTTTATCGCGACTTTATTGTTTGTGTATTTTGTTCACATTGCTTGTTGTTACGTTCTTATTTGTCTATCCTCTTTTCTTTCATGCCGATGTTGTTGGTTTACTTGTAACGACTTCTTTGTATTTGTTTGTGTAGCTTTTGCTCATTTTAATGTTAAACGGTGTACACCGTTTCCGTTTTCGTAACAATATTTCCTTTGTCAAAAAATACGTTCACTGTGTGAGTGACGCAAACAGCGTTTTTAAGTAGGTTAATATTAATGAATTGGCATCGAAGAAAATAGAAATAGTGATCATTGGGAATAATGCTTATTGGCACCAACATACATACCCTTTAGTCAGGATTACGAACTAATTTCCCACACCACTTACGTTGTGTGCGTTATTTTTTATACATGAGTGGCGGGACTTATAATTTAAAGTCGACTCCGAACGACAGATTTTTGAGAAACTTTTAATGGCAATTTTATTTAATCTCCGAGTTTTTGCCAGAAATCTGCTGAGAGGAAGTCGCCGAAGAAATATTTTTTCACATTTCGCTTAGTTGGAGATGCCTGACCTGGGGTTTGAACCGAGGCCTCAGGTCTAATAAGCCAACACACTACCTACTAGATCACCATTGGCACCAACAACATTTGGTTTTATTAACAGAAATTAAAGGATGTATCAATACATTGTCTTAAATATGCAGTAAAGGCTATAGTTCTTATCCAGTTATTACGAACCCGATTAACAAAGCCAGAAATGCATTTCATTACTTCCATGAAATAAGTTTGGCAAACAGCATATCGTCCAATATAAAATTGAAGATATTTGTTTGAGGCGTCAAAACCATACTTCTGTACTATATCTGTTGGTTCATTTACATCCGTGGAATAATATTTCAAACGTTTTACAATAAAAGCCAATTTTTCCTATATTTTTACCGAATTAGGCCACTACATATCATACTTAATTAATTGGTTATTTTGCCAGGAGTACATCCTAGCTTCTCGCACCACCCATATTGTATATGTTAATTTTATTTGTGAGTGGCGCTACCTATTGTTTCATGTGACTCCCTACGACACTGTTGTGGAATTTTTAATGGAAATTTTAGTTACTCTGGGAGTTTTTGTCAGGAAGGAAGTTGTTTTGCTGAGAGAAAGTTGTTGAAAGAAATATTTCTTTCATATTTCGTTTGGTTCGAGATGTCTGAGCAAATTATTAGAAATTAATCAAATTAAAAGTATGTATATCGAATGGTCTGTTAGGCTAATTGAGCCAGATTTTTCTGGCTTCCACGTTTCGTATCAGAGACAAGCAATGAGTATTTAAAAAGATGAGTAGAATCGAATCATATTCATAATTTTTGATACTTATACGCATTCATACTTATTTTAATATCATACTCATACTACTCATATTCAAAGTTTGAAGTACTCATGGTACTCATACTTTACAATACGTATAGTGTTGATGATTTCAACTCTCCATGACTCAACATTTACAAGAATCACAAAATAAGTATGATTCGCGTACGAAGACTAAAATACTCACTAGAAGGTTGTGTGTTTTTGCTTTGCTTGCTGTCTATTTTTCTTTCTTCTTCTTTTTTTGTATATGCAAGAAGACTGTAAATTTTGATGAATGATTCCAGTCGCTCAAATCATTTATGAGTATTTTTTGTAAATTTATGAATCTGAATGAGTAGGCTTATGAATCAAACATATTTCGAATGGTATGAGTTTGATGTCCACGTTGTACTCATACTCATTGCAACCTGTAGGGAGTACGAATGAATCAGAATAGCTTAATTTCAATATTATCTTGACTCACTTATATTCAAAATTTCTTGAGTATTTATAAGTAGCGAAAAAACGATTCATTGCTGATCTCTGTTTCGTGTCCATACAACAATATTGGTTTTACATTTTAGTTACAAACTGATATGTGCTAAGTTCTAAACAGACAGAGCTCTGAGCTTAGTTTTATTTGGCTGTTATATTGCTATAGAGGCAGATATCATCCTAATATTACAAATTTTAATCCACTGGTTTGGTTTGTGGCAGTTTTGCTTATAACATTGAGGACAAAGTTCAACAGGGTGCCACCTGCCCCTTTGCTGAATTTAATTTATTTCTCAGTTAATTTTTATGAAGGACCTTGAATGTGACTGTTTTGTGTTGAACTTAATTATGGTAAATGAAGTGATTATTGTCCCCATTATAAGTTCGATAGGCTAACTACACATTATTTGTCTCACACTGTGATGTAAATAACAATAGAATACAGGGACAACGAACATTCTATGCAATTTATTACAATTTTGAAAACCAGACATAATAAAATAGATTTTTTAATTTTTATTTATATTTTGGTGGTGTACCGAACGGAACTCCTTGAGGAGATTGAGGTGAATATGGAATCGCATGATCCTAAAGTTAAATACAATTCATATCCTGTAGACCCATATCCTTTTGGCAAATTGCTTTTCTCAGAATAAACTGTTTAACTATTGGGCAACAATTGCCAATCACAGCAAACATAGAGCAAAACGTTCTGACCCACAAATTCTAGCTTAAACGCTGATTGATTTTAATGGCTACTTGTAAAGATTGTGATTATCAGTGAATTATATATAAAAACATGATGTATTAAGAACTTTTCTGACAGCCAATTCCAGCTTGGCGACTGCTGGCTTTTTCACAATAGATTTGACTCTGATACTGTAGAGCTATAAAAAATATTCAAATTTTTCTGCGCTTATTTTGCTTTTCGCTTTTTTTGACGAAGAATTGGTAAATCTGAAATATTTCCTAAGGGCGTTCATATAGAAATTAAGTACACATATGTACATACATACATACATACATAATTGGCCATTACAACCCTTCAGTCAGGATTACGGCCGAGATTCTCATACCACTCATGTATGTGCGTGTTAATTTTATACATGAGTGGCGGGACTTACAGTTTAAAGACGACTCCGAACGACAGATTCTTGAGAAACTTTTCGTGGCAATTTGATTTACTTTCATAGTTTTCGGCAGAAATCTGCTGAGAGGAAGTCGCCGAAGAAATATTTTCTCACATTTCATTTTGATGTCTGACCCGTGGCCTCACGTCTAATAAACGAACACACTACCTGCTAGACTACGGCGACTTCAAAATAACGATGACAATACTTCTAATGAAGTTTCCGTACTAAGTTTTTATCTCTTGTACGCCAAGCTTTAGCCTTAAGAGTATTTCAAAAGTAATGTGCTTATATGAGGTGGTGGGACCCATTCCCACAGAGACTCTGGTCCGTTACATGACAACAAACTGAAAATAATTAGAAATTTAATAACAATTCCTCTTGATAATCAAAAACTAAATATCCTAGCAAAAGAAACATATCAGAGGAGCGCAGTTGTTCTCTACTTATTGCCATTCACGTTAACCATATTCGACTGCATGTTAGTTCTTTAACGGGGATATGTTTTTGAGCTAAAATATGTGTACACGGCTTAAATTTATTCGTTTTGCAGGAAAGACAAAGAAAAACAAAAAAAGAAACTTTTAAATAAGTCTGCGCGTTGTTGCATCAGAAAGGCAACAACATTGCCAAAGACATACTCGTACAATACAAAGTGAAAAAGAGTCAGTCATCAAGTGAGTGACTGACTGGTTGAGTGAGAGCATGAATACGATGGCAACACGATCGTTTTATTTTTTTTATCGTTGTTGCCGCTGTCATTAGTGTTGTGGCTTAAATATCTTTTGCTGTTTGCAACCGAATACAATTTAAATAAATATTCTTTAAACTAAACTGTTGTTACGTTAATTATGCGTAAATATTGGTTTCGTTGTGTTAACCGTATGCTTAACCAACGCTGTGAACATAGAAACGATGTGGATCTGAATGTTGAATGGCTGAGAGTACGCTTTGATGGGGCAAGTGCATTGCTTTTTTATTCATTTCTTTGTTTCGAATGGCATATGCACCCATACGTAAATGTTCTTGGCAACATGTTGACAGGTTTGTCTGAATAAATACTTTGAAAAAAAAAAGCAAAGCAAAGGAACGCTTAAGACATAAAGAATACGAGTAACAATGGCATGAACTGAACAGATAGTTGTGTACGATGAACTTCGTTTCTGGTTTTGTTTTGTTTTTTTTTTGCCCGCCTAATAATTAGTATTTATTGTTGTCTGTCTTATTTTGAAACACCTTTTCATTTAATTAAACCAGATTTTAATTAATCTTGATGATTAATGATAGAGAAGCGATCCGTATTTGTTTAAAAGCTTAAGGAAATTTAAAGAAAATGTTATATTCATAGTTTTTAAAATTTTTATACGATTGTTAAGGTGTTATAATTAAAAATTAATGGAATATTTAGATGAAAATAATATTTCTTTAAATTTAGAGAAGTTTTTAATCAATAAAGAATCAATTAAATCTCTTAAACTCAACATTCCATAACACATTCATTGTCTGTCATATCAATCACTAAACTTGAACTTGTACTTACTTGATCAAAAATACTGTAGTACCCCCGCGACGCTTGCAGTACTTTATTATTATTACATACATATTTTATGTCTTGCGCTTTCCATCTATTAATACATTAGCATTACATGTTCAACGTAAAGCTAAAGGTAGAATTAGGCTTTAGCCCCGGTTAACCAAACGTTTACGGAACGTACATTCGTTTTTAGAACACGAAAAGCAATGAAAACGCTTGCCGAACCGTAATGTAATTTCGGTAAGCGTTTGCATTGCTTTTCATATGCTAAAAACGAATGTATGTTACATTACGTTCCATCGACGTTTGACTAAATGGGGCTTTTACGTTCTGTTAAGTTTCGAATCAGCTGTTTTTGTTTGTGTGTGAGGAACACGACTAAGTAATTAGTTTTGCTGTTCCGTGCCGTATGTGTATTAAATATAAATAGTAGGTAATTTGCGGGCTTACTAGACGTCAGACATCTCCATCAAAACAAAATATAAAAAAATATTTCTCCGGCGACTTCCTTCTGGCAAAAACTCTGAGAGTAAATAAAATTTCCATGATAAAGTTTCTCAAAATCCGTCATTCGGAGACGGCTTTAAATTGTAGGTCCCGCCACTCATGTATAAAAATTAACGCACACAACTTAAGAGAGAGAAGTTAAGTCATAATCCTGATTGAAGGGTTATAATGACCTTTTATGTATGTATGTATGTATGTATGTATTTTTTACACAAGTATCATTTGATGCAAAAAAGTACTCTTTCAGTTATAGTTCACTACCTTTTCAAAATCTGAGTTTTGCTACACTGATTCTGACCGACTTTTCATGACAATTTTATTTACACTCACAGTTTATTCCAGGAATTTGCTGAGATGAAGCCAGATGATGAAATGTTTTTTAATATTCGTTTTTTTGGAGTTGTCTGACCTGAGGCTTGAACCGAGACCTTACATCTAATAAGCCAACACACTATAGACTAAGGCTACTTCATTTTTAACCTTCAATGTTTGAATGAAACACGTTTAGTGTCGTTATTGTGTACTAAGCGTCATCTGCACATTTGTCATTCAATGCATATGGAATCATTTTGATTTTTTTTATCAATTATGAGGCTAGGTTTAGGTTTAGGTTAGAGGACGTGTACTTTTATTGGTACAAGCACTATACTCGGATGTCAGATTGACATGTTGTAATACGTCCTAAAGGAGAGAGAGAGAGAGGATAATAAAGGAGGTAGGGGAAAGGAGAGGCGGTAGGAAATGGACGATAAGGAGATGGGGGAATAGCACAGACTACAAACACACAAGAGAGCGAGACTACACCATTGGCGACCGAGCCCTTCTAACCAGCTGGGTTCTATTCCAGATCCTTGTCAGAGATCTAATCCAGCAGTGACCTGTAATAAAGCCAATAACTAACCTCAGACTGGCCTTATCTAAGCCCAACAGTAAACCTGTTCTATCACTGTCTATAGCAGACCATACACACCTAAAGATATAACATCCAGATACATTCCCCCAACGCCTCAGCTCTTCCCCCCTGACCCATCCAGTGATAAGGCCGTAGAGGTGGCGGATTGGGGAATCAGGACCAACTATCAAAAGTTATTATGAGTTTAACTCCATGCCTATTCAATGATATCACATTTCCGCCAAAGTCCTTTATCGCCTTTAATGTGTACTTTGGGCTGTGCTGCTTCGAGGACGACAAACTTAACGCTTTTCAGCTGGTCTAAAACGATGAAATTTAGATTCATCATTCACCAGGTGCTCTGGTGCAAATGAAATTCAAGACACCATATTTTTATTCAATGGTATTGGTGTACCTCAGTGTAAATTACATTTATTTAATATTCTAACTATCAGTGAGCAACCCAAATATTGAATTTCCTTTGAAGCAATGAATGGATCTACATATGGCATGTAATTTTCGAAATAATTGAGTCCTATCTGTGATAAGAGTCGTTTTTGTAAGGATCTAATACCCCTGCCAACATTTTTGTACTTCCATTCAGTTTGAATATGTCCCAATGCGTTGTACACCATTCTTCTGAAGCAGTTCAAAATGAATACAATCTTATACCATGTTCAGATATGCACTTTTATTGAGTCAATATTCGGTATAGACATAATAATATACGCCGTTCAGCTGCTTATTCAATATTCATTTGACAGCTGATAAATAAAAAATCTGGCTGTTTGTTTGTCGTGAGTTGTCAAATATCAACAGAAACTGTTCGGTTAATTGTAATATGCTCACTGAACACACTTATGACAGTCCTGTATTTTAAGTTTTACCAAAGAATATGGATATAAAGAAATGATGCGTAAAATTTCTTATGGCGGGTCGTAACATTACGACCCGCTCTCACCAAAATATTTTTAAAAATCATTTCTGGGTGAGGGGAGAGGAAGACAGAAGGAAAATGAAAACAAACAAAGAGCGTAACAATGTGTTGCTTTCTTCGTACGTATGTACATATGTATGTATTCTTGTGTTTTTTGATTTAGTTGTCGATCACACTGCGACAATAACACATGTTTAGCGGATGCTTTATCATTTTATTTCAGAATAACACTCGAAGAATATTTTGCGTTAAAAATGTCATTAGCTCGGCGTATTTCATTCTTTTATTTTGTCTCATAGTATAATTTTTTAAATGCTTTGGAATGCTCGTTTTTTTCTTTTAGTAACAAATGGTTTTTTTATTCTTTTTATTTTTGTAAAAAACGGCCTAACTTTTAAGCCAAAGCTTTTAAGCTTTATGTTCTTTTAATAATAAAATGGATTTTTTATTTTATTTTTATTTATTTAAAATTATTAAGCCAAAGATAGACAGCTTTACATATGTATGTTGATGAAATGAAAATAAAAATAGAGTATATTACTAACACTTTTATGCGGCTGTAAATAAATAAATTCTCTCAAATTATTTTCTCTCTCTCACTCACTAATCCATAACCATAGGCATGTGTTAACCTAGAGGAAAATTTTTAATAATAATTTCAAGTCTACTTATTAACCCAATGATATGTATATATGATCGGAAAATATAGAAAAATTGTACTGCATTAAATCCCTAAAGACACCGTATTTAACTTGGCAAGTATTCTTCCAAAAATCGAAATCATTTCTCATTGATATTAGTGAATACTACTGTGATATTTCTTTGGGTGTATCATTGAAGTTTGAAAAAAGCGACATGAACCTTCTTTAAAAGCTGAGAAGATTTTTACGCTCTTTTTAACGAACATTCTTGATGTTCGTGTCCTATGTGTGTAAAAAGCCGAAGATGTTCTTACCCTGAGGGACATTGGTGCCGATGTCTGTTTCTAACACCAGAAAAATAAATCAAAAAGTGGTCAAACAACAAAAACGCACGATGAGAACAACGCATGATGAGAACAACGCATTGTTACGCTCTTGGTTTCTGTAACCTTCCCTTTTATCTTTCCCCCCGCGTCATGAAATATTTTTGAAAAATATTCCAAAATATGTTAAAATGCGCATTCTTTATACTTTATTTTCTTTGGTTTTACTCAATATTATAACAATTTGCGTATTTATTGCGCAATAATTAATTGAAACTTTATATGAAATATTGAGCTCAATAATGGCGTTTATTGCGATTTACGCAATAAAGGTGCATATCTGAACACCGTATTACCAACAGTGTTTCCTTCCGAGTTAATATTCTGAATTTATTCACGTTAATGTCTTTATTTTTTTTTGTTCTCATAGTTGCTGGCAATTTCTTTCAACTAATTTTGAACAGAATCATGTCTAGTTATAGCAATTAATTCTAAAAACAAGTTGATTTAACAAGTGTTTACGATTTTCATGTTCTTTCAACATGTAAAAAACAAGGAAAGAAGGAGAGGAAGAATGAAAAAATAAAACGAAAACCAACAAGAATAACTGACATTTGTGTACCCACCCATTCCATTTAAAATGCCTCATTCAGCCTCTTGTTTTTTTCACATTTCAAGCAAAAAAAACTTGATTGAAACGAAAACAGATCCACAACATGTGATTAACTTTTAACCTCTTTCACAGTTGCCACTTGAACAATTTCATTAACATTCATTCTCATTTCAAATCGGAAGATCAGAATTAATTAAACGCTGCAAACATGTGCAAATGAATCTCAAGTTTGTTCCTGAACTTATTGGAAATTTATTTCTATTTTTGAGTGGCGTTAGTATTAAGAAGCAAAATAACAAAATGTGTTCATTTTGCATTTCATTCAAATACTTTTGATTCTTTATAATACACATTCGCATACTATAGAGTTCATAATAAATAAATAAATGAATAACAAAAACAATTCTAGCAGGGAAACACCAGAGTTGCGAGTAAAAAAATCACCGCAAGAATCAATAAGACGAATAACTTTTTTAGTGACCTCACTTGTTTTGATTGCAGGATTCGAAATATTTATTATCAGTGTTTTTATTGCCTATCAGACGATCTATTAGTGAATTTTAGTAAAAAGTTTTATAGTAAAATTACTAATCCATTCACATTCTAAATTTCATTCTACAAAAAAACAAAAAGAACATGAAATCAATTCATCTTTTATTATTTACTGCGGTCTTGATTCGAACACGGAGCTGTTATTGTCACTGGTAAAACCCGAAGATGAAGAAATTAACACTATTATATCCGTTTATACCTACTCTTATTTACAATAATAATATTCGATACTGTATGTATTCTCCGGATATAAGTACCCCGATTATGATAATTCCCCACCTTGTAGCACTGAAGCTTATGCAATCTTGATTTGTGCTTTTAAATACGCTGAAACTGTTTCGATAAATGCATCCCGCTGTTAAGCATTCCCTGCCTATAAAAACGATAAATTGTACTTCATACTCTAATATGGTGTTTAGATATGTACCTTTATTGCGTAAATCGCAATAAACGCCATTATTGAGCTCAATATTTCATATAAAGTCTCAATTAATTATTGCGCAATAAATACACAAATTGTTATTGAGTAAAACATAAAATGCAGCACTGTCATAAGTGTGTTTAGTGAACATTTTACAACTAACCGAACACTTTCTGTTGATATCTGACAACCCAAATATCAACAAAGACAAACGAAAAAAAACAATGTTGTTGAAACAACCAGCTGCTTTGTTTACTAGCTGTCAAATGAATATTGAATAAGCATCTGAACTGCGTATATATTATGTCTGAACACTTAAAATATTGTACTCAACAAACTGAATATTGACTCAATAAAAGTGCATATCTGAACATAGTATAAATTTAATTTAAAAATTATTCGTTTATATATGTCCGCTTTGTAACATGTATCTTTCCGTAATTGGTCCTGTTCACTAGCTTCCTCGTTCGTGCAATTAAATGTTTCTGAATGTCTTTTCACTTTTAACACCATACGGCAGATTTATTGGAAAAAGTAATAAAACATTGGACAGTGCAATGCAATTCCATAGACTGTTTCTTATGGTTTCATTCCCCTCAGGGTAGAGGGTGCACTCTGTCAAACTTCCAGACGACATAACCAACTGAGGCAATGCATTCTCAGATAAAAAATTCCTGAGAAGAAACCTACAATCTACTAATGTTACGTAATTTGTAAATATCTTCTACTAATATGGGCTATTAAAGGTCTTGGGCAACTATGTAGGACTATACTATACTACCACTATATAGTCTGCTGGGGATCCATATCCTTCAGCAATTTCATCGTATTGATGCCGAAATCCGGGGGCCTGACGTTTTACAACTTTGTTCTACGAATTGTGGAAGATGATCAAAGCCCTCTCCGATCAGCCGGCATTCCCTGGAATACGAAGACAGTGCTGTCAATAAGACAAATAGACTTCTATCACTTAAATGACAAGCGGCTATTTGCTCTCAGTTGCGGGATTTCCATACAAGAATTACCCGCTTATAAGCTCTGCACTGCAAGTATTTTTGAATGTGTTTATATCCGGGAGATGCTGTATATTTCTTCAATAAGATCAATATTCAAGTTCATTTCTAATTAAGGACACAAAGCAGTTTTGTTATGTATTTATGTTATGTATGTAATAATGCTTTAAAAATTACGAAAATCTTCCGCAATTATAATACATATTAATTTAATTAGACGATGCCATAGAATTATTTGTAGTAGGACTTACGGCCCTCTAGCATTGTGTTGATGAAAAGAAGAAAATTGACATATCGCTACAGGTGATATGTAATCTATCACTATCTCTCACTACAGGTAATAGTAATTTTCGATTTACACTGCGACTGATCTGAAAAAATGCCAAGTTACTCATACGTACTTCAAAACGTCTTGTTGACGATTAACATACAAATTCATTCTTATAAATTGATTTTCGTATTTATTAATAAAAAAATTAAATAAAATAACAATTCATTAAGATATGTTTCTCAAGCAATTGGCTTATTAGATATGAGGCCTCGTTTCAAACCCCAGGTCAGGCATCTCCAACTAAACAAAATATAAAAAAAAATTTCTTCGGCGAATTCATCTCAGCAAATTTCTGGTAAAAACTCTGAGAGTAAATCAAATTGCCATGAAAAAGTTTCTCAAAAATCTGTCGTTCGGAGTTGATTTTAAGCTGTAGGTCCCGCCACTCATGTATAAAATTAACACACACAGCATAAGTGATGTGAGAAGCTAGGCCGTAATCTTGACTGAAGGCAAAACTAATTTATTTTAAATTGTAACGCCTTATGCTTAAACAACGTTAAATATTAGATAATATTTAACTGGCTGTTGGCAGCTAACAGTCTGTCGGAATTCTAGTGTTAATTTCTACCAGCTTGAAAATCTTGAATTGTTTACGCTGTGAAGAAAAAATATTTAAGAGAACACAAATCACACCGTTTGGCATGTGCGGCTCTCCAGAGAACTCTTAATTCCAACACATATTCTTAATCTTTTCAGAACCAACAATAAATTTCAAAATGAAAATAAATTTAAATTATAAACACACAAGACAATAGCTTGCCAATGGATTAAGAGAACCGAAATAAGAAGAGTACAGGCAAGAAGAATATTGACATTGAATGTATATATGTATGCACGTACTTACCACATACAAACGAGTATTAAATAAAAAAAATATTTAAAATAAACCAGAATCAGTATTAAATTCAAGCTTTAGAGAGATTCAAGAATTCGAACGTGAATGACCAGCCAGTTGTACGGTTTTCTTTTAAAAAGATTTTATTTAATTACGGGGTTTTTTTTCTTGTGTATGTGACGCAGATATGGAAATTTGGAAAATATGTAAGAATAATAATTTTTCACTTCATATTGTGATTAATAATAAAAACAATCATTTTATTTCCAGATCATGTGTTCTTAACAGTGTGGCTTTGCTCAACAAATGCTCAAAATATTCGCTATTTTACAAATAGCCGAGGTGATAATGGACCCGTTACAGTACTGAAAGCAGTTTCCAGCGCTTATCCAAATTCAAGGGAACCGTTTAGAAATCTTAATAACGTAGCAGAAAACAATGAATTTTTGCAAACATCTGCTGGTGTAAACTTACCTACATTGGGATCATCATTTAATGCGAAACTCTTTGAGATCATGTCATTGGAAGCCCAAACCAGAAATCTAGTTTTCTCACCCATTTCCTTGCAATCACTTTTAGGCTTCATTTTTGCCATGTCCGATGGAAAACTGTATGAGGAACTAAACGAGTTGCTAGAACTGCCAAACAATGGAGCTTATGTATCCAAAATATTTGAAAATATTTTACAAAAATCTACACTAAACACGCCGCCCACAACTCTCGTTATGGCTAATAAATTGTACTACGATTATCGTTTCGGAACGGTTGATCCAAATGTGCGCTTTTTGGCTAAAAACTCATTTGCAAGCGAGTTGGAACAAATGGATTTTGCAGATTCTCTAAGAGCTGCCAGTATGATGAATTCTTGGGTTAGTGAGAGAACTCGAAATCTGATACAAAACATTGTCACACCCTCATCCATTAGGGGGGATACCAGTGCAATGTTATTAAATTCGATTTATTTTAAAAGTGAGTGGCTTATAAAATTTGGCATTTACGACACTGAGGTTCTGCCATTTTATGTGGCCAGAGATCGCCAGCTACCCGTTGACATGATGTACAATGAGGATGTATTTCGCTTTGGCGATTTCACAGAAGATCTGCAGGCATCTGTGGTCGAGCTGCCTTACAATGCCACTGATTTGACCATGTTGCTAATTTTGCCGAAAGACGTAGAAGGTTTAACGCAACTCGAAAGAAAACTAAGGTATTATGATCTCGAAACAATATCCCGCAAACTGAAAAGAGAAACCGTTACGGTAAAGTTGCCGAAATTTAAAATTGAATACGAAACTGATATGATAGAGACTTTGCAGAAGGTAAGTGTATTTATTACTGGCATCTAGTTTCGTCTTCATTTTCCTATTTTTGTTTTAAGATGGGTCTGAATGCCTTATTCAACAAAGTTGGTGTCATAAAGCTATTTAAGAATCAACAGAAGCCTTTAAATGTTGATCAGTTCAAGCACAAAGCCTTTATAAATGTTAATGAAGCTGGCACTGAAGCGGCAGCTGTATCAGGTAATGTTTTTTTATATCCAAAAGCAATTGAATACCTTAAAGACGTTAATAAAAATCAAAATTTCAGTTGCCAAATATGTGCCGCTATCCATACCAGTCAATATGAAATATTTCACTGCGGATCATCCATTTGTGTTTGCCATACGCAACGGGAATACAACACTTTTTATGGGGCACGTAGTACAATTTTAGAAAAATATTTTACACTCACATACTTTATTTACTTTACATTTTATACGAAACAATAAAGAAAAAAAGGAAAACGATTAATATCTTTTTAATTGAATTAATTAAGGACAGTTGCATAAAAAATCCAAAAAATCAAAAAAATAATATATTTTAATAGGCCAGAGTAATTCCAAACTCAAAAATCTCCACTCAAAAGAAGATAAAAGTTTACGGGCCATTACGTTACAACTTGCCGTTAACTAAAGGGAGGATTTTAACGGGCAGATAAATTGTTTTTCATTATTATAAGTGGACAATAATGTGAGTGTTTAGCTAAAAGAAGATCTTCCTACTGGTAACTTTTAAAGTTAAGTTTATGTTAGAATTTGCCATACATATATATTATTTTCAATATGGCAAATTCAAATTTAAACAAAATGAGGAAACACAACAAAAAAAGAAGCCCGTCGTTGCCATTGCGTTTAAATAAAACTTGTTTAATTTGAGCAGTGTTATCGATATTGCTCCGCCACTGCCACATTTTTGAAAAAGTTAACTTTATTTTATTTGTAGGTTGTAATAACGAAAATAAGTTAAAGGTAACTTTACAGAAGTCGCCGTAGTCTAGTAGGTAGTGTGTTGGCTTATTAGACCTAAAGCCATGGTTCGAGCCCCATTCCAGGCATCATAACAAAATACAAAAAGTATTTCTTCGGCGACTTCCTCTCAGCAGATTTCTGGCAAAACCTATGAGAGTGAAATAAAAATTGCCATAAAAAGTTTCTCAAAAATCTGTCGTTCGGAGTCGACTTTAAACTGAAGGTCCCGCCACTCATGTATAAAATTAACACACCTAAACTAACCTACTCATCTCAATTTTATAAGGATTTTTTGATGGTCAGTCAAACCTTTGGCCATTCGATGAGAGTGTTACCACATTTATGGTTACTATTCGGATAGTTCTCAGCACTACACTGCATTGAACTACGACTGAATTGCTTGTGTATGATTTGTTTTTCTATTTGTTTCCTGTATTTCATGCCTTTAAGGAACATGGTAGCCCTTCCACACCAGCCTTTGATTTCTTTGCAGGTGATTGTCTAACTGAATGAGGTCGTAGAATAATATTATGTTCAGATATGCAATTTTATTGAGTCAATATTCGGTTAATTGAGTACAATATTTTAAGTGTTCAGGCATGATAATATACGCAGTTCAGCTGCTTATTCGATATTCATTTGACGGCTGGTAAACAAAACAGCTGGTTGTTTCAACAACATTGTTTATGTGCTGTTTTCTTGTTTGTTGTTGTTGACATTTAACTTGTCAAATATCAACAAAAAGTGTTCGGTTAATTGTAATATGCTCACGGAACATACTTATGGCAGTGTTGCATTTAAAGCTTTACTCAATACTCAATAACATTTTGCGTATTTATTGCGCAATTATTAATTGAAACTTTATTGAGCTTAATAATGGCGTTTATTGCGATTTACGCAATAAAGGTGCATATCTGATTACCGTATAAATGGTTTTGATTTGTCGCTGTTAGGGAACAACATATTGAATGCATTGATAAGGAATATCTGCTAATAACTGTTTTTTTAAGAGATAAAGTTTGGTAGATTTTCATATGATATCTACATTCCCTTTACTTATGACGGAAGTCAGGCGACTATCTGGTGTCCTGAAAACAATTATCTGCTCCCGCTGAACGCAATTTATTATTTGAATTATAACTGGTAAAAGCACTCGCGAGTTTAGTTTTGGAAAATTATGCAAGTTGTATTGCTATTCTGGTTGATATGCTATTCTCCAGAATTCCATGCATGAAACTAATCTTTCCAAACACTCGCTTTACTGAATTAGGTATTTTGCTGTCTATAATGTTGCACCTTCTTGAACATATGTATGTGGCAATTGATCAAAAAGAGTTATTAACATGTCACGTAGTCCATTGACTGCCATTTTGCATGGATTATATATTTTTATTTTATTTATTTAAAAGAGGAAATTTTAGCGATAATGTATTGAAACAACTGATATAAGGTTCTTGTTTTAGTCTCTATTTTTAGGTATATTTGCGAAAATAGAGGAAATGAGTATTGTTTATAGAATAAATATGGAACAAAAATAGAAGTTAATGTATTTTCTTATTATACATGAGGCAACGGTTCAAATCCTAGGTCAGACATCTCGAACAACACGAAATATGAAAAAATATTACTTCGGTGACGGCCTCTCAGCAGATTTCTGGCAAAAACTCTGCGAGTAAATAAAATTGCCATGAAGATTCTTAAAAATCTGTCGTTTAAAGACGACTTTAAACTATAAGCTCCGGAACTGATGTATAAAATTAACGCACACAACATAAATGGTGTGAGAAGCTAATTCGTAATCCTGACTGAAGGATTGTAATGACCAATTGTATATTGTATATATAATAATTGTATATATGATAATTGTATATATAATATTACGCAAATCGAAACGACCTAATATCGTTTAACAACAAAAACGATAAACAAAAGCCACACGATACAAATACACAGTAACACTAAGAATACAATGAACGTGTTGATTATTTAAATCTGCACACACACATATGTACAACGAACCTGGTTGCGCCTGGTACCAACAACAACATGCATGTGACAAAAAGGGATTGACAATGTAGGCAAGGTACACAAACAATAATGTACTAGCAATAGAATTCTCGAGAAGGCGAGAGCAAGAACCTTCCACATCCAGAACGTTCTACATACTGATCACAGCCATTGTATTGTGATACTGATTGTGTGCGTACATAAAAGGGCAGCAGGGCCAGCAGCGAGTCAGTGATGATTCAGTCGGTCTTGTGTGAAGACGCGTTGCGGTTGGAACGTACAAGCGGCATTGCTTGCAAACAGGTTGTAAGCAGAGAAGATCTAACGAACAGTTGTTAATGTTAACGCGAACAGAAGTGTGAAATAGAATAGTGTACAAGCAAATTATTGTTGTATCGTTAAGTTGTATACGGTGGCACACAAACGTAGTGTTAAGAATAAAGAGAGTTTAACTGATATTAAACACATATTTGTTTTTACTTGGTTTGCAATAAACGAATTCATATTTAAACGTTTTTAAAAAGGTAAAAACGTAACAATATGTATGTTATAAAAAATAGATTTGTAAATAATTAAAAAGTAAAGACATGTTTTTATTTTATTATTTTACTTCCATTACAACTTTAAAAGGTAATTTAAATACAAATGCTTTTAAATAAGTGATCATTAGTGTTTGGATCTTGTAAACAAAAACCGGCAGCATTGTATATTTCAAAATGTGTTAATTAATCATTTATAATGATTTTTTTTATGTGCATCTCTCTCTTTTTCTGCTATCATTTGCTTTTTTAGATTCTTTACAGAAGCAAACTTTATTTCTTGTTAAAAAAATTAATTTCCTGCACTTAAAAAAATAATAGTGGAGGAATTGCGAAGCAATTTTAATTGTTTTTGTTTTTTATGTGGTTTTTTTTTATTCTTATAAATTTAAAATTTCAAAGTCTTGTACAACGACAACGTTAGAAACACAAATACGAAGTGAGCAACAACAAAAAAGCTATACGTTGAGCAGTGATGTAATGCAGGCGTTGTAGTTATCGATGATTACAAATTACACTTAACGATTCGAAATTTCAAATTTCTACAAAATATAATAAATTATAGAAATACCAAGCGTTTATTCAAAATCTGATTATAAAAAAAATGTTCTTTCAATCCCGAATTTCCGAAAATATGAGCAGATTATATGGCAGCAATGAGAAAGAATATTGGAAAAGTGAAACATTTTTTTTTCAAATTCTTAAACATATGAAGCAGAGGAATTCTTTCTGCAAAACCAGTTGACGACTTAACGGTGGTACAATATTAATGTTTAAATTAAAAAATATCTACAAACTCCGATTATGTTTCCCATATTCCCTTTTGATATGCCAAACAAGCGGATAAATATCTAACAAAATTAACATGATGCCAAGATCCACAAGAAATTCGAGTTTAAATTTTTTACATCATTAAAGACTCTACAGTCGTAGACAATCCTTTAACTCCACCTTATTTGTTCTAAATTTGCTTCCTTTAATTTGGTGTTGTAACAATTACTTATATTTTTTTATATTGTTACGAAAATTTAACATTAAAATGAGCTAAAGCTACACAAACAAATACAACCAACTTGTTACAAGTAAACCAACAATATCACCAACAATATATGAAAGAAAAGGGGATAGACAAGTAACCGAGAACGCAAGAACAAGCAATGTGAACAAAATACACAAACATCAATGAAGTCGCGATAGAGTTCTCGAGAAAGCGAAACCACGAACGTTCGACTTCAAAAACCTTCATCAGACTGTTTACGTGGGATCAGCGTTGCCAGTAATTTTTTTCAAATTTTTATTTCTGGGAAAAAACTTTTTTTTTAACAAAAAACTTGTTTTCTACAAAAGTATCAACATTTTTAAAGGAAACAACGGAGACCCGTGCCCTCTTTTGGTGTTTATTTCCTATTTTTGCCGGGACTAATAAAATACACAATATTTAATTTAAAAATGTAAATATTTCGCGTTATTGTTGAATTTATTGAAATTTTGAATTTTTCGAAAAAACTTGTTTTGTTCGAAAACAACTTTAATGAAAACTTTTTCGCTTCTTAAAAAACTTGGATAAAAGGGAAAACTTGGCAAATGGCAACGCTGCGTGGGATATAAAAAGGCAAGACAAATCAGGCAACGAGCAGTAAGAATTCTGTCAATTTTCAGACGCGGTGCCTATGAAAAGAACAGTCGTTGTTTCAAGATTTCCTTTGATAAGATATGCGTTGTAATCAAAGAACAATTGCGAACATGGAATTATTGTTTTATATGCCAAGTTGTAAATAGTGGCACACAAAAGTAGTGAGAACAATAAATAATTTAATTGAAGGTAAACACCAATTTATTTTTAATTCGTTTGCAATCAACGAACTCATATTTTATCAACGTTTTTAAAAAGGTAAAAATGTAACAATATTATTAAGCCTCTTAATAACATTTTAATAGTAAAATTGTTAACTTGTTGCTGGTTTTGGTAAGACATTCGGTTGAACGCAGTAACCAAAAATTTATACCACAAGTGTTTTGAAAACTTTTTCCTTTGAGTAGAAGATTTTATATTATTTTATAAAAAATATCAAAGCAAAGAAAAATTAAAGCAAAGCGATTAAATGAATCTAAAACAAGGCAAAATCGGTAATCTAAAGCAAATGGAATATTCGAATAGAAAAATTGATTGATTTATGGGTTCTGAAATTAACTTAAACTTAGCAAATCTATGGAATTACAGCTCCAGCGAATGGAATTTCCAAAAGAAAATTCCACAAAAAGGGAAGATCCAACATGAGGCTGCTAAGAAAGGTTCACCATGTCGAGAAATAAAGAAAAAACTTCATATTCCAAATTATCGATTAAGTGTAAAAAAATTGAAGTCTAACACTATAAACACATTCGAGGCAACAAGTACTGAGCAGCAATTTTGCAATTGCAAGCTGAGTCAACCAGCACGCGCATTAATCATATCAAAGTAGGTAGCATCAAAGTACAAGTATGAAACAGTTGATTACTTCTTTATCAATAGTATAACTGAAATGTTATAAGCGTTTTTAATAGTTATATTGCGTGTATCGTACCTCTATTTCACGCATTGTCGCTTTCAGAATAGAAATTATCCCAAAATGCACAACAGCACTATCGTCGTTTGTTGACGCATGGACCAAAGAATGGAAAACGAATTTTTTTTATAGGAAAAATGGAAAAAGTGAAAATGAAGTAGACAACTATTATACGATCATAGTGGAATTGTGGTGTAGAGAGCGGACCTTTCACTTGAAACCTAACATAGTTGTACATGTTAAACATAAAATTTCTGTGCTGTACTCCCATAACACTTTCATTTATAAGATCAATATCTTGTTGTGCTATGATTATGATAACTAAATAAACAAATAAAATAAATATTTATAGATTTTGTTGCGTTCCGAAAAAAAAATTAATGGTTTTCCATTGTCGGCTTATTAGACGTAAGGCCACGGTTCAAACCCCAGGTCAGACGTCAAATCGAAAATATGAAAATATTTTTGCGGCGACTTCCTCTCAGCAGATTGCTGGCAAAAACTCTAAGAGTAAATGAAACTGCCATGAAAAGTTTCTCAAAAATCTGTCGTTCGGAATCGATTTTAAACTGTATATCCCTACACTCAGGTATAAAAATTAACACACACAACATAAGTGGTTGAGAAGCTAGGTCGTAATCAGAAGGGTTGTAATGGCCAATTATGTATGTATGTTTCCTCAAAATATACATTTTGATATACTTCTATTGCGTATATGCAGTTCCCAATGGAGTGTTCATTGAAATTTTCTTTACTCTCAGAGATTTTGCAGGAAACCTGCTGAAAGAAAGTCGCCGATGAAATATTTTTTCATATGTCCTTGAAAAGTTCGCTCATACACGATGTCAAGTTCTTATCTGGAGCAATAAAAAATTCAAATTTCTAGCCTTTATGCTACGATATCTAATAAATTTGTAAACATGTTCAAGAAATAATTCGCAAATACTTTTTACAGTGTACGATTATATCAACAAAGGCCACTCACTGTCACTATCATCGTACAATATAATCTCATTTTAGTACGTCAGTATCAAAATCTAAAACAGATCTTCAATTCGCTTGTACCACTTTAAAGAAATTCAAATAAAATTTTTAGTATTGATTTACACATTAGCGAGTGTGTATAGTAGAAGACGGAATTTTGTAGTTCAGTTGAGAATAACGAATAAAAGTTGAATCAAATTTTTTAATAGAAACGTACTAAAAATGAAGTGGCAATTGTGTAAGTGTGTGTGTGTGTGGCCCTAAACACAGATAACAAACAATTCAAGTGAATTTTATTTTTTATTTTAATTTTTCTAAATAATAAATATTTCTTATATAATAATTCCATTTAATTTAAGTTTTAATTGCTGTCATCATTGGTGTGACGACTCACTCAACGAATGGCAAATTGACCAGCAATTATGGTCAGGCAATTGAGAGAAATTTATTTGCGTCCGAATTGTATAATGCTGTGGCCAGTGAAAAATTAAGCGACAATGTTGTCATATCTCCGGCTGCAGTACAAACATCAATGGCTTTGGCATTTTACGGGGCCAAGGGTAAGACAGCCACCGAAATGCAAACTGGCCTACGTTTAGGTTCTAGTGATCCCGAAGAGGTGGTGCGCCGTTTTGGCGAATTTCAATTAACTTTTGCTCGTGACAACAATATCCGTTTAGCCAATAATATTTACATCAATGAAAACCTTGAGTTTAAACAGAAATTCAAAGACATTGCTCAACGTAATTTTGAGTCCAACATTGAAAAAGCCGATTTCCATCCGCCCTATAACAAGCGTACCGCCGAACGTATAAACAAGGCCATGGAAACGAAAACAAATGGTAAAATCACTGATATTTTGTCACCTCAGCAGTTGAATGATCTTACCGAGGGAGTTATCGTCAATGGCATCACATTTAGTGCCCCATGGCAAAAGGCCTTCAGTCTTGATAAGACATCAAAGCGTAGTTTCTCAACTGGTCGTCAATCCTTTAAGGTGGACACCATGTGGACATTGAACAACTTTAACTACGGCGAACTTAATAATTTGGGTGCCAAAGCCGTGGAACTGCCCTACCAAAACTCTGAATTCTCCATGGTTTTAATTTTGCCAAATCGCAAGGATGGCTTGAGTGAATTGTTACAAAATCTTAAGGGCAAGAATTTGGCAGCTGTTTTGGATGAAGGGCTTAGCACACAAAAGGTTGAAATCTATTTGCCTAAATTCAGTGTTTCGTTTGGCGTAAATCTGGAAGAGCCATTTAAAAAGGTAAAGAAAAGAAAAAAAAAAACAATTCCCAATGCATTCTATACATTTGTTTGGCAACTTATTTGGCAAGCGTGTGTGCAAATGAGAAAAGAGAAGATTTTATTAAATGAAATATTTTTCCCAAACTCTTTCACAGCTGGGAGTCAGCACCATGTTTACACGCAACGGCGACTTTGGCAACATGTATCGTATGTTTGTCAGCCACTACATCAATAGTGCAAATCACAAGGCATACGTAGAGGTCTCTGAGGCTGGCAGTGAACAACCATTGGAGACTGGTGGTAAATAGAGATGCATATTTTATGATTACTAAACATGTCGTCTTTTATATATTTTCGTTATTTATTTTAATTATTTTTACTCTCTCTCTCTCTCTCTTTCCCACACTGCAGGCATTAAGAACATCTTCTCACGTACAAAGAAATTCGATGCGGATCATCCGTTTGTATTCTGCATTAAACACAAGGATTCTGTCATATTTATGGGTCATATCGCCAATTATGCTTATGTCTAGTGATATTGTCTTTGAATGTCACAATTAAATAAACATCTATTTGCAGACAATGTTTACTTTTTTCTTTTTTTTGAAATTTATTCAGTCATAATGATGATATCCATGATAATAAACTTTACTATGTATTTTATTTTATTTTTAATTGTTTTTAAATATTTAAATGAATAAAAAACAAAATATATCGTATGTACCATATGAACGTTAAAGAGGTTACAAGTGTTCCTTTGTATGGCTTAATTCGGACAGATAAAATAATCGGATTTATCGCTTTTGTAAACATTTTTGGTGAAGTTCGAAAAAGTTCGAAAAGTTTTTTTTATAGTACAGACCATTTAAAATTACACGGTGCGACAATCAAAATACATATGTCATCTAATGACATAGTGCAGATTGTGAGTTTTCTTTGAGTAGAACTCAAAAATATTTGTTTATACTTCTCGAACCCTTCAAACTTGTTTTATTTGACAAAAAACAGTACTTTTGATCTTTGCACACCAAATTATTGATTACCCAAATATTTTTTAATCTATTTTCAAATTCCAAAGTTTTTGAAAAGCGGACAGATGAGCGTTTAAAATGGTATAAATAAACCTATGGTTCAAGCTTACATGTTAAGAGTTTTGATCGGGTAAACTTGGAAAATATAAAATTTCTTCTAATTTTTTCAAGTTAAGCTATTCTTTGTCACAAAATTTAATTAAAAATTATAAAATAAGTGATGACATTCTGAAAGTGAATTATCTTGGAAAGAGATTGACACTTTTTTTGATCAAATCGGACAAAAATTGCAGTAGTTATTATTTAAATGGTTTAACAGTCGTGTTATATTTATATATATATCATCTTATCAAATGAACTTTGAGTTCAAAAACTTTCAAAAATTTTGATGGAACAATCAAGGTTCATCAAAATGTTTGAAAATTTTTGAACTAAAATTTCATTTATAAAAATATAACATGACTATTAGAGTCTTTAAATAATAACTACGGTAATTTTAGTTATTATTAATAATTTTTAGTGTCAATCTCTTCACAACATAATGCACTTTAAGAATTTCCCCACTTATTTTATATTTTTTAATAAAAGTTTGCTACTGTGAACGGACAAACTTGAAAAAAAAAATTAAAATCTCAAGTTTATCTCATCAAAACTCATAGTATATTAAGTCAAATAATATACATATATATGTGGTTTTAGAGGCCTATCCCTCTCCTTTCTAATAAGGTTTAAATTTTGGACATCGATTCAGAAATGTTTGTGTAATCAATAAATTTGTGATTAAAGTCCAGAAAACAAGTTTGGAGGGTTCAAGAAATATAAAAAAAAATATTTTTGAGTTCTACTCAACAAAACTCACAAACCATTCTATGTCATTAGCTGGGTGTATTTAATTTCTTTTATTTTGTCGCATATCATAAATTTCATGGATGATTAAGTTCCTTAAAGAAGATAGATATTGACAGATCTTGAATTTTGAAAAATTTGATTGCCACACAATCATTAAGGTATTCTTAATAGAACATCTGCATGAAAGTTCATTTTATTTTAATTACATTTTAGGAATAGTTTAACTAGGGCCCTCAGACTGATAACATCAGGTCCCCCAAGCAAGGACCACTAAACTTTGACAGTTCATAACGGCCATTTTGTGGCAGTTATATTTATTAATCATCATGGACAGCATTCAACAATACGGGCAAATAATCAAAATGTTTGGACTCCACTTTTTATCGAAAAATCATCGTCAGTGATAAGGCTCATTTCTGAATGCATAGATGCATGAATACATACACGGAGGGCATTGTTTCTTGGCAACGAGAAATGACAGCACTATTATCCTAGGAATCGCTACAGCAGACCAATCACTTGCGTAGGTGGAACAAAATTTATTAAAGAAACGGAAACAAGGCAGAAATGCTTTGCGGAAGTCATATGCTCCCAAGAGGGGCACTGAAAAAAAAGTACGTGAACAAATAAAATTATCGAATTGGCTGACTGCGTTATGGATTCATATCTCATTGAAGACGACGATGTCCAGATTATCACTGTCAACGGCGAACACTATAAGACAATGATTGTAAATATTTTTGGTCTGAATTCACGTGCCACACAGCTCATGCTATATTGAACATTCTGTGCGAGCGATTCAAGGTCGCCGTAGTCTAGTAGGTAGTGTGTCGGGTTATTAGACTCAAGGCCGCGGTTCAAACCCTAGGTCAGATATCAAAATGGAAATATGAATAAATATTTCTACGGCAGCTTCCTCTCAGCAGATTTCTGGCAAAAACTCTGAGAGTAGATCAAATTACCATGAAAAGTTTCTTAAAAATCTGTCGTTCGGAGTCGACTTTAAGCTGTAGGTCCCGCCACTCATGTATAAAATTAAGGCAAACAACATAAGTGGTGTGAGAAACCAGGTCGTAATCCTGAATGAAGGGTTGTTATATATGATTGTTATGTGATTTGACTCAAATAAAACTTTTTTGCGGGACTGATTTAAGTCGCAGATATATGCAAACCAAAGTGGTCCTCAAATCCCCTCGTCCACCCGAGCCATCGTTTAAATTCACCCTGATATATACGACAGTGGCATGGAAAATTCAACATTCTGGATGTACGGTGATATTATACACATAATGGCGTCTATAAGTCTTTCAAGTGATGTAATATGGCGCCCCATTTGTTTTTATTTAAAATTAAAAGTAGGGAGCACTTAAGGAAAGGCTCTATAGGTCTACTGCAATTTAATGCGTTTCAAAACGCTAGTTTAACGTCCTAACTTCTGCATAAAATCATAAATTTTTTGCAATGGTTCACTTGTGTAGTACGTGTACAAAGTTTCAACCGAAATAACATTTGTTTTGCTGAATTTTTCTAAAAGATTTATTTGAAAGAAAAATACTTCATTTGTAAAATGCTTTTAATTCCTAATTTATTATTAATTTTGAGATTGAATTTCTTGCCACTGCTTCAAGGGATAAATAATTGGTCTGCATGCCTTGTTGTCACAAGAAATTAATTTTTTGCTAAATTGAGAAACACTCTCCAGTTGTTTTTATTTTCGTCTGCCTTAAATAAAATCCAATTGTTAAAACGCTACAGAACAGGTAAGTTTAATGAAATCCAAAACAAACAAAAATATGATCTCAAGTGAATGTCCCATAAAATATTAAATTCTTATCCGTTTTCACAGCAGGCTACCTCTACCATATTTACACGCGAGACTAGAAGATGGTTTTTGCTTGGCTGATAACAGCGATGTCAACAGGCAAAATGAAACATTTTTTCAGTGTTAATAGCTTAAAATTGGTTTCTTGTTTTCGCAATTCTTGGCCATCTGATACCTCAGAATTTGTATAAAATTTGCATTTACACTTTAATTTGTATGTGGTGGACATCTCTGGTACACATTTTTTAGAATTTTACGATTCCGTCGAAATATTTATAAAGATTATACAAAATGATAAATCGATTTCAATGCCAATCGTTTTTATATTTTTTGTTCATGAATAAAAATGATTTAAAATTTTACTTTACTCAGTTCAAAAGACAATAGTGGCCAATAAATCTTGTGGCTTTTTAAACATAATATTTTCCCACTGTGACTAAGTTTGGCTTCCAAAGTATTTTTAGTTAAGCAAAATTGTATGAATCATGGATCCCATAGGGTACCAAGCAGGATATTGTTACGTTTTTACCTTTTTAAAAACGTTTAGAATATGAGTTCGTTGATTGCAAACAAAATAAAAACAAATTTGTGCTCAGTTTCAATTAAACTCTTTATTGTTCGCACTACTTTTGTGCGCCACCCTTTACAACTTGGTGAATCCGACAATAATTTGATTTATTCGTTCTTCACTTCCGTTCGCGTACACACTAACAAATGTACGATAGGTCTTTGCAATGACGATTTTCAAACCACGACTGTTTTCTTCGCACGCAACGCGTCTCACACAAGATTGACTGAATTCTTACTACTCGTTGCCTTCTTTGCCTTGCCTTTTTATATGCCCACGTATTCAGTCTGATGAAGGTTCTTGAAGTCGAACGTTCGGGGCTTCGCGTTCTCGTGAACTCTATTGCGACTTTACAGTTGTTTGTGTATTTTGTTCACATTGCTTGTTGTTGCGTTCACGCTTACTTGTCTATCCCCTTTTCTTTCATACTGATGTTGTTGGTTTACTTGTAACAAGTTCGTTGTATTTGTTTGTGTAGCTTTTGTTCATTTTAATGTTAAACGATGCTACACCATTTCCATTTTCGTAGCAATATTAATTAATTACTCTTAAGGCATCTCAATTATTTCTGCAATTTGGTTAACAGTTTTTAAAATGCAGATATTAAAATTTTATTCACAACATTCAAACAATAATACAACATAAACTGAACGGATTTTGAAAAGTTATGCTAACACATAAAATGCCAACATCTTTTATGGAACTCATAAATTCAACCTACCTTTTAGATGTTCTAAGTCTTGTTCATTTTTTTAGTTTAAATTCAAAACTAAGACTTCATTTTATATGTCGTTCTCAATAATTCTATTGGGGGATTCAAAATGTGTGCTGTCATGTCATGTCGTCATAGTGTTCTCAAATTTTAAAATCGTTCTAAAATATTGTTGTTGCTTTTAATACAAAACGTGTTGTAAAATAATAAAACTTTGTCTGGGGTGCCCTAGTAGTCTAGCGGGTAGTGTGCTATACTATTAGCGTGATTGTCGTGATTTCGATTCCCACCAGAGACTCTGGTCTGTGACCGAGCATATGGTGCTCGTATATATGTAATTAAATATAATTTGTAATTGTATTGTAATTAATAAAATAAATAAATAAAATACAACCTCGTCTGCTTTGTTTATTATTTTGTCATATTTAAACTGCAGAGACCTGTGTCGATCGGCTGTTACGGCTAAGCCGAGCAACAAGTTTTAACTTTAAAATATCACACTGAGTTATAAGGGGTTATTCACAACAGTATTATTTTTTATAGGACTAATGATTTTATAACACCATGTGAATACCTCACATGTATTTAGAATTATATTGTAATTTAAAATAAATACAATCTTTATCACCCTGTTGTATTACATACATACCAGAGATCAGCGATGAATCGTTTTTTTGCTACTCATAAGCGCTCATGAAATTTTGAATATAAGTATGAGTGCAATGATTATTATAAGTCCAACGTTGACATCGAACTCATTCCATTCGAAATATGTTTGATTCACATGCCTACTCATTCAGATTCATAACTTTAGAAGAATACTTATAAATGATTCAAGTGTCTCGAATCACATAGGTAAACACACAACCTTCTAGTGAGTATTGTAGTGTTCGTACACGAATCATACTTATTTTGTGATTCTTGTTAATATTGAGCCATGGAAGTCGAAATCAACAACATCATACGTATTGTTAAGTATGAGTACGATGAGAACCTCAAACCTTAAATATGAGTAGTATGAGTATTATATTAAAATAATTATGAATGCGTATAAGTATCAGAAATAATGAGTATGATTCGATTCTACTCATCTTTTTGAATATTCATTGCTGATCTCTGATACATACATAATTCGTCATTACGACCTAGCTTCTCACGGCACTTATGTTGTGTGTGTTAATTTTATACATGTATGAGTGACGGGACCTATAGTTTAAAAATCGACTGCTAACGGCAGAGTTGTTTATAAAATTTCTCATGGAAATTCTATTTACTCTGAGAGTTTTTCCCAGAAATCTGTTGAGAGGAAGTCGTCGATGAAATATTTTTTCATATTTCGTTTTATTGGAGATGTCTGACCTGAGCTTTGTACACACTATCTACTAGACTACATATTAAATATAAAATGTTTTCGATATTCCGATATCATTGGAAAATATGTTGTTTTCATACATTTTTGTTAAAGTTCATTTAATTGCGTCCAATAAAATATTTTAAGGTATCAGTGAACCAATAGGGGAAGTTTTAATAAGTCTTATTCAGTGGTCGAACGAATGGAACCAAATAATGGCCGAAACTACAAGAGAAATTTTTGTTTTCAATGAACAATCGGTTGAAGGCTGTAGTAAATTCAAAGGGAGGCCCAACTAAATACTAACAAAATACGATAAAAATAGAGTGTAAATAATTACGAACATTAACTTTGTATGTAGCGTACGTATAATTTTCTGTGCTGTAAAATTTATGTTTTGTTGTTTTTTTCTTCCTTTTAAAGTTTTTTAATATAAAAGTGCTGGAATTAATATTTTTGTTCAAATATAAAAATTGATACGTTATTCTTTTTCTATTCTCCAAATTTTAAGAGAAAATCAGAATTTATGGCGGCTACGTATAATTATCTGTGTGACTGTAATATATTTCAAACAGTTATTTTTACTGGCATCAAACTGATATTATAGGTATATAAAAATAAAGTATACATGTGTATCTCTGTTATGTAGGTTGATAGGCTTCCAACTATACATTCTATAGGAAGTGTGTAGTTTGTTTAAACTTTCTTATCTTCTTTCAGGCCATAATACATACATACATACATACATGACATTGGTCATTACAACCCTTCAGTCAGGATTACGACCTAGTTTCTCACAGCACTTATGTTGTGTGTGTTAATTTTATACATGAGTGGCGGGACCTACAGTTTAAAGTCGACTCCGAAAGACAGATTTTTGAGAAACTTTTCAAGGCAATTTTATTTACTCTCAGACTTTTTGCCAGAAATCTGCTGAGAGGAAGTCGCCGAATAAATACTTTTTGTATTTTTTTTGATGTTTGGCCTGGGGCTCGAAATCTGGCTTTACGTCTAATATGCCAACACACTACCTACTAGACTACGGCGACTTCAGCCATAATAACTTTTCCAAAATGTTGCAACCTCGATCTTAAGAAAGCCTGTGGTAACCACATGCCTTGCTTTCATTATTATCTACCGCATATATCCGTTTCAGGATTGCCCAGGAGTATTGCAATTTTTCCTACTGTTTTTAAAATATCACCAGTTCATATGTACGTAGATTAGATTCTTTCACATAAACAGACTTAAGCAGTTTTTCTACAAAGCCACAGAATTTATTTTTGTTTGAAACAGTGCTTATGAATAAAAGCAACAATTTTGTTGCTCCACCAAATTTAATTGCAATGATACGTGAAAAGTGGGCGGAAAAATGAAATCTAAAGGCCATGACAAAACCGTATCAAGATTTTAAAACCAGACAGACTTACCTTTCTAATTCTGGAGGATGATGCAAGTTTTTATCCATATTGTTTGTAATAACGGCGTTATTGTTAACAATTTTTATTTTTTTTAGTTTAAACAAATAAGGAATCACAAACACTCAAACACTGTTAGGCACTGTGCTTCACTCACATTTTTGTTTGAATTTCAATTTGAATTCATTTGAAATGCAAATTTTACTGAACGATTTCATTCAAATATTTTTCTTTTTTTTCGTGCCTTGCAATGAAATGAAATTTAATACGTAATTTTATTAATATTTTATTATTATTTTTATTTTATTTAAATGTATAACACAATATTTGTTGTTGTTATTCTTTATTTCATTAGGCATATTTGTGTGTTTGTTTATTTGTTAATTACAATAACAATTATTTTTGTGGTTAAACAGAAACAAGTTTTTCTTTTGTTTTGTTTCTTGTTTTTTTTTTGTCGCTCTTATCTGAACATGAATTTTAATGGCCTTTTTCAATTCAATACAATTCAATTTGTTGTGGCCTATTGGTAATTAAATTGAACAACAAAAACAGTTTTATTTGGTTTTTTTATTTTAATTTCAAGAATATATTATGGAAACCGATTTTATGACACTTTTTTTTCTTTCTCGAATTTTATAATCTTGTGACGTTTTTTAACACCGTGTTGTTGTAGTTTGTTGTATATGTTACCGTATAATTTTAATTAATTGCTGTTGATTCCAGGTGATGTTTTTTTTTATTATTTTGAACATTTAAAATTTTTTTCTGCTGTTTTCTGTTGGTTTATAAGCTTAAAAATATTTTCAAATTTAATTTTTTTTTAATAATATTTCTCCAATAATAAAGCTTTAATTATAGTTTAAAGCAAAAAAATAACATTTCAATTTATTGCAAAAAAAAAGACACTTAAGACACAAATTGCCCTCGAAAATAAGCAGCAGACTTAAAAAATCTACAACAGCAACAACAACAGTAACTACAAAAAAGGCATAAAAATCTTCTAGCAAAACAGTAGTCAAGATAATGCCATGGTAGAATCAAAAAAAAAACCAAAAAGTCATCAAAGTGTTTTGGTTTATGTCGCCGCAATTGCCACCGTTGTGTGTTGCAAACAGTTTATTTGTTGTTGTTTTTTTTTATGTTGCTGTTGCTGTTGCTCTTATATTGGCGCATCTGTGTATGGAGCAGATAATTCTTTGTCCATTATTTTCTTGATGTTGCTGTTGTAAGCAGATTTCTTGTTAAGACGGCTTAATGAAGCTGGTCGCTGCTTATTAAACAGCAGTAACGTTCGGCCAGCAACTGTTACAAGACGCGCGGGGACATTCACTATTTTAGGCAAACTGCCAATCAGCTTAGAAAACTGCGATCTATATTTAGTTTTTTTTCCACTACACATACATACATTCACTTCTTCACTTCTTTTTTTTTTTTTTTTTGTTAGTGCACCGTCACGCAAACTCCTCTTGTAGGATTCTGAAACACACGTAAACTTAAAATGCAATTTATTTAGGAAAATTTATTTATTTTTTCTTTTTTTATTATTTTCGTATTTTTTTCTTTCTACATTTCACCGTAGAAGTAACCACAAAAAAAACAACAATTTGCAATTTATTTCCAATTTTTTACTTAAATTGACTTTAAAATTACAAATTTTTTTTTGCTTTTTTCCTTTTTTCTATTTATTATATTCTATTCCTTCTTTTTTAATTTTTATTTTTATTTTTATTACCGGCAATTTACTATAAAAATTTTGGTTAATTTTTCTTTTTTCATTTTTCTAATTTAAAAGGCAGTTTAAATTAAAACGAACCGTAACGTACGTACGAAATGCGCGTGTATCGTTTTTCTTTGGTTCGTTACAAAGTATTTCTTTAATACAAAAGAAAAACTAAAAAACCAAAATAAAAAAGCAAAAACTTCAAATCGCTTTTTGAATCACAATTCACGTTAGGTTTTTATGCATTCATCCGTTCAAATATTTCAAAGATTTTGTATCTTAAACAGTGAACTAAAGACTAAAGCAACACAGCGAATTGTTGAATTCAAAGCAGAAATAAAAACAACATGAAAATAAGAAATGAGAGGCAAAAATAACAACAATATTTATCTGTTGCTTTAATGGTTTAACAAAGTAACAAAAAAAAAAAACAAAAAAAATCACAAAAAAAAAACTGGTCGAACTGTGGAACCATAAACATTTTTCTTCTTCTTCTGCTTCTACTTATTTACTTCTCGCATAAACAAAACGTTGTAAATAATTCAACTCTTGCAACGATCCATTAAACGAACTTCTCTTCGAACGAACCCCTCTTCAAAAGAAGAGAATTTTTAAACAAAAATTGTTTCTCTCATGTAAACAAAACGATACCGTCTTCCGAGAAAAAATACTGGTTCTTTAAAATACTGGGCGTTCACATAAGGCTGTTAGTATCAGAGTACAGTGGTATTAACAGTGACTTAATTTGTTCAAATGCTTTAATTATTCGCTAGAAAAATTAAGGGCCATTACAGTAGAACTTGCCGTTAACTAAAGGCAGGATTTTAAAGGGCATATAACTTGATTTTTATTATTGTGAGTACACAATAAGATAAAAGTGAGCGTTAAGCTAAAGGGAAGATCATTCTACGTTTAACTTTTTTATCTTCAATTTATCTTTGAACGTGCCATACTATTTATATTATTTTCAATATGGCAACTTCAAATATAAACGTGAAAAATAAACATTAACATTAAGGTCCATTATTACAACTTGCTGTTAAACTTGGGTTTAGTTTATGGTAACATCAGCTAAAGTGAACTTTAAAGTCACCTTAAACTTCCTTTCGTTATTACAACTTAGAGATAAAATAAATTTTACCGGCGGAGCAATGTCGCTAACACTGCTCAAATTAAACAAGTTTTATTTAAACGCAGTGGCAACGACGGGCTTCTTTTTTGTTATTGTGTTTCTTCATTTCATTTATATTTGAAGTTGCCATATTGAAAATAATATATATGTATGACAAGTTCAAACATAAACTTAACGTTAAAAGTTACCAGGATTATGTTTCCTTTAGCTTGACGCTCACTTCTGCCTTGGTGTCCACTTATAATAATGAAAAACAATTTATATGCCCGTTAAAATCCTCCCTTTAGTTAACGGCAAGTTGTAATAGTAGCCCTAATAGTTTTTCAAATCAAAATGGAATGGCGTATACATTATATTTATTTTAAGACAAAAAGCGCAAAAATAAAAAAGCTAAAACCTCAACACACAAATTTTATAAACAAATAAAAAACATGTCGTTGCCACTGCGTTTTTAAAGCACTTGTTTAATTTGAACAGTGTTATCGACATTGCTTCGGCACTGCCATATTTTTGAAAAAGTTAACTTTATTCTATCTGTAAGTTGTAATAACGAAAAGAAGTTAAAGGTGACTTTAAAGTTCACTTTAGCTAAAGTTAACTTTAGCTAAAGTTAACTTTAACTAAACCCAACTTTAACGGCAAGTTGTAATAATGACCCCAAATATAATTACTGTATACGTACATGTATTTTTTTACTAGAATGATTTCAATAGGGGCAGTTTATCGGGTATTCGTGTGAGGTTTTTTTTTTTATCGATTTTTATTCATTTTACTCATGTATAAAATTAACACAGACAACATAAGTAGTGTGAGAAGCTAGGTCGTAATCCTGACTAAAGGGTTGTAATAATAAATTCTGTTTTAATTTTTTTTAAAGCAATAAATTTATTTATTTCGTTAATTTAGTCGCCGTAGTAGGTAGTGTGTTGGCTCATTAGACGTAAAGCCAGGGATCGAGCCCCAGGCCAGATATCAAAACAAAATACAAAAAGTATTTCTTCGGTGACTTCCTCTCAGCAGACTTCTGGCAAAATTCTGAGAGTAAATAAAATTGCCATGAAAAGTTTATCAAAAATCTGTCGTTCGGAGTCGACTTTAAACTGGAGTACCCGCCTCTCATGTATAAAATTAACACACACAACATAAGTGGTGGGAGAAACTAGGTCGTAATCCTGACTGAAGGCTTGTAATGACCAATTATGTATGTTAAATAAATATATGATAGTCATTATATTCTGGATTACTATAAGTATCCCGTTAGACATCTAAGAGGGGGAGGCATTGTAAAACTATATAATGAAATCGTATTCGAAATATAAATAATCGACAATGTAGAAATCAATAGTAATCGAAAAACTGCAGTCAATAGAATGTGATAAAAAAATATGATTTCCAGCGTTTTGTACCCAATTGGGAAATACTCACGTTGACATCATAAATTGTGTATGGATTTTGTATGTCTAGCTTATATGCTGCTCGATATTCCTAACAGATCTGAATATAGTTAAATATTAAATTAAAGAAATCGATAAGTAAATGGCATCAAAAATTAAAAAAAATTTAATTAATGCGACCTAATTTCAGATCGCACATCTTCGATCTGTGATAACATAGATTTCGAAATCAGGATAACCAATTTGTCCCTCTCTCTCTTGGCCATTCATTATTTTAATTGACAGCGTAAAAAAGTTGTAAAAAATTTAATTTTTACATTTAATCGTAACGGTAAACAATTTCGCAAAGTTAAAATGATCTGCAATGTAATAACTTTACAGTTAATTTAACAGTTCGATATCAGTTAAGCACGAATTGTAATCACTTGTACAATTATTTATTGCAATAAGAGGAATGGAAATGGAAAACATAATTGCTTGTACTATTATGGAGGTTTCTTTAGTCGTTTTCTTGTTTTGCATTCTTAAAATAACTCGAGATTTGCTGAAGAAATTATAAAGAAAATTACAAAATAGTTCTGCAACTAAAATTCTATTAAATTCGAGATTACACTTTGAGGCAATACGTATACGGTAAGATATGTAAGGGATACGTTCCAATAAGTTCCAGTTCTAAACGAAACAGCTTTAAACGAGGCAACTAATAAATCAACTGTGACGCAGGACGAACGTCAGATTTTTGATAAACTTTTCATGACAATTTTATTTACTCTCAGAATTTTTTCCAGAAATCTGCTGAGAGGAAGTCGCCGAAGAAATATTTTTTCATGTTTCGTTTAGTTGGAGATGCCTGACCTGGGGTTTGAACCGATTCCTCACATCAAATAAACCAACACACTACCTACTAGCACATAATGTCTATATATCTCATAGGGAAGGCTTACATTTAGTAAGTCAATTCGAAAATAAATAAGGCTTTTATCGAAAAATATTTATTATCGATTAGTATGTAAAATTTGAAAAAATATATCGACCAAATGTAAACTGTCATGGCGATCGTTGCACGCAATTAATCGTCCGACATCCACACTTCTTACTTTGTTACAAGCAGTGGATTACACATTTTTGTGGTTTTTGATTATCCCGAGCTACCCGATTTTTACAATGTGTACTGACCTCTGCTAGGTAAGAATACTAGCCATTTCAATTCGATACAAATATGGTGTACACCGTATCCAAACGTGGATTCCCCATAAAGGTCAAAAAGATCTCCAGTTTAAAATCTGATACATCAGACAGATTCCTGAAATGCTTACGTTAGATTGAAATGGGAGCAAAGCACACTTGAGCAAAGTACCCTGAAATGTACAAAGTACAAAGAGCAGGATAACGACTTACGATGAGGATGAGTGGCCAAAATAGTTTCATTATCCTACGCCAAGGCGTGCTGTAATAACAAACACAAATAGGATCATATCGCACCTATTCATCCTCATCAGTTACGATGTGAGTCTATTGTTAAGATATAACCATAACTACCTGAATATCGACAACCACTCACAGCCCTTAATCTACTATTCATAGCCTAAATATAATTGCCGGTTAGCACATACTTTTCGAATATGGCGAGGCCTTAAAAAGATGCCATCACTAGCAAATTCATCCAAAGTGACGTAACTCTTATGAACCCCAATTCCCCTCATTAAGTGGAATTGGTGGTTGTATAGCGCCAACTCGCTATCTGCATAAATTTTTAATGATTCCGTCGAAACTACATTCCAATCTGATACATACTTTATAGTACGAATTTATGCTGTAAATGGCCCGGGAGACTCATTAATACACTCAGTACAAGCTCTGCAAAGAATATTCTCTGTTAAAATTCTAGCGACCGACGATTGTTTATGTAATAATTGACATTATTCTTGGAATCACAGAAGCGATCACAGAAAATAAACACGGTTGTACAATCCGCTTCCCGCTTAGGGGTCACTAAATAGCACTCCAATAACCGCAAGTATTTCCATTCTCTTCTGGTGAATTGTAGAGTTCCCCGTAGTTGCTTAACTTTCTAAATCAAAGAAGGTTTAGTACCCAGGACGTTGTCTGCACCCTACATAATTTCGACAGGTATACCATCTCTTTCCTGTCACGACTCATAGCTGTAATCCTTTATAAAGTGTTAGACGAACTACAACTATCCAATGAATAACCTCTGACTCCTTATATAAGTAGGAGGCAACTGTTTCATTCTTCATCATCTTCACAATGTTCTGGTTGATATTCAGCTCTTAGTGAGTCTAGCATTAAAAAAAATAGACTGGAATTCAAGTTTCTTATGCGTACATGTAAACAGCATCTGTTGCTTCGAGCAGGGTTTAGGTAGAAGTTCTGTAGTCAGCAATGAGTCAGGTCTGAATTCCACAAAATTGGTGTCAGAGTGTATCCCCTATTAGCAAAATGTTTCATAGTCAAGGAATCCTAAGTAAACGTCACCTCCGCTGTGTAGCTTCTGTGTAAGTAAACTTCTAAACTACCATCTCAGATCCGAAAATCGCATTCAAAAGCCGCCTCGATATCCAGGAAATCCATCAAAAAAAGAAGACGATCTCGCAATTAAGCCTGCCAACTCGTGAAGAGTGAAGATCCGGAAATAGTTTTTACCGAAGATAGTGACTTCAAGAAGAATATATCAGACTTATGGACCTAAAATTCATACTCTTGTCTCCTTCCAAATTCTTCCTTCCATATATTGGACTATGATAACCGGATCCTTCTCCAGATCCACAAGTAGAATACCATCAGAGTACGGATATTTATGTGACATAAAACTTCAATATCGCACAATACAGTACAGTTGTGTAGTACAAACCCCACTTAACTGTACTAAGATTTATTTGGAAGTAGAATTTTCCACAAGTGAGAGGTCTCAGAAACGCATTCAATGCCCTCTTTAAAATATTTTAGGATACATTCTGAGCGGATCTTATTTGTTTTTTACGATTTACAAGTACCTCAATAGCCTTTCAAATACGTTGTTTTCATTTGGAACGCAAACAAGTATAATTTTTTTTTTTGGATATATTCAAATATAGGTATGTACATATATATTGAAACGTTTGCATCTACTGTTGAAGAGGCGCGACGGCGGGGATTGGCAGGGGTCTCTGGGCGACTGGACAATGGCTTGGACCAGACACTGGTCATTCAAGTATCCTGGAGAAATTTGAGGCTGTCGGGTACAGAGGCTTTATGATACCGCGATATGACTTCTCGATGAAATTCATGACGACCATTGCGTACAAAGAGGAGGAATTGTGCTCGGTACCTCGTCAAGGATTCCGTCCAAATCTTCAATGATGGATCGAAGCTGGGAGGAACCGTTGGTAGTGGAATTTTCTCGGAGTCAATAGGTATAGCCGAATCTGTAAGGCTACCGTATTACTGCAGCGTTTTCCAGGCGGAGGTGTTGGCAATACAGGCTACGGTTAAGATTATTTGGGATTCGAATATCCTCAATGGAAACATCAGCATACTCTCCGATAGCCAGGCGGCTGTCAGGGCTCTGGGCTCCAATGTGATGAACTTCAGGACGGTGTATGGCTGTTGGAAACACCTGAACAAGATGGCGAAGAGGTATAATGTGCGTATCGTTTGTCTTCCGGGCACAATGATATCCGGGAAACTGCATAACGGATGAACTGGCCAGACGCGGCACGACCATCGAGCTCTCCGACGAATTCTTAAGTATTGGGGTCACTTTGGGGACCTCCAGGCTTATGTTTGATGACGAGATCACGGATTCTGTCAACCTCAGGAGGGCAGCTTCGGATAAGGGCAGGGTGGCGCGGCTGGATAGAAAACGGACTTCAAAGCTGCTACAACTCCAAAGAGGCGTGCTCAGTGCGGTTGTTAGAGTCGTGACGGGTGATTGCATTATGGGTGTCCACGCGAGGCGCATTGGTCGGGACACCTCGCGAACGATTTCGTTAGAAGCTGCAGGAACGATGAGGAGGAAGAAACGGTAATTTACTGGGAAAATGCCCGACACTACGTCAAAGAAGAAAGAGACATCTTGGTGCCTACTACATCGATGATCTGAGTGTTTTGCCGAACATTGACGTTGACAACTGCAAAAAAAATTGAAAAATTTAAGACGTCGCTATCATACATAATTTTATTTAAATCATGATTAAAATTTAAACATTTTCTATTTAAGGCGGAACTTGATTCCAGTAACGTGCAGCGGCATTTAAAAAAGTGCAACATTTTTTCCAATTGATCTAGAAAATGTGAAAGAAAAAGATGAGTAAAATAGGATCCCTGTAGCAGAGCTAGAAAGAAAGAAATGAACTACAATTCTAATTATTGGGTTGTTCGGAAAGTAATTTCATTTTTTCCCGACAGAGGATTTAATTATGCTTTTTTGTATCCAACTTCACACTTAGGAACTGTTAGGCTTAATTCCATGCAGTAGTTTTCGGTTGGTGCCCTTTTAAATGTGGAGAGCGATAAACTCACTTTCGCCATATCTCACTGTTTTGCTACAGAAAGGGTGAAAATGCTGTTCAAGCCAGAAAGAAATTGGCCGATGTATATGGAGAAGGTGTTTTGACAGTACGCCAGTGCCAGAACTGGTTCATTAAATTTCGATTCGACAATTTTGATGCCGAAGATGCACCACGTTCGGGAAGGTCGGTTGAAGCTGGTAAAGACGCAAAAAAGTTATTAGTTGATGCGAACCGGGGAATAACAACACGTAAGATCGGATAGAAGTTAAATTTATCAAATTAAACAGTTTATGACCACTTGATTGATATCATTTCCACAAAAAAAAAATTACTTTCGGAACAACCCAATCTTATCTTCTTATATATAAAAATGAATGATGTGTGTTTATTTGTTAATGGGTTTGTTTGTTTGTTTGAAGTCTATAGACGACTAAACGGTTGAACCGATTTTCTTGAAATTTTAACAGTAACTTCCTGTATGTCTGGAAGGAGCTATTCTTGTTTGAAAATTTCAAGTAGGCGAGGTGCCACGCCCACATACCCAATAAGTACTTAATGCCGCATATGTCATAAACTGCAACAGCTAGAGTCCTCAAATTTTGTATGGACGACTTTGACGTATATGTGAACAAAATGGGCGGATTGGCTATAATGGGCGTGTCACCTCCCATAGTCTATATATATAAAAATGCATTTGATCATGCAGTGATCTTTAGAAAAGTTGTTGCGCATGAGCCGACGAAGGTTTCTAAGTTGGTATGACCAATATCGGATAGGTGGCGACACTGAAAATTACTTAAAATCAATTAAATCGCAAACTGTGCATTCTTTAACAAAGTTGTTGCGCATGAGTAGACGGAGGTTGGTGCGATTAATTTCCGATGGATGGCGTCACTGAAAATTATTCAAAATGAATAACAAGCAATTGGTCGACCTACACCTCAAGCACGGAAGAAAAGAGCATTACGAGCTTCAGAATCAGACGAACATTGAGACTGGAAAATCTTCGAGTATATGCCGCTGAGACCCGTTCGCTTGAACCACTTGAACAACGACAAGTGAGATTAGAAACTGATCGAATGCGTACTACTCAGGCCCGTTCATCTGAATCATCAGAACAACGGGAAACAGAATCAATAAAATGTTTCAAAATTAATTGGACATTTGTGAAATGTCTTTCCTTCAAATTTATTTTAGTTGGTAGCGCAGCAACACGCGCCGGGTACAGCTAGTAATTTTATAAAAGCATGAGTTTTTAAAAACAATTTCGAGTCCCAACTTTTATGGTATTGCGATAATAATCGCCACTTGTATTTTAAAATATTACAGGCCGATGGTATTAACATCAAGATTTAATTTTAATTTAAAAAAAATTTTTGCTTCTCTTTACTTTGCATTACAATTAGTTTTCTATGAAACTTTAATTTACGTCATCGTAATGATGCAGTTTCAACACCCTTCATAGAATACCATTAAAATTGTACGCCATTAGCTGCTACCAAATTATGTTCTTAACTACTGAAACGGCAACAAGATTCAATTTTGTGATGGCTCAAGTGAAAATATCTTAAAGGGGGTTTATCGCTCGCTCTATCATTGGGTATCCGACTGTGTACTCGTACTCCATTCGATTTACATTTGTTTACTGTTTCATCTACATTTGCTTGCTTGCTTCTTAAACGATCTTGTGAATGATGATGGCGATTATCATGATGATGATCATGATGATCTCATTTATTTTCTTTCGTTTAGTTTTTCAGTTTCATTCGATGTTTTATTTTAATTTTACGATTCCCATTTTTATTGCAGGTGCAAGTACTCGTAAATGCATGAAACAACAAAAACAACAACAAAAAAGAGAAGAATTCTTTTACATTTTTTTTATTCTTTTATTGTTTTTATTGTTGGTTTCTTTTGCTGTTTCTTCTTAGTTTTTGGACTTAACTTATGTATGTATTTGAATGGTTGCTTGCATATTCAATAACTTCTTAGCGTATGAATTCAGAATGATTGCCTTTTTGGGTCAAGATGTGCGACTAAAAACAAAAAAAAAGAAACCAGAAAAAATATTAAAAAAATTAAATTTAATTTACAAAAGAAAAAGAAATAAAATAAATAAATAAAATAAAATAATAAAAAAATAAAGAAAGAAATGAAATTAAAATGATGTGTTAATACGTGAAATATTAAAGAATATAAGAAAGAAAGAAAGAAAAACAGAATGTTTACTCGTATAAGATTTTATGTATGACTGACTGACTGAATATGTATCTCTTAAATACCCAGATACATGAATTATACACATGAGTGTATTTATTTAATAAAAATTTATACACGATCATGCCTAAATTATTGCATTTAGTTGTTATAACCATATAAACGATATAAAATAATAACAATAATTGTAGTAAACATGGAGTACCAAACAGTACTTGTATACTCGTATACTCGATTGTATACTCGAATGAATTCGAAATTTATGAACACTTCTGCTAATAATTTCAAAAGTCAAGTGTGCTTCCATTTAAATTTAATTTTGCAAAAACTATTTTGATTCGCCGAAGGTATGAATGCCATTTTCATGCTATCAATACGTACATCATTTTTTTTATGATTCGAAGTGGAGTCCGCCTGGCCATTTAGCCCCTTCATATTCATATCCGAGTCCGGATTGCGCAACAAAATATGAGGTGTTCAACCATCCATTCTAATTCTCTCATCCAAGTCAAATTTCTTAGATTTTAGCAAAGCCTCAGTGTAACTGGCCATGCATTTCCAATTTTCCTCGCTGCTCAGAGGTACATCGCAGAAGTTCTCGACAGTACAGACGCCGACTTTGGCCTCAAGATTTCCTCTTTCTAAACTCCATCTCTCACAATGAAAGAAAGTGTGTTCCTCATCATCAATCATAGATTCAATTTGGTCGTGTCATCGTCCCAATTTTGAACAGGTACTTACAAAAATAACCGTGTCCGGATAACACCTGTGTTAAATAGTAATTAGCCCCACCAAATTTCCTCTCAATCCAGCGGGAAATATCTGGGAGAAGTTTTGCCGTTCATCTACCACTTGTTTCAGTGTTCCATTGCTCTTGCCAGTGTTGTATGGTTCGCTTTCTGGCGTCGTCGACATTTACTGTCTCTCCGTGCAAGTATTTAGACTCCTTGTAGACCTATAGGTATTACACCACTGATTACTAGTATTGCTGACATACATACAGTCCTATACGCCGATGCCACTCCAAGTGCAGCGGTTCGTTGTACCGGTGATAAAATTTTATCTCTAGAGTCGACCTTCAATGCCGATCTCAATGCCGTAAGCAGAATATAGTCCATTATTGACATCATCAATCTGCGTTTACTCTGTACATGACCACCAATATTGGCCATAAGCCTACCAAGTAAGGAGGTTACCTTACCGGCTTTGGTTGCAGCGTGTTGGATCTGTGCCCAGAACGTCAGTCTAGGGTCAAGATAGTTGACCACTTTCTGCGTCGTCAAAGTGGCGTCGCATATCGTAATGTCAATTTCCAGCGGTATACGCTTCCTCGTGAGCAGTATCAATTCAGTTTTCTCCGTTGCGGGTTTGAGTCCTCTGTCCTCAAGCCGTGACTTCAATCAGTATTACGGCCTAGCTTCTCACACCATTCATGTTGTGTGTGTTAATTTTATACATGAGTGACGGGACCTACAGTCGACTCCGAACGATAGATTTTTGCGAAACATTTCATTGCAATTTTATTTACTTTAAGACTTTTTTCCAGAAATCTGCTGAGAGGAAGTCGCCGAAGAAATATTATTTCGTTTTGATGTCTGACCTGGGGTTTGAACCGTGGTCTTACGTCTAATAAGCCAACACACTACCTACCAGACTATTTATTTATTTATATTTAATTCCGTTTTGGAAGTATTCACACTTAAAACACACGATGACCACCATATTCAGTTGTAACTCACTTCCATGCTCCTTTAATAATTAACTTTCTATGAGGACAATTCGATGTCATAGGATTTTGGTACACACTTGACCAATTTTGTTAAAATTTACATTCAAGAGCCAGTCTTTAAAAGTAAAGATATCCCCTCGAAGTCGCCGTTGTCTAGTAGGTAGTATTAGATGTGCGACCCCGATTCAAAGCCCAGGTCAGACATCTAAATCTAAACGAAATATTTTTTATTTATCTGAGAGTAAATAAAATTGCCATGAATAGTTTCTCAAATCTGACGACTTTAAACTGTAGGTCACGCCTTTTCTGTATAAGATTAACGCACAACCTAAGTGGTGTAAGAAACAAGGTCGTAATCCTGACTAAAGGGTTGTAATGACCTACAAGTGATTAAATGGTCAAGTGAAGATAGCTTTTTTAATAGATCAATACCGTGATTTAAGCGTTTTTTTTTTGTTTATCTTAAATACTTGATTTACTCGAAATGGCATTTGGCGATCATGGTTCAAAAAACTTGTATCATCCATCTTTGAAGAACCCAGAATGATTCAATAATGAAGCTATGAAATGAAAATTGAATCAGTATTCCCGCCACATAAAGTTAGAAATTTGTGCAGTTATGAAGTGACCAGGAAGGTGGTAACAGTCATGCAACAAAGCGGAATTACAGTTCTTCCTAAATACGGTAAATGCTTTTTTTAATGAACGACTTTTCAGGCAACTGAATGTTATTGAGTCATAGAAAGCAATCACTCCATGTAGTCCTATAATTATTTTGCATAGTGTATCTTAAATTCGTATAATTTTAGTAAACTTAAGTGGTCGCCATCGAACTAACAGTCAGACGCGGAGCTATATTGACAGCCAGCGAACCAACCAGCAATCCAGTTGAGTGGCCAACTTTTATGGCAATTGAAAATCAAAAAAAGAAAAAAATAGAAAAAATAGAAAAATGTAGCAACAATTGCCAGTATATCGATCGATGATCATGATGAATGACAAGTTAATATTGTTTAATAGAAATCGATCGATCGATCGAAACGAGCAGAAGAAGAAGAAGAAGTACAAAATTGTAAAAACATTAATTATTATGTATGTATGTACGTATGTATGTATGAGCATAAAATATGAAATCAATTGGGGAACCAAAAAATTGTGCAAACAATTCAAAAACAAACTCGTAAAAAGCGAACTCTAACGAAACCAATAGCAATTGCAACAACAACAACAACATACGAGTATTTGTAATTTTATGTTCGCTTGCCTTTTTCGATTAAAAAAACTACGAGTACAAATAATGAATGCAGAGCACTGTACACTGTGGCATCTGTATTGGATATGAGTAGTTTATGGTGTTGCAAACATAGAGAATTGCTTGGTACAACATGTTGACAGGTTGTAAATTTTGCCCTCAATTGGAAATTTGTTGCAGACTTTGTCTATTGTAATGTCCGGCGGTAATAAGTCACATTTAATTAGAAACAAAAGTCCATAAGTATTCGGACATAAGTGTACTTATAACGCCTGTTATGGCTCGGTTTCAATAAAACGGTTAATAATTCTCACGAATGTCCATCCATAAAAGAAATAAAACTTTTCATATTTCATTCAAATGTTAATGCCAAACAGATTTTTAAAAAGATGGGAAATATTCACAAACTAATCTTAGATTTAAAGTTATGGTCTCATTTAAAAAGTTTTTATTGTTAATTTTTTATTTTATTTTTCATTTTCTGTAAAGTTCCATTCCTGTTCACATCATACTGTAGTTTAGCAGAGAATTACAAACAGTCCATTGGCTATACAGCGGCTCTTTTCTGTTACATTGCACCGAGAAGAATGTTCTTGTTACTTGTAATAATTAAAATTTAATTTCCAATTGTTTTGCACTCCATTAATATTAAAATAAAAAAGTGAAAAAGAGAATTCAGATTCTTTTTTAGAAAAGAAAGCACCTCAAGTTAATCACAATTAAACTCTCAATGATGATACGGCATATCATAACTGAAAATGTACTCTTTTGCATTAAATGGTACTTTTGTAAAATATACATACATACGTAATTGGCCATTACAACACTTTAATCAGGATTATGACCTAGCTTCTCATAACACTTATTTTGTGTGTGTTATTTTTATACATGAGAGGCTTGCCCTACTGTTAATGTCGACACCGTACGGCAGATTGTTTTTGAGAAACTTTTCATGGCAATTTTTTATTTACTCTCAGAGTTTTTGCCAGAAGGAGGTCCCCGAAGAAATATTTTTTTATTTCATTTTTCGTTTTGTTGGAGATGTCTGACATGGGGTTTAAACAGTGGACTACTTACGTCTAGTAAGCCACCACACTACCTGCCAGACTATTTATTTATTTATATTTAATACAAGTACGGAATGGAACAGAAAAACTAACGTGTTCCTTATTTACAAAACAAAATCAGCTGATTCGGAACGTAATAAAACGTTAAAGCCCCGTTTAGTAAAATATCGTCGGAACGTAATGGAATATACGTTCGTTTTCAGCATATGAAGAGCAATATACATAAATGCTTACTTAAATTACATTACCGTTCGGCAAGCGTTCTCAATGCTTTTCGTATTCTAAAAACCAACGTAAGTTTCGCGGACGTTTGGCTAACCGGGGCTAAAGACTAATTCTACCTTTAACATTACGTTGAACATTATTAATTGAAAAACGCAAGACATAAAATATGTCATAATAAAAAGTACTGAAAGCGCGGAGGGGGAACTGCGGTATTTTTAAAGTTGAAAAATACTGAAAAAAGTACTAAAGTACTGAATTTTTCAACACTGCGGCATATATACCACATTGCGTGGCGTAGGTAAAAACAAATGAAAGACAATGTGCCTTTATGGCCTTTATAAGTAATAGTTTCCCGGGTGATATGAGTTACAGAGGACCAAGTATTAACGAACATTCCTGCGATGTAAAGCTAACGTGAACTTTTGAAATGTGAGCAATTGTAAGGGAGGATGACATGATACAATTTTATACAACATTTCGAGAACTTTGTGTGACAAACTTATTTTCCATCAACAATCCCACATCAACTGCTCAATCGAATTAGCACCACATCTCGTTTGCCGAACTTTTGGACAAGACTAATCAGGAAGTAAGAGACACTGTGCCATCTACTAAATGCAATAAAATTGTAGGTTAAATGCAGCCATACTTTAATACATTGCAGACAACATCAAGAACGATGTGTCCCCCCTTTGTGCCAAAGAAAGGAGGAAAGTTTGCCAATTTGCATTACACAATACAGGTCAATATATTAAGTTTTGTAGCATTGGACCGAATATTCGACACAGTCACTCGTACGCAATGCCCGTATCTTGCCAGGTACATATTTCGGTTATTTGGCTATCCATCCTTTGTCAGCTTAACGGAGTAATCACCCATTGGTTTCCAGCATAGGGTTAGGTTAGATTGGAGTGGAGTTGAGCATGCATAGCGGCCCGTTGTGATTCAACGCATAGAGTAGTTGTGCTTTAATGTGCAGTCCCTGCGCTGACCAACTTCTTTTATTAGTTTAGTGGAATTCGGTTAGTACAGATACTGCGCTCAACTGTGGCGTCACAAAGGGCTGCTATGTGTGCTCAAGTAAGCTTTGGTAATCAAAGCTACCACTGCAGCTAGCTAGGTACACTTAGAGAATTGGTTAGAGTTCAGAGAAAATCAAATACAATAAGAAGACTTTTAGAGCAATGTACACAAAACACATAATTGGTCATTACAACTCTTTAGTCAGTTGTGTGCGTTAATTTTCATAAATGATTGACGGGACCTATAGTTTAAAGTCGACTCCGAACGATATATTTTTGAGAAACTTTTCATGACAAATTTATTAACAAATTTATAAACTTTTTCCAGAAATCTGCTAAGCGGAAGTCGCAGGAAGGTCGTTTTGTTGGAAATGTCTGACCTGGGGTTTGAACCTTATCTTACGTCTAATAAGACAATACACTAACTACTAGACTGAATTATTATTGGGGTATTTTAAGTCATGGACAGAAAGTTGGGAAAGTTAACAAAATAATGTAGTAGAGGCGATTTCTGAAAGATCGGTATTGCCTACACTAACCTCACAAGAGTAAGAGTTACAAGTTAAAATGAGATAAAGAGTGGGAAGTAATATGCTCATATGACCAGACGATAATAGTTACGCAAGAGGGCAAAAGCTGTTATAACGAAAAAGGATAACATTTTAAGGTTGATTCAGAAACGAATATAATAAAATATCTCGACATCGAAGGAGAAAACCGAAAAAATATTTGTAGATTAAGAAGTCATATGAAATAATTCAATAGAGAGAGATATACCACAGCTCCTTAGATTTGCGATCATTGGACAACAAGAGCATAGAATTCGGCTTTTAAAAAATTGTATGGTAATATATGTATTCAACTGCAGAGCGGATGAACTGGCCAGAAGGGACACGACCAACGAACTCTCTGATGAATTCTCTACGTTGGGGATCCCTTTGGGGACCTGCAAACTTATAATTGACAATGCAAACGTAGATCTCGTCAACAGAATGTGGGCAACTTCGGATAAGGGCAGAGCGGCGCAAAAGATCTGGCCGAGGCTGGATAGGAGGTGCACGGTGACTCTGCTTAAACTCCAAAGAAGTAGGCGCAATACTGTTATTGGGGTTATTACGGGGCATTGCATTATAGGAGCGCATGCGAGACGTATTTGTCTTGAACACCTTACAAATGATTTCTGCAGAAGCTGTGGAGATGAAGAGGAAGATGAGACTATTCTTCACCTATTGTGCACATGTCCGGCACTTAGTCGGAGGAGAAAGAGGTACCTGGGTGCCTACTACATGGAGGATATGGATGAACTGTCATAAATGGATATTGGCAGCCAGAGTCGCTTCATCGGAAGCACTGAATAGTTCCTGGAATAGGGGAAATGAGGAACTGTGGTATCACAACTCTATCCACTCTTACCTACCTGCCTACCATGTATTCAAGGATGTTAAAAGTTACTCAAGAGATTGAAGAATGCTTACGAAAACAATATGACTTCCAAATGGCGAAGACTCCGATTGTTGTAATACAGTCTGTTACGAATATGACGCAAAAGGTGATCGAATCTGAACATAAAATGTTTTTCATTCTAACGAATATAGTCGTCAATAGTGTTCCAGCTTAGAAGTCGCCGCACATTGGGGTTTTTGATGCCTAAAATGGGAAATAATTGGAAAATAAAATTCTTGAGTACCAAATATTTTTTTACATGAGCTAAGAGTGCACAAAATTCTGCATCACTTTCTTAAAAAAATGTGTCTCTAGCAAGTACCGTTACATTACTACGTCTTTTTGAAGTATGAGTTTTTGATATTTTTTTATCGTGCGTGAAAAAACTAAATTTTCAGTGTTTCAAAATTAGTTCTCGGCAATTTTGTAAGTAAAAATATTAAAAAAAAAATATGGAGCCTTCAACAACAGACGATTGAGATTATATTTGCTTCGTTGTTTTATAACTTTATATAGTTTTGCTATTTTTAAAATTTTTTTGTGTAGGTCTATAAATTTTGCAAATTTTGTAGCATATATGGAAAAATAGTTGTGAGTTAAGCAAAGTAATGCAAAAAAATTTTTCTTTTCTTAAACCAAAGACACCTCGTGAAATAATAGAAAAAAAATTTTTTGCACCTTCTTGCACCTGATTAAAAAAAAAAATGAAAATATATTTTTGCACCTATATAATTTTTATCTATTAAATTTTTTGTATAAAATTATAAGACCATATTTATTCAATCATAGGTACAAACGTAAATACAATTTTCATTTCTCGAAGAGAACTTTATGAAATAATTGCAAACTCTGGATTTGAAACCTTTACTGAAAAAATTGCATTTCTTACAAGTTTATTGACAAGCAATAAAAAAATATTAAAGTTTTTAACGATACATGGAAAAATTTTATTTCCCAATTGAAGAATCGCTGGAATGCACCTTATAGAGTTTCTGAGCATTTTCTTCAGAACAACAAATACTGCTTAGATTCGTCAATAGGTTTCCCGCTCCAATCTGGTGTTAAGCGTGGTAGATCGAAAGTTGATTTCAAGGATTGCAGTGATAGAAGCAAAAACCAAACGACAAAAGAGTAAAGGAAAGAAAATGCCTCATTTTTGCATTTTTTACTCCTTAACTCCAATAGGGCAGTTAACTGAGGAAGCGCAAGAAGCCCGAAACAAAGACTTCAAAATGAAATGAAAACTTGTTTGATACTCAAAATGATTTATTCCAATTTGTATTAACATTTGTATGTTCAATTAAGATAAGATAAGAATCAATCAAAAACTCAATTTTGAATTTTTGGTTGTTAGGCCCTTATGCATTTCAGGTCACGATTTTTTTTATTATTATTATGGATTCATCTTCTTTCAGCGAAATAAACCAAAAAAAGTTAAAAAAGCAACCAGGAAAGCTCCCACGATTTAATTTCCCTTTTTGGCATCAAAAACCCCATTGTGCGCCGTAGTCTAGTAGGTAGTGTGTTGGCTTATTAGAAATCAGGGTTCGAGCCACAGGCCAGACATCAAATAAAATACAAAAAGTATTTATTCGGCGACTTTCTCTAGGCAGATTTCTAGCCAAAAATTCTGAGAGTAAATAAAAATTGCCATGAAAAGTTTCTCAAAAATCTATAGTTCGGAGTCGACTTTAAAACCGTGGGTCTCGCCACTCATGGATAAAATTAACACACACAACATAAGTGGTGTGAGAAACTAGGTCGTAATCCTGACTGAAGGCTTGTAATTACCAATTATGTTATGTAAGTGTTCCAGCTTTACACAATTACACTGGGTGGGCTGTTATCCCTTTATTAACATCTTCAAAGTTAATCTTCCAAAAGTGCTCAAAATTCTTCAAATCACCGAAATTACCACCATATTGAGTTTACTGTTTAATTACATGTACAACTGAAAATACATTTCTCGGATATTCTTTTTCTTAATGTTGGTTTTTATTTTCATTTATTATTCACTTAAATTAAATTCTTTTTTTTCAAATTAATTTGTGAAGTATTTGTGGTACTTAAAATATTTTAAAAAAAATGCATGGATTTCGTTGGAATGTCATTGAGTTGGACAAACTGCATGAATTACGTTAGAATTTAACGATATGACCAGCAAAGTAGACGGCCGTCTTGTCACGTATTATGAAAACGAATGGATGATCGGCCACAAATGTTTTAGGATCCAAGGGCAATGACATGGGCACACCAACAGCAACTGTAATAAATTTTATAAACAAAATGGCGACAATAGAAATATTTATTTATTTGAATATTATAATTAATTTCGGAATTTTTAAAAGCTATTTGGGAGAGAAGATATAAAATAAAAAAGTTCTTACCACTGGCGGCAGCAGCCTCACAGCCAATTTCATTGACATCGATGAAGGCCTTATGTTGCACTTGGGAAATATGCATGTTGGTGCCACGATTAACGAACATGTTACTGAAATCAGCTGCATTCGAGAACATGGTATTGATGCCCAACTAGAGAGAAGAGAGAACAAAATTCAAGAATTCTCACGAGACATGTAACAAATCAAATTGCAATCATTTGTGAAAGAAAATAGAAAAACAAAAACTGATTACCTTTTGAAGCGATGGCTTAAGATCGGTATCGAATTCAAATTTGAATTTTGGCAAATATACACTGGTGCTCTTCCATTCCCACAAGGCCTCCAAACTCTTAAAGTTTACGCCCTTAAGTTTTTCTTCCAATTCATAGAGGCCATCACGTTTATTCGGTAAAATAAACCACATGGTTAGATCGATATTTTCGAAAAACAGCTCCAAGGCTTTAGCATCCAAATCGGGATAGTCGGCATAATAATACCAATTGTCGGCATACATTGTGGACACGTTAATAGACTGGTCGTTGGTAATCCAAAATGGGCGATCACTGGTGGCATCATCCATGAAGGGACGTGCCCATTTGGCTTTAAAGTAAATTGCATTAATTAGAGCAACATTAGTGTCAGGATCCAGTCTCTGTAGGACATTGTTAATTTTGCCGTTTGTCTTTTCAGTCAACCATTGATTGATGTGGTTCACCGAATACGTTTCATTGGTAAAATCCAACTGTTCAGCATCAGAATCAAAGTAGTCTTGGGCAATCTTTTTAAATTCAGGAGATATTCTCAGCTTGTCGTTTACAACAATCTTATTGGCAATCTCAAGTACAGTTTTCGATTTAATAAAGGAATGCAAAAGATCGTGGTAGCCTTGTGCCAAGCCATGCTTACTTTCATGGGCCGTTGCATGAAGACTTCTCTGCAATTCAGTGGCAGTCTGTCCCGTAGCTCCATAGTAGGCTAAACCTAAAGCCGTCTGTATGGCCACCGGTGAAATAATCACATTCTCATGTTGACTCTGTGTGGCCACTGTTTGAAAGAGTTCCGTGGCAAACAAATTTCTCTCCCGTATAGTGTTGGCATTATTGTGACCAAAGAATAATGGCATCATTAAAAACAATACTTCTGTAAAATATTAATTTCATTATATTTCTACACCCCATTCCACTCCAATCCACTTTTTATTTTTATTTTTTGGTACACACTCACTAAAGAACCAATCCATGGTAGACATATGTATGAAGAAAAAAAAAACAATTTCGAAAGACTGTTGGTTTCTTATATAATTTTTCGTTTACTTCTGTTCCACAAAGAACTCACTTAACAACTGATGACAATTACAAAGGCAACTGCCATTTATACCTCCACGACCAGAGTGGTGCTGGAATATGGACGATGACACTACGAAACGAAAAGAATCCCAAAGAATATCAAAAATAAATAATAAGCCCTGCACTCATGTAATGTAATCAACTTACAGCAGGCACGTTTACATTTATCCGTAGAAAGAAATACTTGTTCGTTCTTTTTTTTTATTTTTGCCCATTTACTCTGCCACTGTCATCAGCAGAACGTGGCTAAAAGCCACTGTCTTGACCATATTCGTTAAGTGAAAGAATTAAAGTACGGCTAAGGTACGCCATCAGGTTTTTAAAATTCAAAACGTAACTGCATTGCACAAACAGACGTTAATTCTTTTGTAAAATTGTCTTGTATTTGCCCGAGTGCTGCTCTCACTTAATATTCTTGTAATTTTCTCTTTCGAAGAGAAAGTTCAAGTTACTCTTAAAGAAGGTTGTTTATAAGAGAAAGTTTCCAAAGAATAAGAGACAAAGATTAAGGACAAAATTTAATTCACTTACGCCAACCTTACCACTCCTCAGCAATGCTGAATGATCAAATCCAATTCGTAATTTACTTAAGAACTCTTCTGCTTTGCTGACAATTGGGGGGAGGGGGGTAGTTGTTATTACAAGTGCAATAAGTGAAGGATTAGGCAGATGAATATGAACGTTTTTTATTCATTTTTTTGCTTCACACTGAAGACTAATAGCACTCGAAATAAAACAATATGTGGGGTTTTATGACTGAAACAAATGCGCTTTTACATTTTTAGTGCAATTCTTTTATTTTTGATTTATTTTTGTTTTTTTATATGAAATATGATATATTAAAATAAATAAAGCTTAGACAAAGCAAAGGAAAATTTAAATCAATATTTCTAAACAGTAACTACAGCCAATTCAATTTTTTAATTGAAATTAAAATTCAAGATGAAGATTTTCTAATCAAAACTAATATTTTTAATTCGATAAATAGGCTTAAAAACAGTAATAATAAGTGGATGTAGTCTAGTAGGTAATGCGTTGACTTAATAAGCATAAGTACACGGTTCAAACCCTAAGGCAGATATCTCGAACAAAAAACGAAGTACATAAACATATATTTCATCGGCGATTTCCTCTCAGCAGATTTCTGGCAAAAAATCTGGGAGCAAATAAAATTGCTGTGTAAAGTTTCTCAAAAATCAGTTTTTCGGTGTCGATTTTAAACTGTAGGCCCCGCCCCTCATGTATAATATTAACGCACACAACTTAAGTGGTGTGAGAAGTTAGTTAGTAATACTAACTGAAGGGTTGTAATGACTAATTATGTAAGTAAATCACTTGTGCGTATTTACCATGACGCGTTTAAGATACATCTGCGTACTTTGTTTTTAAAACGTTGTAGAATAGTTATATTTTTCTCGCTTGTGCATCCCCACAATTGCTTGGACTTTCTCCTGATTAGCCATTTCAGTTGTACATATTTCCACAATTTTAATTTTGACATGCTCGTTCTAACCTAACTTCACAGCCAGTGTCATACCAAGATATTTTGCTATATTTGCATACGGTACCTGTATACATGCATACATAATTGCTCATTACAACGCTTTAGTCAAAATTGCGGCCTAGCTTCTCACACCACTCATGTTGTGTGTGTTAATTTTATACATGAGTGGCGATATCTACAGCTTAAAGTCGATTCCTAACAATAGATTTTTGAGAAACTTTTCATGGCAAATTTTTGCTTACTCTCACAGTTTTTTCATATTTCAATGCTGAGAGGAAGGCGCCGAAGAATTAATTCTTAATATTTCATTTTGATGTCTTACCTGGGATTTGAACCGTGGCCTCACTTGTAATAAGCCAACACACCACCTACTAGGCTACAGTGACTTACGGTACCTGTATACTGTCCATGAATATAGGGCTACCTAAAATTGAGTTATTTGTAAAGCCAACATATCGGCCCCTATGCGCGAAATTATCGCATGTTGCAAAAACCAAGTTTTACAGGACAGCCATTTTTCTACTTTTCTCTGCAGAAATATCAAAATGAAAATATACATGTGCTTAGATAATTAACTAATATAACTACACCTAAAAGTATTCCGGTGCAAAAGTTCAAGTTTTCCGACAAAAACGTATTTTTGTCACATACGATAATTTCATTCACATTTCGTAGATGCGTGTGTAGAAAATGGCACTTACAATATCATTCGTCAGTGTTAGAAATAAATTCAAACAAAGATTTATTAGTGGTTTTATGGATTTGTTCATTATTTTTTAACTTAGAATGGTACAAAGTAATAAAAAATGTAATCAATATTAACAGAAGCATGAATACATTAAAAAAACAAACTAAAAAAAAAAACAATAATGATAATAAGTAAGTTAATCCTCTTCGTCGCTTTCATTTAACATGTCTTTTTCGCGTTCAGAATATTTTAAATTTAAATATTCATTGTGGTATTTTGGCGGTATGCTATTTTTTAAACATAAATTTTTCAAATCATTGTATTTTTGCAAAGAGATACACAAAGGTGAATTGTACAACTTTTGTAACTTAAAGGTAAAGTTAAAGTAATTTATAGTTTTTTTTAGTGGAATTGTCAGAATATCCGTAAATGAGTTCAATTGATTTTGATTTTTTGTCTAATAAAGCTATGCGAACTTTATTTATGTTTGGTTTAACTTTGTTTGGTAGTAACAGAATTGCAAAGGACTTCCAGTTTTCAAACTCTGAGTGGCCTATTTAAATACAGTTGTACCACGATTGATTAGTTCGTGCATTGCGAATAGTTGTGGGCCATTAACTTGGCGCTCAAATGGTACGCATGCGTACAAATGATTCAATTGTGCCATGCACAGAATCAACTGGCATCATTGTATGACCGGGAAGTAAATATGTTATTTTTATTTTTTCAACGAGGTTTGACAAATTTAAAAAATGTGTCAACATACCTAATACAGCCTTGTTGCGGTTTTGACCAGTGCAACAGTCGCAATATAGGGCTATGTCTTCAACTGTCTTTCTTTGGTCTATGATTATTAAACACTTATACAGAACTGTGGAAATTTCATTGCAGCCTTGCTTACCATCACGCTCACCCCAGAAATAACAATAGCCACTTCTAGTGCCGTTTTCATAAACGCTGAAATTGTACTAGGCGTACTTGCGTGAGTAAAAAAGTGTTATATTATTTCCGAACGGAGTATTCAAAACTTTTTTACAAATCGCAGCTGGCGCAAACAAAACTAGAAACATTTTTGATTTTATTTCGATCTCCTAAAAAAATTAGCCTTGGCCTCATCTTTGTCTCTTATATGCATCCTATACTCATTGGAATTCTGCAAACGATTTTTTTTCTCTTCATCAAGATGTTTAATATTTTCGCAATTAGTGCACTTATCTTTTTTTGGCAAATGAAAACTTATATTAAAATCTTTTTGGAAAACCTGTCTGAAAATCCAATTCGACACAATGCGGTTGCTGAGGTTCTTATCGTTCATATATTGAGTGTAGCACCTATAAAGGGTTTGCTTGTTTTGAAATTCTTGTGACAAATAAACTGTTAGCATTATTGAGGCACTATTTATTAATTTCTCTGTAGACAATGTTTTACTTGGAGTGGTTTACAATAACTGATTACTTCAAACACATGATCCGAAAAAGAATGCACGCTAAATGCTTATCTTCAACTTTACTACAGTCTTTTCTGTAAACTTAACGGTAAAAAGAATAGAGGCAAAAATCAAAATTAAGCGAGCAATTCTCTTTACCTTCAATTTCTAACTTAGAAAGAAATATGTAGTAAATATTGTAACAACTACAATATGCAAAATATTCGTCATTGGCAGATACGATAAAACCGCTCACAAGAAAAAATGGAGTGTAACATACGATAAAGTATTCAATAAAATTTTGGAGCAAAGAAGTGGAATTCGCGTGCAATATTTTGTCAGGTGACGTCCCTTTGATTGTAGAACAATTTCAAAAAAATTGCCATATACGATAACTTCGCGCAAAGGGGTCGATGGGTTGACTTGGAACTGTTTAATTTTATGCAGCATTTTCTAGTACTTTCGAAGATCGAGGCTACTTGAGTTTCGCCTCATTTTCGGTTTGGCAACTGGCAAAATAGCCGTTTAATCGGCAAATGTAGCCATAATCGTTTCAGCAACTTCTGGTATATCTCTAGTGTATAAAACATACAAAAATGGACTCAAAATGCTTTCTTGTGGTACTCCTGTTTGTATTTCCCTTAATTGAGAATATTTATCCTCATATTTTACGCGAAACAACCTTTTCTTCAGATACTATTCAAATAAGGAGCAGTATTCCCTTGGCAATTGTGTGCTTAGTTTTCGAAGTAAACCCGTATGACTAACATACATTTTTTTCCCCCCAAAGGGCTTTCTATTACATCAGTAATGCGATGAACCTGGTCAATTATTGAATGTGCATTTCTAAAACCAAAATGATGTTTAGGAACTTGTTCAATTAATTATTACACTATGCGACAAAATAAAAAAATGAAATACACCCAGCTAATGACATAGTGTAGGTTGTGACTTTTGTTGAGTAGAACTCAAAAACATTTTTTTTTTACATTTCTTGAACCCTCCAAACTTGTTTTATTTGATCAAAAAAAATTTTTTTAGACTTTAAGCACAAATTTATTGATTACACAAACATTAAATGAATAAACATGAACAGATGTTCAAAATTTAGACCTTATTAGAAAGGAAAGGGATGGGCCTTTAAAACGAAATACATACATATATTATTTAACTTAATATGCTATGAGGTTTGATGGGGTAAACTAGATTTTTTCAAGATTGGTCGTTCATAGTAGCAAACTTTAATTAAAAAATATAAAATAAGTGATGACATTCTGAAAGTGCATTATCTTGTGAAGAGATTGACACTTCGTTTGATCAAATCGGACAAAAATTACAGTAGTTATAATATATATGTACAATGGCTCGAATCGACCTCCGGGTACTGTACTTGTTTATATTGACAAGTACACGTCCTCTAACCTAACCTATTATATATAATACAACCGTATTTAAATATATTATATATGTTATATCGAGTTGTATTTTTCATATACATATTAATTTTTTAAATGAACTTTTAGCTCAAAAATGTTTAGAATTTTTGATGGATCTTGATTTTTCATCGAAAAATGTGTCAATTTCACCTTTGAGTGACCACCAGAAGTTGGCCAATGTTTGCGCAAAGAGAAATTATAATATTTGCAAAAAACACAAATATTAGCCGTCTTCTGGTAGCCGTGCAAACGTGAAAGATTTCTCAAAACTCTTGAAAATTTTTGAACTGAAATTTTTTTTTGATAAGATGACATATATAAAAAATATAATGCGACTGTTATACTGTTTAAATAATAACTACGGTAATTTTAGTCCGATTTGATCAAGCGAAGTGTCAATCTCTTCGCAAGATCATGCACTTTCAGAAAGTCGCCACCTATTTTATATTTTTTATTAAAATTTTGTAAAATTTTTTGTAGTCGCCGTGGTCTAGTAGGTAGTGTAGCTTATTAGGTAGCTTATTAGGTAGCAGGGTTCGAGCCCCAGGCCAGGCATCAAAATAAATACAAAAAGTATTTCTTCACTGACTTCCTCTCAGCAGATTTCTGGCAAAAACTCTGAAAGTAAATAAAATTGCCTTGTAAGGTTTCTCAAAAAATCTGTCGTTCGGAGTCGGCTTTAAACTGTAGGTCCCACCACTCATTAATTAACACACACAACATAAGTGGTGTGAGAAACTAGGTCGTAATCCTGACTGAAGGGTTGTAATGACCAATTATGTATTTAATAAAATTTTGTAATTAAGAATAGCTAAACTTGAAAAAATGATAATAAAATCATATTATCCAAGTTTACCCGATCAAAACTCATAACATTTAAGCTTGAATCATATCTTTATTTATAACATTTTAAAGGCTCAACTGTTCTCTTTTCAAAAAACTTTGGATTTTGAAAATGGGTTAAAAAGTATTTGGGTAATCAATAATTTTGTGTGAAAAGATTAAAAAAAAAAACAGTTTTTGTCTAATGAAACAAGTTTAGAGGGTTCGAGAAATATAAAAAAAAAATATTTTTGAGTTCTACTCAAAGAAAACTCACAACCTACACTATGCCTACACTGGGTGTATTTTGACTGTCGCACCGTGTTATTAATTAATACTGCAATAAATATTTCAAAACCCTTCTGCATCTTCTTATTTTTACAAATTCAAGAATTGAACTCAATTCTAATTTCAAAATCATGATTCTTTTTCGTAGAAACTTTCACAGAATAGTAGAAGAAAAAAACTTCAAACAGTTACGTTTTTGCAGAAAATGTTCTTCTTTTACTTTCTTGTGTTACTTACATATTTAGAAAATTATTAAGAATCTTTATATATAAATATATATAAATATATAAAATTTGTGGATGAAAATTTACAGATTTTATCTTTTAAATTCAGTTAAATCAATTAATTTGAAAGCAATTTGAGTTTATTTGTTAGGAAGTTTGATAAGATTTTATTAAATCGTTCAAGAAATAGCTTGAAATAGCAGATGGTAGTTCTGAATATGGGAAAACTGATTTATATCAGGATTTGGTTGGTTAAGCTTAAAAGAATACATTTAGAAAAAAAGCAGTTGCTATTTTCATTAAGAATGACTCCAAATATTTTTAGCTTTGCTTTCGTTCACTTCTTCAACTGATAAAAACATATAAAAATACTCCATACTTGTAGCAAAGTTGAGCCTGTTTGATTATAAGAAAGATATTAAAAAATACGTTACGCTGTGCTGATACTACATGCTACCAATATTATTAAGAACTCCACAATTTCTCAATATCTCAATATTTTTTCAATTTTTTTTCTTTCTTTGGTTAACAATAATGCGAACACCGAAAATATTGAAAATTGCCAACAAGCAACGAACGTTTGATGGAAGGGAATTATTAAATATAATGACTGACTATTAAATTTTTGGGCAAAAAAAAAATATTGATTTATTAACAATTTGCATGCGATTGTTGTGCCTTTGCTTTAATAAAAAGGTGTTGTTGAAATTAATTTGAAATTTCCAAAAACTTCTGAAGAGGCATTTTAAATATGAAAGAATGTTTTAGAGACTGAAATTATTCGAATTTAAAATTTGTTTACTTTTACTCTTTACTTTATTAAGATACTATACGTATGTACATACATAATTGGGCATTACAAACCTTTAGTCAGGATTACAACATAGTTTCTCACACCACTTATGTTGAGTGTGTTTTTTTGTATACATGAGTGGCGGGACCTACAGTTTAAAGTCGACTTGGAACTACAGATTTTTGAGAAACCTTTCAAGGCAATTTTATTTACTCTCAGAGTTTTTGCCAGATATATGCTGCGAGGAAGTCGCCGCAGAAATATTTTTTTATATTTCGTTTATTTGGAGATGCCCGACGTAAGGTTTGAACCGCGGCCTCACATCTAATAAGCCAACACACTATTTACTAGACCACGGCGACTTCAGATAACCATAACCCCATGAAAAAGGCCAAAAAGAGTGAAATGCTTTGAATTTTTAGTGAGAAAAGTTAAAAAAGAAACAGACCATCATACATTTGATGTTTAAAAAGTGCCAAACGGTGAGAAGTTTACCAAAGGATACGTGGTGTTTGATTTTTCACAGCTTCCTTGACAAAAATTCTGTGTTGTGAATATAAAAGAAGGGTTGAGAATATTGTCGCCGTGGTCTAGTAGGTAGTGTGTTGGCTTATTAGACGAAAAGCCAGGGTTCGAGCCCCAGGCCAGACATCAAAATAAAATACAAAAAGTATTTCTTCGGCGACTTCCTCTCAGCAGATTTCAAAAAAAAAATCTGTCGTTCGGAGTAGACTTTAAACTGTAGGTCCCGCCACTCATGTATAAAATTATCACACACAACATATGTGGTGTGAGAAACTAGGCCGTAATCCTGACTGAAGGGTTGTAATGACCAATTATGTATGTATGTTGAGAATATCTTTTGTGTGCAAAATAAATCGGAATATTCTAAAAAAAAAATTCTTAGTGATGCCAACAATTTCGCTCGGAATTCCGCCTTACCGAGAGGACTATTTGCAATGTGTTGAATAAATTCGAGTCAATTGATTCGTAGGTCCATACGTCGACCAAAGGCAAGGTTTAGCGAAAATATCTTCGCTGTCCGTGATATTGTACAGGAGAATTTGAGGCAGTCGATTTCGTGTAGGACATAAGAGCTCTGTTTTTCATGTCGTAAGTTTAGGCTCCACCCACACAAAATTAATATCACCCAGGAACTGAAGGTAAACGACAGAGGCAAATACGTATGTTCGCTTAATGAGCTCTGGACCAGTTGACAAACTAAACCTAATTTTCATTGCAAAACTTTATCGAAAATTTAAACGTGCTGATTTTATTTATATTATCCTTCATGCATCCATTAAATTCAATAAACTGTTCAAAGTCAATGATTTCAATTAAAAGGTGTATGAGGTACCTAGTATATCAGCATCATGTACCTTGGCGATCATTAATAAAATTAAATTCTAAAATTCACTCTTTAGAGTTTTAACAAAATATTACAAAAGACTCCATTGTGCATCACTTGAATGTACTGGAAGCTGTTGCGCATTGTCAGAATGTGCTGTAGTACAGCAGAGGAACAATTAAAGTCACCAACAAGAACTTTGAACCATAAATGACAAACAACAACAAGAACCACTTTTGATGTGGACAAACGAGATGAGAATGATTACGAAACAAAGAAAAAATCGAGAAAAATTGATGAAAAAGTCTCAAAAGAAAATTGTTGTTGTTTCCCTCTTTCATTTTTTTTTTTTTTGTTATTCTTCGCTTAAATAAGTGAATTTTCTGCAGCATCTTTTCGATTGAATGATTTCGTTGCTGATCACAAGAATACGTTGATGAAAAACCCGATATAAAAACAATACATTGTTTGCCAAGTGTAATCACTACAACAATAACAATAAAACAAAACAAAAAAACACAATTTTATAATGAAACACATCAAATACAATAAAATGAAGAAACAAAAAAAACGAAATCGGAGCTCGAGTTTGTTGTGTGTTGTGCCCTGTCTTTTTGCTCTTGTTGTCGCTTTTCGTATTAAAAAAAAGTTACCAAAAGGAAATAAAAAAAACTCTACAAAATCTTCTTACACTTCACAAAAAGTGCATTTTGTTATAAGAGTGACCATAGTCAATCATATTGGACCTTTTCAAAGTGTTTTTTTAATTGCATATTTTATTTATTAAGTATTTTAGCTCATAATAGAGTAAAAACTACAGATAATACCGTCAGAAGTCGCCGTAGTCTAGTAGGTAGTGTGTTGACTTATTAGAGGTAAGGCCAGGGTTCGAGTCCCAGGCCAGACATCAAAACAAAATACAAAAAGTATTTCTTCGGCGACTTTCTCTCAGCAGAATTCTGGCAAAAACTCTGAGAATAAATAAAATTGCTATGAAAAGTTTCTCAAAAATCTGCCGTTCGGGGTCGACTTTAAACTGTAGGTCCCGCCACTCATGTATAAAATTAACGCACACAACATAAGTGGTATGAGAAACTAGGTCGTAATCCTGACTGAAGGGTTGTAATGACCAATTATGTATGTATGATATAAATACATACACATTTGTATGCCTACCAGAGATCAGTAATGAGTATTCAAAACGATGAGTAGATTCCAATCGTACTCATAATTTCTGATACTTATACGCATTCATACTCATACAGTAAAAGTCCGATAATCCGGCACGTTCGGGACCGGCTCGGTGCCGGACTATCGAAAATTCCGGACTATCGGGCGGTAATTATTAGAACAATTAGGCTAATAATTAAACTACAAATACAGTACATACATACAACAAGGTTTATTTTACATTTCATATAATGTAAGTAGGTACACGTACTGTAAACATATTTCACTTAGATTTAAAAAAGTTATGAATGTCTTTTTGTTTTCTTGACTACTGGCATTTAGTATTAAATTTATTTCTATTGATATGGAAATCAATAATTTCTGAAGCACTGTAGCTAGTACCAGCCTCAGCAAAAGAGATAGACTTATTTAGTGTTTCCGCAAGTTCTTCCCACCTGATTTTCTCCTTTTCTTCCGTTTCGGCATCTGAGTCACTTTCTTCAAGATTTTGAGTAGGCTGAGGTTTACAGTAAACCTGCTGAGGAAGTCGCCGAAGAAATAATTTTTCATATTTCGTTTTGATTTCTGACCTGGGGTTTGGACCGTGGCCTTACGTCTAATAAGCCACTCATACTGTCAACTGTAAGTTGCCACCAATTAATTTAACCATAGCCTCCAAGCCTTTGGTTCTCTCTTTCATTCTAAAGTGGCTCAGAATGACCTACAAATTCCATTGTTTTTCATATTTAGCATAACCTCGCATTTATTGTACGTTCCGATATTTGTTTGCTGGTACAATCTTGGTTTTGAATTATGAATTCCTTTTTGATTTTTATTTGCTTAATTTGTTAAGATAACTTTTAGATAACTTTTTTTTACTACAGATAATAGCATATTATTACATTGAAATTCAATAAGAGAGTATGTCAAGAGAAACATAAGAAATGCCACCAAAGGATTACCCTGCACATCGTATACTCTGGTCACCCAAAGAAGAGTTTTTGTAAGAAAACGTTTTATTTGAACGACAAAGATGCATTTAAAAAAAGAGCAGCATAAAGAATTAAAAAATAACGCTATGATAACAAAAACAATAACAAACATTGAAAAAAAACGCACGTTTCCTCAGTACAATATCAGAATTGCTTGATGTTGTTGAGCCCTTTAATTTCAAGAAACGTAAACTACGCTACAAAACTGCAGCAACGCCATCTAAAGTCGATACAAAAACTACAACAATAATATCAACCTTCGGGAATGATCTTGTATTGCATCAGAAGGATTGAACATACGTATGTACGTATGTATGCATGTGTGGTATTATAACATCCATCCATCTAAGCAGCCATCCGTCTAACAATGTTAAGCAGCAGCCAGCCAGCCCATCTAGCCGAACAGCGACATTGAATCATATGAAATAAGTGGTTGGATGGACGAATGGATGGATGGATGGATGCATGGAATGAGATGCCTTGTGGATCCCATCGTGAGACAATGCAGTTACTCTTCTTCATTTTGAAAACACACGTTATTTCAGCTTGCACATGAGTGTTTACGTGATGTGATGTGACAGCGTAAAGAAAATGAAACAGTGCTTGTGTTCATCTCAAATGTTGAAATAATAAACATGAAACCCACACAAACGCAACAATCGCTCTGTCCATTACAAGTACATTTGATGTACAATACATATGTATGTACATACATACGTACAATAGATGGGGAATTCGTTTAGAAGAAGAAAATATTGTTTTCGGTTTCATTTGATTCATGATCATTTTAATGCAAATATCGAATCAGATTATCTTGCTAGCGTAGAAACTTCTGTACGCGTAGAAACTTTCCATTAAAAACTTTCACAAATTTAAATCGTCTGGAAACTAGAACCTGCAATTTTTAGTGTAGAACGCTCTGAAGTTGGAATCGATGGTATTTGTTTGGAAAGTTTTATTTTTATAGTCACGACAAAAAAAATAATTAATTACTAAATAAAATATTTTCTAAATAGAGGAAAACATACATATGTACATATATAATTGGCCATTACAATCCTTCAGTCAGGATTACGGCTTAGCTTCTCGCACCACCCATGCTGTGTGCGTTAATTTTATACATGAGTGGCGGGACCTACAGAGAAGCTTTGAGAAGCTCTTCAAGGCAATTTTATTTATTCTCAGAGTTTTTGCCAGAAAACTGCTGAGAGGAAGTCGCCGAAGAAATACTTTCTAATTTTTCCTTTTGTTAAAGATGTCTGACTTGGAATTTGAAATGTGGCTTCACGTTTAATAAGACAACACACTACCTACTGGATTACGACGATTTCGCCGAGTATATATTCTTAAACTTTTCTTCCGACTCCACAGAAACGTTCTGGCTTCATCAGCTATGTGGACACCTTATCTATCTGCTTATTTACGCAAATCCCTAGATGACCATCATAGAAGCTGAGTGCTTCGATGGCGTTTGATTGTCAGATAGTATTACTACGTCCCGACCTCTATACTCGTTCTGTTCAAGTTGAATTGAGCACAAATCTCGTTGACGTAAATTTTCTTTTGGAATCAAATTTCGAGTTTCCCCATATGCTCTGAGTATTACACTTTGAGTTCGAACAACCCATTTTGATGTCTGACCTGGGAAGAGATATTGTTAATTTAATTGGCCATGTACCAATGAATAGGCTTCAGAGAGAGGACGCATAATTTTTTTTTCTTTTCAGCTCTGCAAATGCAGTATGTCGCTAGTACATCACGAAATCGAAGAATAAAATGTGTTTAGAGAAGTGTTAGTTGTTACACAGAAATTCAGAATACAGCGCCTGTTATTTCTAATTTTAAAGTCTTAGAATTGCAAAAACAGCGTTTTATTTTCCAGGAAACATTTATCTAATCCTGTAAGCATCTGCAACGATAGGCGAATTTAAATATAAAAAACAACAAACAAGTGTTATTTAATTTAAGTTAAAAATTCAAAATAGCTATTAAAATTAAATTAATATTAATAAATACTGTACATACATACATACATAATTGGTCATTACAGGAATCTCCTAAGAAATAAGGTTCTAATTGGTGGGATTCTACTGTTTGAGATTTATCGTTTGTTTAACATAGCTTTTGATCGCTATATGGTATATCTGATTATAACTCGAGAATACTTTTAGGCCTCGCGTATATAAAAGCTAGAAAACAATCTAACAAACCAAAGGTTTACGTAACTAATGGTGACGTTTTCGTCGAACCTAAGTAATCCTTTGTAATTATGTCATCTGAGGTTCAATTTTAAGTTAAGTAACAGCGTTGATTCAGACTTTCTTGGCGTGACAATTGCTTTTTCGAACTTTCACATTTGATAACGACCGTGTTGGATATATACGGATATAGCATTCAACAAACTTTGGAAATGTTAAAATTGTGTTCTGTTCGAGTAACGCACCCCGTGCTTCGTTCTTTTTACAATCGCCATACCGAGAGGACTATTCGCAATATGGTGAATTAATTCAAGTCAACTGGTTCAGTAAACGATCGACCAATGTTCGTTCGTCGACGAAAGGCACGATTTGCCGAAAATGCTGCTGTCTGTGAGATTGTTCAGGAGTATCTGAAGCAGTCGATTTCGCGAAGGACACAAGACTTCGACTTTTGGTAACTTGAGCTTGCACCCACACAAAATTGAAATCATTTAGAAGCTGAAGGTAAACGACCATATACAACAAATAATGTTCGCTTAATGGACTCTAGAGTAGTTGACAAACTGACCCTAATTTTCATTCTCTCTCGTGAACAAACAAAACATTTTGATGTGGAATTTTGGCTTTCGGCGTCATCGGTCCATATTTCTTTGAGACCGTCGTAGGCCAGTCCATCACTGTCAACGGTAGACACTGTTGTCTGAGCACAACCAACTTCTTTGGATCTATTATTCCTCTCTGATGCATCAACTGTTTCCATTATAGATGCAGCAGCGAAGTGATATAAAGCCAGCTTGTTCGTTTCGTAGATACTTTGTGATTGTACTTAACGTTCGTGTGTGGATTATTAATGATAGTAATCAAGATTACTGTTTTGCCTTGAGTGACAGTTCAATTATTATTTCTTTACTTAGTTGAGGCATGATGGGAAGAGATAATCTCCATTAAGCAGTTCCATTAAATTTGTGTTACGACATGTTATTTATGGCACATCTAATTGTATACCTTCTTCTATGTTTTATGTTTTAAAGTTTGTAACTTTTGAAAGTTGTTCACCTCGTAGTCGCTGAATAAGGCACACAATTAAAGGACATGAAGACCAACCATTTCCCACAGACGTCATGGCGGTTTCTGGGACCAGTATGTTCTTCAGAAACAATATTTACAACATACAGCAGCATGAAGACAATTATTTTCTAGGTTATTCTACTTGTGAGTATCGCTATTATTTGTGGGTAGAAAAGTGGTCCTATAAGATCTCGTTGTCGCCGTATTCTAATAGGTAGTATGTTGGCTGATAAGACGTACAAATTTTAATCACCAAACATCATCAAACCTGGAGCTAGTTATGTTTCGTCATTGAGTGCCCCGGAATAATTTTTCTATGTATCCTAAAGGCATACAATGACCGAGAAGATATGGTCAGCAGCTTATGAAAATGTTGTGGTGTGTCACACCATCAGTGGGTGAATTTCGTGAATAGATGAAGGTGGGGAATGTATAATCGAACTAACATTTGTCCGTTTTTCTTTCTAACTTAGGAATCTAAAACCATTTGTAGGTTTCTATTATTTGAACTGTTATTTGCATAGAAGTCTTTTCGAAATATATCGCTAACCGAAATCGAATGCATTTCGTCTACAGCATACTTAGAAAGTTTAATCTTTTTACCTCACACAGAAGGGAATATTTTATTCGATTTTTCAAAGATTATTCAAATTGGGTCAGCAGTAATCAATCGTACATCTGGAAATTTTTGTGAAAAATTCTAAAAATTTTAATAAATTTAGATTTCTCACACTCATGGTATAGTTAATCCAGAATTTAATTGCACCACGTAAATGATATTTCAAAATACAATAAAAACGAAAATATATGTCAACGAGTTGAAAACAATGAACACAACTGGACTGAACCTATTCAACCTATTTGGAGGCAAATTAATCATAATCATAATGAAAGCCTAAACCATATCCTATCATAGTGTAACACAGCGATTTTGAACAATCTTTCCAAAAACCACAAAAAACTTTCTAATCGTATTTATGAGTTTGATTTTAATTTCCAAGTGAGGTAAATATGTTTTGTCTGTTTTCTTTTTTTTTTGCAATTTTATGCAAAATATATTTCATTTTGAATATGAAAAGTCAGATCAGCATACATTTGTCGTCGCTCACCAAATCAATTTAACCGATGATTGAAATCATTGGGTCTTAAGAGCTGTGTCGCCACATAATACAACATCTTAGGCGAACAACAACTTTTGCCGACATCAAGACAATACATTCGTTGTTATTGCGGTTCCGCCGTTTAGTCTACATAAAGCATTCCGATTATGTTTTTCTCTGTCTACTTCATTACATTTTTCATCTTAAATTTAAGCACACTGCATCGTCGATCGTAGATCCTAGATGGAATAAGAATCCATATATGGTCATAACATATGCCAACAATGAAATGAAAGCAAAAAAGGGATTGTTTAACTAGAAATGAATATTAATTTAATTTTCTTTTCCTTCTTCTTCTATTCTTACGCTTTTTCTTAACTGTGTCTCGTTTTCTTTTAATTTTATTTTTCTTTTTTTCTTTTTGCTGCCTTTTTAAAACTAATTAACTTGAAAATGATACATAAAAACAGTCGAACATGTCATAAAATGTACAAAAATTTAATTTTTATAAATTACATGCAGAATGTAAGTTACAAAAGAAAACGCGCGCACAACTTTGAAAACTTGTCAGTTGTTCATGTCTTTCCCTCCCTCTCTCGATTCACCAATCGATTTAACATGAATTTTTAACATTTTAAAACTTGGCAGAGTCGAAATAAAACAAACGTGCTTTTTAATTATGGGTCACATACTACTCAAAATTATATTTGTGTTCAGAACTTGACATAGGGATATAATTTTTCCCAATTATTTCAAATTCTTTGTTGTCTACACAATTACAATTCTGAAATGAACATGTGGGGTTAAATATTTTGTTCTAATGAAATTAATGTCATTAAATTAATTTAATTTTAATTCTTTTTGATATTGTGATACATAAGGTGACGAACCTTCCGTGAAAGAAGAGGTTCCACTCAACAAGTATTGTGCCTCTTTCATTACCACCCTCCAGTCAGTATTACGAACCTAACTTCTCACACCATTTATGTTGTGTGTGTTAATATTATACATGAGTTGCGGGACCTACATTTTAAAGTCAATTCTGAACGACAGATTTTTGAGATTTTATTTACTTTCAGAATTTTTGCCAGAAATCTGCTGAGAGGAAGTGAATATTGGCAAAAAAATAATATTGTCAAAGTTTTAGATCAATCGTGCCGCAAGACCGATGAAATTTAGGGGAAACCATCAAATTTAATTTTCTTGACTTATAACTTAAAAAATATTAGTTTTATTGAAAAATGTTGTAAGAGGAAGATGTTTCCTATAAAGTTTCAAACATTTTTCCCCTTGACAACTTTTTCGTAATCCTATATAGTAGATGTCTACTGTTTATTTTTATGCTAATTTGTAGCTTTTTTGCTTTGTATGCGTACATGATAAGTAACTTAAAGGCTGTATAATATACAGTGTATATACAGTGTATTATTATTGCACATTATCTAATGCCTCAATAGATCTTGACGCTCAAATGTATATAATTAATAAAAATTCTATTCGAGCGATAAGTTAGAGTTGAAAAAAACTTTGACGTTAGAAACTTTAATGTTATGTGTTTACATTCGGATGGCAAACTATTACCAGAGTTAACTGGAAGTGAAAATGTGGTTAGGTTTCCAATTATTATATCTTGCGGGCACATTGAAAACTTGCTCCAAGTTTCTGTTTTGGAAAGTGGAACTGGATGAGAACAGGCATCAGCTGTGTGTGATGCCATTCAAGAATGGGGCCTTCAAGACAACATAAACGCTATTGTTTCTGATACTACAGCTGTAAACACTGGTTGTATAAATGGAACGTGTACTATCATGGAAAATCTTTTATAAAAGCCATGCTACAATGTGGACATCATATACATGAAATAATTTTTAGAAGCGTGTTTGAAGCAAAAATGAATAAAAACGTCGGTCTCTATGTCTTCCTTTTCGAAAGAATTAAAAAAGCCTGGCTAAATTTAAATTTAAACAAACTTCGATTTGGAATAGATGACGGAAGAACAAAATCTCATGTTAGTGATTGAATTAGTCGTGTTATAAATTTTGCTCAGCCTATTTTCGAAACAAAACTATCAGGAGATAACTACACTTTTGTGTTTTCAGGACAGTATCCTAAGAAACATAATTCTAAAGCAATAATGCTTAATGCACCTGGTGCTGTTGACCATGCGATATGGATGCCGAAAGCTCTTTATAGCATAAAGATATTTTTATTCCGAAAAGAATTTAAATTGACAAAACAAGAAGAAAATGATCTGCGACAAATATGTATCTTTATAATATCTACATATATATGTATGTATATAGAAGCTTGGTTTTCGTCGAGTTCTGCAATTATGGCGCCCTATAATGATTTCATGTTGCTGGAGTAAATATACAATTTTAAAATCATTGACAAGGATATAGCGCAGGTTGCTCTAAAAAATTACTAAATCATTTATGGCATCTTAATCCATAAAATGTAGAATATTCTTTGCCTATTAAATGTTATCAATGACACAGTGGAAAGAGGTGTTAAGTTGACAGAGAATTACAATTCGATTCTTACGAAATATGAACATTAGAAACAGTATATTTTACAAGCTGTACAAGATTATAGACTAAGGTGTTCTGGTTGTACTTTAAACATTTAATTTAATATAATTTTCTACATGTATATAAATGAGAGCAAAACGAAGTATCTGTTATCGACAAGTAAGGATATGCGGCGTATTGCATCTCAGATTACGGCCGATAACTATACTTTCGATATAGTCAAGGAAATCCGGGAGGAATCAGGCCAAAATCCGTTAATCTTGTTGTTAATGGCCAGTTAAGTAAGAAAGTAAAGTAAGTACATGTATATACATTGTCTAAACATATTTTTAATTAAAATATAAAAATTTAAAAAAATATTTCAATGAGGTGTACGCTTATAAAATCTTGGATTATGACTAGTTTATTTATTTATTTCCAATTTATTTTCTCACCGCTGGGAATTAGAAAAATGTTGTCAAAGTAAAAAAAATTTTTAAAACTTTACAGGAAGCATCTTCCTCTTACAATATTTTTCAATAAAATTAATATTTTTGAAGTTATAAGTCAAGAAACTTGAATTTTAGGGTTTCCCCTAAATGTCATCGGTCTTGCGGCACGTCTTAACCCCAACCGATTGATCTGAAACTTTGACAACATCATTTTTTTGCCAATATTCACCAAACTGGGGAGTGAGACTGGTGAAAATCTGTCTTTTAATTTTAAGGGCTACCCCAATGTCCATAGTTAAAGTTGGACTAGGATTTAACTGCATTGAGCCTTAGAACAATTTTTATATTTATGAAAAATGTATTGTATTTCGGATGAAATACAAAAACTAGTTTTCTGTATGTATTTTATGCATATCGGAAAACATAGTTTAATATTTAATACTTAAACTAAAGGTTATGTTGCTAAAAATAATTATATAATTCTGCGTCTAACACCCTAGTTCATACTTCAATGAAATGATTTACAATAATTCTGAGAGTAATTGTATCTTAAATACCGCGTCCTACTGTGGATATGTTTTTGTAACTCGTATTTATTTTCATTAGTATGCGTGTATGGCTTTATATTGTGATAAATTAGGCTTGAACACTTGTAAAGAGAAAAGTCAATGCAGTATTGAAAGGTTCAATTTGCAGGGGCCCTTTTAGCTTTCTTTCGATTTTATTTACATTTATTCTCTTGTACTATTTACTTAGGTATTTAAGCGATTAACTTTTGTTTTTCTGCATACTTAGTACATATAGTATGTATAAGGATTTGTTTTGTTAATAAAAGCAAAAAATGAATTCAGTAAATTCTGAATCCGCACTATAGGTCGTTGATTACCAACTGGCCTGAATTGGATGAAAAGAACGCCGACATTGGATATTCTGCGCAAACGATTTTAGGACATGGTCATCTCATATGGAGGTGATATGAATTGACCACCGAGATAGAGCGATTTGGTCACGTGAGAGTCTTATTTGTGGGATTTTCTTAAGTTGTAAACATGTGCAAATAATCCACAACCCATACTGAAAGGCTACAAAATGCATTTGACCGGTGAAATTCAGCCTGCTTTATACTCCAGATTCACGCAAAGTTAATCATTTCGGATGTGCTCCAGCCGACATTGGTGAAATTTTTTAATAAGGGATCGCAATGGACAAACGTGTACATATTGTTATGAAAATGGAAACGGTATACATCGGTTAACATTAAAATTAACAAAAAGCTACACAAACAAATACAACGAACTTGTTACAAGCAAACCAACAACATCAGTATGAAAGAAAAGGGGATAGACAAGTAAGCGAGAACGTAACAACAAGCAATGTGAACAAAATACACAAACAACAATTAAGTCGCAGTAGAGTTCTCGAGAAGGCGAAACCCCGAATTTTCGACGCAAAGAACCTTCATCAGACTGATTATATGGGCATATAAAAAGGCAAGACAAAGCAGGCAACGAGTAGTAAGAATTCAGTCAATCTTAAGTGGAGACGCGTTGCGGGTGAATAAAACAGTCGTGGTTTGAAGATCGTCGTCGTAAAGATCTACCGAACATTTGTTAGTGTTTGCGCGAAGAGAAGTGTAACAATTATTATTGTATACGTCAAGTTGTAAACCGTGGCACACAAAAGTAGTGCCAACAATAAAGAATTTAATTGAAACTAAACACCAATTTGTTTTTATTTTGTTTGCAATCAACGAATCACGTTTTTAAAAAGGTAAAATGTAATTAATTAATAAACAAATAAATAAATTAAAAAGAGTAAAAACGTAACAATTTGTATAATTGAAATAACAAGACAATTAAAGATAAAATCAATAATTTAGTGCAATAAAGGAGTGTATCTGTTAATATTTCCTAAAATGAAATAAACGCTAAATGATGTGGCATAAAACGGTGTGGTTAATTAAATTATTTTTTATTAGTGTTACAAATATTATGCTTTTTAAGCGAAAAATAAACAGTCAGGCGCCTTATTGTCTTAATACCACACAGAAGAGTACACAGCCAGACATAAAATTGAAGGTTTTTATGAACATTTTCGAAGAACTTCATGGCTTCTTTGCCAATGAACACATACGGAAAAGCAAAACAAATAGAGAAGGAAATGAATGCAAGAATATTGGTTATGATTAGGTTGGACTATCTATTACCCTACATACCTACTTATATCACAATTCAATTGTAACAATTTCGGGCTTAAAAGTGAAATTGTTATCATTTTCCAAGTGATTAATCTTCAAGGATTAGACTATATAGTTTTCTTTGAGGTATCAGAGCTGGAGCACTTTCCACTAGACTACGATGATGAAAATAGAAAATAAATATTTTGTTTTTACGGTCTACTAAAATAGATGAACTAAAAAAATTTAAAATTATAATGCATACGTTTTTAATTAATATTCCATTTAAAAATAAAAATATTTTATTAGATTACCTTCTGCTTCTTTCAATTGTAGACAAATCAGTTCCAAATCATTTTCTTCGATTCCATTTGATTTAGTCGTGTAACTCATTCCACTAATGCAACTGTAGCGCAAGCAGATCCTAAAGAAAAGCAAAATAAAAACAAAAGAAAAGTTAAAAAAAAGAAAAAATAAAATTACAAATCGAAATAAGGAATAAAATGGAATTTCATGTGGGCTTTCATTTGTAGTACGTGTTATTGAAATAATGAGTTCGATAAACGCTCCTCTCCTTGTGCAACAGTAATAGCAGAAGCAACCAACTGTTGGTTTATCTTATTGAATTATCATGTTTCTGATTAATTGGAATTTAAATTTTTCTAAAAAGGAAAATCACATTTTGCGGTTAATACAGGTCTTTTATTCCGTCCATTTCTCCAAGGGAAAAGTTCAATAACCCACTGACTTCCTACACTTTATGGCACACAATATATGCAACAACCTTTACAAGACAATCTGTTTGAATATAATGACTTGTGCCTGTTAATTAATTAATAAAGAATTGACTACTTTGATAGGAGTTCTAAGTTCCATTTAAAAATGATTTCAAACCATTTCAATAATTTATATTTTTTAAATTAATTTTTTTATTTCTTTTCGGTCCATTAAGGAACATAAGATTGTCAAAAACCATTTGCTCATGTTATAATTGCTTTTTTCAGTTTCATTAATCAATTATTTGCTAGCATTTTCCAGAAATAACTGTTTCACTATATGAGTCCCAATTTTTGCTGTTAGTGAGTGTCTGACCATCTTAGAATATTCGTTTCTACTGTTATGCTTTCTAGTTTGACAGGAAAGGTGTAATTTGTCACGTAGATAGTTACCATGTATCGCAAAAATATTCCAAACTATCCACACAACACTTATCATCTCTTCCTATCCATAACGCATAATATCCTGGGTATAACTATTGCCTCAACTTGAGAAAACTAGCTGTAGATCAAAGGAAGCATCTTGGAAGTAGACCCCGCTAATGACATAGTGTAGGTTGTGAGTTTTGACTGTTTTCGACTGTTTTCGACTGTTAGACTTTTTAAATTATAACTACGGTAATTTTTGTCCGATTTGATCAAACGAAGTGTCAATCTCTTCGCAAGAGAATGTACTTTAAGAATGTCATCACTTATTTTATCTTTGTTAATTAAAGTTTGCTACTATGAACGGACAAACTTGAAAAAATATGAAATATGAATATGAATATTGTCAAGTTTACCTCATCAATATGCTATGGGGATATTAAGTCAAATAATTTACATATGTATGTGTATCGTTTTAAAGGCCCATCCCTTTCCTTTCTAAGAAGATTTAAATTTTGGCCATCGATTCAGAAATGTTTGTGTAATCAATAAATTTGTGCTTAAAGTCTAAAAAACAGTTTTTGTCAAATAAAACAAGTTTGGAGGGTTCAAGAAATTTATAACAAATATTTTCGAGTTCTACTCAAGAAAACTCACAACGCATACTTTGTCATTAGCTGGGCGTATTTAATTTTCTTTTATTTTGTCGCATAGTGTTATCACAACAAAAAATCAAAAACTTAGAGAGAATTCGATTCTGCCCGTTTTAAAATAATGAAAATACACAGACTTACCACTTTGGATTACAAAGCAAAATTATTCATAATTCGAATCTGCAAGAGATAGAATTCCTGTACCAGGTTATATTTATTTCTCCCTTCAAAGTAGAAGTGCAGACAAAAAGAATAACTTTTTTGTATCCCCTTCCTTTCTAAATGACAGAGAATAATTGTCGTAGTTTCTATAAATCGTGGTCCATTCCTGAAAACCGACTACTGCAACGCCAAAAATAATTTTAGAGAGTTTCCACGTGTTATACCTACCGGTCGATTGTTGTTTGATACATACAATAACATACATACATAATTGGTCATTACAAGTCGTTAGTCAGGATTACGACCTAGCTTTTCACATCACTTATGTTGTGTGTGTTAATATTATACATGAGTGATGGGACCTACAGTTTAAAGTTGACTCCGAACGACAAGTTTTTTTAAACTTTTCATGGCAAATTTATTTACCCTCAAAGTTTTTTGCCAGAAATCTGCTGAGGGGAAGTCGAAGAAATTTTATTCATTCGTTTTTTTTTATCGTTTGGATGTCTGACCTGGGGTTTGAACCGTGGCCTTACGTCTAATAAGCCAACACCCTACCTACTAGACTCCGGCGACTTCTGTTGTTTGATACAACATCTGAAATAAGGTTGAATTTCGTTTCGATTTGATATCCGAATTAATTTTCTATCGAATGAAGGGCAATTGTAAATGTTATCTATGGAAGTGGATTCCCACCAGAGTGCTGACACTGAACTTGTGTAATTAAAGCTAATTATACCTAATTATAATTGCTGACGTTTTCACAATTTTTTTTTTATATTGTACACAAATATTTAGTTTCAGAAGGCAACACATACTAGTAAGTAATCTTGCCGGTGATAAAGTGCTCAGTTCACTTTATCCGTGTTTCGACAGAGTTTGGCATTAAGGTCTGATATATAATTTATAAAAAGATTTACATTGAAAAATCATAGATTATGAATGACTTTGTGAGCACTTCTTCCTGGGTTTCCCGTTCCGAATTCGCGGGAAAGTTATACAGGAAACCTGAGATTTTTTTTTATAATAAAAATATATACCATGTAAGAGTGGAGTCAACAATATTGAAATTGAACTACTCTGATTCATTCGTACTCACTAAGTACAGGTAGCAATGGGTATGAGTACAACGTTGACATCAAACTCATAACATTCGAAATATGTTTGATTCATAAGCCTACTCATTCAGATTCATAAATTTAGAAAACTACTTATAAATGATTTACAGTCTTAGTTGTTGTTGCATTTATAAAAAAAAAAACACAAAAGCAAAACGGACAGAGCAGCAAGCTGAGCAAAAACACAACTATTTAGTGAGTAGTTTAGTGTATTTGTACGCGAATCATGCTTAATTTGTGATTCTTGTAAGTGTTGAGTCATGGAGAGTCGAAATCAACAACACTATACGTATTGTAAAGTATGAGTACGATGAGTACTTCAAACTTTGAATATGAGTAGTATGAATATGATATTAAAATATGTATGAATGCGTATAATTATCAGAAATTATGAGTATGATTTCATTCTACTCATCTTTTTGAATACTCTTTGCTGATCCTAATGTTATGAAAAATGAAAACTTGGTTGAAGTTTTTCTCTGTCTAATCATGTCATACGCTTATCCGTAGTAGATGTATTTTATAAAAAAAATCAAAACATGAAAAAACTAGTATGTCTTGATTTAGATATTGTAAGTCAATTGAGTTCAATCAATGATACAATTTAAACGATTCTTCTTTTAAATAAGTCAATAAAATGTTCTTTTTGACTTAGAAATGTGTAACAAGAAGAAGAAAATATTCCTTTTTCAGAAGACATGCTACAAGTTTTACAACCAACTCAATTGGTGGTTTGGGTCTCCACAGAAGCGAAGCACAGTTCTCTCAACTGCTGATGCTTTTGAAATTGCTTTTTGGAACAGAAAATGTTCCGGTAATCACGGGAAAAAAGCTTACATACCACGCAGTCTGAATTAATTTCTAAAGCTTTTCGTAGTTCATGGGACACTTTCTATAAAATTTTCGGTCTGAAAATCATTTATAAGTGCACTTTATAGTATATTAAGGGGTTAAATAAGGATTTAATATCCTCCACATTAATCTTGGATAAACATTTCTTCTTGTGGCATTAACGAGTTGCTCTTCCCAAACGTTATTGGATTGTTTTTTCCAACTTATCTTAATACCATCCCACACTTTATTCCAGAAAACCTTTTCTGTCTCACACATTTTTAGAAGGTTCACTGTTCTTAAACTTGTTTACGATATATTGTACTGTGGAATGATGAAAATTATGCCCATTTTTGAAATATTAATGTCAGTAAACTTTAAAACCCACTTATCTTTCTGTATAAAGAGGTTCTACGATAAAAATATGGTCATATTTCAGATAGAATATCAGCAAGAAGTGTTATAAGGAATAAATAATTGCCAAAAGTACTTCTTTTATCCAGCAAATTAATTACAGTATTCGCCGGATTTAAGCAGTGACAGTGCTTATACTTGAGATCAAATAGCCACGTGCCATTCAAACTGAAAGAATTCTATTTGTCTGGTCGATGAGGACTTTAATCATCTAATTTACTGGGCCCTCGCGTCACTTCGAGATCAGTGCGAATTGCTGAAGTAGATGGATCCGCAGCAGACTTTATAGGCATAGTCAAGAGTACTATACAGAAAGTCAGGTCGTTGATTTCTCCGAGACCTGCACCAGACGAGATTAGTACAGGTGCTTTATAAATTACGAAAGGCTAACGTTGGGTGATTTTCTATCAGGAATCAATTATCTGAAATTGTGTTGCCTCAGTTGGTTACGTCTTCTGGATGGGACAGAGTGCAGTCTCTGCTTTGAGGAGAATAACACAAAATGAAACATTCTATTAAATTGTATTGCTCTGTCCAATACTTTATTACTTTTTCCAAAAATCTGCCGTATGGCATTAATGCTGAATATTGACTTCCAATAGCTCAAGAGTTGCTATTTTATTAGCATAACGTAACGACGCCGTAGTATATTAGGTAGCGTGTTGGCTTATTAGATGTAAAGTCAGGGTTCAAACCCCAGGTCAGACATCACAACAAAATACAAAAAGTATTTCTTCGGCGACTTGCTCTCAACAGATTTTTGGCAAAAATTCGGGGAGTAAATAAAACTGCCATGAAAAGTTTCTCAAAAAATTTGTCGTTCGGCGTCGACTTTAAATTGTAGGTCCCGCCACTCATGTAGAAAAATTAACGCACACAACATAAGTGGTATGAGAAACAAGGTTCGTAATCCTGACTGAAGTGTTGTAATGACCAATTATGTATGTATGTATGTAACCTAACGACTCAACTTATCCCTATAAAAAGAATTCCAGAACTATTTAATCGTACGAGTTAGTGTACAGGACCAATTTTGGAAAGCAAATTGTCCCAAAGTGGGTGCATATAAACGAATTATTTAAGTTTTAAAAGCGGGATGAATATATCGAAATAGTTTCAGTATATTTAGAATCAAGATTGCATAAGTTCTAATACTACTACTACTACAGTGCTACTAAGAGGCGAATTATTACACCCGGGGTTCTTAAATCCGCAGAATTCTGTAATTCGTGTTTTTAAAATACTGTGTTATATCTTTAATAAATATTTTTTAATCACTTAATGAAATAAAAATCAGTTTGAAATATACAGGGTGGATAACTGTATCGCTTTTTAATAAGTTTCATAAAAAGTTAAATTAAATTCACGCTATGCTCTCTAGTAATGTTTATTTAGCGAAACGTATTTGCGCTCAAATATATTTTTCGCTCATTTAAAAAGTTTGCGACAAAACTTATGTAATTTCTCTCAGTGTTTTCCATGGTGGTGTATGTATGCAAAATGAAAGAGAATTTCATTCGACAACAAATTAAATCAATTTCAATTTCGTTGTCACGGACACATAAAATTATTTTTGTTCCATAAAGAAATTTTCGCTGGCATCAACAAACACGCTTATAGTGCTTTTGTACGCACAACAACAACAATTATAGTGAAAACATAAAAGCAACAACAACTTATTAAGCACATAGCATACATACATGTATACTCGTACGATATTAACAAATGTATGGATCTCTGTCCATTACACAAATATGAAAAATCTACAGAATTTATTTGAAATTAAAACGAACAGAAAGAAAGCAAAAAATAAAAAAAAAATCAGCTGTTGTCTCTAAACACATCCACGCACACATACACACACATCCAATTGTACGAATAGTTTAGAAGATGGGAGCACTGCGAGCGTCATTTGAACGCGACATGGGGTTTCTATGGCATCACATTGAAAACTTAATTTCAGTTTCATTTGACTGCAAATACGCGAGGGTGCGTCGTTCTAGAGCTATTTTTGATCAGTGAAGAGAAAAAAAAATGCCAAATTTATCGAAATTCATACAACTTAGAGGTGACTAAAATATGAAAAACAATTCTTATAAGAGCACAAACTAAAAAAAGAAATTCAATAGTTTTTATATAACAAAACACTTAGCAATTTATGTATGTTTCCGTCAATAAATGAGAAGAAACGTTATTGATTTCATTTCAATAGGTTTTGAAACTCAACTCATTAAATGCATTGAACGCCGCTACTCCTCCTCGTCTGCGAATGCCCATTTCCGTGAAATTCTCTCAAATGAAATCAAAGCGATTAAAGATGCTGGCACATATAAAGCGGAACGCATTATCACTTCAGCACAAAGTACGCAAATTACAGTGGAGGGCAGCAATAAGCAGATCTTAAATTTCTGTGCCAACAACTATTTGGGTTTAGCTGTGAGTATCTCGCCAACTCGAATCGATTAAAATTATTTTCAATTTTTCCTCGCTTCATTTGTTTTTCTTTCTATTTTTTTTTTTAAGAATAACCCAGAAGTTGTCAGTTATACACGAGAAATTGCTCAAAAATATGGTGCCGGTTTGAGTTCTGTGCGTTTTATTTGCGGTACTCAAGATATTCACAAGAATTTGGAAAGGAAACTTTCACAGTTCCATGGCCGCGAGGACACTATACTTTATGCATCATGCTTTGATGCTAATGCTGGCTTATTCGAAGCTATTTTAACACCCGAAGATGCCGTCTTCTCCGATGAACTTAATCATGCCTCCATTATTGACGGCATTAGATTATGCAAGGCCCAGAAACATCGTTACAGGCATCGTGATTTAAATGGTTTGTAACTAGCAAACTGCTTTAGACTCCTTATAATTTTAATTTTTTTGCTTTAAATTTAAAACATCTCCTTTGTAGATTTGGAAAGCCAGCTAAAGGCATCAAATGCCCGCATGAAGCTTATTGTCACAGACGGTGTCTTCTCCATGGACGGTAATATTGCGCCGCTTAACGATATTGTAGCATTGGCTAAGCAATACAATGCCTTGACTTTTATCGATGAATGCCATGCAACCGGTTTCTTTGGTAAAACTGGTCGCGGTACAGAGGAATATTACAATATCATGGGCAAGGTTGATATCATTAACTCGACTTTGGGTAAAGCTTTAGGCGGTGCAGCAGGTGGTTATACCACTGGTCCAAAAGAACTTGTGACATATTTGAGACAAAAGTCCCGTCCTTATCTATTTTCAAACACTCTACCACCAGCTGTTGTTGCCACCGGAACCAAGGTTATCGAACTATTGTTGGCAACCAATGAACTCACAGAAAAGGTCCAATCCAACACCAAACTATTTAGAGAGTCCATGACAAAGGCCGGCTTCTGTATTGGTGGTGAGAATCATCCCATTTGTCCGGTAATGTTGGGTGATGCCCGTTTAGCCTCGATATTCGCCGATGAAATGTTAAGTATGTATTTACAACAACAACTTCTCTTCTGCTGCTCGAAAATTAAAATATTCTCTTGTTTTTAGAACGTGGCATTTATGTAATCGGTTTTAGCTTCCCTGTGGTACCCAAGGGCAAGGCTCGTATTCGTGTTCAAATTTCAGCTGCTCACAGCACAGACGATATTCAACATGCTGTATCCGCCTTCACTGAAGTTGGCAAATCTTTAAAAGTTATTCAGTAAATCCCATTAATTTCATCTGAAATATTTTCAGAAATCAGACACTTTATTTGGCTTTAAGCCGCATTGAATGCATTTATTTTTTGTGTAACTCTGTCTAATCAAGTGTATTAAACATAAGTACATGTGTGTATTGACAAAAAAATTATTTTCGTTTCCATTTTTCATTATTTTCGTTTTTATTTACACGCTAAAGGAACAAAGTATATTAATTTCTTATAATTTTATAGAGTAAGTGAAGCTATGCATAATTTTTATAAAATCATTATTTCCTAAATGCCAAAAGTTTTCTCCATTTGGTCCTTCCAACGCAAATAAGGTCGTCCTGGCATGGCCGAGCCAGCGCTGCCGCTGGATGTTAATACGCTGCACAATGTCTATGTCGTTGAGGATCTCATACACTCTCAAGGCTGCTGCATCAGTGCTTAATAGGGTCCATGATCTGCGCCATAAAAGAGCACGGAGAGAATGAGCGTCTTACAGAGTTTTAGTTTTGTCGGAAGAGAGAGGTCTCTGCTACTCAATTGCCTATTGAGACCATAGTAGAACCTTTTGGCAAGAGTGATTCTACGCTTACTCTTCATACTCACATAATTTTTGGTGGTAACAGCGAAACGGAAGCAAGATAAAGAAATACATTGACTTACACATAGCCACAGAAGTATTCATACGGATAACAAATTTCAAAAATTTTTTAACCAATCCGTTTTCGTTGAAAATATTTATAATTGTCTGACATCTTTCTTCGATTTTAAGACGGTCTTTTGCATTGGTTCAGAAATTTGTGAAATTTGTAAATCGGATGCATACCTTTGTGGGCCTGTGTAGGGCCACAATTCAGTTCAATTTCAGAAATTTTTTAACCGTGCACATAATTTAGTAACTGTGTGTATATCGAAAGTATAAGGGGAAACAGCAAACAGAGGGAGTAGTGTTTGTGGACATTAGATTTGATTTTTTTATATCATAAGTAGCAGGAGAGACCTCTGGAGGTAGGGAGTTCCATGCATGGATAGTCCAGCTAAAGAACGAATTATGTCTACCACAAACGGATGTGGCCTGCGAGAAAGACGGGTGCTATGTAAGTATACACAATTTTCGGGAACAAGTCCTTTTATATCGCTGAAGCAAAATCCAATGTAGTAGCAATAGAACAGAGAAAAACAAGCCACATTGCGACGATGTTACAATGAAGCAATACAGTTGGATACCTTACCATCATTAATGGGTACCTTCTCCATCTCCTATATGCGGTCGAAAAGCTCAAAATAGACTTTGATGCACCGGCCCATACATAGGAGTTGTATTCCATTCTCGGTTGGATATAAGTGGTGTAAATAGTAAGGAGATCAGATGAAGTGAAGTATTTATTGCATTGTCTTAAGAAACCGACGCAAAAAATGTACTGGTTCCAGCGAACATCATACTGAATTTTCATGCCCAGAATATCAAGAGCGTCAGTCTCCTTAATACTTACACCACCTATAACTGCAGATGAAGCAATATTATCGATACTGATGACAGAATATAACAACCTAACACTTGTACATCAATTTATTTGAACGTGTTTGGAAGTGAGAGACAGGATTCTCTTGAGACAATTTATTTCGCACAGGCTATACTCAACCTCAAAGGAAAGATGGCAAAATATCTATACTTGTATGGGAATCACAACATGGTTTATTGTAAATGTACTTAGAATCCATCTTAAGAGCCTCAAAGTAGTCGGAATAACACTCTGGCATGTAAAACTGAAAAATGCGGTGACTATAAGAAAAGATGAAACGTCTTTTCTTTAATAGTCCGGCACTAGAAAACTTGTCTCGAATGCTTTTTTTGGCACTCAGAAATTATCGACGAATGTACTTGTAACCTGTAGTTGGAGGATATGCGTACCGTTATAAAACTTACAGAATGATTAAAGAATGATGTTAGTCAAGAATTATAGATATGTATACGAAGATCCACTTTTACCTCAGTTAACCATTAAGATTTGTATGCTTAGGCTATAAATCCTAGGCTCTGTAAAAAACCGCCAATTCATATGATATTTTATTCACTTGGCATTTTTATTTTGTAGGGTCAGCGGTATTTTACTATCTCTGCTTACACAACTACATACTGCAGTTAAATTGAATAACAAGACTTGATGCCTTCATTTTTAAATTTAAAATCGCTATTCTTTGCTTAGATTTCATCTCGAGTAGCTGTTGCATTCATTAAGAGTTCGCTTAAGCTTGAATGAGATCAACAAGAGATTTAGCATATTATCGATGCTAACGGACAATGTGTGGATCAGAGATCAGCAATTCGTTTTTTCGCTACTCATAAGTACTCATGAAATTTCGAGTATAAGTGAGTCAACAGTATTGAAATTAGCCTACTCTGATTCATTCGTACACTACACTACTGATTTATAAGTACAGATTGCAATGAGTATGAGTACAACGTTGACATCAAATTCATACCATTCGAAGTATGTTTGATTCATGCGTCTACTCATTCCGATTCATAAATTTAGAAAAATACTTATAATACTCATAAATAATTCCAGTGATTCGAATCATTCACCAAAATTTACAGCCTTAGTTGTTGTTGCATTTACAAAAAGAAGAAAGAAAAAGACAAAGACTGCAAGCAAAGCAAACACATAACGTTCTAGTGAGTATTGTAGTGTTCGTACGCCAATCATACTTATTTTGTGATTCGTGTATAAGTTGAGTAAAGGAGAGTCGAAATCAACAACATCATGCGTATTGTTAATTATGGGTCCGATGAGTACTTCAACCTTTGAGTATGAGTAGTATGAGTATGATATAAAAATAAGTATGAATGCGTATAAGTATCAGAAATTATGAGTATCATTCGAATCTAACCATCTTTTTGAATACTCATTGCTGATCTCTGGTGTGAATCAAAAAAAAAAAAACGACGAGTTCAGAACTTGAGCCATAAATAGGCCCTGCATTCAAATATATCTTTGACGGTTAACGCCTATATTATTGGTGGCAAAAATGTCCAAAGTGGCGGTCCTTAATTAAGACTACACTTGGAACAATGAAGCCATTGGTTCTTCTTATAAGTCATAATAAAAATTATATACAGAACTGTAAATAGATTCTTCCTATACCTTCAAAAGACAAATTTCTGTATATATTTCATGTATTCGATTCAATATTTTATTTTTTAGAATACAATCGATTTCTTGGTCCACGTTTCACTTCGAGAGCATTTTTAATAAATCAATTTTGAAAATGTACGCAGAAAAATTTTAAAAATTATAAAAGATTAAAAATCTACACATCTACACAGTGAATGAACAGCAAAAACGTTTATACTAATTAAAATCAATTCATTTATTTATTTATTATTTGCAATACAATTACAAATTGTATTTAATTATACACGAGCTGAGTAACTTTGACCACATGCTCAGTGTAGTGTCAAAGACCAGAGTCTCTGGTGGCATAGCACACTACCCACTAGACTACCAGGTCGCCCTTAAAATCAATTATTATTATTGTTGTTCGATTAAATATATCGATAAATACATACATTAGAAATACGGCATATCGGGTTAAATAACTGGAACATAAGCGGTAAATATTTCCTTAAGGAGTAAACTTTTTGTCAACTGCTATAAATGAAAACGGTCCAGTCCATCAAAATAAAAGCAAAACAAAAAAAATTATTTATTTTAAAAGATTTTATGTAATAAAGATGTACTCTTTTGTCAACTGACATTTGTTTATTGATTTTCATTGATCGAATGTTAAGAATATTACGTTTTAACCCAGAAAGTATGTGAAAAAGAAAATTCAACGAGAATAAATTGAGGAAAACAAGCCATTGGCAGATATGTTACCATGTTTGATTGCTTGTATTGGCATTGTGATCGAACGATCGATTGATGTTGCCATTGACAGATGCATTTGCATACTTGTCGCATAAGAGTGCCTACATATCGCCAACAGATTTAGAATAAAGCGACGTAACATAAATTCGTAACAAAAAAGGTTCAACTGAGAATTGAAATGCAAAAAATATCCAAAAAAAAAATACTTTTTTTTAACCTTAAAGCCTGGAACAGAATAATGCAGTTGCAGTAAAAGCTGAAACTTATGACGTAATAAGTGGCGTAGCATGTAAAAATACGAACAGAATAGTGAAGTTTTCTTATAATGTTGCCAAACAACCTTTTCAAAAACTTACAGAATGATGATATTGATATCAAATTGTACAATAAACGCATATTCGATTACATATTTATGCATGTTTCACATATTTAATGCTGAATATATTAAAACGAAGGGAAACCCTCTCTACAATTTATGCTTGCCGCGCGACAATTTTCAAAAATTCAGCTTGAACTACATCTACGTATTCTGTTGCAGCTTACAGCGCAACTCGTTATGTTACGTATACTACAGCGGCTATTCTGTCCCCCCTCTTTTGAAAGAATTTTGGATTTTAGGAAGCGATATATTCTTTTACGTACGTTCTTGTATATCACACTCATAGCTGCCAGATAAATGATACACCAAATCGTCAAATATTTGAGAAAAATCGTCAAAATCGTCATTTACTGAAATCGTCAAAAAATCGTCAGAAAAAATAAATAAATAAATTAAAATTATTTAAAAACCAATATTATTTCTATTGTAGTAAAACATATAAAAGTCAATGTGTGTACATATCTGAGTTCAAAAAAAAAAACATTTACAAAAATTGTTAGAAATTAAAAGCTAGCGTCCCCCATCATCATTTATTAATTTTTTTTTTTTCAAAAATGGAGAAATTTAACATCGTTTTCAGGAAAAAAAATGTTAAAGGTTCAAACAATCTATCCCAGTGTTGTTTATTGACACATAATGCATCATCTATATCTATGGGTGGTGTAAATATTAGGGAGTCAGAAGCTTTTGATGTTCTGAGCATGAAAATTCAGTGTAATGTTAGCTGGAACCGACATATTTTTCAGTTCCTTCTTAGGATCTTATCATCTGATCTTACTACTCCATTTATAACCGACCGAGAATGGAATACAACTCTAATGTAGGGGTCGGTGCCTCAACGTCCGTGTACAGGAGAGACCATAGTAGCTTGTTAATGACGGTAGTGTATCCAACTCCATTGAATCATTGGAGCGTCGTTGCAATGTGGTTTGTGTTCCACTGTTCTATCGCTACTGTAAAAGGATTTTGCTTGAACGAAATAAGGGGACTTGTTCCCGAAAATCATGTATTCCTACCTAACGCTCGTCTTTCTCAACCATCACATCCGTATGTGGTCTATTGCCAGTGGATGGCACACTGCATTAGAAAAAAAATACGTTTTTTAGTCGGACTATTCGTATGTGGAACTCAATTCCTGCAGAGGTCTTTCCTGTTACTTATGGTATAAAAATATACAAGCCTAGTGTCCATAAACACTGTTCTCTCTCCTTTCCTTCTTCCCATAACATATTTTTATAGTTCCAAACACAATGCCATCCATACCCTGAGTGTTGGTCGCACAAAAAAAAAAAATAACGGCGATTGCCTTCGTTCTTCCGTTGGTAATATTAGAGTCGAATTTTTAAAAATGTCAGCAACTACAAGTGATAAATTATTCTCAATTACGAGGTTATTTAGGAGTTGTAATTTTTTGGCTTTTAAGCAGATAAAAAGGAATAAAATACAGAAAAATCATCACAGGTATTCGAAAGCAACTTAAAAATAAAATACTTTACTCCTTGCTTTTAATAAAAGAAATTTCCAATAGTAACAACTGCAAAGTAAATAAAAAGCTTTAAGTGGCTTTAAATGTATTAAAGTCAAGAATATGATGTAATTTTTTCATTTCCAAAAGTCGTCAAAATAAGGGCATAAATCGTCATATCGTCAATATGATATTTTTTGAGCTAAAAATCGTCCAAATGACGATAAATCGTTAAATCTGGCAGCTATGATCACACTACGGTAAGCACCCATTGTTGCACTCTTATGTGTTCCTTAGATGAAGCAAAACAGGGCATGTGCCAACTTGCGACTATCTTGGATCCAAACTTCGTATACAAATCAAATGTTGAAACTGGTTTTCCAGTTTCATCTTCACTTTTATTAAACAAGGAACGATCAACAAAACTATTCAGTGGATGAATGAAAGAAATGAACGTCATTTGCATTGTAAAATATTTGAAATAAATTTCATTGAAGAAGGCAGAATTCAAAATCAGATTGACAAAAAGGCAGAAATGCAAATTTTCCAAAAAGGCAAACCAAAACAAACAAAAAAAAAAACAAAACCAATGAAATGGTTGTAAAACTGTTATTGCTGTTTGTTGTCGTTATCGATAATATCAATGTTGTTGTTCAAACAGTTGCATATCGTTGCAGCGATGCAAGGTTAACTAGTATTTATGAAATGACGTTTACAATTTAAATTCAAAGCGTATTGCTGACATAAATTAATAAAAATTGAAGTAAAACTACATTTATTGTCATATTTATCGATATTTTTGTTAGAATCAAACAATCTGCTGTCCATAAGGGTGGTACATAGTAAAAATGTAAAAAAAAGTTATTTTGTATGCTGTAATCTAGGCCAAGATATCTACCAATGATTCATTTTGACATCTTTGCAAAAACTAACTAGCTTCCGCGTCGTCAAAAAAGTTTGACAAATTTTTTGGTGCGAATATTGTTTGTGTATACAATACAATTATTGTCGTTTAAATATTTTGCTTATGAAAATTCTTGGCTTATCCTAAATACAATGGGCCATAATCATAGTCATCAAATAAGAGAAAAAATAACTCGTGGTGTTTGACAGGTGCTTCAGATAATTTTATTTCAGAGCCGTCTATATACCCTATGCAACCAGGCATTTCGTCTTTAGTTGCGAACAGAATTTGTTGTCGCTCTTCTGCATTAGGCCAGCTTAAGAATTTTTCTTTCAAATTTAAAATTGCTTTAAAAACACGGTTTGTGACCTTTTGCATTGTGCCTCCGTCACCCACTCCAAAGAGGGTAGCTACTTTTCGTGTTGAAAGTCCATCGCCAGAGGATCCCAACAGATAAAGTACGATTTTTAACTGAACATCAATTGGAAGCTGTGCTGTTTTTGGACTTGTGTTAAACACATCATCGTCTTTAATCAAGTTCAGTATATTCACAAATTCTTCTGGCCGAACCCTAATCATTTGATTAAACCGGCTGTCGTCAAACATTTTTAACAAGTTTTGGTTCCACTTATTGCATTTTGGAACTCCAAGGTGGATGCTTCTGCGATTAATGAGCAAACTAGCGACGTTTGTTAAGAACATTTCATTTATTTGTTCTTCATCGTCATCATCACCTTGAAAGAGATTTATTTAAATGTAAACATGTAATTATTTGTTTCCTATTTACATGAATCAGCCATAATAATGTCCAATATGTATTTTTCGCACAAACCCGTTATTATTTCAGTTTTTTGACTTGTTCTTGGCATTTTTAATTAAAAATATTTGTAATTTTTTATAATTGTATTTTTCTTTTATCAGCTGACTTAAATTTAAAATAGCACACTAACTTATGAGGGTTACTCACAGCAGTCATATTTTTTCGTGTTATTATTTTATGATATATGACTTTATGACGACCGTGTGAATACCCCAATTATATATTTAATTTATTATTTTTTTATAAATTGTGTTCACTGGTGCTCCAGTTTGCCTCTCGCTCCCTTTCCTTTTGATCCTGTTGACAATTTATAAATCAATGATACATAAGTATGTACAACTCCATAAATGTAAGAATATTAGATCTATGTACATACCTTTTCTAAATTTTCCATTGAGATAATAGCTTATTTTCCTCGGATTAATTTTATGCAATTGTTTTTTTTTTTTATTTCAAAATAACAATTTATATTTTGTTTATTTTTTTGTTGCTTTTATTGTATCAGCTGTGCAGAGATGCCACTTATACAATATTTATACCAATTTGTATGCAAAATTTCAAACATTATAATAATCACCCACTTAAAGCTGATTCAACTTAAAACTATTATTAGTTTTCACTATAGTTAAGAAACAGTTAGTAACAGGTTAAAGTTGTTTTTAAAAAGTACCGACTTTAGTGTTTGACTATGATTATGGGCCATTTATGATAAGTTTTCATGCATACGATGTCGATTTTTAATTCAGCATTCGACATCCAAATCATTAACCTTAACCTCCGATTAAACTTTAACTATTCAACAGTATAAATAAAATAATTTTTTCACTTCTAAACGTTATTTGTTTCAATTGATAACATTATTCTTTCAATTTTATTCATTATCCTTTTTTGCAAAGATCAAACTTTCGGTGCTCAATACCATTGTGCTTAACGTGTAGTTTTAAACACAAATCCTGGTTATTAATCACAGACTCGCATCTTATCACTGTGTGACACATTCTTTGCTTTATTCCTACTGCCTTTATCGTCTGGCATATTGACGATATTTCTATGGAATTGTTGTTGTTGTTCTCCTCTGTCAATTTTCTGTGTATTTGTTTGTGTAATTCTATGTACCGTACTATGTGTGTATTTTGTTGTTGCTGATTATCTGCTACCTGCTTCCTGTATATTGTAATCGTTTTACGGCATGTTTGAAGTACTGTCGATGACTTGATGAGAGTGACTATCTATGTGTGGGCAGACCCTAAGCTGTTCAATTTACAATTTGCGTGAACTATCCAAATGAAGTGTTTGGAGAGGATCACTGAAAACGATCCCACCAAACGTGCAACAAATCGATCCTGCCTCCATTTATTTGAAAAAAAAAACAACTGTTTTCAAGTGACATTCGCTTAAGTACATCAATTTTCATTACCAGTCTCTAGACGAAAATTTAGACAAAAAACAAAAAAATTTGTTTGATTAGCAAAATCAGTATCATAAATACTATTCACATTCGTTTTCGATTTTAAAACTATAAAATATTGCGTGTATTGTCTTTAGTGGCAACCATGACTCTCGCTTAAACAGTACTAAGGTCAAACAATCACAAAACTTTTAAACCAATTTGTTTTGGAACAAAGTCTCATCACATCTTCCTAACACTTATTAGAAGTATTCTCTTGCATTATAAAACTTGTAATTCAGATTTAAATGTCGGACAGTAAATAAAATTGTCATGTATAGTTTTTCACTTTCGTTGTTCAGATTCGACGGGTTATTTGAGAAGTTAGATAGTAAGCCTAACTTAAAGGTTGAAATGACCAATTAAGTAAATATTGACAAATAATGGATTCCTTTTTGCTTCACATTCTATTATGGTAGACAAAAACTCTTTTTTTTTAATGAAACTCCCCTAATCTACAATGTACATTCATATACATATACATATACATCTATGTGGGGGTAATTTTTGAACATTTAAATTATAATTTAGAAACTAAAAAACAAAAACTTATTTTCTGTTTACATAGAATTTAAATAAACGCCTCTAATCCAATTTGATTTTACGATCTACAAAATGGTTTTAATTATCTTTTTACCGTTGCTTTCGAATTAACAATGTCGGCATGCCGGTTAGTATTAACATAACAGTTAACAGACAGTAACAGTAATAAAAATTTATGTTAAATAATAATGTGAATAATAATAACTAACAATTATTTTTTTTATTTATTTATTAATATACATACATACATATATTTTGTTTCTTGTAAATTATTTTTATTTTAAAAATTCTAAATATCGTATGTCGATTGGCCTGAATTTTTTTTATATTTTTAAATAAATTACATGGAAATGGATTTTCCAAACTTTTTTATTTTTTTAATAAACTGTGTTAAATTTTCACCAACTTTAGCAAATACAGAGTTTATTAACTCAAGACATGCTAGGGACGGCTTTCAATAGTGCTGAGGCCCATTTCTGGATCAAAGGATACGTGAACAAACAAAATTGTTGGATTTTGAAGGATACCAATCCACATAAGATCCAAGATCCTTCAACGTTGGTGGTTGGTGAGAATTTTAAGATGACGTCAGACGTTAATATTTTATTCAGACCGAGATTGGCCACTCCATCACTGTCAACGTCGAGTACTATATGTTGTCCTGAATTGGATGCTCTGTAGTTCCAATAGGACGGAGCTGTGGAATGTCATATTAGATATTTTGTACGAGCGAATTAGGGCATGGTCATCTCACAAGGAAGTGATATAAAATTTCCACCGATATTGTGCGATTTGAGCTTGTTAGACTTTTTCTTGTGAAGTTCTCTTAAGTCGCTAATTAATGCGAATTAGCGACAAACAACAGAGGTCCTTAAAAACACCATAACCTACGCCGTTGGTCAAATTCACACTGAGATAAACGTTGAAAATGGAACTTCACCGAGAGCAGCCGTGGCGAACATTTGAACGGAGTTATATTCCTTACATAATGTCGTCAATGAGTATTTCAAACAAATAAAAAACAGCGATATTTCATTATATTCTTATAATTTAAATATAGAAAGCCCTTAACGGAAAACCAAATTTATGTAGAAAATAATTTTAATTCACTCTGAAAATTTTGTTCAGATTATAAGTTTTAGAACTAAAACCTTTAGCAAAGTTAAGTGAAACCGTATTCCCGATTATAAAGCTGTTAGAAAAGCAAAATGTTTGCACTTATTTACATGGAATACAAGGTTAGTACTTACGGGATTTCGATTAAAACCTAGTACAGTTTCATTAGATTTTACATACAAATCAAACTCTACTTTGCCATTAGATTTTGACGATATCTGCTGACAAATGTTTGGTAAGGTGAATCTCTGACATTAAAACTTCTACCAAGATCTTCGTAACATTGTTTAATATGTACTCCAACGGTATTAGAAGTTATGTTTGCTCGTTCTTCTCCTACTGTTCTTACTACATTTTATGTAAGATGCTCACAAAGTCACCTTCACTATGTAGTTTTCTGATAACTCTGTGTTACTAGGATTTCTTACAAATCTTGTCGACGGCTTGACAGAATAATATTGTTTTTCTTATTGTACGCCCCACTAATATACATTTTATCTCATGGTACTGAAACGAGTTACGTGGTTCATTGGATCAGTCCAAATCTAACTGTATGACTGCAATGGTGGCTTCATTACTAACTTCCAATGCTTCAAGAGTTGTGTTGCACAGGACTTAAATTTTTTTTTTTTTTTTATATAATGATAATTGTTTAATGGTTTCATGATTATCTACTACAGTTTTAAATCAGTTCAGTTCATCAATCAGTTTCAGAGTGGTAGTTTGAGTTCGATTCTTATACAAAGGTCAAAGGCTAAAAAGTTCAGAATGACGACGTATTTCATTCCTACGTCCTCCCTTAGACTTCGCCCTACATCAGTTATATTCTGTTCGCTACGCACATTGTTTCCTCTTTATGATGGTTTTTGAAACGAGAAGAGTAAAATTAATGCGAAAGCGATCAATAGCTGCACGAATTGCTTACTCATTGAGACGATTATGTTGGTCGTAAAATAGACAAAGTGTTCCATATTCTATAACTTCGCGAACAGATTTATTCGTTTTATTTTTTTAAGTAAATTTCCACAATTTGGAAGCTTTGTACTGACGTTAAACAATTGATGATGACTTACCACCATACATTAGCGCAGTCTGACATTCCCAGCTGTTAAAACATAGTTATTGGTAGTCATTCAAGCAGCTAGGAAAACAATCGATATATCATTGTATGAGTATTAAAATCTAGTATTTCAAGGTTAAAAAAATAATTTTAATTTTCAATAAATTAATTTGAAATTCTTCGGAAATTTTACCAAAAACAATATTAAATTTAAATAATGAATGAATTTAATTTTTAAATTGTAAATATGAATACGAGAAAATGTTGATAGAACTTTAGGGAAAACTCTAGCAAACAAAGTGAGAAAGAAAAACAAGATAAATTTTCCACTACAAGAATTTAAACAAACAATTTCACACACACGTAGTCACTTGTACATATACACACATACATGTACATTTTAAACTTTCATTGTTTGATATGAAAATGCTGGAAAATCCATGAAACAACGAACGACATGTTCCATTCGAATATCATGTCAAGAATCGTAACGACACAACCCATCATATCTCATCTACACTTTAGGGAATATTTCACAGCGCAAGCAGAAGGAATGCTGGAACGTAAATAAAAATATCGAAACGATGACAGTGATGTCTTAGAATGTCTAGGATGCCATTGAGAATTTCATCATAAAATTTTAAGTTGCTTTCTTTTATCTCTAGTTTGCGGCTTTTTCTACCCACATTTTGTCTTCAAAATATTATTTATTCAAAAAACATCATCAAAGCTCATCATTATTTCCCACATTACTCTAAGCTGCCGATGGAAATTTTGCTTCTACGTATGTAAACTTAATATTAGCAAATGAAGTTTTAAAGCAAAAGATTTCCATGCACCCACCCGGATATTACTTTAATAGAATTGCAATTAAATTCAATAATTCTGTATTAAAATGGTAACAATTGGCTACAGGACGTTATTTTAATATGCAAATAAAAGAAAATCATATTCGGCGTTCAGAAAACAAATTTAAACGAATGCTGTGTGCTGATGAAGAGCAGCGCTACCATGGTAATAACGTGTGTTGTTGTTGATTTAATTTGGTTTCTTTTTTATTTATTTTCATAGCTGCGCCTAATTGTATGTAATTTATTTTGACATATTATCCTGTATTACCGAAATAACTGCAGCCCATATTGTGAAATGAATAATGAGAGATGCGAATGTAAACCAGTGGTTACCATTTCATAGCACAATTGTGCAGAGAGAAATCACACATATTCTTCTGTTTAGTTTTCGAGCAGACTGCGACAAGCACACATGTCAGTGGGTGCCAGTGTTGCAAAGTTGAAATTTTGAAATGGTACTGTACTATAACTGAAAGAATACTTTTTTGCATCAAATGGTGCTTTTGTAAAAAATAATTTTTATATTTCACTTACTGAACGGAAAAGAAAAACTAATGACATATACATGATTCTTATATACAAAAGAAAAACCGTTGATTCGGAATGTAACAGAACAGAAGCCCCGTTTAGTCAAACGTCGACGGAACGTACGTTCGTTTTTTAGCATATTAAGGGCAATTTAAATGCTTACCGAAATACATCACAGTTCGGCAAACTTTCTCAATGCTCATTGTACTGAAGTATAAAAGTATTGAATTTTTGAACACTGTCGGGTGCTATAATAATTTTTTTTAGGTTTACACTCAAAAAATATTTTATGTTAAAAAATCCTTTTTATAAAATTAAAAGTTTTATACGTTCTTAAAACACATTTTTATATGTTCTTAATAATTTAGATGATATGGAAAGAGAACAACTTTTTAATATATTATATTTTGTAAAAATTAAAAGGTTGGTTATTAGTAAAAGAGGTAATTTATGAACAAAAATAAGATCCCAGCAAATATCTAAAAAACATTCCTTAATTATTAAGTCAGAGATGTAGAACTTTATGTACATATGTCGATTAAATGAAAATCAAAATAGGGTATATTACTAACACTTACATATCTATGACTGTAAACTGTCAACTTATTTTCTCTATCTTACTCACTAATCCACAGCCTAAACATTTTTAGTAATCCCCGATGTAAACAATTAAAAAAAACTGGATTATTTAGTACCCTACTTGAATCATCTTGTATAGCGATGTCAGCAGATGTTAATGCACTCTTTGCCAATTACGAATATGTTGCATTTATGTTAGCTGCCGTAAAATAATAGCCTCATGGTAGAAAAGTCCTCAGAGGTCATAAAGATGCATAACAGAGCTGGCAGGAGAAACACCGGGCATTATTACGCAAAAAAATTGGAAGAATTAAGATGGTCAGTAAAAAAATGGGAAAATGATATGATCGAGCAGCAACATCTGAAGGACTCGAAGAATATTAAATGGCTTTGCTGAACATTTTAAGCTTTACATTTTTTTTAGATTTTAACTTAAGGCTTAAATATTAAAATTTTTCAATTTGCATACACTTTTTGCTTTATTTATTTCAATTAAATTTTTTTAAATTGTTATTCACTAAACTTTTCTCACCGCGCATTTGTTGTTTACTCACTGACAAAAACACACCTTTGTTTTCTATGAGCACAGTTGAACTGAACGGAATAAACAAACAGACAACAAAACACCAACAGTGTACGGTACTAGCACATAGGGTTAAGTACGAGAATAAAGGAGAAGGAAACAAAACAAAGACCAAGAATCCTACAACACACATAAAGAAAAAGCACGAAGTTGTCAGGCGTAAAATAAGGCGGTATAAGCAGAAGAATGAATTAATACCATAATGGTATTAAATACAGAAAGTTTGATTTTTGTTAAGGATAATTAATAAAAATAATAAACTACGCAATATTTTTCGGTCTGTCATACAAATCGTTTGAAATGCGATTAGTTTTTTTTTATTATTATTTGACTGAAATAAATTTCTTAAACAAGCCATCCGTTCGATTTTCCTTCCCAAAAGAAGTATCTTTAATTTTTGCTCGACCTCACTCTGATAAAACTAAAAGCGAATAAGTACGTATTGTTACGAAAATGGAAACGGTGTACTATTGTTTAACGATAAACAAAAGCTACACCAACAAATTCAACGAACTTGTTACAAGTAACCAACAACATCAGCATTAAAGAAAAGGGGATAGACAAGTAAGCGGCAACAACAAGCAACGTGAACCACAAAATACGCAGAATGGAAACTAGAGTTTGACAGTTAACCTTCCATTGAGAAAGGGACACCAAATATTACCAAAAAGTATTTCTATCCCTCTCTGATTGTAACTCTGTTTTGTTTATAATTTTTTTTTTTAGTTTTCGGGGTGGGTTTTTTATATTGGCGAGAGTTAATGAAAAATGTAATTTTTGTCTAAAACTATTAATAAATAATACAAACTAATAACTAATAACAATTATTAACTTTTTCTTTCAAGAAATTAAAAACTATAGGCAACTTGCAGCAAGAACAATTTTTTATGAGCAGTACGTCTTATTTTGATCTTGTAATATTTAGCTTCTTAATTGACTCTTGCACTTCATTGTGACCGAAAATCGCATACATTTCGATTAATATTTAAATATTTAAGAATCTTTAAACTTTTCATTGATGCAATTAAAAAATATTCTAAATTATCCCCTTTTTAACACAAAATAATTGTTTATTTACATTTAGTTTTTCTACTTTAACCGCCAGTTTTCACTCTGTATATCTGTTGCTTCTAACACATTTGATTCGCAAAACATTAAAATATTTTTTTTCTCTCTCTATGAGGTAGGTTAAGGTGCTGCTTTGAGCGTTTTTAAACGTCAAAGGTTTCAATTCTGTGTACGACTTTTGTGTGAAGAAAACAGTCGTGATCTGAAGGTCGTCGTTGTAAAGATCTACCGAACAGTTTTAAGTGATTACGCGAACAGAAGAGTTAAAATTGTTGTTGTATACGTCAAGTTGTAAACGGTGTCACACAAAAGTATTGCGAACAATAATGAATTTAATTGAAACTACAAACCAATTTATTTTATTTTGTTTGTAATCAACGAACTCGTATTTTAAACGTTATTAAAAAGGTAAAAACGTAACAATATGATTATTATTTGAATCGATCAAACCGAATTACTATCAATATCGCCGAATTCCTGGACTTTGCATTATGTTAGAGAAGGTTACATTTATCTTATCTAAGAAGTACGGACAATTATTTGAGCTTATTTCTGAGTTTTTTTATTTGCTTTCTAGTCAATGTTCAAATATTTGGTTTTCTCGATAATTTATAGTTTAAGTTGACTCAAATCGAGCTGGTGTCTGGTACAATGTGATTTTTTTTAATAGCATGGTGTATGTACAATTGTCTCAATCAGTGTATATTAGCTACAGTTGATTTTAGAATTAATTTAATGTTGGGTTCTTACGCGTTGAGAAAAAAATAAAAATTTTTGTTGCCACCAACAGATTTTTATTGAATTTTCTACAAAATTACAGGCGTTCTTACATTTTAATTTGAATCATAACATTACGCTGCAGTGCTTATTGTAAGTGAAGTTGACAGTATGTATGTGGAAAGAAGAGTAATGACATCTTAAAACTTTTTTTATTTTTATTCTACTCAAACGCCGTCTCAAATATAAAATTGCTTAGCGGCTGTCACTTTCATTTGCAATATGTCGCCAACTAAGAAACAATAAAAAATGAAAAGAATAACGTAAAATAAAGAGAAACGAATATAAAAGGAAGAAAACTCAACTAAAACTTGCTAAAATAAAAGAAGAGAAATTTTAAATTTACTCTAGAAAAACATTCGTGCCATGCATGATGCTTAAAATGTGTGATGAAACAATTTGTCATTTATTCTTTGACACTTCTACTACATACAAAGGGATGTAAACAAATACATACACCATGCAGACGTACACATACATGCATACGTTTAAAGGACTAAAGGGTAAATTGTGTTTTATTCCATTCATATTTCTGGATACGCATAATCCAACATGGAACGTACATATGTATGTACACAATCATTATCATTAGCAGCGTCTACATACGTCTGAGTCGTGTAAATAACATCATCTGTGTAAACAATGTGACAGCAGATAATTCAAACAATTTATGGAACACAATTCATTATTTTTTTTATTTTTTTTTTTATTAAATTTTCAATTTCATATTAAACTTGCAATAAATTTTCAAACGAATTAACATCATCAACAGCAATTAACTTATGCTCTATCTATATAAGGTCTGTTTTTAAGCGTTTACTAACTTTAAATTTTATATAAAGCATAGGTTATGTTGGCTTCCAAGACCGCTGTGGTTTGTGGCTTATTTGCATATACCTGTGAATTAAAAAAAATCCCACAAGAAATGGTCTAAAGGGGTCTAATCTTGATCTCGGTTCCTACCTAATGTGGCACGAGCTGTGTGGCCCATTGCGCCCTCCTGTTCAAACTACTTTTGTGTACACGTAATCCAGTTCAGCCCAAAGTAATGGATAATTAGTGATCTAAAGCACTCGCCGTTGACAGAGATGGCCCCACCAACGACCTTCTTAGATTAATATGGACCGATGTCGGTTAAAATCCACAGCAAACAGCGACTTTTTCTGGATGCATTGGAGGCTCTTGGATCTCATTTGAATATGTATCACTCTGAATTCGCTGAAGATGACTTTTTGATAAAAATTGATCAGTTGCTAATTGCTCCAGAGCCTATGCAAAGAACAGACGCCATTGCCTATCCTCTTCCACGACCAAACTGACAAAGTTCAGATGTCGCTGTTGGAAGACTCAATATAACTTATGTGGAAATACGAACATAATCGCTGTAGTCAAGAATGTTGCAGCCCATGGGATATGAGTTGCTGTACCATATCGTCCTTTAAGATTTCGAAAATGCCTTGAGAATAATTTTTTGTTTGGGTTATTAACTTCGCTGATACTCTCTACGAGTTCTCTTTTTTGCTTAAGTCAAATTTTCCACATATATAAAGTAAACTGTATTGAACCCAGGTGTAGGGCGAATGAATGTTGCACAATGGGCTGGCTTCAGTGAACCAGCAATATTGTCAATAAAAACATGCACAAAAAAAGAATAACCATAGTAGGCAACTACTTTGATGACAAAACCTGTCTCTGAGCTTTGATCCACTTGAAACGTCGTCTAACCCCATTGTAGATATTGAATCAAACATCATGCGAGGTAATTAGCTGGGATCCACTGGAACAATGCTTGTCAACATAATCTCTAAAATCGTGGTCTTAGCGATTTATGGATATGGTAGTAGCAGGTCTGAAATTGAAGTCGCCGTAGTCTAGTAGGTAGTGTGTTGGCTTATTAGGAGTAAGGCCGCGTTTCAAACCCCAGACATCAAAACGAAAATATGAAAAAATATTTCTTCGGCGACTTCCTCTCAGCATATTTCTGACAAAAACTCCGAGAGTATATAAAATTGCCATGAAAAATGTCTCAAAAATCTGTCGTTCGGAGTCGACTTTAAACTGTAGGTCCCGCCACTCATGTAAAAAAATTAACGCACACAACATAAGTGGTGTGAGAAAGTAAATCATTATCCTGATTTCAGTATTGTAATGACCAATTACACGGTGCGACAGTGAAAATACACCCGAGTTATTACATAGTCTAAGTCATTCACTCTGTTGAATAGAACTCAAAAATACTTCTTTTCATTTTCTCGAATCCTCCAAACTGGTTTTATTTGATAGAAACGGGTTTTTTGATCTTTTCATACAAAATGATTGATTACCCAAACATCTTTGAACCTATTTTAAAAATCTGAACTTTTTTAGAAAGGTGAGAGATTATCTTTTAAAACGGTATACATAAGCGTTTTGTTCAAACTTATATGTTATGAGTTTTGATGAGGTAAACTTGGGCAATATTATTTTTTTCTAATTTTTTCAAGTTTAGCTATTCTTAAATGCAAAATTTCATTAAAAAATATAAAATAAGTGATGGCGCTCTGAAAGTGCATTATCTTGTGAACAGATTGGCACTTCGTTTGATCAAATCGGACAAAAATTACAGTAGTTATTATTTAAATAGTATAACAATAGTGATATATTTTTTTGTATGTCATCTCATCAAATGAACTTTCAATTCAAAAATTTTCAAAAGTTTTGATGGATGTTGATTGTTTATCGCAAAATGTTTCAATTTCGCGTTTGCAGAAGTCGGCTAATATTTGTGTAATAATAAGTATTTCTCTTTGCGCAAACATTGTGCAACTTCTGGTGGTCGCTCAAACGTGAAATTGACACATTTTGCGATAAACAATCAAGATCCTTCATAAATTCTGCACATTGTTAAACTAAAAGTTCATTTGAAAAAATATATACTCGTATATAAAAAATATAACTCGACTGTTAGACTCTTAAATAATAAATGTGGTAATTTTTGTCCGATTTGATCAAACGAATTGTCAATCTCTTCAAAAGATAATGCATTTTCAGAATGTTATCACCTATTCACAACGTTGGGCAAAAGAATTTTCTGATCCATATATTACGAAACAGCTCTATGTATCACTTGTCAGACCAATTTTAGAGTATGGATCCATTGTATGGGATCCTCACTATACTGTTTACAGCGATCACATCGAATCTGTGCAGAAACAATTTTTACTCTTCTGTTTGCGTGGCCTTGGATGGAATTATTTGGACATGCCTTCATACACTAGCAGACTGGCATTAATAAAACTGCCTACCCTTAAGAGTCGTCGAACAATGTTAAATATATCCTTCATGATTAATCTGATCAATGGTAATATTTGCTGTGAATTTTTGTTAAGATCTGTTAAATTCAATGTTCCTTGTCGTAACTTCCGCTGTTATAATCCTATTTATATTCAATTCTGCAGAACTAATTATGCTGTTGCTGATCCGTTAACTAGAATTTGCCGTCAATTTAATAATTTGTCAGACATTATCGACTTTTCTTTAAATTCTTGCGTTGTAAAACGGAACATTATTGTTTTTCTTAATACATAACTTTTCATATTTTCATTGTAACAATTGCTTGTATTTTTGTTGAGACTTATTGTAATTCTATTTAATTTTATTCGTACCTATTGTTGTTATTAGTCAGTAAGGAATTTGTCCATTGACTTAAATAAATAAATAAATAAATAAAAAATTTTATATTTGTTAATTGAAGTTTGCCATTATGAACGGACAAATTTGAAAAAATTTGCATTTGTCCAGTTTACCTCATCAAACCACATATCATATTAAGTCAAATAATATATATATTTATATCGTTTTAAAGGCCCATCCTTCTCCTTTTTAATAAGGTTTAAATTTTGGACATCGGTTCAGAAATGTTTGTGTAATCAATAAAGTTGTGCGTAAAGTCCAAAATAAACCGCTTTTGTCAAATAAAACAAGTTTGGAGGGTTCGAGAGAAATAAAAAAAGTATTTTTGAGTTCTACTCAACTAACTGAACGACTTAGACTAGGCAGTTACTCGGGTTTATTTAATTGTTTGTATTTTGTCGCATAGTGTTATGTATGTATGTATGGAGTAGACAATTTACGGGAATACAAAAATGTGTCAATAACTCCTCAATGCGGATGTTAGTTGTAGATAAGGAAAGAAGTGGAGCATTCGTATGAACTACACATATACATAATGTGTAATCAGAAGCTTTTAATTTGTTTTTAAGCGGGTATTATTGTATTGGTGGCTGATGGCAGGTTTATGATTTGTTCTAAACACAGGTGGCGGTATCTTATCTCGGTTTCTTGTATGAACAACTTTTTTTCGTTGAAGCCCTGATAAATAGAACCATATTTCTCTTCTTCTGGACCTATATATAGGCATCAAACAATTTGTAGGCATTCAGAACTTTGTAATTGTTAGCAACTCATTTTACTGTTTTCAAACTGAATATCCTTTGCAAAAACTATTTCACGTTTCTGCGAGCTCTTTAAGAATCAAAGAGCGAATTGAGACAGACTTCTAAACTTGTCGTTGTTAATGTCGAAAATTAACACAAGACTGAAATACACAAATTTTTGTACTTTCCTTATTAGGAATTGTAGGAAACAAACATAATTTTTGTCACATCGTAGTGGTGTAATTTGCTTCAAATGCCCTCCATTTTATTAGGATGCACATGTGTTACCAGTAATGATGAGCTAGTATGACGATTTTTTATTGTTCTTACGGAATATGAACATCATTTGTCACTGTTATGAATAATACTTCATTATTTCATATGCAGATACGTGTATACAAACTGGAATTTTTTGTCATTTCGTATGTCAACAGAATAGGTTCAATTAGACGGAGCCATAAAGAAGGGAGAATTTTAAAGTAAATATTTTTAATAAAAATTGTTGGAGAAACGTACGTAAACAGCTTCTATGGTTACTTCGGTTTGAGATAAGTTGTTCCAAAATATATTAAGGAAAACCAATTTATAAGTCAGACATCTCCAATAAAACGAAATATGAAAAATATTTCTTCGACGACTACCTCTCGGCTGATTTCTGATTAAAATTCTGAGAGTAAATAAAATTGCTATGACAAGTTTATTTAAACAGACCAACTGTCTGTATAAATTTAACTTACTTAACATAAATGGTGTCGGAAGCTAGGCCGTAATTCTGACTGAAGGGTTGTAATGACCAATTATGTAAATTTGCTGCGTGATTATTTTTTTCTTATTCATTTATTAATTAGAATAGAATTACAAATTATATTATAGGAATATTTTATGCTCGGTGTAGTGTAAAAGAATAGTCTCTTGTGGAGATCTACCCTACGACCCTACGCTAACAGTCTAGCACACTACCCACTATGCTACCATGGCACCCTCGCTGCCTAATTACTCTTATGTGACTGTATACAATTTCAAATTTGATTTCAATTATTGGAAAACACAACATTTTGTTCAATACCAAATAATCTGGGTTTTTAATCACTTTAAATGATTTACACAAAATGCTCTTTAAAATCTATAATTTTTCTATGAATAATTGTTAGTGTTACCACGATAAATTTTTCTTCTTTTGCTTCCTTTAGATACATACATACATACATAATTTGGTCATTACCACCCTATAGTCAGGACTACGACCTAGTTTCTCACACCATTTCCCATGGCAATTTTATTTATTTACTCTCAGAGTTTTTGCCAGAAATCTACTGAGAGAAAGAAGGCGAAAAAATAATTTTTCATATTTCGTTCAGTTGGAAATGCCTGACCTGCGGATTGAACCGTGGCCTTACGTCTAATAAGCCAGCACATTACCTACTAGACCACGGTGACATCTTTAGATACATACATACATAATTGGTCATTACAACCCTTCAGTCAGGATTACGACCTAGTTTCTCACACCACTTATGTTGTGTGTGTTAATTTTTATACATGAGTGGCGGGTGCTACAGTTTAAAGTCGACTCCGAACGACAGATTTGTGAGAAACTTTTCATGGCAATTTTATTTACTCTCAGAGTTTTTGCCAGAAATCTGCTGACATCTTTAGATACTCGTGGTTAAATTATCCAAAAAAAAAATTAAAACTTGTATATTGATTGACAAAATTCATTTCAAGAGGAGTAAGTGATTCAATAATGCTTCATTTAATTCTGTTTACCTTTTCCAAATTGAATTAAAAAATTCTGATCTAAACCTATTCACTTCCCATTAAACTAAGGGAGGTAAATCCTTCGAAATGTAAACTTACTTTCTGCTCTCATATATAATATGTTGTTTATGCAAAATTCATCAGTTTAATTTCTTATTTAATTTAGTTTAATTTTTGCAGAAATTATAACCTTTTACGCGATATCTGCAACAACACAGAAAGTTTTCTAATTTTTTTATATTTGAAACAGAAAACCTGGTCAAATTAAAGAAAATTACAAATTAAATTCTGGTAGATATTTAAAAAAGCCTTATGGATCTTCTTCGTATAAAAACAACAGCATTTAAATATAAATTTTTTTCCTCGCATGCTTTCCTCAATGACTGAACAATAGTTAAAGTTTTGCCAACATTTTAAATCTTTTCCGTTTACAGTTTTGCATGTTTGCATATCAAAAAATGCGATTAAAATACAATTCATACACACCGCAGGCGGATATCATATGTACACTGTGGGTTTCGGAAAACGGAAATACGATTTTAAAGTTGAGCGCAAATAAAAAGCCAACTCGTCACACAAAAAACATTGCCACAGACTTACGTAAAAAAAATGTAAAACAATGGCAAAATGAAATGCCATAAATATGGCCATTTTTTAAAGCATCACATACACACATGTACACGCTAAAAAAAACACGCATGCGAAACTTCCGTTGACCCTATTTACACACAAACACACTTAAGCAGCGACATAGACGTACATATATTAATGTCTGTATCCAAAATAAAATGTAGAAAAAAATTCTTTTACTTTGTCGTAGTCGCAGTATGCTTCTCAGTACCTCAGAACATCCATCCACTCATACATTTAAATTTCATTCATATGTACGTTCATACCAACAAGCTTATGAATAATTATACCAAAAGTATTTTTAATTTTATCTTTTTTTTATTTTATTTTTTATTTTCGTATAACAAATTCATTCGTTCATTCATTCATTTTTCAATTTAATAACATTTAAGTGGTACAATTTTTATTCCTTTTGATTGTTTTTTTTTTCTTTTTTTTTTGTACTTTTTATGATGCCTCATTGTGAAGCACAATTAATTTTATTGCATGGCAAAATGCAGAAAAAGCACAACAGGGAAGAAAAAGGAACGTGACATCCGTTTACTAATGGATCCTTTTATAAACGGATTCATAGAAACTCATAGAAATAGCTCAAATGGCTTTTTCTCTTTCTCTTTTGCATTCTGTCTCGCAATTTAATTTTCTATGATATTTTCTAGATGAAATATTTAAACAGCAAGCGCAAGTAATTATAAATTTAAAGAATGATTTTGAATTCAAAACATCAAAAATACTTTTAAGTAGTCATTAGTACAGGGTGTTTAATATCTGAAACTATTAAAATGACTCACCATTTTCTCGTATTTTAAAACGTTTGCTGTATAAAATTTTTTTGATTGCTTAATACATTTACGGAGGGAATTGTTTCTATGCCACAACATCACAAGTTCCCATCAAGTTATTAAGGGCAATGTGAAAAACTTGATGTAAACATTCGTGTACGTGTGATTTTGTTTCTCTTTCTAACATATGAATTCTTTCGACTGTAAAATATATACCTAACCTGTTTAATCTACTGCTGTTCTTAAATCAGTTGAAGTAAACTTTACTGAAAGTTGACTAGTCAAACTTGATACATATACCGATCACGATTGACATGTATTTGGGTCACAGTTGACTACATAATTGATTCATAGATTTTACTTAAAAATTAAATTTTTTTATAAGCAATTTATTTTCATTAAAAAAATACAATAAATACATAATTTGAATACATAATTAAATATTTTGATATCTGAATAATATTTAAAATTGTCGACTTCGTCAAAAGGTGGCTCACAAGCGAATCCATTTGTCGTCATTTTTTGTTGCCACTGGTATGGTTAACGCACTCCTACTTCACTTTATTCCTCAAAGTTCTTGAATGTATCGTCAGCTTTAGTTTTACAATGAGCTAGTAAAAAGATTTATTAAATACTGGTCAAATAATTCATACAGAAAAGATACTTACATTTCCAAACACTTACTGGTCCTTTTATATTGCACTTCGATTTCTTTTTCCATTCTATTTTTTTTTTCCTATAATTATTTTTAAATTCTTATCTTAATTTATTAATATTGTCTCTTTTTTATTTAAAAAATTTTAACACTTTTAAAACTTTCATTTTAAAATTTGTCACAAGTGAAGTGTTAGCTTCGGTCATTCATTTCTTGTATGGTTATGATTAAGCTTAGAGTGTGCTTGGCGTAAAATGTTAAATTTGTCTATATTTTACTCCTATCTTTTTCATCGAAATCTTTCGTTCAAAATTTTAAATCCATCAATTTTCTCCATGATTTAGTTTCACCGTTCTCTTGTGGGTTGTCAAAGCTTATTAGGCGAGAGTTACAAAACCAACTCTGACATCTCTGACATTTTACAAAAAGGACATTAACAAGTATTTCTTTTGTTAACCACTCTTCAGTTATATTGTGACCAAATATCTGACAATAACTAATTGTAGATTTCGATTTTGTTGACAGAATATAATGTCAGTGCAGAACAAGTTTTTTTTATCGTCAAAAGTATTACCGAGCCAATCCATTATCGATACATTTCTTGATCAAGCGATCACAATGCTTATAGAATGTTTCCAGGACTTGGTAACAAGGTTTTTCCAAAACAGATGCATTTGTCTCATACCCATGAATAAATTTTCTTTTTTTTATTAAACATCATAATTTTGTTCTCTACCACGACATAATGCCGTGATCTGCTTTATTAAAAGAGTTATAATGATGTTACAACCATTAAATTTTTTTAAAGTATGCCATCATGTACTGAAAATCATTCAAAGTTCAGGACACAATTTGAAAAATTAAAATTTTAAAATTGACGCTGCAAACATAAAGTTTGGTTTCAAATTTTGTCAACCAACATTAATTTCGAGTATGTTAAGCCTCTATTTGAAATTTCTAGCTTGAAATTCATAAGAAAATCATTTAAAAATACTTTATTTGAAAAGGAAATATTATGGTGTCCTAAGAATTACAAAGTTTTAAAAAATAGCTGTTCGGCTTACTTTTTTGACCAGGAAGTTATAATTTTAATCCTAAAAGTATGCAATGCAAACTGTGAAATGTTTCTTTTTAAAAAAGTCGGTAAGGCAGTGAGTTAAAAAATTGGCCACAATTTAACATTATAAACATAAAATGCGACCCATATTATAAAGGTCATCTCATAACTTGTCTTAAAAAAAAAAATTAAATTCCACAATAAAGTATAATTCATCCGGACATTTCTATAATTCACAACAGTTCTTACAGAACAAGTTGGTTTTTAATCGGATCGACCACCATGTTTCAGAGATATTTATTTAATGGAAAAAATATTACGAATGTAATTCAGTAACAACCGAATACGAAGCCATTGCTGTCAATTAGACAAACAAAATTCATCATCAGTTTGAATGACACTTAGCTATTTGCTCTCAGGTCCGGGATTTCGATGTAAGAATTCTCCGGCAAATGCATGTCCCATATTTTGCTGGTGTTAACCATTTGTTTCATTAAAGTCATGTTTCATTTTGATTGCAAAGTTTATAAACATTTAAGAGATCAATTGAATTGCTTTAAAATATATACTTCGGCAACAAATACCAAAAATATCCAAGATGCACAGGGTACAACATATTATAAACATACAAAGAGGTCTTTAATATTGAAAGAAACGTAGAAGTCAAAGAAAAATGTAAATTCCAGACCCTATCAACATAACTAAAATAACAAGTATTTCTCTGGAAGAATAATTGAGTAAAGAGTAAAGGTCTGGGAGCCTTTTGTCAAAGAAGATGGTTGAAATCTAAAAAACAGTTGGATTTTTTCAAAAACATTTCTTCAAAATTTTAATTGATGTTCAATGAAAAATTGAAATGAATTATTATTTGGCTGATTTCTAACAAATTTCTGAAAGAGAATACAATTTCATAATACTTCTTATCTATTATTTTATATGTTATTTTATAATTTTATTTACTTTCAAAGTTTTCGCCAAACAATTATTTTCCTTTTTGTTCGAGATGTCTGAGCAGGTGTTTGAACCATTGGCCCGAGTGTTATAAACCAACACATTATCTACTAGACTACGACGACTTAAAACTGTCAAATTAGTTGTCATTTATTAAGTCTATTTTTCCAAATCACAGTAGACGTATATACATACATTTAACAATACATGCAAATCATAAAATTGTTTAATCAAAATAAGTGTTCTGTTAGGAAAACGCAACGTGCGCTCTACTCCCATTTTACGATCGCCATAATTGTAAATGTGGTAGATAAATACGAATCCACTGGTGTAGTACAAATCCATACATTATTAAAACATAAGATCTGTGAATACATGTGCATGTGAATTGGATGCAGTAGATTTCGTGTTTTGATTACGATCTTTCGCAGACCACAACTTGGACAATTTTAAGTCGTGACTTGGACCTACACATATACGAAGTTCAACTGTTCCAGGAATTGAAGATAATTAATAATGGTAAGCAAACAACAGCATCAGTTTTAATATTTTTATTACCACTGTACTGCAGAAGAAAACTATTGTACACTGCGTTTCACTTGAATAGCACACCGTACAAATTGAAATTCTCCCCCCTATATCTTTGTAAAAAATAAAGATAGCGGATTGATTTTGGATTGTAATTGTAGTGTTATTTATAGCTTTTATTATAAAATAAAAAAATATTTCGATATATCAAGTTGTTTTCAAAATACAACATAAAAAAGAAAAATACTCAAAAAATAACAATCAAATTCCGTTTCACTAGAATAGCACATATTTTAATAAATGTAGGAAAATTACGTTTTATAAAGGTTTTTAATATTTTTCTTATTTTTTATTTATTTTTATATAAAAACTAAGGTTTAACTATCGATTTCTAGTAGTGTGTTGGGCCTCCCTTGTTCAGAATAACCTATTAGGCATTGACTCGTACAAATTTTTCAAATAGTCGACAGAAATTGAAGTCCATGCCCGTTGAATGGCTTCAATCAGTTCTGCTTCGGTTGAAAATTGGTTTTTAGACCCGTAAACTTTTCTGGCCAGCCATCCCCAAACAGATAAGAGGGCTTTTTTAAGAGAAGCTTCAATTTCGCACGATTCTGTAGGCAAAATTAAGGCTAAAATAGGTGTCCATGCTAGCAAGACCACTGTGTGGCGTATTATTTCAGGAGCAAATCAACTCAAACGACTGAAATTAAAGAAAAAACTAACACTTAACTCTGCACGAAAAGATAGAGAAAAGAAGAGATAATACGGTATAGAGCAACGAGTGGAAGCGCGTTGTTTTTTCTGCCGAGAAGAAGTTTAATTTGGAGGGCCCTGATGGCTACAATCATTATTTTCACGATTTGAGGAAGGTGACTCACCAGTTGGATCGATTACACAGTCGAGTCGGCGGAGTTATGGTGTGGGGTGCGATTTCCTATTATGGCACCTGTGAGCTCCAGCATCTAAGTTCAAATATGAACGCTAAAACATATCAGGGTGTTTTAGAAAAGGCCTTTCCACAGTTTAAAAATTCTTTTTGGCCCATTGCCGTCGACTTTTCAGCAAGACTACGCCCTAATATATAATGCCCGTGTGGTCAAATCGCGCATAGAGTCCAAAAATTTCAACTTTTTGAATTGGCCACCATACTCGCCGGACCTAAACATAATAGAGAATGTTTGGGGATGGCTGGCCAGAAAAGTTTACGGGTCTAAAAACCAATTTTCAACCGAAGCAGAACTGATTGAAGCCATTCAACGGGCATGGACTTCAATTTCTGTCGACTATTTGAAAAATTTGTACGAGTCAATGCCTAATAGGTTATTCTGAACAAGGGAGGCCCAACACACTACTAGAAATCGATAGTTAAACCTTAGTTTTTATATAAAAATAAATAAAAAATAAGAAAAATATTAAAAACCTTTATAAAACGTAATTTTCCTACATTTATTAAAATATGTGCTATTCTAGTGAAACGGAATTTGATTGTTATTTTTTGAGTATTTTTCTTTTTTATGTTGTATTTTGAAAACAACTTGATATATCGAAATATTTTTTTATTTTATAATAAAAGCTATAAATAACACTACAATTGCAATCCAAAATCAATCCGCTATCTTTATTTTTTACAAAGATATAGGGGGGAGAATTTCAATTTGTACGGTGTGCTATTCAAGTGAAACGCAGTGTAGTAGGATTTAGGGAAACAACTTGGCTTCCATGGATACAAGAAGGATCTTGCCTCGTCTATGTTTACGAAGAGAATATTATGTCTTGCGTGCTTGAACTAACCTTATTAGTTCTAAAAGTTTCCTAATAATCCAGTCTCTAATGCGAATATATATAGTACATACATTACTAGTCATTATAACCAGGAGTACCTAGAAACATATAACTTCTCATTCCACAAGCATCCAATTAGATTTCTGTAGATATGGTAAATATAAATAAATAAATAAATAAAATAAATCACCCTTGACTAGAAATATACTTTTAATAAATTGTGGGAGCAAAGGAAACCTTTCGTCTCTGGTTGCCAGGTATCGGAGAATGAAAGAAAAATATTTCTTTGGCATAATCCATCGTTGTTATTTCAGTTTTTGTAAAAGTCACTGTCAGGTATGAAGTCGCCGCAGTCTAGTAGGTAGTGTGTTGGATTATTAGACATGAGGCCTTGGTTCAAATCCTAGGTCAGACATCTCCACAAAAACGAAATATGTAAAAATATTTCTTCGGTGATTTTCTCTCAGCAGATTTGTGGCAAAATCTCGTAAAAGTAAATAAAATTTCCATGAAAGGTTTCTCAAAAATCTGTCGTTCGGAGTCGACTTTAAACTGTAGGTCCCGTCACTTACTTACTTGGTACTTACATCCGTTTAGTCAAGATTGCAGCCTAGCTTCTCACACCACCCATGTTGTGTGTGTTAATTTTAAGCATTGATGGCGGTACCTGCAGTTTAACGTTGACTCCGAGCGACAGATTTGAGAGACATTTCAAGGCAATTATATTTACTTTTAAAATAAAAAAATACTTTGTTTTGTTCGAAATAAATATCTGAGTGGAAGTTTTAACCATGGGCGAGACAATGGTGTTTTACTCGTTTATTACTTATGTCATCTTAATTTGTTTAACCTTTAACTTACACTTCTTCTTGGGTTCCGGGGCAGTTGGCAAATGATCTCAGTTTTCTGGATGAATGGGAACGTGAACAAACAAATTGCGAACTTGGGACTATACGAATCCGCTTGAGATAGAAAAGCATCTAATTTATCCTAAAAAGTTACAGTATGGTGTGGATTTTCGATTAGCCATTTCGTTTTAAACGCCTGCGTCATGGAAAGTTAGATATTTCGGATGCACTCCAGCCAGAGAAGCCATGGTGGACATTTGAAGGATGTATATTCCACAAATATTACTGATATTTCACATACTTTGTTTTAATAAAAATTATAGGTAGGAAGCTCTTAATTAAAGACCCGATATATTTATCTTGCGTGGTACACGTCTTATGATTTTTGTTTTCGTTTGCTTTAGCTTTGCATTCCTTCTGTTACGAGGCCTTCTAGTGCTTGGCGTTGAATATGTTCTATTTTAAGTATCTTCTATACATTGTTTTTGAATTTCATACACATACATATATTTCTAACATATAATTAAGATATTTTGTTTTATATTATATTAAGATTTATAGATTTGTCTTTATAAAACTGAAAATTTATCGAATGTACTCGTATACATATCTGCCTTAAACGTTTGAGGGATTTTTAAATGCTGCCGACGAGAATAACTAGAATTTCGATTAGTTTTTCAAAACGAAATTTTCTTTCACCAACACTAAGTACCTAAGGATTCCGGAAGATGAATGTGTTGATTGCTTTTAGTTTCAGACACCACAGACTACACTTACGTATGAGTATGTATTATGTATGCATGTATATGTACGCTTATGTATATTTTATTTATTTCTTTTATATTCAGATTTAAGGTTTGCATATAAATGGAAATTTTTCTTGAGGTACAGAAATAAAAATAAAAAACAATCTTTGAAAAGAAAAAGAAGTTTAAGTAGGCTTCGCACGGATTTGAATGCGGCAAAAGAAACACTTTTTAATGGATTTTTAAAAGCCTTTTAACATAAACACTTATGTACATGTGTATGTGTGTGTGTATTGCTAAAGGAGTATACAAGGAATAAAGGTTAAATTATGTACCAACACATGCATTGTAAAGCAACAGAAAGATTTAAGAGATGTTAAGAAAAATGTATTTCTATGGGATATGTGTTGTATTAAAGCAAGGAATTGATTTCTTCCTGTAATATTTCTAACAACCACTAGACACCTTCTTAACATAAGAAGTGATTTTTATTTTTTTTTATTTTCTTCTCTTTTTTTATTGTTTTGTTTTGTTATTCATCAAAATTGAAATCAAAAGAAAAAAAGAAAATTTAATACAAAAAATGATTTTTAAAGTGTTCGTTTGGTTTTTTTTTTGATGTGGAAAAAACATTAACAAAAATAAAAACAATTCTTAAGCCAGTATTATTTTCAACTTTAGAGTTTTTTTATTTGAATGACTTTAATTTTGCACTTAAAGTCTGTCTATGAATAAATAAAATATACATTAAGATAAAAACTAATGCCAGAATTATGCGCCACTGAGAGTCTAATTGATGAAGAAGCCCCCAAAGGCCATTTAATTAAAAGCTGTTTGAAAAAAACATATACACATGCATACATACGCACATTATGTGTATTTGGCTTCCATTCTATTTCACAAATTAACCAAAATTTAATCATACTCTACTCTATATTCATATGAAAATTTTATTTAACGCTTAATTTGATATCAAGACACACGCAACAGAAATCTAAAGGTATGAATTCGTTAACTGGAAAATTATTAAATCTATTACCATTACAAGGATTTAATTCTTCAGCTGTTCTGGTATTTCCATTTTTAATTCCAATTTGAAGAAAATGGTAAAAAAATACAAATAAAAGAAATAAAAGAAATTAAAAACGTAAGAAAATTATGATAATGAATATAATAAGAGAGTGTTTCTCAGTAGTTGTGGTCAGTTAATTAAAACATAATGAGGCCTAAACATGAACATTTAAAAATGCCATATGAATGGATGAATGGTTGAATGGGAAGACGAATTTGAAGTAAAGCGTAAAACAAACAAACTTTAAATAGCCTTAAATGTGTTAACCTAATGAGCCAAACCACACATTTCGTCCAACTACACCCACATAATACAATATATCGTATAATTGTATGTCTTAACTGCTGGGTGTGCTCACCGAATAAAAGAATATAAAACCGTATAGCAAAGTTGATATACGATGAAAATGTATGCAATCAGCAGTTGAAATCAATTTTAGGCAAATGAAAATTGAATTTTCGATTCTATTAAATTTCTATCGTAAATTAGGAAAACCAGAAAAAAATTTTATAAAAAAAAATGAATTTTAGATGCCTAGATCTCCTTCTCAATTATTTTTTTATATCAATTTATTTGGTAGTTTTATTCTTTTAAAATAACGCAGAATAATAATGAGAAGGGTATTCAAGAAATGCGGTGGAATTTGGAATTTCGTTTCTATAGTCGATTTCCATAGTTTCAATCATATTTGAATTTTTAAGGCGGCTCAAAGAAGAATGCAGGAAAGCAATTTCTCTGAAGACATGGTGGATTTCACATTCCTCAACTAATCTTCTACACACATATGTACATACATACATACATACATACATAATTGGTCATTACAACCCTTCAGTCAGGATAATGGGGACCTAATTTCTTACAACACTTATGTTGTATGGGTTAATTTTATACAAGAGCGGTGGGACCTACAGTTTAAAGTCGACTCTGGACGACAGGTTTTTGAGAAACTTTTCATGGCAATTTCATTTACTCTCAGAGTTTTTGCCAGAAAGCTGCTGAAGAAATATTTTTTTATACTTCGTTTGGTTGGAGATGCCTGACCTGGGGTTTGAACCGAGGCCTCACGTCTAATAAGCCGACACACTACCTACTAGACCACAGCGGCTACAGACCTATCCTATTTCTTTTTATATTAACGATCTGTCCGATATTGCTATCACCTATAAAATTCAAATGTGTGCTGTTGTAAGCAATTCTATAGGATTAATTCGTGGCAATTTAATTTACTTTCAGAGTTTTTGCCAGAAATCTGCTGAGAGGAAGTCGCCGAAGAAATAATTTTTCATATTTTCGTTTTGATGTCTGACGTCTAATAATCCAACACACTACCTACTAGACTACGTTGACTTCAACTAATCTTCTATCTTCCGAAAACATAAGAAATAAAAAAGACTGCGTATCTGCCATACAATCCGATATTGAACGCAATGAGGGTTCATAACTTGCAAATATGAAAACACAAAATAACCACTTTTGATGGAAATATGGACTATAACTGGTGAACCTGAAATGAACGAATTAATTAAAGACTTCAGAGTAATGAAAATCAATAAATCAATGGATAAATGAAACAACTGATTAGAGCTTCCTTCAGGACAAAGAAAAGCCAGGTGCACGACATCTTCCTTTCTACTCTGAGGGAATATGGACAGAAAGACTTAAAAATCAATTTGGCAGTTTCACAAAGATCAAAACGTACAACTCCTCAACTCAAATAGTAATCTTTGTTTGTTTCGAACAATCACAATGTAAGGTTTTTACATGTTAAAAACAATTATTTCCAACGAATTAAATATTTTTTCTTTTCAATAATATATGTTAAAGTCGCCGTAGTCTTGTAGGGAATGTATTGGATTATTAGAAGTGAGGCCATGGTTTTAACCATAGGTCACACATCTCGAACAAAACGAAAATATGAAAAAATATTTCTTCGACGACTTCTTCACCGCCGTCTTCCGGCATAACCCCTGAGAGTAAATAAAATTACCGTGAAGTTCTTCGCAATAATTTGTCATTTGGAGTCGACTTACAACTGTAAGTCCCGCTACTTGTTTATAAAATTAACACACGCAACATAAGCTGTGTGAGAAGCCACGTTAGGGTTATAATGACAAATTAAGTAGGTAGAGAGGCAAGTAAAATTATGTATTATAATCTTAAAATCTAAATTTTAATCCAATCAACCTCTGGAATAAATAAATCTACCAGTGTTTGTTATAGGGAATTCGAACGGAAGGCGAGTTTCTTCTATTTTTACTGGAAAAAGGAATGAAGAGCTCGTTTTCAAGAAACGGTTAAGCATGGTGGTGGCTGTACAATGCTGTGGGGATGAATGGCAGCACCAGGTGTGGGTGACTTGACCTTAAGGGATATCTTACTAAATATAAGGAACAATATTTTAATATATTGATCCTTTGAATTTCAAATTTAATATCTCAAATTTTTCTTATGGCTTGTAAAGAACATTTGTTTGATAATAAATATGAAATAAATAAAAATAAAATATATAAAAAACATTAATTACACTATGCGACAGTGAAAATACACCCAGTTAATTAGTAGTGTAGGTTGTGAGTTTTGTTCAGTAGAACTCAAAAATATTTTTTTTTAAATTTCTCGAACCCTCCAAACTTCTTTAATTTGACAAAAACGGTATTTTTGATCCTTTCACACAATATTAGTGATTGCCCAGATATTTTTCAACCTATTTACAATACCCAAAGCTTTTTGAAGCGGGAACAAATGAGCCTTTAAAATGGTATAAATAAACATATGCTTCAAACATACACGTTAAGAGTTTTGATCGGATAAACTTGAAATATGAATATTTTTCTCAGGTTTTTAAAGTTTAGCTATTCTTAATTGAAAAATTAAATTAAAAAAGGTAAAATAAGTGATGACATTCGGGAAGTGAACTTTTAGTTAAAAAATTTTCAAAAGTTTGACGAATTTTGATTGTTTATCGCAAAATGTGTCAATTTCACGTTTGCACAGCTGCCACTGACCAACACTCAGGAGGTTGCCCCTACTCATGCAGTGTATTTCGGTTCTAGGAATATCACACTGAAGTTTCATGCCCATAACGTCAAGATCATCTGATTCCCTAATATTTACACTACCCGTAGATATATGTAGATGATGCAATATTATTGCTGAGCTAATGTGTCAATAAACAACACTGGGATAGATTGTTTAAACCTTAAACAATTTTTTCCTGAAAATGATATGAAACTTAACGATTTAAAAATAAAATATCAGAAATGAAAATTGTAGCTTTTCATTTCCATCCTTGACTAAATTTATTAAGAAATATTAGTATTATCACATTTTTCAGCTAATGCAGAGATTATATTAAGCCAAATTAATTTAAATTAAACTAAATTCCTTAAAACTGAATTCCTTAAAACTTAAACTAAATTCTTTAGAAGCAATGTGGTATACATAGGTTATTTAGAACTTAGCTTAATAATATATACATTTTTGACAAATATATTGTATAAAACATTTAAGTTTATTTTTATAATTACTTGTTAATTTTTTTGGTAATTGTGTTTTTATGTTTTATTCTTGAATTAATATGTATGTTTTACTACAATAAAAATAAAGTTTTTAAAAAACCTTTCAATTTTTGTACTTGTTTTTTCTGAGTATTATTTACGATTTCAGTGAACTTCTTTGACTATTTTGATGATTTTTTTTATATTTGGCGATCAAATTTATTTATTTGGCAGCTATGTTCCCAACACAACATCGAAACGCAAACGTTCGAAAATATGTTTTAAATTTCTTAAGTAAAGTCGATTTGTTTTATATAATAAGGCAGCGATGTATGTATACATATGTAGAGTATAGCAGTTATCTGAAATTGAAAATCATTTGTAGTTTAAATTGTCCACTATTCCTACTTAATATAGGCTAAACAGAATAAGCCTACACAAATGAGATTTTTATAACTGAAATCACAAGGAAAACATAGTGTAGGACAAAGAGAAAAAACACATTTACATACATACATATCGTATATACATACGTATGTATGTATGTACATTAGGGTTGCCCCAAAATAAAAGTTGCGAATGTTCCCGACTAAAATCAAAGTTTGATTCATTCTAAGACTACGTTTCTCAAAATTTTTGTCCTGGGGTCAATATTTGGTGAGCTGGATCAAAGGATAAAAAGGTCCTTTTTTGAGGTTTTTTGGATTTTTTTCATATTTCTTCCAAAGGAACTATATACAAATTTGATATCATATGAAAGGTCTTTAAGAGGCGCTTTCAATAGGTTATCACAAATTTTAAAAAAAATTTTGAAAATTCAAAAATTTTGAAAATTTTTGACAAAATTTTAGTTTTTTTAAATTTTTTCATAGAATTTACTTAATTAAATTGTTGAAATTTCTTGATTATAAAGACCATGTAATTTAACCAAAATGGTTTTTTCCGTTTCTTAAAATTCAATCTAGTTAAATTTTTATTAAATTTTTTTTAACCTAATTTCTCCTCTATCTGACAACCTCTGTTAACTCAATTCATATACATATGTAATTGGCATCAAAATAAAATATTTTATAAGCTTTCCATTGATGTATAATTTCTTATACTTTTATTTTAGTATACAACGAATATTTCAATTTAAACCAAAACATTTGCGATACATCCCGCTATAATGTAATTTTCGTGTTGTTCCGTAATAATAATAATTTTTTTAATGTTGTTGTTTTTTTGTTGTTTATTTTTAAAGCAATGAAGAAATTGTATTAAACCAATGATAACTAGTAAAATTTAAAGTCAAAAAATCTCTTTTTATTTTTGACAAAAAAAAATCTTATTATTTTGATGCCCATATATGAATTGAGTTAACAGAGGTTGTCAGATAGAGGAGAAATTAGGTTAAAAAAAAATTTAATAAAAATTTAACTAGATTGAATTTTAAAAAACGGAAAAAACCATTTTGGTTAAATTACATGGTCTTTATAATCAAGAAATTTCAACAATTTAGTTAAGTAAATTCTATGAAAAAATTTAAAAAAACTAAAATTTTGTCCGAAATTTTCAAAATTTTTGAATTTTCAAATTTTTTTTAAAAATTTGTGATAACCTAATGAAAGCGCCTCTTAAAGACCTTTCATATGATACCAAATTTATATATAGTTCCTTTGGAAGAAATATGAAAAAAATCCAAAAAACCTCAAAAAAGGACCTTTTTATCCTTTGATCCAGCTCACCAAATATTGACCCCAGGACGAAAAAATTGTGAAACGTAGTCTTAGAATGAATCAAACTTTCATTTTAGTTGGGAACATCTATACCTAATTTTTTCTCCATACAAACGGGGCCACCCTAATGTACATACGTACATATTATATATAGTATATATTTTTGCATTCTTTTTTTTTCTTCAGACAAAACATCAAATTTAAAGAAAATAAAAACAAAACTAAGCTTTTTACTTCATCTTGCTTTTCCATATCGTTTCAAACATCATCTCACTCCTTGTATCCCCCACAATTCATTCATCATCATGCCCTGAGTATAATCATATGTTTTTCTAATGTTTATGCGTGTATGCATGTATGCGTGTGCCTTTGTTTTTAAGGGAGGAGTGATTTGGAAAGAATCTTTCTTTTATTTTTATTCTTATTTTTATTTTTGTTCGAAAACTTTTATATTTTTGGCAGAGATTTTTTTGTCCGGATTTACAATGACTTTTCAAAAATGTTTTAAACAATAAATGATAAAGGACATGGATGGAGGAGAGTAGTCTTGGAAGGAATACGATTATATTTTTGGTGAATTAGTCCCCCCCACCCAAAAAAAAAGCGGGGGGAAAAAACTCCACATAAAAACAAATCAATGTTTTTGATAATGATGTCTAACACGCGTACACTTGCCAGAGGGTGAACTGTTTTATTTTCATTTTTTTTTGTTTTTTGTTTTGATTTGTTTCTCCACTTTCGATATCACGGCAAGAAAGTAAAGTAAAGGAAAGAAAATATTTCAAACGTACTACAATAAAACGTAAAACTTACATAATTTGTGGAAATTTCTCTGTCCTGAATAAAAAGTTTTGCAAAATTTTGTATTTAAAGACTTAAATTCGTTAAAATGTTTGTTGATTATTTTTTTTATTTTTATTTTTAAGAGGAGGAAATAAACTCAGTACGATGATAAGGTTTTGTCTTTAATTTAATGGATTACTTATCAAAACAACATTTGATAAATTGTCTCTAATCAATCGTATTGTTTTTTAGGTTAAAATTCACAAAGTGATGGTCAGCTGTGTTATTATCAAAGAAGGATATCAGGATTCCTAAGACTATTGTTTTTAAAAGATAATAAACAAATACGGTGTCACTGAATTGAGAATTAATCGTATAGAAGTGCTTACAACAGCATACATTTGAATCAGCAATATCGGGCAGAACGTTAATATGAAAAGAAATAGAATAGGTCTGTAGCCGCTGTGGTGTAGTAGGTAGTGTGTCGGTTCATTAGACGTGAAGTCTCGATTCAAATCCCAGGGAAGGCATCTCCAACTAAACGAAGTATACATAAAATATTTCTTCGGCGACTTCCTCTCAGCAGATTTCTGGCAAAAACTCTGAGAGTGAAATAAAATTGCCATGAAAAGTTTCTCAAAAAATCTATCGTTCGGATTCGACTTTAAACTGTAGGTCCCGCCATTCATGTATACAAATTTACGCACACAACATAAGTAGTGTGGGAATCTGGGTCGTAATCCTGACTAAAGGGTTGTAATGACCAATTACGTACGTAATAGAATAGGTCTTTGTATAGCATCCTGTGGAATTCGCCTGCTAAAGTTTTAATTCGAATTGTCCCCACTGTGATTATCAAGATATGGTGTTATAAGTCGAGATTGAGAACTAAAACTAGTAAACTGAAACCAGAAGAGCTAACGCCCAGCTTAACAAATTCAATTATGAATGCATTCATCAGCATTAATATGAGCTCCAACTTTAACAGAGGAGTTCAAAATTGTCTATGTGGCTTTTTAGCAGAAACTGTACATGACATGTCATATTCAATCTTTAGGATACGTCACCAGTGGTTGATTGAAAAATAGTGTTTATAAAATTAGTTTGAAACCTGACTGCACTTAGGATTTATTTGAGTTTTGTTTGAGATTTAGTGATTGTGCAACCATTTTTCGAAATCATCCCCTAAATACTTACTTATAGTCATATCGAGACTTTGTGGAAAAGTATCAAGCCTGTAGGGCGCCATCTCATCTTCACATTAGCAGCAGTATCATAGGATCATTGGAAGTAATACGAATTCCTAATTCTTCCGCACTTTGGTTGAGGTTGATATTAAGAATATCTAAAGACACTATGCTACTCATTGTTTCCTCAATATATTCCAAATTACCCACACATGCGGGGTGCCGACACACACCCCATCAGGGGTATTGCTTACCAAATAATTTTAAAGAAAAGAAATGACCATAACTGTGGTTATGTACGTCAACTCAGTTAATGTATCGTAGCTATGGTATACTACGTACCACTTTGGTTCAAGGTCATAACAATTCACCTCCAAAGTATGTTGTAAGATTTGAAATACACAGAGACTTGTAGCGTTAATATACGTTAGATCAATAATTTAAGAAAGGACCTGAAAATGTTAGACAATTCAAAGAATTGTTTTCGTCAATCGAAAGTATTCCAATTGTTTTGCGAATTTTAGAAAAAACGATGAAGTTTGTTCTAAGAACTAACAAAAATATCTTACGACGATAAACCGTCCGCGTCAGTGTGTAGCCCTGAGCTGATCAACTTCTTTGGTTTTAGTTTAGTGGAAATCGTTTAGAACGGGGACTGCATTTACTTGTGGGTATGTGTGCCCTAGTGAGCTTTGGTAGACAAAGCTACCAGTTCATCCTATCTACCTACCGTCCACCATGAGAAGTTCATGTCGATTCGACCTACAAAGCTAGAGCTTTCTAATGGCAGAGGAGAAGCCACAAATTAGCCAAATGCTACTAAACAATCCTATTTAACCGTAGATCGAGCTTTTTATCAAAACTAATACATTTCAATATTTGAAACAATATAACTTTAATTCAGAAAAGTTAGATGCCTGATATTTTTTTATTCGTTAGTATGGTTATCGCCATTATTTTAAAATAAATAAAAAAAAGAAAATTTCAAACAGGACTTAAAATTCTCGCTTATGTATCATTTTTGATACATAGGACTTTCCTGCGGATTCTTTGATGTTGTGTATGTAATTTTTTTAAGTTTTCAAAGTTTTATCGTAAATAATACATTATTTATGGTATTTGAGAAGGAATTGAAAGTTAAGTGTTGGATGAAAGTGATGAGGTTAAATTTTCTGTTCTGACTGGTCGTAGTCTAATACGTAGTATGTTATCTTATTAGACATCAGACCAATGTCCAAACCTCAGGTCAGACATTTCCAATATTCCAATATTCGTGCTGCTAAAGACTCCTAAGAAGAAGAAAGCAGAAGCTCGTCTTATGAACTGACGAAAGTACTGGCAGCAACAAACATTACAGGATGTTTAGCGCCAAAGATGGTACTACTTGAAACAGAGAACTGTATGTCTTTAGCAGTTTGGGAGAAGTAAATATTACAAATTTTCACGCACATTGCTAGCAGGTGTTTCTGTAAATATTGTAGAGTCTTTCTTACTGCTCTTTACAGACAACGCGTCAGACAACATTATAAGAAAATGCTTCATCCTATATTTTATTTCATAGATATTACAGAAGGATAATATTTCTGTCAACTATGTACGTATCGTATAACAGAATCATTCGCTTTGATAACGTGCTACTCGGAAATGATGATAAATTAACACTTATTACACCTTTTCGAAAAATGAGCTTAAAGTCTTTCATCTTTTAATAATCCCAATAATTTTGTCGCGGTAGATGGGTAACTAATTGAATTTTATGTTCGTTATAAATTTCGTGGTTCACCGAAATCAAATTGGCCGTTTTTGATTCAAGTTCATGCTATGTGCGTATCAACTATTTATTGCCGTATTTGGGAAACCTGTATCCGGGATACCAGGGAGGAATCAAAGGGAGAGCATTGTTATTGACATAATCGATGTTCTATTGCAAGGGGAAACTGTTTTACCTCACACGACTTTCACATCAAATTTTTCTAGCGAAATATAACAATGATTTGTACCATCAGGTTTCAGCCAGCCCTCGATTGGGAGCGTTACTGACGCGAGTAACAATAAGCTGCTCCATCTAAACAATTGCAAACTTATAAAGGATGTCAAATTATTACCATTTCGAAAAAAATAAAACCAAGTTGAAATGAAGTGTTTGATTTTCTTAAAAATCCATGCGCCAATGTCATCATGTCAACTTTTTGCACTAAATTTTGTAAAATTGATAATAAAATGTTAGAATATAAAATAGTTTTATTAAAATGAATTAAAATATTTAAATTTTTTAACAAAATTTATCAATAATCGTGACAATTCTGTGTACCAAAAGTATGTATCAAAAGTGGCACATAAGCTAGAATTTTGGAGTTTTTTTAAGGCTCGATCTACGGTGAAGAGTTAATAGTTTAAAAATGCTTTACAGCTATATATATATGTACAGTTATATATATACATACGATATGCATTGCATACTGCAAACAACTTACTTAATTGTTCATTGCAAACCATTTAGCAGGATTACTACCATAGCTTCGCATTAATTTTATCCATAAGTAGCGGAACCTGCAGGTTAAAGTCGATTCCGAACGACAGATTTAATAAAATATTCATGGCAATTTTATTATAGTCTCAGAGATTGTTCGAGATATCTGAGCCAGAAGCTTAAGCACTTGGTCTATATTACGGAGACTGCAATGAAAGAACTCTATCGTACTGAATTATGGATTATCCTACAAAGACTTATTTGAGATGCATTAATAAATTACAAAAGTATACAATTTTAATTTCAATTTCATTTCCATTTTCTGTTTCAACGATTTAATTACGCTGCGAATATACCACATTGACTTTATTTTCTTTAATGTGTTGAAAACCCAATTGATAGTGAAATTTTTATCTCTTTTCTCGGCTATAAAATTAGTTTTAATTGAATTAAATTTCGTATTCATTTGAATGCAGGCATAAGTCAATAACAATAAAAAATTTTATGCACTTCACTCTACCATTGTACTCTACTACTCTGTTCTAAAACAGGAACATTTCTATTAAAATTCTTTCCCTCCAATAGCAATAATGCCAGCATTTATGTTATGTTATGGATGTTAAATTGTTCAAACAAAAAAAAAGCAAAAATCTCACACATTAGCACTTGTTTTAAGCTTAAATTGGCGCCATTAAATTCAAAACTATTTCCGTTGCCATCGAAAACAAAAACCCCAACTCACACAAAACGGCATCAACACTTACATGAAAACCATTATAATCTCCGCCAATGTATTTCCATACCAACTGAAAGGCTGATAAGGTTAGTATGGGGTTTTTATGCCTTCAAACGTACGCTTTTAACTCCTCTTTCCTAAAAGCGGGCATAGGCAAATAAATGCATTTCTTAAAAGCGCTAAAAGAGAAGAAAAAAAAGTTTTTCAAATCCGCTTTTCCGGAATTCTATGAACAAGAACTTAATGTGTTTTCGACTATTATTTTACTGCTCCTGCTGATATGTATGTTGTTGGAGGATTTTTGTTTTTGTTTTTTTTTTATTGTATTTTCATTTTATTCGTTTTTGGCGGTTTTTATTGTCTGCTTCATTGTTACCACTTAATCTGTGCTAAAGGCAATTGTCGTGGCATGTTTGAAACTCTGCTGCTCTTACTCTCATTCCAGGAGGCCATAACACAACAACATTAAAGTACTTTGGGAACAAAAGTTTTTCCAAGTTTGAGTATGCTTACGCCATGCGTGGAAAGTGAAAAATAAATTTCTTAAAAAATAATAAAAAAAAAAACTTTAACTTTTAAAACGTATACCATAAACGTTTTTATTTGATTGCTAGTGCTTGTGTTCAAGAAAAACCAATAAATTGACAAAGTTTGACAGTTCAATTTAGGCTGGTTCTTAGATGCTGCTATTTAAGGAATAATATATGCATGTATGTATGTATGTGAATCCCAAAATTCCATTATAAGTATGTGTAAGCTAAAGTTCGGCGACGTTGTAAATTCTTAATTCAAATTCAATACGAATCCAAATCCGAAATAGAATTTAAATTGCGTTCGATAAACAATTCCCAGCATTGAGTTGAGACATGCAATATTGTTTTGCTTTCCCGATTTCCTAATAAATTATAAGATTTCATTAAAAAATTCTCCACTTTAAATAAGTTTTCATAATAGAAACAATACACGATTCTAAATCAAATAAGATTCTGTTGAATTGTTTCTAATTTATGATGAATGTTTGTAAATATTTTTTATTAGCAACGAAATGGTTTTCAATAATAGAAATTTATTTCAATTAGTTACTTCACATACAAAAGTAAATATTTATGTATACTTTAAACAACTTAGATAAGTATGCTCTCCAGATCGGTTAAATATCCATGTTGTAGTCCTTAGAAGAAGTTCTAAAACAAAAGATCATCGGAAACGTGAACGTATGTAAAGATCTTAGGCCATTATTACAACTTGCCCTTAAAGTTAGGTTAAATGTAACTCTAGCTAAAGTGAGCTTTAAAGTTACCTTTAACTTATTCTCGTTATTATAACCTACAGATAAAATAAAGTTAACTTTTTTCAAAAATATTACTTACTTCTTACTTAATTGGCCATAACAACTCGATTAACGGATTTCGGCCTGCCGCAACAGTTGGTCATACCAATCGATGACAGGGCTTCCTCGATTTTGTCCTTCCAACGGATACAAGGTCGTCCTCTTCGCCGACTTCCGCAGATTCCCGCATTAAATACCCGTCTCGCTGGAACATCCTCCTCCATTCGAACGACATGGCAACCGCTGGTTATTAATATGCTGTACAACGTCCATGTCGTTGAGGAGCTCATACAGCTCACTGTTATATCGGATGCGGAAATCATCGCCAACTCGTACAGGACCGAAGATCTTACGCAGTACTTTTCTCTCGAACACTCTCAAGTCTGCTGCATCAGTACTTAATAGGGTCCATACCTCTGCGAAGCCGCCGTAGTCTAGTAGGTAGTGTGTTGGCTTATTAGACGTAAAGCCAGGGTTCGATCCCCAGGCCAGACATCAAAACAAAATACAAAAAGTATTTCTTCGGCGACTTCCTCTCAGCAGATTTCTGGCAAGGACTCTGAGAGTAAATAAAAATTGCCATGAAAAGTTTCTCAAAAGTCAGTCGTTCGGAGTCGACTTTAAACTGTAGGTCCCGCCACTCATGTATAAAATTAACACACACAAGATAAGTGGTGTGAGAAACTAGGTCGTAATCCTGACTGAAGGATTGTAATGACCAATTATGTATGTATGCGCCCTAAAGAAGCACGGGTAGGATGAGCGTCTTGTAGAGTGTTAGTTTTGTAGTACGAGAGAGGTCTCTGCTACTCAATTGCCTATTGAGACCATAGTAGCACCTGTTGGCAAGAGTGATCTCCAGACTGACATCATTTTTGGTGGTAACAGCGGAGCCAAGGTAAATAAATTCCTTTTGCCCTCATTTACTGCCCAACCCATCTTAGTAGACTCGCGTTCAATAGCACTAAAGGCAGCAGTAACATCTCGCTTGGTACGCCCTATGATGTCAATGTCGTCAGCGTACACAAGCAACTGGACACTTTTTTGAAAAATAGTGTCATTGAGATGCACTCCTGCCTTTCGCAGACCACTCTCAATGACGAAGTTGAAGAGGTCGTTTGATAAAGGATCGCCTTGTCTGAAACCTCGCACAGTATCAAAAGGCTCGAAGAGGTCCGGAGCTGCAGGAATTGCTCAACGTCATTCTGCATATCCTTATCAGCTTCGCAGGTATACCGATTTTTCAAAAGTATGGCAAGTTTTATTTAAACGCAGTGGCAACGACGGGCCTCTTTTTTGTTGTGTTTGCTCACTTTATATTTGACGTTGTTTATATTTGAAGTTGCCGTATTGAAAATAATATATAATATGGCAAGTTCAAACATAAACTTAGCTTTAAAAGTTAAAGGTAGGATGATCCTCCCTTTAGCTTAAGGCACATAGCACATCTTCTTTCGACGAATCGTTGGCACCATTTAATTGACATCAATATTTGTTGAATTTGTGACAACATTAGTATCCTTCCATCGTATGAGCAATATATTTTCATTATTTCTAAATGAATGATTTACAGATGCCATTTCCTCTTTTTTCATAACTGTCTTCTTGATTGAGCGAAGAGGACATTTTTCTGTTCGCCCTTCACGTATTGTTCCTGAACTATATATTCCGATGATAGGTGTCGCAGTAATTTAACGGATAAAAACAAGTATCTATAAATACCTGAAATACATATAACGAGTTCTGTTCTATAAATTGTTGAATTCTTTATTACATGGAACATTGGTTCTAAAAGCTGATCAATCACTTCATCATCATCATACACCAAATCCTTTGATAGTGGATTATGCAATTTTTCCACATTGTATATATCAAACTGGATCATAAAACCGTCCGTTAAATTTAATGCCCAGCCACTGTGATCCCATTTATCACGAACATCTGTTGTTTGTTTTTTTCCATAAGAACAGATGTTCGTTGGAAACAGCTCGTCTTACAGAAACAGCACATATGAATTTCTTCATGCTCATCATTACTTTTATCGCTATCTTGATCAGTATCGGATCCATCTAGCGGGGAAATTGTATAAATTGGAACGCCAATGAGCTTATTGTCGTTAAGGTCTTCCAGTCCAAACAATATTTCGGAAATTGTTGGTCTGTATATGAAAAACAAAAATTTACCCAATAATCGTTTAACAGTTGCACTACGAGCGCTGTGTCCCTTTTAGGAGACGTTACATTGAAAGTCACATTACGCGCGTGGTATACATTTTATCATAATTTTTTAACATCAATTAAGTCATTATACTTATTCACAAGTAATAAAACACAAAAACTAATAATAGTTCACATTATATTTAAAATACTCTAGTTTTTCTTAGGTTAGGTTAGGTCAATTTAAGACAAGTACAGTACCCGGAGGTCGAATTGACCCATTGCACAACCTCCTTAAAGAGGGAAGAATAATAGAGTGATTAGGATAAAAGGAGTGGATGTAGGAAAGGGGAGAATGGGAAACGGATGAATCACACAGGCCAGACACAACAAAAAGAGAGAGCGCGACTACAATGATGAGGCCCTAGCACCTCTTAACCAGTCTAAGCTATTAATGAATCTGTGGAAAGGATTGATGTCGGCTTTCGACACAGAATTCAAACTCTCAAAGAAGGCCCTGCCAAGGTTCCTCAACCTCAACATACCAAGGGCTGGACAGTTACAGAGGAGGTGTTCGATAGCCTCCAACTCCTCCTCATCGCAATAGTCCGGCTGGGATCTGGAACAGATCCGTCAGCGACCTACTCTCGCAGTGCCCCGTGATAAAACCGACAACCAACCTTAAGCTGGCCTCATCCAAGCCCAGCAGCCAACCTGTTCTCTTACTGTCCACAGCCCTAGACATGTAGAAACAAAACAACACGATCCGTTCCCCCAACGCCTCTGCTCTTCCTCCCTGATCCATCCATTGACGCAGACTGGGGGGTCAGGACCAACTATTAAATCGCCCCCAGAAAGCGAACATAACCTAGCGAGGGCATCCGGCGTCTCATTGCCCAGTATTCCGCTATGACCCGGAACCCAGAATAGACGGATACGGTCTGTTCCAAAAGTCCTCAATGACTCCTTGCACTCGCGAACGAGCTGTGATTTGCACAAGAGCGACGCAATGGCCCTAAGGGCAGTCTGACTGTCAACGAACATCATGTAAGATTTCGAATCCGAAGCTGGGCCACCAGCTATGGCCTCGATAGCCTTCCAGATTGCGAAAATCTCCGCCTGAAAAACGCTGCAGTCATCATTCAACCTGAAGTGGAGTTCAAGACCGAGTTCCCTACAGAAAACCCCAGCACCTGTACATCCACCTAACTTAGACCCATCTGTGAATATTGGTCGCTTCTCGGCCTAATGGCTAAAATCAAAGTGTAGTATCGGTTCTTATCAGCTTAACATCTAGTTTTTCTTACTAAATTCGGAATTTTCGTTTTTTCACAAATTGATATTCCACATTTTGCATAAAACGCAACACACTCCCTTATAAGGGACTCTGCGTACTAATGGGTTAGTACGGAATCGTAATCTTTGTATTTAAGTAGAAAAGTTCCTTTACGGACCATAGGAACATCGGTGTCCCTCAGTGTCTACAATAAGCAATTTAAGTATTCAACACCAAAAATTTTTTATATTTATGAAAATAAGAAAATATGCCCACCTAGCAATAACCAATTTATAACATGTTAAGAGACAAAGGAGATTTATACATCAGAACACTTTCATAAAATATTAGAATTATTAGCGCGAAAAACGATCACATTTAGTTGCCCGTATATAAATAATGACTGTTCAAATATACCCAACTATATAAGGGAAACATAAATACGCATTTTAAGAAATAAATAAAAGTAATATATGTAGTAGCCATACAGTTTTTAGATATTCAGATTTTTGAAATTTTCGGTTTGGGATCCTGTGGTCGTTAAATGGTTAGAATACGTCAGGCTAACAGTGTAATTATAAGAACAAAATACTATCGCATCTACTTTTTCCATACAAAATAAGAGTTAAAAATTGTTGTAGAATGCTGTTGTGAAGTAGAATTTATTTTCTTATTGGCAGTATTTTTATTTGTTCGTTCTATTTCAGGAAATTAGATGAATTATTTAAAGTTAAGGACATTGATTTTTTTTTGAAATTTCTTTGCGATAATTTGTTTTGATTATAAAAATAAAAAATCAGAATACTTTAGACTATTCTGTTAGAAGTATACACATACATATATACATATGTATGTATATGTATATAGTATATGTATGTATGTGTATTGTATTACTTGTTAACATAAGAATTTATTTAAGTACCAGACTTTTATATCATATACTGGTGAAATACTTACTTACTTAATTGGCCATTAACAACCCGATTTACTGATTTCGGCCTGCCGTAACACATCCTTCCAGGCGCCTCTGATTCCTGCGAGCCTACGCCAGTTGGTCACACCAATCGTCCTCTTTGCCGACTTCCGCAGATCCCCGCATCAAATACCCGTCTTGCCCGAGCATTATCCTCCATTTGAACGACATGGCCGATCTAGCGCAGCAGCTGGATATTAAACGCTGCACAACATCTATGTCGTTGAGGAGCTCATACAGATCACTGTTGGATCGGTTTCGGACTTTTCTCTCGAATACTCTCAAAGCTGCTGCATTAGTGCTTAACAGGACCCATGCCTCTGCGCCATAAAAAGCACTGGGAGGATGAGCGTACGAGTATTAGTTTTGTCATACGAGAGAGGTCTCTGCTATTCAATTGCCAATTGAGACCATAGTACAACCTGTTGGCAGACCCATCTTAGTAGACTCCCGTTCAATAGCACTAAAGGCAGCAGTAACATCTCGCTTGGTACGCCCTATTATGTCAATGTCGTCAGCGTACGCAGGCAACTGGACACTTTTTTGAAAAAAAGTGCCATTGCGATGCACTTCCGCCTTTCGCAGAACACTCTACATGACGATTGAAGAGGTCGCATGATAAGGGGTGGCCTTGTCTGAAACCTTGCACGGTATTAAGAGGTTCGGAGAGGCCCATTCCTACCTTGACGGAGCTGCAGGAATTGTTCAACGTCATACTGCATAGCCTTATCAGCTTCGCAGGTATACCGAGCTCAGACATTGTGGCAAAAGAGATCCCTTATAGGGCTATCGAAGGATGCCTTATAGTCGCCAAAAAGATGGTGTGTGTCGGCTTATTTTCCGTGGGTCTTTTCCAGGACAGAGGACACTGAGGTTCCAATCGTTGGGCATACTTTCCTTTAGCCATATTTTGTAAATAAGCTGGTGCATGCGCCCTACCAACTCATTACATCCGGTCTTAAACAATTCAGCGGAGAGGACATCAGGACCTGCCGCTTTATTGTTTTTAAGACGCATAATCGCGACTTTAACCTCTTCATGGCTAGGCGCGGAATCTCCACGCCGTTATCTTCGGTCGGGTTCGGGACATCATCTCTTCTTGCGTCTGAAAAGGCGTCTCTCATCCCTTCTCTTCTCTCTATAGTTCTCGACAATGGCTCGCGAAGCGGTGGACATCCAAGTGGCCTTGTGGATGTCGAGATGTTGAAACTTGGTGCTACATACTACAATACTACGCGCCGCGGCAATATCGAACTACCTCATACCATTGGAGGTAGTGTTCGCGTGGAGGCTGAACTTCGGGCCAAACTGTGGGGCCAAAGATAGGTATCTTTTTTTATCCGAGAAGGTTCTCGGAATACGATTTTGGCGTCATGGGCCGGGCACTTATCATATACGTCATCGAGTTTAGCGTAGATGGCATCTTCCGTCGGGGCGTGGGCACAAATAAGGCTGATGTTATAGAATTTTGCCCTGATGCGGATTGTGGCTATTCTTTCGTTCACAGGCATGAACCCAGAGACAAGGTGGCGAAGTCTCTTATTAACTACAAATCCTCATCCGAATACTGATCAAATAGATCTCTTAAATGTGAGATTAAAAATAATTAAATTTAAATCCGTATATCTTTCATATCGAAATATTCAAATATGTATTAAAATATGCATTTTGTTAAAGAAAATATCTTCCGTTTTGATTTATTTCTTTTCATCCTTTTTGGGTTTGAGTTTAGAAAGTTTTTCTGAAAGTTTTCGTCTGATATTTTCATTATTAATCGCATGTAACCATCAAAACCACGATAAACTTTGGAATTTTTTGCAATTCAATGCCGAAACAAATGAATGTTGAATACGACGTTGCCATGCAACACTTTAAATTATTAATGTCAACATAGCAGCTGCCAATAGTATAAAGTGTTGATGTGGCAGAATAGACAGACGAAAATATTTACGTATATTGACATGTTTTATTGCCAACCCAAGGAAACATCAAACATCATTTCTTAACTCTCTCATGTCTGTAGGACAAACGTTGTTAAAGGATTCCTTTCAAATAAACCACTACAAAAGAGAAGAAATAGAAAATAAAAAACATGTTTGACTCCATGATAAATTCTCTTCACTACACACGTTAATAATGCTACAATAAAACGAATAATATTTTGCGTATGTACATACGTATGTAGAAGACTGCCTTTTCAGTCACAGCCGCAGTAGCAGACGTAAAAGGCAGAAGCATATTAAACATGTCAATGAGAGCAACTGAATATTTTATTAGGCAGAATGCAGTAAAATAAACGAAATGTTTGTGGTTGTGATTCTACGGCAACATAAAGTAGTATCCTTAAGGATAAGGAAATATGAGCGAGCAGCAAAACAAATCATTTCACAGCAAAAAGGTGGGAAACAGACGGAAACTCTAGTTGCTTACTCCGTACTTCATATTCACTCAAAAGTATGATTGTATATATATTGTAGTCAACGTCAATAGAAATAATGATGATGCTGATGATGGTCCATAACAATAAAAATGATGAACCTTCTCTAGGGACTTTCGCCTGATGAGAAACAAAAGAGTGAGAAAAAAAAAGAAAAACGATGAAACGTATTGCTTGAAATACTTCCGTATATTTTCCAAAGTAAACTATTTATGGAGCTCATTCCTTCGAAAGATTCAAGTAGAAAATAATTGTTGTTCTTGTTCTTGTTATTTAAGTGTACGTGATATCATTCAAAATACTGAAAAACGATTCCAGTTTTTGTTGTTTTTGTTGTTTTTTTTTGTATTTTGATTGCCCAGATTCAATTTGTTAAACATATGTTTTCAATTTATCCAGAATAAGGAAAATAAATTCGTTTCAATTCTTTCTTTATTTTTATTTTGTTTATTCATAAATTTAAAGAATTTAAATGATATTAAATATTAAGAATGGAATAAAATAGATATGAAACTATCCTCATAAGAAATGAATGACCAAAACTAACACAAACAATATTCACTTACTAATACATACATAACATTTTATAGTACTTTTCAGCTGTAGAGTTGCATTTCCAACAATACATCATTAGTGATGGTAAAATGACCGGTCTTTTGATTATTAGACTTGATTGCGTCAGATATATTTTTGACAATATTGTTACGCAAATCGAAACGACCTAATAACAACAAAAACGATAAACAAAAGCCACACGATACAAATACACACTAACACTATGAATACAATGAACGTGTTGATTATTTAAAGCTGCACACACACATATGTACAACGAACCTGGTTGCATCTGGTACCAACAACAACATGAAATGAAAGTAAACCAGCTACAACAAGTATGTGATAGACAACACAAGCAAAGTACACAAACAATAATGTACTAGCAATAGAACTCTCGAGAAGGCGAGAACACGAACCTTCCACTTCAAGAATGTTCGTTCGACTGGTTGTGTCGGACTATAAAAGGGCAAGACAAAGCAGGCAGCAGTCACTGTTAGTTCAGTCAGCCTTGTGTGAAGTTGCGTGTGAACAAAATAAGTCGTGGTTGTAAAGATCTAGCGAATAGTTGTGTAAACTAGTAAAGTGAATAAACAGATTATTATTGTTGTATCGTTAAGTTGTTTACGGTGGCACACAAAAGTAGCGTAAAGAATAAAGAGTTTAACTGAAATTAAACACATATTTGTTTTTACTTTGTTTGCAATTAACGAACTCATATTTAAACGTTTTTAAAAAGGTAAAAACGTAACAATATCTTTCAAAAGAAAAATATCCCTTGAAACAAATTTTAAAATGAAAGTTTTAAAAGTGTTAAACATTTTTAAACTTTGGAAAAAATGTATAAAAAGAGACAACATTAATAAATTAAGATAAGAATTTAAAAAAATTGTAGGATCAAATATATAATGGAACAAGAAATCGAAGTGCAGTATAAAAGGACCAGCAAGTGTTTGGAAATGTAAGTACCTTTTCGGTGTGAATCTTTTGACCAGTACTTGATAAATCTTTTTACTAGCTCGTTGTAAAACTAAAACTGATGATACATTCAAGAACTGTAAAGGATAAAGTGAAGGAGGAGTGCGTCAACCATACCAGTGTTAAAAAACTGACGGCAAATGAATTCGGTTGTGAGCCACCTCTTGATGAAGTCGACTGTTTTAAATATTTATATAAAATTTTTATTCAGTTATCAAAATCTTAACTATTAACAGTGTTTAATTATGTATTAAAATTTTATTTAATGAAAATAAATTGCTTAGAAAAAAAGTTTTAGAAAAAAGTTTTAGTTTTTAATTAAAAACTATGAATCAATTTGGTAGTCAACTGTGACCAAAATACATGTCAATCGTGACCGGTATATGCATCAAGTTTGACTAGTCAACTGTAACCAATTTCCTATTCAACTTTCAGTAAAGTTTACATCACTTGTGATTTAAGAACAACATTAGAGTGAACAGGTCAGGTAAATATTTTATAGTCAAAAGAATTCATGTGTTAGAAAGAGAAACAAAATCACACGAATACGAATGTTTACATCAAGTTTTACACATTGCCCTTAATAACTTCATGGGAACGAGTGATGTGTTTACACATCACAAATGCCAGTCAAATGACTAGTCATTTGACTGTCATTGTTCTGGTAGGGTATGGCATTACAGGCCTTCTTATATAATTTTAAAATTAAATTTGAGACGTTCACAAAACCAATCTTTATACCCAGCATTAACTCAAGTAATAAATTTTAATTTTTATAAATAACTCGACAAGAATTTAAAACAATTAAAGTTTTGCAGTCGAAAAATGTATCCTATTGATTTCAGTAGGATACTAAATAAATTTTTACTTCCAGTTTACTCTTTAAAGTCTATTCGATTTAGATTTAGACGTGTTCTTACATCGGATGTTCCGTTAACCACTTCCTGTCTCCAAATTTAAATTAAATATTTATTCGATTGAAAGATCTATTGCTGCCGTTATGTGTTAAATATAACGTTTTGCAGACATCCACCACGGCATCTCTAGGTAGAGTGCACGCTGAATTTGACCGATGGCATGGTTCTGTCTGACAGTTGGTTTGTGACTTATTCGCAAACACCTGCAACTTAAAAAGTTCGTATCACCTCCACATGGAATGATCGTGCAAATTATATCGCTTGTGCAGAATATCCAATGTGGCATGAGTTGTGTTGCACGTAATGCATATGGTTGGTATAAAAATCATTCAATTCAGGCCAAAAGAAGTTGGTAATCATTGACCTGTCGCCGTAATCTAGTAGGCAATGTTTTGGCTTATTAGACGTAAGACCATTTCTTCTTCGGCGACTTCCTCTCAGCAGATTTCTGACAAAAGCTCTGAGGTTAAATAAAATTGCCATGAAAAGTTTCTCAAAAATCTATCGTTCGAAGTCGACTTTAAACTGTAGGTCCCGTCACTCATGTATAAAATTAAAAAGCTAGGCCGAAATCCTGACTGAAGGGTTGTAAGGGCCAATTATGTATGTATGTAATGTAATCATCGATCTATAGTTCTCGCCGTTGACAGAGAAGCTTCGTATCCAGAGAAATATGACTCGATGGCGGTGTCATCCCAAAATCTACATCAAACAGTGACATTTTCGTGTTGTATTGGTCGCCTTTATATCTCGTGTACTAATCCCCCGGAAATACACTTCGTTACTTAAGATGATTTTTTGATGTAAATTAATCCGAACAGAATACCTTTTTTGATAAAACAGTTTTATTATTTGCGTGTGTTTTTATATGTTGTATCCGTTAACGGTGATTTGAATTTAAGATCAACAATATGGCTGTTATCAGCTATTTAAGTTCGGTAGGCTCTATTGGGTGACTTGATACAACTGTTCGTAGAAATATTACTTTTAAGCTTCAGTATAAGAATAATTGACTAATGACCCAACACTATTGTACCAACAGATTCACATTTAATTTTACTCTTGTAATACAGAAAATAAAAAAATTTCATTATTATTTCGCGTGTTATTCTACTAAGCAATTTACATTCACATCGATCGTCTTATCGATACCTTGTTGGGCCTTAGCTCAGAGGACACCATATCTAACGCTGCCATTAAGTTTTTTCATTCCATGTGCTCCAAATCACAGACGGGTTTGGATATCCGGAAGGCTTGACTGAGTCTGTTCTTTTGCTGATACATACATATATCAATGAAAGATTCTCTATGCTTCTAGCTCGATATTACGTTGGAATTTCGAGTACTCAGATTTAAGGTAGAGTACATAGGCTTCTAAATTCACTCTTTAAGTTTAACGGCTGTTAATAATTATGTTCAGATATTTGGACATCAACAAGATAAACTAGATTCTATTTACTGAATTCATTGGTTTTGGTTTATGATCAGTTTCGTTTTTTGTCTGTATTACATCGTCATTAATTAACATTCCAAAGGTGTGGATGAAATGGAATTCTACATATTTCCGGCTACAATAACGTATTAACCATTCATACTGTCCGATCCGTAATACTTGATTCTGTTTAAAAGGTTGTTCGTGACTACTTAGGTTTAATACTCCACCGAGTTAAAAGCATTGTTTACGTCCAGGTTAATAACACAAAATAAAACAATTATTTTTAGCCGGTCGCTTAGTGGGTATAAACACAACAAGTTTTTTTGGATCCGTCCATCATTGTCTTTGGCTTTTGAAAGTCACAGTGATTGGAAGAAATCTACAATCTTTTCTACAGCTCCTTAATATACTGCGGAGTTGTTGTGTTGTCTGACTATGACGTTACCGCCTGCTACCATAAGTCTGCTCTAAGCCTATGATTAGTTTTGCAGTTAGAGTGTTCAGTTCATGATCTTTTAAACCGGTGTTGTCTTGTTTCCAAAGAATACAACAATCTTTTTTCGCATTTTAAATAAAGAAGAAGATCTCTTTATCTTTCCTTTGGTTGAGCACATCTTTCAGAACATCTGCACTCATTGTTGAAAATTTCCGCATGATTTGGGACACAGCAGAGGGTAAAATTAATTTGCCTACATAGGTTGGGTTAGGTCGAAGTGGTAGCTCTGATATCAAAAAGCTCACTTGAGCGTGTATAGCGGCCTGTTGTGATGCCAAAGTCTCAGTACTGACCAAGTTCTACCAAAACCAGGGAAGATGAAGAAGTTGGTCAGCGCAAGGGCTGCACATCAATAGCACGACTACCCTTCGCTGAAAAACCAGCCAGAAAGTTTGATAAACGAAGCTATATCCTTGACGTCAATAGATGATAGCTCCGTAAAGCTGTCAAGAAATGGAGAGCCAAATAACCTATATCTGCACCTTGCAAGAGATGGGCACTGACAAAGAAAGTGGATAAGAGTGGATAACTCTTCTTCTTTAGTGGATCTCCACCCATGGCAGAAGTTGTTAAATGGCAGCCGCATCTTTTGCGTGTGTCTACCCATAACACAATGACCTGTAAGCATGGCCACTGTGATTGAGATGATGCTACAACCAAGTCCAAGTAACTGGTTGGTACGCCTTCTATCCATCAGGGGTCAGGTGAGTCTAGCGGTGGAGCAGGACACCTCATTGACCCAGGATAGGTCGGCGTCTGGAAAGAATTTTCACGCAATAGCCAACTTGTCCAAAGTAAGTGGCATACCCAAGTCAATTGAAGAAGATTCCGGAAGGAGTGCACCAGCTTTGGCGAGCTCGTCGGCCCTGTAGTTTCCCAGAATGTTATTGTGCCCGGGGACGCAGACTAAAGCGCCCAGAAAGAAGGTCGAGACTGCAGTGACATTCCCTAACGATCCTGGAGTTATTCACAACACTTGACAGAGATCTTATGGCGGTCTGACTGTCAGGGAAAACCGAAACGCGGCCCTGTAAATGGTCATCACCTCCGCCTGAAACACTCTACAGTAATCCGACAATCGGAAAGAGATGCTTAGGTCCAGTTTCCAATGTTAGACTCCGCTACCAACCCCATTATCGAGTTTAGAGCCGTCTGTGTATATATCCAGGAGTTCCGGGGGGACGATCGTGTTAACGTCCCAGTCATTCCTACTCGGAAAGTGAAAACCACTGTCAAGACAATATTCCGCAGGGACAATGTATAACTAATTCGACTTTCCCGGACTTAATGTCGACTTAATGTCATAAGTTGTGAGTACTTAATGAAGATTTGACTGTCAGATAGTCTTGCTGTATTCTTTATTTTGTACGATAACTTGACCAAAAAAAAATTTTACTCTATTTTTATCGATATTATCTCACTTAGAAGTCGAACAGGCTCATATACACAGTTCTCATCACAATTAGACTTAGCAAGTAACACTTGGTGATATTATGTTAGCAAAAGTACAGTTTAGCCATTCCAATGGTACAGATTTTAAGTTTCTTCATTTTTTTTGTATTTTTTTGTGTTAATAAACATCGATTAATGTCTCATCAAGTGTTTCGCTTTACGTCTACTTAAAATGTCGTAAAAATTGTCGAAGAAAGCAAAACGAAAAAAGGAAATAAATGGCTCAACAAAACAAAAGAAACAAAGAGAAACTCTACGGACTATAAAATAAATTTTTACTTGCTGCTGCTCGTGTGAAAGTACAAGCATTTCCTAAAGATTGAAGGAATACGATTTAATAGTCGAATAAAATCGAGAAGACTTTAAACGATTTAACGAAGAGGAAAATTTACTACCAAACACATACATTCAATACAAGCCAAAAAAAAAAAAAAGAAGAGAAGAAAAATACTTTACAGAGTTTCCAATACTATGACGTCTGTGTAAACCTTATTATCAAATGCCAGGACAAACTAAAGTTGTTGAAAAAATAGGGGGCGGAATGTAATACTATGTTCGATTATGCACTTTTATTGAGTCAATATTCGGTTTATTGCGTACAATATTTTAAGTGTTCAGGCATAATAATATACGCAATTCAGCTGCTTATTCAATATTCATTTGACAGCTGGTAAACAAACCACCTGATTGTTTCAATTTTGTTGTTTGTTTTGTTGTTTTTTTTGTTGTTGTTGACATTTGAGTTGTCAAATATTAGCAGTAAGTGTTCGGTTAATTGTAATATGCTCACTAAACACACTTATGACAGTGCTGCATTTTAAGTTTTACTCAATATTATAACAATTTGTGTATTTATTGCGCAATAATTAATTGAAACTTTATATGAAATATTGAGCTCAATAATGGCGTTTATTGCAATTTACGCAATAAAGGTGCATATCTGAACACCGTATTACAAGTTAAACAACCATAAAATTGGCCGCAGATGAGCGTTTTTATTGCAAAAATTATTTCTGATTAAACGACTACTTCAATAAGCAGAATTGGAATGAAGGCATTCTTCAAGCCGTCATCGAATCAGCATAACATCCAATTAAATTCACTGCTCGGTGCGATTTTCACGCTGGCGGCATCATTGGTGCTTTTTATTTCGAAATTGTCAAGGAACTATTGTTGGAAAAAATAACCAACTTTCAAGCCATACTAAATGAGGTTTTATCAGCTAAACTTCAACATTATTTGGTTCAGTTTCAACTCCTTGCTGGTCCTGTTCACTTGCACCCCCCATTTGTGTGAATTAATGATTACTTCTAATGCGTCAATTGTTTATACTGCAGCTCTTGAACCATTAGGAGTCAATGTCCAATCCACCGTTTAACCCATAGCGCTGGGTTAATTGGACTGAATAGGAAAGGACCATAAATTTCATAAGGGCAGCAGATAATAGAAGCCATGAAATTAAAAAATATTTCATACCAACAATATTTGTGTCTTGTACCATTATTTTTAAGCCGTCAAGGCCTTAAATTTTAATTTCTCTTAAAAGTTTAGAATATTGGGAAACCCTGTCAATAAGTTTTAACATTTGGGCAAATAAATGAAAGGATATTTGACACAAGTGTGAGTAAGTGTTTACAAATACATGTATACATACATATGTATTTAACAGGGAGTAGGTGTAAATACACATAAGCTTTCTTATAAATTTATGCAAGTGTATACGAGTAAGCGTGTATTTATGAAGTCAACTGGCTAGAGTCTGATAAAAAAATACTGAAAAATATCTTTTTTTTCTCCAGTTGGTCTTTCTTTTACTTTTATTTCTTTCATTTTATGGCGGTTGAATAAAATTTATTTGGGTATAAAATACCAAATAAATGAACCCTAAAAGTACACACATGCAGTCAAATCTCAGTTTGGCCTTCTAACTGGCTGCCAAACCGAAACAAAACTGGTTGTTCATCATCAGCATCATTTCGCTTTTAGCCATGGCGTAGATGCATTTTATTGACAGTTTATTTAGGTGTAAAAATATTAAATACGCATGGCTGAATAGCATTTTACAACGCTGACTGTCATAAAGAATATCAAAAATTTAGAAACAATCAGCTTCGGCTCTGTGATACCTTACATTGAAATGTAGTTTTTGGAAAAACATGTTTCTTATTTCGAGGCTGATCGCTGGGTTATTATGTTGTAACCTCCTAAGCAACGGCAAGCTTTCTGCTAGTTACAGCGGCTGTGAGTGGACTACTATTCTTGTAGTAAGCAATTCGTTCTACAAATGTGCTAACTACTGTGCCAGTCTGTTGGATTAGATGTCAGTCTCATCCCCAGATCGATGGATATAGTAGGCTAATCATTTGTTCGTCTGAAAATAGAAGCTTAATATAAATGAAGAAATCGATATGTTGACAAATGGGATACGATTTGAATCATGGAATGTAAGTGTGTTAGTCCAAATTTGCTAAAAAATTAATGCTAACGAACCACTGTTTCTAGGGATAAGTGGGAAACCATGATCCAGTGTGGGCGACATTATGCATGGATGGACTCACACTGTTCTATTCACGCAAACCAGATACTGACCCCAGATGATGTGGTATGGCTTTCTAATGACAAGGAATGAAAAAAATAGGCGTTATAATTTGGAAACTGTTTTCGTATAGGATCATATCCTTCAGGTGTCGTAATCACGCTCGTAATATGATTTTTATCCAATTTATGCTCCCTAATGGACCCTTCCGAACCTGTACGCAAGGAAGCCGAGGCGACATTGTGATTATGCGAAAATGAGAGATTTTATCGCAACAATACCAACTTAATTTCAATTATGGACACCCATGTACTTGATCACAAGACCGAGAATGTTGAACTGTTTTTCTTTTTGCATATTTGCACAAATAGGCGCCTTCACGAAGGACTGAATAAAGCTGCTTGACCAGACGACATATCAATAAACGGTAAATGGCGGGGTTCTTTAGCGGATATGCGTAGTTTGTAGGGGTCCGATCCGCATACGAATCCCATAACAATACTGAAAATTGGAAATTTAAATAAAGAAACCAAAAAGAGAATTATTCATATAATTGCCGGACAGAGTAACACCAACATTAAAGCAGGAACAAGCTGGATCGAGTCTCCATAATTAAAATGAAAGCAGCTTACGTGTTATTGTGTCTCATGGACTTTGCAAAGTCCTTTGATAAGAGTAAACCATGATGCGGTTTGTTATACATTGGAATGTATAGGAATGCTTTTGGAATTTTTACATCTCTCAAAGAACCTATATCGAAACTACATTATAAAACACAACAAATTGCAGAAGGGGATTAGTGAGAGTTGAGATAGATATTCGACAGGACTTTTATTTAATGTATGTACTTCAGGACACGATGCTTGAAGGAGCCTTCAGGAATGACAGCGGAATTTCAAAATCGCTTAAATGGTTTTGATTATGCCGAAAACAATATTTGTTTACTAACGCATAGATACACGAATCTAGCGTCAATTTATAAAGCGTAGCGATGACAAAGAAAATCGCAGGTTGGAGAACTAATGTTCTGAAGAGAAATTTTACGAATCAATGCTACACCCTCTTTATCTCTGCGTACGAAAATTTAAATATTTAATACGAATGTAAAATCGATTCATCTGTACGGATGCGAGACTTGGAATGCTGGCACTTGTGACAGGCGACACTTAGTCAAGCACCATGTTAAATAACATACGTACATATGTATGTATAAAATTGTTCATTACAACCCTTCCGTCCAGATTACGACCAATACCTTCTCACACCACTCATGTTGTGTGTCTTAATTTTATACAAGAGTGGCGGGACTTACAGTTTAAAGTCGACTACGAACTACAGATTTTTGAGAAACTCTTCATGACAATTTCATTTACTCTCAGAGTTTTTGTCAGACATCTGCTGAATCGCCGAAGAAATTTGTTTTCATATTTTCGCTTTGATGTTTGACCTGGAGTTTGAACCGTGGCCTAACGTCTAATAAAAGCCAACGCTTTACCTGCTAGGCTACGGCGACTTCTGTTAAATAACACGCTCTCAACACATACCATCCACTGAAATAACGAGAAACCCAAGAAGACGATGCCCAGCTCATATGTAGAAGAGAAGACAGACTGAGGCCGAAGTGAACAGCAGTGGCAAAAGTTAAGGCATTAACAGAAATTACGAATATGTTAGAAAAGGTGAAGCACATCTGAAATATCCAATATTCTATGACCATGGAGCCTAAATCAAGCTGAATTTAATCAATGACGTGTGTTATATTGACTTCGAAGAACTCTAGGATTTAAGATTTAAGAAAATCCCACAAGAAAAAGAGGTTCTGAAAGAAAGAAACCGTAACTTCTTTATGCTTTGGATGTTCTTGATTGAAATGGGCCTCATCACTAAAGATAATTTTCCGATTGATCCTATTCATTAAGCGCACGCCATCACTTAATGATTTAATTAAATTTTCAATGGGTTCAGTCCCAAATAACGGCGTAAAAATCGTCAAGTTGTGGTCTGCGATAGGTATAGTTCTTGCCAGCGAGACGAAATCGACCGCTTTAAATTCTCCCGTAATTCTCAGGGACATCGTCAATGTTTTAGGTAGTAGATCTTGCGTTTCGTCAACGGAAGGGTATGGGCGATCATTTACTGAACCAGTGGCCTTCAATTTATCTACCACAGTGTGAATAGTCCCTTCGGTGAAACGATTATGGCGATCGTAAATGTAGAATGGTAGAAACGCGCAGTACGTTTCTCGCAGAATATTCATTTTGGTGAAACCATTGTTAAATGCCCTTCTATCTAGGCATTGTGATTCGACAAAACATATTAAATAAATAACAACAAATTTGTCAGACGTAGCTCCAAAAGATGGCCGATATCACTTGTCAAAGTCCCTTTCGGAGGAGATATATTATTTTAGAATTAGAATAACTGGTTAAACGATCTTTATTCTCCCATATCTATGAATAGGTTTGGTAATAATGAAACGCTTTTCATTTCTCTACAAGTAAATTTTCACGTATGTACGTATGTACGTATGTGCGTATGTACTTCTATTGGACATATTTTTGCTCCTCTTTAAGATGCCAATAGTACCACTTCAAAATATTTTACTTAAGGTAGTTTATATGAAAGGCTACTACAATGAATCGAAATATTTGCCTTAAAGCTACGTTCATCATGTATGCAATATATCTTTTGGTTTTAAATATACAAACCAATTGAAAAGTGTGTTCCTTCTGTATGACGTTTATGTTTTCTTGATTTACACCAACTATTTACGTTTTAGTTCGCTTTTATCACTGAAAGTTTAAATGAAATGAGGAAGTTAATCGTAAATTTTGACAAGCTGGATCCATAAATAACACAAAAATTCATTAAAGGAGATAAGATTTTTTGAACACTAATTTGGCAGCATTCGTATCACAATTTTGTGCTTTGTTTACGACTCACTCATTTCATTGAAGATCCCTACCAGAACAATGACGTTCAAATGACAGTGAACTTGATGTAAACATTCGTGTACATGTGATTTTATTTCTCTTTCTAACGCATGAATTCTTTCGACTATAAAATATATACCTAACCTGTTCAATCTACTGCTGTTTTAAATCAGTTGAAGTAAACTTTACTGAAAGTTGACTAGTCAAACTTGATGCATATACCGGTCGCGATTGACATATGTTTGGGTCACAATTGACTACCAAATTGATTCATAGTTTTTACTTAAAAATTTAATTTTTTTATAAGCAATTTATTTCCATTAAATAAAGTAATACACATAATTAAATACTGTTAATTGTTAACATTTTGATATCTGAATAAAAATTCATATCAATATTTAAAACAGTCGACTTCGTCAAGAGGTGAATCACAACCGAATTCATTTGTCGTCACTTTTTTGCCACTGGTATGGTTGACCCACTTCTCCTTCACTCTATCCTTCACAGTTCTTGAATATGTCCTCAGCTTTAGTTTTGCAACGAGCTAATAAAAAGATTTATTAAATACTGGTCAAATAATTCACACAGAAAAGATACTTACATTTCCAAACACTTACTGGTGCTTTTATACTGCACTGAAGTCGCCGTGGTCTAGTAGGTAGTGTGTTGGCTTATTAGACGAAAAGCCAGGGTTCGAGCCCCAGGCCAGACATCAAATAAAATACAAAAAGTATTTCTTCGGTGACTTCCTCTCAGCAGATTTCTGGCAAAAACTCTGAGAGTAAATAAAATTGCCATGAAAAGTTTCTCAAAAATCTGTCGTTCGGAGTCGACTTTAAACTGTAGGTCCCGCCACTCATGTATAAAATTAACACACACAACATAAGTGGTGTGAGAAACTAGGTCGTAATCCTGACTGAAGGGTTGTAATGACCAATTATGTATGTATGTATGTATGTATGTTTATACTGCATTTCGGTTTCTTGTTCCATTATATTTTTTATCCTAAAATTTTTTTTTTAATTCTTATCTTTACCCTTTGCACTCGGCACCGTTTCAGACTTTACCTACCAGCATCTCGACGGCACTTTTTAACGAAAACGTACATCCTTGAATCGTGACATTATACGGTATAATTTTAGAACCAGGTAAGAAATTGTGATGAAATTTGTGGACATTGAAGAACACGTATTTACAAAAAAAATATGAAACATTTTTTCTATTCGACGCTTCAGCACGAATTGAGATCGTGTATATTTCTTCTCTCGGTTATCGGATCTCTTTATTATCGTATCAAGTTTCCCACTTCATTGAGCCACACCCATGTAGCTTTGGACGCCTAATCCACTATATCTAGTGTGTACAGTCCGTCGTGAAAGCACTTCGCACGTTCCTTTTTGACGTGTAGAACGGACGATTTATTTATCATGCTTCTTGTTAATTTTATCACATTTCGATCAATTTTTTTGTGCCATTTTAACAGAAAACTAAAGGAGAGCACTTGTTTTTAAAAAAATTGCGGTGGAATAATTTCATTGTCCGAGTGGAAAGGGTTAATTTATTAATGTTGTCTATTTTTTATTAACTTTTTCCATAGTTTAAAAATTTTAACACTTTAAAAAATTTCATTTTAAAATTTGTCACAAGTGAACTTTTTTTCTTTTGAAAGATATTGTCAAAAATTTATCTGACACCATCAAGTCTGATAATCAAAAGACCGGCCATTTTACCGTTACTAATGATGTATTGTTGGAAATGCAACTCTATAGCTGAAAATAATTATAAAATGTTATGTATGGATTAGTAAGTGAATCGTGTATGTGTTAGTTTCGGTCATTCATTTCTTGATCATAAGTGAGGCATTTTGATTTTGTAAATTTACTTATAAAACCAAATCGCTATACAAATCAGTGTTGAAAAATTCAGTACTTTTGTACTTTTTTCAGTACTTTTTCATTTCAAAAATACCGCAGTATCCCCGCAACGGTTTTAGTACTTTTTTATTATTACATATTTTATGTCTTGCCCTTTTCAACTATTAATGCATTAGCAACACGTTCAACGCAATGCTAAATGTAGGTAAGCCTAGGGCTTGTGTCATGGTTAAGGCTTGTATTAATGCTCTTCTCCTCCACAGGTTCAGCGACAAGGACACCGTCACCATGGTCATCGAAATAAACTCGATGACCCTCTGGATCACGTCATCGTATCTGGCGCATGACTATGGGCTCTCTCCCCCTCAGGGGCCTATTGGTCGACTGGTGACGGATGCGAGAATTCGCGGAGTTCCGGTCATTATCGGAGCAGATGCCAACTCCCACCATACGATGTGGGGCAGTTCCGGTACCAACGAACGTGATGAGTGCCTCTTTGATTTTATTATTAGTAATAACCTAGTTATAGCTAATCGGGGAGATGAAACTACCTTCCTTACTTCGAACAGAAAGGAGGTGCTAGACATCACTCTGGTCAGCTCCGACTTTTCTAATAACCTTAGGGACTGGTTTGTATCTTATGAATGCTCCTTTTCGGACCATAGATATATTACCTTCATTATAGACATGAAAGAGTCTCCTCCTGGTGTCTTGACCCTTCCGGTCAATAGGAGGAACACTAATTGGACCATTTTTAGAGAGAAACTGAGTGGCAGCCTTCCCTCTACCCCCCAACTATCATGAGCCGTTTCGATGTAGATAGGGTTGCGGACACATTGTCACATCATCCGTTAAACCCTCTGCCCATAGGGGCAAACGGAAACCGCCCTGGTGGAGCCAGGAGATCGATGATCTACACCGATCTTGTGGCAGGCTCTTAAACAGGGCGAAGGCGACAGGCGAGTGGTCAATCTACAAGGCCAAGAAGAGTGAACTTAAATACGCTGTAAGACGGGCGAAGAGGGCCTCGTGGAGAACCTACTGCGCGAGCGTGGAATCCTCTGCCTAAACTGGCCGTCTTCGTAAAATTCTAAGTTCCACACACAAATCCCTTGACTGTATCCAGCGACTTGACGGCTGCTGGACTATCCTGGAGGTTGATCCAGTGGCCCCCGTGAACATCGACTATATCCCTGCTGAATATTGTCTCGATAGAGGTTTCTACTCTCTGATTCCGAGTAGGGACGACTGGAATCATAATACGGTTGTCCCCCCGGAAGTCCTGGATGTATATACCGATGGCTCTAAACTCGATAATGGGGTTGGAAGCGGTGTATACTCTGGGAAACTGGACCTAACATTTCTCTCCGTCTGCCGGACTACTGCAGCGTGTTTCAGGCGGAGGTGACGGCAATTTACCGGGCCACTCAATGGATCCTTGTCAACGGTGCTCCTTTCACTCGCGTCTCGGTCTTTTCTGATAGTCAGGGCGCGATAAGATCTCTATCGTGTTTCGTGAACAACTCTAGGATCGTTAGGGAATGTCGCCGCTGTCTCGACCTTCTCTCTGGGCGCTTCACCAGTGTCTTTCTGGTGTGGGTCCCCGGGCACAGTAATATTCCGGGAAACTGTAGGGCCGACGAGCTCGCCAGAGCTGGTGCGCTCCTTCCGGAATCCTCTTCAATAGAACTGGGTATGCCACTTGCCTCGGTCAAGTTGGACATTGCGCGAAAATTCTCTCGGGACGCCAACCTATCCTGGGTCAATGAGGAGCCCTGCTCCACAGCTCGACTCACCTGGCCCTTGATGGATAGAAGGCGTACCAACCAATTACTTGGTCTTGGTCTGACGTCATCTCAACCACAGTGGCCGTGCTTACAGGTCATTGCGTTATGGGTAGACACGCGGAAGGAATGAGGCTCCCATTTAACGATTTCTGCCGTGGATGCAGATCCGCTGAGGAAGAGGAGACTGTTATCCACTTTCTTTGTCAGTGCCCGTCTCTCGCTAGGTGTAGATATAGGCTATTTAGCTCTCCATTTCTTGTCAGCTTGATGGAGCTATCATCTACTGATATCAAGGATATAGCTTCGTTCATCAAACTTTCTGTCTGGTTTTCCAGTATGGGGTAGTCGTGCTTTTGATGTGCAGCCCTTGCGCTGACCAACTTCTTCCTCTTCCCTGATTTTGGTGGAACTTGGTCATTACAGGGACTGCGTTCACCCGTGGCATCACAACGGGCCGCTATGCGTGCTCAAGTGAGCTTTGTGAATTCAGAGCTACCACTCAGACCTAACCTAACTTAGACCTAACTGAATCAGCTGTTTTTGTCCTCCTATATGTGTATTAAATATAAATAAATACATAGTCTAGTAGGTAGTGTGCTAGCTTACTACACGTGAGTCCACGATTCAAACCCAATGGCAGACATCTCCATCAAAACGAAATATGAAAAAATATTTCTCCGGTGACTTCCTTCTGGCAAAAACTCTGAGAGGGAATAAAATTGCCACGATAAAATTTCTCAAAAATCTGTCGTTCGAAGTCGACTTTAAACTGCAGGTCCCGCCACTCATGTATAAAATTAACGCACACAACATAAGTGGCGTGAGGAAGTTAGGTCGTAATCCTGATTAAAGGCTAATAATGACCAATTATATACGTATGTATGTACATATCTTTTACAAAAGTACTATTTTATGCAAAAAAGTACTCTTTCAGTTATAGTTCAGTATAATTTTAAAATTTCAGTTTTGCAACACTGATACAAATAAACTCTTACATATATACTCGTACATATGTATGTATCCGATATGTCGTGTCGCTTTTTCATGCAGATTTTGTTGTATTCGTGTATTGCGGAATTGTTCTTTGAAAATGGAACTGGAAGGTTATTGTTCGAAATGTTCCTAATAAAATAAAAAGGAGGGAGACCTTAGTCTCAGTTGATTACAATTATTTTGTTTATAAAATATATGTATATTTGAAGCTACTAAGAATATGTTTTATGAGTAAAATTTAAAATATTACCTTCGGTGTGGTAGGGAGTAATATTATAAGATGTTGGTTGATGGATGACATATGTATGTATGTATTGATGTACCATATTATTAAAGTTTTAATTTATTTGTTTAATTTTAGTAAGTCTTTGTTTCCTCTTCTTTTATTATCTTTTGTTGTGTTGTATGGTGTTTCTAGTTGAATAAAATATTCACCCAGAAGGTATTCTGCCAGTATTATTCAACTTCAGTTCAGTATAATTAAAAGTCTACGAATTAAAACTTCTTTAGGAGAAGTTAAGTTCATGGTTTCTTGTGGCTTATGTCATGAAATATTAAACTTTCCAAAAAACCCAAAAATAAATAAATTTTGTTTGTTTGTTTTTTAAAAATCTCAACCTGAAACAAATAATTTTCTCTTTCTCCATACATACATACATACATATATGAATAATGAATATTTCATCACAAATAATTATCGGAGTCAACATCAGCAATAAAAAAGTCTTCCCAACTAATTAATCATGTTTGGCATTTGAGTCTAATTAATGCTTACGCAGGCATGTTTATTTTGTCAAGTTTCTTATGTTTATTAGTTACTATAATTAAATTTTTAATACATCTTGTTTTGATATTAATTTTGCGATTACAAACATGAGATTTGTTGCCAACTGACCAATTAATGTCCCAAAAAGCATTTGAACCATTGTTAACCAAAAAAACTTTATTGGTGTTTCCATTAATCCTGAAAAACAGCATACATAACATCATTACAACCCTTCAGTTAGGATTACGACCTAGTTTCTCACGCCACTTATGTTGTGTGCGTTAATTTTATACATGAGTGGCAGAACGACAGATTTTTGAGAAACTTTTCATTACTATTTTATTTACTCTCAGAGTTTTTGCCAGAAATCTGATGAGAGGAAGTCGCCGAAGAAATATTTTTTTTCATATTTTCGTTTTGATATCTGACCTGGGGTTTGAACCGTGGCCTTACGTCTATTAAGTCAACACACTACCTACTAGACTACGACGTGATATTGATGTAAAATTGTTATAGAACCGATAATGTTCAAGGATTAAAAGTAACAATAAAAACTACTTCACAGGGGTAAACATAAAATAAGCAATGGATACGATCTGTCTTTGAATTTTGTCATCATAAGAGCAATCTCCATATTGTACTGCAGGGACAGTTTGGTTTCCCTGGTAATATGGAAATGAGGGAACCAGAAATACAAATGCTAAATGGCAACTTTATCTCTCTGGTGAAAACTTCGAGTATGATTAACAATTGGGCTCTAAAGGAGTGTAATCAAATCTATAAAAAACCGACACTGCACTACTTAAATTGTAAGAGAATAGAGTGAATTTCAATCATCGTTATGAGCACAACAAATATAAAAATTAGTATAAATATTGTACCAGCAACAATTTTGTTCTAAAAGCTTGTGTAGCAACCAACAAAATTGGTGAAGCAATGTTTTTAAGAAGCTTAAATAGAAAACCTCTTAATACAGTACGACCCCGCTTAACGCTGTTCTGCTTAACACTGCTCCGCTTAACGGTGTTTCGGTATTACAAATAAAATAAAAATAAATTTGTGTTCAATTTTAATTAATCACAACCTGATGTAAACGACAACAATTGCTTTGTTTGTTATTCCTCTTTGCAATCTTTTGCAATTATTAAACAATTGTTCGACTGACCTTCAAACCACGATTACTTTCTTCAAACACATCGCGTCTTCACACAAGACTGATTGAACTTTACCTGACTCCGGCCTGCTTTGCCTTGCCTCTTATATGGCAACGTAAAGAGTCTGATGAACAATAATAAAAAATTATATAAATATAGCATTTCCGAAAAGTGCATAAAAAGTTAAATAAATCTTCAAATGACATCAAAAAAGGAAAGCGACCACTTATTTTTATTTCTTTATCAAACTTATCACTGGTTCGTTTGATGGTTTTATTAATCAAATCGCTGTTTATTCTTCAAATAAATGAAACAGATTGTGATTTGATAGATGCCTGTTGAAAGGGACATTATTGCCTTTTCATTTAAGAGAGGGAAAATTACAAAAGTCTTGAACTTATTGAGCCATATGCGTAGTTTTTGGAATACATACATAATTGGTCAGTATAACCATTCAGTCAGGATTCTCACATCACTTATGTTGTATGCGTTAATTTTTATACATGAGTGGCGGGACCTACAGTTTAAAGTCGATTCCGAACGACAGATTTTTGAGAAACTTTTCATGGTAATTTGATTTACTCTCAGAGTTTTTGCCAAAAATCTGCTGAGAAGAAGCCGCATATCCATATTTACGTTTTGATGTCTGTCCTAGGGTTTGAACACGGCGACCTCTTTTGGAATACAAAATTCAAACAATACAATTATAATGCTTTATGAACTTCGACTTGTGAATCAAATTGTTAAAATCATCCTATTATTGCCATTTTTTATATTTTATGTCACAACGTCTTTTATTTTCAATTTTCATTAAAAATCTGTTTTCTTTTAATTTTATCGATTCTTCGTGTCGCTTTAAAACGTTTGGCATTGAAAATACGTTTCTAAATTCCAAAATAAAACTCAAATGTTCACAGTTTATAACATTATAGTCGTGGTGTTTATTTATAATTTTAATCATTGATTGATTTGATTGGATTAATTTGTGTTTTATTTGTATGTTTCTTTCATTAATTCATTAATTAATTATTCATAAAATATTCATGAATTTTGTATGTAAATAAAATTATTTAGTTTTTTCAGTGATTAATGATAAACTTAGAATAATAATACGTACATGCTCGTATACATATCGTTAATTAAAATGCAAATTATCCAAAAAAAAAAAATTACATTGAAAATGCTTTCAAAAGTCTTCGAATTTCGGTGATGATGACCAATTGCTTGTCAACGTATTGGATTCAATTTCATATTTCTTTATGACCTTTTGCATTTTATGTAACGATATACTTGCTAATTAATAGTTAAGATTAATAATTAAAAAATAATAATTATTATATTAATACAACAATAACTATATATTACAATATACGATGATATAATGATATAATGAACACGCTTGTATGATAGACACTCATTGTGAGTTTATATGTTTTGATTTGATTACACCATATGGCTGACCTTTTCAGTGAATACGCCCTTAGGGGTTGAGTTTATTTAGAGCGGAAATAAGTAGCTTCAACGATTTTTAAAAACTATTGGAATTTAACTTGAATGGAAATTAGATAGTTTCGAGAAGCTAATCATACATGTGCATGTGTTTGTTTTCTTATGAGAAATAATTTCACTTTTATTTATGAAAAGATTTCATTTTTTTCATCACAATTCAATATCGATATGGAAGAACTAATAAAAACCATTATGATGCTAATGTACTATAGTATGTGTGAGTGTATTCGCATGATGTGCCAATAAAACCAAAAAAAGTTACATAAAACCTTCAAACTCGCATGTAAAACAAAAGAATTTGCCCAACATCATCATGCAGATTAATTTACAAATTGTTCGTTTGAACATGTAAAAAAAACAAAGATTCCAAGCAAAATTTTAAGACTGAAATCTATAAAAAAAATATAAAAACTAATGAGACAATTAAAGATAAACAAAAGAAACTAATTTTTTTCTTTTGTTTTTTCTCTTTTTGTTGTTTGTATAAAGAAACCATTTATTTATTTTTATTGTGTTTTAATTTTTTTGTATGATTTCAGCTATTTGGAAGCTGGCTGCATGGTTAAGTACCAGGTCTATTGTTTAAATGTTTTCTACTTTTGGAGTTTCTATTTTAAAAATTTCTTTCTACATTGAAGAACTTTCGTTTTTTATTGGCTGCTTATGGCCAAAATAGAAAAACTAAAACATTTCGTTGTCTACAGATACTTTCTATTGAATTTATTTACAAACATTTTATGGAGTTTTGTTTTAATTTAAGTGTGTCTAGTTTTTTTTTATAATATTTTTTTGTTTTTTTCTATTTTAATTTCTATTTTATTATTATTGTTCGTTGTTGTTGTTGGTTTATAAGAAATTCTATTTCTTTGTCTGAAATTGCCTTTTTTATTTAAATATTATTGTATAATTATGTTAATTCATGTTGTGCTACGTTGTTTAAGTAAAATTCATGATTAATTTTTCAATTTCAATATAAATATTCTGTCATTAGTTTGATATTCTTTAAGAAAATATTTGTACAAGTTTCATTACATACTTTTGTGTATAATTTTTTTTGTTTTTGTTAATTTTGTTTTTAAGTTTAATTACATAAAAATTTAATAATTAATAAATTTTAAAATTAAATGCGATATGGAAGTTTCTTTTCATATGTTTTTTCTCACAATTTTACGATTTTCTTATTTTACTTGTCATTATTTACAGATAAAAATTATTTTATATTTTTTTTATTTTAAAATGCATTGGCAGGACTAAATTGTATTTCAATGATAAAATCCTATACTTTGGAAATCGTTTACACACTCAAAATATACGATCGTGATGTTGTTTTTTACAAACATTTTAGTGGAATTCCGTTTAAAATTTAATTTAATTGAGAATAAATTAAGATTGAATGTATTTACTACAATCTGACGTTTATTTATCAGTGAGTAATAATATTCCGAAAAAAAAAACAAACAAAATTTCATCTTAATCAAGTAAATGTGTTCGAATATTTATCACTATATTTAAAATTTTTATACCAAAAATTATTTCATTCTAAAATTATTTTATTTTTTTGTATAATAAATAAAAAAAAAAGAACTTCAAACCAGCTCTTTAAACATTTTGTAAATATTTATTTGTTTGCTTTCTGTTGCCCGTGCTTAAAAGGTTCCAAAATCGCCTAAAACAACCAGGTTTCTTGTCTATGGCCACATATCTGTCCTCTTCTAGTATGGTATCCAAAATGTAATAACTGCTGAGATTAAGTGGTGGTGGTGGCAGTATTGGAGGTTGTCATGAGATTGTGCAATTCTTACCCTCACTTACCATTGCCGTTGCAACAGTACCCATCGTAGCTGTGGATGTAGACGCTGAATGTGTGCTGTTCACCATTGCTTGGCCAGCAATGCCATGGCAATTGTTTGTTGCATTGTTCGCCTGTTCCAACATGGCTTGTTTTTTTAATTTTTTCTCATAGGCAATGGCATCGTTGGGCACATAAGACACACGCACTCCACCATAATGTTTGCGTGCCGGCAAACGATATACGTAATCGTCCATGTCACTAGATGAGCTGGATGAACAAGTGGAGCAAATGCTTGCTGCATCGCAATTGTCCAAATTCTTTACAGCACTTGAACCGGCTTGTGTTTGAGCATTATGCAATTTAAGATTTGTTTGATTGATTTGCATTTCAGAGTTACTGCGCGATTGATTGCGTTTTCGTCTGCGACGTCGTGCATTTGAATTGTCTGTATAACTTTTCGAACGTGACATGGTATCGTGGATACTGTGAAATCGCACTTCTTTGGTTGGATGACGGTTGTTTTCCTCGTCTTCATCATCGTTATCATCGTCGTCGTCATCATCATCATCATTATCGACATCATTCCTAATGCGTTCATAGTTATCGTGTGGCAGATCTTCGTGACCATCATTATCATTTTCATGATCCAGTTCCAATTCATTTGTTATTTCCTGGGTACTTTCAGTCATGTCCGAATTGCTTGGCGAGTTTATATTTATTTTATCAATTGATTGATAACTGTGGGAATCATCACCCTTTGAGACAAGCATGTCCGGCAACGAAGCAGTTACATTCGGATCTCCAAATATTGTTTTATCACCAGCACAAATATTATCCAAACTTATGCCCAATTCAGTCAAGTCAATAGGAGGTGGATGAGCTGGCCGTGATATACCAGGTGCTACAACATTATCCAGGTTACGCACCAACATTAAGCGACCCAAATCCTCTCTTCTTTGTCTTTCCTGTCTCTCCAATAAGTCGCCGGCACTACCGGAACTTTTATTCGCATGCCGCTCTTTATTGTTGGAGCCCTTACTGGGTCTAGGAGATCTCGCTATTTGACTTGTAGTGCTGGCACGATGTGTAGGTCTCAGCTGAGGTCCAGAGCTGGTGTCAGATGGTGTAGGTGGCTCCCCTTTACTACAAGCAATCGAACAGTAAATAGTGCCACGACGAGGTAAGAACGGTCTGCCCAATAATGAGCAACGGCAAGTACAACAAGAGAAACACTGGTCGGTGGCATGCCAATGTTGGCCATCGTGGGACATTTGTCCCTGATCTACGCCTATCACGTCGCCACAATAGTCACAGTACTCGGCAAACATGGTATCGAAACAACTTAAGCAATACGGTTTGCCATCACGCATTATGTACCTCTGGCCGCCCAACTGCAGATCACATTCAAAGCAGGCGAAATGTTTCATATGCCAGGTACGTCCCTCAGCCTCTGTACATTCGTCGGAGAATATGATCTGAAAATACAAATGAAAGATTACGAAAGAAATTAAAAAAATTATTTTTTTTTATTTGTTTTTTTATGGTTGTTGTTTTAATTAAATCGTATGGCAGGCCATTAAATCATTGCAACTGGTTTCCTTAAATGAATTTTTTTAGAAAATTAATTAATTTGTGGTTCACTTAATTACCAGTCCATTTAAGAAACACGAAACTCAAAACTCAAGACTTTATAATACTGACATTGGCTTGAGTTAAATTAATGCAAAAAAGTAGTCAAATATGGTTGGCACAACCAAACATTTCTGAATGAATTGAAAGAGTTTTGTCTCTCTTTTTTTTTTGTTGCCCAAATTTTTACACTGCCTTACATTAAACAAAATTGTTGCAATGTTGTCGTATTAAAGCAATTCTTTTTAGCATTTTATTGTAGCGAATAAATAGCGTTACATAATGGAACCACTTTTTTTTTAATTCAATTTTTTTGTTTTCTTTTTCCTTTTTTTTTGGATTTGTTATACGACCAGTCTGTTTATATACAATTAATGTTAAATATACAGATAATGTGTATTAAATGTTGGATCTCATAAAAATCTACTTTGCACTTAAATACAACAGACAGACATAGAGACAAACAGACAGACAGACCGTTTTACTCACAGATATCCCTTGACAAATGCAGTGTTAACATGTATGTACTCGTATGTATCTGCCATACACGTTCTCTTCGAAAGTATTTTCGTGAACTAAATTTAAGGATGTATTTAGTATAGCAAACAAAATATATAAAGTCGCCGTAGTGTAGTAGGTAAGGCCATGGTTCAAACCCCAGGTCAGACATCAAAACGAAAATATGAAAAAATATTTCTTCGGCGACTTCCTCTCAACAGATTTCTGGCAAAAACTCTGAGAGTAAATAAAATTGCCATGAAAAGTTTCTAAAAAGATCTGGCGTTCGGAGTCGACTTTAAACTGTAGGTCCTGCCACTCATGTATAAAATTAATACATACTCATCATAAGTGGTGCGAGAAACTAGGTCCATAATCCTGACTGAAGGGTTGTAATGGCCAACCAACAAAAAATTTTATTATTAAGCAGGCTCTGTACGTTCAAATAAATTTTATAAAAACCTTTAATTAGAAATTAAACCTTCAACAATTTCATATTTTTACAATTAGAAGCCTTATCAACAAAACAGTGGGGTTTAGATTGAAATGAAGGCCTTTTCGCCATGAACTCTAAGCACTTCCATCAAAATAATACGTATGGAGGCCATGAAGACATTTGTTCGTGAGATGAGTTATTGTTTGAGTCAAATCTCTTTTCGCCGAGTCAATTATTCAGGTTGTGGAACAGGAAATAGTTACACGCGGCTAAACCCAGGAAATAAAGAGGTTAAGGCAGCGGCTTGGAGATCAATTAAACGATGCTTCCTCTGTAAAATACACCGTGTTAGTGCACTGATGCATAGATTTTTTTTGTTAAATTGCCTCAATAAATTTGGCATAATATTCGTTTGACCGCATTGAAGGCATTCAATATTAAACGTACCGAATGCATCCTGGACATGTAGCTGTCAGTTGAACGACGTCAACTACTCCTTTGAAGTTATCATACAATTGTAGTCATCATTCAAAATCGAAACCACTAAAGGGAGATTTAGACGATCACACAAGTCGCAATCCATGCCGCGTTTTTGTATAGAAGAGAGCGAATAGTACGTGTAAATTGAATATATATTTAAAGCGTGCAACGTTGTGGGTAAATACTGATGGGAAGTTGACAGTTGTACGGCATCTCTTCATTTTTTGAAAGTTTCCAAAAAGGATCATACTTCATTAGATCAGAGGGGTATTAATTTTATTACATTTTTGGAATTTTTAAGCAAAATTAACTATCATGACAGTTGCATCTTAATTTTTGAAATGTGAATGGAATTCTGTAAATTTTTTTGTCTGACCTTACGTACGTAAACCCTTATCGTGTAAATTGGCCTTATGGCTTAAGGCCTATGACTTCACCAATCTCTCTCGCTTTCAACATCCGTTCGATTAGACCAATGTTGTGAAAGATTTTCCAGAACATTCGGCATCTTATGTGCCTGTATAGCTAAAGTAAAATATAAGAAACAATCTTTTTGTACTTTTAAAAATGTGTATGTTACAGTTGCGGCAGTATTCGCTAACCTATACTAGGTTCAAATATGCACTTTTATTGAGTCAATATTCGGTTTATTGAGTACAATATTTTAAGTGTTCAGGCATATTAATATACGCAGTTCAGCTGCTTATTCAATATTTATTTGACAGCTGGTAAACAAAACGGCTGGTTGTTTCAACGAAATTGTTCTTATATTCCTTTTTTGTTTTCTTTTTTTGTTTTTTGTTTGTCGTTCTTGATATTTGACAACTCAAACAGAAAGTGTTCGCTTAATTGTAATATGCTGACTAAACACACTTATGACAGCGTTGCATTACTTAATATTATAACACTTTGCGTATTTATTGCGCAATAATTAATAATTAATTGAAACTTTATATGAAATGTTGAGCTCAATAATGGTGTTTATTGCGATTTACGTAATAAAGGTATTTGAACAGCGAATTGATTTATGTGGTAGGTTTTTATGTGAATTATAATGCTCATGAAATTTAAAATAACTTTCTCTAATTATCTCCGTAAATCTCACAGTAACCTGGTATCTGTTGCTTTTAAGCACAATATTTGTAAAATTTTGACAGGAGCCAACTGAGAAATGTCAATTGACAGGAGCACTGTTTTCTTTTCAGTTAAGAGGCCGGAAATTGAATAAGTCGCGTCGTAAATATTATAAAAAATTCCCTTAAGGAATAATTTTAGAATTTTATGAAAAAAATATTTTTTTTTTAATTTAGATTATAAAGAAAACAAAGTTTTCTTATGAACATCAATTAAATCGGACTTGGAATTTACTCGATTTCGTTTAGAGATTACAAACGTGATCTTGAAGGGATGACTCTATTCATTTGTTTTTTTTTCTTTTTTGTTTTTTTATTCGTTCGTTTGTCTCCCATAAGACTTGATGCTAAAGTCATAAATCGTTCGTTACTTGTTGGTCGTTTGTATTGTATTTGTTTGTTGTTGTTGTTTTTTTTGGCTTTAGTAAAAATGTTTGTATTTATGACAGAAAAACTTGTTACTACTCACCTCATCACAGGCCGAACAACGTGGCTTTTGGGTTTCGGCATGATGACGTCCACAATAAAGGTTGCCATCACGATGAAAATATATTAAATCCACGAGTAATTCCTTGCAAACACAACAAACAAAACAGCCAGGATGCCAACAAACCTGAGAGCCAAGACGTTGAGCAAACACCACAATGTCACCGGAGGAAAGTTGTTCTTGGCACTGAAATTTCAAAAGTAATAAAGTATTAAAGAAAAATTGTAAATAAATAAAGAAAAGAAAAGAGAAACAAAAAACAAAAAAGGATTTCATCGTATTAATACGATGATGATGGAAATAAAATTGTTTTTTTAAACGAGAGATTTGTGAAGAATTTTCTTCTTCAGAAATATGTTTACAAAATGGATTTGCGTAAATCTCTGTTTGATGTTTCAATAAAAATGAAAACACACAGCAAGAAAATGTTCAAATTAAAATAGAAAAAGTAGAAATTCTTAAAGATTTCTAAAAGAAGGTAAATTAAAGCATCGTACTGGATACTAAAGAAGCTTTAGAAGATGATTACTCATAACGTACGTATATTTTATGTGTCATTATAGGTCCACTATATGATTATTTGTTCGTAGTGAGGAGAACGTCTCTCTCCCTGGTACAGATATGTATCAGAGATCAGCAATGAATCGTTTTTTCGCTACTCATAAGTACTCATGGAAATTTGAGTATGAGTTAGTCAGTACTATTGATTGTCAACTACTCTGATTCATTCGTACTCACTACAATATTGCTTTATAAGTACAGGTTGCAATGAGCATGAGTACAACATTGACATCAAACTCATGACATCCGAAATATGTTTGATTCATACGCCTACTCATTCAGATTCATAAGTTTAGAAATATGCTTAAAAATGACTTGACTGTCTCGAAATCACATACACAAACACACAACCTTCTAGTAAGTATTGTAGTGTTCGTACGCGAACACTTTTGTGATTCTTGTAAATGTTGAGTCATGGAGAGTCGAAATCAACATCATACGTGTTGTTAAATATGAGCATGATGAGTACTTCAAACTATGATATTAAAATAAGTATGAATGCTTATAAGTATCAGAAATTATGAGTATGATTCGAATCTACTCATCTTTTTGAATACTCATTGCTGATCTCTGATATGTATCGTGTGGTTTCTCATGTACACTGGTAACAGTAGTGAAATATGAATATAACTGCTTATTGGCACTTCAATATAAAAATATTCTGTGACACAACCGCTGTATGCACGTCTGAAGAAGTCTTAACTTCACTGTCTTTAACAACAAATTTTTTGCAAACGACATTACTGTCGAATGACTGTGTTAATAAGTTAGTTTTCAATACAAGTATTAGGTCTTCCTATCTATCGTATCGAATGCGCCCTTTATTTCTTATTTTTTGCAAGCTTGTGTTATATTTTATTCGGAATCAAAATTGTTGATCAGGAATACGTTTAATTGTATTTAGAATTGGCATCAATTCGATATTAGCAGTTTTTCAGTGTTTCTTCTGTCAATATTGTTAAGAAGCCTATAGGGTCTGTATAACACCATTCAACCATTGCAACCTTCAACTAATGCAGATGAATCTTATATCAGGTCTGGCATTATGCGTTTTCTGTCATACATATACATATGTATATGTACATACAACTTTTCAGTCAGGCCTAGCTTCGACAGATTTTTGAGAGCGCTTTTCATTGCAATTTTTATTCATTCCCAGAGTTTTTACCAGAAATCTGCTGAGAGGACGTAGCCAAAGAAATATTTTGTCATATTTCGTTTCAGTAAGATGGTCTCGCGTTTAATAAGCCAACACACTACCTACCAGACTAGGATGACTTACTACTATTAAATTTAAATAAAGCAAAATGTGTGGGAAATTCTGGGCCACATATCAGGTGGAATGACCAGTTCCTCTTATCTCCACCTGAGATGACGATACTCTCAAACCGCTCGTGAAAAATACCCAATGCAGTCATATCCATGTAACGCCTCACTGTTGAAATCATATGTCGTTGGTGTCTGGATCATTTTTTCGGCAGATTTTGTTTTTCATCGGCGTTTAATGACCCAGTGGACTCGAAAATATTCCACATATTGCGAATCAGTACGACGATTATAGCGATCGGCACGATACGTTGCTCAAACCGAAAATCAATTTCGATGAGACAATTACACATTGTTATGAAAATGGAAATGGTGTAACATCGTTTAACATTATAATGAGCAAAAGCTCCACAAACAAATACAACGAACTTGTTACAAGTAAACCAACAACATCAGTATGAAAGAAAAGGGGATAGACAAGTAAGCGAGAACGCAACAACAAACAATGTGAACAAAGTACACAAACAACAAGTCCCGATAAAGTTCTCGTTAAAGCGAAACCACGAACACTCGACTTCAAGAACCATCATCAGACTGTTTACGTGAGCATATAAAAAGGCAAGACAAAGCAGGCAACCAGTAGTAAGAATTCAGTCAGTCTTGTGTGAAGACGCGTTGCGTGTGAAAACAACAGTCGTGGTTTGAAGACCGACGTTGTAAAGTTCTACCGAACAGTTGCTAAAACTTACGCAAGCAGAAGTGTAAAGAAGAATAACGAACTAAGCAAATTATTGTTGTAATATCAAGTTGTAAATAGTGGCACATAAAATTGTGCGAACAATAAAGAGTTTAATTGAAACAAAACACAAATTTATTTTTATTTAATTTGCAATCAACGAACTCATATTTTAAACGTTTTTAAAAAGGTAAAAGAGAAAAAACAATATGCTGTTGAGTGCTATATCCGTCCATGGTGATTTGTCAAAGCAGACTAAATGAGATGTAAGAGATGTAACTTCAATATAATGGCCGTTATCAACAGTTGAAGTTCAGAAGTTCAAATATAATTATAATTTCTATTTGCGTCATTTGTTTAAGTAAATTATTAGCACGGCAACGATATTTTCTAGATATTTCAAAACTCAAATCTTAGGCCCAGCGGAGGTACAGCAATAAACGGCGGCACAAATTCGTTTCTAGTTGATCAGTATCATTTCTTGCGCAATGCCAGTAGATTTTCCTAAAGGTGGTTTAAATAGTTTTTAAGATTCACAAGCCCCTATCAATAATTTGTCTCCGGTATAGCATCAAGACCTTTAAAAGATTCTGTTAAAGACTACATTGATTGCGAGTTCATCCTTTTTTAGAGACTAATTTCATTTCATATTTGTGGAGAAGATTTAGTTAAATCTAGTCTGTGAATGATTAACAGTAACTTGCTGAGGAGATCGCCTCACAATAGTTGGAAACATTAATATCGCCTCTTGCTGTTCTCAATCTCATGTTTACAAAGAAATTGGAAAAGTGATATGAATTCGCCTGGATTGACTATAAAAAAACGCTACCAATGAAAAGTGTATTCACGATCTCATTTGTCGACTGTCCGTTTGTATGGAAAAAAATCATCTTTTGCTGCACAAAATAATTATTTTTTGGAATGATTGTCCTCACAAATGTTGTCTGAATTGTCAGTTGTGTTCTTAATGCTAATAAAACTTGAATTGTGCCTTAAGGACACATTATGAAATTAAAGTTTTCCATGGATATTCATTCACTCCCCAAAAACTCTTCTCCATTGAGGCCTTGTATTGAAAATTAAAAAAGAAGAAGAAAAACTCCGAAAGGGTTCGCAATCATTTAAATTGAAGCCATTAAAGGCTTCACATTCATTTAAAATGTTTAGCATTATTTTCGTTATTTGTTTGGTTGATTGTTTGTTTAGTTGTTGTTTTATTTGAATTTTCCCATTTAGTGAAAGTGTTCCCTCGAGGGTACATTTTTTTTCTTTATTGGGGCGTATTTTGTGAAATTAGTTCGTTATTTCGTTGCCTCTGCTCAACTCCATTTCGTAAACACTAAATGGCTTTGTTGTTGTGGCTTTTTGTATTTATTTTTTGTTTTATTTTCTAATTTGTTTTAAAAGAAATTCAATTATCCTATAAATACCATAATAATTTAAAAAGTTTAAGAAAAAACAAGCTTTCAACGTACTCGTATTTGGATGAATGGTTTTTGAAGGTGACAGAATAGAATTCGCCTATTTTGACTTCATTTTATTGCATTTGTTTTGAAAAATTGATTTGCTAGTAGGATAGATAATTCAATAAGAATTTAAATAATTTCTTATATTTTTTTAGATTATAACGAAATCACTTTTGTTTTTGTTATACTTCATGTACATTCCCTTAGGTTAGGTTAGGTTAGCGGGTAGCTTGCCGTTCACAGGCAAGTTCACTCGGTGGCCAATGATCCGTTAGTGGTGGGTTTGAAGCATCCAGAGCAAGATCTTCACATGTTCTGTCACTAAAATCCGATGACGTCTGTTCTGAAGTGCAGGGCACTCGCATAAAAGGTGTTGCACCGATTCCGTTTCCTCCACATTATGGCAGCTTCTGCAATAATCCTGGTTGGGCAGACAGAGCTTGTCAGCGAAACTACCAATAGCGCAGTGTCCCGTTAGAATTCCTGTTCGAATGCGAACCTTTCTCTTTTCGAACTCCACCATGGTTTTTCCTGCTATCCACTGCTGGACACGGCAGTTTTGAAATTCGGCAACCAGGTATGTTGGAGTAGCCACGGTTTGTTGAATTTCATGCTGCTGTTTCCAATTTGGAAAAGTATTCCTATAGAAGCATATTTTATCCATCTATCGTACATATACACTCTCTATTTTACATACTCTTACTTTGGCTAGAATTCTGGGCTGGAGGGACTATACCATAAAGTAAACTCAGAACGGCAGATTTGAGTTACTTTTTCATGGCAATTAGTCTTTCGAGAAAGCTGCTGTGACGGGACTGTTGAACAAAATATACATTTTTTAGGTTAACAGTTAAATCTCGAAATTGTCGTTTACTACGGCGACAATAGTAAGCACATATGTATGTATACATTTGCGGAAATAAAAGGAGTGAAAATGCATCTGAATTGGATGTTTAAACAAATTCATACAGAAACATTTAACTTCTCAATGTATGAAACAAGATGAACGAGAGCACATAATAAGTTTGATTCGTTTGGATTTTTTAAACTAAAAATAAAAACAGAAAATCTTCAAAAGTTAATCAGCATTTATTTGGCGCAATAAATGAATCTCTGCCGTTTACTTTTGAAGCACTATTTCCTACAAATATTTACAAAAAATTGTCTACGAAGGTTTAATTCACATCTTCCCGGCCAATGCACTTCTCCTAACTTAATCCTAAAGATGGTGACAACTCACCTCTCAATATGTTTGTGACAGCTAGTGTCATGTGACATGGGACACCGCCTAGTTGAAAGTTTTTGTCATGCAAGTTCAATTCTAACATTTAGAGTGAAAAAAGTTAGTAATCATAACAGTACCTTATTCTATGGTAGAAAAAATTCCCGTTATAAAAAGAAGAAAACTGTCTACTGATACTCCACACACGTCCGTTGGAAAATTGTAAATTTTGCAAGGCACATATAACTGAGAGGCTTTACACATGAGAATATAAATACTAGTGGAAGTATAAATAAAATAAAATTGAAACATATCACAACTGGAATGTAAGATAATTTGGTGTAATTTTAAAGACTATTATGTCTTTGTTAAAGGCAAACTGTGAAAGGCTTGTTTAGAATTTTTCAAGTAAAACTAAATTATAAAGCGCTCTCAACCAAGCTCATATAACTCTGTTCTGTTGTTTTTATGGTGAAAACTAATTCCTCTTAAGTCTTTAAAATTTTTAATTTGTTACAAGAGAGATTTCAAATTTTTTGACCTTATTTCCATTTATAATTTTTGTTTACAAAAATCCCGAAGCAATGATTTATTCAAACAAAAAAAATCACAATTAAAGGTAAATTTATCAATAAAAACTATTTGTATTGATAATCCTTAATATTAAATTAGTTTTTAATAGAAAGGAGTCTTATCTGTCTTATATGGATACTTATGTACACGTATCCATATTTGCCTAAGTATAAAAACTTACAAATCAATATCTATCATTTCAAATACACTTCAATATCAAGATGTCCTGCTTCATCAACAAATACAAATTTGTTGTATGGAGTGGGCCATTTAAATGTTTAAATTTAAAAATGCAATAAAAATTGAAATTTTCTCAAATTTATTTTTTGTTGTGGAGTACAATTGTTCCCGTTCGAAATTGAATTTTATTTCATTCATATGACTGCCGCGGTTTGCCTCACAGTACATCATTCGATCGAACTAATTTTCGTGCACTTTTTCGAGCGTATGGGGTCGTATATCGATGTTGGCCTGCAAATACTCAATTGTCTACGGTTTGTCCGCATAACACCATTCTTTAACGTTGCCCAACAGAAAATAGCCCAACGGTGTGAAATCGTAGCTTCTTAGCGGCCTATTTTCATCACCATTTCGGCTAATTAAACGGCCATCAAACGTTCGACGCAATAAATCGATTGTGGCATGAGATGTGTGGCAAGTTCCACTATCTTGTTGAAACCATACATCGTTTACTTCAATACCATTAAGAGCGGTTACAAAAAAATCGATTATCATGGAGTGATAAGAGTCTTCATTGCCCGTAATGGATACGACGTCCTCATTTTCAAAGAAATATGGGAAAATGATACCTCCGCTCCACAATCCGCACCAAACAGTCACTAGTAATGGGTGCATTGGCTTTTGTAAGACCACGTCTGGGTTTTCTGAGCCCCAAATACGGCAATATTGCATATTAACGGATGAAAATAAACTTCATCCGAAAAGATGATTTTTTTTTTGCAAAATCGACATCATTGGGCAGATTTTCGTTGGCCCAAACGTTGCTCAAGCGTAAATCGATTCATTACATTCAGTGGAGATAATATACTGATTTTAGTGGCAGAATAAAATGGCATAAGTATTGCCAGATTCGAAATAATCGATGGTTAAAATTGTATACAATTAAATTTGTACACACATCTTTACGTAATAAATCCTTTCAATACAAAATGCTCAGAAGAGAAAATATTGATGTGTTGGAGATACCAAAGACAGCGGTATTAAATTTCTAAATCAACTTTAACTGAATAATTAAAAATTTAATCTGCCTATCAGATGACAAATCAATTTATTGACGATTCTATTTATTTTTGCCAACGCACTGTTTCAAATTAACTTTCATGAAATATTTTTAAAGCTGTTAATCACGAACGATGAACAAAGAAAATTTTCAAAAAGATTTTCTTTTTTTTCTTGTCAAAATCTGATGAACGAAGGGATTAGGAAAATATTCAACGGTCCAGAAAAACACAAAAATGGAAAAATGTATTCAAATCCATGCAGCCATACGAACAAAGGAAGAGTAACAAAAATATTAACGCGTGTCTCTTTGAATGTGAACTCGATATTGAGGTTGGAAATGAATTACTGAAGGAAAGCTTTCACTAAAAGGCGCAAACAATAATGTTGAAGACAAGGATATGACAGCCGAATAAAGGAAAATTTCAGAAGAAATGAAAAGAAGAAGGATGTTCGAAAGAATAATGAAAGAAATCATTGATGTGTACTCAAAGAAAAAAAATTTTGAATAATGGTGGTAATGAAGAAAAAAAGAGAAAATTCAAAAATAAATCTGTTGGCAGAAATGGTAGGTAGCTGTGCACTCTACTAAAATTAAATGAATTGCTGAAGAGACATTGCATTAAACAATGAAACAAAAATTGTTTCGATTAATTTGGCAAAAAACACAATTAGTAAACATAATAAATTAAAACTTAAGTTTTTAAAGAATAATAATAATCATTTCAAGAGTGCCCTGGTAGTCTATTGGGTAGTGTATTAGATTATTAGCGTGCGGGTCGTGGGTTCGATTCCCACTAAAGACTCTGGTCTGTGACACTACATCGAGTTACTCAGCTCGTATATAATTAGAATATAATTTGTAATATTAATAATTAATAAATAAATAAATAAATGAGTCGTTTATTTTGAAAGTGGTTTAAGTCCATTTTTAAAAAAATTTATTTAATGATAACAATAATCACAATCCTATAAAATCTTTTTTTTTAAACAATTTAAGTCTAGTATCATTAAAATCGCTATGAGTTGGGGCACTTGAAAATTAACTAGTTAACGAAATACATAAAAATATATTTTGAAACTGGTTTAAGTCCATTGAAATACATAAAATCGGCAGTAACATGGTTGAAAATTGTGCAATCGGTAGAAAATAATGCAGATATTATTGACCATAAGTGTTTACTATCAGGATATTCATTTTAGCCAAATGATAGTGCTTTTGGAGTGATAGAAATGGCTTTGAGGAAAAATAATTTAATGTATGTCACCCAGGATTACTATAAAACCATAAGAACATGTCGAAAGAGTAACAAATTTATATTAACCAAAATGGAACGTGATTTTTTTATACAAAACCTCTAGAAGAAGCAAGCCATAAAAGATGAAAAAACACTAGTGGGGAACCTGTAAAGAAAGTGGTTAAGGACACGTTGGATGCGATTTATAAAAAGTGAACACTATAAAATGATTTCTAAAGAATCTATGGAAGTGGATACACAGATCAAAATACTTGATTTATTATCTTATCAGGGAAGATCAAGGAACTTTAACAAAAGAAAATTAACACCATTATACGAAAATCTAAATCCCATTCCAATTCCTAAGTATAAGGATAACTATTTAGAGGAATAACTATCACTAGTGGAATAACTTTAAATGAAAAAAATTAACTTATAATAATATTAAACAAAGAACACAAAGTGGACTTATTCGGTTTTACAAACAAAAAAGGTCATTTTATTAATTTTGAAAGTGCATTAAGTCCATTTGTGGTTCTGAAACACAGCTTATTTTTCTAGTAAAGTTTACAAAACGTATTACGTTAATATTCTAACATGTTAAAGGTCTCATAGCCATAAAAACAACTTAATACTAGTTGAAAATATTTTTGAAACACTTCAAACGCAAACCCTTAAATATCTCAATATAAAAAAAATGGACTTAAACCACTTTCAAAATAAACGGCTCAAATATTTCAAATTGTATATTAAATTTACTTTTAAACCATCACAAACCGAGTAAATACGCCAAAAGTATCGACTCTGTTTGTGTATATTTTTTTAGGAATTTCTATGAAGTCAACCAAATGTTCATCGAATCTTTATCCATCTTTATCCATAATGAGCAGACAAATAGTTAAGAAAACAAAAGAAAATCATAATTTCTCTCCTTCCCAGACTTCTATTAAAAGAAAAAATAAAAGTTTATGTAGTGAAAAAGGCATGATAACAAGACCCATTAATAATTCCGGTTCCGACCAAACTTTGCTGCTGTACGTGCGTGGCAAACATGCATAACGAAAATAAATTTCTTCTTCTCTTAAAACAGAATAGTTTGACAACGTTTGTTAAATATTTTTTGGCGTTTAAAGATAGATGACAATGACCTTTTCTTGACATTAACATTACTTTTACATACACAAAGTCAAAGTCAGAGTTGAGTGATAATTTGTCAATACAATTAAAATGATACTCGAACTCTATTGGTAGGGATTATCATTATCATGGCCGAATACTTGCCATGAAATTGAATTGAATTCAACGAAGATAGAAAAACATACAGACAAGTGTTGACACGAACAATGAAAATTCTTAGCGAAACTTACTTGTGAATGAAGTTGTCCAGCAAAACAAAACACTGAAAAACTGTATAAATTGGTTTGATAAGATTAATGGAGAATGATGGCAGCAATTATGTACAGGGCATTAAACACAAGCCAAAACGATAACTTTTAAATGATGGTACCTGGTATTGTATTAAACAAACAGCTTAATTAACTTCTAAGAATGATACACAAATGGAGAAAGCATTTAAACACAGTTTCCGAATTACTCTTGAATTCTGTTTCTCCATGTAAAGCCATAACTTGTGCTTTTCCGGTCGTTTAAATAAAATCTTCCCTTTTGCGTAATTTTTCACAGGACGACTACCAGTAAAACTTTTGATTTGTTTTTGGCAAGAACTTTGGCTCTGTTCCCTTACCCTTTTGGGCAGTAGCCACAGTTGTATGAAGCTGCCTAATTAATGTCATTTACACACAGAAACTTTATTTTTTCTTTTTTTCGTTTTGGTATTTCAATTACCGGCATACGAATAAAGCCTTAACAACAGAGCAACATAAACAATGTCTAGAGAAACATTTTGAAATTTTCTTCAAAATCTTATTGCTGTGGCTGGCACTTAAAAACTAAAGAAAAATAAAAATAAAAACAAAAACTCTTCCGTTAATAGCTTGAAAATAATTACTTACGAAGAGAAGTTATGTGGAACTGAATGGTTTCCCTTAAATGTTTTTTATTTTCGTATTCAAGTAAAAGGTCTTAAACGACATTTTTGCATGCTTAGGAGTCATGCTTAATATTGTCTAAACGAACATTTAATGTCAAAAAGCTAAACAATCTCTCTTATTAAAATCCTAATGTAAGTGAAATTCAACAGATTTTTCTTGTGATTTTCATATGCTGTATACAAAGTAAATGAGAACTTTTATTCAGATAACTGGGAAAACAGGGGTCGCCGTAGTCTAGTAGGTAGTGTGTTGGCTTATTAGACGTAAGGCTTCATACCATAGGTCAGGCATCAAAATGAAATACAAAAAAAGTATTTCTTCGGCAACTTCCTCTCAGCAAATTTCTGGCAATAACTCCGAGAGTAAATAAAATTGCCATGAAAAGTTTCTCAAAAATTTGTCGTTCGAAGTCGATTTTGAACTATAGGTCCTGCCACTCAAGTATAAAATTCTGACTTTTACGTTGCGAATAAGAAGATGTTGCAGATTTCCGGTGATGGTCAAGATAGGGTGATGTTTAACCATCATATAATCAAAATGTTTTAGTGGTCGGCATAGAGGCAGCCTGTATCTCTCGCGGCGAAAAAGAATTATCCATAAATGTTAGGCATTTGATAGCAAGAAAAAAGAAATTGGAATTCTAATTGAATACAGAATTTATTTCAACTTTAAATTCTACAGACCGTCAGATTAATAATATTATCATTGAAAAAATTCTAATCATTTATTAGTTTTTAGAGTTTGAGGAAGACTTGCAGCGTTTAGTTAAAGAACATTTTTCTTTTTCTAGACAACTTACGAAATTCAATTGTTAGTCAAAGAAGAAGTGAAATTTTTGGAATTAAAAATAAATAATTTAATATTTTCTTTGATATTAATTTGCAACAGAGAACAAATTTGGCAAGCAAAATAAAATTCAACTCTTCTGGTTCAAAAGATGTAATTTGGTTGCATGGCTGTTGTCCGCCTTTTAAGCATATATTCTGAAGAGCATCGAGTACTGTTCTGATATTTTTTCTTTCCTTTTTAATTTTATGCCGAATATATTTTCCGTTTTGAACTGTGTACAAAGATATATTATGGTAAATCTGAATATACACTTTTTTTGCTGGAATGGTCATAAGCGTCAGTTACATATTACAGAATGGTAACAACATTTTAGAATTCCAATAGTTTTTTGGATGTTTAAATACTCATGCAATTTTAATTGCAAACATTTAGGGCCATTATTACAACTTGCGGCTAAAGCTGGGTTTAGTTAAAGGTAACTTTAAAGTTTACTTTAGCTAAAGTTACCTTTAATTAAAAGATGAAATAAAGTTAACTTTTTCAAAAATATGGCAGTGGCGGATCAATGTCGATAACACTGCTCAAATTAAACAAATTTTATTTAAACGCAGTTTTAACGATGATCTTCTTTTTTGTTGTATTTGCTCACTTTGTTTGTATTTGAAGTTGCCGTATTGAATATAATATGTATGTATGTATGGCAAATTCTAACATAAACTTAACTTTAAAAGTTACCAGTAGGATGATCCTCCCTTTAGCTTAACACTCACTTCTACCTTATCATCCACTTATAATAATGAAAAACAATTTATCTGCCCGTTAAAATCCTCCCTTTAGTTAACGGCAAGTTGTAATAATGGCTCTTAATGTTAGTAAATAACTATTAATAAATTTCCACCCGAAATTTAAAAAAAAATATCTTTTAACAGCACATTATTAAGAAACCCATGCAATGAGAACTTTTCACTTGAGGCCTTTCTCATGTTGCATTTTGAATTCCAGCAAGGATTTCAATATGTGTATATGTATATACCACACATATGTACTTACATGTACTCTGTGGTTTCCTTTGTTGGCGAACAACTTCGAATTGTTGTTGAGACAATTAAGTTGTTGTTCGTTTAAAAAATAAGGCAGAAAATATCATTGAAACCGTAACAACTCATACTCATATAAATTCGAGGATATAGAGATTGAAATTGAAATTAAAATGTACTTGTTATTCTGTTGGCTAACAAAGACTACTGTTATCCTGTTGGATGATTTTCAATTTTCCTAATTATTACCATTTAGAATACCAAGACTACACAACCAAAAATTCAAATCTAAAATGTGTGTGAAGTATCATCGAAATTATTTTACTTTTTGAAAGGCCTACCGATCTGAAATGTCCAATTTTCTATCACTCGAAGCATAAATCCGACATAATTGGACCGACGGCAGTTGTCTTATTGATGTATTCACATACACCTGCGCATTAAGAAACCCCTACAAGAAAAAGTCAAATCGCACAACTAGGTCGACATCAGTTCACATCACTTTCAAATCGCTCGCACAGAATATCCAATGTGACAAGAGTTGTGTAGCACTTGGAGCGGTTCTTTTGAAGCCACATGTCGTTGGGGCCTATTCGCCAAGGTGTGGAACGCGAAATCGACTCCATTGTGATATCTTACTCTCACTCTCTGCATACTCTCACGGAAATCGGCAGATCTTGCGTTTTGCTTTACGACTGTTTACAAATTTATAGTTCACTCGGTAGGAGAATTATGGCGATCATAGAATGTATGAAGCGCTTGGTACGCTGATAACCTTCTTATTTAATCGTGTTGTTAAATGCTATATCCGCCAATGATAACTTGACTAAACAGACTGAATAAAAGGCAACTTCGGAACTCCTCGATGTGCATACATACATACATAATTGGTCATTACGACCCTTCAGTCAGGATTACGGCCTAGCTTCACACATTACCCATGTTGTGTGTGTTAATTTTATACATGAGTGGCGGGACCTACAGTTTAAACTCGACTCCGAACGATAGATTCGTTGAGAAACTTCTCATGACAATTTTAGAGTTTTTGTCAGAAATCTGCTGAGAATAAGTCGCCGAAGAAATATTTTTTCATATTTCGTTTTGATATCTAACCTGGGGTTTGAACAGTGACCTACTAGACTATGGCGACGTCGATGTGTATAAAATACATAAAAACAGATGCAACTATATCGAAATATGCTTCCCAATAACTGAAATCATTAATTAACAGGCTTCAGTCAGTTCCAAATAACCAATCTGGTAAGCTCACTGATCTCTATTCCTCACATTCTTTCCTTTTTTTTTAGAAAATTTACAATCCAATCAATAAAGAGTGCTGCATTTTAAGTTTTATTCAATATTGTAACAATTTATGTATTTATTGCGCAATAATGAATTGAAACTTTATATGAAATATTGAGATCAATAATGGCGTTTATTGCGATTTGCGCAATAAAGGTGCATATCTGAACACCGTATAACTTTATCTCACCTCAAAAAATTGTTTCATAATTTTTAATATTTTATTAAATTAAATTAAACGTTAAATAATATTAAAGAGAATAGTTTTTAAGCAAAATCTACTTCTTTTTTGTTGACGTTTCATAAATACAATTAAAAACTTTAGAATATTTGTTAAAGAAAAGATTTTCTTCTTCAAACACTTTCAATAAATCCCAATTTTTATTACAATTTTATTAAAACGTTTTCTTTTTTCTTCTAGAACGACGAATAACAAAAGAATCCAAAAAAAGAAATAAAAAACAGACAAAAATACGATAATAAAATAAGGGATAAGAAATGTACTCAACACTACTTCGACTTGTCGTTTTCTAGTACGAAATAAATCCCTTTTCAATGGGAAGTCCGCAAAATATTGCATAACATTTGCAAATGAAGCACTAGTGTGAGGGGGGGTTCGAGAATAAGTTTTTGAGAGAAAAAAACAAAAAAAAAATATCCATTATTGACTATACTTTTCTATGGAAAATAGTGTTTAAGTTTATGTGTGGATTAGTGCGTACTTTTTTTGTATGAAAACTTTTTCTTTTTTCCCATAACATCGACGATATTTTCCGAACTTTTATGCAATATTTAATAAGAATAATATAACGGTACTCTAGACTGGCAAATACGGGCAAAAAGGGGGAGGACTTGAAAGTGCATTTACGAAAATTGTTTTGTTTTTTGTCGCCCGCCACGTTTACGGACCGAAGAAGAAATGCCAAAGCCGTAGAATGTAGAAAAACTTTAAAACTTTACGTAACATTGTCTGTCCAAAATGCTTTTGTGCTTCTGACTAGTTACTGCGTTTCTTCAGTCATCGTCTGGCAGCCAATAATAATGATGATGCAAATTTTCAACAATAAGAAAGAAAAACGAGAAGAAAAAAAACAATTTCCATTGAAAATCTTAAGAAAAACGCAAAAGAAATAGGAAAAAAAACAACAAGACACTACTGAAGAAGTTTTTTGTTTTTTTTCTTTGGCCCCTCATTGTCAGTTTCAATTCCTTGTTGCCAGCACCACGAGTATTATTTGCTCAGCAGTTGTTCGCCATTCACTTTTCATAGAGCGTTTGTTATGAATTTTTATATAATTTGAACGAAAAGCGAACGTTAGTCAAATTTTATTGGTAAAGATCGAATAATAATGCTCCTTACAACAGTCCATAGGTATAAAAATGTCTTCCCAAGTAGTATTTTCTACGATATATTGATGTTGATTGATTTCTAAAGGTTTCTGAATGTTTTATACCATGTAGTGGATAATGATCCGAATTATCGCATAACTTACTCTGTGCTCTTTTATACGAAAGTCTTTTTGAATCCTCAGTGTGCTCCACTTTTTTTTACTTATGGAAAGGCAGAGAGAAAATATTTCAGAATTCTGTCCATATCAGTGTTTTCAGTACTTTTTCATTTCAAAAATACCGCAGTAACCCCGCGACGCTTTTAGTGCCTTTTTATTATTACATATTTTATGTCTTGCGCTTTTCAACTACAAATTAGGTTTAGCTTCGGTTAGCCAAACGTCCCCAGAATGTACATTCGTTTTTAGAATACGAAAAGTAATGAAAACGCTTGCCGAAACGTAATGTAATTTCGGTAAGCATTTGCATTGCTTTTCATATGCTAAAAACGAACGTATGTTACATTACGTTCCATCGAAGTTTGACTACACGGGGATTTTACGTTATGTTACGTTCCAAATCAGCTGTTTTTGTCTTGCACGTGGGGGACACGAATAAGTCGCTAGTTTTTCTGTTCCGTGCCGTATGTGTATTAAATATAAATAAATAAATAGTCGAGTAGGTAGTGTGTTGGCTTACTAGACGTGAGCCACGGTTCAAACCCCTGGTCAGACATCTCCATCAAAACGAAATATGAAAAAATTCTTCCTTCTGGCAAAGACTCTGAGAGTAAATAAAATTGCCATGATAATGTTTCTCAAAAATCTGTCGTTCAGAGTTGACTTTAAACTGTAGGTCCCGCCACTCATGTATAAAATTAACACACACAACATGATTAGTGTGAGAAGCTAGGTCGTAAAAGGGTTGGCTAAAGGGTTGTTATGACCAATTATATATGTATACACATCGAGGGCTTCCGAAGTTGCCTTTTATTCAGTCTGTTTAGTCAAGTTATCATGGGCTGAAATAGCACTTAACAACACGATTAAATAAGAAAATTATCAGCGTATCGAGCATCCATTCTACCATCGCCGTAATCATCCTACCATTTGAACTATAAATTTGTAAACAGTCGACCGTACAGCAAAACCCATGATCTGCGGATTTCCATGAGAGTATGCAGAGAGTGAGAGTAAGATATTTCAATGGAGTCGATTTCGCGTATCACACCTTGGCGAATGGCCCCCAACGTGGCTTCAAAAGAATCGCTCCTAGTGCCACACAACGCTTGTCACATTGGATATTCTGTACGAGTGATTTGAAAAATTAAAACAGCCGTAAGATGCTCAAATTGCGGTATAGTATTACAAAAATACTGCGTCCTGCGAGGACTAATCGAGGTTTAGTATTCCTAACCGAATAGAAGTGATTGCTATTGGAAGGCTCTTCGAGGAATAGTAACACCAGCAGAACTAAATCAGTTTTGAACGCCGCTGACAATTAACACAACTATGTGGGCGGTTTATTTTGCTGTTTTCTTAATTCAACCTTTTTTATTTTCAAGCACAATTTAAATTGATAATTTAATATATGTACAGTTCAAAAAATGTGTTGTTTAGGGATACGTAGGGTGCTGAAGACGTAGCCTTTTGGAATGTTGGAAACCATACTCTTTATTCAACTGATTGAGATACGGGTTCGATATCAGGCGATACTAGCAACGTATCGTCTACAGGCTATGAAGGAATTGGTTAACCAAAAAGACAACAAAAACCAGTTGCATTACCTCGACAATAGGTAGACTTACTAGGTCATAAAAATTCATTGTGCAGATGCCCGTGGGGATATGTTGCTAAAAGAGTGGTGGCCTCTACATAGAGCAACAAAATTAAACTATGCCTCCGGCTACAGGATCATAATAAGATCTATCTTGTTGCGGTATGTACGATTAGGGAATTTATAAAGTAAAGTAAAGTAAAAGTAACTTTACTGATAGTCAAATTACAATAACATCCAGGGATGCGGGATTAAGGATCGCTCAGGAATATAAAATAAAAAAGCGATTAAGAATTAATCCAGGAATTGAAAGATACGCATGAAGAAGTGTTGCGTAATGAAGAAGCGAATATTATGGCGAGTAGAACCAGTCTGTTACATTATATAATTTCGGATGCCTTTCAATGCATAAAAGACCAAGCTAAGAAAGTGCGAAATATTTGCATCGACTATTGCCAGTAATTTTTTTAAAAATCTTTCCATTCATGGCAAAAAAAAATTTTTTTACAAAAAAAACTTGTTTTCTACAAACGTTCTAAAATTTTTAAAGGAAACACCGTAGTCCGGTGCCTTCTGTTGGTGTTTCTTTGCTACTTTTGCCCGGTACTAATAAAATACACAATATTTTATTTAAAAATGTAAATATTTCGTGTTATTAGTGCTGCATTATTTGAAAAAATTTTCAAATTGGAATTTGTTGAAAAAACTTGTTTTGTTAGACAACAAATTTAATTAAAAATTTTTCGCCTCTCAAAAAACTTTGAAAAAAGGAAAACTTGGCAAATGGCAACGCTGGTTGTATGCAACAAGTTAATAAATTTTTAACAAGATCCGTTAACAGTTTGTATCCTACTAATGGCTTAGTTGCAGGTCGGTGAACAAATCACTCTTTGTTGGTCACTCTTCCTATCTTTTTCATGACTACCAACCAAAATATATGTACTATATGGGTTAATTATTACAGTTTGAACTCATGTTCAAATGATAATAGAACAAATATTAAAATACATACATAATTGGTCATTACAACACTTCAGTCAGGATTACGACCTAGTTTCTCGCACCACTTATGTTGTGTGTGTTAATTTTATACATGAGTGGCGGGACCTACATTTTAAAGTCGACTCCGAACGACAGATTTTTGAGAAACTTTTCATGGCAATTTTATTTGCTCTCAGAATTCTGCTGAGAGGAAGTCGTCGAAGAAATACTTTTTGTATTTTGTTTTGATGTCTGGCCTGGGGCTAGAACGGCGACTTCAGCGGACCGTAAGTAAGTTAGTAGTCGATGTAGTCTAGTAGGTAGTGTGTTGACGTAAGGTCTCAAACACCTCCAACAAAATGAAATATGAAAAAATATTTTTTCGGCAACTTCCTCTCAACAGATTTCTGGCAAAAACTCTAAGAGAAAATATAATTACCATGAAACGTTTCTCAAAAATCTGTCTTTTGGAATCCACTTTAACCAGAAGGTTTCGTCATTCGTGTGTAAAATGAACACACTCAACATAAGCGGTATGAGAAACTAGGTTATAATCCTGACTGAAGGGTTTATTAATTTTTTAAAGAAAAAGGAATTCAATCACTCCAATAAATCGCTCTATTTAAAAAAATTAAATTGATTTTGAAATGAGTATTTCAATTTGAGCATCTTTTTATTCCATGTATGGTAGACAAAAAATTAAACTTTAAACTGAAAAAGCGATTTGAAAACCTTTTTATTTCTTGCGTAGGGGTAATAAAACATTTTCTACAATAAAATATAAAAATTGTATCCCATGCACTACGTGATACCGTCTTTTATTTTAAATTTAATTTTTTCTTCATTGTTTCCATTTTTATTTTCCTTTTTTTGTGCAAAACGACTGTTTAAGACACATTTTGTCAACTTTTTTTTGAAACTGTTTTGTTTTGTATTGTTGTTGTTTTTTGTTTGTAATTTTTATTTATTTGCAAAAAATAATAGCATCCAACAACATCTTTTCAATTGTTTTGGTCCATTTTAAGGTTTTTTTTTTTTTTGGCTTTCCTCCCTTTTTTCAGTTTCTTTCTTATTAATACGGGGGTATTTTACACAGTTTAGTTTTTATGTAGACTTAATGAAATCTTTTTGTCATCTGTTACAAAGTTTTTGAACAGTAAATGGTAAATGTGGCACTGTTTAGTTTCATAAACGACAAAGTTTTCATCCTCAAACTCAATGCTGCCCCGCATACACTTCCTCAGTCGTCCCTCCTTCAATGAAACTGTATTTGCTTGTTAATGTTTGACTGCAGTACACAGTACAGCAGCTCCCAATTTATAATCATTGCAAGTGGTAGAGGAAAATACACATGCACACACACAGGCACACACAAACACATTTCAAAAAACTTGATGCTGCACATAGTAGTTGTAGCACAAAAGTTGCAAGTGGCAAAAGTGTTGCATTTTATGATTTCCTCTCCTTAGTCTCAAGTTTGAGTATTTATTTGCACAACACTAACAACGACAACGACAACAACAACACGAAAGAAAGATATAAAAAAATAGTTTAAAACATAAATGGCAAATGAAATATGACAAAAAGAAGAAGAAAAAAACATAATTTATGCATTACGTTTCAGTGTGTAGTGTTTGCATTTACAGTTACAAACGTGGTAAAAAAATCTTTTTATAGTTTCATGCAAAATAAAAAACAAACAAAAAAAAAATCTGATCACACTGTGAATGAATTTTTAGTTAAAGTTGTGATTACTGTTCTGGCTCTTGTTAAAGTATGTGATTTATTTTGGTTTTTCTTTCTATTCTTTTCGCATAAAAAACAAGTTGTTCCTGTACATACAAATAAAAATATTAAATTACAACTACATTTACGGTAAAACGAATCGTGTAAGAAACTCAAAAAAAAACAAAAAAAAAGGAAAAGAAATAGTTTTTGTTCAGATAGATGTGAATTAGAAATGTTTCACTTACATTTTGACAAGGACGTTCATCGGATAGAAGACGTACTGCACCACGACCCAAAGCTTCTCGTTTTCGTTGAGCGGAAAATATTCGCAACTCTTTACGTTCTTCGTCACTTAAGGAGTGACAATAGCGTACCTGAAAATTAAAATAAAATAAATTCATTTAGATTTCGCAACAATGCTAATGCTATAGTATTTAAAGTTAAACCTTTGCACTCGATTAATTTTCAAGATTGTTATCTGTCAACTTGTATTTAATTTTAGCTGAACGAATTAAAATAAATTACAGTGGTAGAATTCCTGAGAAAAAAAAATTATTCAATTTTATGTAAAGTAATAGTCCCCATATTAAAAATGAAGCCTATAATTGCAAATATGTCAGCATCGGAAACCTCCCACCAGTTATTCCACATGGACCATCTTTTTAAAACTTTAGAGGTAATTTTCTGTCTTGCATAAATGATGGTGTGCTTTACAATATCTGCAATAAGTTCATCAGTGAAAAATCTTGTAAAAAAATCTATTTGCTCAAAGTCTTTGCCTTGAAATTGAAGCCCAACATTCTTGTCTCTAACACTAAATGTAATTTCTGCTGGAAGATCATCCTCTTCTTCACTCACATCAATTCAACTTGACTCTGATATATTTTTGAAAAAGTTAACTTTATTTTATCATTAGGTTGTAATAACGAAAATAAGTTAAAGGTGACTTTAAAGTTTACTTTAGCTAAAGTTACCTTTAACTAAACCCAACTTTAACGGCAAGTTGTAATAATGGCCCTTAGTGTGCTAAATCCGAAATCGTCCTCAAAATTAACACTTTCTGTTAATGCAATGGGATTTGAGAAAAAATAATTAATATGCAAAGTAATAACCACTCTTTTTCACTTTTTAAGTCAGATCTGAATTCAGTGCATCAAAAGTTTTTAGAAACGTGTTAAGCGGGTTTCGAGGTTTAATATCTTGTCGGCAATGACAATTTGGATTTAGTAATGCGTTAAAGGTTTAAGTTAAAATTGTAAGTTTTGAATACAATTGTTACAATTAGTTGGGCTTTTATTGTTTTACTAGTTTGGCACTGGACATGCGTCCATTTGGCCTCCGAAAGTGATTGGAAATTGGTGAGCTCTTGTTCTGATTACAAGTATCAGTCCAGAGCCGCAGATATATGCAAACGGAAAATTTTGTGATGTTTCTTTGATAGAAGACGCCATGACGAATTAATGAGCGTAATCAAAAATTCTTCACTGCGTTCTTCATTACAAACAAACGTGCTTAGAACGAAACGGATTGTCGATCATAGTTAGGGGAAAAAATAGGTCAGTAAAAAAATACGATTGTTGATTAAAAAAACTGTTATCATGTAGAAATTATTAGCGCGAACCCTTGATTCACACCCCCGGCTCAAACACCTCTGTCAAAATGAAAAAATATTTCTTCTGGCAAAAACTCAGAAAGTAACTAAAAATGCCATGAAATGATTCTCAAATCTCTGTCGTTCGAAGTCGACTTTATAATACATATATATGTCCCGTCAGTTATGGATAAAATCCACAACACACCATGGGTGGGGGATACGGCTAGGCCATAATCCTTAATAAAGTGTTGTAATGACCAATTGTGTATGTACATGTGAATATTTTAGTGATTTAGAGTTCCAATATATCTTCCCCAAAATGGAACGGGCCCAGTAGTCGAAATGTATACCTTTTTATGTTGCCCCGGTGTCAACAATCAAAACATTACAGTGCCGGAATTGAATAGAAATTAGGTACTTAAGTGTGAAACCAAATCTTAAATGCAACAAGAAATACTAAAAGTACAACCAGCCCAAAGGGTAGAGTTCAAGTGTTTGCAGACAAACCTTTAGCATTGTACTACAGTACGCTGAAAATCTAAACACAGTTACAATTAAAGTGCTGGAACGGAGTCGTCGAAAGTACCCAGATCCTTGAAATTATTACGGATTTTGAAATACATATTTTACTAGGGTCTCGTGGTTTTCTCTGTATAGTGTGGTAGACTATTAGCATGAGTATCGTGGATTCGAATCCCACTAGAGACTCTGGTCTGTTGCAAACTAGTTGTAACTTATTCAGTCTGTTTTCTTCAACCATCATTAATGCCCATAGACCATTTTTGTAAGCGGAGTGGGCTTTGCAGCAGTTGGCAATAATCAAAATTTTGGAATTTGGGATGATATCAATTCACATGAGATCCAAGAAAATCCAATACACTCTGTCATCCAATTCTTTGACTTGGTTTTGGGCTGGCGGCATCATTGGTTCACACTTCTTTGAAAACAATGTTAGCACGCCATCACTGTCCACGACAAACACTATAGGACGATGATAATAAATTTTTCTAGCCTGACTTGTATCTGTATAGCAAGATCATGTCAAATTGGATATTCTGCATGAACGAGTTTTGGATATGATTATCTCATGTCGAGGTGATTTGAACTTTTTATTGAGTTTTCTCAAGTTTCATATGTATACAATTAAGACACATAACGCAATGATCCTCAAAACCAACATAATCCACGACATTTGTCAAACTCAGCCTGCTTTGTGAGTCAGAAGTAGGTAGTGTGTTGGCTTATTAGACGTAAAGCCAGGGTTAGAGCACCAGGCCAGACACCAAAACAAAATACAAAAAGTATTTCTTCGGCGACTTCCCCTCAGCAAATTTCTGGCAAAAGCTCTGAGAGTAAATAAAATTGACATGAAAAGTTTTTCAAAACTCTGTCGTTCGGAGTCGACTTTAAACTGTAGGTCTCGCCACTCATGTATAAAATTAACACATACAACATAAGTGGTGTCGTAATGGCCAATTATGTATGTTGTGCGTCAGAGTCATTTAAATTTGACATTTCGAATGCCCTTCACCCAAAGAAGGTATGACCGAAATTTAAAAGATTTTACATTTCACATATAAGGCACATTACATATGCATTTTGTTTTATTTAAACTTAAAGATGTGATTGAAAAATAAACTCCAGTAGTCGCTTTAAACCAATTTATTATACATAAAATGTCATGAATTTTTGTTTTTAATTGAATCATTGTGTACTCAAATTTATTTTCAATAAAAGCAACTGAAACTAGTGATTAAATTAAAAAATGACTTTTTTGTTGTTTTTGTTATCAAATCTTTATAATTTTATTGTTAAAACTTACTTCATTATCTTGGGGCGGCAATTGGTGGAGCAATTGTTTGATACGATATTTCTCACCAGGACTATTAATATACGGCACCTTATCATCGGGCAGTTGAGAGAAATATAAACGTACCTGAAAGTGAAAATAACCGTTATTAATTTAAATTCAATCACTTCAATTATTCAAGGTTTTTTTTGTTTTTTTTTTCATTTTTCTATTAAAAAAAAGCAATCATATTAAATCAAAAACGACCATTTTTGTCTTTTTTATGTTTTCTAAACTTGGCCAAAATGAATTGGCAATTTATCAAATATTTTATCGTGTTAAGGTATATAAAAACGAACACATTACATTATACATACATACATACATATTTCTGTATACTATGGTACCTAAATAAAATCGGACATGAACGAATTGTAAAATATCCCAGCGAAAAAATGGTGAAAGTACGTACTTTTGCAATTTTATGTAAAGGATAATTTAGTTGCAACGTAAAAGACAATAACTTTTGCTGGGAAATTTCCAATTTATAGAGTGACTAAAATGTGTATGCAAGAGAAAGAGTGTGTGTGTATGTGTGTTTGTGACAGTAAACTATGCAACAGCAACCGTTTCTGAGATATTAATCACAATAAATACTTTCACTCTCACCATCATCATGACAATTTGGTCAATTTCGATTAAAAATAATGACGTGCCATGCATCATTTGTATCTTAACAAAAACAACATATTGGTGCACCAACCAACCATTCCCCAAGATTATCGTCATCGCCATCACTCACACGTATTGTGCACAATAGCCGTTAGATTGTTACACTATTAAGTGCCCTGCTGTATAAGCTATTGGACCAATTTTTATTTATTTTTCGTATTCATCCTGTATTATGCAGCCAGTTTCCTAATGCTGAAACAGCACAGTACCATCATGTTAGCCGTTGCTTGTGCCTGTAAAAAAAAGTGGCTTCCATGCTGTGTGCATCAATTTCATATGGAGTGGGGTTCAATTAGTTCGCAGTAGACCACTTCACATACAAGCTCTCACACACACTCTAAATCCGTTCAATTGTTGGTCGTATATTGTATGGTGACTTGGCCATATAGTTTTGGATTTATTTGCGAAAAAAGAAAGAAAGAAAAATAAAATTTTGAAAAAATCTATTCCCATCTAAATACCAGATTGTGTTGTATTGGAAATTTATTACAAGTACTTGTGGTCTGATCAACTATAACAGCAACACCAACAGCAACAGCAACATCGCCGTAATGGCAAATGTGAGAGAGTGTAAGAGGCACCATTAGTTATATTTGTCCATTGTAGTAGAGGGAGTTGTTAATCGGACGTTCAGCCGAACGTTTGTTTGGTCTCATATTATTAATTGCACTTGCTGTTAAATGTTTTTCAACATTTTTTTCTATCGTTGTTTGGTTGTTTTTTGTCGTTTTTGTTCGTATATTTTTTGGTTATGTTGCTGATAAAATAAAATAGAAATTTATACACATACTCACATGAAATGTTGTTGTAATAAAATATTTTGTACAACATGTCCAAGTTTATAATCGTACAACCATTGGCAAACGACACACACACACAAAATACTCCACTTACTCTGTTAAAGTAACACAAAAGCATTGTAAATGTTGAATATGGGTGGGACCGGGTGATTAAACACGGCAATAAATATTTGAAATTTTAAGGGTATTTAAGAAAATTTTATCCGCCCGCTAATCTATACGAACTGCAATTATTTTCTATGAAAAATTAACGAATTTTCTCAATTTCATGTTTATAAAACGAATGAATAGGAAAAATAAAGAAATTTAAATTTACAGTGAAAATATCATTTCCCATGGGGATTGTGGGGGAATGGAAGATAAAGTAGAAAATTGTTTATGGGAAGTATTCGATTTCATTTAATTCTTAAGAATAACAAGACAATGGTTATTGCTATTGCTAGGATATTATTTCGGATAATTTGTTTAAAAAGTTACCAAAAATTATACTCTGTATTTAAAATTTCAACTCTCCACATAAATTTATTGTACAAAATAATGTTCTTATAACCAGAGAATATAACCATAAAACATTGATCAACTTTAGACTAATAGTAGTTCAATGGCGGACTGTAGTTGAAGCTTTGTTGGCACGCTAATCAGTCAGTATCATCTATGTGACTTGTATTCGAAGTCTTCATTTTCTAAATTACTGGTATTATTTGTCTTATCTTTCCTTGTTCATATCTCATGTAACAATTTCAAGAAAATTAAGTTGAAATAAATTTATAACACTGGATTGTACGGCGCTCCGCCCTAAAAATAAAACAATGCCAACATTTCAGATTTGCTCCTTTACTATCCCCTCCACTCTCTATATTTTTGTCCTGGTAAAGGAATACAGTACATAATTGGCGATATTATTATAAGTTTTGCCTTTCGAAAAATTACATTATTCACGCCACTCACGTATAAAATTAACGCACACAATATAAGTGGTGTGAGAAACTAGGCCGTAATCCTGACTGAAGGGTTGTAATGGCCAATTATGTGTATTCACGCTATTATATTAGCTATGTGAGAATCGAACCTATAACCCTCATACTGACAATCTGGCATACATATTCTAAGAATTAAATTAAGTATGATTTGAGACATACCGCTCATTAAATTTATTATAATAAAAAATATAAAATAAACAAAGAATTGATTACATTTCAGAAGTCTCTTCAGTCTAATATCGGCTAAATATTAATTAAGGAATATATCACTATACTAAACGCCTAAGAGAAAAACATTTATTTATTTATTAATTACAATACAATTATAAATTATATTTTAATTATATACGAGAGGAGTAACTTGACCATATGCTCGGTGTAGTGTCACAGACTCTGGTGGTAATCGAACCCACGACCCTCACGCTAATAGTCAGCACTACCAGGGCACCCAGTAGAATAACATTTTTGGAAAATGATATCCTTTATGCTATGCAATTATAAATTTATAAAGATTGGTCAGTCACCACTTTTAAATTCTGCAAGAAGTAATGTTGAAAAATATAGAAGCCTTTATAAAGCCTAAAAAAAGCCTGTAATACTATATGCATGAATTGCAATTGTAGCTCATATTGAAAAGCATTTCATACAGACTATGAGTCCAACTGCCCACTGTGGCAAATTTTTCGACAAGCCGCTGTTGAATAAATTAACACAAATACTTCATGTCGCCATAGTCTAGTAGGTAGTGTGTTGGCTTATTAGGCGTGAGGACACGGTTCAAGCCCCAGGTCAGGGATCTCCAACTTGACACAAATATCTATTTTGTCCTCTCAACAGATTTCTGGCAAAAAGTCTGAGAGTGAAATAAAATTGACATCAAAAGTTGCTCCAAAAAATCTGTCGTTTGTAGTCGACTTGAAAGTGTAGGTAACAACACTTATAAATAAAATTAACAAACACAATATAAGTAGTGTGAGAAGCTAGGTCGAATCCTCACTGAAGGATTTTAATGACTAATTGTGTATGTATGTAATACTTAATGTATTCCATACATTGTTACATTTTACAACAAACTCGTAAGTTAATTAGAAAGTAATGTTCTGCTCACTTCATCGAATTTCTGCGACGTATTGCTTTGAAGTTTACTATGCAAATACATATCTGAAAACACTCATTGCACAGTAAACGTAGTCGCACTTATACATTTATTGATTACGATGCCTGTTTTGTGCTCACACCAAACGCCACCGAAATTATCGCAACTACTCTCTGCAAACTAAATTTTTGGTCCATCATGAAATTTGAAAGCACAATAAGTAATTCGGAAAAGTAAGCAATTTTAACATAAATTCAATAGGTTAGCTCTGAATGAGTTCAGTTGGGCTTTCTATGGAGCACTGTAATACACCGAATATTCCACCTACCTAAGGCAGTTCAAAGTACATTCCACAGGGTTCTCTTAAGAACCAATAACTACTTCTAATAAATTCCATTAGATTCATGGAAACCATGTGCAATGAAGTGTCTTGCTCCATTTCCCATGTAGCAAGACATTAACACATAAAATGTTGTGCTCATACTAGTAGACTTTCAATCATACAGTAGCTCTGATCGTTCCTAATACGGTGTTCAGATGTGCACCTTTATTGCATAAATCGCAATAAACTCCATTATTGAGCTCAATATTTCATATAATTAATTGAAACTAATTATTGCGCAATAAATATGCAAATTGTTATAATATTGAGTAAAACTTAAAATGCAACACTGTCATAAGTATGTTTAGTGAGCATATTACAATTAAAGCCTACTTTACACGGTCCCACAAGTAATATGATCTGTCAAAATTTTGTGTAGAAGAGTACGGATGTGATCGTCTAAACGTACTATGTAATGAAACCATCACACATTGAGAGAAAATACGGATGAAAAGTTTGACAGTCGTATGCCTCTCTTCATTTTTTGAAATGATTCAAAAAACAAGCAAGTCGCATTAGATCAGCGAAGTATTTTTATGTAAACACATAGAAAAAAAGTGTAACAGCTGTTTTCATTTTAATTTGTTATTGTCTTACACCGATCATGTAAACGCAAAAAATATAAATCATACGACTTTTATTCTCTTTTTTGTCATACGGATGGAATTTCATTTTACTTTTTCATTAGACTTTACGTACGTAAAGTATTACCGTGTGAAGTGGGCTTAACCGAACACTTTCTGTTGATATTTGACAACTCAAATGTCAACAACGACAAACAAAACAAAACAAAAGTAATGTTGTTGAAAAAACCATTTGTTTTGTATACCAGCTGTCAAATGAATATTGAATGAACTGCGTATATTATTATGTCTGAACACTTAAAATTGTGTACTCAATAAATCGAATATTGACTCAATAAAAGTGCATATCTGAACATAGTATAAGTTTTATAAGATTCAAACTATATTCTCTTTAATGAGGATCAGTTTCAATGTTTTCCATCTCACGCTATAAATATATACACACACACACACATTTTTTATTTTTTATTTCATGTTTTATGTCATGTTTTGGGTGTTGCCGGTACGGTTGTTTTTTCTGTGTTAATAAAGTTTTTCAATGCTGCTACATGCTGTAATAATTTGCCTTTCTCCAATAGAAACATGATCAATTATCGATTTAAAATGGCCATTTTTAGGCGAAAATGTTAATTATCGATTGCTTTTGCCAAATAAGACAGTGCTCGTAATACAACTACTGCGATAAGTAATTGCAATTGAAATAATCGCCTGGTAAGCCATGTTTGGAAACGAAATAAAATATTTCAGTCTCTAGTTATTTGATATTGTTTTGAGCGCTGTTATTAAATACAACATATTTATTCAATGAATAGGAACAGCAATCGAAACAGTGAAATCAGCACTGAATCGTTACAATTTTTAATTTGTCTCTAATGAACACAGATTTTTACACGTCCAACAAAACAGATCAGCCATAAACAAACAACAGTAACAACAGAAAACAGCATAAGAAAATTTTTGAAATGGAATTGTTGGAATTTCCATTAAGGAAACGAAAAAAAATAACAACAACAATAATAAAAATAGACAAACAGGTGTCAGGCCCAGTGATCATGGTGGCGTTAAAGGTAGTGGTAGCGGTAGCGGTAGCGGTTTTGGCTGATTGGTTATAGTGGCCGAATATCATTTGTGCGGTTACAGCAGTGATAAACAACAAAAAGTTATTTCAAAAAGTATTTTCATAAAAATTCTCTCAACAAGAAAAAGAAAACAAAAATTGCTTTGGTAAAAACCAATCAAACAGAGTTCATAAGACTGACAACGAATGTTTACCGCAATACCAACCACAACTGAATAGATTTTGTTTAGCGAAATAAAATTTTCATTTTATGGTCAAATTACGATGGAAGTTATCGTTAAGGAAATATCGTTAATTGCCATGATAACGGTGGCGATTGTGGGGTCTGTTACTGTGACAGTGGCGGTATTGTGATATTTAATTACGCCATCATTTACTGATGATTGTTGCGCATGGTTTGACAAAATTACTGCTGGAATGTGCTTGAAACATACACATATTTTGTATGAGAATGTATGTATGAATGCGAAGTAGTCATGTGTAAATGTTGGAAATTTAAAACAATTTTCTCTTGGTTGCAATATTATGTATGAAATGCATGGGGGAAAATGTAGGCAATAGAGTTAATAGAGCATTCCCAGATTGTAAGGCTTTTTTTGTTGTTGTGAATTTTACACACTCACAAATTTAGGCTTTCGCAGCAAGTTGATCGAGAAATTCCAATGTTTTGCCTTTTTGATTGAAGACTTTGATCACAATTTCGTATAATTTTACAAAATTATTGAATATTTGAGTTCAAAATACTCAAGAATAAGTTGTTTAGAATACAAATAACCATCATAGCCATTATAGGCTTGATAATGTCGATGGGAAAATTAAAAACCATTTTTCTCTACCGTAAGTCGAGAAGGGCACCGCCAAGGGACCATTACTATTTCCCCTATGCCGTATTAGTGATGCAAAGTTAGATTGTACGATTACGATGTGCAGATTTATATAATTTGTAACATTAAATGGGGCCAACCGATATGTGAGAATTTCAGACAAACAATTGCATCGTACCTCTGATTGGATTACTCCCAATGGCCTGGTGATAAATCCCACTTAATCCACATTTATTGAAACTTTGCCTTAACCATCCTAGAAATTTACTTAAGCAGTCTCTCCACTTGGTCGAACAACTTTAATTTCGCCAGTGGTTGTCTTGTTTCAATGAATACTTCTGGCTTGGTTACATTTTCCTAAAATATTCCTCACCTTAGCCTTCATCAGACGACATTTTCAAATGTCGTGGAGATTCCCTTAACTTCCAGCACTTGGCCAGCTGTGTGGCCAATTCCAATGCAATACAATGCGACAAAGGTGTACTGATAAGCTTTTGGAGTGCAGCTTTGGTAATGATCGCGTTAGAACCCATCCTAATATATTCCAATGGGTAATGAAATCCCCAAGACTATTCTTCTTAACACCTTTCGACATTACGTTAGGGTATATAACGCAAATGAACTTTTATTGAATTTCGTATCAGCCAATGTGAAAGAGCTGCACATCGCGATATATTTATTGTTTAATCGCCTAACATTCTCGTCAACTAGGGTAATACCGGACCGACTACTTCTATTCGAAACTAATTATTTGACAGTGAAGTCAAGATAAACGAATATTGTTTCTGAACATACATGCATAATTGGTCATTACAACCCATCAGTCAGGATTACGCCCTATCTTCTAACACCATTTATGTTGTGTGTGTTAATTTTATCCATAAACGGCGGGAGCTACAGTTTAAAGTCGACTCCAAACGACAGTTTTTTAGTGAATCTCTTCATGGCAATTTTTATTTACTCTCGTAATTTTTGCCAAAAATCTGCTGAGAAGAAGTCGCCGAAGAAATATTTTTTCATATTTCGATTTGATCGAGATGTCTGACCTGGGACTTAAACCGTCTAATAAGCAAATACTACTACCTATCTGCATATTTCCCTAATTTATACCGGAGACTATAGCGTGTACATTCACTGTTGGCAATCCTAAGAAATGAAGGTTGCTTGCGATCCTAAATCTGCAAGAGCCCTAGCTCTAAACGTATATCCTAACAACTACAGCTTTTCCCAAAGTATCTTTTTGGAAGTGTTGACAAAACAATTTTGGAGATCACACCACTAGAATTTAGAGTATCGCCTATCTATAGAGAGAATCCTGTTGTGATAGTATCTATTGGCAAAAGGAATCTCAATATGACCTCTAATAACGTTGGTTAAGAATATGGTTTTTAAAAAGTTGCATCCTGTTGCCTAATACGTAAACAAATTCCATGGCATGCGCCTTAACGAGTGCTGAGCAGTATTATTTTGGTATGATTGACACTTTCAACTTATATTTGGATTGCATTGTTGCAAATATTACAGTCAGATATCGGATTGACTCTCTAAAATCTGTTAAAATATGAAAAAAAATTCGAAATTCTATTTGTTGTACTTACTTGATCAGGTCTTAGGCCGGGTGGCACCCATGTATATTCTTCTAGGGCACAGCCGCTGTCATCGTCCGATTGAGAATTACGCTGAAATTCTAATTGTTGATGGTGACTGTGTAAATACGCTGTGGTTTTGTAGTTGGCACGATGGGGTGATGTAATCGAACTGAGTGGCAGATTTGTGGGTGGTTGACAGTGGCGTCGTTGAGTTGCTGGTGCGGCCACAAAATGTATTGATGTGGCTGTGTGACTGCTGCCACCATTACTGCTACTTGACGCTGGATCAACGAGGCCGGTGGTAATGGGTGTAGGTGTTGCATTCGACGATGACGTCGGTGTAGAACGATCGTTATTATTCAATGAAGACTGAGGATGCTGATGATGATGATGATGAGGATTAAAATGATGAGTATATTTTGGTTGATTTTGTGTTGATTGGTGTTGGGTTAGTTGGGCTAAGGAGTCGGCTTGTAATTGATAGGCCGGTAAATGTACTCCAGCTGCCTCCAATTGTAAAAGTTCACTTTCCGTTTGTGTGTAATAATCACTTGGCTGTTGCATAATGACCTCGGCCAACAACTCGTGATGAGCTTTTTTGCTTATAACTGATGATTTCGCCAATAATTGCGTTGATGTTGCTATTGTTGTGGCACACGATTCCCTACTTGCAGTTGCTCTTGCTGTTGTTAATGTGTTTGATTCACTGCAATAAGAAGTAGACAAGAAGAAAACTGGAATTATGAAATGAATTGGTATTAACGAGCAAGGAATAATCCCAGCATTAAAATGATTTCAACTAAAACTTCCCACATAAATTTCAAATAAGCACTCTGTGTGCCTGAAACCCATATTTAAGGAATATCCTATAATGTCTTCGAAGCCTGGACTTGCATTCATTTAATTCAGTTTTATTTTTTATTTTTTTTTTCTTCTTCATCAAATTGGTTTGTGTAAATTGTATTTTAACGATCCTTGCAACAATGCATTACAAAATTTCGCTTACATTTACGCGCTTCCAAGAATACGATGGTTGCACTTCAATTTCAAGTTTTCAAGTCCATTTGGGTTTTCTTTGGTCTTTTAAGTGTAACATACTAATTACTTGAATATGATTTCAGTTCATCTGATCTCATCTTATCTTTTCTTTTTTATTTTTTATTGTTTTCCTTTCCTTTCCTTTCCTTTTGGTTTCATTAAATGCTGCATGCAGCACTATACGAAATGCTATGCAGTACCAGTGCTATCAGTGGTGTGGTAACTATAATCATGCAAATGAAAATTTCTGGTTTTATGGTTTTTTGATTACACTCTGTAATGCATATGGAAGCTAAAATTTCAATGTACAACAATTTAGGATATTAGTGGTAAAGAAATTGTTTCGAATGGGTGGTGCAATCTCGAAACAGTGCCCCAAATACGTTTATTTGTAGACGAAAGATTCAAATTAATGTAAATAGCACGTACGTACGTACGTATTCTCAAGTGCAATATTAAATTTGCTGAAAGGAATCCATTATTCCTATAATCCAAATGACTATAGGAACGTTATTTGTGGATTTGAATTTGAGAACATTTAGAGACTCCTCTATTACCAATCAATCTGAAATAAATTGTACAGAATCGAATACAAAAAATTCTATTAAACAACCTATATGTGCGTATATGTATTCGTATCTTTTTCAGTTTGTTTAGAAATGAATATTTTTTTCAGCACTAAACCCTGGATTCTGTTGAGTCGAATGAAGGAAGACTAAGTGCGTGCCTTCATACTTATACTTCGTACTGTTGTTACTCATGATAATTAACCAACAGATGCAAATACACCATATAAATATAAAATAAATTTTATAATAAAAAATGAACACAAAAAAAGGGGAAAAACAATTTAGAGAAGTAAAACTATGCGCATGCTTGGCTTTTTATGGCTTTTTATCAATTTACTTTCCTTTGGTATGATATTTTTATTGCTACTGTTGCTATTATTATTTTTATTATTTTAATAAACATACTCGCAATACAACAACACAAAAATGGAAAAAATTATTTTTGTGGTTTTTAATAAAATTTATGATTTTGGCGTTTTCTTTCGCAATTACAAACCTCTCTGACAGAGCCATTAGAATTTCATGTCTATAAACAAGTGTACATGACTCTTAGATTTGAAATACAATGCATGAACACCATGCATTCCATGCATTCATAGCTCTTTCTTGCTTGTAATATAAACTTTAAGCTTGTAATTACTGGTTTAACTAGCTACAACACGTTCGTAAAACTTTGCTTAGACTTTCTCCCAAACCAACAAAAAAAATTTTTTGTTTTCGTTTAATTTTTTTAGAAACAATTTTTTTTTATTATTTTTAGCATTTTAAACAATTATTTGCCTTTTTTAACTTTTCTTTAATTAATTAATCATTTTCTCCTTTTTACCACGGCTTAAAGTTTATGAATGAATTTTTAGTTTCACATAAAAATTCATTGTTTTTTCTTTTTTTTTGGTTTCTTAATGACCGTCTGACTGTGTTTCTTAATTGATTGTCTGTTGGGTCATTGGCTTTCTGTGATCTTTCGGTCATCAAAGTTTAAATGCCTTTCGCTTTCAATGGTATTGTGTCTGCCTCTATTTTGTTGTTGTTTTGGTTTTTGTCTTCAGTAATTCAAACATTGTTTGGTAATCGTACCATTCGTTGTTGTTTTCCATGATTTTTCTTTCTCTTCCAAGCCATGTGCAATACTCACATGTCGATAAATTGAATTTGTATCCAAAAACAACGAAAAACAGCGTTTAGATGACAAAAGTTGACAAATCATTTAATGGTTGTCACAAAATGCCTTTTAAGCGTTAATAAACCTCAGCGTATATTTCATCATCAATAATCGTATTTTATCTTATTTCAGTAAGTGTGTGATTTGGTCAGAGATTTATTTTAAGATGTTTATCAATCGATATTGCAATTTGATTTTGAATTACCAAAATGAAGAAAATGAAAAATGTTATCGAGACACAAACAATCTTTTGAATGTATATCATGAAAATATCTAAATTCATTCATGTTTAGCCATTGATAAATCTGTAGATTTAATCTGTGTTATCGGAGATATTTTAATGTTACATTTCTACAATCAAAATGATTCAAAAAAATCAGTGATAAATAAATTATAAAAACTCTGTTAATTTGATACTATTACAATATTTTTAATGATATTAAAAATTTTATTTATTTTTTTATCAAATATACATACATACATTAGCTGATACGTACATTTGTATGTATGTATCCTACAATAATTAATTTTCATTATTAAGGGCCATTATTACAACTTGCCGTTAACTAAAGGGAGGATTTTAACGGGCAGATAAATTGTTTTTATTATTATATGTGGACGATAAGGTAGAAGTGAGCGTTAAGCTAAATGGAGGAGCATCCTACTGGTAACTTTTAAAGTTAAGTTTATGTTTGAACTTGCCATATAATATATTATTTTCAATATGGCAATTTCAAATATAAACAAAATGAGGAAATACAACAAAAAAAGAAGCCTGTCACTGCCACTGCGTTAAAAATAAAAACTTGTTTAATTTGAGCAGTGTTATCGACATTGCTCCGGTACTACCATATTTTTGAAAAATTTTATCTCTAAGTAGTAATAACGAAAATAAGTTAAAGGTGTCTTTAAAGTTCACTTTAGCTAAAGGTACCGTTAACTAAACCCAAGTTTAACGGCAAGTTGTAATAATGGTCCTAAGTTGGGTGATGAGAAATAATGATGGACAAAATTGAAAAAGAAAATATTAAGGAATTGTACAATCAACTTTGAATATCGAAAACAGTACCATCATGTATGTGAATAAATCGATAATGAAGTGAATTCCCGTGTAATGTATCTGTTTGTGCATGTAATATATTGAAAGATTTTTATATTGGCATATATTTTCTGCAAATTGCTCTTTTTTAGTTTTTATTTGACAACGTTTTTAAAATACTATCCTCATTTAAAGTTTCCGTATCATACCACCATTGCCACCAATAAATTAGAAACAGATCTGAAATTAAGATTAATAAAATTCAATTAATTCAAACGATTTTGTTTTTGTTGCTCTCTTTTTACAATCTCTGATGGTATGTATGGCAAAAAGTAGAGTGAATTCAAATTATGTTTTTTCTCTTTTTTGTTTTTATTTTTATTTTCATTCATTTCAATAAAACGAATAAAATGAGACAGCAAATGGCAAACGTAACCAAATCACATAATGCTAGTTATGCTGGTGCACTTTAAAACCGAAATTATTAGACAATTCGACTGCAAAAAGCACTCGCAGCTGTAACAGAGTTTAATTGACAAACATTTGCAGTCGTTTTGTCTGGCAACAAGTTTAAAAGCAATCGTATAAAATTAATTAAATTATGAAAGACTCAGCCAGAATGATATAATTTATTGAATTACCTGTATGCCCAGTTTAAATATTTTGTAATATAGTTGATGTGAAAATATTCCCAAGTGAAAAGAGCTTTTAACAATTGCCCCAAATATCTTCAAGCGTTGAAAATTTCTGCGTTTCTGCATTTATTTCATAAGAAAAAAATTTTTTTCTCTCTGAGAAAATTTTGTTCTAAATTCAATGATATTCGATCAACATAAATTAACTGTAACATCATTATTAAAGAATTTACGATGGCATTTGGTAGTTAAATTAAAAATTTCTTGATTAGTATTATACCCTTCGACACACAAGTAGCCAAGCACTCCTAAACAAAACAACAAATCTTCATTAAAAATATCAAATTGTTGACAGAAATATATTTTAAACAAATATGAGTTGAGTTCCTTGTAGAATTCATACAGAAAAGTTTCCCACCGCTCTTCAAAGCTGTCTGAAAAATGTTATAAAAGAGAATTCATAAAAGCACGTAAAAACTTGAAGAACTAATGATTACATAAAAATGAGCTCAAAATACATAAACGTTTACCTAAATGCCAATATTAAAAAAAAAGGTTTTGAGTTGGGATTTTCTAACAACAATTTTTGATATATCGCAGGCCAATAGGAAGTTGCGCAACGTTTTTCATTTCCGGTATGTCTACATATTTTAGTTTCTTACGGTGGCATCGGCATAAAGGACTGTATCTAAGTCAGCAGTACCAATAGGTCTACAGGCAAGCGAGCGGAAGAGGGTGTGGGAGACTAAAAACGTGCACGGAGAAACAGTAAATGCCGACGACGCCAGAAGCCGAACCATACAACACTGACAAGAGAAAATTGAGCACTGAAACAAGTGATAGATGGACAGCGAAACTACTCTCACATATTACTCGCTGGATTTATAGGAAATTTTGTGAGGTTAATTACTATTTAACTCAGCTATTATCCGGACATGAAGTCGCCGTAGTCTAGTAGGTAGTGTGTTGGGTTATTAGACGTAAAGCCACGGTTCAAACCACAGGTCAGACATCAAAACGAAAATATAAAAAAAAAAATATATTTCTTCTTTGACTTCCTCTCAGCAGATTTCTGGCAAAAACTCTGAGAGTAAAATAAAATTGCCATGAAAAGTTTCTCAAAAATCTGTCGTTCGGAGTCGGCTTTAAACTGTAGGTCCCACCACTCATGTATAAAAATTAACGCACACAACATAAGTAGTGTAAGAAACTAGGTCGTAATCTTGACTGAAGGGTTATAATTGCCAATTATGTATGTATGTTATCCGGACACGGTTTTTTCGTGCAAATATCTGTTTATAATGGGGGACATGACCAAATTGCATCTATGATGATGGGTCGATCGATCACGCGGAATCCACTTTCTTTCATTGGGAGAGATAGAGTGTAGAAAGCACGAATCTTGAGGCCAAAGTTGTTTCTTTTATATGCTTAAACGTAAAGCGAGAACAATGTAGTGAGTGTACTTGTCTAATCATAGAGTAATCAGGTCTGTACTGTCGAAAACTTCTGCGATATACTTCTGAACAGCGAAGATATTTGAAATAGCATAGCCAGTTACACTGAAGCCTTGCTGAAATTTAAGAAACTTGACTTGGTTGAGAGAAGGGGGAGATTTAGTGGGTGAAGGCGCCACACACGGGGGATAGTGACGACTATACTTATGATGCGGTTAGGTACATTTACTCCTCCTCAGCGGATAAAAATAATTTAATTTACAACGGCAACTAAACCAAAAAATATTGCAACAAGCTTTAATCAGCACATGCTCACTATTAAGTGTCCAACAACAACTTTTAACATTTGAACATTCCCCAATAACGTATCCAATATTGATCCACAAAACTTACGACTTTAGCCAAGTAACGAAGCATTATTCTTGTGGTATTCTTTTCGAAGTATGGCGATAACTTTTCAGATGGTAATCGGAATCTTTTTCCAAAGTACCATACATTTTCCAATCAACTGATATCCTGCATCCGTAAATTTGAAGATGCACTTTAGGCGGAGAGAGTATTTCAATACATTGTCTTATCTCCGACTTCATGTGTTTTTTTAATTGGTACCCGCTAAGAAAAACTGAGAACGATATTGGGCTGTTGGTATCGCTTGGCATACAGGAATTATGTGTTTTTAGTGAAAGAATCTGAACGACATTGCACCCATTGCACACATCCATATGTATTTCACAACAAAATCATTTTAAATGAAATACCAAAGACCAGCATTGTGTTGGTGAAACGGTAGATGTCTCATATGGTATAAAGATGCTTCCAATAGATGGTCGAAATCGTTTCAAGAACTTTCCAAATCTCTCATAGGTTTACTATATGAAACTTCTTCTTGTTTTAGCATAATTTTTCCACAGTTATTAGCATTCTTTGAAAATAAAATTTCGGTGACAGTATACATAAAACCAATGAACATTATTATTTTATCGACTTTCTCCTTGCTCTTACTGATCATATGTGCATTTCTTGACATTGAAGCTGCATTCCACAGCTCTCCTCACGAGATCAAAACTTCAAGAGGTATATATCCTATGATATCCATATGTATTGCAAAGGTCCAACACATACGATCTACATCAGCATACGCAGATCAGTGGTATATATGTCTAATATGAAATTCATAAGCAGATTTTGTGACATAAGGAATCAAGTAGCTGACTGAACAGAACCAGTAGATTCTATGACTTTGGCAAGTGGTTCGCTTAAGAAAAATGAATTGAGTTATATGTAACGTGCATACTCTCTTAAAATAGTTACTCTTTGTAGTACACAGAAGGTTCAAAACACATCTTGGGATAGAAGAAGGAGTTTTTAGTTCCAATATGAAATACTCAGAACCCATGGATAAACCAGCGGGTATTTTCAAAGCAGCAGCTTATGTCGTCAAAAGATCTGTTCATTTCAACTTGGATGGGGGGTACAAAAGGCATGACATAGCATTACTATCTGACTTTCAAACTGCCATTTGAGCAGTCGACTCCTACGAGGTGAACTAGGTAGTTGAGATAACTAGGTACTTAAAATAATGCTACCCTTTGCTGGGACCCATCCCTTGAGGCAATAAGCAAGCAGAGGAACTTGCCAGGAGGAGGGCTGTCACACCGCTGATGGGGCCAGAACCCTTCTGTGGAGTGGGTACGAATGTTTGGAAAGGTATACTCAACCAACAAGAAGATACAGAGTAATCTTTTTTATGGACACTGTAGACTCAGAGTAGATTATGTAACGATGAGAATGAATTATTCGAACACTTTCTAGGAACCTGTGATACATTAATGCATCAAAGAAGAATACACCTGGATGCATATCAGATCGGGAATAGGGAACTGGCGTTGTTGACACCGAAACTAGTCAGAGCAATAGGCTTAGAGGGGAGTACAATAGATCGCATAGTCGCACTATTAAGGCACCTCTTCGCCATAGTTATAATAGCAATATAGACTTTTGACATGCGATTATGCATAAATGGATCAAATGCCGATAAAGAAGTTCTTTTGGTTCAAAATTGTGTCTTTTAAAGCCGACATATCAAGCATCAAACGTTAAAAAACAATCTATGTTTCAGTACCTTACGACAAATCGTAGAGCTTTATAAAAATATCAAACTGTGCATTGCAGTTATGGCGATCACATTTATATATCGTGGGAAATTTTTAGAATTTACCAAATGTTTGTTTTTCAGCAGCTTTTCCGATAAGAATTCTTTGAGCAGACTCTTATTACCTATTATTGCTAACAATACTACCCCCTGTATTATAATCTCACAACAATAGTTTTATATTATTACAAACTAGATTGAAATTTCATTTATTTTTACAACAAAATCAATCTCTTGACTCATTCACGTAAATACGGTATCATATTCGTAACACGATACAACATTTTCTGTATTCTCAAATAAATCTCATTTTGAATTTGAAAAAAAAAATCAAAAATAATATCCATGGGCTGGGTAGGAACACGATTTGTTTATTAGAAATTATAAGTAGACGAAGAAGAAGAGTAACCAGAAGCAGCAGCAGATACAACAAAAATTGCAGTAACAGTAACATATTAATACAGGCAACTTGTTGCATTAACTCTAACATAACATACACACACATACATACACACATTGATGTTAGCATTATTAGCTTTTTCTTATAATGAATATGATGATGGTATCGAAAGTAAAAAAAAACCAAAAAAAAAGCTTCTTAAAGCAACAGCCACAAAACAACAAAAAATAAATAAAAAATGAAAAAATTAAGTCAAAATCGAAGATCATCATAAATTTTATGCTTAACTGTGAGTGTTTCTCTATTTTCTTCTTCTTCTTTATTTTCTTCGTTTTTTTTCCGATATTGGCATATTGATGGTGTGTTTTGGTGTTGGTATGCTTTGGTTTTTGTTGAAAGTGTAAAAATGTTTGCAACTCCAAAGTATAGAAATTCTTTATTATTTTGTAGTTGTAGTTGCTGTTGTTGTCGAACTTTATTCTGTTCGTTTATTTTTGGTTTTTTTTTTGTTGTTTGGAAAATGTTCCAATGTAAACATAGACATAAAATCGACACTGCCTGTTTAAATAGATTGGGCGTGCATGACAGATGCACGTAACCGGGGTAACCAGCCACTCAAGCCAGACTTATGCCGGCTAGCTGAGTGTATAGACAAATAGGAATCATCTTAACAACAGTAACAGCAACTAAAAATAAATGTTTTTAAACGGAATTAGTAATTACAACAAATTCACGTTTGTGGCAGTTAATGTTGCAACTCGTACAATACATTATCTAGAGTACAATTTCAACTATTAATTATGCATTTTGCCTTACTACCTATCTTCCATATTACTATCCCCTCCTAGTTTTTTTTCTATTTCTTCGACCTGTACTGGTAATTATTATTTCTTTTTAACATTTTGTTTTTTTTTTTGTTTCTAGTTTTCATAACGAAATTCTTCGAGAATAGAGTGAAAATATGAAAAATAAAATGAAATAAAGTGGAGAAAAGTAAGGCTGGTAGTTGATCTACATCTTGCAACTTACTGTATGTTGAAAGCATGTTGCTTATCAGCAAGAGAGAATAACGGTGTATGAGTACTAAATCACTTGTTGCCTTTACCAAACCAAACCACACCACACCATACCATACCACACCAACCAACAGCCAGCCAGTCATTATCATTATTATCATTATAATCGTTAGTACACGGACCACATTCTTTGTCAGAATCTTAACAAGAGAGAGAGAGAGAGAGAGAAAACTCATAAAGTATCGGACAACTTAAAGGTTTTTTACACTTTTACGTGACTAAATAAATTTAATTTTTATAATTATTGAAGAAATTCTTTTTATGTCTGTATGTATGTATACATGTACGATATTAAATTAATATGTTTGTATGTTTATTTTCTATTTACTACGCACAATATTTAACATTTATTTATACGTTCTGAATTTATTACATTTCTCCTGAGAATTTTTCTATGAATTATGCATTGGATCAACTTATTGCCACACTAATGAAATGTGTTTTTATGTGGTGAAAACTGTTTTAATGATATGAACGAATTTATAAGATATTAAAATGAGGTCAGAATCCTACATTCTATTTTTTTATCATAATTAGTTTAAATTTTTTAGATCTAAAATTTCTTAAGGCATATGGCATGTGGGTATCAAATTAATTGAGTGTCCAAACAGTAGAGACGTTTGAATTTGCCGAATTTGAATTTAAAACATAAAATTTTATTCATCAATTGTTGATTTTGGCAAAAATCCATTGTATGTATTATTAATAATTAATAAAAATGAATGTGTGTTTATTTGTTTGTGAGTTTGTTTGTTTGAAGTCTATAGACGTTTAAATTTTCTTGAAATTTTAACAGTACCTTCCTGTATGTCTGGAAGGAACTACAGACTACTTTTTATTTTAAAATTTCAACTAGGCGAGGTGCCACGCCCACATACCCATATAAAAATGAATGTTTGTTTGTATGTACCTTATAGAATCGTAAACTATGCATTTGATCATGTTACGATCTTTAGTAAAGTTGTTGCGCATGAGCCGACGAAGGTTTCTAAGTTAGTATGACCAATTCCCGACAGGTGGCGCCACTGAAAATTAATCAAAATGAATTAAATCATAAACTGTGCATTCTTTAACAAAGTTGTTGGGCATGAGTCGACGGAGGTTGGTGCGATTAATTTCCGATGGATGGCGTCACTGAAAATTATTCAAAATGAATGACAAGCAATTGGTCGACCTACACCTCAAGCACGGAAGAAAATAGCATTACGAGCTTCAGAATCAGACGAGCATTGAGACTGGAAAATCTTCGAGTATATGCCGCTGAGATTCGTTCGTTTGAACCACTTGAACAACGACAAGTGGGATTAGAAACTGATCGAATGCGTACTACTCAGGCCCGTTCGTCTGAATCATCTGGACGACGGGAAACAAAATCAATAAAATGATTCAAAATTAATTGGACATTTGTGTAATGTCTTTCCTTCAAATTTATTTTAGTTGGTGGCGCAGCAACACACACAGGGTACAGCTAGTTAATAATAAAAGCAAATGAATGTTGGTTCTATGTTTAAATTTTTGTAATATTCAGTACAAAACAACAATAATTAAAACAATGAGCGTGTAACGAGAAAAGATTTACAACAGAAAACCGCTTTTTGCGAAATGCGGAATTTCAGTAATAACTGAGAGATATCACAGAGCTTATTCTCGATTTTCTTGTTACTTCCTTGCTTTCAGTTTCGATGATCTGTGAACATTTATTGGGTGTAGAAGTGTGGAATATTTCGCCAATCTTTCTTAAGAGGTGATAGTGAACATCTTCCTATGAAGTTCGGTTTCAGGCACTTCCGGAATGAAGTCCCTTAAATTCCATAAAATCGAAAGTCTTGATTTCAATATTTTTGGCTTTTTGGCGTATTGAAATTGGATTACTTGAGTTACTTTGACATGTTGGAAAACAATATGTTTACGGCTTTTGATCATCAAGGCATTTCATATACCATAGTATTTAGATTGACGAAAACATGGAAGCACATATATGTACATATCTCGGATTTTAAAAATTATGGTAGACTTCTAAGCAGTTTAATTTTTTAGAGTTTTAATAAATATGTCATTTCTTACATACATGGCGGATGTCACACTTGTCATATACATATCGGAGTAGGGTGGCCTGCATTATCCAGAAGTTATTCTACCGCACTCTTTTCGCAATCTGTGCAGTTTAAACTAGACTTAGCAAATGTGCTTGTGCTCGGATATGATTTTGATAAATTAGGTAAAAAATTTGTGATTTTGGCGGGATTCCATCTGTATTCAGTAACCCAGTATAAAATCTGACGAGGTAAAAACACTTCATTTTTTGTAATTATTATATATTAGATCTTCAAATAGAAGGACCATATGTAATCAAAATTTATTTAAGTCCGATCAGCATAAGTCATAAATTCGACTATCGTCGTTGCTTTTATTTGGAAGTATTTGGCTGTAGTATCCCTCTTTTTTATACGAATGTATCCACAAAATTTCAATATATTACGTGTCAGGATTTGGATTTTTTCAATCATTGGTTTGACAAATGGCAAGTAGAGGTGCTTATGAATATTTGACTTCTTGATGTATTACGGAGTTGCTGTAATCATGGGTAAAATCTTGTTTTTTCGTCTTTGAATGTTTTCAATATTTAAAATAGAGACAGTTCTCCCTAACTGAATAGAACAACTTTATATTGATTAAAGTAATGAGTTATAAACGCCATTACTGAGCTACTAATATTTCATATAAAGTTTCAATTAATAATTGCGCAATAAATATGCAAATTGTTATAATATTCAGTAAAACTTAAAATGCCGCACTGTCATAAGTGTGTTTAGTGAGTCTATTACAATTAACCGAACACTTTTGTCAAATGAATATTAAATATGCAGATGAACTGCGTATATTATTATGTCTGAACACTTAAAATATTGTACTCAATAAACCGAATATTGACTCAATAAAAGTGCATATCTGATCATAGTATTATGGCGCATGGCGACTTATCAAATTCGACAGATCAAATTTGCATATGTGTTGGTAATATTTGTTTTGCTTAGCACAGCAACAAATCAAAATTGAATCTTCAAGTTGCATTGTACTGTTTTTGTGAAGAAGAAAGGAACATATCAACATATCATATCATACAAATCAGAAGTATTTTGATATTCTTCAAACTCTTCTCAGTCTATACATGTGAGTACAGTTTTACCAACACATTAACAAAAAAAAGGCGAGTTTGATCCATTATTTGATGCATAGCCGAAAAACTTTAGACAAGAGTTTCTACCAATTAGCCAACACATTTCGAACAACTTCAATTGCTGCTAAGAAAAAAACCCATCTGAAGTTTATTATACGAAAATGTTTTCCTACAATATCGTTCATAGACCAAAATTTCAGACGCTAAGGTATCAACATAGATTTGGAAGTCAAACAGCAGTTGTTTAGTCCAAATGAAATAAGCTTGGCTACCACATGTGGCCCGTCTTCGTAATATGCATAAAATGTTTGAAACAAGGCGATTATAGGAGGCAAGTAGGCTCCTTCATCACCTACCGCATTTAAAATATCCGCAGTCTGTTGATTATAGATTTTCAAAGTAAGAACAGGTAATAATATTAAAGCAAAACTACTGAGATACCACAAGAACCAAGAACATGTCAGTTTATTTCATTTCATCCGAGGGCTAATACGTACGTACTTTTTGAAATAATTTTCTGTTTTTTTTCATTTGTTTTTTTTTTGTTTTTCTTGACTTGTTTACAACATCTAATTGCAACAACAACTTCATAAAATGCTATCTTGACGTTTGTTAAATTCTTCTTTGAAAGAAATGCATTCAGTTCTACAAACAGAACAAATCCAGACTAGAATTGCAACCTGCACGAAATATTTTCGCAATGCTTGCATACACCATTTTTGTGTTGATTTGGCCAAGAAGTGAGTGGAGAGAATTGGCAGTAGCTTAACCTGCAATTCAATCAGTTAAGAAACAGTTAAAGCTTGCATTTCCTTTTTGATTTATGCCTTCTTCTCTTCTTTTATAATTTTTAATAATCTTTTCAGCCAGTTTATTATGAACAAAAAAAAAAACAAAAAAAATTATTAGTTTTTATTCAAAGAGTTTTTCCTTGAGAGAAAATCATCTACAGAACTGGTTAAATAAATGGCAAAGCAAATAAACTAACCAAAGAAGTCGAAAGCAATTAAAATTTTATTTCACGTACTTAACACTGAAATTTAATACATTTTATAAGTAATTTTTTTTATTTTGAATATAATTGGTTAATATTTCAATTTAATTATTATTTATAACTATTTCCAGCTCTGGATATAACCATAAATAATCACAATTTATTTGCAATTTTTTATCCAAAATTAATTTCTTTTTTTTTATTTCAAATATTTGTATGTAAAGTTTGATAAAATGTTTCTTAACATGCAATATTCTGTTTATGATCACCTTAAGGCTGATGATGATAAACTTTCACAACAATTATGGTACATACGTATCTCGGGATTGTGACCATGTGCACTCAATTGGAAACTTATACTAATAAAATGTTGAAATTTGTCTATTGGATGTTGATATTTTAATTTACTTTTAAATCGAAAATATTTTAATTTATCAGAAATTACTTCCGCTAATTTTCTCATAGTGAGCCACAGCATATAAAACATTTTAAGTAGCAAGTGCTGATAAATTTTTATTTAAGTTACTTCTAAAGCTGTTACCAGTCAACCGCTTTTTATTATAAATTTGTGCATAAGTAATGTAACAAACTAAGGGCCATTATTACAACTTGCCGTTAAAGTTGGGTTTAGTTAAAGGTAACTTTAGCAAAAGTGAACTTTAAAGTCACCTTTAACAGGCTAAAGTTACCTTTAAATAAAACCAGTTTTAATGGCAAGTTGTAAGTGAACTTTAAAGTCACCTTTAACAGGCTAAAGTTAACTTTAACTAAAACCAGCTTTAACGGCAAGTTGTAATAATGGCCCTTAACATAATAAATTAAAAATTTCAATAAAACATACTATTCTAGTTGAAGGTATTCTGGGCTGCTCTTCTGATGTGCGTACCATATGTCCGTCAATGTCCAGTAGTTCCCGAGCCATGAGATGTATGGATGACCCGAGAACTTTAGCATGCAGTGTTCTTTAATTTGTTGCACAACTGTGCGTATATTTAGGTATAACAAGGCGCAGTAATGATGTCTGGTAGTATCATTGAGTGTCTTATTTGTATCTAATTTATATCAGCGGCATGCGCATGCAGTTACCCAAAGATGAATCCCAAATTTGTTTCAGATCTGTTTCATAAAATATTAATTTTGTATTCTATTTAAGATTCAACCCCGGAGTATGGCGTACAAAATGGATTTTCAATAGTTTTATTTTAAAATAATGAAACTAATATATACCGAATCGATTTTTATACTTTAAAATTTAAATCTTTATTGATTTGAATTGCTTTCGAAGTGGAAAAAAATATACGCAATCTGCGATAACATATGCAGGAAACGAAATAATAGGGATAAGCATAATCAGAGAATTTCCACAGAGTGGGGTCCTTTCTCCACTAATGTGGAGACTGGTTGTGGATGGACTCCTGATAAAAGTATCTACCAAGAATAGGCAAATGATATAACCTTGACGGCTAAAGGAAAATTTGAAGAAAATTTCTTTCGGCATCATTCAGAAAGACTTGAGATTGTAAGTTGTTGGTGCATGGCAGTGGGCCTAAGCATACGCTCGGGTAAGTTTAAAATATACAATTTGTAAGACGGAGAAAACTTCCTAAATGAAAGCATATAAGAAGCATGGGTGAGAAAATATCGCACAAAATGGAGGTTAAATAAGTGGGAATAACACATAGATAGCATCTCTGGCAATCTCAAATGCCTTAAGGGAAAATCGTTTGAATGTAACCCAGGAACTATGCATTGGATGGATCAATAGAGACCTATGGGGCCATTATCTGAAAGCAGCTCAACTGGAGTTGAAAAAAAAATACAGAAACTAGCTTTCTAGAATACTAGAAAGCGGCAATGTTATATTAACTGCATATTGTACTCTAGAGACTAATGTTTCAATAATGGGTGGTAAGTCTAATATAAAATTCATTAAAGGAATTCGTGACTTAATGAAGCGTGCAGCTGACAACTCTATCCTTAACTGTCACCTGGACAGAACCAGTAGACTCCTTTGATTTTGGCAAAGGCTTCGCAACTAGTCTAGATCGAATGAAGAAATCTAGAAGCTGCATACACAGAGAAAATAATCACATTTTAAAATTGAAGTGATTCGTTGTGGATTTAAAGATTTTTCAACTTGAAGCTTATCAACATTAATTCCACTCTGAGCATACTATATTTTGCTAAGCGCATCAGAACTTAGCTGGGAACAACGTCAAGGCCATTTTTAATCCATAATCGTGACGGTTCAATACAATATGACACAAAGAACTCCTTTAAAAACGCTATTGCAACCTTGAATTAATTTTTCGATTCCATTTCCATTTGATATTCCGAACAACGATCACTGCCATGATTTATTGTGATGGCAAATATGACAAGATATTCAAACGTTATGCCATCATTACAACCTTTTGCGTTTAGAGGTCGTGAATACAAATTTACACATTCAAACATGCATGTTTGAATACATGCTTACACAGATAACTGAGATAAATTGAACATGTACACAATATGACTGCTATACCCGACTATCTGTCTGACTGACTGGTTGTGTTTAAACGAATTTCGTTTGTACACACTATTAAGTTTGTCTTCATAATAAAATCTTCCAAACCAAAGAGAGAAAAAATAACCGAAATTCACTTGGAAAAAAAGTATAAAACTAAGGAATGGGAATGAAAATTCAGTGTGAATTTGTATTGAAAAACCGAATAAAACTTTCATATGCTTTTTTTAATGTTCGTTCTCTTATGTGAGGTTGCGAGGTACACGAGCGACAAGTACGTGGGTTGCATTTAAAATGTATAAAATGCTCTCTGTTTGATGTTAAGTGAAATAAATGATAATCATTGTTCCAGCAAATGTATGTGATTGAAGTACATCTTTTTTTATTTTATTTCTCAAAAGGGAATATTTTACAAATCAAATGTATATATGTACGCCCGAAAAATACATCATAATGAAGTGAAGTGAAAACTTTGGCATGGGTACGTGGTACATAATTTAGATGACATTTCAACAAACAAAAAAAAAAAAAATATAATGAATGTAAATTGAAATTTCTTGGAATCTAATTTAAATACCTGCGTTATAATGAATTCTAATATGTAGAATGTAATTTTCTTTTTAGTCAGGCTAGGCTTTACGCCCAATTCAAAATATTTCTTTATTGAGACTTTTTATGTATTCCCAAGGGTTTTCGAGTTAAAGCCATTACTGTTGTCGTAAATTCAGCATATTTATGTACCAGTTTTTATTGTTAAATTTTAATTTTTTTTCTTTTTAATGGTAACTAATAATTTTACTGCCTAAACCTTGTGTATTCAAAATTATAATCTTACAAACATTAGCCCTTTTTTTTATTACGCTTAACGTGATTTTTAAAAAGTTTCTCAAGTTAAAAATTTTAATAACAGTGTTTACGTATTTCACAAAAAAAAACAAAACAAAATGCTCATTAATCATAAAGTGATTTGAAAAAAACTTCAAATAAAGAATGTAATGGATACCGAAGGTACAGGCAATAAAACAAATAAAATGTTTTGATATTTTTAAAACAATTATTTGACTGACAAAGAAACAAAACAAATGAGAAAAAAAATAAAATAAATGAAGAAAATCTGGTAATACTGTTTTATATTAAAATAGGAGATTACAAGTGTATTGAAATTCCCTGTATTGGATAATCTAAAACAAACCTATTTCATTCTGAATCACCAGATTACATACTTGAAATCTGTTCGATGTCAATGGCTTTCAAGTACTAGGCCTAGAACTCTCGGCTGGCATTCTTTAGTGCAACTAAACAGCGATCTGTTGTCCGTCAAGGCAACAGGGTTGCCGGAGACGTTAGAGACATACATAGGATAATTCGACTATGAACTGTAGGGCCTGTCACTCAAGTATACAAATTAACGCTCACAACATAAGTGTTGTGAGAAACTAGGTCATAACCCTGACTAAGGAGTTGTAATGGCCAATTATTAAGTATGTAGGCTAATTCCATGTAGATTGCTTGCAGTATAATAGGTTGTATGGTCACAGTATAGTCTAGTATATTTAGGGCCATTATTACAACTTGCCGTTAACTAAAGGGAGGATTTTAACGGGCAGATAAATTTTGTGCAGGCAGATGTATTTTACTGTTTAAAGCTCGATTTAAATTGATTTATTCTTAGATTTTGTGGTCGCCGTAGACTAGTGAGTAGTGCATCGTACGCTTCGAGTTCAAACCTCAGCAGCCTTCTGGCAATATCTCTCAAAATAATTAATTGCAGTGACTAATCCCCTTAAGTCTGTCGTTCGTAGTCGACTTTAAGTTCACGCGGATAAAACACAAACAACACACATTTAGGAAACTAAGTTGTAATCCTAACTAAATGTTTGAATGGCAAATTTTTATGAATTTTGTTATGTTCAAGAGGTTCCATATAAACTTACAAGCGATATATATATAATATTGTTACGAAAATGGAAATAGTCACAGTACAGTTTAGTATATTTAGGGCCATTAGTACAACTTGCAGTTAACTAAAGGGATGATTTTAAGGGACAGATAAATTATTTTTCATTACTATAAGTGGACGATAAGGTAGAAGCGAGCGTTTAGCTAAAGGTATGATCATCCTACTGGTAACTTTGAAAGTTAAGTTTATTATTTATTTTCAATGCGGCAACTTCAAATATAAACAAAGTGAGCAAATACAACAAAAAAAGAAGCCCGTCGTTGCCACTGCGTTTAAATAAAACTTGTTTAATTTGAAAAGTGTTATCGTCATTGCTCCGGCACTGCCATATTTTTGAAAAAGTTAACTTTATTTTATCTGTAAGCAAAACAAGTTAAAGGTGACTTTAGAGCTCACTTTAGCTAAATGTAACTTTAACTAAACCCAGCTTTAACGGCAAGTTGTAATAATTGCCCTTAGTAAAGTTATTATTAAACTGGACTATATTTGAATTACTCAGCAGCTCTAAAACTGACTTAAGCCAATGCAGAAGATAAATGTAGTTTTACGTTTGAATTACTTCATGAATATAGTAGCTGGGGAGAAACATTGGAAGAAAAAATTTTAACAGAAAAGTTCATAAAACAATTTCTGCAATCCTCCGGGAACATAATTAAATGTTAAACTGAAAAAAAAGTTTTCCTTCCTTTTTGGAACGAAAACGCCAATTAATAAATTTGGTAATCATGGAAATTGGCGCAAACCATAGTTTGTGTTAATTATTATTGGAAATATATTGTACAAAGAGAACAGGGAAATGCCCATAACGATATGTATAGAAAATATCATAAAAAGTTTATTTACATTTAAATTTAATCTTCAGCCATTTCAGAGGCTTGTTTTACGCGTTCTTAATGCTCACGTATAAGACGTAGTAAAAATAACTGAAAATATTCTTTCAACAGATGGTAATCTGTATCTATCGAATCGTGTAATGTAGCAATCTAAGGCCATGATTTTATAATCAGAAACTCAAAATCGTATGCCCGTGCTAAGAATTTATAATGAAAACGGTCTTGAATCATGGTCTGGATAAGTTAGAAATGAACCATTCTCAATTTATTTTCCGGTTTAAAAATTTATTGCATTACCGCCTTTTCAACGCTCTGGAGGATCAATTCTGAAAAAGTGATAAGAAAATTAAAAATTATCCGACTAAGTCGTAAGAACCATTTTACGCGAGGACTTAATTATTGCAGAAAACCTCATTTCGAAAATTTAGTTCAGAAACTGATAATGGTTGCTAATGAAAGGTGGGTCACTTACGGCAACGTGAAAAGAAAAAGGTCATGAAAGAGTCAAACCGTCTGTACCACCAGATATTGAATTGACATACATATGTAAATACATAATTGGTCATTACAACCCTTTAGTCAGGATTACGACCACACCACTTATGTATGTTGTGTGGGTTAATTTTTATACATGAGTGGCGGGACCTACAGTTTAAAGTCGATTCCGGACGACAGATTTTAGAGAAACTTTTCATGGCACTTTTATTTTACTCTCAGAGTTTTTTTTTGCCAGAAAACCTAGTAAGTAGTGTGTTGGTCAGACATTTCGAACGAAATGAAAGATGAAAAAATATTTCTTTGCGATTTTCTTTCAGCAGATTTCTGGCGAAAACTCTGAAAGGAAATAAAATTGTCATGAGAAGTATCTCAAAAATCTATCATACGAAGTCGACTTTAAACCGTAGGTCCCGCCACTTATGGATAAATTTAACACATTCTATGAGAAACTAGTCCACAATCCCGACTGAAGAGTTGTAATGACCAAGTTAAGTAAGTAAGTAATCAAGGCCTATCAGTTGCAAATAAATGAATTATTCGAAGGTGGTTTGAGGATGATTTAAGAGATTTAAGAGAACAAATTTCAAATTAAAAAAGATATCATTCGTAGGGTACAATTAAAACTTTTATAGACCGTCATATAAACATATAAATCAAGAACCATCGAAAACGAGTATTCAGTCATTTTGCTGAATGGACTCGCAATGAAATGTTCGAAATTATTTTTAATTGCCAATGATTCGTTTTATTACCATGTGTGTGTGTGTGTGATTTGGTGTGTCTATGATTTTATAATTTTAGGGTAATTAAACGATCTCATGATCATTAGAACATGGCTTCCATTTAGCAAAACGAAGAAACCTGTTGCTTTGCTTTAACGGTTAAATTCTTGGTGTGTCTTCTCTATAGGCATAAACAGAAAATCACGCTGGAAATCCTTGTCAGAACGAGTTTTTCCACAGATTTCACAAAGTAAAAGTTTGTTTTCTTGTTGTATGTGACATGAAACGTGTTGGCCACGAAACTTGAACATCTTTTTTTCTTTTTCTTGTTTTTGTTGTTGTTGTTGTTGTCGATAGGTAACTGATGATTCAAGTGCAGCAGACATCACCAAAAGAAACAACTAATAAAACGAGCAACGTAAACAACATGCCATACGACAAGACAGAATTACACACAAAAAAAAAAAAAACAACAACCTCAAGCATCAAGCATTTAAGGCAGGCCAAAGTAGTCAGTTAAGTTAAATTAAAAAAAAAAAAAGAAAAAAACAACAACAAAAAACATTTAAACTTCAAACAAGAAAGGAATTTAACAACACATGTGATGAGAAATTAACCACAGCGATTAACAGAAAACTAGCTCCACTCCTAAGTGAAATGCTACCAATTTCTTACTGCTTTAAGCTTGAACATAACTGTGGGTAGTATTTACTGCAACTCACTACTCACTTCTGGTCATTTCTTAAGACTTAAATGGAACTATTAAGGCAGTGACTACGACCATCCACCATCAGATTCCTGTTTTCATCTTAATTCATCATTTTCCATGTTTGTTTTCTTGAAGACTTTTCCAACTCATAAAAAAAACATTACTTTAGGATTTTCTCTTATAAATTTGTTTCCTTTTGGCCAAGATATATATATGTATGCACCAGTGTTGAACAATTAAATACTTTTGTACTTTTTTCAGTACTCTTTTCATTTCAAAAATACCGCTGTAGCCCCGGCACGCTTTCAGTACCTTTTTATTATTACATACTTTATATCTTGCGCTTTTCAACTATTAACGCATTAGCATTACATGTTCAACGTAATGCTAAATGTAGAATTAGGCTTTAGGCCCGGTTAGCCAAGCGCCCCGGAACGTACATTCGTTTTTAGAACACGAAAAGCAATGAAAACGCTTGCGGAACCGTAATGTAATTTCGGTAAGCATTTGCATTGTTTTTCATATGCTAAAAACGAACGTATGTTACATTACGTTCCGTCGACGTTTGACCAAACAGGGCATTTACGTTTTGCTACGTTCCGAATCAGTTTTTTTTTTCTTGTATGTGGAGAACACGAATAAGTCGTTAGTTCTTCTGTTCTGTGCCGTATGTGTATTAAATATAAATAAATAATTAGTCTAGAAGGTAGTGTGCGGCCCACGGTTCAAACCTCATGTCAGACATCTCCACCAAAACGAAATATTTAAAAATATTTCTCCGGCGAATTCCCTCTGGCAAAATCCCTGAGAGTAAATAAAATTGCCATGATAAGATCCTCAAAAATCTGTCATTCGGAATCGACTTTTAACAGTAGGTGTCCCGCCACTCATGTATAAAAATTAACGCACACAAAACAAGTGGTGTGAGAAGTTAGGTCATAACCCTGATTGAAGGGTTATAATGACCAATATGTATGTATTTATCTTTTTTACAAAAGTACCATTTCATGTAAAAAAAGTACTCTTACAGTTATAGTTCAACACTGGACCTGCACCTTATAGAATGCCAACTCCATTTAGCTCTGCTCACCAATACATCAGTGGCAACATTTTGATCATAATTGAACAAGACACGTTGAAGAGTGTAATGTTGGGATTAGATGCGTCTGAAATAAACTCAGAGGGATAGAGAAAGAGAGAGAAATGTCATCATTAACAGAAACTGAGTTGTTTAGCAGGAAAATAAGTTCGAATGGTGGCCAAATCCATTATGTTAGCTTTTACTATTCATTGAAAAACTAATCAATTCCATACGTTTGTATTCGTATTCGTAACATATGCTAACCTACTGACTAGGAAAAGTAAGACTCAAGTTGTAATGTGTGAAGGATTTAAAGAAAAAATCAAAAAAAAAACTTCACTTTAAAATTAATGTTGATTTGCATACCTTTTGCATAAGAAATTGGAAAGAAAAAAAAAACGAAAATAAAATGCATTGTGTTTTTTTAAAGGCATTTATGCAAATATGCTTTAATATATCAAGCGTTTAAGGCTTTAAAATAATTCATTTATGCAAATAGAAATTTTGTAGACATTCTAGTCGAATGAGATGTCAATCACCACAAACAAAATGAATTTCCCAAAAAAAAACAACAAACGCTCTTAACCTGTACTACACTCGTATATGTTTTATGGTTTTTACTGAATATTTAAATACTCTGGAATGTTTTTAATTTCTTAAACTTTTTACAGGGATATTGAGTTTATCAAACCACCACCATCACCATCACAACAAAAGCAACAAATTGAAGAACAAAAAAAAAAACATGTTTTTAACCATCTTTTGCAGTGCAACAAGTGTAACGTACTTAAATTATACTTTTTTTAAACAAATTCCAGTACAATGACGTAAACAAAAATAATAACGAAACAAATTAAAGGGTCTTCAGGTCTAAATCAACACAAAACAAATATATGACCTGGTTCGTTTCCCTTAGTTTATGAACTTAATGGTCTGTTAGGTTTTCATGATTAACAATAAAAGGAAAATAAACTTAAGAGTATGCACTGTTCTTTTTATTTCAAAATATCTCTAAAATTGCATCGTTTTAAATGGAAATTATTTCATTACGATATTTCTGTATAATCTTTCCGATATTTATTCGATTTGAATGAAAACTCAAAAACAATTCTGTAAGTTATCAACGTTTATTGAAGAACTCTTGAAGATAAATTATGGAGTGACTGATAAGAGTGCAGCATTTTGGCAGGCAGATGTATTTTACTGTTTAAAGCTCGAATTAAATTGATTTATTCTTAGATTTTGTGGTCGCCGTACACTAGTGAGTAGTGCATCGTACGCTTCGAGTTCAAACCTCAGCAGCCTTCTGGCAATATCTCTCAAATTAATTAATGGCAGTGATTAATCCCCTTAAGTCTGTCGGTCGTAGTCACGCTGATAAAACACAAACAACACACATTTAGGAAGTCGCCGTAGTCTAATAGGTAGTGTGTTGGTTTATTAGACGTAAAAGCCTGGGTTCGAGCCCCAGGCCAGGCATCAAAGACAAAATACAAAAAGTATTTTTTCGGCGACTTCCTCTCAGTATATTTCTGGCAAAAACTCTGAGAGTAAATAAAAATTGCCATGAAAAGTTTCTCAATAAATAAAAATCTGTCGTTCGGAGTCGACTTTAAACTGTAGGTCCCACCACTCATGTATAAAATTAACACACACAACATAAGTGGTGTGAGAAACTAGGACGTTGTACAATGGGTCAATTCGACCTCCGGGTACTGTACTTGGCTTAATTGACAAGTACACGTCCTCTAACCTAACCTAACCTAGTAAACTAGGTTGTAATCCTAACTAAATGTTTGAATGGCAAATTTGTATGAATTTTGATATGTTCAAGAGGTTCCATATAAACTTACAAACGATATACATATAATATTGTTACGAAAATGGAAATGGTATTATCGTTTAACATTACAATTTTTTGTTTACATGATCAACAAATAAACAAAAATATAGCAACAACATCACTATTAAAAAACGGATCAACAATTAAACAAACAGGCAACAACAACACTGCAAGGACAAACGCAAACAACATGTTTACATTTATAGAGATTTCGCGAAGGCAAAGTCGTTCTTCTTCACAAGCATTCATCAGACTGTTTACCCAGCGATATAAAAGGCAAGACAAAGTAGGCAACGGGATCAGAAGAGAATAATAGTGGTTTGAAGATCTCCGTTGTAAAGGTCTAACGAACAATTGTTAGTGTGTACGCGGAAGAGTGTAAAGAAGAATAAGAAATAAAGTAAATTGTTGTTGTTTAAATCATGTTGCAGACAGTGGCACGCGGAATTGTGCGTACAATAAAGAATTTATTTGAAACTAAATACAAATTTATTTTTATTTGCAATCTGCGAACTCATATTTTAAACATTTTTAAAAGAGTAAAAAACATAACAATATCTTAAGATACCCCCGAATGCACGCTTATACATGTCAATTTTAGTGGAAATATCTTCATGATAATATTTCGGCATAATTGTATCTCTACTTTGCAAAGTTTCACTTTGAATGTTGCTTTCAAAGTTTGAATGTTTCTGGCTTAGTTGAATAAACTCAATATTCACGATTCCATAAAAGTTGAATTTCTCAATCTTTACTTGCGAATTGTTATAGAATTTCGCAAAATTACAATTTCGGTTTCAGTTAACATGGCATGTGGCATATCGCAACGTATTGTTGAAAACGCAAATAGTGTCAGTGTTCAATAATTTTCAATGTATCATGAAACGATCGTTAAGATTTTTTGTATACGGTTGAATTCCATGCCCCCAAACGGCGATTTCGGCAAGGTGAAAATAATGACAAAAATTTTCACAATTTATTATAATGTTTGGCAGCGGACGTTAATTAATATCATATGGTTCACTCTTGAACCTTACATCAAGCGGATTAATTTTTACGTCCTTTTACTCCTAACAACGTTTGAACAATGTCGTACAAAACTTGGTCGCTGTGAAGGACCAACAGTGCCCGGTATACACAAGTTTATTGTTAAAGTTCGTGAAACTGGTTTCATTGTTGATGCTCCAAGACGTAAGCGTACTCACACAGTGCTTACACCCGAAAATATCGAAGCTGTGGCTGAGAATATGACATCAACTCCACAAGATTTGAACATTTCACTCACCAGTTTACGCCATATGCCACACAATGTTCAATTCGTTCAAGACTTGAAGCCGCATCACCATTCTCTTCGTTTTCGCTTGGATGGATGGGCCAAAAAGATGTCGATTTTGCCCAAAAATCACCATTTCGGATGAACTCGTTTTCATCTTGGTGGGTGCGTTAATTAGTAAAATTTGCTGTATTTGCCCACACATTGTCTTACAGAAGCCAATGCATCCATTACAAGTGATTGTTTGGTGCGCCTTGTAAAGCGGAGGCATCAATGGCCCATATTACTTTAAAAATGAGAAAGGCGCAATCATTACGGTCAATGGAAGTACATATTGCGCTAAGATAACTGATTTTTCGTACCCGCTCTTCGTGATATTGATATGAACGAGGTTTGGTTTCAACATGATTGTGCAACTTGCCACACATCTCTTATTCGAAATATTGTGTCAAACGTTTTACATACATACAGAATTACGACCTAGTTTCTCACACCACTTATGTTGTGTACGTTAATTTTTATGCATGAGTGGCGGGACCTACAGTTTAAAGTCGACTCCGAACGACAGATTTTTGAGAGACTTTTTCATGGCAATTTTATTTATTTACTCTCAGAGTTTTTGCCAGAAATCTGCTGAGAGGAAGTCGCCGAAGAAATACTTTTTGTATTTTATTTTGATGTCTGGCCTGGGTCTTGAACCAGTCTAATAAGCTAACACATTACCTACTAGACCACGACGACTTCGTCAAACGTTTTATGGCCATTTAATTAGCCCAAGAAGCTGCGATTTGACACCGTTGTACTATTTTCTGTTGGGCGCCGTTAAAGAAAACTGTTATGCCGGCAAACCAGAGCCAATTGAGCGTTTGAACACCAACAGTCATGATGCCATTGTCGAGACACAATCCCATACACGCGAAAAAGTGCACGAAAATTGATCAGAGAGGTGCTGTGAGACCAGCTGTGTCAGCCAAATGAATGAAATAATATTCCATTTCCAACCGGAACAATTTTGCTTCACAACAAAACAATAAATTTGCTAAAATTACAAACCGTTTTTGTTTTATTGCATTCTTAAATTTAAACTCTTAAATGGGCCACCCTTTATTTCATAAACATAATATTTCACTGTGTATTCATATGAAATGATACCATAATTTTGAATTTCTTTTCCTGCGTTCTTTTCGTATGAAACACACCCTTGAGACTAATGAAAAAGTCATGAAGCGTAAATAAAATTTTACGATTTCCATTTCATGGAGATAGTTTTGGAAGCAAAAAATTATTTGAAGAAACATTTTCTTAAGAAAACTATTTTACTGGGGTTAACTAAGCAATCATTAAGGGATGAAATTGTTGTCTGAAACGAACAACAACAAAAATAAATAATTAAATATGTACGTTCTTAAAGATCAGTGACATATCTTTGCGTTTGCGGCATACAATTTGAGACATTTATTCACGTGTTTTAACCAATTTTCTTGGTTCTTTTGTTTCTTAGCAATTAAAAAAGAAAAAATGAATGTAACTTCCGTGTGATCATGACAAGAAGATGACACAACAAATGGGAAAACAAAATGTACATAGCAAAACTTAAGAAAAAATTTCCCACGTTCTAAACGAAAAGTTATTCAATCGTCTTAAATGTCGATTTAAAAATTATTCAATTCTCTTTAATTTCTATTCTCGGTCTTTTTGTCTTTGTGGGATCTTTTTGTCGGCTTTAAAATGTTTAATTTAGTTGGGTAGTGCGAATTGTGTATACAAAGAAAAAACGATAACAAAACCACGGCGATCAGTAAGCGAAAGATAGTGAAAAACAATTCCCTCGTAGGGCAGCAATTGTCATGGTTGGGTGATTATGACAGTACGGAAGCTACATATGATTTAATTTCATTGAAATGAAAATATTTTTAATTGAAATGAAAGAATTTAATTCCATTTCATTACGTTTCATTTCACTTAACAAAACAGGAATGCCGAATTGACCTTAATTTGACCATAATTTTGTGACAAATATAGAAGCGGAAATCGTGACAGATCACCACATCTAGAAATAGAAACGACAACGAAATAGAAAACAAAGGCAGGCAAACAACCTGATGATCAAATACAGAAGGCACACACATGTAGTGAAATGACAACAAAAGTAGGTCCATCATGTTTACATTGTTGTCGTTGGTGCGTTTCTTAATCTCTTCCTCTGTATAACAAAACTAAGTACGAATACAATACCATTGCAATGCATATGAACCTACATATGTATGTGTGTGCTCAAGTAGATTCAGAAATAATTCTTTTAAGACTTCAACTTTTACTCTTTCTACTTCCATACAAAATTTACTTTTACGTACATACATATTCACGTATGTATGTGGTGTGTGGATATTTTAGCATTTCTTATTGGAATTTTTTTGCTTTCGCTAATTTGGTCAGTCTTAAGCGCTTTTTCTTTACACTTTCACAATTTTGCATACCGATTTCATGTGTGGCTTTTATACTGATTTTTTGTTTGTTTGTTATTTTAAGCCTTGTTTGGTGTTTGTTTTAAGAAAAACTCATCTTTAAAGTAAATAATAATCATAAAATTTATTTTTATTGCTGTTGTTTGTTTTTTTTTTTTTTTGTTTTGCATACCACTTCTAGCTAACAATCGAAAACTTATTTGTTTTGCTATGCACGAACAGTGGGGAGCATAGAAATAGTAGAAGATAGTAAAAACACTTTTACTATTTTTCTGTAAAGTATTTTTTCAATAAAAGTTTTTAGTAAAATAATTAAAAAATGAAAATTATTTACCATCAATAAGTGCTATATTTTTACACTCTTCTTATAATAACAATCTGCATAAATGTTTAGTTTAGTCACACAGATTATTTCGAAGTTTTATTTTTGTATGTTTCTTCATTCATGGTTTATAAAAATCTTAATGAAATGAAAGTTAATCTCGTCAAAGAACTAGAGACAGATTTAATTTAAATCAAACTAACAAAATAAATTAATTAATATGCTAATATTTTAAATTAAAAACAAAGAATAAAAAACTGTTTATAATTTGTGGAAATAAAGTTTTTCGAATTTAACGTCAATAGTCTCAATAATGTCATATAAAAAATACTCATAACATTTAGTTGACAATCGCAAACTCAATGTTGTATAGGATCTTCAAACAGGGTCTTTCGAACTTTGACAGCTGTCGAAGATGCATCTGTTAAATTATTTGTCATTACTACGGTCTTTTTGGCAACATCACCATGGACGAATGTAGCATTCAATACCACGTACAAAAAATTAAAATTGATTCATCAAAATGTATGATTTTTACAGGCAATGTACGTAACATAGGCCAGACATCAAAACAAAATACAAAAAGTATTTCTTCGGCGACTTCCTCTCAGCAGAATTCTGGCAGAAACTCTGAGAGTAAATAAAATTGCCACGATAAAGTTTCTCAAAAATCTGTCGTTCGGAGTCGACTTTAAACAGTAGGTCCCGCCACTCATGTATAAAATTAACACACACAACATAAGTGGTGTGAGAAACTAGGTCGTAATCCTGACTGAAGGGTTGTAATGACCAATTATGTATGTATGTATGTACGTAACATAAAATCATATTCAACCTTTTCCTGGATGAATAGCTAAGTGAACAAACGAAATTGTTAAATTTGCCACGAGAATAGCGTCCAGTGTATTCCGAAAATGTCACTGTTTAATGGGGTTTTAATCTGACGGCATTTTTTACGACCGAATTTGTTCGGGCTTTAGCTGTCAACGGTGAACACGTTAGGCTGATGGTAACCAACTATTTTTGGTCTGAAATAGATGACCTGGACACGAACAACATGTAATTGCAATATTACGGCAGGTGTATGTGAACAAGCCTCAAACCACCCCCATGCTGTCGGTCAAATTCAGCCTGAAGTGTCATGCAAAATTTAATATTTTGGGTACGTTCCACCCAGAGAATATGTGGCACACATAATGCCATCAATAGGTATTCTGTGTTTTATTTGAATTCACAAATAGAAACGATTAATTACTGACGTAATATACATATCTATGATCATATAAATAAAGTTTTATATGAAATATGGGGTAAAAATTAAAAAGGAATTTTTTACCTAAACACAACCAAATTTATTTTGATCAAATATTTGTCGATCGACAATCATTTTTCAGGGACATTAAAATTTCAATCGTAAATTTCGAATACGAGCTATGGAAAATGTTAAAAGAAGTAGAGGTATACGATATGTGACGTTAATTTGATATTATTTGGAAATATTTGTGAACAATTACTTCCAAATGACGGGAGTTTATATTGATAAACTGTACAAATTTTGTTTCCGATATCTTAAGAAGATTCTTCAATTATCGTCGGATTAGAACTCATAAATCAATTTTTGGAAAAGTTTCCATTGCTTTATCAAGTACTGTACGTAGGTTTACAAAATTCAAAACTGATCTTAGGTTTGCATCTTCTTAAGTTAATTGACTGCTTTAAAAACAACAAACTGCGTTCAAATCCGGGAAAAGAAGAACACTTTATCATCTTATATTTCCAATTTTAAGAATAAAAACGAAAATAAATAACACTATGCTACAACAAACTGCGTTCAAATCCGGGAAAAGAAGAACACTTTATCATCTTATATTTCCAATTTTAAGAATAAAAACGAAAATAAATAACACTATGCTACAAAATAAAAGAATGAAATACAATCAGCTAATGATATAGCGTAAGTTGTGAGTTTTGTTAAGTAGAACTCAAAAAAATTATTTTTTATTATTTTTAGTTCCTTCCAAACTTGTTTTATTTGACAAAAACTTTACGCACAAATTTAATGATTACGCAAACATTTCTCAATCTCAAGTCTTATTAGAAAGGAAAAGGATATGCCTTTAAAACGATCTACACACGTATATTATTTGACTTAATATGCTATGAGGTTTGTTGAGGTAAACTTGACAAATGCGAATTTTTTTCATAATTTTTTCAAGTTTGTCCATTCATAGTTTTCACATTCATTTAATTAAAAAATATGAAATAAGTGATGACATTCTGAAAAAGCATTATCTTGTGAAGAGTTTGACACTTTGTTTGTGCAAATCGTACAAAAATTACCGTTGTTATTATTTAAAGAGTCTAACAGTAGAGTTATAGTTTTCATATACATATATTTCTTCAAATGAACTTTTAGTTTAAATATTTTCAGAATTTTTGACGGAACTTGATTGTTTATCGCAAAATGCGTCAATTTCACGTTTGAGCGACCATAATAACTATGGTAATTGTTGTCCGATTTGATCAAACGAGATGTCAATCTCTTCACAAGATAATGCACTTTCAAAATGTCATCATCAAAAAATGAGAAAAAATATCATATTTTCCAAGTTTACCTGATCAAAACACATAACATGTAAGTTTGAAGCGTATGTTTATTTTAAAGGCTCATCTGTCCCTTTTACAAAAACTTTGGATTTTGAAAATAGGTTGAAAAATATTCGGATAATCAATAATTTTGTGTGAAAAGAACAAAAATTCCGTTTTTGTCAAATCACGAATAAGTTTGGAGGATTCGAGAAATATAAAAAAAAAATATTTTTGAGTTCTACTCAACAAAACTCACAACCTACACTCCGTCATTAGCCTGGGTGTATATTGACTGTCGCACCATGTAATTACATCCTGAGCAAAAATAGACCACAATGAGACAAGTTATCTACTACTAGCACCCAAAGGTGTTGTTTGTAGATGACAGAGAGCTGTCAACTTTTATCACGCAAAGACCTGCTACAGTAAACCAATTCACTATTAATATGGAAAATATTTATTTAATAAAAACTGCATAAGGAAGTCACCGTAGTCTAGTAGGTAGTGTGTTGGCTTATTAGATGTAAGGCCACGTTTCAAACCGGTCAGACATCAAAACGAAAATATAAAAAAATATTTCTTCGGCGACTTTCTTTCAGCAGATTTCTGGCAAAAACGCTGGGAATAAATAAAATTGCCATGAAAAGTTTCTGAAACTGTAGGTCCCGCCACTAATGTATAAAAATTAATGCACACAAAATAAGTGGTGTGAGATACTAGATCCACAATCCCTGACTGAAATGTTGTAATGACCAATTATGTATATTTATGCATAAGGAACGAAAATAAATTAAAAATTCAAATTGTCCATAGAATCCAAAGTCGCTTTTAAATTTAAACACTTTTTAACAATTTTTATGTTAAGATAACATTAATGAGAACGGTCAGCATATGGATTTAATCTTATTTTTGTAAATCAAAAAACTTCGTAGCTTGTGACATTAATAACATTATAATTGTAGTCTTTAATATTATTAAACGGAAACTAATATCGTATACCTATCCACAAAAAAAAAAGAGATTCAAAATTGATTGACACATTTTCTTATCTAGAAATCTTCTCAGAATGGAAAATATTTTCTTCTTCTTTTTTTCATACCGAAATGCCGAAACAAAAATCTGAACAATGACTATAGATTCTATATACACACACAGCCACTGACAGACATTTTATTGTATTTGTTATTATCTGATCACCAGTCATTTAATGTAGTGACAAATCAGTTTTATTACAACAATAAATCATAATAAAAAGAAAAGAAAAGAAATAAACGACAATCAAATTCATTTTGTTTAAAGGAAATCAACAATTTGTTTTTAAGCGTAAAACATAAGCGCAAGTACATCAAATCTATTGTAATTACTGACATATTTTTTGATTTATTGTTTTCATCTATCAAAACCAAAGAAAAAAAAAACAACTTTAAACGAATTAATAGGAAAATAAAAAAATAAATTGTTTTTTTTTTTTTATTAAAATTAAAAACATAAAAACCACTCAAGAAAACACCTACATTTACAATAAATGATTAACAAAAAACAAAAACAAAAAACATGATAATGAAGGGGTCATAAATGTAATTATTTTATTCGGATTTTTAATGGCCTCTTAAATTTATTGAAGGAATATCCATACAATCATGCGTTAGGAAATATATGACCAAATAACGTCTGCTTTGTTTGTCGTCATCATTATGAATTAGTTGCGACTGAAAGCCCTTAATGCTGAACATCGTTTTCATTCAGACATTACCGGCCAATTATGAGTCTCTCTCTCTCTCTCTCAATTTCCATCACAGTAACGCAACGTGCGTGGGTTAAATAAAGGTTTTGGCCATATAATCTCGTATGATTTGTAATAAAAAGTAATCTCAAAGTTCAAGGTTTAAATAACATGTGAAAATTGCTTTAAACACCACAACACATGCTCGGTATCGCATACCAAATTATAGCAAATCATTGTCTGGATCTTAGCCGTGATATCATTGGCACCTAATCTTGGCCATTATGGTTGGACTAAAAGAAAAACTCCATATAAATATGAAACGTACTTTAAACCTCAATTATTGTTATTATTTTAAACATAAATTATAAAAACTGTTGTTTGTTTGTATCAGCAATTGTGACTGCGATTTCATATGGCGATATATTTTATATTTGAAATGGTAGGCCTTTTTTCGATACGAGTATGTAATGGACATTTTGCGAATTGAACTGCCAGAATGCCAGAATGTTTGTTTATTTATAAAAGTCAAGGCGTAGCCAATTACGTTTTTATTTCTTTTAGTAAGAAACCAGGCAAGTTTTTAACCTTTTTTCGATTTCACAAAACAAAAATCTTTTTAATAACATTTTTAACTCGTAAAAAAAAATAATAATTTTCGTGATATTTTTTGCAAGAAACTCTCATGCACCACGTATAGTTTAAATCGTTTTTAACGTATTTTTCCAATTGGCAAAAAGAACGAAAAACAACTGACCACAAACAAAACCGACACAAAAATGTAAAATTAACAGGAAATTTTAAAATTTTGTATTTGAAAAGTAAAAAAAATAAATATTTTTTTTTGTATTGAACTCGACCTTAATTTTAAACGCTACAGTGTTAAGTAAAATTGTGATAACAAAGGGCTTAAATAAACCTCTTTTATGTTACGATGGACTTGAGTAGAAAAACAACACAAATTCTAATTAAAATTAATTAAACAAATCTAAACATATTTAGAAGTTGTTTTTGCTTTTTAAATAATTTTAAAATAATTAAACATTCGAACAAAGAAAATATTCCGAAAAGTTTTCCTTATGCACACAGGTCGTGGTGAACTACTGTGTTTGACTTTAATCGTGACTTAGCCGAACCAATTACTATACAGATCAGTGTTGCAAAACTGAAATTTTGAATTGGTACTGAATTATAACTGAAAAAGTACTTTTTTGCATCAAATAGTACTTTTGTAAGAGATACATACATACATACATAATTGGTCATTATAACCCAGCAATCAGGATTACGACCTAACTTCTCACACCACGCCTTACGACAGATTTTTGAGAAACTTTGTCTTGGTAATTTTATTTCCTCTCAGAGTTTTTGTCAGAAAGGAGTCGCCCGAGAAATAGTTTTTCATATTTCATTTTGATGGAGAGGTCTGCCACTGGGTTTGAATGGTGGGCTCACGGCTAGTAAGCCAGCACATATCTACTAAACTATGAATAAATAGTTAATACACATACGGGACAAAAACAGCTGATTCGGAACGTAACAAAACGTAAAAGACCCGTTTAGTCAAAATTCGATGGAACGTAATGTAACATACGTTCGTTTTTAGCATATGAAAAGCAATGCAAATGCTTACCGAAATTAGATTACGGTTCGGCAAGCGTTTTTATTGCTTTTCGTATTCTAAAAACGAACGCACGTTCCGTGGAGGTTTGGCTAATGCATTAATAATTGAAAAGCTCCAGACATAAAGTATGTAATAATAAAAAGGTACTGAAAGCGTGGTGGGGGTACTGCGGTATTTTTGAAATGTAAAAGTACTGAAGAAGTACAAAAGTACTGAATTTTTCAACACTGATACAGACAAAAAAGAAAAAAACACGGCTAAATTTGTTAAAAAACTAATTTTTTTTAAAATTATTTTTAAAATCCTTTTTTATTGTCTCGAGATATTTTCTTCATGAACACAAAATATTTGGCATTTCATTGCTTATCAAACCAAAATCCGAATGAAGACCAAGTAAAAGTATTCAAATTGACTTTTATTTGGGCAATAAAAACTTATTTTTAATTTTTTTTTCATTTGTTACCACGTTCTTTGGCCGAATACCAACCACATTTTGGCCGCATATAATTTTTGCAAAACATAAGAAAGAGTAGAGAAGAGACTCACGAGAGACTAAGAGAAAAAACTTCAAGTTTAAAGTCACATTTCACTTTTAATTAAAATCATCTACAATTCAGTGCGTTTTCAACTCAAGTTATCAGCGTAAATGAAATTAAAATTAAAGAATAAGAAGACAACAACGCTGTGTCTAATGCCCAGACACTGGACTTGTGATGCGTAAATTTTATATTTGGTAGGCAGTGTGGAAGGTTTAAAGGCAGCCAGTCAAACTGCGTTTTGCCCGTTAAACAACAAACCAATTCAGCGACCTTCTATTTTTGTGACATTTTACAATAAAAACATGAACAAAAAAAAACACTTCAAAAGTACAAAAAAAAGGAATTTTCGTTTCTGCATTTTTTTTATTCGTTTTCTTTTCTTAACTAAAAACTAAAAAAAAATGATATGGGACCACCCAAGTCTACTTATGTTGTATGTTTTAAGCATCACTGCCGCCAGTTTTAATTACTTTTCTTTTAATTCCATTCCGTACTACAACAACAAAAAGGAATAAAACGAAAAGGCATTCAAATATTTTGCATTCGTGTAATTATCGCCAAATAGGAGAAATAAAATCAGAAAAAGGGTTTTAAATTCCCATCAAATGGTTATCGAATAAATGCGCATTGCAACCGCAGGCATGTATTTTTGATAAAAATTTAACGATCAATTGATTTAAGTTAATGGAACAAGTTTGGCCATCTCTAGCTAAAATACAGAAATTGTCTCTTACATTCGATCTTTATAGAATTGCTTCGATGGATTAAAACGCTTTTAATCGATTAGATTTAGAAAACAACAGCAGACGGCATTCATTAATAATCATAATCAGTTGATGGGCAATCCTAAGTGATGTCGTTTTCTGCAATTATTGGCAGATAAGACAACAAACAGGCTGATCATGTTGATGAAAAGAGAATTCCAGGGCTGCTCAAAATACGCACATGTTCCATCAGACAAGTTTTTGAACATCGCAAAAGCACTTTAACATTTAAGTGGCCTACGTGGTATTTCTAGTGTAATTTACATATTTCAACTCAAGTATGTGTTTGTGTATACAAAAAAATAAAGGGAAACATATTTAAAATTCTGCTCCTGATTACGAAAAAAAATTATTGGGATTACGATTCATACATAATACATAATTGGTCATTACAACCCTTCAGTCAGGATTACGACCTAGTTTCTCACACCACTTATGTTGTGTGTGTTAATTTTATACATGAGTGGCGGGACCGACAGTTTAAAGTCGACTCCGAACGACAGAGTTTTGAGAAACTTTTCATGGCAATTTTATTTACTCTCAGAGTTTTTGCCAGAAATCTGCTGAGAGGAAGTCGCCTAAGAAATACTTTTTGTATTTTATTTTGATGTCTGGCCTGGGGATTACGATTTAGGGTGTTATAAACATCGTAAATATTCAGTGTAATACTGGAAAAAATATCCAACAAAATTGTGACTTTTTGTGTTCTAAATATACTCGTATATAGTCTTCCTGCAAGGACTTTCAAACTATTGTAATTGATAACGGCAATCTTTTCTGATTTGCCAAATCACCATGGACGATCACAGACAAGGACGTGTGTTGCTTGAAAGACCTCTGGAGCAGTTGACAACTGACCCTCATCACCATCGAAAAATCATCGTCAGAGATGGCGCAAAACGGTACGTGAAAAAACAAAATATTGAATTTGGTACTTGCACACGAGCGTCTAATGCATCAATAAAAAGTCATTGGCTGGCTGCATTATCGTTCCATACTTCTTTGCGAACGCCGTAAGCGGGAGCTCTATTGGTCGATAATTACAAACTTTGTTTAGGTTGATTGTGGTTTCAACAGGAATGTGCTAAGTGTCACAAAGCTCATGCCATATTGTCAAAGTCGAACTCAAAAGGAGTTCACAAGAGAGAGAGAGTGCAACAAAGTACACATAAAGGCAATTGAGTGTCATTTCAAGAAAGGCAGATATGCTACTGGCGAAAAGCTATTTTAAAAGGCAAACAATTCCGACTTAATGTTAATAAAAATGGAGTATTTTTTAAAACATTTAATTACGATATTTGGGACTATTGGAAAAAATTTAAAATATACGAAAAACGAATGAAAATTTTGTTCACTGAACTCTTATACATTCATGACAACCCTTTAGATAGGATTACGACCTAGCTGTTAATTTTATACATGAGTGGCGGGACCTACAGTTTAAAGTCGATTCCGAACGACAGATTTTTGAGAAACTTTTCATGGCAATTTTATTTACTCTCAGAGTTCTTGCCACAAATTTGCTGAGAGGAAGTTGCCGAAGAAATATTTTTTTATATTTCGTTTTGATGTCTGACCTGGGGTTCGAACCGTGGCCTTACGTCTTATAAGCCAACACACTACCTGCTAGACTACGGCGACTTTAATCGTAGACCATAACTTCCGAAACAAGTTCAACAAATTCGAGTGCGATCTATTTATAAATTTTGATATATTTTCTGCTTTTAATAGGAACATATCTGCTACAATCAGAGAAAACGTACCCAATTTTTTTAATTCTTATGAATTGTTTTCTTAATTACTAAACGAACACAAATTTGTCTGCATTTCTATATAATAATTGACGTGCGTGGTAAGATTTATGAGTGTTTTTATTTTTTCTTTAAAATAAAATTAAAAAATTATCCAAAAATATTCAACAAATAATCATAATAGCCTTCAGATTTTGTCATTATTTTATATAAGCAACGACCACTGCTAATGACAATAATTTTTCTTAAAAACAAAATATTGCATTTGCAATTGATATTCAATCTTTTTTTACTTTTTCTTTGAAATTTATCACATTTTGGTAATGAATAATGCGCTAATGCTGCTCTAAATTTAATTTTCAGTTTTTGGTATGTAAGAATATTATTCCTCAAGAAGATTATTGTAATTTGTATATGTATATATCTGTAGTGTTAACTCGTATAAATAACGTTGTATTCCTTATCGAAATTCTTATCTCTTAATGGGTTAATGGTCATACTTATGAACGAAGCAACAGCTACTGCCAGCGACTGAAATAAATTGCCGGGTAACATGCAAACAAAAGATTCCCTCATACCATTATAGTCTACTGACAGAACACCCTCTAAAAAACAAATTTGTTCAGACAGTTTTTTTTATTTTTCATTTTTTTTCATTTGATCGTATTATTTTTATTGTTGCTGCCGATGTTGCTTTTGTACAACGTGGACCTTGGCAAGTGTTTACACTTGAAAAATCAAGCAAATAAACCGATAAAAAACAAAATTGCAAACACATCTTAAGAGTATGATTCAAACCAATTCATATAAAATATTTAAATCAATGCAACAATGCCTTAGAATATGTTCGTAGAGGCAACATTCTGTTTCTTATTTTTTTTCTTTTTTTTTTTTTTTTGTATGCCATCACTGCTTATACAACCAAACAAATGATCTGCTATCGGACAGACAGACAGAGAGTTCTTGCAGAGTGTCCAAACACATGATATTTCATTTTAACTGAAACTGGCTTGTGTCTCGGAATATTTTGATAATACCGCCAAACAGTAGGCTTAAAATATACTGCACATGCATCTAAACAACAGCCAACCAACCATTCGTTCGACAACCACCAACAACAATAACAACAACAATAATAAAGGGAAGAAACACATAACAAAACGACTACAATGAACTGATTATTTTGCCATCAGTTGAAGAGCAGCAGCAGCAGCAACAGCGGCAGCAATATGATTTATCAACAAAGATATCAAATTGTAGCCGTATTATTATAAAGTATGTGAGTATATACAGCCATTAATATGTATGCAAGTCTGTATGCAATATGCATACATACAGGCAAAGCAAAGAGTATCTTCTTCAGATTTCAATATGGATTTCAGCCATTCTTCCTCTTTCTTTGTCTTGTTGGCGATTGTCTGTATGTCGACACATTCGAAGTACAAACGAGCAAAATTTGAGGAGTATAATTATCGTAAGTGTAACCCAACAGGCAATTGCGAATAAAATTTAAGCAAATGAGTAGATCTTTTTTATCAAAAATTAATTTCCGAAAATGTTGCGAACAATTTTAATCTGAATCTAATCTGAATTTAATCTCACAATAAGTGTGAAATAATGTGGAATTTTTGTTTTTTAACGTAATATGGAATGCCAAATAAGAGATCACAATAATGCGATCTTGTACTATATATCGGAAGTTGCTGCAACAACAAAAAATTAATTATCCTTTTTTTGAGTTTTTAAAAAGATTTCAAAGCAATTTTAAAATAACTTCAAAATTTAAAAAAAAAATCAATTTTCTTTCAAATCTTTGTTTTCGAATGTTAATAAAAAAAAATAATGTGGACTTCATAAAAGGTAAGATGAATTGATAATATTGGAATTATTGAATAAGAATTTTTATTGGACGAAATATGAAAAAATATTTCTCCAGCGACTTCCTTCTGGCAAAAACTCTGAGAGTCAATAAAATTGCCATGATAAAGTTTCTCAAAAATCTGTCGTTCGGAGTCGACTTTAAAATGTAGGTCCCGCCACTCATGTATAAAATTAATGCACACAACATAAGTGGTGTGAGAAGCTAGGTCGTAATCCTGATTGAAGGGTTATTATGACCAAAAAAGTACCAATTGATGTAAAAAAGTACTCTTTCAGTTATAGTTCAGTACATTTTATAATTTCAGTTTTTTTTTTCCAACACTGGTATATTGTTAACCAAAATTGTGACAAATTATGTGACGATAATCGTTATTTTCCGTTAAGCAACAATATGAATACACATACAAATTCCATCTTATTATGATTGTTTGTTGGGTTATTTCAATCTTAAAACATATTAAATAAATGATTTGTTGTTGCTGTTATTACCATAAGATAGAGTGTGGCACTTAAAATGTGTCGTGTGGTATATATGGGGACACATTAAAGTGTATGTATGTATGTATTGGCATAGTATGAACAACAACAATTAAAACATACAGAGGAGAATAACAACGACAAAACATTCGAGAAAAGGACATTATGTCTTGCGAAGACATAAATGCGAAAAGAAGAACACGTTCAGATCAACTCAATGCATTTGTGGACAAGTCTGCCTGTTCACTGGCTATTCAGAAGGCTATTCACAGTGTGTCGACTATAATACACAGTTTGTGGCCTTGTCTTCGGTTGCGTTGGTTTGGGCATTATTAAATTATAACGTGGCGGCTATTGGCATGAGTGTTACATTTTCATAACAAATAAATTATCTTTCTCTTTTAGACTTTTATTATGAGACACCTTTTCTTACCCCCTCTTTTGATAAATTTATTTACTTATGCTGCTCAATAATTTACAAAAAAAAAACAAAAAGAAAAACAAAAGAAAATATAATCAAAATTTCTGTTGATGGTCAATCATGACAAAATCCACACTTTAGTATGCCAACAAAATTGGTAACGTATTTAACAGATCATATACATACATGTGTACATACATACGTATTTCACTTTTGATAACGTAGTGAAAAATGAAAGCAAAAAACTGTTCAAATAATTATCGGCATACAGGCAGGCAGATGTTTCTTCATGTATTTGAATGTTGAAATTAAATTTAAGTTAAGAAGATGTGATTAATAAATTATTATGTTATTTATAATGATGTATTATTATTATCGTTATTCATATTCATATTCATATATTTTTTTTTATATCGTTAATATGTTTTTATTTTCAACACAATAGTACAATATTTTGTATTTAAAATTAACGATTGAAATTGAAATTTTTCTTGCAAAATTTTGTTTTGTTTTTTATTGAAATTTAAATGTTTGTGGATAAAAAAAGACGGTCAAGACAAAATGATAAATGATCTGAACTGAATTGATCTGTTGAGCCATGCTCTGTTGGCCTTTGTTTGTTGGTCAGCAATCTTAATGATTTAATCAAGCGTATCAGACTCATGGTATTCACATCATTTCAGTTCAGTTCATTTCATTCATTCACTTCATGTTTAATGAACATATTTCAAGTTAAAGCGAACGTACATATGTATGGACAAACTAGGCAATCTTTATATTGAATGTATGCCACTGTTTTCTTCTCTTCTCCTTTTTCCTCTGTTGATCGAAACTATTTTTAATTTCTGTTACAAGATTAAAGATTAAAATGAAAAATAAAAACCAACCAAAGAATTGAAAGTCCATTGCATTTATTGTGTGAAGTCGACGGACGCATGATATGCCATGATTTAAATCGAAAGGTGAGAAACATGTTGCATTTACAGTGAATTTTTATAACAAATGAAATACAAGATAAGAATTTTAATAGGGAAGTTCATTAAGAAAAAACAGCCTTTTAGTCAAATGCACAGCTAATTTACAAAACAACAACAAAAAAAAAATAGCATAACACCGTGTGTACAGTATTCATATTCATATATGCTTAATCTATCTATTTTAATATTAAATTTTCATAAAAGATGGCAAACAATTAAATAACATTCAAGTTTCAACCTATCTTTACAAAATTGTTATCCAAAATAGTTACACGATTACGATAAATTACGACTAGCTAGCCTATTTTCTTAACGAAATGGCACAAGATGAATTCGACATTCAATTGCTTGTATATTATGTACGCATAAGTGAACATAAGCTTATTATAGTTCGCCATTATTTGTTTTATGCATTTAAGTTTCATAAGCAATTTTTGTGTACAGGACTACCACATATTATTGCAGTGGTAAAAGTCGAAAATTAACTTTTAAAGAACCTCATAAACAATTAGGATCCGTTTAGTGTCGACCCTGCCGGCGCTAGAGTCTCAAATAGACCCATAACTCAATTCCAAAAGTGTTGATGTTTAAATTAATGCCAATTTCAAATACTTATAGATGTCTAAACCAGACCATTAATTTGGTTTCAGAATGTAACATAGCACTCAATTCTAAAAAGAAAGCAGTATTGCTCTGCTGTTTTTATAGTAATTTCTCCAAGTTTGGCACGAAGGCTTGATACACACTTGGGAACAAAGTTTTGCTATTTGCTAACATTAAAGTTATATTTTCCGCAAAAGTCTATAGCATTTAGGAAACTCTTCATGGCAGAATTTTTGCCAGAAGACCGTTTAAAGGAGGCGGCTCGAAGAAACATTTTTTCATATTTCATTTCGTTCGAAATACATGAGCCACAGGCTGGCCTCTAATAAGCCAACACACTATATGTTTAAGGTGACTACAATATTGTGTCTAGATTTGTATTTAATATATACGACGGATATAACATACAGCATTCATACGCACTGCTTGGTGGAAACTCTTGTTTGATATGGGGCAGGAAAATCTTACTCCATAAGATACTTGTAAAATCAATATGGCGTTGTGCGATTCAGTTATGCTTCACTCATCGTAAAACTCCATAGAGATCAAAACTAGATTGTATGTATTATTACGGAAACAACGTTTTGCATTAAAGACATGAATGCACTTAAGGATCTGAAGCTATCATCAGTCAAAGTACAGATTGGAAAATATTCTAAGAAATATCAAAAGAGGGTCGTATTCCCCCAAATTTCCTCGCTTATAAAATATTGAAATAACGTTTTTCAAATACATTCTTGAAAATAGCTCAAGTGAAGCTAAATTAGATACAGAAACAGGATTAAGCTTGCAAAATATGCCGTATAACGATGCTGCGGGCTCTGTTAGATTTATGGCATTAAGGATGATGAGAGCCATGGAGAGCTAATGTTTATGTCATATAGAGCCATAACCGCAAAAATATCTCAAGCGACAAAAACGAAATTTTACAGGGGAAGGTTTTTATTGTTTATTTCTTGTGCAAAGCGTTGGCTTATTAGTCGTAAAACCACGATTCAAGCCCCTAGTCAGACATCTCCAACAAAAACAAAATATGAAAAAATATTTGTTCGGCGACTGCCTCTCAGCAGATTTCTGGCAAAAACTCTTTGAGTAAATAGAATTGCCATGAAAAAGTTTCTTAAGAATCTGTCGTTCTGAGTGGACTTTAAACTGTAGATGCCGACACTTATTTATAAAATTAACACACACAACTTAAGGAGTGAGAGAAGGTTAGGTTAGGTTAGGTTAGAGGACGTGTACTTGTCAATTAAGACAAGTACAGTACCCGGAGTTCGAATTGACCCATTGTACAACGTCCTAGTCTCTCACACCACTTATGTTGTGCGTGTTAATTTTATGCATGAGTGGTGGGACCTACAGTTTAAAGTCGACTTCGAACGACAGATTTTTATTTATTGAGAAACTTTTCATGCCAATTTTTATTTACTCCTAGAGTTTTTGCCAGAAATCTACTGAGAGGAAGTCGCCGAAAAAATACTTTTTGTATTTTGTCTTTTGATGCCTGGCCTGGGGCTCGAACCCAGGCTTTTGCGTCTAATAAGCCAACACACTACCTACTAGACTACGGCGACTTCAAGGAGTGAGAGAAGCTAGGCTGTCATTCTAAACGAAGGCTTGTAATGACTAATTATCGATGCATATCGATATAACATCGATGCTCTTTAGCTGTACACTGCGACGTAAAAAACATTGATGTTTTTTAAAGGCCATCACTAAGCCAACTACTATAATTCAGTGTAACATTGTAAATAAATACTTACAGTGGACAGCAAAAGTTTTAGTATGGCAATATATTTTATCAATTTTCATGAATTTTAAATTTATTTCTGTTTTATTATAAGGAAAAGTTTCAGATGACTCCATAGGTACCCCCAAGGAGAGCCCTGAGTAAATTTAAAATTCAAAGGCCTAATATATGAAAATGTTATTCATTGTATCTAGTATAATATCCCTTAAGGTCAAGCACTCCATTTAACACATTTGGAATTGAATGTACAAGTCTTGTTTAGTGTTTTCTGGTGGCATCGTGACTTTTGTTTGAGGTTTAGCGATTACGTAACCGTTCTTTCAAATGATCTCCTAAATACTTTCTTGAAGTCATATCAAGACTTTGTGCAAGAGTATTAAGCCTGTGGGGAATTTTTGTTTATCAAAATATATTGCCGTACTAAGACTTTTGCTGTCCACTGTATGTATGTAAATTATTTAGATCTCACCCAAGCAACAGTCTTATGAGATTCTTCTTCATACGTATGTACATATATTCAGAAATCTAAGTGGAAGCTTTTAAATAATGAATATATTTACTGGTACAGACCGTATGTCGTATGTATTAAATTAAATTCTGTTTTCTACATATAAATCTCATAATTTCAACATATTATTTCAAAGATTAGATAATTTGAACATATTAAAAGAACATTTGTTATGTAAAATAAATCCAAAAGAAAAAATCTTTTTTTGACTCAAAAGTTAAATTATAAATAAAATTTTAAGCTTCTTTTACTATCAAACAACATTTGTTTTCAAACTAATTATTCTTTGGAGGTTTCGAAAACGATCGTATTTGGCTTTTAATCGCTTAAGTTTTCTTCGAGAAATTTAGACGAAAAAGAAAACTTGAAATTAATCTTTAAAAATTCGAATCACATTGCTTTAATGACGATGGGAAAATATGCTCAAATATGGTCTAAAATACTTTTCCAAAGCATACAAAGTTATTTTAGGGTCCACAAATTAAAAACCATCACATGAATAAAATCCAAATGGGATTTTGAAATTGAAACCAAAAATTAATTTGCTTTTAAAACAAAACAAACGCAATAAAATGTGAAATTAATGATCCATTAAATACGGAACGACAAATTCTAGACAAATCAGTCGCCGCTTGAAATGGTAAAATGAACTAAGACGAGTAATATCCCATAAATAAAATATTTAAATTGTTAAATCTAGAGAAGATACAAAAAAAATTAATTAAAAAAATGATAACAACTCTAGGCAACTCACTTTGTGGGGAGCGGCTTCTTGGAAATTTTATGATTCATTTTACAACCCAAACGCAGGGCATGAATTTGTTGAGAGTTACGAATGGCAGCTGTAGTCGTGGAGTTTGTGATCATTTCGATTTTATTTAATTGCTCTTCAATATCGGACAACTGTTGATCATTGTTTGTGGCATGAACCCAGACTGCATTACGATTTCGGCATTTATTTAAATTGTATAAATCGATAACAGCCAATGGGTCAGTTGTGTTTTTAATGGAATTTTTGGTTTCATTATAAATGTCACACTTGCCAGCAGCAGCAGCAGCAGCAGCAGCATCATCATTTATCATGGCCAATTCAAGAGAAATGAGAGCATCTTCCTCATCTTCTTCATCCGCTTGTTCGTTTGATAGTTTACTGTGTGCAACAATAGTTTTATTGCCATTATCCGCAAGAATCTCGTTAATGCTATTCGCATTATGGCCAGTGACGACGTTTGGCCATTGATATTGAAATGCTTTGCCAATTGTTTTGTGAGTAACAGACGTTTGATAGAATGTCGGTGAATTGGTGGCACTAGCTTCTGAGTGTGTCTCACTGGGACACGAAATGCCAGATGATAGAAATGTGTCATCTGACATGTTTTGGCCAACTTTATATCTGACGTTGTCATTTTCTGTAATGCCCGCCACTTGCGCTTGGTGCAGACTCTGTTGACTAGTTGCACAACTTAAATCATAACTGATGAGACTGGATTGTTGGGAAAGATCACGGAAATACTGATGCTGCTGTCGTTGCTGGTGTTCTATGCCAAGTGCTGTTTTTGATAATGAAGATGTTTTTGTTGTTGTGTTTGGCACAACCACAGCCTTCTTTACATTTACAGTCGGTTGCTGACTAGTTTTGTTAGAACTCCTCGTGAGTGTTGAAATTGCAGTTGTGTCCGTCGTATGCGTCAACATTGTTGCTGCTTGTCGTTGCTTGAGACGATTTTTCGAACAGTTTGCTTTGAGCCTTTTCGGTGTCATTTTGGTTTTTTTGCATGATTGCTTGTTGGGTACTTCTTCTTCGCCCCTGCAAGGTTCCTGGAGACTTAATGTTGGCGCTACCCGGGCAAATGCACTCTTATGGGTTGTATTCAATATTCCTTTGGTTGCTGATGATTCCCGACTGCGTTGGTGCGTGGTGTTATTATTTTGCTGCAAGCGTCGGCGACTACGTCTGATGCTTGGCATGTTGCGTGGAAATAATGTTGCAGCCTCATTAAGCGTGCATGATGAGGATTTTTGAGAATTTGAATCAAGGGTTGAGTTAGTGGTGGAGTATTTCGTTGAAATATTTGATTCTGTGGAGGCTTTATCATTTAAATCAGCATCTACGAGTGTCATGTCACGACATGTCTTAGAGCTACTGTCAAATAATGACAGGTTTGTTGATCCACTATTGCTGTCGTTGTTGTTAAAAATGCTGTTTGGATTAACTGTTAATAATTTCCATAATTTCTTAGCAGCACGTTTTCCCAAAGTCGATTTGGGATATAATGTTGCAAGCGGTTTTTCATCATTCGTCATACTTTCAATTTGTGTGTTCTCTACGATTAACACTCTCTACTCACTTTATAGTTTAATTTCTATGCGACCACCACACTATCTTGTGACGTGGACGATAAACTAATTGACATACGAATGCTAAAATTCACTTGAAATCTATTTTGGGGTTTATTGCACCCACAAATGCAAGTTAGTCACAAGCACTGTATTTTGCAGACACAATAAAAATTTTATTTCTTTGCAGTCCGTTTGTTCTAAATACGTGACCAGCATATATTGGTTTCTATTTCGTTCGAGATCATTAATGTTGCACTTGTTTCGAATCATTTACATTTTTAACACACACACACACATACACACAAATTGTATTAGGAAATCTAATAAAAATGAATAACAAATCGTTTTGCCAAATAAAAAACAAAAAGCTTCTGTTCAGTCTCCTTTTGTTGACATCCAGACGTAATCAAAACAATAATCGATTAAAATTACACAAAAAAGAAGAGAAAAAACCAAGCTAAACACGTTTTAATGATCGTCAAATGAAAATAATAATAAAAGAAAACGACTTTAATTTAACGTAACGATAGTAACTTTAGTGCGTACGAGAAAACCGTTGCGAACCGTTCACGACAATGTTTGGTTAAAAACTGAAAACAAAAAACTTAAAACATTCATTCAAAATTTTAGTTGGTGAGCATTAGCACACACGAACATTAAGATCGGAGTTGAAACTGAAGTTTGTTTACCAACAAATCGAAATACGAAAGAAAGTTAATATAAGAAGTGGAAACAAAAACAAGTCAAAAGTAGTTGTAACGAAGCATATGAAATTGTTGGGTGTGTTTGGTTGTGTTTTCTAGACTGGAGTTTGATCAAACACCGGTTTACATTTGACTTGCCTCTGGTAGCAGCATTAGTTTATGCTCCCAAATTGTTGATGCAGGTAAAGACTCTAGCTGAGTTCACATCTCTCATCTGTTGCTCTCTTGCTCTCTTTCACCATTTGTTTGTTTCATTTGTATTGCAGATCGTATCTCTTTGGCTCAAAAGCCAAAGTTGTTAAGCACTTGTTTACGTTTCATTCATTGCCTAGTATACGATCGTAAGTATTGATAAAGTGTTTCATTTTTAAATTCCTATTGCGGTTATGAAAATATCCATAATTTCCAAAAATTATATGATTCTTCTGTAAGATAAAATGCATACAGTGGCTGCAACGTATTATGGGATAACACTATGTGTGAGATTATTCAAATAACGATATTTCCACTTCAATGGAGAACTATTTCCAAAACGGCAATTCACACGGTGCGAAGCTGTGTGAATCACAGTTGCACAGTGTTAATATTATTGAGCATGTTTGGAAAGAACTCGCCCTTAAGGTTTATAAATTCAATTTCAGCACAGTGGAACAGTTGAAAGAAGGAATAAGACCAGAATGGAACACTTTTGCTCCATTTGCGTGCTGTTAAAGCCCCTACGTTTGGAAGCAGTAATAAAAGCAAAAGCTCTTGCTTATCACCTTACATTTTTATTGAAGTGGGAAAATCGGCATTTAATAATGAGACTTTTATACGTCGTTACTTACTTACATAACTGGTCATTAACAACCCAATTAAGGGATTTCGGCCCGCCGCAACAATCCATCCAGGCGCCTCACAGTAATCGATGACAGGGCTTCCTCGATTTGGTTCTTCCAACGCATACAAGGTCATCCTCTTCGCCAACTTAAGCAGATCCCCACATCAATTACCAGTCTCGCCGGAGCATCCTCCTCCTCACACAAGCGTGATCCTGAGCTTAATCTCCAGACTGATATCATTTTTGCTGGTAATTGCTGAGCCAAGCTAAATAAATTCCTTGACTATTGGTTTTCATTGGCTACAATTTCTACGTGGTGGGTTCCAAGCCCTATACACAACCCAAAATTTAACGTCTAGGGGATTGAACTTCGCTGAACGCAGGAGGGGCCAGAAAGAGGCTGCGTGTCAACTTGAATACAGCAAGACAAGGATCGTCCTGGTGGTCGCCGCGCTGACCGCAGTCAGAAACTTTACTTAACATTAATTTTGTGCATGTAAATTATGAAAACCATTGAGATTTTCTATAAATTCGAGAAGATTCCAAAGCGATAACAAATATTCAAAAGAGATTAAATTTACTTGCAGCTACAATCTGTCGTCTCTAGAAAGATAATCTCATTTTCATAATCTAAGAAATAGTGTGGAATCCTAAAATCAAATCTGCTATCAATCAAATTAAAAGTACCCGTGTTGTCTTCCCGAATAGGTCTATGACGTATGTACTTAATTGGCTATTACAACGCATAAGTCAGAATTACAACCTAGCTTCTCATAGCCTCCACGTTGTGTGTGTTAATTTTAATCATGGGTAGGGGAACATGCAGTTTAACGTCGACTCCGAATGACTAATTTAAGAAACTTTTCACGCCAACATTATTTACTTTCACAGTTTTGTCAGAAGACAGGTGAGAGGAAGTCACCGAAAGAAATGTTTTTTTCATATTTCGTTTTGTACGCGTATGTTTTTAATTTAAATTGGAGTTTCAATTACGGATTTCGAACTGTGGATTATAAGTTAAAGTCGGATTTAATAATAATAGTCTAACGAAGATTAGAATTCATCCGTTGTGAAGAAAAGTTGGGTGAGGGGGGGGGGGGAAGGAGACCAACCAAGAGTCATACACGAAAGCCATCAAGTATGCTTGTTGTGCGCTCTTCAATAGGAATGTAAAGAAAAGTAAAAATTTCCAAAATTTTTTTTAAAGTTTTATTCAAAGATGAATTTGAAATACAAAATCAAAATAATTACTTTGTTATTTTCCGAATACCATCTTAAGTATAAAATATACTTCAACCGTTTTGATCTGAGTGACTGTGATCTTCACCTAATCTACAAAATCTCTCCCCATTACAGACTAGCAACCCATCTTTTCAGAATGGAAACTTCTAGAACTTCAATGTTGATTCGTAATTATTATTATTTTCCTTTCTATTTTTCCTTGATTGGTCGTTAAAACCCTTTAGTCAGGATTACGACATAGCTTCTCACACCACCTATGCTGCGTGTTTTAATTTTATACAAGAGTGACGGGACCTACAGTTTAAAGTCGATTCCGAACGACAGATTTTTGAGAAACTTTTCATGGCAATTTTTATTTACTCTCAGAGTTTTTGACAGAAATCTGCTGAGAGGAAGTCGTCGAAGAAATACTTGTTCATATTTCGATTTGTTCGACATGTCTTAGCCAGGGGTTTAACCGTGGCGTTACGTTTAATAAGCCAACACAGTACCTACTAGACTACGACGACTTCAAAACGTTTATGTTGTGTGTTTAATCTAATCTAATCTTATCGCCGTAGTCTAGTAAGTAGTGTGTTGACTTATTAGAGGTGAGGCCACAGTTCAAACCCTAGGTCAGACATCTCCAACAAAACAAAATATTGACAACAATTTTCTTCGGCGGCTTCCTCTCAGCAGAAGGCAAAAACTCTGAGAGCAAATAAAATTGCCATGAAAAGTTTTTCAAAAATCTGTCGTTTGGAGTCGACATTAAGCTATAGGTCCCGCCACTCATGCATAATATTAACACACACAATATAAGTGGTGTGAGAAACAAGGTCCTAACCCTTACTGAAGTGGTGTAATGACCAATTATTTTATTTATGTAATCTAAACTAATCTTTGAAACGTTTGTAGTAAAAAATTTAAGAGCTTATAACTCATTTCTTCAAATATAGTGGCAAACAATAACCAACTAAACTTAATCCTGTGTTGATTATAATTTTTGGTAATATATCGCTATGGCAACCCTTCTAAACTGAAAACTGAACTTCTTTACTCAACCCATCTCTCAATTGCCTGTGTAGATTGAGTGAATTCGCTAAAATCTATAATAATTTTAGTTTCATAGCATTTGATCAAGTTTGGGAAATACGTACGTATGTAATTCTCTTTGCAATTTCTTTTTATTCTTTGGTCTTCAATTTATTGCAAGTGTTGCTAGAAAAAGAAAGACAAAATACCTTTGGGGCCTTCTGACATGAAAATGGAAGAAAATCATTTCTTTCGTTTGATTCGATTTCATTTCTATTTTTCCTTTTTTTATTCTTTTAATTGACCGATTTATTGAGAAAATTATATGTGTCACAATGTCTGTCAATTATTGTGAATGGATTTATGATTTTCACCGGCAGGTGATAATCGTGGAATACATTGGATTTTAGAGCATTCATGCATGTATTAATGGATTAAAAGATTATTTGATTTGATATTCCAAAAACGTTTAACTTTTCAACAAATTGAAGATAATTTGCAAGGGTTTGTTTTAAATATTTTTATTATTATTATTAATAAGATTTAATAATCATTTAATACTAGACATTTTGCATTTAACATGTAATTTAGATTCAATTTTTTTTTTTCTAGAAATGATTTTTCAACTCAACTTTGTTAAAATTATTTTGGAAGGGATAGACTCCTAATATTTGATTACGAAAAAGTTTGTTTAGAAATCTGATTTAAATACGTTTTTCCTACGTTTAAAATCAACTCCGTTAAGGATCATTATTACAATTTGCCGTTAACTAAAGGGAGGATTTTAACGGGCATATAATTTGTTTATCATTAAAGTAAAGGACGATCATCCTACTGGTAACTTTTAAAGTTAAGTTTATGTTTGAACTTGCTATACATATAAATTATTTTCAATACGACAACTTCATATATAAACAAAGTGAACAAATACAACAAAAAAAAAAGAAGCCACTGCGTTTAAATAAAACTTGTTTAATTTGAACAGTGTTATCGACATCACTGGCATATTTCTGAAAACACTTAACTTTATTTTATCTGTAAGTTGTAATAACGAAAATAAGTTAAAGGTAACTTTACAGTTATTTTTAGCTGAAGGTACCTTTAACTAAACCCAAGTTTAACGGCAAGTTTTAATAATGGCCCTAAGCCAAACAAGTGCCATTTTGTTGATAACATTTTATGATTTTTGCTGTATAGCCATGACTGTAGGACTTCTGGGTGTAACTGAACGAAAAACAATTCCAATTGCTTTTTTACAGGTCTCTACGGATTTGAAACATCAATAAGAATCCTCTTCAGAGAATGATAGTCGGAAGATGTAAGTTTTGGGGACATATGCTTCCCAGCCAAGCTCTCTCAGGGATTTTTCGTTTTTGTTCAGGCATACACATTGTACGACAAAACACCTTTTCTGTCAATCAATTATACTCTGTCCACAGAACTAATCGCTAATTGGTGGCAGTAGAAGCACGAAATGAACAATTTCCCTTCAATCCTGGATCTGTACTGCCAAATCAGCATGGACGACCAGAAACGACTACGTGTGTTTACTGACAGCGTAAAATCGTCCATTTCAGGATGAGTGAGTACGTAAACAAACAAAATTGTCGAATTTGGGCGATATGAACATACATGAAATCCATGAGCGTCCAACACATCCCGATAAAGTCACTATTTCTTTGAGAGCGAACTTGGCTTATTGGATTATCTGATCAAAAACGATATGTTGCTTCTATGCAGCACGATAGATTTGAGAGCATGGTCATCTGACGTAGAGCTGATGTGAACTGACCACCAAAAAATTGGAAGAAAACCCGGAGTATGTTGGGACTATATGAAGACGACTTGAGTACACTGATGGGCGTTCTTACGAGCAACTCCACTTTATATGCACATACGAACCAGCGTTCTTAGGTAAAGTCCACTATACTTGTACAACTGAACGAAAAAATGGGTGATTTGTAAAGAGCTATAGGAAAATTTTTCAAAAAAAAAACACATAAAATTCAGAAATATGCATGAATTCTGTGCTTAAATCTATAGTACGGTGCATATAATTTAATGTTTAAAGATTATTTCATGCAAATGTTGACCGCGACTACGCCTCAAATGGTCCATCCGCTTTGTCCAATTTAGGCATACTCTTTTCAACATTTCGGCCGGTATCTCACGAATAAATGCTTCAATGTTGTCTTCCAATGTGTCAATTGAAGCGGGCTTGTCTGTATAGATATGAACTTTAACATAGCCCCACAAAATATAGTCTAAAGGCTTTAAATCCCGAACGTGAAATAAAATGTTCACTGAACTGGCCTCTCAATAAGTCCATTGTTACGCGTGCTGTGTGGCTTGTGGCAACGACTTGTTGAAACCACATGTCATGCAAGTCAAGCTCTTGCATTTTGGGCAAAAAAAGTTGGATATCATCTCACGGTAGCGCTCACCAGTCACAGTTCCGTTACGATTCGCAGCATCTTTGAAGAAGTACGGTCCAATGATGCCACCAGCCCATAAACCGCACCAAACTGTGAGTTTTTCTAGATGCATTGGTAGCTTTTGCAATGCTTCTGATCTTCACTCCAAAATCGACAATTCTGCTTATTTACGAATCCATTGAGCTTCGTCGCTGAACACAATTTTTCGATAAAGAAGTGGATCTTCCGCCAACTTTCCAAGAGCCCATTCACCAAAAATTTTGCGTTGCGGTAGGTCGTTCGGCTTCAATTCTTGCACCAGCTGTATTTTGAAAGGCTTCACACCTAAATCCTTCCGCAAAATTTTCCACGTTGTTGAGTAACAGAAGCCCAATTGCTGCGAACGGCGACGAATCTATAATTGATGGTCATCATTAACACTGGCCGATACAGCTGCGATATTTTCTTCAGTTCGCACTCTACGTAAGTGTGTTGGTGGTTTAATGTCCAACAATGTAAACTTGGTGCGAAATTTAGTCACAGTAGCCAGTGGGTCGATTAAACTGACCATAAAATGGAAGAAGCGCGCGATGAACTTTCTTAACAGAGCACGCATTTTGATAATAAAATTCAATGATTTGCAAGCGTTGTTCGTTTGTAAAACGATTCATGGTTAAATTATAGACCAAACTGAAGATGTTTGACAGTTAAACAAAACACGGAACGTTCGTGAGCTGTTTAAACCAGTGTTGCCAAAAAGATAATACCTAAAAAGCACCCGTTAGTTGCTACAGATAATAATGAATGCCGAACATGTGGTGAAGACATCGGAACGGTGTTATACTATTTAAATCATTGTCCAGCTTTTGTAAGCTGAAGATTGGGGACTGTTTGGGAAAGATTCAATATCAGACATAATTCATCTCAAAGGAATGGACTGGAGGAAGATAAGAAATTTTGTATGAGTGCACAGAAGGCCTAAGTTTTTGCCAACCCTTGGTTGAGCTCCTTTCCATCAACTGAACCTAATTTAATATTTTTTAATTGGAAAATTTTAAAAACCAACTCGAATAATCTCTGCCATATAGAACAACTACAATAATAACATCTAAGTAAGTTTTCTTATTCATGTTTTGCATTCCTTATATTGTTTTTAAAACTACCTTTCGAAACTCTGCACATCAATTCAAAAAATATACGATTTTTAATTGCTGCTCACATGTACACATTCGTGTACTCAGAACACCAATTTAATTTACGTTCAACAGAAAAAATTAAAGTTTTTCTTCACTTTTCTTTATATTTGCTTTAAAAGATAGACGTCTTGGAAGATTATTTTAAAATCCGTATCAAATTTGTTTCGTCATTCTGGAGTAACGAATGCTGAAATGATGCTGCTGCTGAGCAATATTAAAACTTTACTTCTAAGAAGTGTTGATAATTAATTAAACTAATTAAAGAAATAATTAAACGAAACGAAAAATCACGTCTAAACTTTTTACTTTAACTTACAATTAATTAAATATACAAACATTTAAACATTTAAAAAGTATTTCAATTAGAAAGCAAAAACAAATACAAAACAATTGACATCAACAGCAACAGCAGCAGCAACAGCAGCCAGTCAGTCATAAAACATTTTAAAACAACAAAAATGAAAAAGTTGTGACAACTAACACAAGAAGGGACTCAAAGACTGTTAAATGAAAAGGGGAATCTCTTCAAATGGAAGGAGGAGGAATGGAGTCAAGCAGTTTGAAAATGTAAAGAAAAAAAGAAAAAAATTTGTTTCAGAGAAAACCATACACATGCATACTCAGTGTCCGTGATAAAGGAAAAATTGTTAACATTTGACAATGTTTTGTATGAAAAGTAAAAATTACATGTATTTTAATGTTTTTTGTTGTTTTTGTAGTTCTTTGTTTATGATAATTTTCTTGTTGATTTTTCTTTTTCTTTCTTACTATCAACAGTATTTAGCACAAGAATGTCGCGTAGCATATCTTACATTTACTTATCAAATGATATTTTACAGTGTGGGTAATACATATAAAAGCAGACACAATCTGAAAAAGTATTATTTAGTAAAAGATTAATTTTTAAAGAATAGTGAGGGGCATTAAAAAACATCGATGTTTTTTTGATGCAATCCATTGCAGAGATGCATCCATGTTTTCTGTACATTGATTGACTTTTGTAACCAAATGGAACTGAACTCAATCAATATTGGGTATTTATATAACATCTCTCACAATCCTGTTCCAATCAATCAATCTTCCGGACGCTGTTCCGTGTAAGAATAATTGCCAGCATAGCACTTGACATACACCCAAGTATTTCCCTTTGAAATGTATTATCGCCGTACAGGTTTCAGGTATGTTTTCTGGAGATTCGTTGAATTTACATATTAGGATCATATTGGTTACCATTCTCTACAAAATTCATCGAGTCTCTAATATTCGATAATATTTTTAGGCAATTTTTAGATGGTTTAATACAAGAAATCTATACAAGAAAACGCTGCAGTCAGCCGCAACGCGAGCCATTGTCGAGAACTATAGAGAGAGGAGAAGGGATGAGATACGCCTTTTCAGACGCAAGAAGAAGGAGCAGGAAAGGCGTGAGCGCGAGGAAGTCGAGATGTATAGATGCAGGAATGATGCTCGAAAATTTTAAGCCTAAAAGGTTAAGCGTCTAACCGAAGGTTTTAAGCCCGGAGCGTCCTCCTGCAGAGATGAGAACGGAAACCTGATAACAGATCCGCAAGGGGTGCTGAGGTTGTGGAGGAAACACTTCTCTACTCTGCTACAAGGTGATGACGACAATAATACCGCCTTTAGAGATGATGTTCCGAACCCGATCGACGATGACGGCGTGGAGATTCCGCTGCCTAGCCATGAAGAGGTCAAAGTAGCGATTATGCATCTTAAAAACAATAAAGCGGGGGTCCTGATGGCCTCCCCGAGGAATTGTTTAAGACAGGATGTAATGAGTTGGTAGGGCGCATGCACCAGCTTATTTACAAAATATTGCTAGAGGAAAGTATGCCCAACGATTGGAACCTCAGTTTCCTCTGTCCTGTCCTGAAAAAGGGAGACCCTACGATATGCGCCAACTACAGGGGTATAAGTCTTCAGCCTATCGCATATAAGGTTCTTACAGGCGTATTGTGTGAACGACTGAAGCCACTCGTCAAAACACTGATTGGACCTTATCAGTGCGGCTTCAGACCTGGCAAGTCCACCATCGACTAGATTTTCACACTACGCCAAATACTGGAAAAGACCCACGAAAAACAAATCGACACACACCATCTTTTTGTCGACTATAAAGCAGCCTTCGATAGCCCCATAAAGGATCGTGTTTTTGCCGCAATGTCTGAGCTCGGTATACCTGCGAAGCTGATAAGGCTATGCAGAATGACATTGAGGAATTCCTGCAGCTCCGTCCAGGTAGGAAAGGACCTCCCCGAACCTTTTGGTACCGTGCAAGGTTTCAGACAAGGCGACCCCTTATCATGCGATCTGGCTTGAGAGGAGTTTCTGGCTCTTATTTTATATTTCGCAAAGTTCAGCTATCTAAGCTCCTCTTCCAGTTCTGCAGAGAGAATATGGCACTATCGGCTCCATGAAAACTCAACTCCTTATTTGCCCTGCCAAGATGATCCCAATCTTATCTTGAGTCAACTTTCAAAAACTGAGTGCTCGAATTGCGGCCTGACTATCAGGTAGTATCTCCACAACCCCTTGTTTTATTTTATGTCCAGAATACTTCTTGTGCCATTATATATTCCATTATGTGTCCATATTTCATTCAAAATTTTTAATGTTTTATGTTAAAGCAGTATGTGCAATAGTTTGCGTTTGAGGCAAATGCTTAAAATTAAATTAAAACTAAAATCACTTTAAAATTCAAAAACTCGTAGCATGAGAACTTAACATTTTCTTACGAATGTTGTCTGATTTTCGAACACAAACTGCATTGCGACTAACAGATGTCTTTAGACAGGAACAAACATCTTTCAGTTAAGAGGCGGAAAATGTTAAATGTTTAAGACTTTTTGAGCAATCCTGTTGTTTTTTCCTTGTCAAATGGACTCCTAACATAAGAAAATTTTACAGAATTTGTTAGAAATGGTGACCCGTGAAGAAAGTGGGCTACTTAGACGGCACACACGATGGCTAACTCAGAAGAGATGTTTCGCTTCGTATTAGACAACAATTATCGACTTATCGAGATCCATACAGCCTGAAGGAGCCAATAGATGTTAGTAATACTTGAGAAATTTTTGTTTTATAAGGTGGATACAATGCCACACCCTTCTTCAGTAATTCAACAGAGGCTACGGAAGCTTAAACGAAGCATACATTTACATTTATTTTATACTGTAGACTTAGTATGAAGTGACTGAGATTCAATAACTGTTCTGTGAATCCATTGACTTAATTTTATGGCGATTGGGTCGAGGTCTAACGTAATAGGGTTGTAATCAAATTAATGAATTGATATAATGTATAAATGATTACCTATAGTTGGTTTTGAGTATGTAGGTGAGTATTACAATAGGCTAGTTCAACAGCGACTTAAGAACACCTGAAAATGGCCATTTTATGGAAACTATTTTTGCCCAATAATTTGTCATTTATTCAACCTGTTTTGCCAAATCAGCTGTTTCCACTGAAAAATCTACTTATACTATTGAAAAATCCACTTCAGCGATGAGGCCAATTTGTCGGAAGTGAAAAAAATTTTCGAATTTGGTACAATAGCAGTACTCATAAGATCAAAGGGCTTCTAACAATAAAAATCGCGAAAAATTCACAGCTTGGGCTGGCGGCTTCATTGGTTCATATATCTTTAAGAACGACTTTTGTCAGGCCACCACTGTCAACGGTGAGCACTATAGGCCAATAATTACCAACTATTTTTCCCCTGAATTGAATGATCTGACCACCAACGACATGTAGTTTCAACAGGACGGAGTTTCGTGCCACACAGTTCATGCCATATTGGATATTCTATACTATGGATTTGAGGACATGGTCCCCCCACGTGCACGTGATGTGTTTTGGCCCCCATTAATAAGCCACAAACTCAAAAGTTATCAATCAACTCTGTTCCGTCTGTTAAACTGAGTATAATTTATGTGGCAGAGTCATGAGAATTTGGATATTTCAGAAGAGCTAAACCCAGTGCTGCAGCACACGTTGTTATATTTCACAAAAAATGGCATCAGTAGGTTGAAACGATTAAAATATTTCGATAATATCTCACAGACTGTTTTTTTGTTTTATTAAAATTTAAATGTAGGAATCTTTTAAAAAAGGCAAATGCCTATAAACTAGATGCTAAACTTGAACCGACAAAAAACGATGATAACAAATCAATTTAGAACTTGTCAGGCATAAAAAGGTAACAAATATTAACAGAGCGAAAGATGAATATAATAGAAATCACAATGCATTAAACCTTCGCAATAAAAAATTCGGTTAATAAAATTGATAGCACGGACTTAACAATTAAAGTTAGGTCTTCTGTTTAAGGATATAAAGAAATTTAAATATAGAAACAACAGCAGATAAATAATATTTTGTAAGAAATTGAAATCCTCGAGATCAAAACACACTTAATAATTTTTGAAATTGAAATTATTTATATTTTGATAAATTTAAAATATACATACATTTCATATCATTATTTATTTGAATATTTAAATGCAATTTAACGTGTACTTTAAACGCCCCTTTAGCATTTATCCCAATACCCCGGAGTAGAATGTGAAAGACAAAAAAACTCAAAACAATAACAGGCCGATTCAAAAAAATCAAAAAAAAAAAGTAACAATAACACCAACAACAACCGTCATCGTCATTATCATCATCATCATCTTTATCACCAACATCAGCAACAACATCAACATCATCACTAACAACATTCATTGTTGCCATTATTGTTGTCGTCCCCGTTGCCAGTGAGTTGTTCAGTAAAAGCAATTTGCGAATGTTGGAAAGAAATCTTCTTCTTCTTCTTCATTTTTGAATTTTCTTGTTTGTTGGTTTCTGTTGTCGAAAAACAAGATGAGGCAGAAAACATTGGAATTTCTTTTCTTTTCTTCTCTTTTGTTTTTGTTTTTGTGAACGAGTGCCTCCTCAGCCACATTTTACGCTCAAACACATGTTCGAGTTTTTCATTTCTTGTAGAATTTTTTCATTCATTCATTCATTTATTTTTTGTTGTTTTGTTCATTCTTCAATTTCTCTTATTGTTATTGTTGTAACAATGTTATGCATTGTTGTTGTTGTTAATATTGCTGTTGTTATAATTTCCATTTAAAATTGCCGTTAAACAACGTTTATAAACAAAAGTAATATTGTTAGACATGTTAGCATGTAAAACTAGACTCCACTTTAACTTGATACACTCCGAATAGACTATCACATGGCATTCGTTTGCATCCGAAAAAAACGCGTTTACTCTCACAAACCTATACACGTAGAGCGTTGTAGTTAAAATGTATCCGAATAAGTAAAAAAAAAAAAAATAATGTTACACGTGTTTTACACGGTAAGTTTCATTGTTACAACCTCAAAATATAACAAACGAACGAACGAAAATATGTATTGAGAACAACCATCCAGGGACGATTTTATACATCAGAATATAAAAAATTATTCTTTCGCTTTACAACCGTCTTCCTTAACCCTGAAAACAACAACGGCAATATGGTGAACAAGATGACGCCATTAAATCTTTGAATTTAAGAGCCAACATAAAAGTATTAAAACAATTTACACTCTCTTAAAATGAATTACAACAAAAAAAAAACAAAAAAAAAAGTAACAGTAAAAGATTGTAGGAGAAAATAAGCGAAAGAATGATTGTGACTTTGAGTAGCCAGAGTAAAAAAATTAAAAGAAGATTTTTGAATTCATTTCTCAAAAATATTTTCCCAGTGTGATATCAGGGTTCCAGTGAAGTTGTTTTGGGCATTAAACACAAATTGTCCAAAAAGTTGATATCTGATCAGAAATCTATGATAGAAGATGTAGATCAACACCAGTCTGAGTCTATTGCAGGAGAATCTGAAAGAACAGCTACAAATCGGGACGGTTAACTAATATTCGATTGTACTCATAGTGTATCAATTAAAATCTATTAAAGACCTCCAAGACCAGAGATCGGAGAAGCACTTTGCAGGAGTCTTTGAGACGCCCATCGACTACAACAAAAATAATGAGCCCGCGATATATACCGAAGATTTCTCATTGTGAAATAAGTACCTCTGAAATAACGTAACGTAATTGGTAATTATTAACCCTACCGTCAGGATTATGACCCAGATTCTTACACCACTTATGTTATATGTGTTAATTTTATTCATAAATGGCGGGACCTACAGTTTAAAGTCAACTCCAGACGACAGTTTGAGAAACTCTTTCATAGTAATTGTATCTACTCTCGGAGTTTTTGTCAGAAATCTGATGAGAGGCAGTCGCCGAAGAAATATTTTTTTTCATATTTTGTTTTGTTGAAGACAACTGACCTGGGGTTTGAATCGTGGCCTCACGTTTAACAAACCAACCTGTCGGAAATAGCTTTCACAATAAGGAAGTAAAAAACGGAAAAGGACGCAAGAATAGGCAATATTGGTCCAGAAATGCTCAATCCTGATCCGAAAATGAGTACCCAGATTCTTCACCCTGTATGCAGGAACATTTATTAGAAAGTATCTTTTTCTACTGAGTGAATGCAGGACCATAAAACGCGACAACGTAATGCAAAAACTCTAGGGAGAAAAATTATCGATCGGATTAAATACCAGAGTATCTGTTATGTTGAGGGAAAAGGGTCCTGACAAATTAGACCGTCTCATGTAGCCTCAGTGTATAACACTTTATTAGAGATAATTGAATAAAGGGAACTTTCTGGCTTTATTGATTGATATCGCTCATGCCTGTATTCTGTCCCTATTCATAGTAGTAATCGACCGGATGCTTCTGACACGACCAGAGTAATACTGATGATATTGCTTTACTTTTCTCGAACACATACATACTCGTACATACATATGTGCTGTAAAGTACCATTTGAGATTAAAGGTTAAAAAACCAGTCACATTCTTCTGCCGGCATCGAATATGAAATCTGAACTTTTTGAATGAAATTAAAATTAATCTGTTGGCCTACCATACCATTACGAGTCCTTCGCCATATTTGACAGTAGGAGGCAAGTGCTTTTAATTCATCTCGTGATCAGGGTTTCTCCAAATATTTTCAACCCGAAATATTATACTTACTTTCGTCAGATAAATTTATCGAAACGTCGCATTGAGTAAACTGCAATCGAATAGTTTTATTTCTTTTGTCTTATAAATGGATTCTTGCATGTGATGCTGCCATTAAAAATAATTTTTTTGGAGAATTCGAATTATTGTTTTGAATTATGTATAGCTCATGTAAAATATGGGACATTTAATCTTGGATTAACCTGATTGACGGCCCTCCTTTCTTCACGTTTTATTTGGCTTACTTCTTATTTAGTGTTCATTTTTCTGGTTAATTTTTTATATTGTTGTTCATTCTTTATCAACGATTTTTACAATTCCCCTTAGACTTTTTTATTCTTATGGTGTTTAAGTATTAATTTTCTGACTTGAAGTGTAGTATGTTAACAGATGTTGAAATTTTAAACTAGAAAACTGAGTAAATCTATGACTATTGAAGAGAGTAATTGTATTGAAATAAATAATTGAAACTCTAAGGAGAATACGGAAAAAATCTCTTATTATTCATTATAGGATACAGTGCAGCATTTTTATTGTGACCTGAAATCCTTAGTAATATCTCATCAAAATACAAATACAATAATTATTTAAGGTTTAAACAAAACAATTTAGGCGGATAAAGCCTAACCTTTAGAATTTAATATCTATTTTAGAGTTTTTTCTACGTTTAATGGCTTACCGGTAAGTGGATCCATATCACTTTGATCCACTGGACATAGGAAAAACGAATTTTTATTAGCAATAATATTTAAAAAATTTATGACTATGAAGTAATTTATATTATTATCGGTTCTTTCCTAACTTCTTTCAATTTGAAGTGCGATATATTTTTAAGATGAAAGATGTAGTTTCCGTAGCCTAGTGGGTAATGAGGCCACGGTTCAAACCCCAGATCAAACATCTTCAACAAAGCGAAATATGAAAAGAAATATTTCTTCGGCGACTTCCTCTCAGCAGATTTCTGGCAAAGGCTCTGAGAGTATAAATAAAATTCCCATGAAGAGTTTCTCAATCTGTCGTTCGGAGTCGACGTTAAACAGTAGGTCCCGCCACTCATATATAAAATTAACACACACAATGTAAGAGGTGTGAGCAACTAGGCTGTAATCCTGATTGAATGCATGTACTCACTGCGATCAAATCAATCCGAAATCAATTCGAATCTATAGAACAACATTTTATAATGAAGAACGTGTATGTAGTATATGCGCTTTGAAGTGTAACATACTAGAGTCTCTGGTGGAAATGGAATCGCAGTGAGTAAATTTTACCCATAAAAAAGCATTTGGAAAATGATATCAGAACAATAATTAAAAAACGTAATTAAATAGCAATTATTCGGGTTAATAATGGGAATAATTTTAATCGTGTTTTTTGAACGTCAATCCCAGAGCAATGAAAGTTTTAAATTCGATTTTTAAAAATAGTCCGTGATCATGATTAAACCATTCATATTGAAAATATTGCTGATTAATAGTATTTTTTTATTACTCTTAACAAAATCGATTGATTGTGTAAGTGCTTTACAGTTATAAAAAAAAGAAGAAGAAACTGATGAAATACAGTTTTTGAAAATCTTATTTTCGTATAATTCAGCGCATCAACGTAAAAATAGCAAACTTGCAGTGTTCATCGTTGGACGAGAAAATTCTTGAAATCAGTAACTGTAAATTGAAAGCCGTTAGACGCGATGTGGCCGAGATAGCGATTTATGTTAAATTGATTCTAAAACCCATAAACAATACTATGGTATATGAAATCTTTCTTTCGAATTTAAATGAGAATTTTAAAGGCGTCTTTACCATTTAGGTGAACATTGCTATACAAAGGCGAGGAGATTATAAACGCAGACACCTCTACCAGGCTCGTATAGACGTTTGTGAATTTCTGCGCACCACACGACGGAATTTTTTGGCTGAAACTCTTTACAAGTTCTTTGAACTTTTAAAATATTCGAATGTAAATCATACATGCCCCTATGATGTTGGTATCATTTGATTTTTCATATTTACTACCCTCAACAAATTTTATTGGTTTATTTGTTTCTTTTTTTTCATTTTCATTTTCTATCTCTAGCACGATGTGATTTTGTCCAATGGTCGAATAGATACGAGACCATTGAGTTTTCTTTCGATGGCATCTGGAGAATATACCATAAGCAGCACCTGGTATGTTCATGATATGCCAGCAGCTCAAGTTAACACCAGCATACATATTTACTAAAAAATATTTCGATGGTTCCATGTTTAATTAAACCAGTGAAGTCAAATGGAAACGTGGAGGAAAAAACAATTAGAATCCACTGTCTTACCCTCAACCATTTAACTCCTTTATAATTTAGTTTCTTACCCAAACTGTTTGCATTTACTTCATCACAAAAATCTTGGAAGCTAATTGAATGAAAGAAATTAAATAAACCTTCATTAGTACGAGAGCGTTCAAATATTGTGTTTCCATTTTATACAGTCGTCAGTAATTTATGGTCATAGTTTCATTGTTATAGTTTCAACGAACAAAATAAAAACAATGTTGTTGAAAAAACATCTGTTTTGTTTATCAGCTGTCAAATGAATATTGAATAAGCAGCTGAACTGCGTATATTATTATGTCTGAACACTTAAAATATTGTACTCAATAAACCGAAAAAAAAGTGCATATCTGAACATAGTATTATTATCGATTTTCTGTTTGTGATTTCCAGTACAAAAAAATTTAATTATGGTTACTAATACACTTGATATGTTGCAGTGATATACAATGAGCCTCCTAATTTGTCATTCTTTATTGGAAAATATAACTCGGCGAACTTGGAGCGGCCTTTTCAACATGGATACGCCGGCATACTTAATGAAGATTCTGAATGATAACTTTCAGCACAGGAAGGTAATATACCTAACGGATGATGGAGAAAAGGAATACGTAGTGACGGCGGGTGTGCCACAGTGCTCTTTACTTGGGCCACTACTGTGGAACATTATGTACGATGGTGTACTACGATTGCAATTGCCAAACGGGACTACATTTGCGGGCTTAGCAGACAACATTGTCATAGTCTCGGTCACTAAGACGGTAAGGGAAATAGAGGAGAAGACAAGTTGGAGCATGGCTTGATGAGGTAGGATTGATACTTGCTGCTCACATAATGGAGGTCGTTTTGATAAGTGGGTCGAAGAGAGTGGAGAATATGGAAGTGACCGTTGGAGGCACTAGGATCGAATCAAAGATCATAAAATACCTGGAAGTGATTACCGACGACTGGTTGGACTTCAAGGAGCACGTGACATACATTGGCGAAAGGCAGCTATAACCCAGAGAGCGTTGGCGAGGATGATGCTAAATATTGGCAGACCAAATCCATTTAAAACGAAAATAATATCGAGGGTTGTAATGTCGATAATGCTATATGCTTGCCCAATATGGTGGGGGCACTCTCCATGGAGGAAACTGTCCTCGGTGTATCGTCTAAGCGCGATTAGACATATAAGCGGCTTCAGGATAGTGTCTGATGAAGCAATACCGGTATTGACAAAGACAATACCTATAGACATATTGGCGGATGAGATGAGGCGGATATACTTTCGCCGCCTCGAGTATCCACGACAAACAGCAGCTATAAAAGCGAAGGAACGAAGGACTTCCATGCACAAATGGCAATCACGGTTGGAGAACAGTTTAAAGGAAAGATGAACATTTCACCTTGTCCCTGATATAACCCCTTGGATGGAGAACAAACATTGCGAGCTGAACTACCATCTGTGACCCAGTTCCGAACTGGTCACGGATGCTTCAGGAAGTACCTGCACTGATTTGGACATAATACCTCCCGTACCTCCCGAAACTGTATAGATGAGGAGGAAAATGCGGAGAATATTCTAACATGCTGCCCCAGCTTTAGATGGCCCAGGGAAACGCGTTTAGGACCACACCGGCTTATGGAAGAGGTGTTAAATTGTAGGATTCTATGGAGCCAATACAGACAGAGAATGGCTGAAGTTATGCTGGAACTCCGAAGGTTGGAGGAACGAAGGCTAAATTTGATTTAGTGTGATAGAACTTTAAAGCTAAACAGCCCACCTCGAAGTAATACCTTACGGCAGTCCCGCGGGGGGAGAGTGATTGAAGAATAAAGGTTTAGTACGTAGGCACCAGCGATGGTGAACCTTTTCTTTGGAACAAAAGTGTCTTTCGAAAATTCCCACCTCCGGCTCAAGACAAAAAAAAAACAAAAGGAAATTTAAGTGAACGGAAACAAATATAAACACATATAAAATAATAAATAAAATCAAATTTCGAGGACGAAACAATACAGTAAGATCACGAAAGAGAGTGAGAGAGATCAAATAACAGTAACAACTCAACTGCAAATTTCTAAAAGCACGTGAAAACAGATAGGGTATGAATAACCCTACATGTAGCAATAAACGAATGGTCACCATACATATGTACACTATGGTATCATAAACTCTAACATTTTGAAATTGTAAAGTTTGATGTTTGCAGTAAAAGAATCGTGTTATAAAACTGATAACGCGATATTATCAATTAAAGTGTGTTCTTAAATTGAAATAAATACAGAATTTATTTAAATAAATAAAAACTTACTATTGGTCACTACAATCCTTCAGCCAGGATTACGACCTAGCTTCTCACACCATTTATGTTGTGTCTTAATGTTATACATGATTGGCGGGACCTACAGTTTAAAATCGACTCCGAACGACATATTTTTAAGAAACTCTTTTTGCCATAAATCTGCTGAGAATTTATAACCGAAAAATTGCAAAACCCGGTAAGAATGTAAAAGCAACTGAACGTTATCATAGAACATATATCCTGTTTTCTTATTATTTCGTTTTTCATTCTTCAAATTATTTTTAGCAAAGTGAACTAATGTAAGAGTTCCTAGAATAAGAACGCCACAATCTTCTTCACTATCGTGCTTCTAAGCAACGCTTCTACCACTGCCTGACTGTCTATGATGTTCATAGTTAATCTCGTTTCCTCTCTGTGTGTAATGGATAGTTTGCAGGGAACTGAAATTTCCTAATAATAGTAAATAAAATCTTTCTGATCTATTTAACGGTATTTTAGCATTGTAGGTAAAAATTATGTGTGAAATATTTCATTTTCATTTTAGGAAAAATCATTAAATTATTCATTTGAAAATGGTAATAGAAATTCAATAATTTTTAAATCAAATAAATATTGAATTTGTACAACTTTTGATTTTTAACTTACAAAAGTATACAATATATCGATCAGATTAGTATAAAGAACGGGTGCAACGAGCAACCGTAAGTTCAAGTTAGCATTTGAGAAGTATACAAAGGTCAATCAAAAAAAATCTTGTGGTAAGCATAAAATTTCATTATTAAAATATTGCAATTTTTCATGTTTTTATAAATCGTTGTTTTGACATCCTCATCATCATTTATTGTATAACAATTTGTGACAATCATTATTTCTCTCTCTGACACCCTTATTCTACTGCCACTCTTAAGAAATAAAACAAAGAAACTGTGTTGTTGTACGGGTATGAGAAGGTATTCGAGCATATTTCTTGGATTCGTTTTATTTTCTTTAAAATTTCATCATCATAATAAATAATGACAATGACAATGACGATGTCGACGACGATGACATTAACAATGGAATGAAATTGGCTTGGTATGCATGTAAATATTTCCATGTACATGTGTGAGAGTATGTAAAATGTTATAGACTTTCATATGGGATGTACAAGCACATGTAAGTATGCATGTATGTTTAGATGTCAGTGTTGTTATTATAAATAATTAAATTCCTAATTATCTCAACACACAAAAACTTTTATACTCCCACCCACATGTGCGAGATGTAAAATGAAAGTACGAGTACGATTCATTATTCCCCTTCATGACTATGCTCGTATGTATGTATGTATGTGTGTATGTTTAATGAAACTTACAATGTTCACATACAAGTTTATCGTTTTGGTTTCTGTTAATTGTTATTGTTTCGGCTGAGATTTTCTTTATTGGCCCATTATTATCCTCTATGAACTCCTTCAACCGTTTGTTGCATGCGAGTATTTATGCTAAATAACCGCATATAAAAACTAATATTCACACGAATACAGGCATACATTCACAAGAGTTTGTGTGTGTAGCACACACATACTTACATACATAGCTGCCATTACTTATTTTACAACATTGTTGTGTCGTAGATGTCGTTGTCGTTGTCATTTAATTAAATTTAATAATTTATTGCTTCAATTTGGGTTCCGTTAGAAATGAAAAGAAACGAAAAACTAAACATGGAGGAGTGCAAATATTTTATGGCGTAAATTAAAAACTGAATATTCATAGTGTTAGTAACGATTTTTCTTCTTTTACGATTCTTAAATCCAATAAAAATCCAAAAAACGAATAAATGGAGGAGGCAAACGAGCTTGCTGACATGGTTGGAGACTGTCCAGCATATTTGATTTAATGAGTAAAAACTTCTTTGTAAAAGACTTTACATACATACTTGAAATATTGTTATCAGATACCTATGTATGTTCAACCCAAACAATATACAAATATTTTTTTAATGATAACTATTAAATTTTAATTTATTGCTGAATAATAAAATTGTATTTCTGTGGTCTTATTTAATTTTTTGAAAATCTTTAAAAGAAGAATTGTTTTTCAATTTTTGCTAACTTTATCACCATGACCTACAGTTTCATTAACATAAACTCCGAAGTTGCCGTAGTCTAGTAGGTAGTGTGTTAGCTTATTAGACGTAAAGCCAGATCAAACATCAAAACGAAATACAAAAAAGTAGTATTACTTCGGCGACTTTCTCTCAGCTGATTTCTGGGGGTAAATAATAAATAAATTGCCATGAAAAGTTTCTCAAAAATCTGTCGTTCGGAGCCGACTTCAAACTGGAAGTTCCGCCACTCATGTATAAAATTAATACACACAACATAAGTGGTGTGAGAAACTAGGTCGTAATCCTGACTGAAGGGTTGTAGTGACCAATTATGTATGTTATGAAATCTGTTCTAAATGTATGTAAAGTCTTGCATTTTTCATATTTTGGTAAATTCAAGTTATTATAGAACATTGTCTAAATACAGAAGCTTCTACAGAATCATGATATTGTTTTCGCGCTCATAATTTAATTCTTTCATCGAATTTATTTTTAGACATTTTTTTCTCTAAACACTCTATGTATTGCGCCATCTATCTAAGTCTTTCCGCTCATTACTTATTACATTTACATTTCCTATAAACGCCTACTTTAATTCACTTAACTCTATACAAACTATACGACCAAATATTTTTTTGATTACTGTCATTAGTTTTCAGGGTTTATATCTGATACTTATAAGTAAGTATTGAAGGACCGCTCAGAACATATTAGACAGATTTTACGTTGTCTTAATTTAATTAATTTTATTTAATTTTAGTTAAATTTTAAATATTTACAATATAAGGCTCCAAAATCGATTTTTAAAAATACATTAGAAAAACGTATCGACCCTTGCTTTGCGGCGATTTATAAGTTTCCAATTGTTTAGATGGGACAGCTTATTGACAGCCGCATCAGTAACGCTCTCAATTGAGTAATGGCTGAAGCCTGATTGTACAAACCATTGTTATATTTCGTGAAAAAAATTTGTTGTCAAAGCCATGTGAGGTAAAAAAGTTTAACGTTGCAATTAAACTTCGATTATGTCAATAACAACGCTCTCTCTTTGTTCTTCTTTGGTTTACCGGGTACAGGTTTCCCCAAATACGACTGTAAGCAGTTGCATGTACTTGAATCTAAAACTGCCAATTCGATTACGGTGGACTACGTAATTTATAACGAACATAAAATTTAATTAGTTACTAATCTACAGCGACAAAATTATTGGATTATTAAAAGCTGAAAGACTTTCAGCTCATTTTTCGAAAAAAGCGTAATAAGTGTAAATTTGTCATCATTTGAGAGTAGCATATTATCAAAGCGAATGATTTTGTTATCTCATATGTAAATAGTTGACCGAAATATTATCATTCTGTAATATATCTATGAGATAAAACATAAAACGAAACAATTTTTTCTAATGTTTGTCTGTCGCGTAAGATAAGTATGAGAAGAGCAGTAGGAAAGACTCTACAACATTTCAAGAAACAGCTGCTACCAATCTACGCGTAAATTGGCAATATTTTATCTTCCGAAACTACTAAAGGCATACAGTTCTCTGTTCCAAGTAGTACCATTTTTGACGATGAACATCCTATTGTCATGTTTGGTGCTGCCAATACTTTCGTGAGTTCATAAGACGAGCTTCTGTTCTCTTCAGAGTCTTCAGCAGTATGAATATTACATACATACATACATAATCGGTCATTACAACCTTTCGGTGTAAATTGGAAATGTCCGACCTGAGGTTTGAACATTGGTCTGACGTCTAATAAGCTAACACGCTACCTACTAGACAACGACTACTCCAATCAATAATAACCTATTCACTTTCATCTAACACTTAACTTTCAATTCTTTCTCAAATACCGTAAATAATGTATACGTATTACAATAAAACTTCACAAAGAATCCTTAGGAAAGTCGTATGTATCATTTTTGTATCAGAATTACGAAGTTTTTGAATTTTTAATTCTGAATTTTTAAGTCCGCTTTAAAATTTTCTTCTTTTATTTGGTTTAAAACAACGGCGAAAATAATACCAACGAATTAAAAAAATAGAGTTATATGATCTGAAAAAATTAAATGTATCATTTTTGATACAAAGCTTGATCTACGGTTAAGAAGGTTAGAATTATGAAAAATTACGGAAAAATTTGGGAACGTATTGTAGTACAAGAAATTAATTTTTTGGTTTTGTCTAGTTTTTCTTTCGATATGACACAGCATTCGAATTTGTAAAAAATGTATGAAATGTCAGCGTATCTCCATGTACATATCATTAAAACCGAACTCAAACTATTTGAATTATTAATATGTTATTAGAACCATATGTTTAGAAAAGCGGTGTATCTCAAGAATGAATTCTTGCGGCAAATTAATTTGTATTGCATGCTAATGGTCGTATGTGCAGCTACATCTATTGTCCAGTGAGTTCATAAATTTAATCATTATTCGTGCAAACAGTCCTATTTAAATCCTTCAAAATCAAAGTATACGTATGGCTATTCATAACAGTGCAACTGGTCAGGTTAATACAAATCGTTAGTCTCATTGGCAAATGTGTTAAGTCCCTTTTTTCAAATTTTATAGGAGACACAAAAAACGTTGCGGTTTCTTCAGTTTTTAAAATTTTTAAACTTTTAAAAACGCAATTATTTTTACAAAATCGCTCTCTTTAAATGACCTAGATCAAAAATTAAGAATAATTAATTTATAATATTCATGGAGTTAGCACGTGCTGTTAATATTTTTAATATTGGACTTAGCGTTTTTGCAAACCACAAAATTACAACAACTTTAAACTACATACTGACATTTTTTTGTCGTAAAATACGTATTTGGTATAGTGTTATCGTTTTGCATTAAAATCTCAATTTTGGAAAAAAGTAGACTTTGCGTCTTTGCGAATTATACTAACGAAATGATATTCTGATTGACCGCTAAAAACTTCAATCGTTTCATCACCTAAAATCCGAATAATTATCGTGATCTGATGATGTTAAGACTACTACAGACAGAATTGAGTGAAGCATTGACTAACAGAAATGCTTTTAGAGTTCGTATTATTTGCTTACAGGGACACATATATTGCAACACTAAAGCCGGTAAAGAGCAATCGTAGTAAATGTGGTTTTCCTTTAAATTTTATTCACTAGAAAATAATTGGTGTGTCCACAGCTGATTTTATCATTCACAGATTGCACTGTGTGAAAGAAATTTTAAACGTTTTCTTCGAAATCTCTTGTATAAAAAATATTTTTGAAACCATCTAAGAAATGTTTTCAATTCAAATGCAATTTATATTCAAAAGTGAAGACCGGAATGCACATTTTTTTTTATTAGTTTCAACCAATTTGTCAACAATGAGAATCTTTCCCCATTCAACCCCTTTGTAGTTTTATAAATTTGAGAACACAATGAAAACTTACCCTTTACAGTTGCGAGCGATGGTTTGTAATCCAAAGGAAATTTAGTAAGAAGCGTGAATTATTTTAATTGAAGGTTAAAAATTCACTTCATTTTAAGCAATTTTTTCCTTCTTTTCTTCCGGTTATAACTTATTTCGTATTTTCAAAACACAGAAAAATTGCTTACTTTTTTTAATTATTTGTTATTAAATTTGATGAACTTTTTTTTCTTCTTCTTTTTCTTCGTTTCACTTTAATTCATTAAAGCAACACAATCACAAACAAACACGTGCACCAACCAATTCAACAAGCAAAAAGGACGAAAACGTACGATCAAAAGTAATGTAAATGCGATGATAACAAGTGAGAAGAAACGAACACAGAGACGTCTCCCACGCAAAGCAAAGCAAAACAAAAAGCGCAAAATACTATACAAGAGCGAATACTTTTATGACGACTTAATTTTTAAAAATGGCAAAAAAAACGTCAGCAATTAAGTTTTTACTTGAATCGAATCGAATTGAATTGAATAAAATTGAATGAAAAATCGGCAGATTACTTAACAAAATAAAATTTCCGCACAATACGTAACGCAATGTTTTACGTTCAAACCGCAACTGATTTGGAAAATCTACAAACAGCATAAGGATGCGGCGGCAAGTGTTCTGGTGGTGACGATGTTTGACAACCGTCCCAAAGGAGACAAGTAGTCTGTGTGGCAAACTATTATGCTTGACGCCATACCATTTACCCAACGACAACGGCTTTATTCATCGTCATAATAGTCCTCCCACTATTCTTTGTTGTTATTGTTATTGTTTTCATTTAAACAAGTGGTGGAATTTTCATTTCATTCATAGAATCACATGTAAACAAATGAATGTTTGAAATTGTTGAGGTTCGAAGGAAAATTGTTTGAAGTACTCGACTTGTCGGCTACTGACACGCGCAGTGCCAGGTTCTCTTATAATCCACAGCAGCTGTGGTAATAGATTTGTAATAGATTCTCTATTTTGTTATTAACGGTTCAATATTTGAAATTCAACAAGTAAGATTCTTTGGTTTAATGATTTCAGTTAATTTTCTTAAAATTTTACTACCGCAGAAACGGATGCAACAAAAGGCTCCATCAAATTATGACCAGGTTTTTATTTCACTGGCCTTGAAGTCGTAAGTTGGTTCAAAATAAATGTTTTATTTTGGTACACGATATTGGCCAAAATTCGAGCTGCAGAAAGGTAGACCATAGGGAAATTCAAGTATCCTATTAAATTAGCTACAAGAAATATATGATATACTGTAATATTATGATACTGTATTAATAACTAGCCTGGATTTCACATCGTTTGTGTAATCAACTTAATGACTTTCCGATATAGAGACAATTCGAGATTTCACAGACTTTTAAGTAACCACAAATACAGTGGTGGCCTTATAATTAGAAACGACTTAGCAGCATGTATGTTTGTTAATTTGTCTTACAGTTTTCACTGTGTACCTGGGATCAAAGGCTTTTTTGGAGGACGTCTTAATTATAAGGCCACCACTGTATGTCTATGAAAAGGGTGGTTTCTGAAACAAAAGCACAAATAAAATGGCTGTAGCACGAATGAACTCAGTTGACTAAAAGAACCCACGGATTCTTGAAAGTTTTTGAAATATTACTAGAGACAAATTCTTCATTGTGGAGAACGATAAGTATCTTTGAAGACGCGTTATAAACATATATGTATATCACCTTTATTAACCTAATTCGATAGTTGAACGAGAAATAAGGAGGGTATTATTGAACCCCCGAGGACTTTCTTCACCTTTAATTTGTGCAATTAACCTATCGATTTACCACCTGCTATTACTGTGCCTATAAAGAACCATTATACTTTTGCTGGTATTAACACGAAATACATTAGCTCGTGGAACAGAAAAAGTCAGTAAAAGAGTGCATATTAGTGATGAGCGATATTTTCAAAACTGTGATTTAATCACGGTGATTGATAATTCACTGGTAACTACAGTGATTGAAATTGCCAAATAACAGTTACTAATAATGTCGTTCTTTCAAAATTGTAACATACTCAAATTTATTTCATTTTATTTTGAGCGAGGCAGAATTACTATTAGATGATGCTGATAATTATATACTTTTGTCTTTTATACATGAATATTCTGTAAAACTTAATTGTCAAACTTCATATAAAAAAAATTACATTAAAAATAATAACATTGATGGCACCACTTTGATTTTGTTTAGTAGGCTTTTCGTAGTATGTATCTAGTTGTCTCTTTATTACGACTTAATAAAATACTTTATTGTCATTATTGTTTTCTTTTGGAATACTGTGATCACAATCACTGTTTTAAAGAACAGTGATTAACAAATCACGTTCACTGAGAACAACGTTCTTCAAAAATCACTAGATCGCTCATCTCTAGTGCATATAGATGAGCACGTGTAGCTAAGGAGGTCTTTCATTATAAACGTGAAATATTGCATTAATTTATTTACATATTATTCACATATTATTGTTTACAACTTCAAAGCCTTATATAAAGTTGTTGATGTCTCTAAACAGTAATACTAATTACCAACAATCGTTTTTCGGACTATCAATTTGATTTCAGAAGAAAATGTTGAACAATCGAAAAAACTCACTAACGAGGATTTAACCCTTTGCGACCGTGTGTCTGCTCTCAGCCACCTGCTCTCAATCGATAAGCTTTCGAAATTCGTTGAAGTCGAATGATATTTTATAAGTGGTGCTTACCTTAGATTTGGCAATTTCGCTTCTTAAAATATTTCAAAATAGTACTCTAATAAAATGGGAGAAATTTACTGAAGTGTTCCGTGAACTTGCAATTAGCGATGACGAATTTTATTTTGACTCTTTCAACACTGACTTTGATAAAGAAAGTGATAACATTCGTTCTGAAAATATTTCCAGTAGTGATTCCGATAGTTCCAGTAAAGCGAACGAAACGAAAATTAATTCTGACCAGCTGACACCCATATATAAAATTAATACGGTCGCAAAGGGTTAACAAACAAGTAAGATCAAACAGTGAAAACAAACTGTACCAAAGCAAAACAAGTAGGAAACTACGAGAATAGGAACAAAATAAAAATCAAAATTCAATCAATCAAAAGAACTACACTACGTAGAACCGTCCCGAAGTTGCAATGCATCAAATAAGGCTCGTTGTGAAATGCGGTAGTATTGTACACTGAGAGTTTAATCTTCGTAATTTAAGGATCGAGTAATAAAGTCGATAGTGCAGTGATATAAATAATAATGTGCTGTTGTTTAAATAAATAAAAAAAATTATTTATTGTTTATTACCTGGACCCTTTTCTTGCAATAAATCAAATGTTATTATGCGATTACAGTATTTAATAGCATTTAAATAATCTGGGTTATCATTTTGCGATTTTAGTGACTATAGAGATACAGCGTTTGGTTTACTACTAATTTGATTACAGCGGACAGTGGACGTATTCAATGAGATATTTCGTAAAATTTTGGAATTACATAGATTTACTCTCTTTGATTACACCCTAAATACGTAGAAGTCTCTATAGATTTCTGTGGTAATGAAGTAACGCAGCTGAGTTTAATTCGGAAGCCAGACTGTCTGTTATTTAGTAATGAATTATCACATTGACTATAGGTTCAAAACCAAATATAATAGTACCGAAATAGGTCTATAACTCTTACCAGGTTTTAGTATGAGAAAATTATTTGCGTACTTTCACATTTAAGGAAATTCTGCACCCGTTAAATACTGTTAAATAAATGCAATATGAATATGGTCCAAAATAGGGTTGTAATGACCAATTATGTATGTTATGTATGTATTGTCCAGATTAATCTTTAAGAATTTCGGATTTATTACATAATGGCCAATTGAATATGATTTAATGCTACGAAATTATCAAAAGGTGATGTTCGAAAATTGAAAGCCCTTTGCCCTTCTGATCAGAATCAATTCTTGTATCAGTAAAGTTGTAATAACCAAAATCAGATGCAGGCATAGTAATACAAAAGAATTCAAAATTCAATTGGTTTACATCTACATCGTTATCAATTATATTATCATTATTCAAGACACCCATATTTCTTTCTATTAACACTGCGATGACAAGGCAGATGTAAATTTGTTCTCATAATATTTGCATTTGACGGTCCTAATTTCATAGTTTACTTTTCTCTAATAATTCTTAAAGAAGACATAACCTACACTTAGCTCATGTATGACTTGACAGATAATTAGTTTTTTATCCTTCCGCTGAACGAATATGGTTGTGTATACGCTTGAACAACGCTGGGAAATATTGCGACATTACTTTGAAAATCATGGTAATGTTGCAGAATGTGCGCGAAAATTGCGTACGGGTTTTGGAAGAAGAGAAGCACCGTCAGCTCCATATGTTCGTTATCTTGTGAAAAGAGTGAAAGAAACTGGCATCCTCATCGATAAACCAAAGCGTGAAAAGCCAAAAACAGTGCGTACAGCCGAGAATATTGCTGCTGTGGCAGAAAGTGTGCGTGAAGCGCCATCAACATCAATTCACCGTCGACATCATTGAGACGAATTTTGCATAAAGACCTTGGTATGACGCCATACAAAGTCCAATTGGTTCAGGAGTTGAAGCCAATTGACCAGCCAATGCGTTTTCGCTTCGCTAAGTGGACCTGCGATCGACTTACTGAAGGTGACGATTTTGGCAAAAAAAAATCATCTTTTCAGATGAAGCTCATTTTGGTCTTGGCGGGTATGTAAACAAGCAAAATTGTCGCATTTGGGGCACAGAAAACCCGCACGCACACATTGAAAAGCCGACGCACCCAAAACGAGTCACTGTTTGGTGCGGATTTTGGTCCAGAGGCATAATTGGGCCATTTTTCTGCGAAAATGAGCAAGGAGTGGCCGTTACAGTCAATGGCGATCGTTATCGGGCCATGTTGAACGAATTTTTGTTCACAAAAATTGAAGAGGAGGATATTGGCAACATTTGGTGTCAACAGGACGGCGCTACGTGCCACACAGCCGAAGCTACACTCGATGTTTTGCGCCCTGTTTTTGAAGATCGCATTATCAGTCGCAGAGCTGATGTCGTTTGGCCACCTCGGAACTGCGATTTGATACCGTTGGACTATTATTTGTGGGGTGCCTTCAAAGATAAGTGTTACGCCGACTAGCCAGAGACAATTGACGCTTTAAAGGACAATATTCGTGAAGCCATTGGTGAAATACAGCTGCACACAATCGATAATGTGCTTACAAATTGGACCGATCGTGTAAGCTACTGCATGGCCAGCCGAGGCAGCCATTTGAATGAAATTATTTTCCATTATTAACCGGAAGGATTGTACTTTCAAATAAAAAGAGAAAATATTCAGTAGTTTTTTTTTAAAGCATTTTCAAAAAATAAAAAAGTTATTTGGCGGACCCTTAAGCATGACCAAAAATTCGGAAGAATTAAGAGTACATAATGGTTATTACATCCAACAAGTCAAGGAATTCAATCATACTGCTGTTAGTGTGAAGATGCGATTTGCCTACTAAAGTCCCCACAGGCCAATATGACTCCAAGAGACTATTTAGGAGATCATTTGGAAGAACGGTTACGTAGTCGCTAAACCTCAAATAAAGTTCAATTAAAAAGCATGTTCATGAGTGCATGACGGCAATTATTAACAGTTAACGGTAAACAAAACTGATACATTCAATGTCAAATGGGTTAATTGGGCACTTCAATTACCTTAAGGGATACCCTACTAAATATTGGGTATAATATTTAATATATTGAGCCATTCAATTCAGATTAAACAGAGTTCTTCTTGGGTCACCAGAAACATTTCCTTATTTTTCTTTCAGTTTGTAAAAAAAAATTAAATTTTTGTTTATTTTAATAATAAAATAGAAATTAATTAATAAAATAAATAGAAAGCCATAAATTGTTTTTATTTAAAATTCATGAAATTGCTTAAATATATTAAACTTTTGTTATCCACTGTTTGTATATATTAAAGAATATTTAACTTTTTATTACAATACCATTACTGAGTGTGTTATAATAATTACGACGGGTGTAACTAAGTCCTTGTGCTTGGGTTATTCTAACAGATCAGATTCTATGGTGGGAGTTGAAACCGCTATTCTAATACTTGCAGGCTAGCACACTAAGTCGAGTCCTGAATGATTGAGGAATGAATCAAAGTGAATATATTAATTTATCCCATTAAAGTACGTTAGTTAACTCCCATAAAACCAACAATTTAAGTTAATTCTAGAAATAAATATTCCGTATAATTTTTTGTATGTTTTCTTTTTTGATTCGAATGGTGATATCAAATAAAAAAAATGATAAAACGTATCGAAACGTTTCAGAAACTTAAGTATCAGAATTACTCTCTGAATACGAATAAGACTAAAATGTTTTATCACAGTAGTCGAATACCATTTTGTATGCACAATTAAATTGTTAACAACTGTCTAGTCCTAAACAATAATTATAAGATCCTAGCTGGTTTTGTATCGAAGATGTAAGAAACATTCAAATAAATACCCCAAACGGCTAAAGGCAAATAAGTTTTGATTTAATAAATTGCAATTGAGATAAAAATTAACACTAAAATCGTTGATAATTAAATGAAATCGAAGAAGGAGAAATAAATAATTGCCATAAAACGAAAAATCATTTTCTCTTTGTAATACGAAAATGTCTTCAAGACGTTTCCTATTTAAAGTGGCGCTACACAACATTTTTTTCCCCATTTTTCCCCCATTTTTATTTTGAATATCTTTAAATACTCATACCACAGACAGTCAATCTGATATAATCATTTAACAAGTGTTACTTGCATTCAAGAAACATTGTAAATATAAGGAGGGCGAGTAAGATGTTGGCATGGAAGGGTGCTTATAGCCGACTATAACAATTTGTCCCTGACTACCCTTAAAATACTGTATGTTTCGATTTCTTTCAATTGTCATTTACAATCCAAATAAAGTTTTCTAAAAGGTGATGCTTTCTTAAACACCACAAAATTGAAACTGAAACATTTCTTAGCATTTTATTAGTCAATCTTGAACAAAAACTTGTTAAAAATGGAAACAATTTCACATCGACTTGTAGTACCCCATAAAAATAATTCTGCTTAAATAAGGCACATAACTTTCAACCACTTTTGTTAGGAAGCAATGATACGTTGCATCGTTTCTGTGGATGTGTGTATGTATTTGAAATCCTCATAAGGGTTATAATTTTGATTTGGCATTGCAAAATGATACTTTTGTTGCACATGTTCTGTACATTTTCTATCAAACTAAAGATAATAAAAATTAATTTAAAGCCAACTTAACTTTAGTATTTTAGAGAAAATATTTTCTTTTATTTTCTTCAAATCAATTCTATTTGATTCCTTGTTAAACAATGGCTCCTATTCTTTCTTTTTTTTTCTTTGTCATTGAAAAAGGTATTAAAATTTTTGCAATATTCCATGTGGCAGTACAACTTAATAAATTTTAAAACATTCTCAAAGATTTTAATCTCCTTTTTAAGGTTTTTAATCCTTGGATATTAAAAATTTATTTGTAAATGGTTAGTAAAACTATTTACGAGTATATTGTAGATGTGAATTAAATATTGTTGTTGTGTAGAGAAAGTCTTCAGTAAATATTACTCATCAAGGGTATCTGCAATCTGCAATATGAGTCCCAAAGCATGCTAAAAATCTGTGGTCCCATGCAATAACAGCCTAAGTCGAAAATAGTACTTTTAAGAAAAATCATTGTACACACAAGTGTTTCTGAAAAAATTGAAGAAGTGGATCAGAAAAAATTTATTGCAAAAGAAACTTATGCGGACAGTACAATGGGTAAATTCGACCTCCTGGTACTGTACTTGTCTTAATTGACAAGTACACGTCTTCTAACCTAACTTATACGGGCAAGCCAAAGATCAAAAATGTTAATGAAAGTAGCCATTGTTATACTTATTATGACTTAGGTCAACATATTTTCATTAATAACTTCTCAAAACATTTATTGTTACAGAAATTGTTAAATGTAAAGTTTTGTTGGTAGAATATGATAGAATACATAAACTCAAATTGACCTAAGTCGACTTATATCATGTTCAGAGATGAATTTTAATTGAGTCAATATTCGTTTACTTGCCAAAATTATTTTAAGTGTTCAGGCATACGCAAATCAGTTTATTCAATAATCATGTGACAGCCGGAAAACAACATTTCCTTTTTTTTATAACAATTCATAAATTTAACACTAAACCTACCGTGACCGGAAAAATTACTCATTTAAGATTTTTATTATCAGAATTTCTTGAATGTAACATTATAACACCGCTATTTGCCTTTACGACTTCTATTAAAAAATACATCGAATATATTTTTGAAGATTTACTCCTATCTTGTATTTTGTTTAATCAGGAATGAATGTAATCTGCCCTAAGTACTGCGGGAAGTTATTTGCCCTGAGCACAGTTTCTGTATCTCGATTTGCATATATCGTGATATAAAACCTCTGTTTTGGACATTTTTGGCATTGTCTGGTATGATTCAGTACATTGAGGTATATTGTTTGTTTTCTGGCACGTGGATATTCACTCTACTCCAAGCGCGTATTACAGTAAAAATTTCTAGTATTATTTTGTTAATAAAAATTCTTATACTATGTTCAAACATACACTTGTATTGAGTAAATCGCAATAAACGGCATTATTGATCTCAATATTTCATATAAAATGTCAATTAATTATTGCTCAATAAATTCATAAATTGTTATAATATTGATTAAAACTTGAAATACAGCATTCTCATAAGTACGTGCAGTGAGCATATTACAATTTTCCGAACACTTTCTATTGATATTTGACAACTCAAATATCAACAACGACAAACAAAACAAAAACAATGTTGTTGAAACAACCAGCTATTTTGATTACCAGCTGTCAAGTGAATACTGAATAAGCAGCTGAACTACGTATATTGTTATGTCTAAACACTTAAAATATTGTAATCAATAAACCGAATATTGACTCAAGAAAAGTGCATGTCTGAACATAGTATTATTTCTTTGTTTTGTTATAGACTTTCGAACCAATCAAAATATTTTAAATCATTAGAAATTTTAAATAATATGTAGTAGAAAGAGAATGGAACAGAAATAAAAGTATCGGTAGATTTAGGATTTAGTGTTAATATAAATAAACTTAGCTTCCACCTCACTCGCCATTTTTATTTCACAAATATTGTTCGGTTAATTGTGATATGCTCACTAAACATACTAATGAGAGTGCTGCATTTTAAGTGTTACTCAATATTATAATAATGTGCGTATTTATTGCGCAATTATTAATTGAAACTTTATATGAAGTACTCAGCTCAATAATGGCGTTTATTGTGATTTATGCAATAAAGGTGCAAATATGAACACCGTATTAGGCTTTTATTGCTTGCTAGAAACTATTTAAAGGGAAATGACCAAAAATATTTGAAAGCAAAACAATAATGAACGCATTTAACCGATTGTTAATATTTCTCAATTCTATTTTAAACAAAAAAATCTAAATTTAAATTTAATAAAAAATAAAATAAAAAAATCTTAGAACTTATTACATTTGAATTTAAATTTAATTTAACAAAATATTAATTAATATAGAGGGGCTAGAAAAAGAGCTATTAGTTCGCCTTACATATTCATATATATACAATACAATGATACGAACTTATATCGGAATTAGTTTAAATATACGTTATCAACTCCAAATTTAACATAATGGTGAAAACTAACTGTATACCTTGTCATATTTTGCCCTAATCAGCCGTATATCTCGAATTTTTGATTCGATACACGATAATGATTTGAACCTCTCAATAAAGATTGTAGCAGAATGATTCGTATACAGTGCTAAAGGAATAATACTTGACTGAAACCGACCACAGATTTAAACACAATAAAGCATTTACGTGGTAGTTTATAAAACAAAAATTTGACAGTGCACTACAACTAATAAGCAATTGCTCAAAGATACTAAAGTTGCAGAAGCCTGGAATATTGGGACATAAATTCTACAGAATCTAGCCTTTTTATCGTTGCAGAGTTCTGAAATATTGGAACAGAGAATTTGACATTTGCTAGGAAAAATCGTTTAGAAGTGTTGGCATTAAATGCGTTATTAAAAATAAATTTCGAATAAATAGAAAGTGCTCAATGGCCTTACGTCTACTATGCCAACACACTACCTATTAGACTACGGCGACTTCAATTTGGACATCCTTACAATCTGCTACATAGGGTAAAGAAATTGAAAATTGAAAATAAAAATTGTGTTTTTCTAATCTAATCGAATCGGATCGGATCGGATCTGATGAACTGATGATTTCCTTTGAACTTTGATGAATACAAATGGAATTTATGTAAGAATGCATCATTCTACAAGAGTCTGCGAGTTAACTGCCTTAAATTTTCATAACACATTTGTACGGACTATTCTAACTGAATAGCCTTTTCTACATATGAGGTCCATTCTAAAGGCCAAAGTTACCATTAAAAAATAAAACCAACCGTATGAAATACAATTAGGCAACATTCTTACAAAGTATAAAGCCTCTTTGAACAGAGTCGAGCAAGGTGACTCTATCGTTTTGGAATTCGAAATGTTTTTATTTAAAAAAAAATATGTATAATGGCAGTAATGTTGAAGTCGCCGTGGTTTAGTAGGTAGTGAGTTGGCTTATTATACGTGAGGCCACGGTTCAAACACCAGGTCAGACATCTCCAACAAAATGATATATCAGCAAATGCTCTTTCAGCAGATTTCTGGAAAAACCTCTGAGCGCAAAAATATTGCACGAAATAAGTTTTTAGAAATCATTCGTTCACAGTCGACTTTAAACTGTAGGTCCTGACACTAATGTATAAAATTAACACACACAACATAAGTGGCGCGAGACTCTGACTAAGTCATAATCCTGACTGAGGGGTTGTAATGATTAATAATGTATGTTGTGTATATATGTAATGGTAGAAAGATTTCAAGCGCCGACATCGGTATATAGAAAAATCTGAAACAATTTCACTTAGGAATTCGTGCCAGCTTTCGGTAACATTAAACATAAAAGCCTTTATTAATGTATTCTAAAATGTTTATTAAAAGTACACTTTAATAGCAACACTGTGCCATAACTTTTTTAATACTTCACCACATACAGTGCTTACTTACTTTCTAATGTTTATGGCTTGTGGAACCGAAGTGCAAGTGTTGCAAGTATCATGATTGTTGTTTGTGTAATAATTTTGTGGCTTTCGTTAAGCTTTCTCTCAGTTTCATTTTCGCCTTGAATAGAAACAAATTTTCTCGGTTGTTTATTGTTTTTGGCAAAATTAGAAGCCAAAAACTTTTAATCCCTTCTGTTGAATTTGTATCACAATAGAATTCAAAAAGGAAGGGCACATTAATATGTATTTATGCTCGTATCATATTAAAAAAAACTATATTTAAAATACTATACACATTTATTAGGGCTTAAAAATTTAACTAAAAAGTTAACTAAAGTCGAAATAGTGTGATCGTATATTTCAAACTTTATTTGCAGTTAATTTTTATACCGAAAATATATTGTTCAACGATATTAAAGAAATTCCTACAATGAATTCATTTGTTACGCTTACTCTTATGCTACCATACAGACTTGTTAATTGCTCACAAGGCATTTAATAATAAGCACAAGAACTATTTTCTTATACTGTTTTCTAAATATATGAACCGTTTATTTTGAAAGTGGTTTAAGCCCATTTTTTAAAAAAATTTAGTTAATGATAACAATAATCACAATACTATATATACTTTTTTTGTATAAACAATTTAAGTCTAATATCATTAAAATCGCTTTGATTTGGGCACTTGAAAATTAGCTAGTTAACGAAATGCAAAAAAATTTATTTTGAAACTGGTTTAAGTCCACTGAAATCCACAAAATTGGCAGTAACATGGCTGAAAATTGTGCAATCGGCAGAAAATAATGCAGATATTATTGATCATAAGTTTTTACTATCAGGATATTCATTTTTGCCAAATGATAGTGTTTTTGGAGTGATAGAAATGACTTTGAGAAAATTAATTTAATATATGTCCCCCAGGGTCATAGTAAAAAATATAAAAACATGTCGAAAGAGTAACAAATATTATGTTATGAAACGTGAAGATTTTTTTCTACAAAACCTCTGGAAGAAGCAAGCCATAAAAGATTAAACACCACTAGTGGGGAACCTGTAAAGTGGTTAAGGATACGTTGGATGCGATTTAAAAAGTGAACCCTATAAAATGTTTTTTAAAGAATCTATGGAAGTGGATACAGAGTTCAAAATACTTGATTTATTATCTTATCAGGGAAGATCAAGGAACTTTAACAAAATAAAATTAACACCATTATACAAAAATGTACATCCCATTAGAGGAATCATTATCATTGGTGGAGCAACTGCAAGTGAAAAAATTAACTTATAATAATATTAAACAAGGAACACAAAGTGGACTTATTCGGTTTTACAAACAAAAAAGTCATTTTATTCATTTTGAAAGTGGTTTAAGTCCATTTGAGGTACTGAAACACAGCTTATTTTTCTAGTAAAGTTTACAAAATGTATTACGTTAATATTCTAACATGTTAAAGGTCTCATAGCCATAAAAACAACTTAATACCAGTTAACAATATTTTTGAAACAGTTCGAACGCAAACCCTTAAATATCTCAATATAAGAAAAAATGGACTTAAACCACTTTCAAAATAAACAGCTCATATGTAACTTCATAATTAATAATGGATTTTGAAAAGTACAATAAAAATTTGTGCACATATCAAATATAAATTACACACACACAACATAAATGGTGTGAGAAGCTATATTGTAATCCAAACTAAAGATTTGTAATGACCAATTATGTATGTATGTATCTATAATACCAAATTCCTACGAAATGGACCATATGATGGTTCTGGAATATTGATTAAAGCTCGTATCAAACAATACTTTTTGAGTGATAACCTAGTTTTACATACACAAATCTGAATTGAAGATTTGTTCTATTCTTTTCCTAGGCACTAACAATATCAGTAGCAATACCCATCAGATAAGTTCAATTTAAATTCGAGGGTACCGCAATATACTGTTCTGTATCCAACCCTTTTTCTTATTTTCATTAACGATCTTCTGTCTTTAACTTCTAATACTATCTACTCCTTTTTTTTAATGGTAGATCGAGCGCTTTGGAGATTGAGTCGAAAATGCTTAATATGAATAACACTCTCGCGTCCGACCTACAGCCAATCTCTGAAAGGGGTCGTGTGAATTGGACTGATTTGAACGCGCAAAAACCGCAGCAATAATATTGCCTCATCTGTTAGTATTAATGAGTCAAACGCTCTTGATATTCTGGGCATGAAAATTCAATGTGATGTTCGCTGGAACCAGCATATTTTTCAATTGTCAAAATAAGCATTCAAGTGCCTCGGTTTCTTAAGACGGTGCAAGCAATACTTCACTTCATCTGATCTTCTTTTTATTAACACCTCTTATATCCCAACGAGAATGGAATACAACTGAAATGTATCGACCAGTGTTCCTCAAAGTCTACTTTGAGGCTTCTCGACCGCTTACAGGAGAGGGCGAAGGTCCTCATTAATGACCTATTGATTCATTGGAGCATCGTCACAATGTGGCTTGTGTTTCACTGTTCTATCACTACTACTATGGGTTTTGCTCTAGCGAGATAAGGGGATTTGTTCCCGAAAATTGTGTATTATTACGTAGCACACATTTTTCTCGTAGGGCACTGCGATTGGCCAGTGGATCGCACACTGCATTACAGACAGAATACGTTCTTTAGCCAGACTATCCGTATGTGGAACTCCCTACCTGCTGTTATAACTGCTGGAACTCCCTACCTAAAATTATAATATAAAAAGAATTAAATCTAATGTCCACAAACACTACTCCCTATGTGCTCTTTCCCATAACCTATTTTCCTAATTCTAACAAAATTCACTGCCTGAGTAGGGGTCATACCCTGAGTGTTAGGTTAGTGTGGTAGCTTTGATACCAAAACTCACTTGAGAACGCATAACGGCCCGTTGTGACGCCACAGATGAACGCAGTCTCTGTACTGAACAAGTTCCTCCGAATCAGGGAGGAAGAAGTTGGTCCGCGCAAGTGCTTCACATTTAAAGCACGACTATCCCACGCTGGAAAACTAGCCCGAAACCTTGATAAACGGGGCTATATCCTTGACATCAATGGACGATAGCTCTGTCATGCTGACAAGGGTTGGAGAGCCAACTAACCTATATCTGCACGTCGCAAGAGATTGGCATTAACAAAAAAGTGGATAAGAGTCTCCTCTTCCTCGGCAGAAGTCGGTAAGTGTGAGCCGCATTCTTTCCGCGTGTCTACCTATAACACAGTGACCTGTAAGCATGGCCACTGTGATCGAGATAATGTTATGACCAAGTCCAAGTAACTGGTTGACGCGCCAGGACCCCTCATTGATCCAGGATAGGTTGGCGCCGAGATCAAAAAAAGTAAGGATAATAATAAAATCATGCAGGAAAAGAAAACTTTGTCCTTCTGACTTTTTGAAATTTCTTAAGTCTTTGATAATATTTGGCTCTGAGATTAATATATGAACTAGTACTATCATAATCCCAATCCTAATTAACTAGACTGTGCTTTTTTATTTAACACGTGTAATTTTTAAATTCTTCTCAACCGATTGCGGACAAATTTCTTCAAGGAAGTGAATTACTTCTGATATAGCGATTGTATTTATAACTTAAAATCTTTTTGGATTCTGGAGCACATCTTTAAACCCGAAGAAAATTGTAATTTTAAATAGTTCATCTAGAAAATGAAGGTTAAAAGCAAATGAATTTAAATGCATTCATTTACAATACATCCTCATAACGTGTTCAGATATGCACCTTTATTGCGTAAATGGCAATAAACTCCATTATTGAGCTCAATATTTCATATAAAGTTTCAATTAATAATTGCGCAATAAATACGCAAATTGTTATAATATTGAGTAAAACTTAAAATGCAGCACTGGCATAAGTATATTCAGTGAGCATATTACAATTATCCGAACACAACTCAAATGTCAACAAAGACCAACAAAAAAAAAACAAAACGAAATAAAAACAATGTTCTTGAAACAACCAGCTTGTTTTGTTTACCAGCTGTCAAATGAATATTAAATAAGCAGCTGAACTGAGTATATTATTATGTCTGAACACTTAAAATATTGTACTCAATAAACCGAGATATTTCATATCTGAACATAGTATTACACTACCTATTAAAACGGCACACTGGTCTTCTCCGAATGTCTATTAGAAGTATAAATATGACTTTCTTTATTTTGATAATCATGATAAATGTTTGAAAATTCTGATAAAATCAAATTATAGAGTGTCTCATATGTACAATCGAATCTGACAGATGTTATTATTTATTTACTCGAAATTTATCTTTACTGTTAACCTTTGCCGCTTTCGCTCAGCATTCACTTCATAAAGGCAAGTTATTGTTTACGATGTCGTTTATTCCATATCGAAAGTGGACTCTTTTTTCCTTAGCGTTTAGCGACGTATGTGTCTTCTTCCACTGTATCTCTCCAAACACAATTTATCCAACACAAGTGTCCACTTTTTTCTCTTATGCTACGCCTGCAGTCTTATTATTTTCTTATTCCATTAAGAGCAGTGGCCATAAATTTTTTTGTATTTTTCTTTTCTTTTTGAGATTGGCAGCATGGAAAAGTTTTTCATCTGTTTTATTATTTTCTCGTGTTGTTTTTTTTCTTTCGTTCTCATATTGTCATCACACATGTGTTTGTTGGCCAGTCTGATGGTTGGTGGATTTTAAGCCTCTATGTTTAGACTGAAATCAACATTAAAAACCTGTTGAAATGACTTTGACATTCTTCAGCATGAGTTTTTTGTTTTTGTACTAAACTTTTTATTGCCAATGATGTGATGATCTTTAGCCAGAGATTTCCAAATTGTTGTGTATTGAGATGTCCTTCAAAATAAAGTCTACAAACAACTACACGGATTTCACTTTCGGGTGCATTGTTAAGAATTTTGTGCCAGAACAAACTATCATTATTAGAGATTTTGCTTTTTTTTCAGTGTATGTTTTTGAATATGTATCAAGTTTCAGTTTAGTAGGTTGTAGTAGATGAGATCAAACAAGGGGGAGGGAAGCCTGTACAAACTTCCTTAATTTTGCAGTCCACTGGCGAACACAATTGAAGGCTCTCTCACTGTCATTGCATACTGCAAGATAATATGCATACTTTGTCATCCACACCGCTCTACATGTCATTGATGTAGGCATTTTGTCTAAAGATCAGCCTGTCATCAGATATTTTACTATTATACATGGCTATGACAATGCGTTCTATGAACGTGTGCAAGTAGGAGTTTAGGCTAATCGGATGAAAAGTCTTTGGGCTCGCAAAGATTGGGTATTAATACATACATACATACATACATAATTGGTCATTACAACACTTCAGTCAGGATTACGACTTAGCTTCTCACACAACTTTTGTTGTGTGTGTTAATTTTATACATGAGCGGCGGGACCTACAGTTTAAATTCGACTCCGAACGACTAATTTTTGAGAAACTTTTCATGACAATTTTATTTGCTCACAGAATTTTTGCCAGACAACTGCTGAGAGGAAGTCACCGAAGAACTAGACTACGCCGAATTAATACAATCCTTTATTCCTGTCAAATTTTAGGTGTATATGCGTATGTTAGGGTCATTGTATATTCCAACAAGGTCAGTTGATACGAAGTCCACCTCATTTAATAGAAATGCCGGAAATATTCTAATCAACCCAGTTTGCACACCCAGGTGGCGGTAAGGTGGGTTTTCATCAACAGACGTAGGGATTCCTCTGTTGTATTCATCCGTTTGCCGAAATTATCTGTTAGTGCCCCAACCTGGATGTATAAAGTCAATTCTTCTTCTACGTACCATATTTGAGTCGTACTTACACACAGTTACTAAATTATACGTACGGTTTCGTTGAAAATCTTTATAGTTTTGGCATTACATATGTCTGTAATGCCTGCGTAATTCTAAATTTTTTTATATACCATTCGAAATATGTTTGATTCATAAACTTACTCATTCAGATTCATAAATTTAGAAAAATACGTATGAATGATTCGACGCACTCGACTTAAAATTTACAGTCTTAGTTGTTGTTGAATTTACAAAAAAAGAAAAAGACAAAGACAGCAAGCAAAGCAAACACACAACCTTCTAGTGAGTATTCTAGTAATGTACGTACGCGATTCATACTTATTTTGTGATCCGTGTATATGTATGTTGAGTTATGGAGAGTGGAAACCAACAACATCATACGTGTTGTTAAGTATGAGTATAATGAGTAATTCAAACTTTGAATATGAGTAGTATGAGTACGATATTAAAATAAGTATGAATGCGTATAAGTATTAGAAATTATGAGTATGATTCGATTCTACCCATCTTTTTGAATACTCATTGCTGATCTCTGGTAGAGATGTATAGATTCCATATCAAAGGTTGTTTTTATTGTAAAAATCAATTTGTGTTGACTGTTGGCTGTACTTACTTTTTGACAAAATACTGAAGAAAATCGCATTACATGTAACGTATAAAAATATTTTAAAATATGTCCGAGTATATTATATTATCACAATGTACCTTGTCAAATAGTGAATTACCCTAGTCCCATAGTAAAATTCGGACAAAAAGTTGACATAGTCTAGTAGGAAGTATGCGCCTTATTAAACGAGAGCCCGTAGCTCAAACCCCAACTAATACATGACGAACATAACAATATACATACATACATACATGATTGGTCATTACAACCCTTCAGTCAGGTTTACGACCTAGTTTCTCACGCCACTTAGGTTGTGTGTGAACGACAGATTTTTGAGAAACTTTTAATGACAATTTTTTATTAACTCTCAGAGTTTTTGTCAGAAATCTGCTGAGAGGAAGTCGTCGAAGAAATATTTTTTCATATTTTCGTTTTGATGTCTGACATGGGGTTTGAACCCTGGCTTTACGTCTAATAAGCCAACACACTACCTACTAGACTGATGCGACTTCATAACATAGCAATATACGAATACAAAAATATAATCTCTTATAAAATCACTCAAATACATTGTGAATTACTGGAAAATCATTTGTATCGCAATGTAACTAATGTTGTTCGCGATCATTTATTTTTATAAAGAATCGAATGCTCTTATGCGACACATTTTGTTTTTGCTACAGCAGCAATGGAAGGAGAGGCAGCAAGAGTAGCAAACGCATCAGCATTCGCCATCAAAAAACAGCAAAAAAATTTTTCGATTTGAATTCAATCAAAATGATTATAAAATAACAAAGCAAGTGTATGTTCGTTGTCCTTTTACTAGAAATTAAAGTAAAACACAAATCAAGTCAAAAAGACATCATATATACGTACGTACGTACAAGTACTCGTATTATCTGGACCTCAAAAGTGTTTGCATTTGAAAGCAACGCAATGTTTGCAAACAAAGAAACAAAAAAAAAAGAGGAAAACTACGAAGAATAAGAAATACGAACACATTGTAGAAACGAAACATTCTGGCAATTAGTGGTAATAAGGACTGACGATGACTACTCTGAGCTGTGTTGAGAAAAAGGGAACATTAGTTTAAAACGTTAAATACATATTTATGTTTCCTTTGTATTGCCTTCAAGGATTATTTGCCAAATTGCATTGAAAATGGAATGTCCAATAAAAACAAACAAACAAAACCCGTCATTTAACATTGTTTACTACTTAAAGTATTTAAAATATTTTCAAGTTTTATTTCGACCAAAAAAAAAAAATACTTTCATTGCCTGTCTCATATAGTCACTGGCACATAAACAATCAATCCAGCAGGTATTCGGCCCTCTTGCAATTACCGATTAAAATTTAATGTTTATAGCTGCACAAAAATTATACGATGCAAGCTTAATGGTTTAACATTTTAAACGGATTACAGCTGGTCAACTGCAATAATGACTCTTACCGGCCACAATGCTAACGAATAAAACTATCAAAATCATCAACTTATTTACCGCGTATCGTTTCTGAAGGTAAATCAATAGGAATGAATCCATTTCAGTAAATTAACAAACGACAAAGGAACGAATTGCCAGAATAGCGTAAATTCCATTAAAAAAATTAACGTACAATAGGCGCAATACACCTAATTCTGTTTTTACGCTAAGTCGATCTAACGCGTTTGATTTAATGCGATCTAAAATGTACACACTTTCATAAATAAACGGTTTTTCTATTGTTTTTTTTTTTTTTGTTTTTACGCAAGTTATTGAGTTTCGTATGTATTTATCAGAGATCAGCACTGAATCGTTTTTTCGCTACTCGTAAGTACTCTTGAAATTATGAGTATTGAGACAGTATCGAAATTCAACTACTCTGATTCTTTTGTACTCCCTACAACATTGATTTATAAATACATGTTGCAATGAGTATGTGCACAACATTGATATCAAACTCATAACATGCGAAATACACACAGTTACTAAAGTATACATACGGTTAACAAATTGCCGAAATTTTTTAACTAATCCGTTTTCGTTGAAAATCTTTATAGTTTCCTTGATGTTAAGACGGTCTTTTGCATTGGTTAAAAAATTTCTGAAATTGAACTGAATTGACACAAAGGTATGCATCCGATTAACACTTTTCACAAATTTCTGAACCAATGCAAAATACCGTCTTAAAATCGAAGAACGATGTCAGACAATTATAAAGATTTTCAAAAAAAACGGATTGGTTAAAAAATTTCTGAAATTTGTTAACTTTTGTGGGCCTGTGCAGGCCACTCTCTCCAGTCATGGAGAGTCGAAATCAACATCATCATACGTATCGTTAAGTATGAGTACGATGAGTACTTCCAACTTTGAGTATGAGTAGTATGAGTATGATATTGTTACGTTTTTATCTTTTTAAAAACGTTTAAATATGAGTACGTTAATTGCAAACAAAGTAAAAACAAATATGTGTTTAATTTCAGTTAAACTCTCTTTATTCTTTACACTAATTTTGTGTGCGACCGTATACAACTTAACGATACAACAATAATAATTTGTTTATTCACTTTACTAGTTTACACAATTATTCGCTAGATCTTTACAACCACGACTTATTTTGTTCACACGCAACTTCACACAAGCCTGACTGAATTCTTACTGACTGCTGCCTGCTTTGTCCAGCCCTTTTATAGCCCGGCACAACCAGTCTAACGAACATTCTTGAAGTGGAAGGTTCGTGATCTCGCCTTCTAGAGAGTTATATTGCTAATACATTGTTGTTTGTGTACTTTGTTTATGTTGTCTATCCCCTTTTGTCACATATGTACATGTTGTTGTTGGCGCAACCAGGTTCGTCGTACATATATGTGTGTGCAGCTTTAGATAATCAACACGTTAGTTGTATTCTTAGTGTTAGTGTGTATTTGTATCGTGTGGCTTTTGTTTTATCGTTTTTGTTGTAAAACGATATTAGGTCGTTTCGATTTGCGTAACAATATTAAAATAAGTATGAATGCGTACAAGTATCACAAATTATGAGTATGATTCGAATCTATTCATCTTTTTGAATACTCATTGCTGATCTCTGTTATGTATCTATCGCGTAAAAAAAGTATTAAGTGTATTAAAATGCTTTGTCTGACGAAAAGTGAAATGAAACGCGATAATTTTTAATTGTCAGAAATCACATTCAAAACACAACAAATTCCAAATGCCCTTTATCTTCTTCTACCATTGAATTTAATCTATTCAATCCGATAATTCGCTCTCACTACCTTACTCTCTCATGGTCTCATTAACCCCCCACTAACGAACTAACAACATGTGGTGTGTATGTGTGTGTGTGTTCAATTGTTATGCTGAGTGTACCAATACATAACATGATTCGGTTTGAAATCAATGCAAAATATTCTCATTCTGTTATGCGAAAACGTGGTGAAGCCGAAATTGTAGCGAAAGAACACAATAAAAGAGTTGAATAAAAGTTAAGTTAACAACTTAATTGGATTTGCATGTAATTTAACTGTTTGGATTGGCGGAACAACATAAAAATCGACAGTTGTTGTAAAGTGTTGGCACTTGATCAGCGATAAGAAAATTAAGAAACAAAAACAATACTCGTATGTATGTATGTATGTACATACGTACATACACTTCGCAAGTCTGTCTCGTTTGTCTGTACCTCTGTACCGACAGCAGTACGCCACATTTTTGTGCACTTTAATGGGAAACAAACTGAATTCGCTTTTAACCCATTACGAAATAAAAGGTTTTATTTTATTTGTTAAACATGATTATATCGCGAACAGTGGGTCATAAGATCACTTATGTATGTACTAAACAAAGAGAAAAAAGTCAAAGAATAAATAAGTGGGAAAATGATGAACAATTCGAAGATACTCATTCAATATTGCATGTTAAGATATTTGTTGTTTTATTATACAATCTCCGGATGAAGGCTTTATCTTGACCCTGATTGCAAGTGTAAATTTCTGATTACCAATCTAGAAACTGATTTAATCAATATGTTTAATCTTTAAGCTATTCGAACTGATCGATTATAATTTTGATACTTGTTTCCCTATTTGTCTATCCATCCAATGCGATTTAGCTAAAAAACAAAAATCGGAATGCATTTGAATGACCACGGGCATAAAAAATCGAATAATAAGTACGCTTATGAAAGCCAAAATATGCTGTCTGATGCTAGTTATGATGTTAAAACTATCACTTCATACTCTCCAAATTGTTTTCATTTCGTATATGTCTCTGTAACCAAATGTATGCTTTGCTTCTCATTACATGAACTGCTGAGCCTGCGTAGTTTATTTAACAGGTTTGAGTTAACCTATCTAATTAATTACGGACTTTCGATATAGTCAAGGAATTTATTTATCTTGGCTCCGTCGTTACCACCAAAAATAATGTCAGTCTGGAGATCAAGTGCAGAAACACTTTTGCCAACAGTTGCTACTATGGTCTCAATAGGCAATTAAGTAGCAGAGACCTATCTCGAACGACAAAACTAGTACTCTACAAGACGGTCATCCTACCCGTGCTTCTCTATGGCGCAGAGGCATGGACCCTATTAAGCACTGATGCAGCAGCCTTGAGAGTATTCGAGAGAAAAGTCCTACGTAAGATCTTCGCTCCATTACGAGTTGGCGATGATTTCCTCATCCGATCCAATAGTGAGCTATAGGAGGTCCTCAACGACATAGACGTTGTGCAGCGTATTAATATCCAGCGGCTGCGCTGGCTCGGCTATGTCGTTCGAATGGAGGAGGATACTCCGGCTAGACGGGTATTTGATGCGGGAATCTGCGAAAGTCCACGAAGAGTACAAGCTTGTATGCGTTGAAAGGACCAAATCGAGAAAGCCCTGTCATCGATTGGTGTGACCAACAGGCTTAGGCGCGACAGAAGCAAAGGCGACTGGAAGGATGTATTAAGGCAAGCCGAAAGCCGTTAATCGGGTTGTTAATGGCCAATTAAGTAAGTACATAAGTAAATATCAGCTTGATAATAAACACCACGTTAATGAATTTATTGTTTCCTTTAAGGCTTTCTAAATTTATTCTTACAGTCTTCTTCAAAACTTAACTTTTCGGATCTCTTCACAAACCAGATTCTTAACATGCAATCTAAATTGTAGACCGCTAACTTACAGTCCTCTAGTTATGCCAAACTGAATTTAGAAAATTTGCCTTTTAATAATCCGTGAAGATCCCAGATTGTCTAACTATTTGAATGAATCCTGAAACAAAGCAAAATAGAAGGAGACTTTATCTCCAAGCACTATTGTATTTCAAGCGCTCTTGTTATTTGATTCAAATGAAATAATAGTTACTCCACCTGTATGTCAAATTTAGAAGCTTTTCATAGATCTATTTCAAATGTTAAAAACCATTCCAAAATCAATGCTTCTGATACAAAAAAAAAAACCTGAATCAATTGGAAACTAAACGTATTAAAACAGACGGAATAAAGTTAAAGTCACTGTAGTCTAGTTGGTAGTGTGTTGACTTATTAGACGTGTGGCCATGGTTCAAACCCCAGGTCAGACATTTCCAACAAAACAATATATAAAAATATATTTTCTCGGCGACAATCCATAACTATAAACTAAACATTCACTGACTTATTCACAGCTTAATGATTTCGATTTAAATTTTGACGACTTATAAACTTTTCGAAAGAGAGTGTGAATTTATTAAGAAAAACCTTTAATTTAAATTAAAATTGATTGAAAATAGGTCTTCGTTTCGAGGTAGTGCAATGTAAGACATAATCTCTGTTATGTTGGAGAGTCCCATAATAGGTGGCGAGTCTGAGAAAGATTATGGTGAGGGTGCAAAGAAGTGTCTCTTTCGGCATATCAAGTGCCCTGTACGCCCCTCAGGCGTCGTTGAAGATAGGGCTGGCGACAAGAAATTTTTTAAAAATTTTAAAAAGGATTCGAACATGCCAGTATTTAAATTTATTTGAGCATACAATGCACTCAGAGTCCGAATTTAAAGCTGGAATATGGGATTTCGATGAACTGCTTGCCATCAATGGTAATTCAGCACTGGGAAAAATGGCGAGTTTTCTAGACGCCAGTACCACTGGTGACAAACTGCTGCGCCGAATATTAGAGCAAATATTAATGCGGACAATCAGACCATCTTGAAGGCACTAACTGGACATTATGTTAACTAAAGGCTAGTTTCAGTGTGCAGAAAGGTCCTCATAAGGTTCGCAGACAGATGAGAGATGATACTGTCCTGGGTTCGGGAGTACGGTGACGTTGGAAACTATGGGGTTGCAAATGAGTTGGAAAACTTACTTCACTTTTTCTATTTGCTTTTTTTTAGTTTTTCTTCTACTTTTTTCTGTTTGGTTAAATCTGTGAATCTGTGTAACATACCTACAACACCACAGAACTTTTTGTTACCTGATATGTTTTTCGTCATTACAACGCTTTAGTCAGGATAACGACTTAGTTTCTCACAACACTTATGTTGTGTGCGTTAACTTTTATACATGAGTGCCGGCACCTACATTTTAAAATCGACTCCGAACGACAGATTTTTGAGAAACTTTATCATGGCAACTTTATTTACTCTCAGAGTTTTTGCCAGAAATCTGCAAACCAGAAACCGAAGAAATACTTTTTCATATTTCGTTTAGTTGGAGACCTGCCTGACCTGGGGTTTGAATCGGGGCCTCACGTCTAATAAGCCAACACACTACATACCCAAAGATATCCAACAACTAAATCGTATCTCAAAAGTGCGTTTCGTGAAAATTCCAAAATTATTAATGGGCAAGCAATAGATGTCGTAAAACAAATGGTTGCACCGTATAGTATGAATAGAAACACAACGCACTTCGGGTTATTCGTAGGGTAAACATAGATAGATCTGATAAATATTTTCATTCTAAATTGAAATAGTAAAATGGCAAAATACTTTATCATATGCCTACCCCTCTCAAATTCTCTTTGATCTCATTTTTTTGATGATTCGTTTAAAAGATCATTTAAAAAATATTTCATGTGAAAAAAAGGAATTCCGAATGAATGCCTCAAAGACATGAAGAAAATCAAAGCAAATGAGACCGTTTCAACTTACCTTGAATGAAATTATGAGAAGGCATACGAGTACACACTCACTCCCACAGACACAATGTCATACATACATACATAAACAAATGTTGGTATTCTGACAATAATGACCACCAACTATGAAACTGTGCTGTTTGGCAAATTATACTTCCGAAGAGGGCCTCATCAGTGACATACACAGTCCATGTTCATATGTTTATAAAATATATGTATGAGCGGTAGTAGTCGTTACTAGTGGATATGCCAGTCACCACAAACAAAGAAAGAATAGAAAACATTTTAAATACCACAAATTTATGACAATTTAAACTGTGATTTTCACGCTTTAATTACCACAACCACAATTCCAAAGTGGCATGTACATACTCGTACATACATACATACATATCCATGCCCATGGATAGTTACTTGAGCATTCGTAGTAGCACTGGTTGTGGTTGAAAATTGCAGCACAATCAAAGATCACAGAGCAATTTTACAAGTTTTCCATTGTTTAGAAGAATTAAATATGAAATCCTAGAATTGAGAAGACGCTACATGAACATTTACACGAATGCAACGAATCATTTAATATCGTATGCGTTGCACTTCTTTTTGTATTCGTTTTTTTTTCGTTCTTTCTTCTGTAATTTACACTCAAAGGGTTGCCAATTAACTGTTAATTGCCTTTAAACTGTAATGGATTAACAGTACAGAGTTGAATGAATCAAATTTGATAGAAATTTTTACGAAATTCAAAAAGAAATTAAAAAATTGTCAACATTTTGCCAACTGATTAAGCCTTGGATATTTCTCTCGAATCAGTGTTGCTTTGTCCCGATTTCTTTCTAAACCTTCCATTCAAATTCACATCAGATGCATTCAGAAACAAATGTACGCCTACTGACCAATCCTACAAGCAGATGTAAGTTTGTTAAATGCCGTACTAAGGCGTGAGAAAGCTTTATGGCAGCAGCATCTGCAATCCATTTGCCTTTCTTCTTCTGAATGGAGTATATTGTTACGAAAATGGAAATGGTGTATCATCGTTTAACATTAAAACGATAAACAAAAGCTATACAAACAAATGCAACGAACTTGCTTGTATATACCAACAACATCAGTATGAAAGAAAATTGGGCAGACAAGTAAGAAAGAAAGCAGTAACAAACAACGTAAGCAAAATACACAGACAACAATGAGGTAGAGCTCTCGAGAAGGCGAAAACCCGAACATTCTACTTCAAGAACCTTCGTCAGAATGTTTACGTGGGCATATAAAAAGGCAAGACAAAGCAGGCAACGAGTAGTAAGCATTCAGTGTGAATAAAACACGAGTAGTCGTGGTTTGAAGATCACCGTTAAAAAGATCTGCGTTGTAAGCAAATAAGAATCGCGAACAAGCAATTATTGTTGTATTCGTTAAGTTGTATACGATATGACACAAAAGTAGTGCGAACAATAAAGAGTTTAATTGAAACTAAACACAAATTTATTTTTATTTTGTTTGCAAACAATGAACTCATATTTTAAAAGTTTTTAAAAAGGTAAAAACGTAACGTAACGTAATACATGTGTATATATAAAGAGTAATGTTAACACATTTCAAATGCTTATCGTCGTTTAACAGTTGTAGTAGTTTTAACACCATATTTCAACGAAATATAGTAACACATTCCATATGTAGGTTGTAGTGAGTCCAACTTTGTTTCGATACTTAAGTTATGATTGGTCACTTTTTTCTTGTTTAGAAAAATCAGCCTTTGAAATCCTACAATAAGCTCCGTTGTTCATTTCGAAAACGCCAATATACGAGTATGTGTCATTTACAGCCAAATATGCGAGAAACAAAAACAATGTCTGTGCGAATTAAAACAGAACCTCCTTACTATATAGCTTCCTTACTATATCCAACCGAATAGGGAATCCAACTATAGGCCGTTGTTACAAAATCTATTTTTTATTTTTATATTCACTATAAAGAGGGGACCAAAGTGCTTGAGCGTCTTGTGACATCACAGTTTGTTTAACAATGTGAAACGTGGCTCTTAATATAGTCCGATGAAATAAGAGGGATATTATTCTTGGACATGACATATAGCCCCTTAGCGCCATCAGGTCTTTTATAAGTTCTTAATATCTTTAAATTTATATAAAACACAATGTGTGTAAAACATCAACAAAATTTTTATTAGACTCTTGCACATAAATCGGACTGAATTTGACCGAAGACTTTGAGTGTGGCATATTAGCATACACCTGCAACTTAAGACGAAGTCTAAAAAGGTAAAATCGCACGATCCAGGAATATGAACCAATGATACTGCCAGCCTAAAATGCACAGCAAACAGTGGATGTTTCAAAATGCATTGGTCGCTCTTGGATCTGGATTTTTATTAATTCAATGCGACAATTTTACATAACTTTTATCCAGAAATGAGTCTTATTGTTCAAGATGATTTTTGAAGCGAAAAGCGCGTTGTGTTGACGAACAGAACACCCATTTTGGTAAAAGATTTAAATTTTTTTTGTTGTATGTATATCCATCCATGTTGAATTGGCAAAATAGACTGAATGAATGGCAATTTGACAGATGTAACAAAATGGCCATTATTAACTTTTAAAGTTCGGAAGTCCGATAGTATTTCGTATAGAGCTTAACAATACGACTAAATAGTACATTGCACAAGATATCACATACAGAACTATTTATTTCGTCTCACTATTTTATCAAATACGTATACAATCCAAATGGTCAATAATACAATACTACATCAGTTGAATATATACAACAAGAGGGCTTTCATTCAACTTGACATCAACTTGACAGCTGCTAATATAACGGTCTGAGACATCTTTTTAATCTTGTACTAACTTGGCTCATCCGATATACAATTGCAAATCCGACAAATACACACGATTACCAACAATCGTCTCTCGATAGTTAATTTGAGTAAACAACTTCAGTATCATATTTTGGTTTCCACATACTTACTGGGCTTAAAGATAGATAAAAACCCATACTAAAGAGGACAGTAAAGTAAAACAAGGAAACATAAATCAAATGAAGCTGTAGTTTAGTGAGAGCTTTGCCTTTATTTCAGTATTTTATAGCAGCAAATAACGATGATACATTGATTACGCACCATTCCCCATTAAAATGTTAAAAGCAATAGAAAACATTAAATATTTTGAGTCTTAACATATGAAGCAAAATTAATAGTTTCAACATGAGAAACTTCATGGCAATTTTATTTACTCTCAGAGTTTTTGCCAGAAATCTGCTGAGAGGAAGTCGCCGAAGAAATATTTTTTCGTTTTAATGTCTGACCCGGGGTTTGAACCGTGGCCTTACGTCTAATAAGCCAACACACACACACTTACTAGACTACGGCGACTTGTTGGTCCCGCCACTCATGTATAAAATTAACACACACAACATGAGCTAGGCCGTAATCCTGACTGAAGGGTTTTAATCGCCTATTATGTATGTAGATTCAACTTATGGCTGAACTATTATTTAAACTAATTCTCAAAATTGTTCTAGAAGTAGATAAGTAATATTCATTCATTTACATTCTTACTTACTAAATTGGTCATTACATTACATTATCACAGCATCCATATTGTTTATGGTAATCTTATCTATTAGTGGCGGCACCTATAAATTTAATGTCGCCTCCGAACATCAGATTTAAGAAACTTTTCTTAGCAATGTTATGTTCTCTCAGATCTTTGACTACTGAGAGTAGTAAAGTAATATTTTTTCCATACTGCGAGACGTCTGAGATTAGGTTCGAACGAATATGACAACGCGAATTTATTATTAATAAGGGGAATTGTCACCGAAAATCGTGTATTCTTAGGTAGCATCAGTTTTTCTCGCTGGGCACATCCGTTTGTGGTCGATTAGCCAGTGGATCGCACATTGCATTACAGACATAATGAGTTCATTAGCCAGACTATCCGTATGTAGGACTCCATAACGGCAGAGGCCTTTCCTGCTACTTATACTATAAAACGATTCAACTCTAATGTCCACGAACACTGCTCTCTCTGTCCTCCTTCCCATAACCTATTTTCCTAATTTCAACACATATCACTGCATGAGAAGGGGCTATCCTCTAATTGTCAGTCTTATAAAAATAAAATATTTAATTTATTTATTTGTAACAAATTTCAATCGTATCATAACGTGCCTGTAATTCAAACTCGTAATGGGATGTATGTGGGTTGGACAACGTTTACCTAATATTACTAATCCAGTTTTTTTCTTAATTATAAAATGTAGTTTTTTCCCAAGTTCTAAATAGACAGAGGAAAATTATAGCAGAGCAGCACGGTTTTTCAGACTATAAAACAGTGTTGAAAAATTCAGTACTTTTGTACTTTTTTCAGTACTTTTTCATTTCAAAAATACCGCAGTACCCCCGCTACGCTTTCAGTACCTTTTTTATTATTACATATTTTATGTCATGCGCTTTTCAACTATTAATGCATTCAACGTAATGCTAAAAGTAGAATTAGGCTTTAGCCCCGCTTAACCAAACGTCCATGGAACGTACGTTCGTTTTTAGAATACGAAAAGTAATGAAAACGAATGCCGAACCGTAATGTAATTTCGGTAAGCATTTGCATTGCTCTTCATATGCTGAAAACGAACTTATGTTACATTACGTTCCATCGACGCGACTAAACAGGGCTTTTACGTTTTGTTACGTTCCGTTGTGAGAAGCTAGGTCGTAATACTGACTGAAGGGTTGTAATGACCAAATTATGTATGTACGTTCCGAATCAGTTGTTTTTGTCCTCCTGTGATGGCTTACTACACGTGAGCCCACGATTCAAACCCAATGGCAGACATCTCCATCAAAACGAAATATGAAAAAATATTTCTCCGGCGACTGCCTTCTGAGAGGAAATAAAATTGCCACGATAAAGTTTCTCAAAAATCTATCGTTCGGAGTCCACTTTAAGCAGTAGGCTCCGCCACTCGTGTATAAAATTAACGCACACAAAATCAGTGCTGTGAGGAAGTTAGGTCGTAATTCTGATTGAAGTGTTGTAATGACCAATTATGTATGTATGCATCTTTTACCAAAGTAATATTTTATGCGAAAAAGTACTTTTTCAGTTAAATTCAGTACCATTTCAAAATTTGAGTTTTGCAACACTGCTACAGAACAGTGAAAATTACTTAACGATTTTGATATGATTTCAAACAATCTTTCAAATACCTTATGGTATTAAAAAAAAGAAAATAGAATTGAAAATAATTTCATTGCGCTAAATAATTGTTAGGTGGCATCCCTATATTCGGAATAATGGTTAGCATTACATTGCCTACAGCTGTGTACCGAATCTTAAGCGCCGCCATATATTGCGCTGTAAAAGGAATGGCTAAAGTGAAGTGGCGAAGGCGGTACACAAGTTGGCAGCATTTTAAACGTCCGGCATAAATACATACATATGCAGGTACATATATTTTCCATATTGTACTTATAAGAAATACGCAGGAGTAATTATTTCGCTGTTTTTTATTTTCGGTTTTCATTTTTCATTCTTATTTTCACATCTCACCAAAAGCTGGAAACTACAACAAAAAAAGCAAACAAAAAAATATTCAGAATTCGATTGCCTACCTACCGTACGATAAATACTGCATGTGCTTCTCGGGGATAGCTGAGGTTAGTGGCCGTCATTGCATCCCGCAGTAGAAGTTGTCTTCGCCGCGCGAAAGTGGGTTGTATTTTAAGAAACTGCAACTGTATGACTGTGTGCAACTACTTGAACTCGGATTAAATGTATTGTTGCATCGTTTCGTATCGTTATAAACATATCGTTTTAAAGATATTTTCGGTTTTATTTCGTTTTATTTTTGTAAATTTAAGTAATTTATGAGCCCTTTAGGGCTACAACACATTTCACAACAAAAGAAAAACGTACTCAAATTCACTTTTTCTTTATCCATCTGTATTGATGATGACTTGTATAATACGTATGTACACAGTAATATATATTCATACACATGTATGTATGTAAGTACATTTAAACGGACTCACTGTCAGATTAAGTGTCCTATTCGTATACCGATACTCGAACTTTAACAGCGCAGTGGGTTTAATTCATTATGAACTCCTTTTTTTCTTTCTTCATTTCATTTTTATCTTAATTTTTAATTTTCTTAACTTTGTTTTGGTTTTAATTCGTTTGTTAAACTATAAGACACCCGGCATTCAGATGCCTGCCTTTATAAGCTCTTCGGGCTCTTCGACGCATCGACCAACATTTAAACACTGTTTTCACTGTTCACTGTACGTATGTACGTATGTATGTATGTTGCGCTGCATGCGAAAGTACGAATTTAGGGACTCTTTCGATATTCACTGCAGCGATTCATAAATCGATGAATTTTGTTTTCAAGATTAATTCAAGTGAATGTAGGGAGGATGGACAGGCATGCAACAATGTGATTGCATGTGATCTTATTTTCACTGTTCACTGCAGTTGTTGGCATTTTCCACACTTTTCTCTCTCTGGCACTCTCTCGCTCTCTCTCTCACTCGTTTTTTGTTGGTTGGCCAACAATAATCGATTCATACGTTGTGGTTTTGTTTATTATTTTGTTGGGAATGTCATGCGTATGCGCGTTGCAGGAGCCAACCCAATCTATTCGCGTTGAGTATTAATTTTGCACTGTTATTGTATTGCTCACAATCGTTTTGTTGTGGCCTTAAGTCTGGACTTTTTGTGGAGCAGTTTGTGCGCGTTGCGCTTGCTCACCTAAGGTTACTGCCAACAGAACGTATGTACGAGTACATGGTACTCGTATTGGTGGTGTATCATGCCGTATGACAGCCTACCGTCAACACAACAACCACTAGAACAGCAACGATAACAACAAACATTGAGAGCCAACAACATACAAATGAAATAAGTGCTGCAGCATGTGGCAAAACATGATTGTGTGTCCATTTACACTGGTTTTCATTCTATGCTCTATTGTTGTTCTTGTTCTTGATGTTGTTGTCGTTGTTGTTGTTTCTTAATATTATTTTTCTTAATTTTTGTCGTTTATTTTTTTTTTATAATTTTCTCTTCTTGTTTTTCTTTTCCTCTTCTGAATGTTGAATAACATACAAGCACAGCTTTCTAAAGACTCTACCAACATAAATTCATACTTACATATGTATGCATTAACTCAGTAAATACGTAGGTAGCCTGAGCCTAAAATCCGACCAGACCAAAACTGATATAATAAATCGATTGTTTTTAATTTAATTTTAAGATTTCATATTTAAAATACGAATATTCATCTTAATGGGACGTAAACATAATATTCACACCATTAACTGAGCCCTTTAACCCTGGACGGTTACTCTTCGTTTTTGCACATTAAGGTTGCTCTTGGTCAAACATAAAATAATTATATGATAAAGAGTAAATGAGCTACGATTCGACGAACAGTAACCGTCCAGGGTTAAATACACTCCAAAGGTCAGCGGCATGTTAATTGATTTCTGCTAAAAAATCTTCTTCACTCGACACTTCAACATTTAAGAGATGACCTATATTCAGTGCATTGTGCTTGAATATCGGAAAGATCGTTACGTACAAGAGAATGACAAGAGGGTGTTGTGTGTTTTTTTAATGAAGAATAGACGATTTCACTAGAAATAAGAACACAAAAGTCGTGGTTGGTTAATTAAAGTATGTACTTTTGTAAAGCTAAAGCACTCTATTTGAAACTCCTTAAACATCTTAGGGTCTGTTTGAATTGTGTGGACTTCTAAATTTACCCTGTAGAATTCTATTAAGTATGTATTTAAGTTATGAAGTCGTAGTAGTCTAGTAGGTAGTGTGTTCGGCATATTAGACGTGAGGCCATAGTTCAAACCACAAAAAAAAACGAAATATAAAAAAAATATTTCTTCTTGGGCGACTTCCTCTCAGCAGATTTCTTCCGAAAACTCTTGGAGTAAGTAAAATTGTAGGTTCCGCCATTTTTGGAAATTTTGTATGTTACGCGAGATTGGCAATAGGTAGGTAGGTAGAAAGGAGATGAGATCAACGATGAGCTCATGCATATTGTCTTACAACTAAGCCATCATGTAGACTTATTGTGTGCACATCATTAAAAATACCACCTAATACGGTGTTCAGATATGCAGCTTTACTGCGTAAATCGCAATAAACGCCATTATTGAGCTCAATATTTCATATAAAATTTCAATTAATAATTGCGCAATAAATACGAAAATTGTTATAATATTGAGTAAAACTTAAAATGCAGCACTGCCATAAGTGTGTTTAGTAAGCATATTACAATTAACCGAACACTTTCTGTTGATATTTGACAACTCAAATGTCAACAACGACAAAGAAAAATAGCGAGTGAGATGGAAGGTAAGTTTATTTATATTAACACTAAATCTACCGATACTTCTTGTGTTTCTATTCCTATGCCATTCTCTTTCTACAATATATTATTTAAAATTTCTAATGATTTAAAAATTTTGGGGATAAAGACCATAACAAACCAATGAAATAAGAATTTTTATTAACAAAACAGCACCAAAATTGTTTACTGTAATACTCGCTTGGAGTAGAGTGAATATCCACGTGCCAGAAAACAAACAATTTACCTCAATGTACTGAATCATACCAGACAATGGCAAAAATGTCCAAAACAGTGGTTTCATATCACAAAATATGCAAATCAAGATGCGGAACCCGTGCTCAGGGCAAATAACTTCCCGCAGTAGTTAGGGCAGATAACATGCATTCCTCAGTAAAAAAAAATACAAGGTATGAGTAAATATTCAAAAATATATTCGATGTATTTTTTTAATAGAAGTCGTAAAGGCAAATAGCGGTGTTATAATGTTATATTCAAAAATTCTGAATTCACGGTAGGTTTGTTATAAAAAATAAAAAAATGTTGTTGTTTTTCAGCTGTCAAATGATTATTGAATAAGCTGATTTGCATATGCCTGAACACTTGGAAGAATTTTGTTAATTAAACGAATATTGACTCAATTAAAATTCATGCCTTAACATAGTATAACTCTCAATAAGTAGTCTGTATCTTTTACTTAATTAACTTCTTCCAGTCTACTTCTTTGGGATAAGTTATGTGTGGCATAGTGTCATCTTCAAAATATTGGTATTTAGATCTTACGACTGGCAATACCGTAGCAATTATATTTTAAATTAAATTATCGGCAATTGAGATCAGGAATTAATACGTAATCTATACGAAGTTATTATTTCAATAAAAATTCTTAATACATTCTCTATTTTCAGACCTTTATACTCCCTTATCTTTATTCTGTCTTATTAAAATAAAAACTAAGCAACATGATCGTAAATTTGTTGAACAACCTACGTAAATGCAACTCCATGTATGTGAATTTTTTTGTTGTAATGGGATGCAATAAAGGAATTACGTTCTTCTCATAAAATTTTTTTATTTTTGTTTTTGTTTCTTTCGTATTGAATTGTTGTTGTTGTTGTTAGTTTTCTTTTATTCCAGCTTTAAGATCGGACACTTTGTTTGGAGAAAATGAAGGAAAACAAGAAGGAAGAAAATGGAAAAACAAGATAAACAACTGGTTACAACTTTTAAAATTTTTAAGAGAAAGAGAGTGCAAGTGCTGATCTACAGAGACTTGTAATTCTGTTTTCTTGTTGCCGTTGTTGTTGTTGTTGTTCTTCATTTAATTGAAAAAGTCGTATCTCTATAAATGAATACATGTTATTGTTGTTGTTATTTTTTATTGCATTAGATTTTTCATAGTCTGTGGATGGTTTTTTTTAATTTTTTCTTTTTCCTAAACATACATACATACGTACAATTTATAGATCCATTTTTTGATATGATGAAAGACATTATATATGTATATGAACGTACATACACATATGTATGTAGCATGTATGTATGTGTTTTAATACCCTACATAAGGCATTTTATAATTAAATCGGGAATAGTTTAGTACAAATATTCGGATACTGCAAATGTAGGGAATACATTTTATAAATTTCCATGGCTCCTACAAACAGCATTTTGCTAATTTCCAATGCCTTTAAAAAAGTGTGATTAATACGAAATATATAGTTTAAGATTCTGCAGTAAAGAAAGTGACTTTTAGTTACACTCTGAAAGGTTCTGTAATGTAGAAACTTTATTAAAACGATTAATAATGTGATCGCAGAGATCATCTGTAACTCACAATTTATTGAAAGTCAAAATTACCACAGAATTTAAAGAAGGCTCAGTGCAGTTTATGATGTATTTAAACAGTGTCTTTTCCTTTACTTATTTTAACTTTTTGTTTGTTGTTCATCCACCTTTATTTAACCTGTTAACCTGTACCGGGCGCGTATTGTTTCGCTAGGACATATCAATATGTCACGTCCGGAGACCGTCATTTCATATTTCTATATTTTTATTTATGCATAAAATAAATGAAAAACTATTAAATATATATCGTTTATTAATATTTTTGAAGTACAAAAGGAATCACAAAACAAGTAAAAGCACGTAAACAAAATAGAACTACACATAGGTACATATTAAAATTCAAAACTCATTTTCTGTGTGATATATTTTAAAACATTTAAACATTAATACATAATGCTACACTACAATTCGGATACCAGTAAGTAGATTATTTTCTAGCACCTTTTTTGTAACACACTCGACATTTCCGGGATTTTGTTTTTCCTGTATCACTTTTCATTTGCTCTGGAAAATGCCTTTCCACTAAGCGTGATGGTTTAGGTGTAGAGCTGCTAGTTGATGCCTTTGGGTGGGTGTTCACGATATTGTTAGCAGCTAATTCCTCTATTCACTATAACAAAAAATATACGTCCGGTCCGTTCCAGGGCGGAAATTAATTTTCGAGGACATATTCATATCGTTAGTCTAATTCGCAAATGTGTTAAGTCTATTTTTCAAATTTCAAATTTTACAGGAGACACAAAAAACGTTGCGGCTTCTTCAGTTTTTAAAATTTGTAAACGCAATTATTTTTACTAAATAGCTCTCTTTAAATGACCTAGATCAAAAATTAAGAATAATTAATTTATAATATTCGTGGAGTTAGCACGTGCTGTTAATATTTTTCGAAGTTTTGTGAACTTAGCGTTTTTGCAAACCACAAAATTACAACAATTTTAAACTACATACTGACATTTTTTTTGTCGTAAAATATGTATTTGGTATAGAGTTATCGTTTTGTATTAAAATCTCAACTTTGGAAAAAAGTGGACTTAGCGTCTTTGCGAATTATACCAACGATATGTCCTACCCGCACCCGGTATTGTTTACGCCTGACGTATTTATGCGTCTTACCCTTTTGCCAGGTTAATATTTCTTCATCCGTACATGAATAGAAGTGTTGTGTGCTCGATGTTGACTTACCATTACCCCAAGTATACTCATATTATGTTCGTATTCAACGGTCAAACCAGCTACTGCTTAACATTGCCCTCTTAGCCCTCTAATGTTTCCCTCTTAATCTATAATACGGTCTTATCATATTGGAAAATAATCAGTTCGTAACTTATTTGCTTGAACAACACCAAAAAACTACGGTACAATATTGTTGTGGAATCTCGACTCGACTCGACCCGATCTACAGTAAATAAGTTGTTACCAGGCATCGACAGATGGACCTACTGCCATCCTAGGGCGTACTATAGCAGACAACTCACTTGCTTAGATGAGAAAATTTGGACAATGAAACAAAGAAATGTGAAGAAGACTGTTCTCGCCTCATATTCTTTAAAAAGGAACGAATGGAAATAAATCATGACTTACGTACGTAACCCAATTAACTGCCCGAAATTGTTCAAAAGATATTTATCTAAATTCCAGTAATAAACACTAAATTGATTAGGGCCGGCCAAAGTCCACTTATTATTTGAAAATATAGGCCAACTTGATGAAGCTACATTCGTCAAATTCATTGTCATTACTTCAATCTGGACATACAACGACGTCTGTATGCTGAATGGGTTGTTGAGTAGTTGGGAATTGACCCAATTTTAGCGAACAACGGTATTTGCGATGAGGCTCTTTTCTGTATAAATGGGTACGCTAACAACAAAGTTGTCGAATTTCGGACGATACCAATTCACATAACATTCAAAAGCATCCAATACATCCTGTAAAATTCACTGTTTGGTGTGGATATTGGAATGGCTGTGTCATCAGTCCGTATTTCTTTGAGAACGACGAAGGCTAGACATTTACTGTTCACTGGCGAATACTATAAGACGATGCTTGGCAATGTTTTTTGGTATAAATTAGATGATCTGTACACCAACGACTTGGGGTTTCAATAGGACAACGTTACCTATCACACAGCTCATGACACTTTGAATATTCAGAACAAGCGATTTGAGGGCATAGTTATCCTAGATCGAGTTGATGTGAACTAGCCATCGAGATCTTTCGATTTGACCCAGCTAGACTTTTTCTTATGCGATTTTCTAAAATTCCAGATGTATGTGAATAAGCCGCATTCCAATACGTCCTACTTAATTTGATTTGTGCACCAGAGTCATGTAAAATTGGACATTTCGAATGCGTTCCACCTACAGAAGCCGCAGTGAATATTTGAATGATGTTAGATTTCCGACATAATGACATCAATTGTCTTTTTATACGAATATAAAATGTCGAAAATAGCTCACACGCACTTTGTTTTATTTCAATTTAAAGACAGGAAACGCTTAAAAGGATACCCTATAGATTAATGCATTTTAAACACGTTTTTTTTCAGTCTCATTTTTTTATTCTTTATGTCGTTCGATCAAAAGCCGTGTCAGTATGTGGTGCATCCCTTAAACCTCTCCAATGGTGGACTTGGACAATCATTTGTGTCATTTGATTGCAGCTTTTGCTTTTGCTTTGTGACTCACCTTATTTATAAAGTTTTCTTCTGAATCAACGGCCACAAGGTTAGCAGTACTTACAATCATTGGTTTCTTATCATCAAATAATATATCATGGTTTTATACACTATAAGTTGTACATATAAAACACTTTTCACATTTTGTACACTCCAAAAATAGATTCAAAATGTTTTCATGTCTCACCATGCCTCTTCCATGGTAATTTTTAAAATATTTTCATTCAAAAAAATCAATACGATGTATTAGTTTTAATTTATCAGGCACCTATGATATGATACTACATACATAACATAATTCGCCATTACAAACCTTCCGTTAGGATTACGGCCTAGCTTCTCGCAGCACTCATGTTGCGTGTGCTAATTTTTATACATGAGTGGCGGGACCTACAATTAAAAGTAGAATCCGAACGATAGATTTTTGAAAAACTTTTCATCCATTTTGTACAATGGGTCAATTTGACCTCCGGGTACTGTACTTGTCTTAATTAACAAGTGCACGTCCTCCAACCTTTCATGGCAATTTTCTTTACCCTCAGAGTTTTTGCCAGAACTATTTGTATTTTTGTTTTGAATACTGACCTGGGGTTTGAACCGTGGCCTTGGGTCTAATAAATCAACACACTACCTACAAGACTACACAAATCGGTCGCATTCTTATCACAGTGAGGTATTGTGAAATGAAGTATTCAGCAGCACATTTACTGTTTTCCAAAGGAAATCGAATGGGAATAAGTAAGAACTTGAGCAGGAACCGGTGTGTGAAGTAAGACTAAGGTCTGGAATAGAGTAAAGTAGCTGTAGTAGAAGCTGAAGAGCATAGTGCGTCCAACCAGAACGAATTTGTTCTGGTCAATTGGGCACAAACAGATATGCTTAAGGGGAGGACATCTAGAGAAAGAGTGAAACAAAACACTTCTTACTCCAGTGTACATTTTTAAATTTTACATTAGTGACGAAATTTTGCTTAAATTATACCATAAATTCAACCAGATTCAATTGATATACTATTCCAAAGGCGGAAGTGCTCTTACAATTTAACTTAAGGCACTCGAAACGATGTGTATGTATGTAATTGCAGTTGTTAAAATATTCATAATCTGTTTTAGTGTAAATTGTTTCTTCCATTATCATAATCGTAATCACAAAGTGTTCGTCTCTCCTTTTAGACGAATAGATTCCATTAAAAATACCTGATCGCACAGGAACCTCATTTACCACCCCATATAAGTAAAATACAATAACATCAACAACAACAACAACCAACTAGAAACTAAAGTATAAAGAGGGAAAGAGTTAACAAAACATAATAAGAAAAAAAATAACACCAAGAGCATTAGATTTATCAAAAGGTGTTCAAATATTCAGTAAAAAAAAAACGGCTGAAAGCGCCGCAATAACGCACATTGATGTCGTCAACATTTACTTTGAAAATGAAGCAATAACAATAACAATGAAGTTGAAGAGAAATACTCGTACATACGTACATACATTATGTTGCAAAAAACTAAAAACCGTTTTACTTCCATTATGCGAGTACTTCTTTCAATAAAGAATCGCAACGACATTTTTAGTGGCTGATCCAGTTATCGCCATTTCTTTTCGTAATTAAAAAAAACAAAAACAACAAAAATTTAAAAAGAAAATGAAAGAAAAAATATGTTGAATATTATTTAAAAACGATGTTGTGTTGTTTTCTTGTTTTCTTTTTTTGCATATTTACACGTTTAATAATGTGGAAAAGAGAAGAAGATGAAGAAGAGGAAAAACTAACTAACGACCAGACACGTTATTCATTATCTCGTTAAGATTGATGCACATCTGTCAAATCGCCAGAATGCAGACTCTTTGCAGTTGAATCGATTTGACTTGACTGCACTTTGGCTGCTTTTTCTGCCATAGAGACAGTTAACAGGCCTACTAAAGTGTTATACGGCGCTTTAAAAAGTTCTCTTCTATTTTGCCATTTTTTTATTTTATTTTTATTTTTTCAATTATGCCGACCGTTCGCAATTAGTTGTATGATAAATGTCCTGGAATAGTTTTAAAACGCAATTTTTTAATTCATCTTTAGCTCATTAGGCATGTATCGATAAATTAAAATGCAGAAAATCAATTAATAATCGAACAAAATTCAATTTCAGTGATACTTACCCAGAGAATTACAAAACAATATCTCATTTTAGTTTTACTTAAAAAGGCGTTACAATCAATTCCACCACGAAATTAGTTTTCACACAACAGCAGAGAAACATTGCCGTTTCGATTCCGGTACTGATGGCATTGATATGATGTTACTTTGTTTTGCGGTGCACCATATTATTGTACGTGTGGAAAGTATTATGTCCGCTCTATTTATTAATAAATTTTAAAAGATGGGATATAGACAAGGTTACTAAACGGCAACCATGAGTAAATTGCTGCTGTCCCAGCCAAACCTATTCACAAAACCTATGAACCAATCGTCTTAAGAATCCCAGGCAAGGACTCGTTCAGTTGAAAAGAATTTTCAAAAAATTATATTTATTCTCAGGCCGTTTATTTTAGAAGAATTCTTCTTGCGTTACTGATCATGTTTGCGCTTTAGAGAAAAGAAAATTATTATAAAGGTGTGACATGGAATAATTGCGTTATAAAATTGGTCATCTTCAATTAATACTCCAGGGTGTATTTTATTTTGTCCAATTAATAACAGCTGCTGTTGCTGTCAAAAGGATAATAACGGCGAGTTCCCCTTTTGAAAAGTATTAGTCCTTTAGCAGTCTTCGGACCAATATCGTTTAAAAAAAGTTATCGATCAACGTGTCAGCCCTTCAATTGCAACAAACTTTATGCAACTTTTGCAACCAAAAATAAATAGACGGCTCTAGACAAATATTAGCCTTTGGAGAAATAAAACAAAATATGTATCAAAATGGATTTTAAATGCAACAGCGTTATTTCTTCATAATGCACTATTATGTGGTGGTGGATTCCCGTTAATGTAACATTGCCATAGACGAGGGTTCGAAACGTAAAGACCAGAAGCGTAATTTTCGACATCGCACAGTTCAATTAATGAATACTATTACACAAGAATCATATTAAAAAATTAACTGCAGTTGAAAAATAAAACTTGCAAATCTAATTTAACTTAACATATGAAAAAAATTATACATTCAATCTGAAATCACTGAAATCACTGAAACACCAAATCTGAACAGATTCGGAAGGATTTTTGAATAGTTTAGAAGAAAAAGAATGATTTTTGACCAATTCGTTGTCAACTCAGCAGGCTTCGTGAAACATTTACAAAAATATTTGGGTTGAAATGATTTTAATAAGCTTTCATGGATAATGAGTGTAACGAAAAATGTACGAACTACAGCGCAAAAAAACACTGAATGTTGCAGGACTGCGCAATTCTCAGGCAGCTGCTTCCTTCACAACTCAGCAGATTCAAAAGCTAAACCAAGCAATCCGATGATATTTAATGCCCATGTTATTTGCGCCCTGTGCAGTAAAGCTACGATCATACTTGGATATTAAAAACAGCAATAACCACTGCATGCATGATAACCCGGCAGGCCGTAGTAACTCGGCAGCAGAAGTGATAAATGGAAAGACAAAACTTTGAACATATCGACGTTCTCAAGAGAAGAGAATTTTGCTAAAGAGTACAAAGCTGAAGACTTTTGTAAAAACATTTCGTCATGTAAAGGAGAAACAGGAAGTCTGATGACTAAATCGGAGAGCGTTCTACGGGTCTAAAACCTCAATTTTCTTGATTATTTATTCCAAACGGTAGCAGCAATGAAGGTACCTCTGATCCATACTCAACTGGATTGGATTGTTGGCTTCACGCCAACAGAACCGCAATATCGCAAAAATTATTAACCTGTCAAGTATTCTGTGTGAAAAGCTGAATAACATAATTGCCTCGTACCAGTATGATTTTAGACACTTTAAATACATCAGGAACTAAAATTTGACAATCCGCCAAATACTGAAAAAGACTAAAAGAATCAATAATCTGTCAACCCTGTACTACATTAACTAATACAATGTCATTAGTTCATATAGGAATGAGTTTGTTTGAATCATTTAACACCAACCGACACCTCAGACAGGATAATGGATTATTTTGTGATATTTTTAATATTTTATTAAAGAAGATTTTTTCTTGACTTGCATCTTCACGTGATGTTAACATCTTTGGTAAAACACTGCAAGAGATAACTGCTGCCGCCTTATTAGAATCTTAAAAATTAAAGACGCAGCCAAATTGCAAATTTCACTGTTCAGAGAATTCATAAAATTGTATCATCCTATGAACTTTAATGATTCCAATTTATAAAACTAAACAAATTTAATTATTTCGATACAGTCATAAATAAAACAAAGAGATCTCTTTGGACATAAAACGAATAAAATTATACTGGATAATAGCCACTGAAGTATCTGTGTATCATGTTATTACCCATGTTATTAAGCAGAAACATTAAAACCTGAACAAACTGACAAAGCTATGTTATGTGTTAAAGAGAAAAATTCTTCACAAAATATATGGCCACGTTTGCGCTGGTGACGAGTATAGGCGGCGAACAAATTATTAACACTATGAGCTGTCTATTGACATCAACGTCATGAAATGCTTGAAACTTGACTTGCGTACGAGTGAAATTTCTTCCACAAAAACATATTTTCCTTGCTTTAAATATTAAGTTTGATCTTTCAAAATTTGATGTTGTTTTTCCAAGTGATGTAAATTCAAATCATTATCAATTTTAAAACTAAGTAGGACATGTAATTCTGCCGCATTATTGTTGTTAAAGTTTGCACAAATTTAAAGTAAAATTAATTTGTTTTTCTTTTTTAAACACCTTCACTAACGAATGCACGAGTGAAAATAATGGTGTTTGATATTGTTACGAAAATGGAAATGGTGTTACATCGTTTAACATTAAAATGATAAACAAAAGCTACAAAAACAATGGACTTGTTTACATAATCAACAAATAAACAAAAATATCAACAACATTAGTCTAAAAAAGGGATAAACAAGTAAAGAAACAGGCAACAACAACACTGCGAGGACAAACGTAAACAAAATACACAAACAACAATAACGTAAACAACATGTTTACATTTATAGAGATTTCGCGAAGACGGAGTCATTCTTCTTAGAGAGCATTCATCAGACTGCTTACTCTGCGATATAAAAGGCAAAAAAGATAAGGCAGGCAACAGGGTCAGAAAAAATTCAGTCAGTCTTGTGTGTGAAGAGAATAATTGAGGTTTGAAGATCTCCATTGTAAAGATCTGGCGAACAATTGTTAGTGTTTACGCAGAAGAGTATAAAGAAGAATAGCAAGAAAGTAAATTGTTGTTGTTTACATCAAGTTGTGAACAATGGCACACAGAATTGTGCGAACAATAAAGAATTTAATTAAAACTAAACACAGATTCATTTTCATTTGCAATCTACGAACTCATATTTCAGACGTTTCTAAAAGATAAAATTCCAATCTCTTAATCAAATTACAAGTATTTTGATACTTGATTGGTGAATATTTCAATAGGTGAGTATTTCAATAGAAGGTATCGCTTTCAAAGTCTACAGACTATTAAATTGGCATCTTTAAAAAAAAAGAACTATGTAAAGTTTTTTTAATTTTATTGCAAATATTGTACATACTAAGTGGAGGTGCTAAATGTATGCATGTAACTGACATTGACTTTAAGTTTACAAAAATACTTTCATTCAAATAAGTTGACGATAAAAGATGAACAGTATCTGTAACATGATAAAAAGATATGTACATAGATATGTATATACATATATCGACGTACATACATGTGTGTGTAATACTAAATAGTAACAGACAAAAATGTTGAGAGGAAAAACGATAACTTTTTTGCAGATTGTCCTACACAGACACACGTCTTCTAAATTACTTGGTCACAGTTGGTTATAAATGGCCATGGATAACCTGCTGAAAATTAAAACAACGAATAATTATTTAAACACTAAATTTTACAACAACCAAAGAAACCAGTATCTTAAAAAATACCAACAATTTACAGCAAGTCCTTATGCCATTATATGCTGCATTGTAGGGTTTCTTACAATCGCAATACATGTAAAATTATATAAATAAAGGTGACGACAATACGGCAAAATCCAATTGAAATACAATTCAATGCAGAATACCAAGGAGGACAAAATTTTGGATCAAGCCGTTCTTGATATAAAATTTGAAATTATTGAGAATTTTTCTTAAACTAGATCCCTCTAGGAATTATACTATATATAGACAGTTCAACTTTAAGGACACATATGTTCCGTCAAATAAGAATTCCGGAATTTTGTACCTTAAAGTGTAATGCCACAAATCATAAAGTTTTACTAGAATGTTATTTAGTCGTTATTGTTTATAATTTGGTTCTTGATTTTTATTAGTTTCTTATCGTTTAATAACCATTATAAAATTACAATAACGTACGTGTTGTACATTTTTCAAAATTTTTAATTTAACCCGTTAAGGCCTGAACGTGAACCGATTAGTGTTGCAGACTTTTTAAAATATTTTTTATATTTTATTTGGTATAAAATAAGAATTCGTGTGTTATACTATGTTCAGACATGCACTTATATTGAGTAAATCGCAATAAACGGCATTATTGATCTCAATATTTCATATAAAATGTCAATTAATTATTGCTCAACAAATTCATAAATTGTTATAATATTGATTAAAACTTGAAATACAGCACTGTCATGAGTACGTTCAATGGGCATATTACAATTTTCCGAACACTTTCTATTGATATTTGACAACTCGATTATCAACAACGACAAACGAAACAAAAAAAAAACAACAAAACAAAACAAAAACTATGTTGTTGTAACAACCAGGTGTTTTGATTACCAGCTGTCAAATGAATACTGAATAAGCAGCTGAACTGCGTATATTGTAATGCCTGAACACTTAAAATATTGTAATCAGTAAACCGAATATTGACTCAATAAAAGTGCATGTTTGAACATAGTATGTATTACTATATTTTTAATTTTTATTGAATACCTCGGATTTTAAAAGTAGTAAATGAGCCTTAAAAGTATCGTAGACTTTAAAGCTTATTATGTTTTAAAGTTCTTAAATGAATATTGTACTCCAAGAACATGTCGAATGTCAACTTTTAAACCCAAACTTTCTACGTAGGTATCGCAGTGGGTATTCAGATCTATTTCTGGTTGTGGACGTTAAACTATTAGGCTAAAAAAAATTAAATACAATTATTGTCGCCCATTTTCTTACCAGTTTTCCACTTCGAAAAGTATTTGTCAAAGAAGTCTATGCCATCCGCGCATGCTGGTTTAAATATATCAAATTTTTCATTTCCTTTCTTTGCACGACTGAAGGAGCAAATCTTGAATGAGTGGATAATAATTTCACAGCTTTTATGTCCATCCGGTCAGACTTCCGCTTATCCGTTCATTGAAATAATGCACCAGCATCATAATTGTGTAACTCTGTCGTAGCTGAAGTCGATTGTAATATAGAAGTTAAAACCGAACATACATAATAAATACACCCTTGACCCGTTGAATTTTTTGTAGACGAGCTCAAACGCTTTTCATTGACACTTCCTACTGTAATGTTGAACAGATCATTAGAGATTATTACCGAATTAATTGTCACCAAATACAACACAGTACCACATATGTACGTTGACAAACTGATCTCGGTCAAGTTATTGTCCGATTCCTCTTTACCTTTCGACATTTTTTTTGGAATTTACTAACCTTGCCGATACCTGTAATAGCAACCAATTTTCCGTTAATAGTGATCATAATCTTGCTAAATTCAACACTGTCCGCTAAAGCGTTTGGAAAACTTACACAACATATGTTTAGCGCAAATCGAAAAAAAAATACAAGAGTCTACAATTGAAACTATTTTTTTACTTCAAGGCATTGTTTTATTTCAAATTTATATGTAAGTACGTTTAATCATTGCAGGAGAAATTCGTTTGCAGGACCTATTCAAATGTCCGCCACGGCTTCTCTGGATGGAGCGCATCAACAATGTCCAATTCATGCATGATTCTGGCGCATAAATCCGGCTGACTTCGACCGATGGCAAGTGCTATGTTAACTTTGATAACAAATGTAATTTGTGGCTTATTCGAATAAGCCTACGACTTGAAAAAGCACTACAAGAAAAAGTCTAACGGAGTCTAATACCGCGATCTAGGTGGCCAGTTCACATCATCGTCACGTGAGATGACTATGTTCTCAATTCAGTCGTGCAGAATATCCAATGTAGCATGAGCTGTGTGGGACGTAGCACCGTCCAGTTAAAACCACATGTCATTGGTGTCCAGATATAGTAATCGCCGTTGAATCAGGCATTTCCAACTGGTTTCCAACTAGGCAGCACTTAAAAACATTCGTCACGACTTTATTCACTGTTAAATCGTTCAAGGCATCTTTTGGTACCGATTCTCCAGTGCTTTTACTGCTATTTGGCCTATGGTGTGTAGTCCTGGATCCAGGTTTCTTCCACACATGCAGAATATTGCAAAAACTCGTTTATATTTTTCACACAATTTCTGATCATTTGTGTGCTGCCCCTGTCCTGATCAATTTATTCTATGAGTTCGTTGGATTTTGTTTCGTACGGGGACTGCGCTTAGCCGTGCCGTCACAACGGGCCGCAATGCGTACACAAATGTTGTTTGGTATCAAAGCTACCACTAGAACCTACCTGCCTAATCGCCGTTGACTGTGATAGAGGTTTTACCTCGAGAAATAGTTAAATCTTTGTAAAACGAAGGCAAATGAACATAAACATATTCGCGTGACCTTCACATTAGAAAGGAAAAGTGCGCCCCCGTTGGAATAAATTACCTTGTAGATTTGGCTGTGAGCTCGTCTGTATGAGTCCATCTGGTACACGTGTTAAAATCATCAAAGATGCCAAAGTACATCAGACAGTTAAAAAAAATATAAGCGTATATCACTCTCACCATGGCAATACTTGAAGAAGTTCTCATTTTATCCAAATTCATCTGACATAAAAAACTGCTTATTGCAAATGGAATTCATGCATCAAATGGAACTTAAGAGACATTCAACTTGATGCCAATGTCATGTAAAGCGCTGAACATCCTTAAAAACTATTCAAATCAGGTGTAGAGCCTTCTAATTTGGATAAGACAAATTAAAATGTCTCAAATGTCACACATGTATTTACTGTGTTACATTTTGCTTAACTTGAAATCCTTAGAAAAGGCAATAGAATGTGCTTAAACATTACCTACCACCTACCTACCAGCCAGTTACATTCATTGTGACTTCACAACTGATTGCATGTGATTATAAATGTATTGCAAAAACAATACCGGCATAGAATGTATTGCAAAAACACATCTGCCTTAAAATGCTTGCATGGCTGAGTTAATTCAACGAAACAACATCCCATCTGCAACTTTATATGCCACATAGTCTTGTTTTATTTGTGCCCTTTTGTATCCATTGCGTCCGTCTATATTGTCGTTATAATCGTCGGTGTTGTTATTGTGGTCATCGCCATCATTTAAAGCCAGACTTTAACTTAACTTGGCCATTGAGAAGAAACACTTTCTGTAGGATTTAGGTGTAAAAGGTTTACATACTTAATACTTATGCTTCTCTTTGTCTTACTAAAATTAATGTTTTGATTATCTTACATGAGCACAGAAATGTAATGAACACAACATATATCATGATCAAATGAAACGTGATGATTACACATTTATTTTAACATTTAACACTTTCACATATACATACATACATACATATGGACGGGTAGGATTTATAGTATATTTAAGGGCATACGATGACCACCATGTACAGTGGATAACAAAATTCTTAGTACACCAATATATTTTGACAAAAAAAGTCCCCACCGACTTAATACTCTTGCACAAAGTCCTGACATAACTTCACGAGAGTGTTTATGAGATCATTTGCAAGAACGGTTACGTAATCGCTAAATTTCAAACAAAAGTCAACCGAAAAACTTGCATATGGTGTCACCAGAAAACACTAAACAAAACTTGTACATTCAATTCCAAATATGTTAAATGGAGTGCTTGACCTTAAGGGATATTCTACTAGATACAAAGGATAACAATATAATATATTAGGCCCTTGAATTTTAAATTTACTAATGGTTCTCTTTGAGGGTACCTATGGAGTCATCTGAAACTTTTCCTTATTTTTCTTCTTGTTTTATGAAAAACATTAAAAAATGTTTGTTTTATAATAAAACAGAAATAAATTAAAAAAATAAATATAAAAACCTTAATTTTTTTACAAACTGTTGGTTAAAATTCATGAAATTGCTAAAATATTGTTACGAAAATGGAAACGGTGTACATCATTTAACATTAAAATGAGCAAAATCTACACAAACAAATACAACGAACTTGTTAGACGTAAACCAACAACATCAGTATAAGAGAAAAGGGGATAGACAAGTAAGGGGGAACGCAACAAGAAGCAATCTGAACAAAATCTCTCAAATTCTCGAGAAAGAAAAATTACGAACATTCGACTTCAAGATCCTTCATCGGACTGACAACGTGGGCATATAAAAACTCAAGATAAAGCAGGCAACGAATAGCGAGCAAGCAATTATTGCTGTATTCGTCAACTTGTAAATAGTGGCACACAAAATTGTGGGAACAATAAAGAGTTTAATTGAAACTAAACACCAATTTATTTTTATTTTGTTTGCAATCAACGAACTCATATTTTAAACGTTTTTAAAAAGGTAAAAACGTAACAATATATTTCCGCCCTAAGACTTTTGTTGTCCACTGTATATGATATACAACGTTTATATGCATAGGTACAGCATACAGAGGTAGTAGGTATGTAAGCATGATTCATAATATTTATTGCAAATGGAATTCATGCATCAAATGAAACACAAGAGACTTTAAACTTCATGCCAAAACTATGTAAAGCGCTGAACGAAAAAAATCTCAAAAACGAATTCGTTTCATGAGATCGTTTGAAATATTAGAACACAAAGAAATAAAAGAATTTTTGAATTATTGTTTCGCACCACATTTTGTGGCAAACACCATCTAATCTGATACAAGTTGCGATATGGATATTGACATCGTGTGCTCATATGTTTGATTTTAATTGAGACGAAATTGTTTAATGAATTGATTACAACCTACATTAGCTAAATGAGTTTATATATAAAGACCCGGGGGCACATAGCAACTGTTTTGAGTTGTACTTTGACAACAACGCTTGAGTGTGGCCTAATGAGTACTTTGGCGTGGATTATGTTCACTTCCACACAACAAACAAATCTGAAAAAGGAGTAAAACAAACCAGCTGTTAGCTGTAAAAGTATTTTTTAATTTACTTTAAAAAGTTTCCACAAAGTGCGTTACGTTAACGGAAAACTTCTGAAGAGAACAAACAAAGCACATAAGACAGCATTTACATGTTTCAACTTTGCTGTCAGTCTTTCTTTCTGCTCTTCTCATATTTATCTCACATGGCAGACAAACATTAGAAAAAAAAACTGTTTCGTCCTATATTTTATTTAGTAGATATTACAGAAGGATAATATTTCGGTCAACTCTGTACATATGAGATAACAAAATCATTCGCTTTGATAATGTACATATATAAATAGCCATTACAACCCTTCAGTCAGCGTTACGGCCTAGCTTCGCACACCACTCATGTTGTGTGTGTTAATTTTGTACATGAATGGCGGGACCTACATTTTAAAGTCGATTCCGAACGACAGATTTTTGAGAAACTTTTCATGCCAATTTTATTTACTCTCAGAATTTTTACCAGGAATCTGCTGAGAGGAAGTCGCCGAAGAAATATTTTTCATATTTCGTTTTGAAGTCTGACCTGAGATTTAAACCGTGGCATTACGTCTAATAAGCCGACAGCCTACTAGACTACGACGACTACAATGTACATCATGTGAAAAATTTTAGAGTAATTTTCATACAAATTATAATTAAATGTTAGAATATAATATAGTTTTATTAAAATGAATTAAAATAAATAAAAATATTAACATTTTTTAACAAAATCTATCAATAATCGTGACAATTCTATGAACTACAACTATGTGTCAAAAGTGATACATAAGCTAGAATTATGAAGTTTTTTAAGGCTTGATCTACTGTTAAAAACAATACAAGTTCAATGAACAACGAATTCTATGCGCCTGAGTATTAAGGAGTCAAGAGTTTAAAGTAAAGTTCATTAAGTTTCAATTCATAATCCATTCATTTTTTTAACGGGCAGATAAATTGTTTTTCATTATTATAAGTGGACAATAAGGTAGAAATGAGCGATAAGCTAAAGGTAGGATCATCCTACTGGTAACTTTCAAAGTTACGTTTATGTTTCAACTTGCCATATTATATATTATTTTCAATATGATAACTTCAAATTTAAACAAAATGAGCATATTCAACAAAAAAACGAAGCCCGTCATTGCAACTGCGTTAAAAAAGCTTGTTTAATTGAGCAGTGTTATCAACATTACTCCGGCACTGCCATATTTTTGAAAAAGTTAACTTTATTTTATCTGTAAGTTGTAATAACGAAAATACGTTAAAGGTAAGTTTAGAGTTCCCTTTAGCTAAAGGTACCGTTAACTAAACCCAAGTTTAACGGCAAGTTGTAATAATGGCCCTAAGTAACATTATTCCAATGCTTTTAAATTATTTTTAATTTTTTTTCTCTCAGGTACTTGATAAAACAGTTATCTTTTAGAGCCAGAAAAATAGACAATGTTTTTTTAATTAATTTTTATATTTATAGTTTTAATGCAAAATATTTTATACTCAAACAATTGATCTTTATTTTTAATATTATTTCAAATTTTTTATTTTTATTTGGTATTTTTAGTTGCTAAAAATTCAACGGTTCTCCTTTTTTCAAGTTTTAGTTCAAATAACCTGATTTTGAACGACTTCACCAAAAGGCGCCGTGGCTTAGTTGGTTAAAGCGCCTGTCTAGTAAACAGGAGATCGTGAGTTCGAATCTCGCCGGGGCCTTTCACGGGGAATTTTTTTATATTTTAAAATCGTTTCTCTATTTATTGAAATAAAGGCATTATTGTCGCTCAAGAAAATGAAAAAGAGAAGGAAGAAATTTTTGAAATTAAATTTATAAAAGAAATTCCAGCGAATAGGGAATAAGAAAGAATATGGTGGGTAAGCGTATATTACAATCATCGATTGATTTAAAAAATTATTTTGGAAACATATGAAGTCTTATAGAGACTTCTTTCTCCAATATATGTATATCGACCGAGCCATCTTTGAAATGGCAAGCACATTGATATACAATTTCCAGCGTACTCTAGTTCAATGTTTTTTAATTATTTTATTACATTTTAATAAATTTAAAATAATTAAACGTTTTGTAGAAATATTTTAATGGCGGCATGTAATGCAAAATACAAATTTATATCAGTTAGGGCCATTACTACAACTTGCCGTTAACTAAAAAGAGGATTTTAACGGACAGATAAATTGTTTTTCATTATTATAAGTGGACAATAAAGTGGAAGTAAGCGTTAAGCTAAATGGAGGATCATCCTACTGGTAACTTTAAAGTTAAGTTTATGTTTGAACTTGCCATACATATATATTATTTTCAATATGGCAACTTCAAATATAAACAAAATGAGCATATGCAACAAAAAAACGAAGCCCGTCATTGCCACTGCGTTTAAATAAACCTGTTTAATTTGAGCAATGTTATCGACATTGCCCCGGCACTGCCATATTTTTGAAAAAGCTAACTTTATTTTATCTGTAAGTTGTAATAACGAAAAAGTTCACTTTAGCTAAAGGTACCTTTAACTAATCCCAAGTTTAACGGCAAGTTGTAATAATGGCCGTAAATGATTATTTAATTTAATTTCATTAAAAATGTTACTGCCTACTCAGATATACTGTTGAAGAGGTGCTTGTGTAAGCAGGCAATCAAAAAATAGTAAGAGGTGAAAAAAACGAAAACTGCAGTTCGTTTCCATTGATTCGAAAAAAGTCTGAAACGTGCGCAGATGTAAAGAAATATAAAAGAATGGAAGTGAATGAGTACAAATAAATCTTCTAAAAATGGATGTGATCCCAATAAGCGAATTCACCAGTAATGAATCTTGTGATCGATCTGATTTCAAATAACATGTTAGGCTAGAAAGGATGAACTAAATGAGAAAATTTTGCGTCGAACATTGGCGAATGAAGTGGGCAATATATATAATACCGATAAGAAACCCCTCCAGAAATAAACAGGTAAGCGGCTTCTTACCGCAAGCCATCATGCATTGACTGGTGAGAAAAGATTCAATGACAGAGATGTCCACACATTCCAGTTTAAGTAGTTGATTGTTACGCGTCCTATCCTGCTTAGGCCAGTTGAGTTTGATATGTAGGGGCAACATAACGGATGTAAAATATATGTGGACCGGTATTACTGTATTTGCTCTAGGATATTACACCATAATCCGAGATGTTTCTCTAATCAGGACCTTATATAAAATTGATATAAAACTATCAATCCAGTGTGCGCCTGAAAGAAACTACAGCCAGAAACCGCACAAATGCTGGTAGCTCGGATTCTGTTACTCAAGATTTAATCCGTAGCATTAATTATGGCCTACAAAACATTACATAGATTAAAAGATGAAGAGAATTTCATTGTCTAACTTATCCACAAGTTTAGAATCGTTTGAACACACTTCCCCCGAATAACCGCAAATTACGAAATCAGAACACCAGTCTTTCTTTCTTGTAATACTAGTGTAAAAGGTCTCTTCAAGATTAGATTCCGACGAAGTATAGTCAATTTGACTCAGAGCTTGGATGAGGGGTCTTAATTCATACAACGACAAGCACTGCATGTTATCTGACACGTGATCTAAATGACAATAAATTAAACATTTTATAAAGGGTTTTAGTAGGGCTCGTTGTTGAATGTGTCGTCAATGTCGAAAAAGGTAGCCAGAGCATAATCCATAACTTGTGACGATTTTTCTACCTGTCAGATGTATGCATATAAAGAGCTGTTTTAATTGATTTGCCCCTAGTAAAGGCTTATTAGACGTGAGGCCTTCGGTTCAAACCCCAGGTCAGGCATCTCCAACTGAACGAAATATGAAAAAATATTTCCTTCGGCGACTTCCTCTCAGCAAATTTCTTTCAAAAACTCTGAGAGTAAAATAAACTGCCATGAAAAGGTTTCTCAAAATTCTGTCGTTCGGAGTCGACGTTAAACTGTAGGTCCCGCCACTCGTGTATAAAAATTAACGCACACAACATAAGTGGTGTGAGAAACTAGGTCGTAATGCTGCCTAAGGTTTAATGACCAATTATGTATGTATGTGTATATATAGGCGTGTTGAAAAACCAACCAAAGCGAGGAGTTAATCGAGTTCCCGAGGTGCAGCTCAAGACTGTTTTTCACAATCTCTAGGTTAACATAGTTAACTCATACAGCGTCGCATTACTGCGTTACACTTAATCGAATATAATTGCATTTTAAAAAAATTACAATTATTTTTTTATTATAATTTGAGACAAAAAAAACAATTGTTCAAACACATTTTGAATATGTATGTATACATGTCTATGTATAGTACATGCTACACATGTGTGTTCATATCATAAATATTTGAAATTTTATATAGAAGGGTTATATTGGATTCCAAAATAAGTCCATTCCATATGCAAATACAGCTAATGAACAACTATTCCAACTATTCTATAAAACGTATTAAAATTCCTTTAAACATAAAACAATGCTAAGTACCTACATACAGAGTATATTTATATATGTATGTATGTATATGGTATGTTTACTATTTTATAATAATTTTTCATTTCGTTTAATATTTGTGTAGATTTTATCGTCAGTTGATTAAAATTATTACCGAAAATTATTGTTCATTCTCAACATAAACGTACATACATAGGCCTACAGAGAACAAGTGAATATTTTTGGGGAGCATTTTCTTTATCTTTCTCATGAGCGATGAGGGATGAAAAATTAAAAATTAAAATAAAATTGTCATAAACTTTGTTGTTATAAATCATAAAAATGAAATTTCCTTTAAAGGCATGTATGTATTTACAAAATGACCATTTTCCGAGTCACTTAGGCTCTAAATCGTTTATACGTGTTGACCATAAAAAAAAAACAAAAAAGACACATGCACACGCACATGGGATGGCATTGATGACCGGACCGGAAATAAAAATCACACACAAATCAGGGAAAATATTTAAAGAAATCACTGCATACACTTAGGCAGTTCTTTCAAAAGAATACGGGTATCCCATAAATACAATATACTGGTGTAACACCATTAACATTTATGAGATTTTATGCGTGTGGTGGACCTTTTGGGTTACGTATGTATACAAATGAATGTTCTTTTCTATTCTCCTACTAATACTTATATGGGCATTAGGGTATGGATTATTTTCTTTAATTTTTTTTGTAAAGTTTGGGTAGTAATTTCCCATAGAAATGTTCTCTGTAGCAAAAAAAAAAATTATTTAGAACACTTGCATCAAAGGAAATATCAAACAATCCCCGGTGGTTTCGAATATGAGTAAATGCATGTGCCAGTGACAGAATAAAAGTATAATTGAAATAAATAACTTTGTGAAATATAAATAAATTGATACAAGCGCAGTTATATCTTCTCTGTCATGATGCAAGCAAACTATCGGTGCCAAATTACGTCCTGATTTCTCTACTTTTACGTTGACTATTTCACAATACATAAAAAGTGAAGCTGGGTGGCCAGATTATCCAGTTATCATCCTTACATTCTAAGAGAATGCACTGCATGAATAGCGGTCATCTCCGGTGTATTGATCTCAAGAAAAGCAAGAATTGCGTGAAAGAGGTTATATCCTAGTGAAAAACAGTACAAATTTTATGGAACAAACACGAATACCAGTAAGGACTGTAGAAAAATATGTTTCTGAAGTGGAAAATTTGTATTCAGAATGATGAAACTTTCTGCAGGAAAAACATGAGAAAAACATCGCAGATATATTTGTTGTTCAAACCAATGTACTGGATAGGATCAATATAGCGGAAGATATGCTTTAACTGAAAAAGAATAAAACGGTCGACTTGGTGCATTGGTTGGTAAACCAGAGAAGAATAAACGAATACGATAATTTTGAAACGCAGTCAAACAATTCAGAACTCAATATATGAAGTAAGTCCTAGCATTTTCAGAAAAAAGAAAAAAATTGACATAATTTGTTTACAACAAAATTTGCATCAGTCTAGGATAAGTACTCGCAGCACTGGTTGAATCCTTGTAGCAACTGCTCAAGCTTTACAACATCAAGTAAGTAATTTGGGTACATGAAATATAAGAGTTCACTGGGATGAAAAAATTTTTCATCGTTGATGGACAAGGAACACGTCGACGATTTGCTTATAATTCTCGCTTACAATGAAAAAAAAACAGTTGCTCGGAACTCTAGCAATATTTTCAGATATGGAGAAACAGTAAGAAACGGTCTTCTACAATTTACTTAAAGAATGGGATTTTGATCATGAAAAAATAGAAGCCTTTTCCTGCGTTATAACCGCATCAGGTAACATATAAGGGTGTTTTTTATAGAGGTATAGAACTTTAAGTTGGCATTACTTTTCAAGATGGCGATCGATTTAACAGCTGTCAAGTGATTTATTCTCAGTTTGGTTTGGCAATTTATCATGAATAGACTCACGCCTGAACAACGCTTGCAAATAGTGCAATTTTATTTCGAAAATAATGGTTCTGTGCGGAAAACGTATCGCGCACTACGTCCATTTTATCGTCGACAAAATCGTCCATCAGAGCAGTTAATTCGATTAACCATGGAACGTTTTCGCACCACGTTTACTCTTATTGATAACTCGCATGCCTGTACGGTGCGTACAGAAGAAGCTATTGCTGCTGTAGAGCGTAGCCTTGAGGAAGACCCGAATGAGTCCATCCGCCATCGAGCACAGGAATTGGATCTGTGTCCATCCACTTTATGGAAGATTTTGCGGAAGGATCTTGGTTTGCGTGCTTACAAAATCCAACTCGTGCAAGCTTTGAAGCCAAACGATCATCAAGTAAGGCGTAGATTCGTCGAATGGGCCCAAAACGAGATTACCGTTGTTCCCGATTTTCATAAGCGAATTTTGTTTAGCGATGAAGCGCACTTCTGGTTGAATGGCTACGTCAACAAACAAAACTGCCGCATTTGGAGTGAAGGTAATGCTCAAGTGTATGTGGAAACACCGTTACATTCAGAAAAACTGACTGTTTGGTGCGCTTTATGGGCTGGTGGAATCATTGGTCCGTACTTTTTCAAAAACGATGGTGGCCAGAACGTTACAGTCAATGGTGATCGGTATAGAGCCATGATTACTAACTTTTTCATTCCTGAATTGAATAACCATGATGTCCAGGAGATATGGTTTCAACAAGACGGCGCAACATGTCACACAGCTCGTGCCACGTTTTGGACCTGTGAATTGGCCTCCAAGATCTTGTGATTTAACACCGCTAGACTACTTTCTGTGGGGCTATGTAAAGTCATTGGTCTATGCGGAAAAGCCACAAACGCTTGACCATTTGGAAGACAACATTCGCCGTATTATTGCCGATATACGGCCACAAATGTTGGAAAAGTCATCGAAAATTGGACGTCCAGATTGGACTACATCCGCGCCAGCCGTGGTGGTCATATGCCAGAAATCATATTTAAAATGTAATGCCACAAGATTAACTTTCGGATAAATAAAATTCATGTCAATCGAATAATCCATCGTTGCTTTATTGCAACTTAAAGTTCTATACCTCTATAAAAACACACCCTTTACATATAACGAATGTGGTTGCTTTTAGAACAAACACATAAGCAAAGATCTTCTCAATTATCCACGTCGTCGTTTGAAATAATGTTTCGAAGCGTATTTATAGCAAAAATGTCACAAATTTTGAAGTCACCGTGGTCTAGTAGGTTGTGTGTTGGCTTAAAAGACGTGAGGCATCGATTCAAACCGCAGCACAGTGGTTGCGCCCATATGACAAAAATAAAATTTTTTTTTTTTCTATATTGGGTTTGTAGCGAAATAAATAGTCGCTAATGTCATCAAATTTGTCTCTTCTGAATTTGTTTTGATAATATCTAACGTTAATTTTTAAATGCAAACAATTAAAGTGCGATTTTATATAGAAGAAGAAAGTTGACTAAGCGATTGTGGAAACAAAGTGAATATCAAATTGTCAAAATACATTTAATTAAAGTGCCCAATTAAAATAATTAAAATGGAAATTAATGTGAATGGTATTGACATTATTTTTAAGAAATAATAACTTAATAAATTGTGTTATAGTTTTCGTAAAGTACTGATTTTTATGATGTGTTTTTATGAACACCGTTTGAAATTCTCTGTAAAAAATAATTAGAGTTTTAGTTAGTTTCCCAATGAAAGCCAATGACCAAATTGGTTTGTAAATATTGATACACATCTATAGTAAGAAATTGTGTTTAATTCAAGTGCAGTTTTTTGCAGGTTTCTTCTATATATTTAATATACTGGCTTAACCTCTGTGTTTTTAAAATTTGTTGTGTATCTCGTTTGATTTAATAATACTGACATTTTTGTTGTTATTGATAGTTTTTTTTATTCTACATAATAGAAACATCCCGTCAATGCATATTTTCACGAATGACAATTTTCTAGCTTTGGTGCTCTAAGAAGGGTTCAAATTCGGCGAAATCACAGCAAGTTTATGACGAAGTAATCAAATTAAGTTTGAATGCGAAGAAGGTGCGTTTTGTGATTTATTGAATTGTGTACAATATTTATGTAAAAGAATTGTTGACATTTGGAAAAAGAATCACCGCTTAAAATCAGACGTTTTAAAAAATCATTCAGACTGGTTAGCTAAAAACTTTTTTTAAAACTGAAAAACGTTTCTATGTCACCTAAAGAACAAGTATTAAAAGCGAATAAAAGTGGTCGCCCTTCATCTTATTTCTCAAGTTCTTCAAAAAGAACAAAACAACGAAGGGTAGCAAAGTTGGCAGAAACTGATGCGAATGCAGCGGATGCCTTACATAGTCTATGTTCAGAACCAAAGCAAGCTTGTTAGGAATCAAATGCCGCTGAAGTTCTTGCATTAATAATTGACACAAATTTAGCAAAGCAACAGTATTGGCATAGTCGAAATTTTGTAAACTCTAAGTTTTCCTTCAGTTTATCCCCTAGTTACGAAAAGATATTAAGGGAAAAGAAAAAAGTTATCCAAGTTCAAAATATATCGCCGTGAGTGAATATAAAGCTAAAGTAGATTTACAGAATTTGCTTGACCATACATGTATTTTAGATTTACAATTTGAAGTCTGGAAGGGCGAACCTGGTATTAATATAAACAACATTGCTTTGATAGGAAGATGGGGTTTTGATGGTAGCTCCGGTAATAATGAGTATAAACAACGTTTTAATAGCAGAGACAACAGTTTATTTGTAACATCTTATGTACCCTTTCAATTAGTGACAAAATCTGCGAAGCCTGAAGAAGCAAAAATAATATGGAAAAACCAAAAATTTATTCTGAATATTTTACCAGGAAAAATTTAAATAGGCGGTAGGAGCAAGTGACCGCGACCATTTTTTTTAGAATATTGTGGTTATTATATCCGAAATGTACTGTGAAAATTTCAAGACTATATCTTTAATATAATTATTTTTGTCGCTCCTTCCCATACAGGCGCAACCACTGTGCGCAGGTCAGGCATCTTCAACGGAACGGAATATGAAAAAATATTTCTTCGGCGACTTCCTCTCAGCAGACTTCTGGCAAAAACTCTGAGAGTAAATAAAATTGCCTTGAAAAGTTTCTCAAAAATCTGTCGTTCGGAGTCGACTTTAAACTGTTCGTTCCGCCACTCATGTATAAATGATTCGAAGATTTTATCTTTTAAAAAAACTTTATATTTTTTCAAACTGTATTCCATTTCAAACGATTTTTTAAAAAGATCATGAAGGATAGAAAAACGATAAATCGTATAAAATTGGTCTTAATAGATATATGGAATGAGTTGTAAAACGTATGCAGTAGTATAATCAAATATCGTCATTTGATGAAATCTATTTGGCTAACGAACTCATATTCAGCATGTATAAGTTCATTATTGTCTGTTTCAGAACATTTTAGATTTCAACACGAACCGACATTTTTTTATTAAAAATAAATTTTTAATGATTTCGTGTGAATTTAAAATATTTTGACAGTTTGAGAGCGAATGCGACACTTTCTCTCCTACATTTCTTGGGGGCAAGTACAGTGAAATTTCTAATTTTTAAAATTAAGGCGCACCCTAATGTGCATACATGGACACATGTACATCCATGTGCCTGTGTGCTATAATGTTTTGAATGTAATGAATGGTAATGGTAATAACAATCATTTTTATTTTTATTTTTTTTTATGTTTTTTGTGTGGTCATAATAGTTAATGGCCATTTTATGCGTATTATTAACATAATAAAAAATACATAAGCAATCCAATAGCTGAGCAAGATTATGATTCCGATTTCTTTTTTAGCATTGCATGCGATAAAATCATATTACAAGTATCGAATGGTGCAAGTTACGTTATGCTTTCCGTATTCCATTTTTTTATAACTTTGAATAGAGAAAATGCTGATGCTGCTAATGAAACATAAGAAACGTCAGTTAAAAGTCATAAAAGTTTATCAGATTTATTCGTGTAAAATGGCTTTTTTTTGTCATAAATTTATTGAATTTTCAATTAAAAATTGCATCTAAGAAAACCACTTGCGAGATTTACAAATCTTGTGTGGAGATAAGGAATGCATTTAATTCTCAGAATATTTTGTAAACTAAGCTTTGACCGTGAGCAATTTGAGACGAGGATCTGCAGAGTTTTTGAGGTATCATGGTATTTAAGGTATCATGGTATTTAAATTTATTTAATGAATCAAGAAAATTCAAAGGCATTTAACGTTCAAACACTATGACACTACTTGTTTGTTTACTCCCTTCGTAAGGCAAATGTCACATTAACGCAGTTTTGCCCCTTCAATTTTATACTCCATAAATTTAATTACTTCTGTAGTTGGGAAACGTCTTCATATAGGTATCGAAGGGGTTTTCAAGAGCGCTTCAAAATGCAATGTCACCAGCAATGCGAGAAATGTAAGCAATAGTGCTCAATGGCATATCAGAAGTACATATATTTAAAATATAAAGTACATAGCCTAAGCTAAACCGGCCAAAATTCGTTTAATAACACAAGCAAAACAGTTTTAGTACGAGTATATACTCGGCAAAATCAAAAGTACTTTTAGAATTAAACTGAACGTAAATTTATTCCGTATTTATTACAAATCATATATTTTCCGTATTATAAAAGTTTCTTATATTTGTATTTTACAACTAAAATCCTAATAATGGAGAACAGGAAAATAATTTTTCCAATTTGTTTATATTATATTGTTACGAAAAATCGTTCAACATTAAAATGATAAATAAAAGATACACAAACAAATACGATGAACTTGTTACAAGTAAACCAACAACATCAAACAAGTAAGCGAGAACGAAACAAAAAGCAATGTGAACAAAATACACAAACAACAATGAAGTCGCGATAAAGCTCTCGAGAAGGCGAAACCACGAACTTTTGACTTCAAGAACCTTCATCAGACTGATTACGTGGGCATTTTAAAAGGCAAGACAAAGCAGGAAACGAGTAGTAAGAATTCAGTAAGTCTTGCGTGAAGACGCGTTGCGTGTGAAGAAAACAGTTGTGGTTTGAAGATCTCCGTTCTAAAGATCTACACTGTAAACAAATAAGAATAGCGAAGAAGCAATTGTTGTTATATACGTCAAGTTGTAGACAGTGGCACAAAAAAGTAGTGCACACATAAAAAGATTAATTGAAACTAAACACAAATCTATTTTTATTTTGTTTGCAATTAACGAACTCATATTTTAAACGTTTTTAAAAAGTTAAAAACGTAACAATATACTTACAAATAATTCCTTTTATATAACATTGCGCCATCAGTTTTATTCATGATCCTTATTAAAAACGACTAAACTTTCGGTATTCAATAGCACTCTGCTTAACGCGCAGTTTTTAATAAAACTCTCGATTATTAATCTCAGATTCACATCTCGTCGCTGATGTTTTTCCATCTGTTTATACTGCCTTATTTTACATCTGGCAACTTTGCGCTTTTTTGTTTTATTTTTATTTATTTTTTGTTGTTGGAATTTTGATCTTTGCCTTGTTTCCTTCCCGTATATTCTGGTACTTAACCTTATTCATTTGTTCTTATAATGCTGAGTACCGTTCGAGCTGTTTGTTTTGTTGTTGTCCACTTGTCTTGTTTGTTGTTGGTTGTCCCCTCTGAGGGGACATGATAGTTTTTTAGCGATTACGGACAATGAAACCATTCCACCGCAATTTTTTAAGAATCACGTATTCTCCTGTAGTTTTCTGTTAAAATGACACAAAAAACTCATCCAAATATGATAAAACAAGATGCGGGATAAATAAATCAACCGTTTTACACGCCGAAAAAGAACATGCGAAGTGCGTTCACGACGGACTGTACACTTCTCGGATCTGGGAAAAAGAAAACGGGATTGTATTGCCTGTTCTGACAGAAAAACACCAGGCGGAAAACAGCAACATTTTATTGTGAAACATGTACAAATTAATCCGATATGCATGTTGGGAATTGCTTTTACAGTTTACCGTACTGTAGAAAATTATAAAAAATAAATTTTGATATTCTTAGGTAAATATGTATGTGTTCTTCAATCTCCACAAATGCATATAAAACAAATTACAATTCCTTACTTGGTTCTAAAATTATACTCTATAAAAAGTGTCGTCGTGTTGCTGGTACGTAACGTCCGAAACAGAGCCGACTACAAAGGGTTAATTTATTTTTTATCCTCGTAACAATGTAATAAATTCCCTTGAATGACGAAGGACTATCACGGAGCAATATTAGATTTTCAAAAACAAGAGTGGATTCATTTGTAATATCCATGAGACATTGGTGACCAAGGTGTTGTAATAAATCAATACAACTAGATACCATGCTGTCGTTGTTGAGATACCCTCTCCTGTACTTGGTCAAGTGACCTTACAAATAGTCTTCAAAACCCATGCGTTAGAGATGTATTTAATTTTTAATAGGATATAAGAGGTGTAAACAATTAAATCAGAGTATTTTTTGCAACATAAAAAATAAATACGCAGGTTCCATTTAACACCTCATTTGATTTCTGTGCCTAGACCAGTGATTTCCATTTCATAGCTCAATTGTGCAGAGAGAATTCCCACACATTGCTTATGCTCTTTTATTTAGTCGCCGATCAGACTGCGGCGAGTGCACATGTTATCAAGTGCTACAACATTTATTTGTTTTTCAGGTTTACACCAAAAAAATATTTTATTTTAAAAAATAATTTTATATTAAATGATAAGGAAAGGAACAGTTTTTTGTAGACATAAAGTAATTTTCTTTTTGGAAAAATTAAAAGTTTTGTTATTAGTAGGTGAGGAACTTTATGAACCAAAAATAGTCAATTGAGTCAAAGATGTATAACTTTATGTATGTTGATGAAATGATAATCAAAATAGCGTAGATTCCTAACACTTTTCTTTGACCGTAAATAAATAAATTCTCTCAATTTATTTTCTCTCTCTTACTCACGACCAAAAACTTTTGGTAACCCCCAGTGTTGTAAAACTGGAATTTTGAAATGGTACTAAACTATAACTGAAAGAGTACTTTTTTGCATCAAATGGTACTTTTGTAAAAAAAAATACACACGTACACATAATTAGTCATTATAACCCTTCCATCAGGATTATGACCTAACTTCTCACACCACATATGTTGTGTGTGCTAATATTATAGATGAGTGGCGTTAGCTACAGTTTAAACTTTAATGTCGATTCCGGACGACAGATTTTTGAGAAACTTTATCATGGCAATTTTATTTCCTCTCAGAGTTTTTGCCAGAAGGAAGTCGCTGGAGAAATATTTTTTTCATATTTCGTTTTGATGGGATCATGGGGTTTAAACCGTGGGCTCACGTCTAGTAACCTAGGACACTACCTACTAGACTATTTATTTATTTATATTTAATCCACATACGGCACGGAACAGAAAAACTAACGACTTATTCACATACAAGACAAAAACATCTGATTCGGATCGTAAAAGCCCGTTGATGAAACGTAATGTAATATACGTTCGTTTTTAGAATGTGAAGAGAAATGCAATTGCTTGCCGATAATACATTACGGTTTTGCAAGCGTTTTCATTGCACATGTTCCGTAAACGTTTGTCTAACCGGGTCTAAAGCCTAATTCTACCTTTAGCATTACGTTGAACATGTTGCCAATGCATTAATAGTAAATAAAATATGTAATATTAAAAAAGTACTGGAAGCGTCGCGGGGGTACTGCGGTGTTTTTGAAATGAAAAAGTACTCAAAAAACCCTTACTGGTAACCCCTAGCCTAGACCATCAAGCTCTTCTGGCTTGCCAATATTTATATCACTCATACATAAAAATGGCATATAACAGTCCCGCTAATGAGACAACAAGTATAATTGTTTCTTGCGCATGACCCCATTTGATGACCATTCATTCATACTGAGCTCTTTGTCTTTATCTCCATAGGAATATAAATGTCATATACTGCTGTCATGTGCAAAGTAATGGATCAAAGAATTGTAAATTTCGTTTTAAGATCATTAACATAAATTTAAAATTCAGTTGGATTGATACATAGCATAGAATTTAATCTGAACTCATGTAACGATTTCACTACATAAAGTTTCACGCGCATTAACAATATTTCCATCAATTTCAAAATATTTTGTAATAAAAATGATTTAATTTAGAAAAAAAATACGATAACAAAATATTTGATTATGCGTAGCTACTTAATACCAGCAACTTGTTACCTACTATCCTAAGGTTGGCTGTCACTTGTCTGGCCTTTGCTACGACTGTTATTTCTTCCAATAATTTCTCATTAAAATTCATAAATTTAATAAACAATAAAGTTTGGAAAAAAATCAAAAAAAAACTACAATACAAGTGAATTAAAGCGAAAGGAAATTTAAAATATTAAAATGAAAAAAGAAAAAATAGAGGAGAAAACAAGTTGCCAAGTAAAAAGCACGAAGAACAACGCATTAAATAATGTCTTGTAAATATGTATGTTTTATTCTTTTTTCTTGTAAATTATTATGGAAAAAAACCGGTAGCATTCCATCATGTAACAAATATCGACAAACTGGGAATGTTTATGTTTTTCAAAATTTTTTTATTTTCCTTCGTACTCAAATATAAAGGAAGAGGATATTGAAATGAGAGAAAATGCAAATCAGCTTATTACGATGATGATGATAATGATGGCAACGACGTTACAACGCTGATAATGATGATGAAGAATGAGAAAACAAATGAGATGAATAACTGTTCTTGTACTTGTATATGAACTTGTAATACAATGTACATTGAACATAAGGATAACAAAAGGATATTGACATGATTCAAAGTAAATACCAAAGGAAAACACAAATAACAACAATATCAGGAAATTGATGAAGAAAAAAAATTGATGAAGATGGTCGTAAGTAAGAGATATCGGAAATACTCACATAAATTAAGTTTAAAAAAGAAAAACAAAACACACACTCACACAAACACAATATGAAGCATACATTTAGGGAACGTAGCTGGCTTCTAACTCAGCCCCATGTAAGAAATTTACTCACAATGGCAAAAAAAAATAAAATGACGTGCAAATAGAAACGTAAAGAAAAAGGAAAATTATTTTGGGAATCTATTAATTTTCCCTACGAACATTTATAATACGCGTACATATATATACACACCAACACAAACCCATGTTGCTTCTCTTGGTTGCTCATTTCGATTTGCCCTTCCCTTTGGCGTCTTTATGTTGCTACTACTACCGTTGAAGTCGTTGTTGTTGTAGTTGTTTGCCGTATACTTTATTGTTTAGCTGGTTCGTTAAATACACGAATACTATTTAAGAATATTAAGGCATTAAGTCAAGCTGCCAGCAACCAATACAACTACAAATAAATTCAAAGTATTTTAAATTAAACGCAGAAACGGACTTTCTTAAAATGTGTATGTGTGTGTGCCTGTGTGCATCTATTATTTGGTTTGTGGTTCTTGTACAGTGTTTAGTTGATTCTACATACATACACATTTATTTACCATATATGTATGTGTATAAAATTTAAGGATGTGTGTGTATTTTTTTAAAGGATATCAGTATAAATGTTTTATAGGAGGATATTAGTGGAAACGTGTATACTTACGTACATTGTTAGAATATTAACGAGCCGTTTATGTGGAACAATAAGAGAGAATTGTGTTTGGCCAAAAAGAAGTTATGATGGCATTAAGAACTTTGGCCGCATAAAAGACATTTATATTAATACGCAAAGAACTGAACGATATTCTCTGTTCTAATGCGAACAATGGCGGGTGGATATTTACAAGAAAAATATTCATTCCATTGCAATTAATATTTCTTCTTAGCAAATATCATAAAATAAACCACATTTTATTTGTAACTCGTCGTATTTTCATTATGTTTTAGTGTTAAGATGTACCAAGATTATTAGTTGTGAAGGGTAATTAAAATATTGCAGGGCAACAGAATTCGATGTATAGGAATTAAAAATCAAAAGTAATAAATATTAAAAAAAAACATAATTAAGCAAGGCAAACAATTAATTATCGTGCATTCATACACTTTCGTTTAAGCAGTAAGTACGATGAGTACTTCAAGCTTTGAATATGAGTAGTATGAGTATTGCTGTAGCTACCCACACGTAACGTAACGTACCGTAGAAAACGTTCTCTTTTTAGCATATGGAGAACAATGTAAACGATTACCGAAACGTTCTCTCTCGTTAGCAAAACGGAACGATCTGCATTAAATAGAATTCTCTCACGTTTTTACGTGACATTTGAACATGAGAGAGGATGAGCAGTGTTGCCATGATAAAAAAAAAAATATTGTAACCAACATTTGTGAAAAAATTACCAAATAAGGAAAAATATGATCAAAATTAAATTCGCAGTTTTTTTATTTTATTTTTTTTCAAATTTAAATTATAATTGAGAAAAAAGAAACAAAAAATAACAAAATAAAATTATAGTCTTACTAATTAATTAATTTTAACAAACAAAACAAAGGCTATTTTTATAAGAAAAATAATAACCAAATCCGGAAAAATCTACACATTGAACAGAAAACGGCAACACTGATGATGAGTCTGTATACCAATTTCTTTGCATTGTGTTGTATTCGTTTGTGTGTTGCTTTGTGTTCTGTTTCGTTTTTATTTACATTCTTCGTTGACATAAATATGTCCCGTTTTGAACGTTTCTATAACCACACAAACGTTTTTAAGGCTACGTACGTTACGATTTAACGTTTTTTACGCTTGGGTAACCAGGGCATATGATTTTAAAATAAATATGAATGCGTATAGGTATCAAAAATTATGAGTATGATTCGAATCTATTCATCTTTTTGAATACTCATTTCTGATCTATGTTATACAAATGTTTCGCACTTAATACTTAACTGTTTACGTCGAACATTCTCGTCTGAACGAAACGAAAATTTTTCGCATTAGGTCGAGTATACTCGTCTCTTGAAAAAAAATTCGAATTTGTATAAGTAAAGGTCGATGATTACATAGTTTTGATCTGTATTGGATGATCTGAAGACCAACGGTATGTGCTTTCAACAGAACGGCGCTACAGGCTACACAGGTTATACTACATTGGACATTCAGCACAATTTAAGTACATGGTCATCTCACGTGTAGGTGAAATTGCCATGAAGGTTTCTCAAAAATCTGTCGTTCGGAGTTAATTTTAAACTTTAAACATACACAATATTAATGGTTAGAGGAACTATGTCGTTATCCTGACTGAAGTGTTGTAATGACCAACTAAGTATGTAATAATCTACATGAATAACTCTTCTTTACTTTATATTTAAATTTATATTTTTATTGCATTTTTCATAATATTTTCATGTAAAAATTAATTTTAGTTTCTGCAATACTTTTCAAACTCATTTTAAAGACCATTCTTATGATGAGACCACGATTTTTCTTTATTAGAAACCATATGGTGTTCACAATGGCGCACTAATAAAGGTGAAAACATCTTTAAGAATAAATTTCACAGAAAGGAATTACGTTAAGACAAGGAGTTGGTTGCCGATTCCAAATGCAATACACATGTGCTGGCATTGTTAAATGACTGTTTCTACCATTTTTCTAATGGCAATACAAACAACAATAACGATGACGTAAATAACACTTTCCATTCCGTGCCATCTCGTTCCATTCAGCCAGTCATTTACACACAATGAGGTGTAAGTTTTAGTGAAAAATAGATTTCTAAAACGTTTAAGCCAAAACGATGTGTCCTGAATTTTAAAATCTTAAATAGAAATGTTCATCTAGAATTTTACATTTCAAATACAAAAGGTGAACAAAAAAATATGTGGCGGTGTTGCCATTGATACCAATGCTTTCGACACCAACAAACAACAACTACTGTGTGGAAGAATGTTACGCGAAAAGTGAAAAAAACCACCCACAATTCCCTACAAATGCAGAAGAGAAGCCCGTTTCACTGGCGCATTTATGCCAAATAGCGTGTACGTGACCAATTCTTTTCGTTTTTCGTATTTTTCCTTCTGATTTTTCTCCAAAAAAAAAGAAGAAAAAGAACTCATAGCACTCATACTCATACTCATACTCGGTACATCTTGAGATTTTGTATTTCAAAGAAAGTCAGAAGGCGATCATTTATGTTTGAAAACGTACATAAGCATGTGCGTTTTTAAGGGTAGTTTATGGACAGATATGGAGGCAGAGTGGCTGCTAAGGGATTTATGAAAGATAAATAGTAAAAAAGGAAAGGGGTGGTGGTTTAATAATGACAAAGGCATCTCGTTGTTAATTTTTTGTTGCCACTGTTATTTGTTTATTTGAAGACACCATATGCTAAATAGACAGCATAGAGCAGATTACTATTTCTCTGTATATGCCGTATACATCCTCCCATGTTTCATCATTTTAAGGGTCATGCTCCAATGTGAATGAATAATTTTTTAAGCTGCTTATCTGTTTTAGGACATCTTAATATTTAAGACGGAATTCTTTAAGTGACAAAGGATATTTGAAGGTATACATCTGAGAAATTCTTCCATAATATTTTCTTTTAAAATTTCTTTTATAACTAAGAATCACATTAAAAAACTTTACAACATGCTTCTGTGAATTATTACCAAATCGAAGAAAAAAAATCTCTTTGCAGACAAGAACTCTATGTATTACTAAGTAATAATATTTGAAGATTTTTGCAACTGATTTAATTTCCTTAACAAATTTTAGTGATAATAGTTCAATTATTGTTATTACGAAACAAAGAAACTAGATTATAAAAAATCTTTCCCAATGTACTGTCAATTCATCTATTTACACAATGACTGATTGGTTATTGAAAATGCAAAATAAATTTGAAATGACAATAATTTCTCAAATCAAATTATTAATGACTACTCAACATAGGCAATAATTTCGGCTTCCGTCATTACTAATGTTTAGAAATATATTTTGTGTTTTGCGTGGAGACGTATCTCCAAAGGTATTATCAGCCAGAGGGTTTAAATAAAACTGATACGTTTCAAAGTATATCTTGAAATATTTATCATTCTTTAGATTTTATCGAAGGCATATTGAGAATTTTTGACGTACTACGGTGCTGCATAAAACTTTTTTGAATGAGAGGGCAGAGGCAGTCCCCCATTATTAAACAGCATAGCATCACATCGATTTTAGCAGAACATTATAATACTATGTTCAGGTATGCACTTTTATTGAGTCAATATTCGGTTCATTGAATTCAATATTTTAAGTGTTCAGACATAATAATATACGCAGTTCAGCTGCTTATTCAATATTCATTTCACAGTTGGTAAACAAAACAGCTGGTTGTTTCAACAACATTGTTTTTATTTTTTTTATGATTTTTTTTTGACGTTGTTGGCATTTGAGTTGTCAATTATCAACAGAAAGTGTTCGTTTAATTGTAATATGCTCACTAAACACACTTATGACAGTGCTGCATTTTTACTTTTATCAATATTATAACAATTTGCGTATTTATTGCACAATAATTAATTGAAACTTTATATGCAATATTGAGTTTATTGCGATTTACGTAATAAATCTGCATATCTGAACACGGTATAAAGTAAAAGTTTACAATCTAACTTTCTGCAAATGCAATAAACGCAACGCGAGCACAACAATTTTGCAATTGCAGTCTAAGGTAAGCTGCATGTGTATTAATTATAATAAAGACAGTGGCAGCAAAGCATAAGCAAAACAAACAAAAAAAAAACAGTTCATCAAGTTTTTGTCAATGGTGCCACTAAAACGTTTTTTTGTTTTACATTTCTTAAATCTCGTTTTTAAAATCACCATTGCATGCATGTTATTGTATTGAGAGCATTATTCCTCGCATTACCAACACAAAGTCTCTCACTAGAGCACTACTACTCTCATTGCTGCGAATAGAAATTAGTCTAAAAGAGAAATCAGCAATGAGTATACAAAAATATGAGTAGAACCGAATCATACTCATAATTTCTGATACTTATACGCATTCTTACTTATTTTAATATCATGGAATCTCTACTCAGATTCAAAGTTTGAAGTACTCATACTTGGAGTCACTGGAATCATTTATAAGTATTTTGCTAAAGTTATGAATCTGAAGGGTAGACTTATGAATCAAACATATTTCGAATCGTATGAGTTTGATGTCAACGTTGTACGCATACTTATTGCAACCTGTACTTATAAATCAATGTTGTAGTGAGTACGAATGAATTAGAGTAGTTAAATTTCAATACTGTTGACTCACTCATACTCAAAATTTCATGAGTACTTATAAGTAGCGAAAAAACGATTCAATCACTTCCATATGTTTTCTATTATTGAGAGATTGCTGCACAAATTGCCAATAAATATTTAATTTGGTTTGAATTTATTTTGCTTCTTTGTGAAATTTCCGAATCAGACAGCTGTCAATATAAAAACTTTTTTTCAAATAATTCTTTTCTACGAATACTCCAAATGCTGAATCCAAATTAATTGTGTGTTTTACATCTGCTCTCCTATAAAATTCCTAATTTGTTTAAATAAATAATTAAATAAAATATCAGAAATTATAATGGTAGTCTAAACTATAGCGATAAACAACCTTCCACTCTTGCGAGTAATAACCAAGTCGACATCTGGTATTGAAAATAAAAAGAAGAACTATCTTGACTATACCGAGTATATCTCTCCTGTTGTTGATTTTATAAATTTCAGAAACTTTTTTGGGATTGCGTTGAGTGCATTGGGTATGAATAACAAAATTGAATAACGAGATCGTATTCATATTCCGAGATATAAGATAAAACTCCTCAGAACGTGTATTTAAAATGTTTCTTTCTTAGAATATTGTTACGAAAATGGAAATTATGTACATCGTTTAACATTAAAATGAGAAAAAGCTTTTGTTCATTTTAATGTTAAACGATATTACAGCATTTCCATTTTCGTAGCAATAGCATAATAGAACTAAAAGTAAAACAGGATCATTACATCATTGAAAGTTTCTAAACCTTTTGTTCCAGTTTAAATAGTTTTTTGTACGCCTTCTGTATAATTCATACCAATTGAGCTTAGAAAACAAAACAAAAATCATCATTAGCCAAGGATTTGTCAGCATCAAAATGATAATTTTGTCTCGTTAATCGGTATTTAGGAGAAATGGGGCTGAGAAGGAGAGGAATCGGGGACACATATCTGTTGAGAGATTATATCAACAGAATGACAGCGGGTACCAAAGATTTGTTTAAAAAATTGCTGTGGAATGAAATAAATTATGAGATGAACAAAACAAATTATGCTTGGACTAGCGCTTTACAGCATTTATAACAATTTAATGAAACATTTGACTGTTTTAATTTTATCCAAGCTTTCTTAATTAATATAAACTTCTGCATAATTTTAGCATATTAATCGTTGGTAGACACTCCATTTTATATGAAAATAAACGGAATGTAAAATATTCACTGACTTTCTTATATTGTCTCAGAACTATTTCAACGAAATCATTTCTTCTTTCGTCTCTTTATTTACGGATGATTTACGTTGGATAAATTAAAGTATCATCTATCATTTGAAATCCAATTTAATTTGTCTCTTTCTTGACTTCTTTCTTTTTTTTTTTTGTTTTGTTCCGGTGCATCAAACGAAATTATGAAAACAACATGTGTTTTTAGTTTACATTGTCTGCATGGGTAGTGGGATTCTGTATTGCCTCTACCAAATCTACAGAGAACCTGAATGGTACGTGATCATATGTGATACAGAAGTTTTGTCTACAAACTTTGCCTTTTTCTTTCTCTTCAACTTTGAAAAACAGGACGTGTTGGAATTTTTAAATAATTTTTTCCAAAATATCGTAACATGTCTACCATTTCGATTTTTCAAAATGTGAAAGTGGTGAATTAACAGAACTGACATGTGTAGCAAGAAAAATTTAAAGAAAATTCATTCCGATTGTCAGTGTAAAAGGGAAGAATGTAATTTATCCATATTAGTTCCATGTAATACATATGTTCAGATACTTATACTATGCATTGCATAAACAATACGTTTATTTCGCATATTGAATGAATGTTTTGGTCTTGGCTATTGCCCGATCTTAAAGTTTCTAAAGTTACTTCACATTTGCATAATTTGAAATTTTTAAAAATTTATGAAATTTCTTTAAAGATTAATTTTTATTTTTCTCCAATATTTTGCTTAAAATATTCATTTTTTACTTACACCACCCATTTCGTGTATTAACTGTTAAATTTATTAATTAATCAGAGTTTTTCGTTCATTTTTAATATCCATGCAAACAATCTGTAAAAATTTTATTTTTAGACATACCATATAGTAGAGAAGGTAACACACACCCTTTTTAATGATTTTTGAAATATGAACTCCATTCATTGCTCTTTCATTCATTCTCTGAAGTCATATTTTTTCCCTCGTCGTCGTTGAAAAAAGGGCACTGGGTTAACAAGTTTTAAACAACTCATTAATAAATTGGGGTTAAAATTCCATTACAAACTGAACACACCATCACTTGCCCCTGCCATATCGTTTGGTCCCCCTTTCTCATTTAAAGAACACAACAGCAACGTCATAAATCTCTGTCGCTTGTTTTAGGCCTCTACGATTTAATATTGATTTAATAAACACGAAACAAATATTTTACAGACTCTTTAGCACATTCGTTCGTTTATTTAACGGAATCTTAAATTACTATTTTAACATAATGGCCTGTTTATTTAATTAGTGGTAGTGGTAGCTGATATCCGTAAAATAGGTCATAGCAGGACGAAGTGCATAAATCATGATGAATTAAATGCATTTGACAGTTTCAATGAGGGAGGAGGCACTTAAACGATAAATAAACTCAGCTGAGTGTGTCACAATGTCCATCAACAGCAATCAAATGACTGTTAATTACGAAATGGAAAGGATTTAAAACATTCAATATCCTTTAATTAAACACTGAAAATAATGTCTATAAAACAATTACGTATCTAAAATCGTTATATTTGTGTATGTTTTTTTTATATTTTCTTGATTTAAAATTTTATAATAAACCAGCTGTACAGCTGGCGTTACTGCGCCACCAACTAAAATAAATTTGAAAGGAAGACATTATACAAATATCCAATTAATTTTGTATCGTTTTATTGATTTTGTTTCCCGTTGTCCAGATGATTCAGAGCAAAGGGCCTGAGTAGTACGCATTCGATCAGTTTTTAATCTCACTTCTCGTTATTCAAGTGATTCATGCGAACGAGTCTCAGCGGCATGTACTCGAAGATTTTCCAGTCTCAATGCTCGTTGCTCGTGCTGATTCTAAGGCTCGAAATGCTCTATTCTTCCGTGCTTGAAATGTAGTTCGACCAATTGCTTGTCGCTTTGGAGGCATGATTGCACGGGAACGACGTGAAAAATGCGTTTAAATTTATTAGAATCTCACAATGTACCCAATCCAATTGAACCGGATGTTCAGACATGGATAAAAATGTTAATATTGACGGTGATCACCAATTAGTTTAGGGGAATAAGAAGTGGCAAAATGTAGCATTTTAAAATTGTTAAAATCGATGTTAAAAATTTTGTAAAAGAAATTTAATCATATAATTTTGTGGTACCTATTTACCTTATACTCTTATCTCTTCCACACTACGTAAACTTACATCTACGTACATATATTAAAAGAAGCAAATCAAAACGATGCTTTGTCTTTTGAGATATTTTGGTTTAATTTTAGACCGAAAATATTTATACTAAATATGTATTTTTAAAAATTAAATGTCTTTAAATGTCTGAGATACAAACAGCAGCATTTTTAAAAATTTTCCCGGATTTAAAAGTCTCAAATATGTGATTGACATTTTACGGGAATGAGTTATACTGAATGTTATTAAAATCATAAATGATAAATCCTAAAATGTCTGGTATTTGTCCGATCAACAAATGATCAAATGCATAGTTTAGAATTCAATTCATTTTGAATAAATTGCAGTAGCGTCATATAAATCTATCGGAAATTAATCGCACCAACTTAGAAACCTCCATCGATTCATGCGCAACAACTTTGATAAAGATCCTAACATAATCAAATGCATAGTTTACGATTTAATTCATTTTGAGCAATTTTCAGTTTTTTTTCAGTTTTTTGTCAGAAATTGGTCATACCAACTTAGAAACCTTCGTCGGCTCATGCGCAACAACTTTGCTAAAGATCATAACATAGTCAAATGCATAGTTTACGATTCTGTAAAGGACATACAGACAAACATGCATTTTTATATGTGTATATAGATTTACAATAGAATTTAAAAACAATGACAATAAAAATTTATTTTACTTGAGCATTTCTCTCTTGGCAGATGAGGAAACATTCTACTGCACCCTACGATCTATTGTACTGCCCTTAATCTATGTAACGCAACCCTATAATATTTTCGCCAACCCTATTTTCCTTCAAACATCAGGATGCTAATCAGTACCAACAACGACAATTCCCTTCCCAGTACGTGATATGCATCCAGGTGTTTTCATTAATACCCCTCAAGTACCAAAAATGTTTACTGATGATTTGTTACGTTGAAGGTCTACAATTTACTAAATTGTGTTCAGTTCCACTGAGAATCTTATTAAAATCATTCACAATCAAGCTGATGAGTCTTAAGCAATGTTATAATCTTTCAAATCCGACTGAACTAAAAAGTTAATTGAAAAATTTTAATACACTGCCCCTATACTTTTATTTTGCTTATCAAACTAAAAATATTGCCGTTAAACGAAAAAATACTGAAGACAATCTGATTGTATGTACATGCTTCGCAATTACCCACATTTTTAATTTCTGTCGATGCAAATATTAAAAAGCAAAAACCATCAAGGACTAGGAATGTAGGCAAGTAGACTTGGCTGTCTACCCAAAGAAGTTGGATAGAGACCAGAGATCAGCAATGAGTATTCAAAAAAATTAGTAGAATCGAATCATACTCATAATTTCTGATACTTATACGCATTCATACTTATTTTAATATTATACTCATACTACTCATATTTAACAATACGCATTTACAAGAATTTACAACATTTACAAGAATTACAAAATTAGTATGATTCGCGTACGAACACTACAATACTCACTAGAAGATTGTGTGTTTGCTTTACATGCTGTCTTTGCTTTTTTTCTTTTTTTCGAGTCACTCGAATTATTAATTGTTTTAAAGTTATGAATCTGAATGAGTAGGCATATGAATCAAACGTATTTCGAATGGATGTCATGGATTGATGTCAACGTTGTCCTCATACCTATAAAACACCGTTGTACTGAGTGTAATTTCCTAATAGTTTTTAGGTATTCATTTAAATTAAATAAATTATAATTTAAACATAGGACGTTTAAAATTTGTGTTCGCGAGACCAAAAATATTCCCATGGTAAAAAAGCTTCACCGAACGACTAATTTTATTTATTTAATATTTTCTTAATTCTAATATTCATTAACTAGATTTTTACAGTTAAGGATATTCAGCAACTCCGTTGCCTGTTTAGCCTTGTATCCTATATGGTCATTCACCTTAAAATTAACTTAATATTAGGGTAGTTCATTATATAGAATTCATTATTAATTTATTAGAAAGAAATTCAGTATTATTTAAGTTATTATTATTATTAAAAATATATATAAAAAATAGTATAAAAAATTAAAATGTCCAAACACTGCGTACGAATGAATCAGAGTAGTTAAATTTCAATATTGTTGACTCACTTATGTTCAAAATTCATGAGTGCTTATGAGTAGCGAAAAAACGATTCATTGATGATCGCTTTGGCCATACTAAGCTCATTGTGCTACCAGAGCTTTTAATTTCCGCCAGTCTCGAAGCATGGAATGACACTCTTAAGCTACATGAAGTACTCAGACTGCCAATGTTCATGCCTGACATTTCGAAATGTTGTACCATAATTTTTTCGGTAAATTATGAAATTTAATATAAGGAGCAGTTTTCTTTAAATTCAGCTTTACAATATGAACTTACTGGAAAAGTTATCCGTTTTGACATTTTTGAAAAGAGTGATTTCAGTCACGACAAATAATCAATAATTTACCAATCGAGTCGTCAATCTCTTCAATTCGATATTTTTGATTTAAGTTTTCCAATTAACAACAAAATTTGTAAAACGGAAGGAAAAATTTGCCTTTTTTTAATATAGCCGATAAGAGCTCATAGCAAGCTAGTTCGGCTTGAAAGGAGTCACCCTTATCTTAAAAAAAATTGTTTTTTTAATTTCGAAAATCGGTCAAATGAAAAAGATATTTGTGTGTAAAGCCCAATAAAAAATTTAATTTTTTTTTAATTTATTTATAAAATTTGGAAGATTAAAAAAAATATTTTTCAGTTCTATACAACTGAATTTACAATACTCATTGTATCGTTAGTCAGATGAATTTATATATGTTTTTTATTTTTTGTTTCACAATGTTCTATGCATTTTAAAGAATGTATTGATTTTATGAAAATTATTAAAATAAAGTTCAAAAGTTTAAAGTGAAAAAATTTTATTGCACACGTACTTCATACTCCGTTTGATTGGGCTCTCGCAACCATTGCCGTCATCAGTCAGAATATGGTATGTATATCCAATAGCAAGTTTCTACGAGTATTACATTCGGCGATTTTTTCTTTCTAGATCTGAGTAGAGGTGTCGGGTTTCTCATTCAGCGCTTCCTATTTTTACATAGTGTGTGTAAGATATTATCGAAGCTATTTGTTCCTTTGAAAGACCTTGAGGTGGCTTTATATATGTTATGTAAAATATAACATCATTCAAATGTCCGCCACAGCTTCTGTGGGTGGAGAACACCCAATATGTACAAATTTCCCTGACTCTGGCACAAAACAACAGGCAGCATTCGACCGATGCTATAGGTTATTTTGACTTTGCACCAACGACTTAAGAAAACCCCACAAGAAAAAGTCTGCTGGAGTTAAATAGCAATATCTTGGTGGACAGTACACATTACCTGCAGTTGTGCGACACGTGGCGCCGCTCTGTATCACGTGCATACATACATAATTGGCCATTACAACCCTTCAGTCAGGAATACGGCCTAGCTTCTAACACCACTCATGTTGTGTGTGTTAATTTTATACGTGAGTGGCGGGACCTACAATGTAACGTCGACTCCGAACGACAGATTTTCGAGAAACTTTTTCATGGCAGGTTTTATTGACTTTCAGAGTTTTTGCCAGAAATCTGCTGAGAGGAAATCGCCGAAGAACAATTTTTTCATATTTCTTTTTGATGCCTGACCTGGGATACAAACCCGGGCTTTACGTCTAATAAGCCAACACAGTACCTATTAGACTACGGCGACTTCAATATTCCTCCCTGTATCATTCATCTAAAAAAAGGTCTCAGTGCTGAAGCTGAAATTAGATTCAGTCACCAACCACTCAACGAACACACGCTTTTTTCATTAGTAGTTTACCATTAGTTACTGGGTCATCTGAATTTTGTACGGGTGCCCAAGTCACGACGCAAAGCTCGCCAAGTTCTTGTGAGCGGACAGCAACGATGTTTTTGACAAATAGTTCGTTTGGTCGGTCTAGGGATGTTGGCCGCTCGTTTACTGGACAACGATAGAACTGATATTAAAATGTTTACACTAATACATGTTAGTTACGAGAACCATACTTTCCCAACAATATTTTTAACTCCTTAAGTAGCTCTCCAAGCATCCAATGCAACTTTAATCAAAAAATTTTTGAGTACCTTACCGGGTTTTTGTTGCGATAGAAAATCGTTGGAAATATGTCTTAAAAACTTGGAATTTCTACACGCCATTATTGAAAAATTAATTACCTCAGCAGTTTTGGATAAGTTATATCAAACGCATGCATATAGTGTCTTTTTCAGTGGTCATTATGAACAAATTCTGATCCTAACAAGTTATTTGAAAGTGTAGAGTTGAATTTGCGGTTTTTGATATACAAACGTATATATCCAACCCATGAGCCATAAAATTCAATGATGTGCCAGTAAATCGAAAATATGTTACAATAAATTCGACATTTCATAGTGACTCCACAATGATTCCACACATCAAAGGCTATCAAAAGACCAAGCATAATTGATATTTGGTAAGAATGAAAGTTAAAAATTAACGTTAACAGGGAACTCCTTCTCTTTAAAACTTATATAAATTCGTCCAAGTTTAAAATTCAAAAAAAAAAATATAGTATGTCGTAAGGCACAATTCAGGTAACAGAATCTTGCAATCTGAAAAATAATAAAAATAGAAAATAAAATTAGTAGACTTCAATGCTGTTTTTTCCTTTTTTTTTCTTTTTGTTATTATGAGAATAGCAAAAATAAAAATAAAAAGAATGGAAATATATAATAAATCCTTTGGCAATATTCTCATTTGTTTGTAGCAATGAGTTCAGTATGGTTATGATTGCATTTCAAATGTTCGTTTTACTTCCGCTGAGTGTTCATAAATAAAAAAAGCCCACATATGGTACCACATTCTGTGTCGTCTCCATTTAGTGGCTTAGCAAAAACTTCCTTTACCCTGACTCTGCTTCCTTTTCATTTCTGCCACTATAAGGATATTTTCATTTGAAATAAAAACGAAAACATCTTAACAACAATAACAACTAAAAAAGAAAAGAATATGGAAAAAAATAAACGGTTATTACTGTTGAAAAAAGAAAAAAGAAAACGGAAATAAAATGAAAATGAAACGAAAATCGGTTATGCGAGTATTTATGGAGTATGAAGTAGAAGTGGAGCGAACATTCAGTCAGTCATACCTACCCTAGCACAATAGAAATGGCAATAATTGTGGGCGTTTATACGACCAAGAGTTACTTACTGAGATTCAGTTTTTCTTTTTTGTTTTTATTCTCCAACAAAGAATGTTTCAACTTCTTTCCATTTACAATATAAAATAAGAATAAAATATTTCGAGTACATGCACGATAAGTATGGGATTTTGGGCAAATAACTCTGAACATTTTTTAATGCAGAGATTCCTAAATGTTGTATTACATACATAATTGATCATTACAACCCTTTAGTCAGGATTACGACCTAGTTTCTCATACCACTTATATTGTGTGCGTTAATTTTTATACGACTCCGAACTACAGATTTTTAAAAAACTTTTCATGGCAATTTGTTTTTACTTTCAGAGTTTTTGCCAGAAATCTGTGAGAGGAAGTCGCCGATGAAATATTTTGTCATATTTCGTTTAGTTGGAGATGCCTGACCTGAGGTTTGAATCGAGGCCTCACGTCTAATAAGCCAACACACTACCTATTAGACTACGGCGACTTCAATGTTGTGTTAAGACATACTTAATGTGTACACAGTCCTTGGAAAATATATAGAAATAGCTGCCTGGAACAAGATATTCTACATTTAATATTTCATCCCTGCTATGTATACTAGAGAAACTCAAATCAAACAAGTATGGCAATGCCGGACATCAACTTTATTTCATATTTCCGATAACAATATGTACACTTGATTGCAATTCGTGGAAGTTATCGTTTGTGAGCAAATGAGAACAAAAATCTCAGTATCACAATATTATTTACCTTCCTTTGTATTACGGAATATTAACTCAATCCAGCATTCGGTTAACTGATACGTTATGTTATAATAGACAGGGTTGCTTTAGTAAATACCTGACCTTTTTTAAAAGGTTCTTAAATTCTAGATTTTCAAAATCTTAAAAAATTTTTGAAAACAAGAATTGGGAACAGCTGCCAACCATGCTTCAATAATAACATTCAAGTTCTTTTTCTGTTTCAGAATATTTTTCTTTCAGTTTGTCTTTCATTTCTTTTTGGGTTGATGACGTTCCAATAAGGCAGAATCACTCAAAATTTATTCGAGGCGGTAAAATTTTATTATTTTAACTGGGAAAAGGCAGATCGTCAGGATATAAATAAAACTTATGAGAGCACCATACATACATACATACATACACACATACTTGTGTGTACTCCCCTGCTCGTACCTATTTCTTTCGTTAACTCCTATGTACATACATACATATGTATGTATGGAGTAAATATTTGTAAAGTAGTAGTACTCGTTACTATAGGAATATAAAATTGTAACGGTTCTTAGAAACATGTGTCGTGGAGGCACAATCACTTATGAATGTCGTAATAATAGAACGAAAAAGAGATTTCAATGATTACAACAAAGAAACCTTCCTCGAAAAAAAGTTTTTTTATATTTTTTCACTTTCTATTTATTTTTAACATAATTTATAAGGCTTCCTTTCTATTCATTCGATTCTCATTCGTTTTATTTTGAATTTTCTTTCATTTTTCTACTTTTCTTCATGTGACGGCAGCTCAGGAAGCTTGAGAGCTAAAAAAGATGAATATTTTTTTACTACATTTTTAGTAATCGTATGCAAAGAAAAACAATTTAATTTTATTGGTTTTTTCATAAATAAACTTGTGGAAAAAGAATGTTTAAAATATTCATGTGAGTAGCGATAAAATTGACTGACATCTTGATGAAATAGAAAAATAATTGAGTCACGTTTTAAGATTTTCGTTTACGTCCTTCAAATTTATGTGCCTATTAAAACTAAAATGAAATTTTATGACATTTTTATTCACTTTTTTCCTTTATGCCTGTGCACGCGTATGTATATCAAAAAATGTTAACATGTTCTCATCCTTTAATACATACGTGCATTTGTTCGCCCATGTGGCCTACCAATTGGTCGTGTATGGGTAAAAGTGTCATACATAAAATTGAAAATGTTATTCACATGTAAAATTGAATCGAATGAAATTTATTAGCGGAGGAGTTTAATTATTTCACTTCAAACCATTAAAATCCGTCTAGAAGGAAAGCAAAAAGGAAATAAAGAGGAGAAATCTTGCCATCAGGAATAAACTTCTTTTTTAATTTAGTTGTGCATTTTGGTTTTTAAATTTAAATTAATTGGTAATTTATCATTATCAAAATAACACATTCATACGTGATACAATTAATGAATAAATAAATTCACGACAGGGTTCTACGAGAAGTATCACGACACAAGAAAAGTTTTTATATAACTTTCTATTTTACGCCTTCATCTTCTCTTTGTTGCAACTCTTCCGCTGCTATTTATGTCGTTATCAATATATCTTCTCTATGTGTAAGCAGCAAGGTGCCCTCACGGTATCAGTGTATGGCAATTCTGATAATATTGTTTAATTACATTCCAAATGTATGAACTATCCAGCTCCACAGCCTTCTTACTTCTTAATCCCCCAACGAATCTCGAAACCTTGAAGAAATTTATAATTTTATTAAAGACTGCAAGTTTCATATGCACTCGTAGGAACTCCAAATCGATAATACATGGCAACTTTTCTGTAATCTATCATCGATATTCTCCTGCAATCCTCTGTTTAATTATAATTTCCTCAAGATACAAAAAAATTGGCCGAAATTCTCTATTTCGTTTGCACCAATTAGTAACCGTTTCTGCAATGTAGCTTCAATACAGAAAATCTTCATAGGTTCCGCAGTTTCCCCTGCCGACATTAAATTACATCAACTCGATATAATAACTTGGTGGCTGTGAGCCGAAGTATAAACGCAATCAAGATCGTTCTGGCGGCCATGCAAACGATAAGTTAGTCACTTTTAGCTCTAAAAGATCTTCTCAAAGTGATACTGTGAACTCTTACGAATACCAGACCTAGATTATATCGCTCTGCTCAACAATGTACAATGTGTAATCCTGTTCGGTATAAACTCTCAATAAGCATTATTTTTCTACACGAATTTCATCATGATGCTGTTTGTTGAATGCTTTCTTCATAAAGTCTATGAAACATAGGGGAGAAGACCTCACTAAATTCCAAGATTCAACGTAAGCTGTCTACGTGGTCGATTATGGACTCGTTGGGTAAGTATCTAGCTTATTCCTGCTTAGAGTCGGTATAAAGCCTTTAGCAATTATTTAAGCAGTTAAGATTATAAATGTTGAGCAGAAGAATACCACGCCCGATTTAGGGTCTGTAATTTTTCTTTATTCCGGTACAAATTCTTGCTGTCTCAGTAGGTTCCGGTGACGAGGTGTATTATCCGAGCACACATCAGCTGTGCAGCGTACATATTCTGCGCTTTTACATTGGTCTAGTAGATAACAGATTTCTTCAGAAATCCACGCTTTTCTCACGATTTTCGTTTGGTCGAGGATTTGAACGGCAGTTTCTATAAATATGTGCTTCATCATTTCCTAAAAGCATCTTCCAAGGCTCTGGAAGAGCCGTCGCAAGTCGACGGGACGCAATTTATTTCGTCGAGTATTTCGAATTATTGTGTATTTAATGTGCAACTCTTCGACAGAGAGCTATTTGGACACCTGAATATGTCAGTAAATATGTACATGAAGACGTGATCCTGGCCGTTTACTGCTTATCACCACGTTTTAAATTTGATCCTCTATTGCTTGTTTACGAGGGAACAATCCACCCATAATTGATTTCAAATTGCTGTCTAAACCACTTTGCCCAATAGCCCATTACAATTATTGAATGATATCTGGCGAATGCACAAAATTTAGATTTCTATCTCGGCATTATCATTCCGAATAGTGGTTCTCAAAACTAAATTTGGTTCTGTTTTTTGTAATAAGCTTCACCGTTGATATCTAGCGATCATTACAGCAAAATTGTTTCAGTTTGGTTTGTAATAAATAAAGTATTCGTAGGCTGCAGTCGTTAGCGACAAACCAATTTTCAGTTGCATTCGTATATAAAAATCCAGATTCACCAGGTCTAAATATACACTAAACAGTTACACAAGAGTAATGTAAAGGAATCTCGGTCCAATGGCAAGCAGGAGATTCTACCACTGAGCCAATATACTTCGGAAAGCTTCAATTGAAATTGTGCTACTTCCGCTTGAATGTGATATTTCCAAGTCATACGTCTATTATGACTATTATCTTTTATGTGACTGCTGAGGTTATGATTTATTTGGACGGGTGGTACGTTTCTCTTTGTAACTTGAAAGTCACATGAACATTTTTAGGTTCATTCACCTTAATTCTTCAAAGATGTCACCACTTCTCTAGCCGGAAAATGTATTCTTGTAAATACCGAGACGCTTCGTAAAGGTCCTCGTACATACTAAGAATAGGGATGTCATCAGCAATAGTAGGAATATGGGTATTAATGGTCAAAGGCATGACCGAAGTAAATATTAAATATAAAGCTGGTGCCAGTATGCTGCCTAGTGGAACGCCGGTTTTTGATAGGCTCGGAATTATTCACCAAGATGCACTCCTTAATTATAAATTTTCAGCCGATAATATAGCTTTCCAGTAGACTGTCAATATTAAATGAAAAAATTTGATTTCTGGTTGGGATCTATAAAAAGAACTGATCAGAATTAGTTTTCCTTGAATGAACTTTCTATGATCTGTCCCAAACATGTGGGTTTGTTCGGTAGTTCCGAGTTTTCTTCTGAAGCCAAATTGATGGTCCAGCATACAATTATTGCCACTTTCCATTCTTGAGGGTAGTATAGAAGACGTTAAATAGCACTGAAGGCAAAGAGATTAATCCTTATGTTTATATGAGGCAATTCTATAAGTCTCTTGTTACTTATATTATCAACTCCAGCAGCTTTCTTTTGGTGGGGAGCAACAGCTGGCAATTCGTTCTTATTATTCCATATATTTGGAGTGAAGACGGATCGTATATGCTTTGCAAGCAATTTAAGTTTTGCAAAATCTTTTTGAGCCTAATATAACGAGAAGTCTCGTAAGAAAAGCAACTTATAGTCATTCCAGAAGTACTCTGAGTTACTTTATATAGCCTTTAATTTCATTCATATAGAAAAGAGGGAGAATATTATATTACATCCAACTAGTGGTTTGGTAAAGCTTGCAAGATAGGCAGTTAGAGAGTTTCATAAGGAATCTACTTCCTCTGGTGTTCTTAGCTGAAACTTTTCTGTGCAGTGAGTGCTGAAGTAATTCTTAAATTTAAGCAAGTTGATACAGTAGTAGGCGAATAGTCTGAAGGCAAGTCCAGTGAAAACTATTCTCTTGAACATGAAACTATTCTCTTGATATAGTTTTCAGCAATTCGAAGTGGATGACTGCTGGAATGTTCTGTCTGCCGGTAGGTCAGTATGTTGGTTGCTCACTCGGTATAACGTCCTAATTTACTTCAGATATTAAGATATATGTTTGGCTTTGAAAAAACTCCTGAACAAGATTTGGAACTTTGTACGGCTGTATTAGTTTTGTTTTTTAATTTAAGCGATACTAACGATTGCTGTGCTCCATGTACGAATACCGAAAGATTTAAAGTTGAATTAGCAAGAGGAGTTCAAAAACCATTGAGAACACCACGTATAAATAACACGGTACGACAGTGAAAATACACCCGAGTAACTACCTAGTCCAAGTTGTTCAGTTAGCTGAGTAGAACTCAAAAATACTATTTTTATTTTTCTCGAACCCTCCAAACTTGTTTTATTTGACAAAAACGGTTTTTTTGATCTTTTCACACAAAATTATTGATTACACAAATATGTTTCAATCTTTTTTAAAAATCCAAAGTTTTTTAAAAAGAGGAGAGGTTAGCCTTTCAAACGGTATACAAAAACATTTTGTTCAAACTTATATGTTACGAGATTTGATGGGGTAAACTTGGAAAATATAATTTTTTTCTGTTTTCCAAGTTTGGCCATTCTTAATTGCAAAATTTAATTAAAAAATAAAATTTTATTAAAAAATGGAGACATTTTTAAAGTACATTCTCTTGTCTAGAGTTTGACACTTCATTTGATAAAATTGGACAAAACTTACAGCAGCTATTATTTAAAGAGTATAACAGCCATATACATATATTCATATTTTTTATGTATGCTGTCTAATCAAATGAACTTTCATTTCAAAAATTTTCAAAATTTTTGATGGATCTTGATTGTTTACCTGAGAATTTGCTCTTTGCAGGTCTGAACGGCTACCAAAGTATTATTATTTCGCTTTGCGCAGACATTAGCCAACTTCTGGTGGTCGGTCCAACGGAAAAAGGATACATTTTTCAATAAACACTTAAGATCCGTTAAAAATTTTCTGAACTTTTTACTTAAAGTTCGTCACACGAGTAATTGAACTCATCATCAAATTAAGCATAAAGATTAACATAATTTTCTAAAATAGTAGCGTCAAACTTGTTGAGAAAATGTATATTAAAGTGTAGTTCAAATTATGTGCTATTATCTTATGCTATTATCTTATGCTATTATCTTATGCTATTATCTTATGCTATTATCTTATGCTATTATCTTATACTATCTTATGCTATCAAGTATGAAATTCATATCTGATCTGTAGTATTTTTGTTTTATTTACTCAGTCAAGGAGAAAGAAATTTTATGAAATTTTGGGAAAGAAAAAAATGTTTGAGTATCGAATTAAATTATTTATTATTCGAACTACCCTTCATTTCTATAAAATTCTTCATTCCATGCGATAAAAATATTTTTACGATTTAATTTTACTACTATCGTTTGTTTAACTTGATATTGTATATTTTGCTATCGTTTAAATTGTTTATTAATGGAAGGAATGAAGAAGAAGGCTAGAGAAGTCGATATCTTCCAGCGCACTCTCTGTTGTAATCCAATACGCAAGGAAGATGAAATTGAAATTTTTGAACCCGAATCTGCAGACGTCGAAGGTGAAGAAGAGGAAATTCCCACAGAAGAAGAAGAAAAAATTGATATAAAATTGATAATGCAAGAATTGGAATGCATGAAACGACGTATTCAAGTGATGCAATTACGTCTGAAACACTACACCGATGAATGTCCGGAGGAGGAGTGTGTTGATTATGAAGTTCTATTAAATTGTTCGGAGAATAAAGAAATTTGTGTTCTGCAAAAGAACCATCACAAGTTGCAATGTCAAATCAAGGAACTGGTGAAATGTTGCAAAACTGCCAAGGCGCATATAGAAGATTTGCATTTGAATATGTGCGAAAGGATCAAAGAAATTATGCATTTGCAGAAGGCGGTACACATCTTGACTGATTGGAAAAATACTCTGGAACATGAATTTGGCAAGTGTATTGAACGTTTCGAGTACCTGAAACACTGCAAGGCCGAATGGCATGATGTTAATGAAAAACTACACCAGCAACAGAAATTCTTTGACGTTATGAAAGAGAAATTTGTTCCCAAATGGTGTTTCCAGGAAGAGAAAAAATCATTTGTCGGTTCCATCAATGAGATCAAGGAGATGATGAAAGAACTTTTCCAATATCAATTTCAACGTTTCGAATGTCTTGAAAAACGCTTGCCAGGACCAGGACCTGGACCTGAATAAAAACGAATCTAAAACAGTCATTAAAGTGAAAATTCGAAATTTTTTATAACACTTAAATGCTCTTACTAATTCATTTGAATTTTACTTTTTTTTTAATTAACTTTTGAATTAAAAATTCTTTTTTCTTAACAAATTTTAAGGGGCTTTCTTTCTGCGTTTTAATTTCATCATTTATTACAGGCCATAATAATTAAAATCTTTTAAGTACTTTATCCTGTGGGGCACAAAGCCGTCGGTTTCTTTGGTCACAGAAAAGTCTCCTTCTGCTTTTGGAGTGGGGTTGGTCTCTTTTTTTTATTATTTTATTGTAGCAATGGCCTTCCTTACAAACTTTTCATTTGTATGGTGGATTAAATTACTCAAGGACTCGTTCGGTAACTTTTTGACTATAAAAATATTTTATTTTTAATTTTATTCATTATATTTTTAGACATTCTTCTTAAGTGGTTTTATGTATGTATGTATATCCTTCGCTTACTTCTTCCCCCTCTTAATCACACTTTCCATTCTTCGAATATACAGGCATATGCTGGCTTTCTCTTGAAGTCAGCCTCATCCACCTACTCTACTCTCAAGTATTCAACTTTTATATCCACACACATACATACATATTGTATTTATAAGGGTTTCTTCTATTATTGTATGTGTGTGTGTATTAAATATCTTTGCCATGGCAATTGCCATTGGAAATGTCTTTCAATTAAGATTATTAGAGCCTGAACAGTTTATTTGACTTTTGTGGGACATTTTAAGAAGTGTAATAATAATTAAGGATTTTCAGGATCACTGATTCTATTCAAGCTAATTTACATACACACTCACACGCATGAAAATGCTGACAAACGTTAAATATTCCAAAATTTATTTCAATTGTTGTTGGTGAAATTAAAGTCATTCCGCTTTTATGCTCAGGTAATGACGTGTAAAGATTTGTTATTTGTGCTCTGTTTTATGGATTAGAAAATCTAAATTTTTATGTTAAAAGGTGGTTAGGAAAGTTCTCAAATGCAATAAAACGTCTTTATATTTGTATTGAAATATTATTCATACATTAGATCAATACATAGCAGTCATGAGTTTAGTTAACCTTAATAACACAATACTGGTGTATATGGTGTGTGATTTTCTTGGAAAAATCTAGAATTTCCCACCTAGAATTCAGTAGTCATTAAAAAAATATTTTTCTTAAGTGACTCATTATTTTGTATTCATAAAGCAGAACTCGATGTGAAAATAATTACGAGATAGAGTTGAAGGCCAACTTCCGCAGATCCCCGCATCAAATTCCCGTCTCGCCGGAGCATCCTCCTCCACTCGAACGACATGGTCGAACCAGCGCAGCCGCTGGATATTAATACGCTGCACAACGTCTATGTCGTTGAGGAGCTCATAGTCGACAAAAAAGATGGCGTGTGTCGAATTGTTTTCGTGAGCCGTTTCCAGGATTTGGCGTAGTGTGAAGATCTGCTCGATTTTGGACTTGCGATGTTTGAAGACGCACTGATAAGGTCAAATCAGTGTTTTAACGACTGGCTTCAGTATTTCGCACAATACGCCTGTAAGAATCTTATATGCGATAGGGAGAAGGCTTATACCCCTGCAGGTGGCGTTGTTACGATGCATTTATATTGATTTTGCAACGGCATTAACCAGTGTTTGCATGAATAAGCGCGTTTTTTCGACCAATTTTGTTTATAAAAAAGAACTTTACTTTTTAAATCGGATAGGTTTTATATTTGATCAAATGAGAGATGAAAGGAATAGTCGAGCAGAGAAGCGTCATCAAAATGAGTTGCTAGCTGTCAATCAAAAACTCATAGTCGCCAACCAAAATTTTTTAAATATAAAATCTCAAAATTTTACTTTCAGTTGCTATCAGCAATACTAACTTGTATCATTTTTTCGACCCTGAAACTATCGGTTGCGGTACAATAGTTTTCCAATAATACAAACAACTTTGTTAGTAACCGTACTTCCTACAATTTTACTTTGATTAAAACCAACCTATTAATTGTTTCAATTTCAAACTTCAATAACTTTCGGAACAAATCGGATAAATTCTATAAATAAATGCTATGCCATTTCAATCATCAAACTGTAAAAGCAATGCGACAAATAAATTAAAAGTATTTAATCGTTCGTATTCTCAAGCATGTCTATAAAACGAAATCACACGAAAAAAATACTTTTGTGCTAAGACGATAATTATTTCTTATGATGAAATAATAAATAAAAAACAGAATATATTGTTCATACGTCCCTCTGTAGATGCCTTTCATAAACCGCACCATACCTTCATGAACGTTTCTCTCAGTCAGCCAATCGCCCTGAAGAAGATATAGAGATTTTACCAAGTCATCTCTGGCAATAAAGTTTTGTTTTGCCAATGATAAATTATTCCCCAAGATTATTTGGAATCACAGCCAGTATTATAGGAGATGTTCATTGTTTTTTAGATCCTGCAGACGTTATCGTAAGTTATTTTTAGCACTCATAATAGTGCTATAAAATTTCTTAGATCAATTCTAGGCAAATTAATTGCAAACCGTGTTTTCTGTATATCTACATATGTATATAGTTCCGTATTTTCCTACGAACCACAGACCTATGCCACCGTTATCTCCTATGACCCTTTGTTCAGCAACCCACATCCGCCGGTATTTTAGATATTAAGACGTCTAGAAAAGTTAAATTAATTTGTTCTTGCTATGTCATTGACGCATACAAAATTTACGCATAAAATATTGTGTAACTTGACTTAATTTGGTGTACGATAAAGATGTTATTTTGCATGTGCTAACCAGGGATGGCAAACGTTACAATTGTACCGTTTTTGGTACTATTTAAATTCGAAAATTACAATGGTACACCAACGACCAACGTAATTTTATCCCTGACGCTAACAATACTTGTGATAAAGATCTCTCTCTCTCTTGCAAAGATATTAATTAAAATGAATGAATAATTTAAAATGAACCTAATAAATAATAAAAATATTTACTTTTCTTTTCACTTTTTATTAACTTACTTATTTACGGTTACTCAAATTTGTAGATTATAAAACATTCGTATGAGTAGAAGCCGTCAATTTGCGACAATCAAAATTATGCGGAGGGTATCTTTCAGGTAACTGCAGTGATTGGATGGATTTTTATAATGTGCTCGTATGATACCTCCTTTTGCCAATTTTCATGTTCACACACTAAAGAGATTTTATTTCTGCTTCGTCGTTTTACTACATTCCTTTATTCTGTAGAGACTGTAGATAACATCATTCATTAATAAAATTAACACAAACAACATGTGTAAAAATGTAAAAAACTTGCCCGATATCCCGATTATATGGTCGTAATAGTCGATAACGGATGGTAAGTCTGTACGTATGTATGTAATCAAGTCCTTTAAAGTAAGCCGTTTAAGTAATGTTACACCGACATTGTCATGTGATCCATCTGAATATTCTTTTAAAGGTGAATGCCATTAGCAAAATTGTATTTCCCGAGTCTCATAGCAGGACCCTAAGAGCTTTGCTTTCACGGCATTCCTTGTTGCTCTAAACCTTAGAGTTTAAGGTATTTTATGATAGTAAGTTTAGATTAGTAAACCATATTTAAAATTGAAACAGTTTGGGCCAATTTACTTGACAATTTAATTTCTAATTTAGACTATTATCCCATACATCCAAGATTTTTGGTGTTATCGAGTAATGTTAGTATTTATATCATCAGCATTGTTAATAAGCCCGCAAAATTTTTTCTTCGGATTATTAATATTCAAATTCCATACTAATGGATGCCCCGATGACCTAGTTTGTAGTGTGGTAAAATTTAAGTTCCAAGGCCACTAGAGACTTTGGGTGTTTTTGATTGTTTGGCTTGCTGTTTGTCGCAACAGAAAAAACAAAGTGAGAATTATTATTAAAAAGTAATTTTTGGAAAAAGTGATGAAGGCAAATACACTGGTCATTAAAAAAAGTATTTCACACACTACCCCTTCTCCTACAATCTATCTTACCTGCGTTTCAACACTGCAGGGATCATCTCCTGAGTGCTAGGTAAGCCTTTTATAATACCCTTTATCGAACTATCCAATCTCTTTAGTCTTTTGCAGATGGAATATTTTAAAATTGCTTATTTTTATGTATCATCTACTAAAATTAAAAAAGTACGTAACAATTTTAAGAATTCGTTGTATAACTACTAACAGAAGCTAAAAGATAGACATCGTAGAATTATTTTTGATTTCAAAATTAAATGTTAAATTCGCACTTCTACTGCAGCTGATATCTTATAATCGATAGATTTATTTATTTTTAAAATCTCTTTAAAATTGGATTTTTACTCCAACCATACACTCACTCTGTTACACAAACAAATAGACAAATATCATTTACAGAAATAACTAAAGTTTTTTATCTAACTCCTAAAACAGAAACCAAAATCCTTGTTACAGCTGCCAAAATTCCCACCAAGATAAGGAAGACGCACAAGACAAACGTTAAACGTAAAACAAGGTGTAAAACGGAAAATGCTGGCACTTTTTAAATCAGATTAACACCCATTTGTCTCTGAATAAAACAATATTAGACAAGGAATATTAGCAGGAATACACAAAATCCAATTACCACAAATGCCCTTTCTCTCTACTATAAAAACAACAAATATTTGTAACTATGAGAACTCAAATTGTCACAGTTATTGGCATTGTGACTGTAAACAGAGCCACCACAATGAATAGAGACAATCTCATCAAATAAAAAAAAAAAAAACATTAAAGAACACAGCCAGGGCTTCCTTAATCGTATGATAAGAATACTTTACTACTTCTCTACAAATTACAATATATCCTCTACACACACACAGAACAAATACTAATGCAAAGAAAAACAAAATGGTAATAAAATCATTAACACGCATACACTCTTAGATTTAAACTCTTAACACTTTTGCAACCAATAACCAATGAAAACGAAAATATCAGGAAGGAGAAGGAGAATCAAATATTGGATACGAGTACGAATACGAGTACGAGTTAAACACTTATGTTGTTCGCATTACAATTTCCACTTGCCTCCGAAACAAATCAATTGTATGAGTCTCATGAAACTTTTATCGCTCGTTGCGCCTGTCGCATTAACTATTTATGCAGGAAAAGAGCCAAAAGTTTATGGAAATTACGAATTTGGAAATTGATGAGGAGCCATGATAATGAAATTGGCTAAAAGATTTACAACAACAACTGCCTGCAAAGTATACTTTAAGTAATCAATACATGTGACAAATGATTTGCTCAAAAACTGTGAATAAACATTTATTTTTTCTCTCGAAAGCAATCAGTATTCATTCACTTGTTCATCCTGAACGAATAAAATTAACAGATGGTCAGCTCAGTCCAGTCCAGTCTTTTTGTTGTGTGACATTAACTGAAATTGGTGTTAGACAAGCACAAAGAATTGATAATAAAAGGTTAATAATATTACAAAACATTGAATTCTACAGGCATGTCATGAATTCCGATCGAAATGGTTTTGATTCCGTATATGCAATTCCAATCGATTTTGTTTTAGGTTCTTCAGGTTCCGAACGATTTTGTTCATTCCCAAAAATTATAAAATTGCTAGTTTTCAAATAAAGTATGGCAGTGTAGTGCATTACAAAAGAAAAGAAAAACATACAGGGGTGTCATAGAATCCAAGTCGGTTTTGCCTTTTATCGTTTTTGAAAACCAATATTGGATTCATTTGGTGTCACAAAACCTAATCGGTTTTGTTATTTTCGAATTGAAATAAAACCGATGTTCGAAACAGCTGTTGTTTACATTTGTGTATTTATTTACAATTTTTATTAATTTTTTTGACAAAATATATTTTTACAAAATTAGTGTTTTGCTGTTTTATTAAAATAATAAAAAAATAAATCTTTTTAAATAAATAAATACAAAAAATGAGTGCGTATGTTATCGCATTTTTGATGTTAGAGGAAGAGCGTTCAGGAAAGGTGAAAAGGCAAATGTTGCGAGATTACAGCAACCCACTTGAATTGCTGCTTTGCAGATTTATAGCATATTACCGGTTGAACAAAGACGCTTTTCGTATGGTTCTAGACACAGTAAAAGAACACCTTTCCCGTCCTAAGATCCCGCCATGCTACAAGTTTCAGCCACGTTGCGATTTTTAGCTGAAGGGTCATACCAAAGATCTGTTGAAAATGACTTTAGCATATCTCTGGGTAGAAGCACAGTTTCTACAATTTTAGACGATGTGCTCAAAGTTATGGAGCGGTTCATTTGCCGTCAATGGGTGCAACTAGAAATGACCTCCAACGATAAGCAAATATCAAGGTACTATTTCTTTAGCAAATTTAAAATTCCTTCAATAATTAATTAATTTAGTTACATAGACGGGACTCATATAAAGATAATAAAGCCCAGCTTTAATGAGCATTTATACTTTAATGGAAAAGGAGTATTAATAGGAGTGTTGAATAGCCGATTCCGTTGCTTAATGAGCACATTACACTACCATCCGGAAAAGGCAGTAAGAATTATAAATTCCTGCTGCGCTCTGCACAACATTTGCAAGAGCTATAATGTGCAAACCAGTGAGGATGAGCTGACTTTATCATTACCTGATAGTGAAGACAATGTTATTTTGTCATCAAGCACGACTCTGCAAAGTGAAGATCAGAGACGAAATAGCCAACACCTTATAAAAAATTGGTAAAATAAAAGCTATTTATTAAGTAAAATTAAAGTTGTTTTTATTTTATATAACAAACAGACAGCAGTTAGCTGCTTGGTTTAATTCAACAACAAAACCGATAACAAGACATTCTGTGACACCTAAAACCGATACTTATTCAAGTTTGAAAACAAAACCAATAATCTTGGATTGTATGGCACTAAATTGATTTTTGTGTCGTTTTCGAATCCAATTCCGACATTATTGGACTCTATGACATCCTTGATAATTAGTGAATAAAAAGCAGAACCAAAACCAAAGAAGAAAAAGGCGCTAATATAAAAATTTGAATTAAAAAAAAAAATTATATGAAAAATGCCGGTGATTTAAATTTTTGATGTTGTTGAAGCCAGGCGACAACAAATCGTTGTTGAAAAAGTACGCCGAAATGCATTGAGGGATGCTTCAGATCCTCTTTCATACCCAAATGAAGTGTAAGTTTGTATAACTCTTACAATGAATTGTATTTCACAAAACGCTTTATCAGTTATTATCGGCTCAACAAGAAATCTTTTTTAATGGCTTTCTCTCTCTTCCGTTTTCTCATTAGTAAAAATTTTCCAGCTTATACAAGTCGACGACGAATTGTTGTTAGACTAATTTTAGTGAAAATTCCAGCAGAAATAGCATCAGAGGATTTGAAGAGGTCATTTTTTGCCAATACGATTATCCGTCTATTTGTTACTGAGCTGGTTTTCTTAGGTCTGCCACGAAATTCTGCCGTGTTCGTTTTTTGCTAAAATAAATTTTGCACAAAGTGTAAAAAGACATCCCTGAGTTCTTCGATATCTCTCTCAATGATTTTCCATAATTCCTCATGGTTTGAACAACTTTTTCCACTTCTTCAGTTCAATGATAATTTCCTTCCATTTTCTTTAAAATATTTTTTTGATTTTTATGTAATTTTATATCAAAATGAAATTATTCTTACCGTTTCACATAAACACAATGAAAAATCACTCAGAAATTTAATTTACAATGAAAAAAATTATAAATTAATCAAGTGTATCTACTATTACTATCATTATATTATTTATGGATTCTCCGTAATTTCACTTTTTATATTTAAATAAATGCATGTACTTGTTAAATTTTTCGTTTTAAAGATGTAGTCAGATGGAACTATAATAAAAATAGTTCTCGCTGCGTTTTCGAGGGTATTTTTACAGTTAATGTTGCTTTAATATATTAGAATACAGTGTACCTATTATTTTGCGCATATGTGAATATGTTATAGCCCTAAGATGCTTATAGGAAAGACGAGAATAATTATATTTATATAGCTGAACTTTCAACAGGGACTTCCGGCCTTTTACAGCTGGTAACGGTTATCTTGTTGAAGCCACATCTGCTAAGTTAGTTGTTTTTTATTCAGCCTGTTTTACCAAATCACCATGAACCGATAAAGCATTCAATAGCAAGTGTAAATAATAAAATTATTTGATCAAAATATGTGTTCTGAGCGGGTAAGGAACCATCCATTTTACTATCGCCATAATCGTTCAACCGAGAGGTAATGGGCTAAATAAATTCGTTTCCACTAGTTCAGTAAATGAAAGGCCTACACACCTACGCCGGCAACATGCAAGGTCTACCAAAAACTTTGTCGCTCCCCGGCAGAGTGTACAAGAGGCAGTAGATTTCGCAACTTACAAGAACTCGGCTTTTCACAAACCACAATGTTTTGCATGGCGACTTAGGTCTGTACAAAATTCCACTGATCCAGAAACTAAATGTAACAGACTATAGGCAACGATGCTGTTCGCTGAATAAGCACTAGGCAACAAAAAAATCGCTTTCAGCGATAGAGCTGAATTCTGGATGGATAGGTCCGTGAACAAAAAAAGTTTTCGAATTTAGGGCGATACCAATCTACATAATATTCAAGAGCGTTTAATGAATCCTGAAAAAGTCGCTGTTGGGTGTGAATTCTGGGTATATGAACGACATGGTATGAATTTAGTCCATATTCCTCTGAGAACATCGTTGGCCAGCCCTCACCTCACTAATCACAGCTACCCTCAAAGCCATGTACCATACATAGTCATGGAAAATTGAACATTTCAGATACGCTCCAAGAAGCTGATCTAAGTTTTTTAGCCAACGAAACGTATTGAAATTTTCTTGTCGTCAATGATGAATGAATGAAAATATATTCAAAATTACGAATTATATCCAATATATGGATAACTTTAATTTATTAACAGGGTGTTTATAATACATACATACATATATTTACTAATAAATTTATAAAAATTTAAATGATTTTAAATCTTTTGCAAATAAATGTAATTTTCGAAATGATTACGAATTATATTTGGAGGATTCATTTTCTTTTCAAATTGAAACACATTCAATCACTTAGAAAAGTCAAAACAAGTTTACAAATACATTTCTAAGCCCCAGCGAGATTCGAACTCTGTTAACTCTTCACTTTGTACAATGGGTCAATTCGACCTCCGGGTACTGTACTTGTCTTAATTGACAAGTACACGTCCTCTAACCTAACTATTCACTTCCGAAGAGTTACTATAATCTACTATTTACCTACGGTCTGATAATAAAATAAAAATATTTTAAGGGTGAATTTATTTATCACCACTTGTCCATTTAAAATCATATTTTCAATTCGACCGATAAAAAATTAATGTTGAACAAAAATTCAAATTCTCAGAACAGGCAACGGAGGCGAGTATGTTAATGGAAAATTTAAAAAATTTTTGCAGAACTGTGGCGTAATTCATAAGAAAATGTGTGCCATTTCGGTAGAACAAAATGGTATGGTTGAAAGAATTAGTCGGACCTTAATGGAACATGTCCGATCCATGCCCATTGATTATGAATTAGACCACTTGTTTTCGGGTTGAGACACCTATCACGGCCTGCTGTTTAATTAAGTCCAGAAGTAATTTGGTCTGGTCTCCTCCCCAACATAAAATTTTAAAGAGTTTTTGGATGTCCTGCTTTCGTACATATACCACAAGAGAAACATCGTAAACTTGATAGAAAATCTAAAGAATGTGTGTGATAATGTGATAAAGAATAATGGTGGATTCATATAGCAAGGCCTACCGATTATTCGACCCAGAGAACAAGAGCATAATAAGTGGTCGTGATGGAGTGTTCCTAGAGGCTAGGAAAGAGCGCAAACATGGAGAGCGAATTTAATACATAGAATTACTTCAATTAATTTTAAATTAACACATGTCGCTCAACGGTAATAATTTATCCACAGAATATGAATCAGATGATGGCGATGGTGATAATTTTGATTATGATGTGTGGACATCGCATTTTCTTCATTTCCATACGATGCCAGAAGTATTCTCACGGACACAAATATACGTCGATTCAATCGTATTGCTGAAAAACACGACATGTACGGAATACAGTTAATTTCCGATGATTTAATGTCGTCGGATACCTCTGTCGAGTGTAGAGCTGACATGCAGGAGGAGATTGATTCACTTATGGCAAGCAATACATTGGTTTTGACAAATTTACCCCCTGGTGAAAAGGCTATAAAAGCTAAGATTGTTGTAAACTAAAAGAGACGGTACAAGGCAATGTTGTACGGGGGAAGGCGAGGTTAGTATCAAAGGGTTTCTTCCAACATAATGGAGTTAATTATAATAGAACATTTTCACCTGTCATACGATATGATTCCAATCGATATCTACTGGCGTTGACAGTTAAACATAATATGCACATACATACATCAAATGGATGCAGTGTACGCAAATTTGAATGGTACTCTCAAGGAAATCGTTTATATGCACTAGCAGGGCTCTAATATGGTGTGTTTGCTAATAAAAAATCAATTCATGGTCTTAAGCAATCAGGTCGCGTTTGGTATAAGACTATTAACGACGAGTTGTTGAAGATGGGTCTTACAAAAGATGAAATAGATCAATGCGTTTATTATAAAGTGTATGACGACTAGACTGTTAATGTCCACGATGTTTTTATATTTTTTAACATTATGACAGCAATCGAATCTCTGATATCCAGATTGGACAAAAAATTTAAAACGAAAGACGAGAGAGGTTTCATCAGTTCTGGGTATGAAGATAACGAGAGAATAAGATACAATCAATATTAATCAGTTAATTTGGTATGAGTGAGTGTAATACTACTTCAACCCCAATGGACTACAACCAAAAATCCCCAGCTCTACAACAACTTTATCGACTCTAAAATTTCACAACAATTCAAAACAAGTGTTGTAGTTCACATCCCAAAACCAAAATCTGACTTAACTGTGGTATCTGTTTGTGAAAACAGTCTTCTAATAACTTTTAATGCTATTAACGAATGGCGCACATATTCCAGTGCTAAACAATTTGTATGCGAGTACTCTGCACTTTAAGGCAGACGTCATCGGTTTATGGGTTATAGATCCCTTTAAGATCTGGGAATGGTTGCGAACGTGCCATTGAAGGAACTGGCCAGTTTCATAAAGATTTAAATATAAACAAACCCAGCTGTAAGATTGGCATTGGGAGTCTTTTATACATCTCCAATCCCCAATGTGTCGTTTGAAATGAATAAAAAATCTTTAGAGATGCAACAATATCTCTTGACATGCAAATAATTTAAATGTTTATACAATAATAGCGATGAACCTATTAACAATTGTTAACAAATACAAAAACTCAAAAAAAGTACCAATAGTTCAAACAGTCATGCTAAGGGCCATTATTACAACTTGCCGTTAAACTTCGGTTTAGTTAAAAGCGCCTTTAGCTAAAGTGAACTTTAAAGTCACCTTTAACATCTTATCGTTATTACAACCTAATGATATAATAAAGTGAACTTTTTCAAAAATATGGCAGTAACGGAGCAATGTCGATAACACTGTTCAATTAAACAAGTTCTTTTTAAACGTAGTGGCAACGACGGGCTTCGTGATTTTGTTGTATATGCTCAATTTGTTTATATTTGAAATGTCATATTTAAAATAACATACAATATGGCAAGTTCAGACATAAACTTAACTTTAAAAGTTACCAGTAGGATGATCATCCATTTAGCTTAACGCTCACTTCCACCATATGGTCCACTTATTATACTGAAATACAAATTATCGGCCCGTTAAAATCCCCCCTTTAGTTAACAGCAAGTTGTAATAATGGACCTAAATAATTTAATTTATATTTAATAAAAAATGTAAGTTAAGTACCATTTTTATAAGAGGATATATTATTATAAATAAGTTATTAAGCCCAAGCACTAGAGACCATGGCCTACTATACATTTAGTAAATAATTTATAATTGTTATCTAAAGCTTTATATTAATAAATAAATAATAACCATTTTTTAATAAAAGCATACTTTGTTGTTTTTTTAATAATAAATAAATATACATATATATATATAAATATATATATAAATATACATATATATTCTATTTTATAGATCTTGTAACGCCTACAGTCGTCTTACGTTTACCAAAGAAGTTAAATCTCTATTTTAAAAATATATTCATTAAAAGCAACAAGAATGAAATTCTCAGAGAAATATCTGATTAATGAAACACAGAAATATGTATTTGGATGCACTCACCAATTTAAAGTGAGTGTCAACGCATTAAGATAAACTTGTGCATGCCCGCCCACTTATTTTGACCTCTTTTTGAATATTGTATAGAAAATTAAACAAACTTTCACACACTTTTAAGGTATAAATCTATGAGTTTATTTCTAAAATAAGAAAATTAAAGCAATATATAAATAAATAACTAGAATAACAAAACCTTTAAAAGTTTCATTAAAAAAATAATGAACATACAGCCGCAGCAAATAAAAAATGTATCTACTTTTTTAGTTCAAAATATTTGATGGTATCGCTATGTTATTGCGATAAATGAAACGGCAAGAACAGTATTTATTGATTCATGACTAGTTATATCCTACTAAAGAGTACCCATATGTTAAATTGGGTTAATGTTTTGAGAGTAGGTAGAAGTGTTAAACTGTAATTGCACAGGAGCATGTTTGGGTTCATTTTCTCACTTCCTAACTGTCAATCGATATTTTCAGATTTTCTTTCAATTTGCTTTGAAAATGGTAGCGATCCATGCTACATTCAATGAAAATCAGTCAACCCACTCTAGCTGAAGCTATAGTTTCCAAGATCATAACATTGACATCACTGTGTTTTACTGAAATCAATGTTATTATTAACGTGGGTTAAATGATTCTGCAAGCGTCTCTGCATTTTAAGTTATTGTTATGCAATACATTTATTATTTGGCCAATTCATACGACTTTGTATCGTGTATGTTGTATTGTATTGTGTATTTCGTATTCCAAATGTCAAAAAGCGATAAGAAGAGGAATACCAACCAGTATTCAAAATTTGATTTTCAAGCAAAAAAACTGAAAACTTTTAAGAAAAAAGTAAATTAAATAAATTTCTGTGCTAACAATTATAATTTTGAAATGTTAATTGTTGACTCAAGTTATATAGAAAATATTTTGTATTTTTATTCTTCTTCTTGATTACTGGCATTTACATAAACTGATAGCACGAAACCAATACAACTTTTAAAAACATATGAAAAAATGTGTATAAGTGTATTGGATTTTTATATGCAAATTATCAACAACAAGCATACACTCAATACAAAGATACAAGGGCTTGTGTGAATTGCCCATTTATTACTGACGTGAAAAACTTCTCAATACTATCAGTGGTTACTAATTTTTGATTATTGCTAAAACAGTGGTGTAAACATATGGTCAATTCACACAAGCCGTTGTATCGTTGTATTCATTGTATTGTTGGAAGAACATACAACGGTGTATGATTGTTGTTGATATTTTTCATATAAAAATCCGATACACTTATACACTTTTTTTTCATATGTTTTTAAAAGTTGTATTAGTTTGGTGCTATCAAATTGTGTGAATGAAAAAAATGTGTATATGTTTTCATATGTTTTTAAAACGTGTTGGTTTCGGGCTTTCAAATTGTTTAGATGCCATTAGATACACAATACAGCATAGCATTGAGCGTTCACAAACAAACAAATGTATTCAATACAACATACACGTTACAAAGTCGTGTGAATTGCCCAATAGTTTTATAATTTTTTCCATCTCTCCGTAAGATTTGTTTCCACTATGGAATTCCACCGTCAAATTTTAATTTAAAGCTGAATCATCGTTAAAATTCAAATTTTCTGTGTATAACATATTTTACTTCTTGTGAAATAAAACTAACGGTACTTTAATTGTTTTTATTCATAATTTTCATTCTTTTTAAGATCTGCCATATTGTATTTAGGCTTTGCTCTCTCTGATTACTATGGTTATCGATAATAATTTTTAAGTTATTAACACAAAGAATAGCTTAAATTACGTTTAAGAGCCTACTACTTCTTTCTCTAAAAGTGCTAAAAAGGCATAATACCGCTATACTAATCCGTTTTAGTACGTGACCCGCGCTCAATTATTAATATATTGTTAGAGCAGATATTCGGTAAGCATGGCTTTAATCTATACATATATAAAGTGACGTAATCTATATACAACGGATAATAACCCTAAGTATACTCCAACGTTTACTAAATAATGGTTCGAAAATAACAATATCAATGTATTATACTGGCCCGCAATGTATTCATATCGAAATCTGGTCGAGAACTTATGGAATATAGTAAAAACAGAATCTTGATCCCAAGAAGGAAGGAAAACATTATTGACAGAGCTAGAAGACCGAAAACAACGCTCTACACTTACACAGAAACCATACGCATGATCTGAGGTCACAGACCAACAATAATCATATACTGGCTCTATAGGACCATGGCGGAACCAATCTTGCTGTACGGGATACATTTTTAGTCGATGGTGTATAAACACCAATGATAGAATGATAGATAGAGTACGAAACGCAATCAGCTGTTTTGATAACCTGTACTCTCTGTTCCACTCCAACTAAAGCATTATTTACTATACTTAATTGGCTCCCTTCTGACCATCTGTTAAGACAGAACGCTGGGTTGGTGGCTGTAAGACTCAATGCAGCGAAATCCTGGCCCAATCTGGACAGTGGATATGCTATTCTGGAAGCACATAGGCATGGTAGAATCGATTATATGTTTCCTTATAACTATCAGAATTGAATTTTGATTTTAGAGTTCGCAATAGAGACTTCTGGTCTGAAGAACTGGAAGTTTCCAATGGGACCCTTGCAGTTCACACTGACGGTTCACAGATAAGTGACAGTGTGGACTGTGGTATATTTGTTAAGGGTTCTGATGTTAAACTTTCTCATAGATTGCCTGACCACTGCAGTGTTTTCCAAACCAAGGCCATGGCAATTTTGAAAGCAGTGCAATGTTTGTTGAGCACCGGGATTTGGCCTAAAAATCTGTTGATTTACTTGGAGATTCAGGCTGCTATTAAGGTCATAAAGAGCGTAGTTCCAACGTCCATTCTTGTCCATGATTGCCGAAGATTTCTCAGAGTTCAGTTCTTTTTTATTGCTTTTTGGCTAGAGTTACGCAGTATGCACGTCGAATTTTTTATTACAACTCGCAACATTTCCCTTCGTTCTATTTATACTCCTTTATTTTATGCCTGGCAGCTTCGTGATATTTCTATGTAGTGCTGTTGCAGTTAGAAAATATTGCATTAGCATTTGATAGAGAAAAAGTTCAAAGAATTTGTATGTAAATTGTATCGTTTTTCGGCTTCATATTAATTATATTGTATATAATGTAATAGTTATTAATTCACATGTGTTGTCTCTTTTATTGTTTAGTTTTATAGAAAAAATAATAAACTGATTATTTAAAAAATCAATATAAAAAGAGCAATCCGCAAGGAGAACGGTAGGCCCCGGCGAGATTCGAACTCACGATCTCCTGTTTACTAGACAGGCGCTTTAACCAACTAAGCCACGGCGCCAATATAAATTTCGAGTGAATAAAAGGTTACTTAAAATGATACATAAATGCTTTCATCTTTAAGTTGTATTGATGTTATCGATAAACGAAAAGTACAAATTGTTATCGCGATTAATTCACTTTAATTACTTTCCAACATCAATATTTCGGACTAAGTTAAGAGGATGGTGACCATCAAATCACCGTTTAGTTTGCATGGTAGTCATAACTTTCGCCAATATGTCTTAAACTTTTTTCAGATTTACTTTCTCTAAATGGTTAAATTTACATTTTATGATTGCCTAGCTCTAAAATATTTTTAAATAGATGGACAGATGGATAACTATCCATATCCATATGGATACAATGCAGCGAAAGGAGTAAGAACATTGCATTGTATACAACTAAGCATAGAAGTTATAATTTTCCATATGATGTCCAATATTCGTTACTAATCGACATAAACAGAACAGATGGTAATCATTTGATTTCAAGTACGGTATGTAAAGTGAATGAAGGACTGAATCCATAGAGTTTCAAGCGGATAATTGTCGATGATGTAATAACACAATTTCTGTCCTTTTGGTCAAAGTTCAGTTCTTGTAAAAGATTGCAAGTGACATATTCCTGTCAGTAACAAAAAGGCAGCAAAACTTGGTATGAACATTATTTTCGCCAGCTAACTACATCTCGGTCAGCGTCTTCTTTAAATTTTTGTAGATGATTTACTCTTCATTAACAATCACAATCCACCATCCCGTATTTCACTTAGCAACATACCTATTGGGTCCGCCATCTAACGTATTCTTTTTCAACTAGTGCTTATTTCGTGAATGGTAACACTTAGCTGATGTCTGATTTGACAGATAATTTGTTTTATCCTTCCGTTGAACGAATATTGACCATCCAATGCGTTTTCGCTTCGCTAAGTGGGCCAGCGATCGACTTACAGAAGATGCCGATTTTGGCGGGTATGTAAACAAGCAAAATTGTCGCATTTGGGTCACAGAAAACCCGCACGCATACATTGAAAAGCCGACGCACCCAAAACGATTCACTGTTTGGTGCGGATTTTGGTCCAAAGGCATAATTGGGCCATTTTTCTTCGAAAATGACCAAGGAGTAGCTGTTACAGTCAATGGCGATCGTTATCGGACCATGTTGAACGAATTTTTGTTCACAAAAATTGAAGAGAAGGATATTGGCAACATTTGGTTTCAACAGGACAGGACGGCGCTATGTGCCACACAGCCGAAGATACACTCGATGTTTTGCGCCTTGTTTTTGAAGATCGCATTATCAGCCACAGACCTGATGTCGTTTGGCCGCCTCGGAGCTGCGATTTGACACCGTTGGACTATTATTTGTGGGGTGCCGTCAAAGATAAGTATTACGCCGACAAGCCAGAGACAATTGATGCTATTCGTCACAATATTTGTGAAGCCATTGGTGAAATACAGCTGCACACAATCGATAATGTGCTTAAAAATTGGACTGATCGTGTAGGCTACTGCACGGCCAGCCAAGGCAGCCATTTAAATGAAATTATTTTCCATTATTTTTTTTTTTTTTTTTAATTATAAGTATTAAAAATACTTTAAATTTGCAAATTAAACAAAATTATTACAAAACATTAAATAATACAAAATTAATACATTTTCGTTTAAAAATATTTTCATTTAATTCATTTTTAATATTTGTTGGTAATCACGGATCACGTAAAAATTAACTGTGGAAAAACTTTTGCGATGCTTCGAAATCTCTGGATGTTACAATATTTTACACCAGCTAATATTCGAATGCTATTAGCATATTATTAGATATATTTACTACCGACTCTCAGGTACGGTTGTGAGCTGTTTGCTAGCTGCGATGCAGTTAGCAGACGGAGACTTAACGTAGCTTACAATGCTATAGCACGATACATTTTTGGCATCAGGAGAAATAGTAGCATATCACATTTCGCCCGACTAATTTATAATGTCACATTTGACAATTTGTTGAATTACCGGACTCTGCTATTTCTACACAAACTTATATATAGTCGACAGCCACCTTATTTGTATGAGAGATTAATATTTTCTAGGTCGAATAGAGGGAACAGGATACACTCTATGAAATATAATAAGGCCATCTCTCAACAACATTTTTTTATTCACTCCATTCGTCTCTGGAACCAACTACCCCCTCAAATACAAATGATCAGCAATGCAAAGCATTTCAAAATTGCCATTTTCGAGCACTTTACTTAGTTAATGTTCTCTAATTTTTGTAAATTTGTTTCTCCTTAGTTTTATTATAATTTTGATATTCATTTTATTTTTTTCTAATACTGTTAATAATGTTTTTCCCCCCTTCTTTACTTAAATTTCCTTTTTTCTTAAATTTTAAGTATCTTTTATTTTTTTTTTAATTTATTTTTTTTTTTGTTAAATTATGTTAATTAAGTTAAAATAAATGTTTCTGAATAAATGTTAGTAACAATTGCTAAGCAATACTGTAATATAAGATTTATTCTTGTTGTATTGTTTTGAACAAATAAATAAATAAATAAATTGTATAGCTGTAGTCCTTTATAAAACAACGTTTTCTGCATCTGGGTTGACTTCACTCTTTGAATTCGAAAGTCGTCCGCATTCCTCAGCATATAAGGTTGGCTTTTTCCAACATATTTAATATGCTCGCATAGGTATTTAGGCGCGTCACCATTCTTCATTTTCTTAACAAACATGAAGGTGTTAAACTGTCCATTTCAGATCATGGAGCAGTGTGTTTATATGTGTATACCGATCGCATTTTAATATTACCCTCATAGCTCTATTTTGAAGTTTCTGCATTCTTGTAAGTTGAATTGCGGTACTGCATATATACAATATAGTGGAACCGTATTCGAAGTGCGGTTTAATTATGGTGTTATAAATAGTTACTGCTGTAGATTTTGAAATTCTCGTTCTAATTCTCTTCAGGAAGCCAATTTTCTTGCCAATTTTCTTACATGTATAATCGATGTGTTCGTTTAAGTTTAGTTTTCTGTCAATTATAAAACCTAGGTATTTTATATGCTCAACCTTTTCTATTACAGAATCATTTATTTTAAATACTTCGTCAGAGTTCATGTTTATTTCCATTATTTTTGTCTTGTTCTCATTTAATTTCAATTTATTCGTTTTAAGCCATTCATTTATTTTCTGAACATCGTATTTCATGTTATCCTGGCATTCCCTATCGCTATTTACCACCGTATATATAAGAGTGTCATCAGCGTACAAAACAATTTTGCATCTTTTCAATACTTTTGGCATATCATTTATATATAATATAAACAATAAAGCACCTAATATTGAACCTTGCGGTACTCCGAAATTATTAATCGCTTCTTCAGACACAGTATTATTCAATTTTGTTGTTTGCGTTCTGTTTTAAAGGTATGACTTGAACCATTCTAATTCAATTTCTCTTATTCCATACATATAAAGTTTATGTAGCATGATATCCCTATCAATAGTCTCGAACGCTCTTTTAAAATCAAGAAATATTGCCATCATTCTATTTTCCTTTTCTACGGCCTTCCATTCGCTTATAACATAATTCACTGTAGTTTCGCATGAATGTTTTTTCCGGAAACCTGATTGTTGTTCAGATAATATACCATGATCCTCAATAAACTGCTCAAGTTGTATCTTGACTACTTTTTCCAATATTTTTTCACATACCTTAAGTGTATTTATGGGTCGAAATTCCTCACATTTTCTTGTCTTGGGCACCTTTTCATCGGTGTTATCATTGATCTTTTCCAATTTTCCGGAAATATACCAGTCTCCAATGATGTATTAATTATTCTTAGCAAAACATTTCCTATTATATTCCAATTACCAATTATAATTTTATTTGAGACACTTTCATGGTCAGGCTTATTCTTCATCTGTTTCACAATGTTCTCAAGTTCTGCAATGCCTATCCTACGAAATTTAAATAAATTGTTGTTGTTGTTGTTCGTTATCTGACTAACATATTGAACTTTAAATTGTCTTATGGTACTTATACTATTAATAAAAAATGTGTTAAACTTATTTACTATATCACAGTTATCACTATATTCCACCTGGTCAAATATCACAGACTTAGTTAAATTTTCTTTCCTCTTAAGTACCAGGGTTTTAATCTGTTTCCACATTTGCCTCTGTGTATTGTATCGATTCCTAATTATTTTATATTCAGCCCAAGCCTGACTAGAATTCTCAATTTTAGCTTTAAAATATTTTATTATTTTCTCTCTCTTCATTGCCTGCAATTCTGTGTTATACCATCTATTAACTTTATTATTCAAATGTATCTGTTTTCTAATTGTTAATCTCTGTATTGCACTCTTCAGGCCGCTATCGAATAAATTAACATTTTGATTCAAATCCTTGCAATCGTCATATTTCATGGTGTCCCTGAGCATTGCATTAAACGTATACCTATCGTATTTAAATACATTTATGGTCTTTGCCTCGTTGTCATTTTGCCCATTCCCGCTAATGATATGTTAATAATCTCATGGTCAGAAATTTTTTTCTTCTTACAATTTTCTGATGTTATCTCATAATTATTAGTTATCACGTAATCTATTATAGTGCTTGAATCTCTCGTCACACGAGTGTATTCATTAACTAATTGTCTAAGGCCATTGTCATTAATTATACTTATAATTCTACTTCTATATAAAGAGTTGTTCTTCCAGTCTATATTAAAATCTCCGGCAATCAAAATATCACAGTCATTATCACAGATTTCCTCAATTGTTTGCTCAAATATATCACAGAATTCGGACTCGCTATAGCTGGGCGATCTATATATTGCACCAATTAAAATATCGTACTTGTCATAAGTTGCATTGCAGAATAACATCCAATATTTTAAATCGTAATTTTTTCAATAGCCTTTGTAACATTCCCGTGCCTTTTAAAATATAAAATAACTCCTCCTGTTCTAGATGTTGTAGATAACGAACATATGTTATCATAACCATGTAATGAAATTTCCTTTTCTTCTATGTTTTTGGTCAAGTGTGTTTCAGACAATATTAGAAAATCGGGATATTCTGTTAACGCAATCACTTCAACTTGATTATAATTATTAATAAGACCCTTTACATTTGTATATATTGCACGTATTTCTTCTAATTGTTATATCGTTAAGCCTATATTTCTCATTTTGATCTTTAACTTATGTTGATATACGGGACACATTTTATCATTTGTAAAATGTTTCTCATCCAAACCCATGTTTAGCCTACTATTTACGTTGGAGCAATTAATGCACTTCATTATTCTTTCCTGACTTCCGCAGTTTACTGTTCTATGTTGTCCATGACATTTCAGACATATTTCATGGTTTTTACAATCTCTCGCTAAATGATTGTATCCTCTGCACTTCATACATTGAACGACTTCAGTCCCGTCATACACTCTACATCTTTCCCATCCAATATTTAATTTTCCGTCTTCCATAATTTTCTCATAGGCCTCATTATCTACTTTTAATCTCACATTAAACATGGTTCTATTACCTCTCCTTGTTTCATATTTCCCTACGTATTTAATGTTAGCCATATCTAATTTATGATTTTGTTTACTTAATTATTCTATTAATTCATTCTCATTATATTTAAATAACATATCAATAATTTTTATATTCAACTCATTCTGGCTTGGGATTTTGACCTCGTACTGTGTAGATATTTTCTCCTGAATTGCATTTTTAATCTTTTCTCTTTCCTCAGTATTCTCACTTTGAATAACAATTGCTCCGCTTCTTCTACTTTCCACATTTACTATTTTTAAATTATCTGGGCTTACTTTATTCAATTCCTCCTTTGTTTTTATAATTGATTGTTTTTCCTTGGGTTTCACAATTATTGCCAAATTTCTATTTGCACTCGGCAACCCTTTATTTTTTACTGTATCTGCATAAGTTGTTTTTGTAACTTGTTTACAGTTTTCATTTATAACTTTCTTAATTTCTTTACATACGTTCTCGTTCTGTTCCTCTATTGATTTGCAAAATTGTTTGTTACTGTTTTCAACTTCGTTAATATTACCAATCAATTTTTTAATTTCCTCAACATTTTTCTCACTAGATTTCTGAATTTTAATCATTTTATTTATCCTTTCCTCATATCTTTTTTCAATTGCTTCTAGTAAACTTTTAATTTCATTTTCGTTTTCCTTAAGTGCGGCTTTAAATTCGTGTTTGTATTCCACTAAGTGTTGTTTATTTTTGTGCACCTCATCTTGAACTCCTTTTAACACCAAATCAATGTTTTGTATATACATCAAGCAGTCGTCGCACATGAATCTAATAAAATTATTCTCATCCATTATTTTAGCCGAATATTGGTCTATTCCTGCGCATTTCTTTGACAGGTGATACACCTTCTCACACACTCCACTGCACCTGATTGCACTTTCTCCTCTTATTGCTGTTTTGCATTTACTGCAGTCAGCCATTTTTGTTTATTTATTTACTTTTGTTTTTGTTTTTTTTTTAATTTTTAATAAAACTAGATTTTAATTCAAATTTCAAATTATTTTTAATACAATTCAATTTCTACGAATTGCTTTTTATTTTTTATGGTTTTTAAATAGTCCTATCAATTTTTTTTATAACCAATTATTATTTTATTTTTTAAATTTTCAAGAGCTATTTATAAACACTTCTATTACTTCACAGAGTATGGAAGGATTGTACTTTCAAATAAAAAAGAAATTTGAGAAAATATTCAGTAGTTTTTTTTTAAAGCATTTTCAAAAAAAAAGTTATTTGACGCACCCTTTATTTAAGTGCTTCCCAATAATTTTGAGAAATTTAAACAGCACTTACATAATGGTGTTTTGTGCTTTCTGCTGCTTTTTCTGCATTTTATATACTGTCCCGTGTTTTTTTTTTTTAATATATTGTTACGAAAATGGAAATGGTGTTACATCGTTTAACATTAAAATAATAAACAAAAGCTACAAAAACAAGAAAACAATGGACTTGTTTACATGATCAACGGATAAATAAAATTTAGCAACAACATCAGTGTATAAAAAAGGGATAAACAAGTAAACAAACAGGCAACAACAACACTGCAAGGATAAACGTAAACAAAATACACAAACAACAATAACATGTTTTCATTTATAGAGATTTCGCGAAGGCAAAGTCATTCTCCTTCAAGAGCATTCAGCAGCCTGTTTACCCAGCAATATAAAAGGCAAGATAAAGCAGGCACCGAGATCAGTAAAAATTCAGTCAGTCTTATGTGAAGACGTGTAGCGTGTGAAGAGAATAATCGTGGCTTGAAGGTCGTCGTTATAAAGATTTTACGCGGAAGAGTGTGAAGAAGAATAACAAATAAAGCAAATTGTTGTTGTTTACATCAAGTTATGAACAGTGGCACACGGAATTGTGTAAACAATAAAGAATTTATTTAAAACTAAATACAAATTTAATTTTATATTTATTTGCAATCTATGAACTCATATTTTAAACGTTTTTAAAAGGGTAAAAACGTAACAATATAAAGGTAACTTTATGAGCTCTCTACACTTATTGAGCCACGGGGTATATAACACCAAGTAGTCATATTAAAACGTCTATCCTTGCTGATGACACTGCTTCTCTTTGCACGCATAAGAATTTCCACAAAACGTATCGGTACTTGCAGGAACACTTGCATATATATTTGGATAAACCCAATAAAAGTATATGAGTAAAACTGTGTTTAAGTGACACAAACGTCACGATGGAATACAATTTTTCCGTTCGAATATTAAATCAATGTTAAACAATCGTAAAGGGTGTTTTTTATAGAAGTATAGAACTTTAAGTTGCAATAAAACAACGATGGATTATTCGATTGACATGAATTTTATTTATCCGAAAGATAATCTTGTGGCATTACATTTTAAATATGATTTCTGGCATATGACCGCAACGGCTGGCGCGGATGTAGTCCAATCTGGACGTCCAATTTTCGATGACTTTTTCCAACATTTGTGGCTGTATATCGGCAATAATACGGCGAATGTTGTCTTCCAAATGGTCAAGCGTTTGTGGCTTTACCGCATAGACCAATGACTTTACATAGCCCCACAGAAAGTAGTCTAGCGGTGTTAAATCACAAGTTCTTGGAGGCCAATTCACAGGTCCAAAACGTGAAATTAGGCGGTCACCAAACGTGTCTTTCAATAAATCTATTGTGGCACGAGCTGTGTGACATGTTGCGCCGTCTTGTTGAAACCACATCTCCTGGAGATCATGGTTATTCAATTCAGGAATAAAAAAGTTTGTAATCATAGCTCTATACCGATCACCATTGACTGTAATGTTCTGGCCACCATCGTTTTTGAAAAAGTACGGACCAATGATTCCACCAGCCCATAAAGCGCACCAAACAGTCAGTTTTCCTGGATGTAACGGTGTTTCCACATACACTTGAGACTTACCTTCACTCCAAATGCGGCAGTTTTGTTTGTTGACGTAGCCATTCAACCAGAAGTACGCTTCATCGCTAAACAAAATTCGCTTATGAAAATCGGGAACAACGGTAATCTCGTTTTGGGCCTATTCGACGAATCTACGCCTGACTTGATAATCGTTTGGCTTCAATTCTTGCACGAGTTGGATTTTGTAAGCACGCAAACCAAGATCCTTCCGCAAAATCTTCCATAAAGTGGATGGACACAGATCCAATTCCTGTGCTCGATGGCGGATGGACTCATTCGGGTCTTCCTCAATGCTACGCTCTACAGCAGCAATAGCTTCTTCTGTATGCACCGTACAGCGTCTCTGGGGATGCGAGTTATCAATAAGAGTAAACGTGGTGCGAAAACTTTCCATGGTTAATCGAATTAACTGCTCTGATGGCCGATTTTTTCGACGATAAAATGGACGTAGTGCGCGATACGTTTTCCGCATAGAACCATTATTTTCGAAATAAAATTGCACTATTTGCAAGCGTTGTTCAGGCGTGAGTCTATTCATGATGAATTGCCAAACCAAACTGAGAATAAATCACTTGACAGCTGTTAAATCGGTCGCCATCTTGAAAAGTAATGCCAACTTAAAGTTATATACCTCTATAAAAAAACACCCTTTATTTACATGCCATAAAATATATTGGCTTTCATGTTGATAAACGCCTGATTTGAAAATTTGCCATTAAAGCAACAGTAGCACGAATTAAACTGGAACTGTCTCTGCTGCCCACATGGTGCCAAAATAAGATTTTACAACACCGTCTTAGATCAAACTCTGGATGATACATAATGATTTCAATGTGCCATCGGTACGAACAGATATTGAATGCATTCATATATACATACATATATAAAAAACTTAAATTTCAGTTTAATCCCTGGCCCATTATATCTGCAACTACCACAGACACATTTGCCTAAAAAGAGGAACAAGTTCTAAAGCTGAATTTATTTTTCCTTTTGTCTTGGGCATACATAAATATACTTTTTAGATTTTAATAATCGATATGTTATCGGTATTATCGATAAATAGTAGGTAGTACAAAAAGTTTATATTTTTGAACGAACGAATTCGGTGTAAATTTTTTACTTAAAACTAAATTATACAGAGTCAGGCAATCACTAAACTTTTAAACCCACTCTTATGTAACGCGATATATGCTATTTCAGCTGCTCTGACCTTGTGACGATCACGGTGACATACATAACATGTATGTACGTCCCTAAGTGAAAATTAATTATTACCATCATTTACTTGCTGTTGATGTAGTAGATTCGCATAGGGCGTAGAGTTTTTAAACAATCGCAACGACGAAGATACCATAATTTCATCTTAACGAAGAAGATTACCAAAGCGTATCTCATTTTTAAAATGAAGTTGCAATGTTCTAGATGAAGCAGTAGATCTTCAATTCAAGCAAAAGCTAGAGGGCTTAGTTTAGAAAGCTTTATTAACAAACTTTCTGTCCCCTACAGGAACAGACACAGTGAAATGCAATCAAGCTGGTACTGCAGATAAAATTAGTGTGCAATACCCTAGATTTGTATTATATTATAACAAGTATATGTGTGGAGTGGATCTAATGTATTAATGTAGGGTGTGCTATAAATTAAATCGGAGATCGGAGCAATATTTTTGTAAATTCTAAATTTTTTCTTTTATCGATATTCTATATTTTATTAGATTAAGGGCCATTATTACAACTTAACATTAACTAAAGGGAGGAATCCAACGGGCAGATAAATTGTTTTTCATTATTATAAGTGGACAATAAGATAGAAGTGAGCGTTAAGCTAAAGGGAGGATCATCCTATCTTTAACTTTTAAAGTTAAGTTTATGTTAGAACTTGCCATATTATATATTATTTTCAATATGGCAACTTTAAATATAAACAAAATGAAAATAAACACAACAACAATAAACACAACAACAACAAAAAAAAGGCACTTCGTTGCCACTGCTCCGCCACTACCATATTTTTGAAAAAGTTAACTTCATTTTATCTGTAAGTTGTAATAACGAAAATAAGTTAAAGTTAAATTTACAATTCCCTTAAGCTAAAGGTACCATTAACTAAACCCAAGTTTAACGGGAAGTTGTAATAATGACCCTAAGTAACATTATTCCAATGCTTTTAAATTATTTTTAATTTTTTTTCTCTCAGGTACTTGATAAAACAGTTATCTTTTAGAGCCATAAAAATAGACAATGTTTTTTTAATTAATTTTTATATTTATAGTTTTAATGCAAAATATTTTATATTCAAACAATCGATCTTTATTTTTATTATGACTTCAAGTTTTTTATTTTTATTTGGTATTTTTAGTTGCTAAAAATTCAACGGTTCTTCTTTTTTCAAGTTTTAGTTCAAATAACCTGATATTGAACGACTTCACCAAAAGGCGCCGTGGCTTAGTTGGTTAAAGCGCCTGTCTAGTAAACAGGAGATCGTGAGTTCGAATCTCGCCGGGGCCTTTCACAGGGGAGTTTATAGTTTTTTATATTTTTAAATCGTTTCTTTATTTATAGAAATAAAGGCATTATTGTCGCTCAAGAAAATGAAAAAAAGAAGGAACAAATTTTTAAATTTAATTTATAAAAGAAATTCCAGCGAATAGGGAATAAGAAAGAATATGGTGGGTAAGCGTATATTGCAATCATGGATTGATTAAAAAAATTATTTTGAAAACATATAAAGTCTTATACGAAGTCTTTCTCCAATATATGTACATGAGCGAGCCATCGACCGATCATTATAGAAACGTTGAACGAGAATTCTACAAAACGTGGGATGTTCCAAATTATGTTGGCTCTTTGAAATGGCAAGCACATTGATATAAAATTTCCAGCGTATGCTAGCTAGTTCATTGTTTTTTAATTATTTTATTACATTTTAATAAATTTAAAATAATTAAACTTTTTTAGAAATATTTTAATTGCGGCATGTAATGCAAACTACGAATTTATATCAGTTAGGGACATTACTACAACTTGCCGTTAACTAAAAGGAGGATATTAACGGGCAGATAAATTGTTTTTCATTATTATAAGTGGACAATAAGGTAGAAGTGAGCGATAAACTAAAGGGAGGATCATCCTACTGGTAACTTTTGAAGTTAAGTTTGTGTTTGAACTTGCCATATTATTATTTTCAATATGGCAACTTCAGATACAAACAAAATGAGCATATACAAAAAAAACGAAACCCGTCGTTGCCACTGCGTTTAAAAAAACTTGTTTAAGTGAGAAGTGTATCGACATTGCTCCGGCACTGCCATATTTTTGAAAAAGTTTACTTTATTTTTTCATTTAGTTGTAATAACAAAAAGAAGTTAAATGTGACTTTAAAGTTGACTTTAGCTAAAGTTACATTTAACTAAAACCCAACTTTAAAGGGAAGTTGTAATAATCGCCCTTCGTATATAAATACCTACGATATAAACAACAGTAAAGTTTAATAAAATCGAATCACAATAATCCGAACCTTTAAAACCAAAATGAAATTCAAAAATATTTCAATATTCGTTCATCTTAAAAACAAATTGTATATTATGACAAATAAAAAATTTAACAATGATATGGCAAATTAATTAATTAATTAAATTTAATATACAGTAATTAGTTTAAAATATATTTTCATTACTTACCACTGATGTTGGTATAAAAATCAATATTTTTAATAATAAGAATTTAACGTCTTCGCATTAACGACAGTGGTGTTGTCGAGCCGGAACGCTCCGGAAAGTCGTTCCGGTACTTCCTTTTTGGATAGGAACGCGTTCCGGAACTAAAGATGATTTCTGATAGCGAGAATTGGGTGACGTTTTGAAAAAAAAATTAAAAAGAATTGCTGATTTCTTTTTTTATATTTTGACGAATTTTTATATGAATTTTTATAGACAAGGGTTCGGAGTCCGCACAACACCACTGATTAACGGTATTGAGCCCGAAAAATATTTGGCTGTGGGATATTATTGTGCAAGGTTAACCCATGGGACATTATTCGCTCATAGATTCTCAAGTTTGTCCTCTGTATCGAGCACTCCTCAATTTATTGATTTGTACTCAATACAATTATCTTTCTTTTTCTAACTGAAACAATGTGAAGCAATGTACAAATAAATTTAAAATTCATGTTCTTAATGGAACAGTTAATTGGACATGAAAATTGTATTTAAATTAATTAAAAAGGTACATTATCACAAATCACATACAAATCATAGTAATAACTATTGTAATAAATTTTATTAAGAGTTTTTAATTTTTATAACGTAATTTTTAGCGACTTCACCAAAAGGCGCCGTGGCTTAGTTGGTTAAAGCGCCTGTCTAGTAAACAGGAGATCGTGAGTTCGAATCTCGCCGGGGCCTTAACTCTAACGGCTTTATTTTTATCAAGCTCTACATATGCACTAGTACCCCGACTTGCGTCGTTAATGGGTATCGAAGAATTGCGACGCAAATCGAATCAACTTTTTCTATACAAATCCATTGAAATTTAATTTATTAGGACAAAGAATTCAAAATGAAACAAAAAACCTAATATATCCGATAAAAAGAAGTATGAAAACATTTTTCATTATTTTATTTAGTTCAGTAAATGTTTTTTTTTAATTATTATAAGGAAATAACAAAACAATAAATTAACAAAAAAAACTTAACAAATATTAATAAAATTAATTTATAAAAAAAAATTGTTTAAAGAAGAAATCGTGTTTTGTTTAGTTTATGTGGTGCTATCCTCAGATAATAAATCCAAATCAACAACACTTATATTCATTTGATTAGGTTGTCTTACAGTTTTGTTAACAAAACGGTCTAAGATTCGTTGAATTTTTAGAGATTTTTTGCTGATATATTCCCTTGTAACAACTAATGGCTTGGTCAACAGAGGATGCTATGACCGCTCTATGATTTTCGCCAGGATCGTTTTCCGAAAATATATCCAATGCATGGGAAATTAATGGCATCGCTTTGGAAATATTGGCGATTGTTAATTTGTTTTCCTCTATTGTATTATCATCGTCTTCTTAAGCATGCTAAATATTAATGGATATTAAATTTTGATTATCAAGCTTCTCATCGTGAGACAATAAAAGTTTATTAATGTCATCCTCCTCCATTCCTTCAAATTCGGCTTCTATTGCTAAATTTAATAGAAGCAAGTTGATATTGCAACAACGGAAAGCTGAGTTTTGTCAATTTTTAAAAAGCGACGCAAATCGAAACGACGCTAATCGGATTGACGCAAGTCGGGGCTCTATTGTATTGTATTTCAAAATCTACTTAACTTTTACCCAAAATGTTCATAATTGTATGTGTATGTACATATGTTTTTAAAATTGTAATAATTTTACAAATTGCATTAGCATTGCATTGCACCTCTATAAGACTTTATATCTCGCAATAGTTATGAATTTATTAAGGTACATATCTCTCTTACCAGTAAAGAAATACGCAGTAGTTTGGAATTGCAGAGAATGCATCTGTTTGGAAAAATGTTAGTAGTTCAGAGGTCTTACAATTATCTAAACATTACACGAGATGTACTCCTTGAGTTGAGTTATCTTGCATCCAAGTATGACAAAATAATTTTGTCATATAAGATTTCTATCTATATTACCACACTACCCTCGTGCCTGGTGCAATGCGAAATGTTCAAGCTAGTGTGCAGAACGCCGTAACTTGTTCAAGTTTTAGCTGAAACATGTAGTAGAACTATTTGGCAAGGTAAATGCTAAGTCCAAATTTGCCCAAAAAAATTTATTCATTACCAGGAATATACTTAGACTGCGTTCCTTGATATCTGTGTATATTAACCGGAGTCGGTTATGAATGTCATGCGACAATTGGACATTATCCAGACGTCATCCTATTTGTCAGAAGATATATGGGTATAAAGTGTTAAATGTGCGCCCCTCAATTATTTCCAAAGTAGAACTTTAAGGATCCTCAACCTTAACACAATATTTAAAACCACTGAGAGAGAGAGAGAGAGAGTAGGTTCATACAGACGACATGGCAGTGGCAAGTATTACTATGTAAATGGCACAATGATTGTGTGTTGGAAATTAATCTTATCGTGGCAGAGATATACTATTCACACGACGATACAAATTACTTCAATTCACTACAAATCTGTCCGAATACGTTAAACAATTTGAAATAGGAACTGCAATATGAATTCACAATTCAATCGCTATATATTGCTGCATGATGGAAATAAATTTAAAATTGGGTATTAACCCTAAAAACTGCATGATGTTATAACCAAACTAACTCTATTCTATGAGCCGACGTTTGATAATTGGCTTTAGAACAAAATATTTAAATTTTTTTACACAATAATGACAGTCATGATAACAAGTGCTATCGTTCACTGTGGTTAACAGGCTCCCACCAACAGGCATGTCAGCGAAACAAGTAGCTGCTTACATGACCGTAAGACTATACACCGTAGAAGCGTTGCTGCATAGTCAGGATTACGACGTATCAGTACACAAAACTGGCATTCCTTTACAATTTATATTTCCCAGATTTTACGCATTCACGAAGAAAGTGATTGATGGAAGCTTTACATATATGGTCAGGTTTGAGCATAATTCGAATGTACGCTATCTCGAAAATAATGCTTCTAATAGAGAATATTAGGTTATATTACGGAAAGTGAAGGAGGTTCAGAAGAGGAAAAAGTTCTACTTAGGCCTGCAGTTACGTCTATTGTGATACCACTACCAATTCTTCCCGGGGGTCAAACATACCCTAGAGAAAGAAGATTGCGAGCTCTTTACCCGCTCTTGTCAGCTTATCGAAAATGCATTTTTCAACGATATCTCTGTGTCCCGGAACCCATATAAGAGTTACCTTCGAATGATCCGAAATTTCCCTGAGAAATTTTCGGTACTCATTGACAAGAACGGACGTTGGAACTACGTTCGTTAGGGACTTAATCGCAGTCTGACAGTGCAATAGTGAGATTTTCAGATAAAATCCCGCCACCCAACAAGCATAAACCTATAAAAAAAATTCATATCAGAACCCTTAATAAATACACCAAACCCCACCCCAGTCTAACACCCTTGAGCCATCAGTGTAAACCTTAAGTGTGCCATTGGGAAACTCTGGATCTTCAGATCAGAATACCCCCGTTGGAGTTCTAAAATCGAATATTTTTGGATAGACCACTCACAACACTGATTGGGTTCTAATAGCAGCATTTCAAAGCTGATTTTTAAAACAAAATCCACTTTCTCACTCGGCAGTTACATCAGCAAACAGATATGAAACTCAGAGAAGACGAAAATGATTGTTGAGAAGTCATTCCATACGGAAAATAACTCTGGAAGAATATGGCCATTTGACCTACAATTGAAGATTATAAACTGGACCGTATGCGGTTTCCTGATAACTGATTTTGGATTAACTTCATGAAAAGTTTACAGAAACATTGATTTCACGTTTTGGCTACTAAGATCATACGATTTGACGCCGTTTAATTAACTTTACTTTTGAAATCGGATAACCGGTTACCGATGTTACCATATATTATTATAAAAAAGCTATTTATTATTACTGCCGACTTATATAGAGTAAATATAAATAGAATCGTGTGATAAAAAACTTATCATCAGAATAGCTACTATTAAAGTAGCTATGAATAGATATTCATTACGTATAATTTATACCGGGGTGATAACAAGGCGCCGTGGCTTAGTTGGTTAAAGCGCCTGTCTAGTAAACAGGAGATCGTGAGTTCGAATCTCGCCGGGGCCTTGAGTGAATCAATTGTTTTCTTTTTTATTACAAATAATTGATATCCTTATACAGAATCACTAAATTAAAATTTTGTTTTATCAATCCTTTTTGCCATTCAGCGGATTTCTCTTGTGAGAAACTGAGGAGAGTATGTATTATTATAAATAGAAGACCCCCACCATTCTCATTTCTATTTTCTAACTTTTGTTGTTGTAATATTTTTTTGTTTTTCTTTTTAAAAATATTTATGTACCTTTCAGTAAAATTTAAAAATTTATAGTATTTGTTCAAAACCTATGCTATAAACGCATTAAACGCCTATTATGCAATCGAATTTTGGTTCCGGATGTCCACCATCCAATCCAAAGTTCAAACGGTCAAACGTCTTATATGAATATATATTAACACTTTATTTTTTTTTTATGAAAATTAAAAATAAATATTAACAAATGTCTGCCTACAATTATCGAGGATAAAAGGAACATATTTACTTCATTTCCCTTCTATCTTAATAACGAATTCATCTTATATTAATAAATTCAAATATTTGGGAGTAATTTTTCATGAACCGTTCACACCTTATAGACATATTAATATCATTTTATACTGGATACTAATACTATGTTCAGATATGCACTTTTATTGAGTCAATATTCGGTAAGTGTTTAAGTGTTCAGGCATAATAATATACGCAGTTCAGCTGCTTATTCAATATTCATTCTACAGCTGGAAAACGAAACAGCTGGTTGCTTTAACAACATTGCTTTTAATTTTGTTGTTTAATTTGTTTTTTTTTTTGTTTGTTTGTCGTTGATGACATTTGAGTCGTCAAATATCAACAGTGCTGCATTTTAAATTTTACTCAATATTATAAAAATTTTCGTATTTATTGCGCAATAATTATTTAAAACTTTATATGAAATATTGAGCTCAATAATGTCGTTTATTGCTATTTACGCAATAAAGGTGCATATCTGAACACCGTACAAGACTCGAAAAGTATATATGGCAATTTTCTTAGGCGAAACAAAATTTTGACATCCAATATAAAATTGAACTGTTATAAATGCATAACACGCCCCATTGTGGCCTGCGCTTACACAATTTGTTTATCTATTTCGTCTTCTTAAATGGAGTGACTTAGAATTTTTTGAACGCAAAATTTTGAAAATATGTTCAGGATTGAGAGATATCAAGCAACTCCCGAACGGATCTCTTAAAATATCTCAAATAAAATAAACACCTGTGGCAGAAACTAAAGCAACTGTCTTAATATTTTGACATTTTCATAGGCATCTAGTAAAACACAAACTTGAGAATGTTTAAATTGATTTGTATGTCAAGCGGTGTGCGGCACGAAGTGCCATACGTCTGAGGGAATCGGGCTGCTGGAAACAGCGCTCAAAAGGTCACTCCAGAGTTCTGAAACTTGTCTTTCCTGATAGTAGGTATGGACTTTCAGAAAAAGCCACTGATTATATTGTGCCTGAGGATATGTGTCATATGCCTGGGTTAAGAATACTTATACCGGAAAGGGCACATTGGAATGGTGGCATACTCCAGGGGCAGAGAGGCGTACTCACGGATGGGTCTAAGTTAGGTGGAAGTACAAGTTCTGGGGTTTTCTGTGGGGAACTCGGTATTGAACTTCACTTCAGGTTAAATTATGGCTGCAGCGTGTTTCAGGCGGAGATTTTCGCAATCTTGAAGGCTGTTGATGCCATAGCTGGTGTCCCCATTTCGGATTCAGAATAATACATGATCTTCGTTGACAGTCAGGCTGCCCTAAGGGCCATTGCGTTTGTCTGGTGCAAATCACGGCTCGTTCGCGAATGCAAGGAGTCGTTAAGGACTTTTGGACCAGTCTGTATCCGTCTATGCTGGGTTCCGGGTCATAGCGGAATACTGGGCAATGAGACGGCGGATGCTCTCGCTAGGTTACATTCACTTTCTGAGGGCGATATGATAGTTGGTCCTGGCCCTCCAATCTGCCACCTCTACGGACTCATTGATGTATGGGTCAGGGAGGACGAGCAGAGGCGTTGGGGGAGTGGATCGGGTTTTTATGTTTCTCGATGTCTATAGCTAAGGCCAGTTTAAGGTTAATTATAGGGTTTATCACAGGGCACTGCGATATTAGGTCTGTTTCAGATCCCAGTCGGACTACTGCAGGGTATGTTGCGATGAGGAGGAGTTGGAGACCTCCTCCGTAAGTGCCCAGCCCTTGGTAGGTTGAGGACGCTTGGCAGGGGCTTCTTTGAGGGTAATTACATCGCTTCCCATTCTCCCTTCCTACTTCCGCTCCTGTTTCCTACCCCCTCTTTTATCCTTCCTTCTTAAGGACGTTATGTACAATGGGTCAAATCGACCTCCGGGTACTGTACTTGTCTAAATTGATAAGTACACGTCCTCTAACCTAACCTATGTTTAAATATATCTATTTCAAATCTTTGAAGTCCTATTAATTTATTAAAAATAGAAAACAATTGAAAGAAATTTAAAAGAAAAATTAACTTGTTTCAAATTTAGGTGGCAAAATTTTTAAATTTTTTTTATTTTCTTACATATCTTAACAAATATTGAAAATTCTTAGCTCATCTGGCAGGGATTAGAGCTATTAATTTATCAATTTCAATTTCTGAAATGTTTTCCCATTCTTCTTTTATTTGATTTTTTGATTATTCCACCCCTAGTCACCTTTTATTTTCTATCCACCACGTCCCATAGGTTCTACATAAAATTAATGACGCATGATATCAAAGGTTTGAAATGAGCTGTCTTTAAAAATTCTCAGTTGTTTTTTCACTAGATATCTATGGAAATGTCAAAATATTGAGGCAGTTGGAGAAACTTTTTGAGTGAATCCATATTTTTGCACCACAAAAGTGTAAGTGCGTATACCCCAGAAAAACTAAGAGTAAAATTTAGAATTCATAGGCCCAATATATTAAATTATATATATTATATTATAAGCAATATTTAGTAAAATATCCCTGGAGTCAAACACTCAACTTAAAGCATTTGGCATTGAATTTTTGTATCTGCCGCCAAGCACTCATAAGCAAGTTTTTCAGTCGACTTTTGTTTGACTTTTAGCGCCTACGTCACAGAGTACTCTGTGATCAAAATGACCTACTAAATACTCTCTTGGAGTCATAAACGGGTTTTGCGCAAGAGTATTAGCATTTTTGTGAATTTGTTCTTCAGAATGTTTAAAGGGTCCCCCTAATATATTATTTGCTTAATAAACTCCAAACTTCCCACACATATTGGGGTACCTGGACTTTAGCTGTCCACTGAATATCTTAATTTGAATGAAATTTCATCTGTAAGTTTATATTTTTATATTTATTTGGGTCTTTTTTATTTGCAAATATTAGTTTTTCACTTTTTTTTTTGATTATTTTAATTATTTTGAGATTTGTTGTTAAACATACATAAACATACATACATATATATAACAATTACTTTGTAATTAAATTTATTCAGTAATGCATAATATAATCCTAGATAAAATGGTATTTATATGTTAGGAATGCTGATTTGATTTTGTTTTGTATTTTAAAAATTTTTTAAAAATTTTTTTGGCTTTAAAAATTTAAATTTTTTTTACTTCCGTATTGACTTTTTTATGTGGACTTATATTTTACATTGCGCCATATAGGCGCCGTGGCTTAGTTGGTTAAAGCGCCTGTCTAGTAAACAGGAGATCGTGAGTTCGAATCTCGCCGGGGCCTTCTCTCAGTAGTTAGATGATTTTTTTTAAACACTTAAATTTAAAATTAAAAACTATTCGCAAAATTTTCTAACAGAAAAAATTTAAATTAAAAAACGAAATTTGTTTGTTGTTAGAAAGAAGAAGATTTGGAGATTTTGCAACAAAATAATTTGTTTTGGGAATTTTTTAAATTTTTTAATTAAAATTAATTTACACAAACTTATTTAAACGTGAGATTTCTGTTTGCAAACAAAATTTAGGAAATTATAGCGTTTTAACATCCCTAAACCTTAAACAGCAATCTGACGTCACTGGACGAGGTAAAAGTTTGCTTAGAAAAACTTTCACCACTTACCCACCCATGTATAATTCGCACATTCTTTTTTCGTATTTTGATTTGTTAAATAAAAAAGGAACCCGAATACTATGTTTAAAAACAAATTAAATATGTTTGTTGTACGTGCCTTATATCCGAAATAGTGTTGTTTGTCGTTCAGTGCGGTGTATGTCCTCGCTAACTGTAATTTTTGGCATTATGGTGGTGGTTGGTGTGGGGTACAGATAGACTCGCCCTAAAGATAATAGCCGGTGGGAGTCACACCCCAGTGGACAAATCTTTAATCTTTACTATGGTGAATTTATAATTTATTTTCTCCCATTATTATATTCACCACATAAATGTACTGCCATTACCGACACATAGGTATTACCATAGTTATACAGCATTATCAGTGGTGAAATAAGAGGTTTGTGTTTGAAATAAGTTGATTTTACGGTGATTAGCTAGCCAACGTAAATTGAAATTGTCTCTTAAATTTTTATCTTTCAAACAGATATTTTTATTTTTTTCATTATTAAACAATATGTACCTGTTTTGTTTAGGTTTCGTTGTTTGTAATATAAAAATTATATACGTGAATGGTTTTAGAGTAGCCATTTCAAATTTCGATATATTGTCGTATTGCACTATGCGACAAAATACTAAAATTAAATACACCCGAGTAAGTGAAATTTAAAAGAAAAATTAACTTGTTTCAAATTTAGGTGCCAAAATTTTTAAATTTTTTTTATTTTCTTACATATCTTAACAAATATTGAAATTTCCTAGCTCATCTGGCAGAGCCTATGTCGAAGTTTTTCAGTTAGTTGAGTAAAACTCAAAAACACTATTCTCGAACGCTCCAAAATTGTTTTCTTTGCCAAATGTTTGATCTTTTCACACAAAATTATTGATTGCCCAAATATTTTTTAACCTATTTTCAAAATTCATTGTTTTTTAGAAAGGGGAGAGATTAGCGTTTTAAACGGTATACATAAACATTTTGTTCAAACTTATATGTTATAAGCTTTGATGGGGTAAGCTTGGAAAATATTATTTTTTTCTTATTTTTTCAAGTGTGGCTATTCTTAATTGCAAAATTTAATTAAAAACTATAAAAGAAGTGAAGACATTCTTAAAGTGCATTATCTTGTGAAGAGATTGACACTTCGTTTGATAAAATTGGACCGTAGTTATTATTTAAAGATTGTAACAGCTGAGTCATATTTTTTATATACATATGTATGTCATCTTATCAAATGAACTTTAAATTAAAAATTTTCAAAATTTTTGATGGATCTTAAGTGTTTATTGAAAAATGTATTCTTTTTCCGTTGGACTAACCACCTGAAGTTGGCTAATGTTTGCGCAAAGCGAAATAATAATATTTACGAAAAAACGGACGACTTTTGGTAGTCGTTCAAAAGTGCAAAGAACAAATTCTCAGGTGAACAATCAAGATCCATCAAAAATTTTGAAAATATTTGAACTGAAAGTTAATTTGATTCTATTATATATTCTATATTAAGTTTTGATCTTTTTGCACATATTTTTGAAGAAATGAGCAGATAAATTACAAGTTTTGAGGTCAAAAAGAATACAAAAAGAAAGTAACTGTAAAACAAAAAGTAAAATATTTGCAAGATACGCGAAAGCATTCGATGCCATGAATCGAAAGGTTAATATTCCAATTGCTTCAAAGAGCAGTGTTACGTTGTAACATCGATATTACATATTCTGGCAGACAATTAATTATACATTCTGGTTGGCATCCGGCAGTCTTCGCGATACTATCACTAGATATTCAGGTTCTCATGTGCCGAATTTGACAGAGAAGATCACCTGTCTATTCTTTCCTATCATTATAGCATAATACATAAATACTATGTGTATATTTCATGTACACTGGCTCAATTAAGTCACCGTACCCCAATCAGGCGAAGACAATTTTCACAATATTTCAAAACCGACTTACCAGACTGGAATAAAAAATTGTTTTAAATGCTCAATTTATGCCTATAATGACACGGAGCGACAGTCAAAATACACCCGGCTAATGACATAGTGTAAGTTGTGAGTTTTTTTGAGTAGAACTAAAATTATTTTTTTTTATATTCCTCAAACCCTCCAAAGTTGTTTTGCTTTACAAAAGCGGTATTTTTAATCTTTTCACACAAAATTATTGATTACCCGAATATTTTTTAATCTATTTTCAAAATCTAAAGTTTTTTGAAAAGGGGAGAGTTGAGCCTTTTAAATGGTATACATAAACATTGTGTTCAAACTTACATGCTATGATATTATTTTTTTCTAATTTGATCAAATTTAGCTATTTTTAATTGTAAAATTTAATTAAAAAATATAAGATAGGTGATGAAAATTTTAATTAAGTGATGACATTCTGTTGTGAAGAGATTGAAGCTTCTCGGACAAAAATTACCGTAGTTATTATTTAAATAGTATAACAGTCGTGTTATATTTTTTATATACGAGTTTGTCATTTTACCAAATAAATTTTCAGTTCTAAAATTTTCAGAATTTTTGATGGATCTTGATTGTGGGTTTTGTGGCTTTGTCTCCTTCTGAAGCTAAGTTCATGGTCTAACACACGCCCACTTGTAAATATATTTACATTAGTATTAACAGTTTTACAAAAACTTTTGATATTTGAACTGTATAATACCGCATTTTTGTGATCCTTAACAAGCTTAGGTAGCTAGTTTAAGCATCCACTGTTGTTACAACTTTCAGACATAAAATTGCATTAAAAGTAAAAAGAACAATTTCAATCCAATAAGTATTATATTAGTGACTTTGTCTATATCGAGAACTTCTTTCCGATTGAGTTCAACCAAAGAAAATAAAGTATAAAGAATGTGCATTTTAACATATTTTGGAATATTTTTCAAAAATATTTCACGACGCGGGGGGAAAGCTAGAAGGGAAGGATACATAAACCAAGAGCGTAACAATGCATTGTTCTTATCGTGCGTTTTTGTTGTTTGACCACTTTTTATTTATTTTTCTGGTGTTAAACGGCACCAATGTGCTCTTCCCCTTCCATCTTCGGCTTTTTACAAACATAGGACACGAACATCAAGAATGTTCGTTCAATTATACACCCAAAGAAATATCACAGTAGAATTCACTAATATCAATGAGAAATGATTTCGATTTTTGGAAGAATACTTGCCAAGTTAAATACGGTGTCTTTAGGGATTTTTAGTACAATTTTTCTATATTTTCTGATCACATATATATATATCATTGGGTTAATAAGTAGACTTGAAATTATTACTAACAATTTTCGTCTAGGTTAACATATGCCTTTGGTTATGGATTTGTAAGTAGAGAGAGAAAATAATTTGAGAGAATTTATTTATTTACAGCCACATAAAAGTGTTAGTAATATAATCTATTTTTATTTTTATTTCATCAACATACATATGTAAAGCTGTCTATCTTTGGCTTGATAATTTTAGATAAATAAAAATAAAATAAAAAATCCATTTTATTATTAAAAGTAGATAAAGCTATCCATCTTTGGCTTAAAAATTAGGCCATGTTTTTTAGATAAATAAAAATAAAAAGAATAAAAAAACAATTTTTTATTAAAAGAAAAAGAAACGAGCATTCCAAAGCATTTAAAAAAAATTATACTATGGGACAAAATAAGAAAATGAAATACGCCCAGCTAATGACATAGAACATTTTTAACACAAAATATTCTTCGAGTGTTATTCTGAAATAAAATGATAAAGCATCCGCAACACATGCGTTATTGTCGCAGTCTGATCGACAACTAAATCAAAAAACACAAGAATACATACACATGTACATACGTGCGATGAGAGCAACACATTGTTACGCTCTTTGTTTGTGTTTATTTTCCTTCTGTCTTCCTCCCCCCTAATCTAGAACTGATTTTTAAAAAGATTTTGGTGAGAACGGGTCGTAATGTTACAACTCGCCATAAGAAATTTTACTTCTACATGATGCGTATTCTTTATATCCATATTCTTTGGTTCAACTATGGTTGCTTTGATCTCTCTAAATTCAAAATGAATGGGTATTGGTGACAGCGTTGCCAGTAACTTTTTTAAAAACTTTTTATTTCTGGGAAAAGCTTTTTTTTTCAAAAAAAACTTGTTTTCTACAAAAGTGTCAACATTTTTAAAGAAAACACCGGATACCGGTGCCCCTCTTGGCGTTTCTTTGCTACCTTTGCCCGGGACTAATAAAATACACAATATTTTATATAAAAATTTAAATATTTCGTGTTATTGTTGAATTTATTAAAATTTGCAATTTTTTGAAAAAACTTGTTTTGTTAGAAAACAACTTTAATGAAAACTTTTTCGTACCTCAAAACACTTTCACACTCCATTTTCTCAGTAATTTGATAAATTGGTCCAACTCTACAGCTGTAGGAGCAGATTTAAATGCTCGGAAACCATCAAAGAAACCATTTATTTCCCAGAAAAATCGCATAGCCAGGTTAGCTTTTGGAAAGGCCCATATTGGTTGAAGTCCTGCTCAGTGGAGAAGCATATTGTTCTCCGATGAATCCAAATTCTATATAAAAAAGTTTCAGACATGAAGAACTTCACCGTAAGGAGACCAAAAAATGAACGCCTTAAACCGCAATATTATAAAGGAACGGTAAAAGATGGTGGAGGCTCAATAATGGTGTGGGGCTGTTTTTCATACGATGGAGTTGGACCAATTTATCAAATTACTGAGAAAATGGATCGATTTGTTTATAAAAATCTGTTGGAAAACGTAATGCTGCCATACGCAGAAGAGAACATGCCACTGGTTTGGGTTTTCCAACATGACAATGACCCAAATCATGCTTCAAAATTTGTTAAGGGATGGTTGAGTTCTCGAGTGGCTAGGTTAATCGATAGACCTTAACCCTATTGAAAACCTTTGGAGCATAGTTGACCGCAAAATAAAAAGGGATTTAGGGACAAATAAACACCCCATTTTTAATCGTATCCAGAACGCATGGAACAGCATTTCTAAAGATCAAATTAAGAGGCTAATTGATTCAACACCCCGTAGATGTGCTGCCGCTATTGACTATTAATTTAATTTTTAAGTTTTGTTACAGAAGTACGAAAGTTGCTTTAGTTTTGACCACTAGAATTTTATGGTTATTTCGTTATTTTGAAAGAAAAGCAATATTTTAAGCAAATTGATTATAATTTTTTTGCATTTACGTTTAGTCTGAATAATGTGTAAACATAAAAACCAAAAATCATCCAGTTTTAACCTTTTTGCGGAACATATTAGCTAAAATATCAAAGTGTAATGTCAGTTGCTTTAGTTTTGGTCACCAGTGTACATATTCTCCGTGCATGGTGATACAATCGTTGGTAATATGATCAGGACAGTAGACGACTTGTCTGATAAGTTCAGTGATGATTTTACTTGAATCCACTCTACAGGTGCAACTTTTATCACTCCAAAATCAATAATATCTGGAATCAAGCCTGCATATATACATATGCATACATATACATACATAATTCGTCATTAAAACCCTCTAGTCAGGATTACGTCCTAGTTACTCACACCACTTATGTTGCGTGTGTTAATTGTACACATGAGTGGCGGGACCTACAGTTTAAAGTCGACTCCAAACAACAGATTTTTGAGAAACATTTCATGGCGAATTTTATTATTACTATCAGAGTTTTTGCCAGAAATATGCAGCCATTCAACACATTACCTACTAAACTACATTGACTTCAATACATAATGATACCTACATTAAACAGAAAAAACCATACATACATACATAATTGGTCATTACAACCCTTCAGTCAGGATTACGACCTAGCTTCTCACACCACTTATGTTGTGTGCTTTAAGTTTATACATGAGTGGCGGCGACATACAGTTTAAAGTCGACTCCGAACGACAGATTTTTGAGAAACTTTTCATGGCAATTTTATTTACTCTCAGATTTTTTGCCAGAAATCTGCTGAGAGGAAGTCAACGAAGAAATATTTTGATATTTTCGTTTTGATGTCTGACCTGGGATTTGAACCGTGGCCTTACGTCTAATAAGCCGACACACTACCTACTAGACTACGGCGACTGCAATAGAAACACCCATATTTCCCAAATTTCTAATTTTCTAAACCTCAATTTCGAAAATTGGTTTATTTCCTATAACGTAAATTAAAGGAAGAAGGTTCTTAAGTTATTGACATACTAATTACATACTCCTTCAACAACTTTAACATTTATTTTACAGTACAGTGCTATCAACAAACTTATGTTCACTAAATTATGAATGATACCATCTTTTATAAATTTCTATTCTTTTATCCTATTGGTTTTTAATTGTATGTAGTTTTTGATATCCTGACAGTTAACACTTGGTTTATTGTTTCAAATTTTTTAAATTATTTAATTGAAAAACTCCTCCAAAATATAAAAAAACAAAACAGAACATGGAGAAATAATTACTTGAAGACGTTTAAACAATAAATGGTAATGCAATTAAAAAAACAAAAATTTTTGAATTTATTTGAATCTTGTATCTGAGAATTCTGTAATTAGTAATTTGATGTTATTATAATTGTTGTCTTTTCAATTTTAGTTGATTAATCTTTATAAACTAAATATACAACAACAACAATGAAGTATGTGGGTCGTTCATAAACAACTCTCGTAAAGTTATCCATTTTCTCGTCCATCAAATGACACATACTCATACTTATACCTTGGTTTTGTTTTTCAATCACAGATAATATACAAACGATACGATGCCTACAAATATATTTTTATATTAAATTCCTTTTCATTTGAAATTTAACGATTCAAACCTTTTATGATTTAAACTACGAACTCCATCTCTGATATCGGATGCTAAATTTTCAGCCAATTGCAGTGAACGCCAAGAATCATAGGAACGACTAAACCTATCCCATGTCAAACGTTCCTCAATTGTTGATTCGATTAATTTCTCAACTCGTTCCATATTGAAATTTGTATGAAAAAACTCCCAATCTCTTTTTGGATTTTCCTTTTCCTCTTCGGTATCATTACCACCATCAAGTGTTGATAGTTTCATAAGGGCTTTGCGTTTTCCCAACATGGATTCCGAAAGTAAAGCATTCATGCGACTTGTAGTGCGCACGGAAGCGGTAATGCTAAAATTAAAAAAATAAATAAAAAACATTTAATTGAAGTTTAATTTGTGAAATTAATTTTAAGTACGCCCTTCAATTAGCACAAACCCACCGAGATTTCATGTTGCTCCATGAAGCCATGATTTATTTTATTTTTTATTTTTTTTTGTTTGTTTTTGTAAAGTATAAAACAAGAAGAAGCAGAAGAAGAAGCACTACTTATATAGAAATTGTGTATCTCACTGCCTACGAGTTGCATGTAACTAAATTTGCATATTTCGAATAACGCTGAAATAAGTTTGCCAAATAAAACGATTAACAATTTTCCCTCATGTCTTCTTTATAGTATTTCACCTTTTCTATTGCAATTTACGAACGAAACTCTTCTTTTCACTTCTCTTTTAACCACTTTTCAAAAACTACATTCGAATCATTGTTATATTCAGCTACTTAAAGTACATGCCACACCATTCATAGAGTAAGTGATACATTTTTGATACGTACAATTCTAAAAACCCGTTTACTTTTATTGCTTCTGTTGCTGGCAATTTAATAACAATTAAAAGTTCAAATGCTAGGGACTTGTGAAGCTAAAATATCAAGAAAGTTATGTTTTCATCATCATATCTATTCCATATACGGGGATGAAAGGATTTTTTATATTAAGAATAAGTAAGAAACTACGACTGTTCTACGATCCATTTATTTTAGTTCTAATAAATTAACAAAAAATTTTACAAGATAGCACTCAGAGAAATTTCTAACGCTAGTCGTTAGTCCATTAAACACTAACTTCCTCCAGCAGATTTCTGGATTGTACTGAGGGACCTGATGTATGACGAACACAATTACTGAAAAGTCTTGACCTACTTCTTCACACAAACTTACCGGGTGACGTTTTTACTTTCTGATCAAGTCCTCTATCAAGAGGATGCATTATTATCTGAGCTTCACTCTCCAATTCGGATAACCATTAAGCAAATACATTGGGTTATCGCTATTGCTTACGAAGAATTTAGATCCTAGGATCAGATGGAAATATTCCTGCTGATATTAAAAATAGGAGCAGTGTTATGGTGGTGTTTATTATCAAAGCTTAACGTACTGAACTAAAGAACTTTTAATTCATTACCATCTATCTGTTCCTATCTACTGAAACTTTTAGAAGAATGTTGGACCTTCAAATTGGAAATTTGATAATTATCTCGGGGTTGTTTATTCCTCAACACGCTTTACTATACCAATAGATGGCTCGATTGTTGCTATAACATATCATAATTGGCCATTACAACCCTTCAGTCAGGATTACGGCCTAGCTTCTCAGCTGTATGTATTAATTTTATACATGAGTGGCGGGCCCTACAGTTTAAATTCGACTCCGAACGACAGATTCTTGAGAAACTTTTCATGGCAATTTTATTTACTCTCAGAGCAGAAATCTGCTGAGAGGAAGTCGCCGAAAAAATATTTTTCCATACTTCGTTTTGATGTCTGACCTGGGGTTTGACCCGTGGCCTTACGTCTAATAAGCCAACACACTACCTACTAGACTACAGCGACTCGATTATTATCACTTTATAAAATTTTTGAACTGATTTGGGTCCATTTAAGATTATTGTGATCCTTTTTCAAGTTCGACTGGTTGTTTCCTGCGTTGATAGTGCACAGCGCTTGATGGTCCTCAATACAAGGAGGGATTTCCCACTCTTTTGAAATCCTGCTGCCTTAGAGCTTCTTACTCGGTTTGATTCCTCAGGAAACAATGTTGTTACTTATGCTGAATAAATCACTGTCTAGTAAGTGCATACAGACAGTATCTGCCAAACTTAATTCTTTCCTGAACTATTATTGAAAAACGGGGAAACTGCCTTTTACGATATGGTATGAAGTGCGGTATTTTATTCAAGATTCTTAACCCTGTGCTAACCTAACGTGTAAACAGTCTTATGCGCAAACAATTGCTGCGGTAGGGCAATTTGTATAAGATAGCTTCTGCGATTATTTCCTAATAACTTCTGCAGAGATTGGAGATCAATTGAAGAGGAAAAGAGTGTTGATCATTTCATTTGTTAAAATCTATCTCCAGATCTACAAAGAATTCTCATTCGTTCTCGATACATACATACATAATTGGTCATTACAACTTTTCAGTCAGGATTATGGACTTAGTTTTTCACATCACTTATGTTGTGGTTGTTTATTTTATACATGAGTGACAGGGACCTACAGTTTAAAGTCGATTCCGAACGACAGATTTTTGAGAAACTTTTCATGGCAATTTTATTTTATTCTCAGATTTTTGCCAGAAATCTGCTGAGAGGAAGTCAAAAAAGAAATATTTTTTTTTTATATTTTCGTTTTGATGTCTGACCTGGGGTTTGAACCGTGGCATTACGTCTAATAAGCCAACACACTACTTACTAGACTACGACGACTTCAATTCTGGATAGTCTACCGATAATCTCTAACGTTATTAAATATAAAACGAATCAAAAAATGAATAAATTTTTATACTCATGATTTGTCTGTTACACCGTTTCATGTGGAATCACACAGACTCGCTATATGTAGTCAAGTGAACTTTTCTAGTAACAATACTGTATGTCACTCTCTTCTAGCCTAAACCGATTTGAATCATTTTATTTGTAATTTTAAAGAATATTTTAAATGATGGAAGTCGCCATAGTGGGCAGTGCTTTGACTCATTAGACGTGAGACTACAGTTCAAACCCGTGGTCAAGTGTCTCCAACAAAACGAAAAAAAAATATTTTTTCGGGTACTACCTCTTAGCAGATTTTCTCAAGACAGAATTTTCGGAAAAAATCTGTCATTCGGATTAGAATTAAGACTTTATGTCCCGCAACTCATGTATAAAATTAACACACACAACATAAGTGGCTTGTGAATCTAAGTCGGTTTGTTTTGTTTGTGTTTAGTGAGCATATTACAATTAACCGAACACTTTCGTTGATATTTGACAGCTCAAATGTCAACAACGACAAACAAAAAAAAAAACAAAAAAACATAATAAAAACAATGTTGTTGAAACAACCAGCTGTTTTGTTTACCTGCTGTCAAATGAATATTGAATAAGCCGCTGAATTGCGTATATTATTATGTCTGAACACTAAAAATATTGTACTCAATAAACCGAATATTGACTCAATAGAAGTACATATCTGAACATAGTATAATACAAGATTTGAATTAATTACGAAGTAATTTTATTCTTCTGTATTATGCATGTCGATCGTATTACAGATTTCATAACTTAGAGCTCGAACCGCTTTAATGTTTCGATAGTGGAGAGGTGTGAACAAAATCGATTAATGTTTTAATCAATATTTTCCTTCAATTAAACAATACAAATCGAATATTCACATATCACGAGAGGTCTTCTTAGTCGTTCTTAATGAAGAAAATATTTTTAACGATTACGATTATTGGTTTTTATGGTTGCAACAAGAAAGCAAAAATTTCTTGTTGTTGTAACTTTTTGTAAATTTCTTTATTGACAGTTCATGTTGCTTTAACCGCCCACAAATGCAGGTGCCACATTTTTCTTTTATGAAACTCTATTTGTAGATGCCACATAGTGTGGTATGTGTATCACTTATTTTTTTGTTTCTTTCTTTTGTTTGTTGATTTTTTACACCGATATTTAGTTTTTATTTTTTTTTATTTGCTTTTCTTTCTAAATTTATTTTGGTTGCGTGCATAAAGTGATCTATTTTACCAAAGAATGATTATTCTTAAATGCATTTATATTTCGGTCTTTACAGGAATTCATTCTCTCTAGAAGCTAAACGAATGCATACATATATGCCAACAGAAATATTTATTGAGACCTTTAGGACTCTGAATTCAAAGTCTAATAAAAGTCAACATTTATAGTACACAAGTGATTATACACTATTACATACAATATAATCAAAATTTTACACAATGACGAAATACGCAATTCTGAGTCGTAGAATATTGTAACGTGGTTTATTGCAGGTTATTTTCAGATCCATAATATTGTTACGTTTTTACGTTTTTAAAAACGTTTAGAATGTGATATCGTTGATTGCAAACAAAAGAAAAATAAATTGGTGTTTAGTTTCAATTAAATTCCTTATTGTTCACACTACTTTTGTGTGCCACCGTTTACAAAATGACGAATACAACAATAATTCCTTGTTCACTATTCTTCTTTGCTCACAACGTAGACCTTTTCAACGGCGATCTTCAAACCACGACCGTTCTTTTCACACGCAACGCGTCTTCACACAAGACTAACTGAATTCTTACTACACGTTGCCTGCTTTGTCTTGCCCTTTTATATGCCCACGCAAACAGTCTGAAGAAGGTTCTTGAAGTCGAACGTTCGTGGTTTCGCTTTCTCGAGAAATCTATAGCGACTTCATTGTTGTTTGTGTATTTTGTTGACATTGTTTGTTGTTGCGTTCTCACTTACTTGGCTATCCCCTTTTCTTTCATACTGATGTTGTTGGTTTACGTGTAAAAAGTTCGTTGTATTTGTTTGTGTAGCTTTTGCTTATTTTGATGTTACACCGTTTCCATTTTCGTAACAATATTATTTACAAGACGCACACATCCTATAACAAAGTGTTAACAATAGGAAGAAAGTATAAATCTATGCATTTTATATGTACATATTGATACAAAAGTGGAAAGAGATGTATGTATGTATGTCTCTAGGAAGTGAATGAGTAAATCGAGTAAAAAAATAAAATAAAATAACATAAATGAATGATTTGAATAAAAAGTTAAAGAAATAATACATAACCAATCGAGACCACAGAGATATTTTAGCTGCAGACGTCTGGAATTTTTGGACAGATTTACACAAAATTTACTCTTTAAATAATAACTACGATAATTTTTGTCCAATTTTATCAATTGAAGTGTCAATCTCTTCACAATATAATCCACTTTCAGAATGCCACCACTTACATATTTCATATTTTTTAATTAAATTTTGCAATTAAGAATGGCCAAACTTGAAAAAATAAAAAAAAATTATATTTTCCAAATTTACCCCAACAAAACTCATAACATATAAATTTCAACAAAATGTTTATGTATACCGTTTTAAAGGCTAATCTCTCCCCTTTTTAAAAAATTTTAGATTTTTAAAATAGATTCAAACATATTTGGGTAATCAAAAATTTTGTGTGCAAAGATCAAAAAAATCGATGTTGTCAAATAAAACAGGTTTGGAGGGTTCGAGAAATATAAAAAAAGGTATTTTTTTATTTTCTACTCAACCTAGTGAATAACTTAGGCTATGTAGTTACTCGGGTGTATTCTCATTGGTGCACCGTGTAATTTGCAAACAAATTAATTTGAATTTTTATTATCGTGCGGATAATTTTTTCAATAGTTTATTAAAAATGTATTGTGTATGTAATGGCAAAGCGTGTAAAAGTATAAAAAATAGATATTTTTATAGTTTTGATCACTTTAGGTTATATTTAATCAGCCAAAATACGAACCTCGGCTTTCACATACATATATAATAAAATAACAGTGCAATATAAATAAAAAATTTACTTTTTAAACAACTGTACAAAGGGTCAAATCGACCTCCGGGTACTGTACTTGTCTAAATTGACACGTCTTCTTACCTAACAACTGTAATAATGGCTATAAAGACTACCATCCAACGAAGTCCGCAACGCTGTACCATATATTGAGTCGACATATGTGCGTATTGATCCACAATAAACATCAGGAATCTCATGTCAGTTAGAATAGGACACTGATATTGGATACATACACACATACATAATTGTTCATTACAACCCTTCAGTCAGGATTACGTAGTAGTTTCTCACACCAGTCATGTTGTGTGTGTTAATTTTATACATGAGTGGCGGAACCTACAGTTTAAAGTCGACTCCGAACGACATATTTTTGAGAAACTTTTCATGGCAATTTTTATTTACTCTGAGTTTTTGCCAGAAATCTGCTGAGAGGAAGTCGGCGAAGAAATACTTTTTGTATTTTGTCTTGATGTCTCGCCTGGGGCTCGAACCCTGGCTTTACGTCTAATAAGCCAACACTCTACCGACTAGACTACGGCAACTTTTTGGAAATAAGTTTGCGCCGTTCCAAGATAGAAAAAGAAAAATATTGTGTAAATAAAACAGAATCTTCTCTGACAATTTTTAATTGTCAATTCATTCTCTATTTTAGAGAATTAATTTTTTTTGGTGTTTAAGACATCTAAGAAAATTGTTGTATCGAGTTATCTATTAAAGCGTTTGATTGCAATTCACAATTTGCAATTTCTACTAAGAATTTTAAATTAATTTAACTACAAATTTACTCAGTATAATTGTAATTGGACTAAAAGATTAATATCTTGTTTTAGTTAAATTTTCGATAAAATTCCAACATAATTAAGTCTTTATCTAATTGGCCAAAATTGTTTATACTTTATTTGAATAAATAGATGTAAACCCATCTATATAAAATCGTACAAATTCGCTAAGTTCGGCGATCTTTATGATCAAATTATTTATTCTTTTATAACTTTACTTATTAAAATTTCCAATTTTTTTTAGTTTGTTAGGTTCTGCATGAAACATGAAATGAATATTTTTCCGAAATTGTTTCGATTTTTATTGAATTATTTTCTATTATTTTCCTGTGATTGTAATAATTTCAATTAATTTTAAGGCAAAAAATTCATTGTAATGTTGGAATATGTGCAGCACGAGTATTTAACTACAAGTAATTTCCAGCTTGACTTCAGGCCCCACTAGAAATTTGCGCTGGCATATTCATGTACATATAAAACTGGGAAACGGACAATGATTGTGAAAAAAGTTATAGCATTAGGGGGAGAAAAAAACCGACATTTTTTTTGATTCTCAGCTAAAAAATTGTGAACTAAACGGTATGTCGCTTCTACAAGAAAGTGCCTCCAGCAACACAACACGACCGAAATCGAATTTTCATTGTATTGAAATATTTTATAAAAATATGGTGTGTTTCTATCAGAGATCAGCAATGAGTAGAATCGAATCATACTCATAATTTCTGATACTTATACGCATTCATACTTATTTTAGTATCGGGTCCGCCATCTAACGTATTTTTTTTCAACTAGTGATTATTTCGTCAATGGTAAAACTTAGCTCATGTCTGATTTGACAGATAATTAGTTTTATCCTTCGGCTGAACGAATATTGACCATCCAATGCGTTTTCGCTTCGCTAAGTGGGCCTGCGATCGACTTACAGAACATGCCGATTTTAGCAAAAAAATCGTCTTTTCAGATGAAGCTCATTTTGATCTTGGCGGGTATGTAAACAAGCAAAATTGTCGCATTTGAGGCACAGAAAACCCGCACGCATACATTTAAAAACCGACGCACCCAAAACGAGTCACTGTTTGGTGCGGATTTTGGTCCAGAGGCATAATTGGGCCATTTTTCTTCGAAAATGAGCAAGGAGTGGCCGTTACAGTCAATGGCGATTGTTATCGGGAACGAATTTTTGTTCACAAAAATTGAAGAGGAGGATATTGGCAACATTTGGTTTCAACAGGACGGCGCTACGTGCCACACAGCCGAAGCTACACTCGATATTTTGCGCCCTGTTTTTGAAGATCGCATTATCAGCCGCAGAGCTGATGTCGTTTGGCCACCTCGGAGCTGCGATTTGACACCGTTGGACTATTATTTGTGGGGTACCGTCAAAGATAAGTGTTACGCCGACAAGTCAGAGACAATTGACGCTTTAAAGGACAATATTCGTGAAGCCATTGGTGAAATACAGCTGCATACAATCGATAATGTGCTTAAAAATGGGACCGATCATGTAGGCTACTGCATGGCCAGCCGAGGCAGCCATTTGAATGAAATTCTTTTCCATTATTAACCGGAAGGATTGTACTTTCAAATAAAAAAGAAATTTGAGAAAATATTCAGTATTTTTTTTTAAAGCATTTTCAAAAAAAAAAAGTTATTTCGCGGACCCTTTATTATACTCATACTACTGATATTCGAAGTTTGAGCACATCGTGCTTATATTTAACAATACCTATGATGTTGTTGATTTCGACTTTCCATGACTCAACACTTACAAGGATCACAATATAAGTATGATTCGCATACGATCACTACAATACTCACTAGAAGGTTGTATGTTTGCTTTGCTTGCTGTCTTTGTCTTTTCTCTTTCTCGTTTTTTTTTTGTAAATGCAACTACAACTAAGACTGTAAATTTTGATGAATGATTCGATTCACTCGAATCATTTATAAGTATTTTTCTAAAGTTATGAAGCTGAATGAGTAGGCTTATGAATCAAAGATATTTCGAATGGTATGAGTTCGATGTCAACGATGTACTCATACTTATAAATCAACGTTGTACTAAGTACGAATGAATCAGAGTAGTTAAATTTCAATATTGTTACTCACTTATATCTAGCGAAAAAACGATTCATTGCTGATCTCTGATGCACACCCATTTTTTTGTTTGGTTTTTTTTTCTGCCACTTAAAACTGTGAACTAAACGGTATGTGGTTTTAACAAGGCGGTGCTACCAGCAGTATAACATGACCGAAATCGAACATTCATTGTGCTGAAATATTTTATAAAAATATGGAAAATTTCTATGTCCGTTCGGGAATTATTTGTAAAAAATCCAAGACTGAAAGCGAAACTGAAAAATCCTTTATCCAATAAGTTTATTCATTAATCATATAAATCGAGAAAGATTTTGTAAAAATTTTAATTTTTTTTAGTTATACCACGGTATCATTAAATTGAATCGGCTTGACACAAGCATATCTACATATAAATGAGAAAACAAGAAAAAACGTCTGTTTCTTCTTAAACTTTTTTGTATTTTTTAATTTATTTAATGCCAGGTTTCTTAAACAAATTCTTGATAGTGTTCATTTTAATTTAAATTTGAGTCAAATTTTTTAGAATTAAAAACAAAACAAATTTGTTTCACATAAATTATGTCCGCCTGCATATGTATTTATATTTGCTATCACACAAAAATAAATATATACATAATATGCCATATATATGACTAGATATATGCACAACACACCGACCAACACTGTTTTTTTTTTTTTTTTCTTAAAAAAGTTTTTCAATAATAATTTATTATTGATTTCAATTTATGAAATGTATTTTCAAGTTGAAACACGAACACATTTTTTTGCAATGCAAGTCTAACATACAGATAAACTAACTGAATAAACAAACTCATCCTCATATTATAACGTCTGTTGTATCTGTATTCAGTATATGGACAAAAAAAATACTCACTGTAGTGTAGGAGTAGTATGCACTTCTCAAGCATGTCTCTAATAAAATAAAAAATTTCTTTTTTTTCTTTTGTTTTAGAAATCATGTACAAACATACATGCATATGTATACGTTATATTGCATACATACGTATGTATGTTCCTCATATAAAGTAAACTTTTCGTTTTTAAACAAACTTTAACAAAGTAAATAAAGAACTCCAATTAACGCTTTCACATGTGAATTTATACGTTCAACGGTAATTATCGACTAATTCAGTTTATTGTTCAAAGTTTTCTTTTATTTGATTACAAAACTATTTTGTTTCCACAAGAAATCACGAATTTTCAATGTCACACTAATGCTGCTGCTAATCGCTTAATATTTGAAAGTTCTTTGCTGCCTCATACGAATTGCCTGCCTTAAGAAATTATATTTGATGTGACATTTTCCTTGAGGGAAAACAGTTATTGCGGCAACGGTTTGATTTTAATTTTCATATCTTATTCGATTAGTTGTGCCATTTAATTTATGACTGCAGAAAACTTACACCTGTATGCGGTTCATTATAATACGAATTGAAATTATACTAGAAATTGTAATGAAAGAAGCTCCTTCGATTGTTATTTATAAACGTTTAAATATGATTTATATGTAAGTTAACGTCAACAATATTTAAACCTAATTACAGAAGAGTTAACGTCAACAATCTTTTGAACTTAATTATAAAAACTGTTTACTCCAGCATAATCAACACGTGTCGCAATCCCAATATTAATTGTTGGTAACAGGTATTGATTGCACAATATTTTGGAGTAATGCAAAATGCTGACGATGCGTCTGGAGTTGGAAAGCAACATAGGCAGAAAGGTGGCGTGATACGAAGTTTTATTAATTTATAAAATTATTGTTTAAGTTAGTTCTAGTTTGAACCCAAATCAATAAAGAACGCTTCAGACTCGTGTCTGAAGCTCTTTTTAAAAAATAATTTTTACTGTGTATAAATTTAACTGGCGCCCGAGCAGTTCGGTCGGTCCGGGAAACTGGCGTCCGAAGTGAAATAACTAGGAAAAAATCAGGAAAAAGGCCCCTTAGTAGCCAAAACGGCAAACCGGTGGCATTACGTGCCAGCCTATCCTGTAAAAGTGGAAAAGGACAAATAACAAATTAAAAGAAAAGTTAAAGTGAAAAAGGACAAATAAAAAATTAAAAGTGAAAGTGAATAAGGACAAATAAAAAATTAAAAGGAAGGAAATTTTTTTAAAAAACAAAAGGGAAAAAATAAATTAATAAATAATTAAATAAATAATATTAATATAAATAAATTTAATGAAAAGTGCAGGAAGAGACAATCTTCAAATAAAATAAGAATTATAAAATTAAACAAAATAAGGAACTATACATGAAATAAAATTGAAGAAGTGCTTGAGTGCGAAGGAAAATTGTTAAAATAAATCAGAAAATCAGAATTATTAAAAGAAATTAAAAAAAAAAGAGAGGAAAAAAAAAAAAGATCCTTTAATCTAAAAGAAACTGTGTATTATTAGAAACAGAGATTTAAAGCTATTTAAATAAAATCAATTGGAAAACAAAAGTATTGTGTAAAAAATGAATATAGAAGAACACAATTGAATAAAAGTAAAAGAAACCAACATTAATCTACAGGTATATTGTAACAATCAAATAAAATAAATAAAAAAACATTGTGAGAAATAAGAAAAAATTAAAGAACATTACAAATAAAAGGAAAAAAAAAAACAAGAAATTAATACCAACAGTGAACTACGGTCAACTACAATCAACTACAGTCAACTACAACTACAGTCAACTACAACTACAGTCAACTGCAACTATAGTCAACTACGGTCAACTACAATCAACTACAATCAACTACGGTCAACTATAGCTAACACGAATTAAGGTAGACTATTAAATTATTTATTTACAAGATTATTGATTATTATATTGATTGATTTATAAGATTATTGAATATTATAAAAGGGGATATAAAATTGTAAAGCCTAGTTACTATAAGAGTGAAAATAATAAATAAATAAATTGTAAATAAAATAAATAATAAATTAGAGCTGCGATTCCTACGGGACCCTCCAGTTCTACATTAAAGATCAAAAATAAAAATCAAAAATTAAGCGAACAATTTAAAATTTTTTTGTAAAACAAGTATTTCTGATTGAATTAAATTTAAAAAAAAAAAAAAGAAAAAAATGGCAAATCCAAATAATTTAATTAGACCCCCTGTTATTAACAATGATAATGTACCTAGAGGTGCAGCAAATGCCCAATTGACCATAGAAGACTTAACCGCTCTTATATCAAGAGTAGCATTAGACATATTTAATAATCAAGGACCACAGATTGTACAGGCAACCTTAAACCCCAATGCTAACCTAAATAATGTATCAGACCAAATAATAGAAGACAGACATAGAGGAAATCTAGGCGACTTGGACAAAATACCAGATGTAGTTAAGTGTCTCAAGGATTTCTCAGGGCAACCTGGTGAGTTTAGTTCGTGGAAAAAGAGCGTTGATAGAATACTAGCTATTTATGAGCCACTGAAGGGAACTCCTAAATATTACGGCATTCTTAGTGTAATACGGAATAAGGTAGTAGGGAACGCGGACATAGCACTAGAATCATACAACACACCACTCGACTGGCCATCAATGGCGAAATGCCTCACACTTCACTACGCGGATAAACGAGATTTAGCAACATTAGAGTACCAAATGACAACTATTGTGCAGGGGAATAGGTCAATTCCAGAATATTATCAACAGGTGTACACGCATTTGTCACTTATGTTGAACAAATTAGGAAGTATGGATATGAGTAACGAATCTCTACATATGCTTACACAGTCATACAGAAATAAAGCCTTAGATACATTTATCAGAGGATTGAACGGAGACTTACCTAAACTGTTGGGAGTGAAGGAACCAGCAGATCTTCCACAAGCATTACATCTTTGCTTAAAATTGGAAAATCAAAATGTACGCGCATCGCATGCGTATAATTCAAGGAAATTTCAACCTACATTTAAAGGGAACGCAGCGCAGGCAGGACGCCCTTTTTATCCTGAAATTGCACATTTTCCGCAAGCAAACCAAACGAGAAATTTTTTTAATCATCGGGAGCAACATAATACAAATCCACCCCGACCACCTAAGCCACAACCACGACCGGAACCAATGGACGTGGATCCAAGTATGCATTCCCGTCGCATAAATTACATGAACAGGCCGCAACAAAATCAATTTGTTGGTAAGAGACCACAGCAGTCCGCCTATCAGCAGCGGAATAAAAGCCAAAGGACGTTCCATATTAATACATCTATAGAAGATAGGGAAGAGAATAAGCAGTTTGGCGAACCGACTGACATCCATTTTTTAGGATGAATAGCTCTTCGTTACCATATTTCGAAGTCAAGACGGAGAGCGGGAATATTTTAAAATTTTTATTAGATACGGGCTCAAGTAAAAATTACGTTAAGCCTGAATTAGTAAAGAAACGTATACCCAACAAAAACCCGTTTTTTGCTAGATCAATCATAGGGGATATAAAAATTAGTGAGCACACATTCGTAAAATTGTTTAAATTAGATAATGAAATAAAATTCTACTTAATGCCCTCTTTGGAAACATTTGACGGTATTTTAGGAAACGACACTCTTAGGGAAATAGGAGCAGTCATTTACACAAATGAAAATGTTATGATATTGAAAAACAATTTCAAAGTTTGCCTTAAGCAACTTCCGACACAATGCGTAAATGCAATAAATATTAAGAAGGAAAATTTATCCGCAACACAAAAAAGAGGAATGGAGGAAATTGTAAGCACGTATCGTAAGCTTTTTTCGGAACCTGATGAAAAACTTACGTATACAACAAAGGTTGTTGGTGAGATTAGGACTACAACTAATTCGCCTGTTTATACAAAATTTTACCCTTACCCCGCTTCTCTGAAATCAGAAGTGGAGGCTCAAGTGGAAAAACTACTAAAAGATGGTATTATAAAACCATCTAGATCACCTTATAATTCTCCAGTTTGGATAGTTCCGAAAAAGCCGGACTCAGCTGGAAATAAACAATATAGAATGGTCATAGACTATAGGAAGTTAAATACAATTACAATAGCAGACCGATACCCCATTCCAGAAATTTCAGAGGTTATCTCCCGACTGGGCAATAGTCGATTCTTTTCCGTTCTGGACCTAAAAAGTGGTTTTCATCAGATTCCACTAAAAAAATCCGATACTGAGAAAACCGCGTTTAGCATAAATAACGGGAAGTATGAATTTACACGGTTACCTTTTGGTTTAAAGAACGCGCCATCAATTTTTCAAAGGGCGCTTGACGACATTTTAAGAGAATACATAGGGAGATTCTGCTATGTTTACATAGATGACATTATCATTTTTAGCAAGTCAGAGCACGAACATTTTGAACATATCAAATATATTTTTGAAGCATTGGAAAAATCCAATATGAAAGTGCAGTTGGACAAATGCAACTTCTTCAAGGATGAAGTTGAGTTTTTGGGGTACATTATTACGCCCCAGGGTATAAAAACTAATCCGCAAAAAGTAAGGGCAATACAGAATTTTCCGGAACCACAGAGCTTAAAAGAACTTCGTAGTTTCCTTGGTATGTCAGGGTATTACCGACGATTTATTAAAGACTACTCCAAACTTGCCAAGCCCCTGACATCCCTTTTAAGAGGGGAAGGAGGACGAACGTCCAAAAATAAATCCGCAAAATTAAGGATATGCTTAAATAATGAAGCTAAAGAATCCTTTATCAAAATTAAGAACGCTCTTATTTCCGAGGATATCATTCTTGCCTATCCAGACTTCAGCAAAGATTTCGAGCTAGTAACAGATGCCTCGAACTTTGCAATAGGCGCAGTCCTATCCCAAGGTGGAAGACCAATTTCTTTCATCTCCAGAACTTTAAACAAAGCGGAGGAACACTACGCCGCTAATGAAAAGGAGATGCTGGCTATAATATGGGCTTTGAACTCCTTACGGAACTATTTATATGGATCGGCTAGGGTTAAAATATATACGGATCACCAGCCTCTAACCTACGCGTTGAGCAACAAAAATAACAATAGCAAAATGAAGAGATGGAAGGCCATACTCGAAGAATATAACTATGAAATGCACTACAAACCGGGAAGGACAAACGTTGTAGCTGATGCTCTGTCTAGGATAACGGAACCAGAATTATATACATTGTCGATAGCAACGAATTCAGACGAAAGTTCGTCACATAACTTAATATATAGCGTAGAGGCACCTATTAATGCTTTTAAGAATCAAATATTTTTGAATAGAGACGTGATGTCATCTTATCAATTTAAAATAGTTTTCCCCACATACCACCGCCATATTATAACAGAGCAAGATTATTCCGAAGGAAAATTAATTTCTATTTTGAAAAGATACTTAAACCCCTCGGTGATAAATTGCATTAAAGCGGAGGAACGGATTATGGGAAAAATACAAGAACTCTACCCATTGCATTTCGGAAGATATAAAATAAGATTTACGCAAAAAATAGTGGACGATATAACTAGTGAAGAAGAACAGGAAAATATTATAGTAAGGACACATAATAGAGCACATAGAAATTCCAAGGAGAATCGGACTCAGATTCTTGAAAAATATTATTTTCCATCTATGGCAAATAAAATAAAAAAGATAATAAGAAAATGTGTCATATGTAAAGAAAATAAATATGATCGTCACCCAATGAAGCCTCAAATTCAACCTACGCCCATACCAGAGTATCCTGGTCAGCTGGTTCATTTAGACATATTTGTTATCGGAAAAGAATTATTGTTGACGGCGATTGATAAGTTTTCGAAATATGCTATAGCAAAACCCATAAAATCCAGAGCTATAGAAGACATACGGCAACCATTGAGAGACCTTATTTCTTCACTACTTCCTGAAACATTAGTCATGGATAATGAGAAATCGTTTAACTCAGAATCCATAAAATTCATGATCGAAAATGAGTTTGGAATACAGATTTTCCGAACAGCCCCATACACAAGTTGTTCCAACGGGCAAGTTGAACGATTCCATTCAACTCTACAAGAAATTATGCGTTGCCTTAAAGAGGAAAGGGTACACCGAACTTTTCATGAACTACTAGATAGGTCAGTAAGAGAATATAATTTTTCAATTCACACAGTTACAGGCAGAAGACCTATGGAAGTATTTTTTGGCAGAAGAGTGAGTAGTGACCCAAGGTTACTTGAAAAGGATAGGAAGGAAACTATAGAAAAGCTCTCAAAAAAACAAATGAATGACCTTGCATACCACAATAAAAATAGAACCACCCCAAGAAATTATATAGAGGGAGAAGAAATATTTGTCAAAATTAATAGAAGATTAGGGAATAAACTAACAGCTAGGTTTAGAAAAGAAATAGTGGCTCAAAATTATAACACAACAGTGAAAACCAAGTCGGGCAAAATTGTCCATAAGAATAACATAAAGCAATCTTGAAGAAATCCATATAAACCTATAACATTTTCTTTAACATCCCATGTTACAGGACAGAAGATGATAATATTCACAATTTTGACATGGATACTGGCAGTTACTGCTCAGCATCTCGACATTCAGGACCTAACCAACAACAATGGTTACATACCCGTCAAGACAGGAGAATTAAAGACAATTGACCACTATGACAAGGTCCTACATTTCATAAACATAACTGCGTACGAAGAGACGTTGACTTTGATTTCAAACAATGTGAAGACATTGGTAGCGACCACATTTGAGGACAAACAACTTTTGGACACAATAAATAAAAATTTCATTTTGCTTAAGGCAAAAATATCAAATCTGCGCATACATTCCAAATCAAAGCGAGGACTGTTTGATGCCCTAGGTAAAGGTTTAAAATATGTTGCAGGCACCATGGACAGTGATGACGAAAAGGAAATTACTGATGCAATAAATAAGATTAATGATCACGAACGGACTACTGATGAGAAGGTAGATAAGTTGATACACATTAACAATTTTATGTCGGATCAAATTAACAATATAACGGGACACATAAACAGACAACAGATTCGCATCAGTAAGTACATAAATGACTTTACGAAAGAGACACAGAACAGAATTAAGACATTGGAAGACGAAATCCGGTTTATTGAACAGACATATAAGATCGATAATGACATATCGCTTTTACGCAACCATATTGATGACATTGGGCAAATTATATTTTCTAGCAAATTGGGTGTAATTCCCACTGACATTCTAACTCAGAAAGAACTTGACCTCATAACTGACTTTGACAGCTATAGTGCTATGAAGATTGTCGTGTTTTCCCAGAATGACAATATTATCCTAACCATACTTGTACCCCAATTTTCTCCCAATATCCTGTCCAAAATTAAATTTATTCCATTACCAAATTCCTCAAATAAATCATTAGTTTTAAGTAAATATGATATATTAATGGATGATAACGAAGATTTCTATGATGTTACTGTAAAAGATAATTTGAAAAAAAATTTAAGAATATTGCAAGATAAATGTATAGCAAATATTTTACAATTTAAAGAAGCTCAATGTGAGTTAGAAAATTTTGAGGAATCTTCTGTTATAGAAGTTATGCAAGGAATAATAATATTTAGAAATTTTTTGGGAGATATAACCCATAATTGTAACAAATCAAAGATAAAACAAAGAGGAACATTCCTCATAAAATTTGAAAATTGTAAAGTTACCATTTTTGATAAAATATATTCTAATGTTAATATAAAAATATACGATACATTTGTTTTACCAAATTTAATAACAAAAATAAGAGAAACCAATGTAACAAACCTAGATATGAAACTTGAAAAATTGCATTTGAAACAATTACAACATGAAAATAATATTAAATTATTAATAGAAAAAAACAAAGATGTAAATGTAATAAGTTTTAGTACAGATGTATCAATTATATTTTCTATTATTATTATAACAATTATTCTTATTTTTATTATAAAGTATAAACAAAAATTATATGTATCACCCACACCACAAATAAATTCGGATTATGTTGCAAATACTAAAAGTGGGCCATTCCTGCAAATTTCATCACCACAATTAAATACTTGCCATCTCTAAAAAAAACCGATTGAGGACAATCGACTTAAGAGGGGAAGAGTTAACGTCAACAATATTTAAACCTAATTACAGAAGAGTTAACGTCAACAATCTTTTGAACTTAATTATAAAAACTGTTTACTCCAGCATAATCAACACGTGTCGCAATCCCAATATTAATTGTTGGTAACAGGTATTGATTGCACAATATTTTGGAGTAATGCAAAATGCTGACGATGCGTCTGGAGTTGGAAAGCAACATAGGCAGAAAGGTGGCGTGATACGAAGTTTTATTAATTTATAAAATTATTGTTTAAGTTAGTTCTAGTTTGAACCCAAATCAATAAAGAACGCTTCAGACTCGTGTCTGAAGCTCTTTTTAAAAAATAATTTTTACTGTGTATAAATTTAACTTGTACAAACGGTAAAACGGAAATGAAGTTGAATTTTTAGGAAATTATATTAGAAAGTCTTGCTGTGTTTTTGAATGTCAGAACGAAGAGAAAAAAAGTTGAAATTGCTTATGACTGTTCATACATATGTTTCTGATTAGTTGGCATTAGATATGTATAAAACAAGTCTACATATTGTATGTATGTATATGCAGATGGAAAATCATGTAACACAATTTGTAAATTGTATGCATGTATGTATGTATAAATGTTCACTTGGTTTATTCGATTGTATTTAATTCAAAACAATCTATTGCTGAGCGAATAACAAACAGTGAAAGGCATAAGTTCTTTAAAAACAAATCATTTTTCTCACACAATAAAGCGATACAGTTTTAATCACAGTTATTAAGAACTACAAATTAATTTCGAAAAATCTTCAAAGGTATAATGTAAAAAATTGTAGCATAAATTTACAGTAATTTTATTTTTACAGTTATCTACAACTCAATAAATGAACGGAGAGGCTAAGTGAATCGAATTAAGCAGTTCTCGTGTATTCTTTCTCAAATTCCATCAATTTCGCTAAATAATGAAACAATACAAGGAGTCCTTGTAATTTGTGTGGGCATTAGTAAGCTTCTGCGCCATAAATTAGATTTCCATCAAACCTTTCTACAACTAAATATATCGATCTGATCAATCACTTCACTCGTTATATATGTATTATATTCGTTATCCATATATTCTTTGCATATGTATACATAACAGTTTTTATTTTTGCAAAACCTCAAATAATGAGTAAAAATTCAATAAAAATTATTGCAAAAGAAAATTATACGGAATAAAAGAATACTTAAGAGAACGTATATAATCTGAAGGAATACATACTACATACATACGTACATAATTGGTCATTACTACCATTCAGTCAGGATTATGACCTAGCTTCTCACACAACTTATGTTATGTGTGTTAAGTTTATACATGAGTGGCGGGACCGTTTAAACAGTTTAAAGTCGACTCGGAACGACAGATATTTGAGAAACTTTTTTATGGTTATTTTATTTATTTAAGCAGTCGAACCGAAGAAATATTTTTTCATATTTCGTTTTATTGGAAATGTCTACTAGACTGCGACAAGTGAAATATAATTATTTGAAATACCATAAAGGGATAAGCCTCAGCATGATTAGAATAATTAAAGACAACAGATGAAAATTTAAAGAATATAGTATGGATCAGAGCGCAGCAATGAGTATTCAAAAAGATGAGTAGAATCGAATCATACTCATAATTTCATACCTATTTTTTTTAATATCATGGAACCTCTACTCATATTCAAAGTTTGAAGTACCCATTGTACTCAGACTTAACAATACATAAATAAATAAATTTCAATGTTATTGACTCACTTATATTCAAAATTTCATGAGTGCTTATAAGCAGCGAAAAAACGATTCATTGCTGACCTCTGGTATGGATATATGTATGGATATGGATAGTATTGATATATTCGTTCCATATCACCATTATATTGGGTAGGTGGTAGATAGGTTAAAGAAAGGGAACTACAAAAGAGGGACTGTTTCCAAAAGCTAGGCAATTACTCGTATATAGAAATTGTTCGATCTCCACTCAGTTTTCGGTGCCATGCTGAATTTATCTCAGTATCTTTACAAATAATTCACACTGTACCATTTTCAGAGAATTTGTTAATTGCCTATTTACAGTTCAAAAGAGTACCTAGACGACAATGCTCCAATTACAGGTAAATACTCCTGCTGTTCTCTTGTAAAATGTTAATGCCAACGTTCAGAGCTGCCCAATCTCATTATTAAGCGAATATCCTTTTTGTGCAGAAAAATATAAGTATACGACAGGCTGTAAGCACCGTTTTGTATCGTACTATTGTCTTAATTGCAGAACAGAGGGTATCATTTCCAGCGCCCTAGTTGATGTTGTCTTAATCTTTGAACCTTTTGTAGTATTCTGGAGTTGAACTGTGTCCATACTGTTGGAAAATATGCAAGAGTCTAATTATACACCAATTAAACTACATGCATAACATAATTGGTCATTACAACATTTCAGTCAGGATTATGACTTAGCTTCTCACACCACTTATGTTGTGTGTGTTAATTTTATACATGAGTAGCGGGACCTAAAGTTTAAAGTCGATTCTGAAAGACAGATTTTTGAGTTTCATTTACACTCAGAGTTTTTGCCAGAAATCTGCTGAGAGGAAGTCGCCGAAAAAATATTTTGTTTTTATATTCCGTTTTGTTGGAGATGCCTTACCTGGGGTTTGAACCGTGGCCTCACGTCGAATAAGCCAACACTCTACCTACTAGAACACGGCGACTTCAACCTTCGATCGGTCAAATGGGAAACTTAAATTATAAATTCCAGCCATAAATAGGTCGCAATCCTGACTAAAGGGTTGTAATGGCCAATTATATGTTATTTGCTCGATCGATTGTGCCGATGAAGAAGCTACTAAACCAGTAGCAAAGTATGTAGTCTTCAAAAAATGAATGGATACCTCCTGTAATAAAATTAACAACAATTTCGATGTCTTCCTGGGGATATTCTACTAGATCTCAGTTGATTACCGAATTTTTTTTAGTTGGTCTTTGTTGTGGTTTGGAATCTTATTGGACCTGGTGATGGCCCATGAATATTTAACTCTATGTATTAATAGTTTGGAAAATCTGATAGACCCCATTCTTGTATATCACAAACAAACCATGTGCTGTTTAATGTCACCTGTCAGCGCTGCGATTTCTTTCAGTTTTTAGAGTCCTGATGTATACTCAACATCAGTTGAGGTCCTTTTGGGACATCTACATTCTGTTCTTTAAATTTGCTGCCAATGACTCTGAGTATGCAATTCGTTTTTTATCTACTGTCCTATACTCCAATGTGGACCGATGTCTTTACATTTTTTTACCTCAATAGTTTCTTAGCGTCGACCAATAGGTAAGATTTAACATTTATGAGTTTCTTGAGTTTTTAGGTCAGCTTAATCATCAAGACTGTCTTCAACAATATTTTATTGTTGACCAGATCTCGAACTCCCCGCAACTAGTCTTCGAGTATCTTACTAGAGATCGCTCATGATCTTAATATGGCGGCTCTTTGCCGTTGTTATGGAGGGAGTACTTGCGAGTTGATATAAAAATTTATTTTTCTTCCTGTTGTTATTCATCATTTTCTTGCGTTTTATTCAGTACAAGCTTGGTCACTATATCTTTCCCATCCCAAGAGTAATTAGTTCAAGACATTACTCCCAACCTTCAACTATCTTAGACCTTCAGAGGCTTGACTCGTTGCTCTTCTCAGTAGACGCTACTAACCTCATGACCTTTTAGCCAACTCTTAATGCGCTTGTTAGGAAAGCGGCATCTATAGTGAGACTATGGTGGGAAACGCACAATTGTTTTGGCGATGCCTTTGTTCGTCTCATGACACTAGAACCGAAATATGTACAACCAGCTCTGGTTACATTGAAAACGCTAATGCTACTTTTAAACAAATGATCCTCAATTTAAACGCAGAACTGCTTAAAATCGACGCCAATTTAGAAGAGTTTTGGTCATCCCAGACACCTCTATCTGAACTAAATTATAATTAAGCTCCTCAAAAAGACAGAAGTGACGTGGGAGAAGAACTTGCTAACTGTATGTAATAGGGAACTGGCAACTATAATCCACTTGAGACTGATGTTCTCACTTACTACATATCTTAGATATAAGGAATCTGACTTCTGCTTACATCGGTAATGCATATTAATTAGGATTAAAACCTAGCTCCTCACACCATCCACATTGTGTGTGATAATTTTATCCATGAGTGGGACCTACTCTTTAATGTCGACTCTAAACGATAAATTTTTAAGAAACTTTTCACGGCAATTTTATTTAGTCTTAGAATTTTTGCTAGAAGTCTGTTAAAAGGAAGTCGCCGATAGAAAAATTTTCTCATATCTCATTTTCTTATATATCTAATCTTAATCGTTTACACCAGGGAATTTAACAATATCCAGCCGGTACGCATTGCATTTAAATGAGATTCTAAATGAGTTGATTGCTCAGATTAAAGTTCTATATCAATAGTTAACTCAACTCAATAACTAAAGTACTCAAATATAAAAGAACGATAGGGAAGAATTCTTCAACTGCTACTCCCTTATCCTTTTTCAGCATTATACTTAATTGGATTATGTATAGCAGAAAGCAGTCTGCATATTAACATCAAAGAAATTAAGGTTCTTCAAATTGTTATCGACACATACAATATCAGAGTTTTTCATATATGGAGAGCATCATATTTGCATGGAGAGCATCAAAGCTGTTTACGTGAGGATATTGCGATTCACATTAAAGTTAGCCATTTGGAGCTCAACAAAGGGTATGGTAACCACCACTGAGCCACCCTAAAACAAGAAAGAACCTGTTCTTCTTCTTCTCAAATGCGAAATCTATCCTAATGTATATTTTTGAGCACTGCAATTATACTGCAGAGGATATGCGCCCATTGCAGGATTTCATTAATCGTTGTTTGCGGAAAATATAAAAAATATTATGGCCGAATTTAATATTCATTGAAGATCTCTTATACATAGACCATTATCAATCGACAGTGGTTTGAGTATAGCCAAAGAATATGGTTATAAAGAATACGTATCATGTAGAAGTAAAATTTCTTATGGCGGGTCGCAACATTACGACCCGCTCTCACCAAAATATTTTTAAAAATCACTTCTGGGTGAAGGGAAAGGAAGACAGAAGGAAAATGAACACAAACAAAGAGCGTAACAATGTGTTGCTCTCATCGCACGTATGTACATGTGTATGTATTCTTGTGTTTTTGATTTAGTTTTCGATCAGACTGCGACAAGAACACATGTTTAGCGGATGCTTTATCATTTTATTTCAGAAAACACTCGAAGAATATTTTGTGTTAAAAATGTCATTAGCTCGACGTATTTCATTCTTTTATTTTGTCTCATAGTATAATTTGTTTTTTATGTAATTTTAGTAACAAATGGTTTTTTAATCTTTTTATTTTTCAAAAAAACATGGCCTAACTTTTAAGCCAAAGCTTTTAAGCTTTATGTTCTTTTAATAATAAAATGGATATTTTATTTTATCTTTATTTATCTAAAATTATTAAGCCAAAAATAGACAGCTTTACATATGTATGTTGATGAAATGAAAATAAAAATAGATTATATTACTAACATTTTTATGTGGCTGTAAATAAATAAATTCTCTCAACTTATTTTCTCTCTCTCACTAACTAATCCATAACCATAGGCATGTGTTAACCTAGAGGAAAATTGTTAGTAATAATTTCAAGTCTACTTATTAACCCAATGATATGTATATGTGATCGGAAAATATAGAAAAATTGTACTGCACTAAATCCCTAAACACACCGTATTTAACTTGGCAAGTATTCTTCCAAAAATCGAAATCATTTCTCATTGATATTAGTGAATACTACTGTGATATTTCTTTGGGTGTATAATTGAAGTCAGAAAAAGCGACATGAACCTTCTTCTTTAAAAGCTGAGAAGATTTTTACGTTCTTTTTAACGAACATTCTTGAAGTTCGTGTCCTATGTGTGTAAAAAGCCGAAGATGTTCTTACCTTGAGGGGCATTGGTGCCGACGTCTGTTTTTAACACCAGAAAAATAAATAAAAAAGTGGTCAAACAACAAAAACGCACGGTGAGAACAACACATGATGAGAACAACGCATTGTTACGCTCTTAGTTTCTGTAACCTTCCCTTCTATCTTCCCCCCGCGTCATGAAATATTTTTGAAAAATATTCCAAAATATGTTAAAATGCACATTCTTTACACTTTATATTCTTTGGTATAGCTCAGGGTGATTTACTAAAACTTCCTAAAGAAGAAAGTTACTGAAATGCGAAATTATAGCGAACGACTTGTTCGAATGCTGTAAATAAGTTCGTGATGAATGAATTTTGTCATGGTCCTGTGGTCCGTCACATACATAATACATGATTGGTCATTACAACCCTTTAGTCAGAATTACGACCTACTTTTTCACATCACTTATGCTGTGTGCGTTAATTTTTATACATGAGTGGCGGGACATACAGTTTAAAGTCGACTCCGAACGACAGATTTTTGAGAAACTTTTCTATGCAATTTTATTTATTCCCAGAGATTTTGCCAGAAATCTGCTGAGAGGAAGTCGCCGAAGAAATATTTTTTTATATTTCGTTCAGTTGGAGATGCCTGACCTGGGTTTTGAACCGAGGCCTCACGTTTAATAAGCCAACACACTACCTACTATACCACGACGACTTGTGGTCCATCTTGAAGGCTGATTACAACGTGCGAGAGTGAACCGATTTTGAAAATTTAAACCGATTTTGAAGATGAGAAAACCTATCGTAGCTATTATAAGTATTATATTATAACAGTAGCGTCATATTTGTATATATATGTATGTATTTTTATTTAAATAAACTATCAGTTCAAAAATTTTCAAAAATCTTTAATGGATCTTGTTTGTTTAACGAAAAATTTGTCATTTTCACATTTGAGCGACTATCAGAAGTCGGCTAATCTTTGCTTTTATCACAAATATTATTATTTCGAATATGAAAATAAATATAACATAGAAATTATTGGGAAACAAAATAAAAATTATAAATAATATACACCGTTGTATGTATACTTTTTTCTTTGACTGTATATTAAAAATACATGTAAAAAGCCACTCGAATCCTGACATTATTGTTTGAAAAGAACGATATTGATTGAAAGAACGATCTTATAATTGAAGTGTTTTGAAAAGCGACGAGTTCATTGTCTCCTTAATCATCTTGGCTTACGTCATCTAATGTGCATGTACGAATACCTAATCGACCAGCAGTTCAGCGTAATTTATGTATATACAACTACATATTTAGAAATATGAAAATAATTAACAGAAAAATTAATAAATAAAAGATCAACGAGAACTTAAATAGTAATTGAAATTAGAAAAATTAAAATTTCTGTTTAATCATGAATTTAAACATTCAATATTAATGTGTTCTGAACAAAGCAATTGAAGTTCCAAAAAATATTTTAATTAAAACGTATAAAAATATTGATTTATTCAAAAACGATTTATAAATACATAATATGTATGTAAAAATAATATAAATAAGTACGTATGTACGTATATATGTATGTATGTAAATAAAAAAAAATACTTTTTTTTAGTAACGGGCTCTACGTTGTTGATTCTTAAATGTTATGGCCAGTATGCAAGCCGATATAAAAGCCACCGTCTATATAGAATATGAATAATAATTGTATTGTATTGTATTGTATTATTAATCATTAAGTTGTTGAAATGAATTTAAAATAATTATAAAATTACCTCAATACTGAAACTGGACCATAAGAAAATTGTTACCCAATGCTCTGGTGCTTCGTACATTGCGATTAACTTCAATAGACAACCTTCTGAATATACGACCTTGGATATATCATAGTCACCACCAATGAAACAACTGTTGGGAATTGTCCGGTTGGCATTAATGTAGTCCGTGGAATTGTTAATACCACAGCAGTGCATCTACAATATACACAAGAGAATAAATAAAAAATACACTTTAAAATCATAATTCAGAATGCCACATCTCATCTACTTACAGTCTTTTGGTAGTTTGCCATGGCATCGGTGCCATTTAATTGTGAAGCCCATGCATTGTTAATATCTTTACGAGCTTTGTTTTCACCGTCAATATCTGTCAAATAGCCAAACAATATTACTGCGTTTCCTATGATCAGTAGCAGCATACAAATGGCATACTGGGTTAAAAACAAAAAACAAACAAAAAATTAAATTTTTTACAGAATTCATTTAGGAATCATCCTGTATATGTACCGTCCATGTTAAACAGATGTTTTCACGTATGGCTCCACAGCAACCGAAAAACGATATCAAGAAAACAATGGAACCCAACACAATCAAAGAGATGCATATTAAACGTCCATCGTCGCTATAGTTCGGTAGGGCCAAACTGTTGACGACTATGGCACCAATACCAAGCAGCTACTCGTATACATGAAAGTATAAACAAATGAATCATGAATAGGTGAGTATGTAAACAAATTGACATTTTATGATGCATAGTCTAATAATAAATAATAGTACAGTTAATATCTTATCAACATATATGTATGTATGTATGTATGTATTTGCGACCCTTGAATTTCTATCGCTAGAACTTTTTGCGTTCATTAAAAATACCCGATTGTTTTTTTAATTTGTATTTAAAAAAAACTTCTTTGTTTTGTTGTTACTTTTAAATTAAACTTTTAAGTTGTGGATTTTCTTAATGATTAAAGATTTAATTAAATTCATTTGATATCAAATATTATCAATAAAGTTAATATTTTTTAAGAGTTTCTTGGCTATGCATCAAATTTTGAAAGGAATATTTCTTTGAAAATGACCTCAACGGAGAGTACTATAAGTCGATAATTATCGACTTCGTTTAGCCTGAATTGGATGATCTGGATGCTAACGAAATGCGGTTTCAAGAGCACGGCCCTATGTGACACACAGCTGAATTCACATAGAAGTATTAACGATTTGAAGGCATAAAGGTGATCTGAACTAGCCACCGAAAGCATGCTATTTGACACAGTTAGGGTTTTTTAAGTTGCACCTGTTTGCGAATAGGCCACAAACTACAGTGGTCAACATAACCAATGTAATCGTTCAAATTCAGCCTCAGTTATGCGCCAGTTTAATAGACGTTTCGAATATGATTCTTTCAGAGAAATCATGGCGGATATTGAAATGAAGCTTAATGGCACTAACTGGTCTATTAAACGAATCAAAAATTTCGATGATAACACTTTGTTTTATTTAAATTTTAGGATAAAAGCGCTTCAAGGAAGACCCGTTATTAAATTACAAAAGTATACTAAAGTATAGAACTTATAAATTGTTTCATATTGATTTAATTTTTTATAGTTTTTTAGAATATATTATTGAATGAATATTGTAAAAAACTTTTTGAATTGGTTTCAATATTTCCGCATTGTTAGGCCCGTATTATGTCAGAATTAGATTCAAAATAAAATTATATTATGAAGTATAACAAGTCTATTGGTACTACATTTGGTCAATTCATATGACTTATGTATCGTGTATGCTGTATTGAATACACTTTTTGTTTGTGAACGCTCGATGCTATGCTGTACTATGTGTTTCGTATTCCAAACGTCAAAAGGAGAAGACCAGTGTTAATAATTTGATTTGATTTGATTTTCAAGCCACAAAATGAAATACATAAAGGGTCCGCCAAATAACTTTTTTTGAAAATGCTTAAAAAAAAAACTACTGAATATTTTCTCAAAATTTCTTTTTTTATTTGAAAGTGCAATCCTTCCGGTTAATAATTTAAAATAATTTCATTCAAATGGCTGCCTCGGCTGGCCATGCAGTAGCCTACACGATTGGTCCAATTTTTATGGCCATTATCGGTTGTGTGCAGATGTATTTCACCAATGTCTTCACGAATATTGTCCTTTAAAGCGTCAATTGTCTCTGGCTTGTCGGCGTAACACTTATCTTTGACGGCACCCCACAAATAATAGTCCAACGGTGTCAAATCGCAGCTCCGAGGTGGTCAAACGACATCAGCACTGCGGTTGATAATGCGATCTTCAAAAACAGGGCGCAAAACATCGAGTGTAGCTTCGGTTGTGTGGCACGTAGCTCCGTCCTGTTGAAACCAAATGTTGCCAATATCCTCCTCTTCATGGCCCGATAACGATCGCCATTGACTGTAACGGCCACTCCTTGCTCATTTTCGAAGAAAAATGGCCAATTATGCTTCTGGACCAAAATCCGCACCAAACAGTGACTCGTTTTGGGTGCGTCGGCTTTTCAATGTATGCGTGCGGGTTTTCTGTGCCCCAAATTACGACAATTTTGCTTGTTTACATACCCGCCAAGATTAAAATAAGCTTCTTGTGAAAAGATGATTTTTTTTTTTGCCAGAATCGGCATCTTCTGGTGTACATGGCCAGCCGAGGCCGCCATTTGAATGAAATTATTTTCCATTATTAACCGGAAGGATTGTAAGAAATTTGAGAAAATATTCAGTAGTTTTTTTTAAAGCATTTAAAAAAAAGTTTGGCGGACCCTTTATATTACGGAAAAGAGTAAATTAAAATAAAAAAAAAAAATTATTGTCTGAGCGAACAATTCTAATTTTGAAATGTTAATTGTTGACTAAAGTTACATATATTTTTATTCTTCTTCTTGATTACTGGCATTTACATAAACTGATAACACGAAACCAATACAACTTCCAAAAACATATGAACATAATGTGTATAAGTGTATTGGATTTTGATATGAAAATTATCAACAACAAGCATACACTGTTGTATATTCGTTCAACTATACAATGAATACAACGATACAAGGGCTTGTGTGAATTCGCCCAATTGTAAATAATTAAATGAAATAAATTATATCGTTGTTCAATGTGTCGGTCTATCATTATAACTTATAATTCACAAGTATTGCCCCGCACAGTCATAAATAATAATGAGTTATATTTTAAAAACTTTTATTCATTGTATTTTCTTGGAAATTATGTTTGTATGTATGTATGTATGTATATTCAATCACCAACAACAAACAAATGTGCTGCTTTCAAAGACTGTGTTATTTATTATCCGCAATTTTTATATGTAAACAATTTAATGTTTTCGAATAAAAAAGTCAAATTAATCATTTTTAATAAATTTAATTTAATTTAATATTTGTACTTCTTAATTGCAGATGGAGAGAAATCACTTGTTTCTCTTTATTTTTTTCCATGGATCCTTGTATACAGGCTCTTTTACGATGTTCATTTTATTCACTAAGCTTTGTTAGACCCCATTTCAATAATAATTTTTATAAGTATATATAAGTTGTATTTCAGAATAGAAATGACACTTAATAAATGTTCATTCAGATATAATTTATCAATCATTTACAAAACCAAATATGCTGATTGATTGCTTTAATTTCATAGTCAAATTTTTTACTATTACACTATGCGACAAAATACACAAAATTAAATACACCCGAGAAATATTTAAATAATAACTACGGTAATTTTTGTTCAATTTTATCAATTGAAGTGTCAATCTCTTCACAATATAATCCACTTTCAGAATGTCACCACTTACATATTTCATATTTTTTAATTAAATTTTGGAATTAAAAATGGCCAAACTTGAAAAATTAGAAAACAAATAATATTTTCCAAGTTTACCCCATCAAATCTCATAACATATAAGTTTGAACAAAATGTTTATGTCTACCGTTTTAAAGGCTAATCTCTCCCCTTTCTATAAAACTTTAGATTTTTAAAATAGGTTTAAACATATTTGGGTAATCAATAATTTTGTGTGAAAAGATCTAAAAATTTGTCAAATAAAGCAGGTTTGGAGGCTTCGAAAAAAAAGTACTGAACCTAGTGAATAACTAATGCTGGATAGTTACTCGGTTACATTTTCACTGTCGCACCATGTAATGTAGACATTTTATTTTATTTTTAAGTTTGAATTTTGGGTTGTGTTTTTATTCCAAAGAATTTCCAAATTGAAATGTGAACTTTTTTTAGGCTTTGCTTTGAGGTAAGAAATTGAAATGATGATTAATTGTTGTGCTTTCAGAATCTTGAATTTTTTTAATTTTTCGATTTTCCTATTAAAGTTGATTTTTAGAACCCAGTAATTAATATTTCTCAAACAGTAAAAATGTCTCAGGATTTACGCGTATTAAGAAAAGTATATGAATTTAAACATTTATCTGACACTAAAAGATTTTAACGTAATCAACACAATTTATGCTAAATCGAAGCCCCAGTATGCTAATGGGTAGACTGTTCAACCCCTACCTTAGACGTCTCGAATATAACGAAATATGAATTATAACAAGAGAGTAAATAAAACTTTCTCAAAAATCTGTTATTTAGAGTTGACTTTATACTGTAGATCCATTTATGAATAAACATGAACGCTCATAGCATGGGTGGCGTGAGAAGCTAGATCTCGTAATCCTGGCTAAAGGGTTGTAATGGCCAATTAAGTAAGTCAGTAACTGTACTAAATCGATGAGAATTTGTTTGGCTAACTAAATACCAAATGGCTATTTTCTTGTTATAAATTTTTTTTTAAATTTTAGACGATAATTGAGATTATTTTTTAAGAATTTTCTTTTTCTCAGTTTTTTAAAAACTTACCGCACACAATGTGTTAAAAATGAAAACTAAATATTTTATTGTTGCCGTTGCACAACCCATTTTCACTTTTCAATTAAAATTCAAACCAATTAATTTCGATGTGATCGTATTAAATGTTAATTCTGAACTAATCACTGACATATTGTTTTCAAATTCCTTCTATCGCCTAACATTTTGCGAATATTTTTATCATTTTCAATATTTGGTTAAGTTTGGGGCAATAAACGTTTTAACTTGATTATTATTTTTACATGACAAAAAAAAAAAACGGGTATAATAATATTTTGTTTTATTTTTTCATTGCTATGATAAGATACAACATACATACATGCGTACATAGTACATATATCAATATACAATCGAATAATCATACAAAATTATATGATTCACTTAAGAATATTGAGTATAAAATTATTTATTGTTTTATCATTTTCACTTTTGTTTATATTTTTATTTTTATTTTTTTGTTATTATTGTTATTTTAGTTCTTAAATATTACATACATTTGTTAATTAAATTTTAATTATTTTTTGTTTGTTTTGTTGTTTGATTCGAACATACCGCGCTTATTGTATTGAATAAAAATACGGCAAATTTTATTGTCGGTAGTTCACAGCCCATTTCTGCGAATTGTGGGATTTTGGATAAATTGCAAAACAATAACAAAAAATAAAAAATATAAAATAAAAATTGCAAAAAGAAATTATTTTTTTTAAGTGAAATAAAATACTGAAATAAAATACTGCTTCTTTATTAAGTTAGAGTCACTTATTTACTGAATCATTTAAAGTCTGTGGCTGAATGTGTGTCAGATTTTGAGTAGAATTCTGTACGAGAGAATTATAAATTGTTGTTGACTGGTTGTTTATTTTTGTTTTTATTTGTTTTTAGCTTTACTTTATTTCTATTTTCATTTTCATTATTTTTGCGTTTTGCGTTTTGTTATTGTTATTTTTTCTGGTTTTTTTGTTTTTTTCTGTATTCTTTTTGTTTTAAAATAATCTAACGAAATATCATTGTACGTTTGTTTTAACTGATAAGCAAAGCGCTAATAAATGAATTTGCAACAATTGACAGCGAGTACAGAGAAAAACAAACAAAAAAAAACAATTTTTAACTACAGCAGTCAATTATATTTTATTTATATATTTTTTTATTTAATAACCTCTCAGACAGAACTCTAAAGGAGTTCATTCTACATTTAAATACAGTAAGTAAGATAAAGACGTTTAAGGGCCATTATTACAACTTGCCGTTAAACTTGGGTTTAGTTAAAGATACCTTTAGCTAAAGTCATCTTTAAAGTCACCTTTAACTTCCTTTCGTTATTACAACTTACAGATATAATAAAGTTAACTTTCTCATCAATATGACAGTGCCGCAGCAATGTCGATAAAACTGCTCAATTAAACAAATTCTTTTTAACACAGTGGCAATGATGGGCTTCTTTTTTTGTTATCTTTGCTCATTTTGTTTATATTTGAAGTTGTCATATTGAAAATAATATATAATATGGCTAGTTCAAACATAAAGTGACCTTTAAATGTTAAAGGTAGGATGATCCTCCCTTTAGCTTAACGGTCCTTTCTACCTTATCGTCCACTTATAATAATGAAAAACAATTTATGTGCGCGTTTAAATCCTCCATTTAGATAACGGCCCTAAGTGACATTATTACAGCTTGAAGTTAAAGTTAGTTTTATTTAAAGGTAACTTTAGCTGAAGTTAACTTTAAAGTCAGCTTTAATTTTTTTCGTTATTGCAGCCTACAGATAAAATAAAGTTAACTTTTTCAAAGATAAAGTGAACTTTAAATGTTAAAGGTAAGATGGTGTTCCCTTTAGCTTAACGCTCACTTTTATCTTATTGTGTCCTCATAATAATTTTATCTGCTCGTTAAAATCCTGCCTTTAGTTAACGGCAAGTTAAGATCAAATATGTAGAATTCCTTAATAAGGCAATTGTAATCGATTCCCTTGAATGACATTTGTTGCATGGACCATGTGGATATGACTGGAGCTAAAGGTGTTTAGACACAAAAGAACTTTGATGTAAGAAATTAAGAGCAATTGAATAGAAAGTTCGGATGGATTTACTATGGTATCGGTTTTAATAAAGAGAAATTCTAAAAGCATTAAACAAGCAATCATTAAAATTAATTTATCATTGGACGATTTCTTACAACGCATGTACGTGTAAAATTAAAGAATGTACAGTTGAAGTTATTTTTAATATGTTGATGAAAATGTAATATTCGAGAGACCAGTTTCTGGACTTTTTATGACAATCAGTAACCAAAAAAATATCAGACTAATCAAATGATGACATGGAATATTACATATCTAATATGCAATACAGAAAAGCTTAAAATTTATAGCGGTTTAGACAAAAACATATGACCTTATAGCGTATCTGATATATCTAGGTAATAGGAAGCCTTAACAATGTTTTAAGATATCAAGGCTTTTGTCTGCATTGGCATGGTAAACGATTAAAAAGAACGATTAAATACCAGAATAATCTTGGTTCAAAATTTAGATAAGGTAACAGATTCAATACATGCTAGCAGCCTATTGTCAGGCATATTGTCTTCAGCGAATGGTGTCATGATGATTGTTAATATATTTTTGTAAATGTGGTAGTCATATGAAGGGGATCTATACCATGGCATGAAAATGATACCCACGCCATGACATACGTAGTGCTTTTCAGCAGCATTTATTCGTAGATCTAAATTATGTCATCCCAAAATATCACCGGTTTATTCCGATGTTTTCTCGAAAACTCTAAACAGGATTAATTTTTTTTGTCACAAATGGTTTACGGTAGGCAAGACACCCACGCAAGTTCTCTTTATTCAGACCGACCTTGTCTTGGAACGTATATTAATAGAAACATCAAATGAAATCCCATTTTTAATTGAACTTCAGCTCTTGAAATGATTTTTAGCAGTTGCTCTATGAATTAGTTTGTCCGCCCTGGATGTAGTTTTTCTGGCTGCAGGTGGTATCATGTTATTTTATGTGTTCCAGTGTATTGTAGATCTTGGATGTTGTTTTTCCATTAGTACTCATTTGTTGGGTAAGGTTTCGTTCGAGTACCTCTGGCCAAATACCGAAAAATGCTCTCCAAAATCAGATAAATATGTATGTGAGAATTCATAATATTACACATAGTTACATACATACATTCAAATACCTTTCTTGAATTCAGTATTACTTCTTGGAATTAAAAAAAAATTAATAAATATTCATATTTATATATTTATATATGTACATATACACATACACATATGTCGCGATAGTGTAATTAGCCCTATGAGTAGTCAGTGTGAGGTGATTATTTTTAACGGTTATGAATAAAATTATAAAATTGAACGCCCTTCGCACAAGTTCAATTCGTTATAAATTTATAATTTCGATCTAAAGAGTGACGAGCTGTATTTCTCATGAAAATAAAATGTAAAACATTTTTAATTCGATGTATGTATGTAATGTGGTATATCATTTATTAGCTAATGTTTGCAAAAAAGAAAAATAGAATCTTGCTTAAACAATATTCCTAAGAATACTAGTGCATAACTGTTATTAGCATGTAATTGCATCAAACAGTTTTTAATTGCAGTAATCTAACCCTTAATGAACCTGTTAAAATAGGTATTTATCACTTAATTAAAGAGAAAAACAGAATTTGAAAAAAAAAACAAGAAACTATTGAAACAATTCTATATAATATAAGAGAGAATATAACATTTAGCTTTACATGGACATTGATCTTATTGCATTAAAATTTTTCTTTTCGTTTGAATACCACAACTTAATAACGAGCAAGTAAATCAAATTAAAAATTTACAAACTTATTGAACCATCCATAGATTATACCAAAGAAAATAAAGTAGAAAGAATGTGCATTTTAACATATTTTGGAATATTTTTCAAAAATATTTCTTGACGCGGGGGGGAAGATAGAAGGGAAGGATACAGAAACCAAGAACGTAAAAATGCGTTGTTCTCATCGTGCGTTTTTGTTGTTTGATCACTTTTTTATTTATTTTTCTGGTGTTCTGGCACTAATGTCCCTCAGGGGAAGAACATCTTCGGCTTTTTACACACATAGGACACGAACATCAAGAATGTTCGTTAAAAAGAGCGTAAAAATCTTGTCAGCTTTTAAAGAAGAAGGTTCATGTCGCTTTTTCAGACTTCAATTATACACCCAAAGAAATATCACAGTAGTATTCACTAATATCAATGAGAAATGATTTCGATTTTTGGAAGAATACTTGCCAAGTTAAATACGGTGTCTTAGTGTCTTAGTGCAGTACAATTTTTCTATATTTTCCGATCACATATACATATCATTGGGTTAATAAGTAGACTTGAAATTATTACTAACAATTTTCCTCTAGGTTAACACATGCCTATGGTTATGGATTAGTTAGTGAGAGAGAGAAAATAAGTTGAGAGAATTAATTATTTACAGCCATATAAAAATGTTAGTAATATAATCTATTTTTATTTTCATTTCATCAACATACATATGTAAAGCTGTCTATCTTTGGCTTAATAATTTTGGATAAATAAAAATAAAATAAAAAATCGATTTTATTATTAAAAGAACATAAAGCTATCCATCTTTGGCTTAAAAATTAGGCCATGTTTTTTTAGAAAAATAAAAATAAAAAGAATAAAAAACCATTTTTTATTAAAAGAAAAAAATGAGCATTCCAAAGCATTTAAAAAAAATATACTATGGGACAAAATAAAAAATAAAATACGCCCAGTTAATGACATAGAACATTTTTAACACAAAATATTCTTCGAGTGTTCTGAAATAAAATGATAAAGCATCCGCAGCACATGTATTCTTGTCGCAGTCTGATCGACAACCAGCGTTGCCACAAAGAAAAAATTTTCGATACCAATATCCTTTCCAAAACCTACCAAAATCATTCCAATCCTAAAAAAAAATTTGAATTAACTTTTTATTGCTAACATTAACAAAAGAATTTCATATATATCACATTTAATGTGTTATCAAAAAAACAAAACAATTCGTTTAAAAAATATACAAATAAAGGAACATAAACATAGTGTATAAAATTAAAGCTAAAAACATAACAAATTCATCTTTAACATAAAATTATCATAAATAATTTGTTTAAAAATGTTTAATATACTAAATATAGTGGATTATATACATACTATACATACATAATTGGTCATTACAACCCTTCAGTCAGGATTACGACCTAGTTTCTCACACCACTTATGTCGTGTGTGTTAATTTTATACATGACTGGAGGGACACAACAAATTTTTGAGAAACTTTTCATGGTAATTTTTTATTTACTCTCAAGGTTTTTGCCAGTAATCTGCTGAGAGAAAGCCGCCGAAGATATATTTATTCATATTTTTGTTTTGATGTCTGGCCTGGTGCTCGAACCCTGGCTTTACGTCTAATTAGCCAACACACTACCTACTAGACTATATATATATATATATATATATAACAAAAATTATATTTATAATATTCAGGTATCATTGAGATCTTTTTTTGCAGAGCACACATAATGCGGTTCAGACTTGCAGGTATGTAACTTCTTTACATATCATTATGTTGTTCATTGTGCTTTTATCTAACTTATTTCTTAGTTTCGTTTTTATTAAACTTAATTGTGAAAATTTTCGTTCTGCAGTTGCAGAACTATGTGGAAGAGAAAGCAAATTAAAAATAAAAATTACATAAATCACCATAATAAAATTCATTTAAACCATTTTTAAACGTGCTTACATTGTCCTAAAATTCATTTATGCTATATCCTTAGATATAACACTTGGTCGAAGTAAGTTCCATTGAATTACGATTTTATCTGGATCACAATCCACTAAATTCTTAAATTTCAGTATCAAGGGCAATATATTTATTTTTTCTTTGGAAAGAACATTTCTGGGTGTTATTATTTGTAGTAATTTTATATCTTCTCTTCCAAAGTCAAATCTTAGTTTAATTTGGTTTAAATATTCTATATAAAATTCTAGAATATTTGATTTAATTTCCACTATATCTTTAATTTCCACTATATCCAATTGGACCACAACGGCAACGCTGTCGACAACTAAATCAAAAAACACAAGAATACATACACATGTACATACGTACGATGAGAGCAACACATTGTTACGCTCTTTGTTTGTGTTCATTTTCCTTCTGTCTTCCTCCCTCTCATCAAGAAATGATTTTTAAAAATATTTTGGTGAGAGCGGGTCGTAATGTTACGACCCGCCATAAGAAATTTTACTTCTACATGATGCGTATTCTTTATATCCATATTCTTTGATTATACACACTTTACATACGTACATAATTGTTCACAACAATTCTTCAGTCAGGATTATGCACCTAGTTCCCCACAACACTTATGTTGTGTGTTTTAATTTTATACATGAGTGGTGGGACCTACAGTTTAAAGTCTAGCCAATCCTTAGTAAGATTTTATTGATTTTGTATCAATTCAGAAGCTATAATCGGAGAGTTGTTAGCGGCTAGTATACTAGTATTTTCTGCATATGTGGCTGTGCTACAAACATTGTATATAAAATTTGCCCTTGACGGGCACAGGCACTTATTCCATATAAATTTGATTAAGTTTAATTGATGCTTATAATGAAGTGAATGTTCGTGAACAAACGAGTTTTACAAAACACAAAATAAGGCCAAAATAATATATTTCAATTTACATAGAAATCCAATGAGCTCTGCTGTACCAATATCAGTTCAGTTTTCATTTGAGAGAGTGAGAAATGTCATCTAAAATACGTACATACATACAATGACATAGCACTGGTGTGCATATTTCTCGCTAAATTCAAACTGACAAACAAATTGCTCGACTAGAAACCAGTGCAACAACAAAGAAGGTGAAAAAAATGTTGGCATGCTTTTTGAATTTAAAAAATTTGAGCCTTAGTCCTTTCCAGGCAACCCATCATAGAAGCTCCTTGTTTTCTGCCCGCTAGCTATGAACAACGAATATTCTTGGAAGTTTCAGCTTTTATTCTATTTAGTAGTAATAAATCAGTTACATACTTTTCTCGTCACTTCAATCGCAGTATGTATTTATTTTCACGGAGAGCGTTTATTCCAACCAATAGCAAATGACAAGAGAAAACATTTACAGCAGGGGGCTAATTCTGGCAGTCGTATACGAACGAATTTTTACTCGAACGTGCGAGTGTTTTTGGGATTCTCTTATTCGTTATCGGGTAAAGGGTATCGAAATTCCTAATGATGGCATTCGATAAAGTGTGATCATTCGAATGCCACCTTGCGAGTTTTTACTCGTAAGCACTAAAGCTTTCGAATTAATGTTTTTCTGCTGTAAAGAACTATACGAAAAAATGTAAGTAAGAAATTTATAATAATTTATTAATAGAAAATTAATTGCAGTATTTGTAGGTCAAAACTTTTAAAAATTAATTACATTTAGAAGGAAATTCATGGAAATTTCATGGTTAGGCATTCAGAATTATACCAAATACTTCACATGGAAAGGCAAGAGTTAATCAGCTATGGGAACAGCTCACAGCTAAGCTCAATGCTTCCGGCCCACCAATCAAAGATGCAAAAATGTGGCGCAAGGCAGTTTAACAAACTCTTGTTTTGTTTAAAATTCTGTTGAGGGTCTAAAAAATATCCAAACTTTTGGGTCTTCAAAAACATCAGAAGGCAGTCCAAAAGAGAATGGCAACAAAGAAAATGTTACCTCAACAACTTCACCAAAAAATAGTATTCCTGACGTATCTCCTTGCTGTTTATCGGACTATGAAGAAGACAAAATGGAACCTATCAAGTCTACTTTTATAGAATTTGAAGATGATACTGGAGAAGAAACTTCAGCCCCAGCTAATAATAAAGTAAAAACAAAACATATTATCCATACGAAATATCACAAATTTAATAAAACTTTTCTTCCTTGGATTAATCAAATTTCTTTTATTTTTGTAAGAAAACATATCGTTGGTATAATTCGCAAAGACGCTAAGTCCACTTTTTTCCAAAATTGAGATTTTAATGCAAAACGATAACACTATACCAAATACATATTTTACGACAAAAAAAAAAAAAGTCAGTAGTAGTAGTGGTAGTTTAAAGTTGTTGTAATTTTGTGGTTTGCAAAAACGCTAAGTCCACAAAACTACGAAAAATATTAACAGCACGTGCTAACTCCACGAATATTAATTATTAATTATTCTTAATTTCTGATCTAGGTCATTTAAAGAGTGCTATTTTGTAAAAATAATTGCGTTTAAAAAGTTTACAAATTTTAAAAACTGAAGAAGCCGCAATGTTTTTTGTGTCTCCTGTACAATTTGAAAAAAGGGACTTAACACATTTGCGAATGAGACTAACGATATGTTTTTGTTTACAATTTTTGCATTTTAGTCAGTGCTGTAAAACGAAATAATTAACTTGTTTCACAACACCTAAGCGACAAATCGATTCGTTTCGTATCGAGTTACATCATCAGAAAATTTCTCGCTATCGAAATTATTTTCTATTCGAACACAATTTCGATCACGACTGCGGGAATTAGACCTCAGATCAATAATCCGCTTAACTGAAAAACTTTAATAAAACTGTAGTGAAGCAAAAAATAAAATAAAAACAAGGTAGCGGAGATGCGACTTCATTTAAATTTCAAGATTCTTCTTAGTCGATGTATTCCTGTAGGTAGTGTGTCGGCTTATTAGACCTAAGGCCAGGGTTCATATCACAGATCAGACATCAAGACAAGATACAAAAAGTATTTCTTCGGCGACTTCCTCTCAGCAGATTTCTGGCAAAAACTATGAGGGTAAATAAAAATTGCCATGAAAAAGTTTCGCAAAAATCTGTCGTTCACAGTCGACTTTGAACTGTAGGCCCCGCCATTCATGTATAAAATTAACGCTCACAACATAAGTGGTGTGAGAAGCTAGGTCGTAATTTAATGACCAATTATATATGTATGTATAATGTATATTTACAAATAAATTCATAATTATGTTAATTATTTTCTATTCACGCAAAAAAATTGTACTTCGATTGCAATGAACGATTTGTATATAAATTAAGCCACTAAAAATGTTTAAAAAACAATTAATATTAAATGCCTTAAATTTTTTGAATAATATCCATAAGCTTTCTTTTATTCTTTTGAGGCCACACAGATAAGAGTAGTTGTTTTAATTTCGTGAGTTTATTATCATTTTTATTTTTATGTTTTTGTGCTAAATGTATGATGTTTTAATATTTAACACATGCCGTAGAAGTAAAGGATACATAATTATTGACATATTTTACTACTGAAGTTATCTTTTTAGATCTGTTAAAAAATTATTATTTCTTACTCCCTCAGTGGTGGTGAGGACAGTCCCACATATAAATTTAAATTAAATGTATAATATACGGATTTTTTGTGTCTAGAAGTTAAAGTTACGCTTTTATTAATTTTTTCTATTACCAAGAAACAAGCGTAGTTTTTATTTCAAAATAACTTTTTTTTACTTTTTCAAATATTTTCTCCTCATTTAAAAGGCAATTTCGATACATTGATAACAAACTTTTGTCCAAACAACATCTGTGAATCCAACTAACTCAAACCTCACTTTACCAAATATAAAAGTACTTTATTTAGCTTTTTTCTATGTACTATTTCATTTGGAGGAGTTATGAGAATATTATTTAAAAAAGCAACGACCTTCTTAATACATACATACATAATTGGTCAGTAGAACACTTCAGTCAGGACTACAACCTAGCTTATCACACCACTTATGGTGTATCTGTTAATTCTATGCATGAGTGGTGAAACCTACAGTTTTAAGTCGACACCGAGAAATTTTTCATACAAATTTTATTTACGCTCATGTTTCGTTTTGCTAGATATGTATGAAATATTGGACTTTATTAGGGAAGCTGAGAATTTTCTAGTTTGAATGCCTTTATTGGAATGAACATTTTTCTGAATAAAAATGAAGTTGTAGAAAATTCATAAGTAAAATATAGAATTTAAGAACAGGGTAATTACAATATTAAATTTCTAACAATTACATTTATATACATAAGAAAATTACACAAATTAATAAATGTAAAGTGAATGTAATTACTCCAACATGAAATAGTTTGACGTCTAATTAGCTAACATACTTCCTACTAGACTATGGCAACTACCGCTTCAATACACATTAGTAAAGAAATTGAAATTATGCATGTGCACATACTAGTCTGTAAAACACCTTTAACTTTAAAAAACATTAGAGACTTTGGAAAAAATAAGTATTATTTTCTTACTTAAGGAAATGTTGCAACTATAGCCTCTCTTCAACGAACCACATTTGGGGCCATTATTACAACTTGCCGTTAACTAATGGCAGGATTTTAACGGGCAGATAAATTGTTTTTCACTATTATAAGTTGATGGAGACGATAAGGTAGAAGTGAGCGTTAAGCTAAAGGGAGGATGATTTACTGGCAACATTTAAAGTTAAGTTTATGTTTGAACTTGCCATACATATAAATTATTTTCAATACGGCAACTTCAAATATAAGCAAAATGAGTATATACAACATAAAACGAAGCTCGTCGTTGCCACTACGTTTAAATACAACTTGTTTAATTTGAGCAGTGTTATCGACATTGCTCCGCCACTGCCATATTTTTGAAAAAGCTAACTTTATTTATCTGTAAGTTGTGATAACGAATATAACTTAAAGTTAACTTTACAATTCTTTTTTAACGGCAAGTTGTAATAATGGCCCTAAATGATATTAAATTTTATAATACAACTAAAATGAAGCATTATAAATCTGACGAAGCTAAAAAATATTGTGAATAAAATATTATAATGAAACATTATAGTATTAGAATAATGATATTTAATTTAAAAAAAACAAAAACAAAAATGGTGTTATTAAACACTTACCATATACATAATTTATTCTCAAGCAACTTTTCGTCTCATTACATTAACATGACGGTTTTGAAACACTTTGGATGATAGCTGAGATAAATACTCGCGTACACGTGTACATAAGTAAGTGCGGAGAGAAAATATAAAATTCCATCCGAGTTTCAAAAATGAAAGTATAAATCATACGACATACAATATTTTACGTTAATACAATTAGGAAAGTACCAAACAAATTGATAAGAACGCATCCCTGATCTAATGATTCATGATGGTTTTTAAAAAATATCAAAGAACAAAAAGAGCCGTACAGCCTCCAGTTTTATATCGGTATTTTCCCTCAATGTCGTACGCTCTTATTACATATTGAGTTTACATCGGTGGTCGGCCCAATGTACGTATGTATAAGTAGTGGAAAATATGGAAAAAATGGGCAGCGATAAATCCCAATCAAGTATTTAACTTGACAAATATTCTTCAAAAAATCGACCACATTTCTCATTATTATTAGTGAATCCTAACTGTAATATTTCTTTGGGTGTATAATTGAAACCTGAAAAGAGCGACATGAACCTCCTTCCTTAGAAGCTTACAAGCAACTGAATCTATTTTTACTCTCTTTTTTACGAACATTGTTCTTTGTGGCCCCCGGGGTATATTGGAGTAGACCTCTGGTCTAAATCCACGTCTATAATGTATTCTTTATTACACAAACAATATCAAACATCAATCTAATCTGTTTGACATCTAGTAGCATTGATATAAAAATTAATGTCAAAATGTTGCACATTTTTATTAAATCTTTATTATTATACACCCACCACTTGTTGCCGAGTATAAATCCAGCTTGTTATATTTGTATCTCAAAGTTGTAAATTAAATTGAATAATTATGAGAGCAAACAATCAAACAAAGTATTTTGATATTTTGTTGATGAAAACAATTCACATCAATGGCCCAATAAAATCATAAAAGAATATCTACTGCATCTGGTTACAGTGAAAGAAATATTGTGTAAGATCCCACCGTTCAATTAGCCTTCGGATAAAAACCTCACAACAAAAAAATTCTATCCAGTAAAAATGCAATTTCAAAACTTTCTTAATTTGAGCATTTACTTTCGTATTCATAAAAATTATTTACGAATTATAAACAGTTTAGAAAATACATTTTATATGAAAATTTGTTTCATATACTCTTTATAAATGAAAAGTAGTACTTTTGAATATAAAAGTCAGTGTTTAAGATTCATCTAAAAAATTATTTTTATTTTGCCGTAAATTAAACAAATTGATTGTAAAAAGGGACAAGAAGTTAACATATTTTTAAATTCATTATCCCATTATCAAAAAACATATGCTTCTAACTAAATATATATTTTCCTGGCAACAATAAAGACGATAACTTATTACCGTAACCAATTAATCTTAATTTAAAGAGTAATTTTTAATATTATCTTTTAAATTTTATAAGTAAATTAAACATTAATTTTTTAATAAATAATAATTTTTTTTAATATCCATTAAATACCATAGTTTGAACCCAGAATTCTAAACCCGATATTTTAAACCATGGTTTTCTATAACAATTTTTTTTTATTTTAATCGGTTATAGACTGAGATATATTACATCCCAAATAACATATACTATTGATTCTTGCGCTTGGATTTACTTAGGTTATGTTAGGTTAGCAGGTAGCTTTCCATTCCCAGGGAAGTTCACTCGGGGGACCATATGGACCGTTGTGTTATCCAGTTTCAGGTAAGAATCCTTGTCAAAATCTCGATTTACTTCTTTTCGGTGTTTTTTTTTAATATAAATTCGTTCCCTTTAAACTTTAACATTTTAAAAGTTTTAGGGTCATTATTACAACTTGCCATTAACTAAAGGAAGGATTTTAAATTGTTTTTCACTATTATCAGTGAAAAATATGGTAGAAGTAAGCGTTAAGCTAAATGGAGGGTCATCCTACCGGTAACTTTTAAAGTTAAGTTTATGTTTGAACTTGCCATATTATATGGCAACTTCAAATATAAACAAAATGAGCATATACAACAAAAAAGAAGTCTGTCGTTACCACTGTTTAAAAAAATTGTTTAATTGAGCAGTGTTATCGACATTGCTCCGGCACTGACATAATTTTGAAATCATTATTATTATTTTACCATTAGGTTGTAATAACAAAAAGAAGTTAAAGGTGACTTTAAAGTTCACTTTAGCTAAAATTACCTTTAACTAAACCCAACTTAAACAGGAAGTTTTAATAATGGCCCTAAAAGTTTTAAAATTATTTTAAAAATTAAATACGAAGTATTAACAATAATGTATTGATATATTTTATACACTCAGATTTATTAATTAACCGTTTAATCTATAAATCGAATTTATAAATCATTTACTATAAATGGTATTTAGATTTTGTGGTTTTAGTGGTAAGTCAGACGGACAGATATTGTAGTATTATACTGGAGGACAAAATATAACAGTAAAGGACTGATATTCAAATTCTCTTTATAGAAACCAAAATCAAGTTTACGTAGACATTTTAAGTACATCAACTTGACGTAATGTCCACAGATTGGCTTAACGTCCATAGATTTTTTGGTGGAATCGTGATATCATTTTCCATTACTATATTCTATGCAATCGATGTGTTTTAAATACCATAGTATATTTCATTCATTTACGTCTAGTTAGTTATTTATTTTAATTGAAAAAAATTATGCAAACTTTATTTTAACTTATAATCTAACAATAAATAGTTAAAGTTACATTACAACCCCAAATTGAAAGAAATTCTTTATCCTACGGATCAGTATTACATTCGAAGTTTTATTTGCTAATTTTTAATCCTTTGGAGTGCCAATGAACAGCTTTTATGTTGTCTTTGTTGGATTTTAAAAACGAATATTTGCTAAAATAAATCCTCTTATTCATTGAGTACGCAGCATTAAAGCTTGGAAAAATATTGGTGTACAACAATTAAATAGAGTTCCAGAAAGTTTGACAAAAAGGACTTGAAAAAGTTTGAAATTGACTTGAAAAAAACGGGAAAAACTCATAAAATTATTCACATATTAACCTTAAAAGCAGAAACTGCAAAATTTAAATTGAAATTTTCTAAAATTTTTATATTAACTATCTTATTAGGTATATAAGTTGTTCGTAAATATAGTATTTAAATATAATATTAATTAAATTAATTCATTATAATTACACGGTGCGACAGTCAAAATACATTCAGCCGTGAAAGTGTGAATTTTGTTGAGCAGAACTTTTTTTATATTTCTCGAACGCTCCAAACTTGTTTTATTTGACTAAAACGTTTTTTTATCTTTTCACACTAAATTAATGATTATCAAAAATATTTTTTAAATTATTTTCAAAATCTAAAGATTTTAAAAAGGGGGCAGATGAGCCTTTAAAAAAGTATGCATAAATAATGGTTCAATCTTATATGACCGAAAATATGATTTTTTTCTCATTTTTTCAAGCTAAGCCGTTCTTTGTTGCAAAATTTAATTAAAAAATATAAAATAAGTGATGACATTCTAAAAGTGCATTGTCTTGTGAAGAGATTGCCACTTCGCCTGATAAAATCGGACAAAAATTATCGTAGTTATTATTTAAAGAGTAAAACTGTCGTGTTATATTTTTTTATATATGTACTAGATGTATCCTCCGCATGTTGCCGCGCCACCCACTAAAATAAATTTGAAGGAAAGACATTACACAAATGTCCAATTAATTTTGAATCATTTTATTGATTTTGTTTCCCGTTGACCAGATGATTCAGATGAACGGGCCTAAGTAGTATGCATTCGATTAGTTTCTAATCTCACTTCTCGTTGTTTAAGTGGTTCAAGCGAACGGGTCTCAGCGGCATATACTCGAAGATTTTCCAGTCTCAATGCTCGTCTGATTCTAAGGCTTGTCATGGTATTTTCTTCAGTGCTAGAGATGTAGGTCAACCAATTGCTTGTCATTAATTTGGAATAATTTTCTGTGACGCCATCCATCGGGAATTAATCGCACCAACCTCCGTCGACTCATTCGCAACAACTTTGTTAAATAATGCATAGTTTACGATTTAATTCATTTTAAGTAATTTTCAGTGGCGCCACCTATCGGATATTGGTCATACCAACTTAGAAACCTTCGTCGGCTCATGCGCAACAACTTTGCTAAAGATCATACATACAATACTCGTATTGATCAATAGAGAGCTATTAATCCTACTTGATAACTGTTAAGTCTTGAAAATATAAAACATTATATGATTCATTAAAATGAATCATACATACATACTTACAAGTTGGCAATCTGTTGTACAGGCTAAAACCTTGAAATATTTTCAAACAATTTTTACAAGTGTATTCTCTACTGTTCTATTATTCGTTTATAACAGTTTGATTGGTAAATATGACGCTAGTAATGTTGAGCTAGTTTACCATATCTTTGAGTATTAGAGTGACAACAAAAGTTAATATCATCAGCCCTATTCTAGAAATAAATTCAATGAATAGGAACATTGGATTCAAATATTTATTCATAGCGTCAGTAGGGATAGAAACTGAATTTGTTTGACAATGTCTGCTGCAGGTAATAAAAACCTGTAGTTGCCGAATAAAAATTTCTTGTGCCAATTCCACAGTCTGAAATACTTTTTCGGTTCGATTGCTTTAATATTCTTAAATAATATTTTTAGCAAATAAACCATAATATGTATATACACGTGTAGATTTTGTTTAAACATTACAAAAATACTGATAAGTTACATTGGCTACCTTAGTTAGATTATTGTGATAATGAAACTAACAAACAAAGTTCAAGTTCAATCAATTGGAATGGGGCTGATGTTCTGTTATCAGTGCGACAAGTTTCTAATAAATTGTTGTTATTCCTTTATAAGCTCTGTATTAAATTATTTGAGTAAATGTACCCGAATGAGGCAATGATTTTTGCAGCTACGAAATATCGAGCAGTAGTAGCTCGAATGTATTCGTCCGGTAAAGAAGAGTGCGATATTTATTGAACAAAGAATTAAAAACGAAATTATTCGAAAATGAGCTGTGGTTCGTCGACATTAAAATTTACATTATTTATATTGAATATATTATGTTGTGTGAGTTTGATAAGAGAAATAGAAGAGAAATAAAATTAAGTGATTACAAAATAATCAAGTAAATGAAACAGAAAACTAATAATAATTGAATATATCTTTAGATATTTGGAGTTCTAGCATTATCAGCATGTGTATACTCCTTAATTGAGTTTGATGAAAGCGAAGCCATCAGAATACCCTGTATATTGGGTATTACTTTGAGTTCCATTCTATTTCTGAATAGCATTTTAGGCTGTTGTGGCATTACGCGTAAATCTATTCGTACAATATGGATTGTAAGTTTCAAACAAATTCATGTCATTCGTAATAAATTAAATTTTTTTTTCAAAATATTTTTCAATCTATAACTGTTGTGCTATTGCAGTATACCGGGATAATGTTACTTTTGATGTTGGCCCAGATTGCTGTAATATTGTTAGAACCGATTAATTTTAATAATATTTCTAATGAAATTATTAGTAAAGTTTGGGATTCCGATATGGCAAACGATTTTAAGATGACAATGTACGAAATTAAGGTGAGTATTAAACCAATTTTTTAAAGGATAATACCTAAGTGACTCGATGACCGTGTTTAATACAACTATTAAAAGTGCTCATTGTCAAAAGATAATAAATATGCTATTGTAGTAGACTTGTGTAATAAGTTGTACGGTCGTTGTGTAAATTTTGTAGGATAACTTAAAGAGGGGATGCCCTTTCAATAGTAACTACTTATTAAGTATAACCGATTCAAAGATGTTTAGAAACTGTCATTAATTATTGAACCGCTTTCGTGAGAATTAACGTTCTCTTAATGCTATTTTACTTGCACCAGAAATTATTGACTATTTCAAACTTTTTATATGTATTTATATTGTCCATCCCGACAATATAAGGACATTGTGCTATTGGACTTTCAATTGTCGAATTGTTAAGTGTGTTTGAAGTCATCAACATTTTTGTTTGGTATAGATCTTACGAAGTTACAAAGGTTATTTTAACACGATATGTATTAAACCGTTTAGTGTTTACCAGTAAGATAATTAGTTTATATTTTTAATAAAGTACAGAATATATGTGGAATAGTATGTATATGTAGAAAACATTAAATCATAAAAAAAATCCGCCAGGGCCTCAAATGTATTTGTACCGTAAGGTTCTTTTCTTTCTTCAACTCATGTTTTTTTTTCATTAACGATCTTCTTTCTCTATCTTTCAATCATTACTACTCTCTCGCAGATGTCAGTAGTATATGTCCCTTTAGGGAATGAGGAGAAAAGGCTTAATACAATGTATGACACAGTCACATACGATCTACAGTCAATCTCCGACTGGGTCGCACGAATAGAGTCGACTTTAATCCACAAAAGATTCAATACTATCTAATGACACACAAGTGCAGCAATAATACAACGTCATCTGTAGATATAGGTGGTGAAAATATTAGGAAGTAAGAAGCTCTTGATGTTCTGGGCATGCAAATTCAACGTAGTATTCGCTGAAACCATTACATTTTTCAAATGTCGAAAGAAATATTCAAGTGTCACGGCTCCTTAAGACGATACAAGAAATACTTTGCTTTATCTGATCTCCTTGATATTTGCAACATTTTTATCCGACCGAAAATGAAATTTTAAAGCATCTCTGAAGTTACCCGTTAATGACGGTTATCTATTCAACTCTATTGATTAATTTTCCTAGTCCTAACACAACACACAACATTAGTAGGGCCCGCCCCTGAGTGGGGAGGTATCTTTAAATACCTTGTAACTGCATATTTTGACGATTTTCCTAAACGTAACAATTCATACAATTTAGTCAGTTCTTGGTTCAATACTATTAAGCGAGACAATATAGAAAAATTTTCATTTTGTTTATCTTGGTCTCAATACGCATTCCCCCAAATCCTCTTTTATTTTTCAAATTAAATTTTTTTTTTCATTTTTCTTTTCTTTACAGTACCGATGCTGTGGTAAATTTGGACCAAATGATTATACAGATGCTGGCCTTTCAATACCTCTTAGCTGTTATCTTCATAATAATAACACGATCGAAACTAATTTATTTGCACAGGGATGCGTTACAAAGATATCGGAAATGTACACGATTAACCAAAGAATTGAAGAAATATCAGATTGGACATTGGTTGGCCTTGAGGTAGGTTACCTAACTGAATATTTATTCAAAGCATTTTGATTCAACAAATTCTTAATACATACATACAGGGCGCTACATCACTTGTCGCGGGAATATTGGCGATAAGTTTAAAACATATAAAGAGACGCAAACTCTATCACTAATTAATTATCGTTAATTATTGCAATCGCAAATTCAATGTCGCAATGACTCAACACTATGCGTGAAAAAATTCAAAAACAATTGTTGTTGATCTGTGTGTGGTATTTCAGTCAAAGATATCAGTATTGTTAATATTATATTAGAAAAATATTTTATTTGTAAATAAAAATTATTAAATACTATCAAAAATATACACATGCATACATTTATGTATACATACGAATATATAAACTACCGCAAGTATACTTTAGAAGTGATGATGATGTATGAGCGCGATAGAACTTACATTGAAAATCCGATTAAAAAAATTCTACAAAGACGTTAAAAGTACTTATTTTAAGTTATTACTGATCCTTGAGTATAAAACCCTTCCTCTACCTTTCTTAAGTAATTCTTTATCTCTCTTGTTTCATTAAATTTTTTTAAATTTTTAATCATAATTACAAAATGTACGTTGTAATAGCGTTGCTAAAAATTTAATCGCATTACTAAATATTTTTAGCAATATAATGTGTCACGAATCTATTTTACACTAAAAATCGCTTAATGCGATCTGTAGCAGTTGACAATTTTAATCGGCAAATCATTTGCATAATAATGAGGCCCATTTCTAACTGCGTGTTTTGAACAAAAAAAATGTTTTCGAATTTGGGAAGGTACATATCCCCATGAGAATCAAGAATCTACTTTAAAGTAGCGGTGTAATCGGTCCATATTTTTAAGAACGACTTTTTGTCCATGGCATCATTGTCAACGTCATAGGTAGATGATTATCACCTTCTTTGGGCCTGAATTAGGTGATCTGTATACCAACTGAATGTAATTTTAACAGGACGGCACAAAGTACCACATTGGATAATCGAGCGATATGAGGGCATGGTCATATCATGTGCAGGTGATCTAAACTCGCCATTGTACGATTTGACGCTGTTATAATTTTACCTATGGGGTCTGTGCGAACAAGCCTCAACACATGATGCGATCTTCAAAGCCAACATTCTGTACAGATTATTACTTTATTTTCCACTTGTATTTATTCGCTTGTGATTATTTTATTTTTAATAAAAATAATCTGTTCTCTACGATGTCCTTGATCTTCCCCCTTGATTATTCCTCTGCCACGAAAGCAATTTCCACGCACAGCAACAAAAACAATGATACTACGAATACAGTAAAATCTTAAGAGAAAAGATAGAGATGAAAGAAACCTTTACTTTTTACTTACTAGCTTTGCCGCTATCTGTTTTTATATTATTTACTTATATTTGCTGTGCTGTTGTTGGACGAAAATTTTCATTTCCTTGAATTTACCTTATCCTTGATTCAGTCAGGATTACGACCATGCTTCTCACACCACTAATGTTGTTAAATCCATAAATAGAGGGACCTGTAGACTCCGACTTACTATTCTAGGCAATTAGCATAAATAAATCATTAAACCAATGCAACATAAATACCGATAACACTCGCGATAATTATCTCAAAATTTCAATCACATAACGCCACTGAATAATCAACTTAGACATGCATATAGTAATATCATTAAAATTTCCGATGACATTTTAAATTCCTAAATAAGAATTTATAAATTCTTGAAATTAAAACCAAGCAACTGAAACATCTTTTGCTTCCTTTTTAGGTGTATTAACAATTTTCTACCGATAATACTACCAATAACATTTCGATAACAACTTGCTGTCCGTGGTAAAAACATCTTTAAATTAACATTGAACGTAAATAATAATGAATTCGGCGTAATATTATTAAAACTGATTTGATGTTCGATAACCTACTTGCAAGTTATAATCACAAACCTTTTTAAAGCCATAAAGATTTATGGCGTTACAGAAAGAATAGAAAGGAAAATGTTTTATAGACGAGTTTAGTTCCATTTGGCATGTGCCTCCTAAACATATGCTATAAAAACATTTTCGATATTTTATAACAGTTTTTGTCTGGAACTATAAAAGATGGCAACCAGTGTTGCCGGTTTGGGTAGCTTTTAACCAAAAGTGTTTTTTTGTTCAATGTGTAGACGATGGATATTTTGTACGAGTAGATTTTCTCTCTATAAATTTGGTTATTTTTGTTGTTGTGAATAAATGTAATTTAATATTGTAAACCAACAGTACTTTTTCAGTAGTTTTTCATTTCAAAAATACCGCAGTACCCCCACTACGCTTTCAGTACTGTCTTATATATATATTTTGTGGTTTTTTAACTATTAATGAATAATGCATTAATTAGCAACACATTCAACGCAATGATAATAAAGTTTCTTCCTGGCAACACTGGTTCGTTCTTCGTTCTTTATTAAATTAGTTTTTAACTTAATATATAATTCGCACATTCTTTTTTCGACTCCGGTTTATATAAGTGAATCTTAAGCCCCATTTGTTTTAATGGCGTCTGTGTGTTGTGTTGTGGTTGGGTGTGTTTTTGTTTGTTGTTGTTGGTTGCTTTGTTTTCTCTTGTGCTTGTGTGAGGTTTGTGTGAGAGGGGGAACAAATTAGCAAAAGAGAAAAAAAGGGTTGTTGTAGTTGTTGTTGTAATTGTGGGTTGGTTGTGTTGCCGCTGCACCGCTCTTCGTTGTTGTTGGAGTTTGGGTCCACCCATATACGACGGACAGAGGAAAAGGCAAAATTATAAAATTTAATTTTTAGTTATTTTTTGTTTTTTGGTAGTGTGGTGAATTGTGTGTTTCCAGTGTGGTCAGTTTTTAAACATGTGGTGAATATATCCGGTGTGGTGAATAAAATCGAAACTCACCAAAAATGCCGTTATTCGAAATGGTACTGTGTTACCATAGCTCAATGTACTGTATATCATGATTTTGGACGGTGTGTGTCTAGAAGAATTAATGTTCGCCAGTGTTAGCGGAGACATTCGCCGATATATCTGATTACCATATTCACTGCATTACCAATGGTGTGGTTTGTGTTTGGATTAAGGATAATTAATCTCGACTAGTCACTGAATAAAAGGAAGTATGTACACTAAAACGAATGAGTAAGGTAGTGTTGTCATTGTGTCATTCGATTTACAATTCTAAAAAATAAAATAAAAAATTAAAATTAAAAATAAAAAATTTAAAAAAAGGAATCACAAAAGAGGAAAAAAACCAACTTTATGAATTCATAGTTCCCTTTAATAATTTTTGCTGCACAAATAACTATAAATATTTCGACAAATAATTTTCAATTTGTAACTTTTTTGCAAACATTTTGGATAAAATATAAAAGAAAGAATTTATTCAAAAATTTATTTACAAAATAATTTAAATTTAATTATATTTTATGCAGTTTTCTAATTTAAATTTTTTAGAATTTTAAATAGAATGACAAAATGGCAACACTACCTTACTTGTTCGTTGAGTGTACTTCCTTTTATTCAGTGGCAAATCGAGATTAATTCTCTTTAATCCAAACACAAACCACACCGATTGGTAGTGCAGTGCTTAATGGTAACAAGAGTTGTCGGTGAATGCCTCCGCTAACAGAGAAAGTACTGAAAAAATTACAAAAAGTACTGAAGTTTTCAACGCTGATGACCACATTTTTTATACTTTCTATACACCAAGAGATGGTGCTGTAGTGTAACTACGTGGTGTCAATTTAGTAATAGTTGTAGAAAAATGTCGAATGCGAAACATTTTAATACGTTTCTTTGCAACTATTCTGTGGGGGCAACTAATTTGTTTATTGCTTTTTGTTGTCATCATTTGTTGTTGTCTGTATTACAAAAAAAAAAAAATGTATATGAAAATACAGATGTTTTAAATAGTCATTAATCGTAGTGTTTAATTAAATAAAGTAAATAAAATTGACAAGTAAAATTAAATTTCTATTTATTTACTGCCATTTAGAAGCTGGGAAATGTTTAACATCCTCTGCAGGTGTATTATTCGATTGCATCAAGTTAAGAAAACTAACGAAAAGTCTCTGGTAAACAAATGATCTTCTATTGGCTATAATTTAAGAGAAGAGTAGACAGACGGACACATGGAGATATACAAAGTGAATTGGGAAAGCAGATACGTAAACAATAGCAACAACAGCTTATAAGTGAGCAATTCCAAGAGGGGCTACTCTCATTCATTAGTAAACGGTCAAAGCGAACACTACAACTATCTAGCATAACGGGGAGTCACGATCGGTTCTTTCTTACCAATTTCGTTTCATTGTTATTTACGGTAAATCTTCTATATAAACTGTTGAAAGCAATCGTTCGCTTACGGTCTGTCTGTCTCGCTATTGACTGTTCGTTCGGTCGATTACACGCATTCACAAATACGTGGTAAAAGAAGTGTTTAAAGAAATTTAGCCAAAATAAAGCCAACAACTACAAGAGGTCTATTTAAACGCAACATAATGGGTTTGCGATTTCAGCAATTGAAGAAGTTATGGCTCTTGTATTTGTTCCTGTTATTCTTTGCATTCTTTATGTTTGCCTTCAGTATTAATTTGTATGTCACTAGCTTGCAGCCTACACCTGGCCAGGAACGACTGTAAGTTGCATCATAATTTATAGTTTTTTTGTTTTTTTAATTACTTTAAATTTTTTTTTGTATACATACAAACTTGTGTAAGTTTTTTTTTTTATTATTATTTTGATTTATAATTGGGTGAATAGTGAGAAATGCCTTAAAAGTCAGGGAAATAGCAACAGCAGCAAATGAAAGTAGCCAATGATTTAGTTTTGATAGACGGCGGATACTGAAAAGTGTCCCTCACAGTTGAGTGAGCATGAGCGACAGCAATGTATGAATGTGTGGTGATTGAATGAATGTTGAATAACACGCTTCGAAATCACAATAAAACAATGCATTTAAATGTAAATCAATAAATTAAAATGATTCCAATAAAAACGAATAGAAAAAAAAAATACTTTAGTCTTGTTTTGAAATCTTTTAAACAATTGATTTAACCAATCCATCAGCCTTGTCCAATGTATAACCCTTGAAACATTTTACCATTAAAATTTATAAACATAATAAAATTATAAATCAACAAGATCCAACAACACAATACGTACATACGTGCATACAAACAATGATACATAATACTACAGAGCCTACATTTATGGAATAATCAATTCATAATTATTGTCGGGCATTGTAGTTTTTATTCAATCTTATTATTTCATCTTTCCTTAAATATCAGTTACGTATGTACGAGTATGTTCTGTCATTTAAAAGAATATTTTAATATAAATTTAATCGAAAATAAAAAACTTGAAAATTCAAACTATTAGACCATTGAATAGATAGGCAATATTGGTGGCTTATTAGATGTGAGGCCTCGGTTCAAACCCCAGATCGGGCATCTCAAACTGAACGAAATATGAAAAAATATTTCTTCGGCGACTTCCTCTCAGAAGATTTCTGGCAAAAACTCTGGGAGTATGAATGAATATGGGAAAATATGCCATGAATATTTTCTCAAAAATCTGTCGTTCGGAGTCGACTTTAAATTGTAGATCCCGCCACTCGTGTATTAAATTAAAGCACACAACATGAGTGGTGTGAGAAGCTTGGCCGTAATCCTGCCTGAAGGGTTGTAATGGCCAATTATGTAAAAAAATATGTATGTTATTATGTTTCTCTCTCTAGATCGGGTTTTTTCTTTCGTAGTTTCTATACATATATTTTAAACTTTATATATATTTTAAACATCTTATAGAATAAATATATAAAATAATATACTATAGTAAATACAAACACTATATTCACAATATTTTCCTGAAACTACAAAAATAAAAAATACGATCTAGAAAAAGAAACTTTAACACTGAAAATTTTTTTAAATTTTTTTAAATATTCTAATTTTTTTGCGCATTTTCGAGTTAAATTTAACAATTGACTGTTTTTCCCTATGAGTAACATAAGAGGCTGGGTTTATTACGGGGCACTGGGAGATTAGGTCGCTGACAAGGATCCGGAACAGATTCCAGCCGGACTATTACAGAGTATGTTGCGATGAGGAGAAGTTGGAGACTATCGAACACCTCCTCTGTAACTGCCCAGCCCTTAGTAGGTTGAGGTTGAAGGCCCTTGGCAGGGGCTGCTTTGAAGGTTTGAATTCTGTGTCGAGAGCCGACATCAAGGCTCTCCATATATTCATAATTAGCTTGAGCTGGTTGAGAAGTGCTAGAGCTTCATTAGTGTAGTCGCGTTCTCCCTTGTTTGTTTGTTGGTCTATGTAATTCCTCCGCTTCCTATTCTCCCATTCCTAATTCTTCTCCTTTCTTCTATCCCCTCTATTATCCTCTCATCTTAAAGACGTCAACTTGACCTCCGGGTACTGTATTCGTCTCATTTGACAAGCACACGTCCTCTAACATAACATATGAGGCTTTTGTATAATTTCGCTAATCCTATAAAAGCTCTATCGTCTCTTATTATGCATATTATCGTTTAAGTATGTTTCGAACGAATTTCTACAAGGAGGTCCACCGAGAACAAAAAAATTAAAAATTCTCAAATAAAACTTTAAACCTAACTTAAACTCTAACTTTAAGATTTAAATAATATAAAGAAGAATTTTCTTTTTATTCATTAGCCATTTCGAGATATTTCCGTTCAAAGTCAGATAATTATAAATTTATTCATTTAAAGATTACTATGCACGTTTTAATTTTATAGGAGTTCTTAAACAAAAACATTTATCGTTGATTTTTACTCAGGAAAATCTTCTTGAGGATACAAAAATTAAAAAAAAAAAATCACAGTCCCATGAAAAATGCAAAAACAAAATTAAATAAATTTTATTTATTTTAAATGTTACAAATTTAATTTAATTATAATAATAACTAAGTTTAAAAGGATATGCAATAAGCTCATCAAATATTGAGTACAAGCAGAGATTTTGTTTATTTTCAAATTAGAAAACCTCGTTTGAGAATAAAATTTTTTGTGGCTTAGTTACTCTAATGTTGCTTGTCCAGAGCGAAATTAAAACAAAAAAAAATTAATTTCAGTAGTATTACATACAAAATTAATTGTTGGAATTATTTTAATAAAAATCAATATAAATAATGATTTTTTCAATTCCTGTTTCTCCACTGTAAGACAAAACTGTTTATATTAAAGGGCTCTGCTAGTTGTTTTCTGTCAAAATTTGTCGAGCTACGTTATTTATATTGCGTTTGATAGCGGACTATTGCTTGGTTAGGGTACAAGTTGAGAAAAAGTGTATTTCCATACGAATTGGTTCCTCATCTGCCCTATATTCTGGATTTAGCCCCGAGTGACTGTTTCTTGTTTCCTGAAGAAGTGACTCGGATAAAAGTGATTTCACACCAATGATACAATCATCTCCCAAACAAACACTTATTTTGATGGCCACAATATAAACAGAAATATCCAATTTTTTATTGAGCGAACAAATAAATTGTGTTTTTTATTTTATTATGTCACTCGTAACATTCTAAAATTAATCACATTTAATACAGTTGAAATCGGTTGAGTTATTGTTATTATTTTAGTTATTGTTTTTGTACTGCGCTAATTTACTCCGAAATGAATCTTAGTTTTAATTATAAGACTAATTAAGAGAAACAAGTTTGACTTATTGTCAAAATAAAAATGTGTACTACTGTCGTACAGTTCGACAAGAAAGAAACACACAACATTTATTAATTTTTTATACGTGTTTTAGCATTATTCTGAGGCTTTATATTCAAATTGTTTAAAATAATCTATTGTCTTGAAATTACTTCTAAATTTGAATGTCTACTAAAAAAAGTGTATGCTGTAGTAATAAATAGAAAAAAAAAAAAACGTAAAATGGATTTTAGCCTACTTTTGATTTTTATTTTAAATGGTGTTTCTTGCAAATTTAGATACTTTAAGCTCCAAATAATTGTTTGAACAGTTTATTATGAATAGCGTTCATTGATAAATTGCTTTCTACAAAAAAATGTTGAGGCAAAAGACATAAACAGTGATTACATATACATATGTGTACATATACATATGTATACAAATATATGTCTCTTAAAGGAAAGAAAGTGATTATTTGTGAATTAAATTGAAATTGAAAAATCAAAAGTATCTCAAAAAGTATTGCAAAGTATTAAGTGAAGAAAGTTACTAAATCATCTCTTACAACATTTTTTTGTTTTTTCAATCAAATAATTCAAATAATTTCAGTCAAATAATTTAGTTAAAATAATAAAATAAAGAAAAATTAGCGTAAGAATAATACACAACAAACTATAGTGTTGAAAATGTACAGAAGTAATGCAAAATTTGGCTTGCCTTAATGAAATCTTGACCTAAATAATTTAATATCTTGATTTAAATGAATTTGAAAAATTATTTTTAATTAAAAATACAATACATACAGTGCATAGCAAATGTTTTAGTATTTATTATATTTTGATATAAAAAGTCCCCATAGGCTTAATACTCTTGCACAAAGTCCCTCCTGAAGTCATAGGAGAATATTTAGAAGATCATTTGAAAGAACGGTTATGTCATCGCTAAAACTCAGCAAAAGTCAACCCAAAAACTTGCTCATGGTGCCACCAGAAAACACTAAACAAAACTTGTACATTCAATTCCAAATGGGTTTAATGGAGTGCTTGACCTTAAGGGATATTCTACTAAATACAAGGGATACCATTTCCATATACTAGGCCTTTGAATTTTAAATTTATTCAGGGTTCTGAATAATTGTTTGTTTTATAATAAAACAGAAATAATTTAATAAAATAAATATAAAAACTATAAATGTTAATACAAACTTTTGGTTAAAATTCATGAAATTGCTAAAATATATTGCCGTACTAAGACTTTTGCTATCCACTGTATATTTGCAAAAATATTACTTTATTTATTAGTCAAAAGAGTTCAGATGATCTTCAATTCTGATAAATATTGTTTAAATAATTTTATCCTATTAAAAATAAAGGGTGCCTATTAATTAATGTCGAGCTTTTTACGCATTACATAAATGAGAAAATTATCTTGATGCTCGCAACTAGATAATTCTATCACTTTGGTTAAAAATCGTATTCAGAATAACAGAATAACTTTGTCTCTTTTAAAAATTATTAACTCAACCTTTTTAAATTTTCCACGATTAATTTTTATTTTCCAGAGATGATGTAACGCATTGAACTGAAGTTATTTATCAAGCAAATTTAGTCCCATTTTACATTATGTGAATATATACATATTAATATCGTTAATTTAAATTCTTATAACTATTCGCAGCAGTTTTTACGCATAAAAAAACAAATAACTCGTTTTTTGAAACAGTTTCGCATTGTCATCTGCCTCAGGAACATATTTACATTTCTATATCTAACCTTAGTTTTTTTTGTATTTTTCAGATATGAAATGATAATGTTGGATCTGTTCAATTGAAAAAATTGTTTGTACGATTTATTTATACCAGTGAAATAATAAATAAATTATCTGATACGTACAATAAGGATAGTCTTACTTCTATAAGTATTCGCACTGTATTATTTTAAATCCGCCTTACAATAAAAATTTTGTTGTTTTACATTTATTAACTCGTGTTAGTCATATCAGAAAATTAATCTGGTTTAGTAGAAATACTACTTCAGCTTCATTCATGTCCGCATGCTAGGTTTTTGACCTCTTAACAACCCTCGGTAGTTAAGTTAATGTTCGTTCGCACTATCATTGCCAGATTTGTTAACTTAAGTAAGAATTTTTGCTTATAGTTTGCCATACAGAAATTCAACACTAAGAAACTATAGTATTTTGAATTTTATATTTTCAATTTCTCTTTGATAAAACAGTTAAACAGTTTCTACGTTTGGTTTAGAAGTCTTTGGTGCTTAGCATTTAAGTTGTATTTTGTTGTGTTTAGGTAAGTCGAGGCAAGTCGTTCACTTTTGGCCATTGTTTTATTTTCATTTTACAACTAATACTACTACGACTATAAAGACGAAAATGAATTCACATTCTTTTCTTTGTGTTAACTGTTGTCTGATGGCCCCTCTATCCGCTACCTGTTTTCCGGCTGAAGCGTTTTTTGTGAATCCAATAAACATATGATCATCTTCGTATTTTTTTTAATAATCGTGTTATTATTGTTTTGCTTATTTTTATTATTTGTTTTTTTTAAATAAGTTTGTATGTACATACATATATTAAATTTTGTTGTTTATTTATTTAACTGGTTTTCTTGTATTTCAGACAACCTAAACCTCCGCCAAAAAGACGTTCAATATGGCCTATAAAAAATGTTGTCGCTCATTATATAGGCAAGGGCGATATATTTGGTAATATGACCGCTGGTGAGTACTTCATTTGTTTATATTAACCATCAATAAATAATAATAAAAACAAAATAATCAAGAAAAAACCATAACAATTCCGTTGAATTTAATGATTTTATGAAATTCCCAACAAATTTATAAGTTTTGATTAAATTTTAAGATAAACTTGTTTCAGACTTCAGTTTGTCTGTCACACTACTGCTATGAGAGACTCAATGTTATTATAATTTTTTTTATTTCTTTTTATTTATTTTTAATTACGCAATTGAGCATACATACAAATATTCTGTTTTACTTAGAATTTTATTGTAATCGAGTTACAGCGATGAGCTTGAATGTTTCACTATGTAGTTAATATTTACCGTTATATTGTGGGAAATAATTTAGAACAACACTCTTAAGAAATTTCAATAAATCAGATGTGCGAAATGTCTTAACATATTATGAATTCTTATACGTAGTTATTCGTAACACTAGGCATGAATGTACATATGTACATACATATATTGTTACTTCTTGGCTATTGTTCAATTTTTGCTTATTGTAGAAGGAAAAACAAACATTTAAAAAACATTTCTGCTTTAAAAATGAAAATCATTCATGTGCATCCACTGTTTAGTAGTAGTGTGATGTAAGAATTACTTCAATCCTTCTGACCTCAAATGTGAGTATAAAAGAGCAAGAAAACCAAAGTAATTTAAAAATAAATTAAAATTAATAAATAAATTATAATAGGAACTTATTATGCATACTTGTTTTTGTTTATTTAGTTTGTTGTTAGCGTCTCAAATATAATTTTATTACTCATCTTGAAAACATAAAAAATGTATATAAAAACAAATATTTTTATTTATAATTGAAATATTGCTGCGAATGCAGATAAAAGTGTGAGAATGATTTATTTGAATCAATTTATTTTTATTTTTTTTATTTAAAGCTCACCGAGAGTATTTTCGCAATATTTCATTAACTACTTATCACATTCAAATACAGTGAAATTTCTTTAAAAAAAATTAGTAAAAAATATTTGTTTTAAAAAGCTTCATTTAATTTTATATAAAAAATTCAAAAAATATTTCAAAATGCTAACTCTAAAAATTATGCGTATTATTTTTAATAACCGGTTGGATATCCATGGTCGCCAAAAACTTCACTTAAACAATTTTTCTTAGAATATTTTGTGCAGTGGAATTTTCTTTTTCTTAAGTATCCCATAAATGCTTTATTGTCTTTAAGTTTGTGGTATAGGTTGGTTAGGTATCATTTCTTTAGGATAGGTTAGGTTAGGTTATAGGACGTGTACTTGTCAATTAAGACAAGTACAGTACCCGGATTCCGAATTGACCCATTGTACAACGTCCTTAAAGAGGGAAGGATAATAGAGGCAATAGGATAAAAAGGAGAGGATGTAGGAAAGGGGATAATGGGAAGCTGAGGAATTACGCAGACCAGGCACAACAAAAGGGGAGATCGCGACTACTATACATTGACGAAGCCCTAGCACCTTTCAACCAGCCTATGCCATTAATGAATCTGTGGAGAGCCTTGATGTCGGCTCTCGACACAGAATTCAAACTCTCAAAGAAGTCCATTCCAAAGGTCCTCAACCTCAACCTACCCAGGGCTAGGCAATTACAGAGGAGGTGTTCGATAGTCTCCAACTCCTCCTGATCGCAACATGCCCTGCAATAGTCCGGCTGGGATTTGTTCTAGATCCCCGTCAGTGACCTAATCTCGCATTGCCCTGTGATAAAACTGACAACCTACCTTAAGCTGGCCTTATCCAAGCCCATTAGCCAACCTGTTCCCTTACTATCCACAGCAGGCCATAGACATCTAGAAACAAAATAACCCGATCCGTTCCCCCAACGCCTCTGTTCTTCCTCCCTGACCCATCCATTGATGAGGCCGTAGAGGTGACAGATTGGGGGGTCAGGACCAACTATAAAATCGACCCCAGACAGCAAACCTAGCCTAGCGAGGGCATCCGTCGTCTCATTGGCCAGTATTCCGCTATGACCCGGAACCCAGCATAGACGGATACGGTCCAGTCCAAAAGACCTCAACGACTCCTTGCACTCGCGAACGAGCCGTGATTTGCACCAGACCGACGCAATGGCCCTAAAGGCAGCCTGACTGTCAACGAAGATCGTGTAAGACTCCGAATCTGAAGCTGGGGCACCAACTATGGCTCCAATAGCCTTCAAGATTGCGAAAATCTCCTCCTGAAAAAAGCTGCAGTCATCATTTCTTTAACATTGTATAAACATCATTCTTACTTAGACAAACTTGGATGATTGATTAGAAGAATCATTATCATGAAGAAATCGAAATTTAATTCACTCATTTTAAAATTTTCAATTAAAATATTTAAATAATGCAATTTGTCCAGTGTACCTCACACCACAATTAAATCACCTCCATATTCTACAGTTGTCTTTAAGTCCTTCAACAGCAACGCAGTGTTTTCGATCCGCCATACTAATTTTATACCATCTGACCTAAAAATGTTAAATTAAGTCTTATCTGTAAACATAACTATTTAACAGAAGTCATTTCACTTGTATATACATAAATTTTGCGGCATAATATATCATTGCTTTTATATCCTTGTGTGCTGTAGAAGTCTTCTTACGTAGAAAACATGCCTTACATTCGTTCATAAGCAGAAAATTTTCATTCTTAAAGAAACATTTTTCAAATCTGCTCGGCCTCTTCCTGGGGAAATTAAAAGTTAACGCTTACGTTTGTATGACTTTTTTATCGCATATTTAACTAATGATCTTGGACTCGAATTATTTTCTTTAATTTCCCGCAAACTTTTGCCATCATTATGCAGCTTAACAAACAACTCTTTGACTTCAATTCGATTATTTTTATGACTTTGTTATTTGTACTCACTATGATGGTCATTTTTATGTTCCATCAAACTGAATAACAATTAAATATAATAAAAACAATACAAATTTCAGAAATTCGTTATGTCGGAGAGGTGTACATCTGTTTCTATTTAAGCTGTATAGCCAATTGTTTGCGCTTATTTCTTGAATGTTTTGGTTTTACTTATTTTTGTAATACATATGTATGCATTCATCTCTTGCAAAAATATTTTGTTGACTCAAATCGATTTGGTATTTTTTGAAGTACAATATAATATTGTTACGTCTTTACCTTTATAAAAACGTTTAGAATATGAGTTCGTTGATTGCAAACAAAATCAAAATAAATTGGTGTTTAAGTTCAATTAAACTCTACTGTTCGCACTACTTGTGCTACCGTTTACAACTTGTGCTACCGTTTACAACTTAATGAATCCAACAATAATTTGCTTTATTCGTTATCCTTCTTTATACTTCTGTTCGCGTACACTTCAAACTTCTTCAAACCACGACTGTTTACTACTCGTTGCCTGCTTTGTCTTGCCTTTTATATGCCCACGTAATCAGTCTGATGAAGGTTCTTGAAGGCGAACATTCGGGGTTTCGCCTTCTTGAGAATTCTATCGCGACTTCATTGCTGTTTGTGCATTTTGTGCACATTGCTTGTTGTTGCGTTCATGCTTACTTGTCTATCCCCTTTTCTTTCATACTGATGTTGCTGGTTTACTTGTAACAAGTTCGTTGTATTTGTTTGTGTAGCCTTTGCTCATTCTAATGATAAACGATGTACACTGTTTCCATTTTCGTAACAATATAAAATTGTTTGAGTCAGTGTATATGTATTTTCAAACTGGAGTTTTCTAAAGAATGCCCTACAATTGTAAGAATTGATTTTTTTCTTCTTAATGCTCTAGAAGGTAATGTCCACGTAGGATACGATTCCATAATTTATTTCCACAGATGTAATGAATGCTAACAATTGTTTTAATCATAATAAATTCAAATTGCTAATAATGATTAGAATTCAATGTCAACAAATATGATAAACAAAATTTCTGAAATTTAGAGACTATCAATAAAAAAACTTTATAAACCAACCATTTGACCATGTTTGAAAACACATAAATTCAGAGCAGACAACAATAGTTAAGTATTAGCTGAGACAAAAACTTTCGTGTAAATCAATGGAATAATGTAACCCACGCTTTTTTTTTGCAGACCAAATGCATGTATTAATTTAGCTAAACGCTAAAAAGAATTCAAGGTCTATAAATTTAGGCATAACGTATGTATAATAAAAGTTCAAATTGAAAATTTTTTATAAGAAAACAATTTTGAATGCATTATTATGATGATTACTTTGAATTTATTAAGTGCATTAATATGTAAAATTTTTGGATGTAAAACTTGTCCATTAAAACTATAAATATATTTAAATTCATTTTTATTGATCGCTTTAATCTTCAAGGTTTATTTATGTTTTTGTTTCGTTTTTGTATGGGGAATCGTATTTAATTGTTTATATTTTTGAATTATTGAAACAGAAATGCATTTGTCGAAAACAATATGGGATTTATTATACATATTTCAATAAATTTTAAAACGAAATATTTATAACAATTTAGAATAAGTTGCTGTTAAATTGTGGAACCTGTATACAAAGCATTATTTTGTATGCATAATTTAAAAATTTCCATACAAATAAATACTAATTTGAACGATTATAAAACTATAAATAAAACTATGAACATATCTTTAATGTTGAAATATTATTATTAATAATTTAATTAAATTTCAGATGATTACAATATAAATTTATTTAATCCTGTGCAAGGAGAAGGATCAGAGGGTCGACCAGTGGTCATACCATCTAGAGAACGTTATCGTATGCAACGATTTTTCAGACTAAATAGTTTCAATATATTGGCCAGTGATCGTATTCCATTAAATCGCACACTTAAGGATTACCGTACCAAAGAGTAAGTTTCAAAATTGTTTTTTAACTTTAAAATCGCATGCAATTAAATTCCCCAAAATTGTAAGCTAAATACCAAAAATGTTATTAAATTTAATAGACGAAATAAAAAATAATAATCTTAAGCAATAACAAAACGAAATAACTATCATTTGTCAGCAAATGACGCTGTTTCTTTTATCAAGTTTTTGTTAAATTCAATGCAAGTCATTGGCTTTTTGCCACAAAATGTACGTTATTTTAATTCTAACTTTAATAATATGTATGTATATAGTATAATCGTTTTCAACTTTGTTGTGTTTTTATTTCATTATTTATTTTTATTATTTAATTTCGCTTCATTAAAAAACAAAATAACAAATGTTTTTAACTATGCCCGTTCGTTGGTACTCCCTTTCAAGACAACTTTAAAACATAATTTACGTTTCTTTATTCTGCATGAGAAAAAACATCGCATTTAGACAAAATTTTAGAACTTTAAAAGACCACTTTAAAGTTTTAAGATGACGACAGACAGTAGACATAATTAAAGTTACTCTTCAGGTTTTATATTGTTATCTAAGATTCTTTTTGTTTAATAACCATATTTTATAAGTAATTATTTTATTTTCCAGAGTTTTGCTGAAACTTTAAAATTATATTTCACAATTAAAAATTAATTAAAGTTGAAATAAACATGAGTATTATTATAATTTTATTTAATTACATACGCTAAGGAAATTATTATCAAAAAAAATTAGTTGTATATACTTATAAAATGCATCTGATGTTGATGTTATTTTCTAAAATATTCCATAATGAATTATTTCCTTTCAAGATTAAAATAATATAATCAATTTTTATTTGATTTTTTTTTTATTGATTTATTATTTTATAATAGTACGTTTAAAACTTTTACGCCGGCACTTTAATTCATGATTGTTGGCTGCGGACGCCTGCCCTTAATGCTTTTCTCTCTGTCGTGACGTGACTCTCAGGTATTTATTTTCTGCAGTCGAAGTGTTAAAGGTCTAAACATTAGGTATTACGTATCGTCATGCTCAATTGCGTATCACCGGCAGTACACGCCGCCCCGATGAGACAGTCTTGTGCAGGCCACCAGTGGTTCGCACCGCCCGATAAGGCAGTCTAGTGCGGGCCACCGGTGGTACGACGTGAACGTGTTAAACTATCCGTTTTTATTAAATTTGTTCCTTTTTAATGTTGTTGTACAACAAATAATTTAATTTCGTTAATATCATAAGAGGAAATGAAATATTTTCTAGCCTGCCTAGTAAACTTAAAAAAGTAATTGACATTATGAAAATTTAATTTAGACTGTGAAAGAAGACAAAAATGTTTTTATTTACTTTCGTCCACCAAATAAAATATAGAAATCCATATTATATGTATATAAAAATAAATGTCTGTATGTCCTTTATAGAATAGTGAGCTATTCATTTGATCAAGCCGACGAAGTTGGTATCACCCATTTACGATAAGTGGCCCCACTGAAAATTACTCAAAATGAATTAATTCGTATACTATGCATTTGATCATGTGTTGATCGGACAAATACCAGACATTTTAGGATTCATCATTTATGATTATAATAACAATTAGAATAATTCATTCCCATGAAATGTCAATCACAAATTTGAGACTTTTAAATTCTGGAAATTTTTTAAAAATGCTGTTGTTTGTATCTCAGACATTTAATTTTTAAAAATACATATTTAGTATAAATATTAATGATCTAAAATGAAATCAAAATATTTCAAAAGAAAAGACATCTCTTTGATATTCCTTCTTTTAATATACATACGTAGATATAAGTTTAAGTTGAGTGGAAGATATATAAGGCAAAAACATATGCTTAAATTTCTTCTCCAAAATTTTTAACATCGATTTAACAATTCTGGAATGCTACTTTTTGCCACTTCTTATTTCCCTCAACGAATTGGTCATTACCGTCAATATTAACTTTTCTATCCATGTCTGAACATTCGGTTCAAATGGATTTGATATATTGTGAGATTCTAATAAATTTAAACGCATTTTTCACGTCGTTACCGTGCAATCATGCCTCCAAAACGACAAGCAACTGGTCGAACTACATCTCAAGCACGGAGAAAAGAGCATTACGAACAGAATCATACGAGCAACGAGCATTGAGACTGGAAAATCTTCGAGTACATGCCGCTGAGACCCGTTCGCATGAATCACTTGAACAACGAGAAATGAGATTAGAAACTGATCGAATGCATACTACTCAGGCCTGAATCATCTGGACAACGGGAAACAAAATCAATAAAATGATACAAAATTAATTGGATATTTGTGTAATGTCTTTCCTTTAAATTTATTTTATTTGGTATGGTCAACTATTATTTAATAAAATTAAATCCTTTACAGTCATAGAAACTAATATTTTCATCTTTATATGATTTGTGGTTTGTTAATAAAACAGTAATAAATTGGGATTGTAATAATATCCACAAAGATTTTAAAGAAGATTTATTTTGTTGCATACTTGATAAAAAATATTTAATTGTTGTATTTTTAATTTTCAATATTTTTAATTAAATTAAAAAAACCAAACAATACAATAAGTTAAGTTGATGTAAAATTATATTTTAAGCTGGTATTAGAATAAATTAACATTTTTTAATAATTGTTTTAACATACGACATTTTAACGGCATTTATAAATTTTTTTAAATTGCTTTTATCACAGTATATATTATTCTTCTATTTTAGTTGGCATTTTTTTCAATATAAATAATGATCTTACAATTGATGAATTTTTAAATTCTACGCTCTATAACTGTACAGTTAATACAATATACAATTAAAAGAAGATGTTTATCATTAAAGAATTAACTTTTACTAACGTGTAAACACATTTTAAAAATCAATTTTAATGAAAAACAAATATTTTTTTTATTTATTACCTACATTTTTATAAATATTTAAACAATTGTCTTTTGATTTCCTTAATCGGCTTTCGATCATCAACTTTTTTAAATTATTAAAAACTGTTCAATGTTGATTTGTGCTTTTCATAACCATGTACAACCGGGTTTAAAAAAGTTTAAAGTCGACATTTTATTCTCCTTACTTAACTAACGGAAAGATTGCAGCAAAATTATTTGCAAAACAAAATAATACTCCTAATAATTCGTAAATAAGTTATTGGTTGCTAATAGGGATTTTAAAATGTTGTCAGAAACTAACTAAAAGTCAAAACTTAATACTTATTTCATTTGTTTTTTATAGATGTCGAGATGTCCATTACAACATTGAAACGTTACCCACAGCTTCTGTTATTATAGTTTTCCATAATGAAGCCTGGTCCGTTTTACTGCGGACTCTTACAAGCGTAATAAATCGAACTCCCAGAAGACTGCTTAAGGAGATTATATTAGTGGACGATGCAAGCGATCGTAGTAAGTATCGTTTTCGTGTAATAATGCGGTGCATTTTTAAAAACCCTTCAAAATCGAATAAACTATTGACACAAATAATACGGAGCGACAGTGAGTAACCGAGTAACTACATAGTCTAAGTTATTCATTAGGTTGAGTACTTTTTTTATTTTTCTCGAACACACCCAACTTGTTTTATTTGACAAAAACGATAATCAACGATTTTCACCCAATATTATTGATTACTCAAATATGTTTGAAACTATTTTAAAAATCCAAAGTTTGTTAAAAAGACGGTATACATAAACATGTTGTTCAAACTTATATGGAAATTATATTTTTTTCTTATTTTTTTCAAGTTTGGCCATTCTTAATTGCAAAATTTAATTAAAAACAGTCATGTTATATTAGTTATATGCATATGTCATCTTATCAAATGAACATTCATTTCAAAAATTTTCAAAATTTTTGATGGATCTTGATTGTTTACCTGAGATTTTGCTCTTTGCACGTTTGAACGACTACCCAAAGTAGTCCAATATTTCCGTTTTTCGCAAATATTATTATTTCGCTTTGTGCAAACATTAGCCAACTTACGGTTTTTCAATAAATACTGAAGATCCAACATAAATGTTGAATGTTAAAGTTCATTTGATGAGACGTCGTATATAAAAAATGACTAAGCTGTTATACCCTTTAGATAATAACTACGGTAATTTTTGTCCATTTTTATTTTATCAAACAAAGTGTCAATCTGTTCACAAGAGAATGCACTTTAAGAATGTCACCACTTGTTTTATAGTTTTTAATTAAATTTTGCAATTAAAAATGGCTAAACTTGAAAAAATAAAAAAAAATATTTTTCAAGTTTATCCCATCAAAACTCATAACATATAAGTTTAAAAAAAAAATGGTTACGTATACCGTTTTAAAGGCTAAACTCTCCCCTTTCCAAAAACTTTGGATTTTTAAAATAAGTTCAAATATATTTGGGTAATTAATAATTTTGTGTGAAAAGATCAAAAAAATCGTTTTTGTCAAATAAAACAGGTTTGAAGGGTACGAGAAATATAGAAAAATATTTTTGAGTTCTACTCAACTAACTGAACAACTTAGACTACGTAGTTACTCGGGTATATTTAATTTTTTGTATTTATTGTCGCATAGTGTAATTATCTCAAATGTTCAAACGAGTTATTTCATCAAAAAAATCTTCATTAAATTCTATTATTACAGGTTATTTGAAAAAACAACTCGAAAGTTATGTCAGAGTGCTATCAGTACCGACTCGTATCTTTCGTATGCCATCTCGTGGAGGTCTTGTGCCAGCTCGTTTAATGGGTGCTAAACATGCGCGTGGTGATGTTCTTACATTTCTCGATGCTCATTGCGAATGTTCAAGAGGTTGGATGGAACCTTTACTTGAGCGCATTAAGGAATCTCGCACAAGTGTCATATGTCCAGTTATTGATATTATATCCGACGACAATTTTAGCTACACTAAAACATTTGAAAACCACTGGGGTGCATTTAACTGGCAACTCAGTTTCCGTTGGTTCTCTACCGAACGTAAAGGTGTTTCTTTGAAAGCCAATCCCACTAAACCAATAAAGTCACCGGCTATGGCAGGAGGCTTATTCGCCATAGATCGTAAATATTTCTATGAAATGGGAGCTTATGACGAAGAAATGAAGGTGTGTAGGAAAAAAAAATTATTTTAAAGTTTTAATGTTTTGATTTGTTACAGATTTGGGGAGGTGAAAACGTCGAAATGTCATTTCGAATTTGGCAATGCGGTGGCAGTGTGGAAATCAGTCCATGTTCACATGTTGGTCACGTTTTTCGTAGCACTACACCTTACACGTTTCCCGGTGGCATGAGTGAGGTTTTGGGCCAGAATCTAGCACGTGCAGCTATGGTATGGATGGATGAATGGAAATATTTTACAATGCTTTACACAGCCGGCCTTACACTTAGTGTGCAAGAGAAAATTAATGTTAGCAATCGTCTGGCTCTCCGCGAACAACTTGAATGTAAATCGTTTTCTTGGTATTTACACAATATATGGCCAGATCATTTCTTCCCAGACCACGATCGGTTCTTTGGTAAAATAATCTGGCTTGATGGGGAAACCGAATGTGCCCAAGCATACAGTAATCATATGAAAAACGTACCTGGACGACTTTTGTCTCGTGAATGGCCACGAGTGTTTGAGGAAATAGAGAACAATGCGGAAGAGTTCATGTCACTTATCGATTTGGATCGTGACAAGTGCTTAAGACCGGCTAAAGATAATGCTCCTCGAACGTCAGCTCAACCTGTCACAGTGGGAGATTGTAATGCACATTCTCAAACGATGGATATTTTCGTTATAACACCCACCGGAAAAGTAATGACAAATAATAATATTTGCCTCACGTACAGTGAACCGAAACAAAGCGTCATAAAAATGTTAAAAAATCGAAATGCTACAACGTCAAATGTGCATTTAACGCAATGTTCGAATGATCCCCGACAATTATGGAATTATGATATGGATGTAAGTATTAATTAAACTTTACGAATTTATTTGTAAGAAAAAACGTATACACATGTCTTATATGTGTTCATATAATTCCAAATTAGTCAGCATTCTTTTGATCCCATGATTATTCTTTCATTTTGTGTATTGTTTTTAATTTTCTTTATTCGCGTTACAGACCCAACATATAAGTCATTCAGAAAATAAACTCTGTTTGACTCTGAAGGCGGCAATATCAGCTAAAACACATGTACCAGAAAAGGTTGTTGTGGCCATGGAATGCAATTTCAACGATGTTACTCAAAAGTGGGGCCTAATACCACTGCCATGGAAAACGTAAACTGAATTTCCAATACCAACTACCAATATAAGAATTTTTACACCGGAACTATAATATTAAAGAAAATGAGAAAACGAAACAAATATTAACAATATATGCAATTGATTTAGTGCAATTAGAAATTTTCATATTTGAAAACCGAAAAATATTTAATTTTTAAAAGGCAAAAAAGTAATCAATTTCTACAGCACCAGCGAATACAAAATGTGATATTTTTTTATTTGTATAATATTGATGAAGATTATTTTGAATTATGAATTATAAATCAAACTGATAATGTACTTGTTTTTTGTTTTAGTATTCTTTACAATAATTTCCTATAAAATTTATTTTTGATAAATGAATTTTATGTGTTTAACTTAGTATAACAATAACGATTTTGTTTCCTTTTGTAAATATTTATATTTTTTGAGTGAGAATAATGTACATATGTATGTATGTATGTGTATGTAATATGTGTATATTTTATAGAAACAGAATTTTACTTTCTATTTTAAAATATTATTTTTATTTAATTTTAAGATAAAACTACTAACATTTATTATTTTATTTTTATAAAAAAAAAACATATACGATTAAGATTTATAAGAATATTCAATAATAAAATTAATTTATAAAAACAAAGATTTCGCTTTAATTTATGATAACAATACTTACGTTAGACATTGTGATTCGAATTGTTAAAATATTTATTCGATATTTAACGAAATATTCAATAACGTGGTCAAAAAAAGGAAATTGTTTCCTTTGTTTTTTAAATCCTTAATCGATAATACCATTGTCGGCTAGTCCGAGGTGAAAAAGTTTAGGAAAATTTTATAGTTTTAGGCAGGCATTCCGTCAAATAACCGCTAAACCAACCCCACTAAGCCAAACCAAATTTAGAAAAATTTTATAATTTTATGCACTTTTACAAATAGGCATTCTAAAAACTTATATATCGATGGCTATAATATATATAATATAATATAATTTATATATATATATATATATATATATAGACAATATAATATATAATGTAGACAAATGTCAGATGCACAAAAAAAATAAAAATATTTTAAATGAGAGATTGAATGTGTTGTTGTTTCTTATTAAAAATTGTATTAAAATTTTACGAATTTTATTAAGTTTTTTCCTTCTCTTGTAAAGTAACCAAAAATCGAGTTAGGCCTTTTATATATATATATATATATATATATATATATTTATTTTTTTTGTGCATCTGACATTTGTCTACCAAAATAAACAAAAAACCTTATTTTGAAAAAAATTGAGTTAGGCCTTTTTTATATTAAGCCTTCGATATGTACATATTTATAAAATTTAAATATTTTTTATTTATTATTAGAATATCTGTTAGCCTGTTGACGTAATATAAAAAAGTAAAATAAAATTAGTTCCTGGTAAGAAAAACAAAATGCACAAAAGAGTCTGCGTACAATTTTAAAAGTAAAACTTAAAGCTTATAATAATTGAAATATTTCGCCTTTTCGTTTCAAATCCTTTCTCAATCTTTTTGTCATACTATGAAGTAACGTTTTTAGAGTATTATAGGGTTACACTATTACACTCCTGTTCCATCACTTCTTTTAGAATAGATTTTTAATTAATTTATTTTTTTTTATTAATTAATGAAATTTTTGCCCAAATTCTGTATAACAAGATAAAAATCTTATGTTTAAAGTACAGGAACGTAATATGTACATAATAATTAACTTAATTCAGTAAATGAATAACTGACTTAATAATAACAAGTAATGTATACGCAGATAGATGCAATAAGGAGAATAAAAACACAATAGAAAAGGAAAAAAAAAACAAAACAAATTTGCAAATATATATAAAGAAAAAAAAATCAACGAAAATATTGAAACAAAAATATCCTGAAGCAATTAGCGTTGGTGTTGCATTGCTGATGTTGTATAAGAATGTTCCAGAGTCGAATAGCATGCAAATAAAACTGTCATTCGGAAAATAAGTAGTGATGCCGAGGAACTATAATATTACTACTACGGGGTGACTGGACAAAACGTAGCCTGTCAAATAAATAACTTGGTATCCGCTTGTTTACAATTCAATGCAAAAATAAAATAACACAAATATTGAGAAGATTATCAAAGGTCACACCGTAAAGACTCTTAGCTGCCACAGAGATATGATTATATCTTCTCAAATTATAAACATATCTAGCAATATTATTGAATAGAACGTTCAGCTTACGTTTGCTTCTAGAATCGCAATTACCAAACAGCTCGCATCCATACAGTAAGCAGGGAATCAAATAAGTTTTCGCAATTAAAATCCTAGTTTTCAAAGGTATATAAAGTTGCGTGGACCAAAGTGCGCTTAATTTAATATACGTCTGTCCTACCAGTGAATTTATGTAATCATCCCACTTCAAATTGGAGTTAAAAATTATTCCTAAATTCCTCGTAGCATGAACTATCTCAATATTCTCACCATTCATCACAAGATCCTCATGGTTTCTAATTTTATTTTCTAATAAATTTCACAGATTTTCAAGAAATTTGGAACCGGTGGTAGTGAGGGTTTCGCAATTGTTTATGGACATTATGTAGAACCCACTGTTTCACTATATCAGCGGTGTCTTTATGGTCATTATCATGAAATAGCCCTTTGTGGAAAATTAGTTTCTTCTCTCATCCATCATGGATTTAATAAATTCAAGCAGATCCACTACGTATGCTGTCACGTACCACTAAACCATCGCAGCATTACCATTATGCTTCATAGTGGTAGACAAATACTTCTGTTTTCCACATAATATGTATTCCTTTGGTGGCAAAAGCTATCGCTCTGAAAAAAATTACCTTTTCTAAGAACTCTGGAGAAAATTTGTTTCTCTTTTATCTTTTAAAAAGCGAAATGTATAAATTTGATACTGCTACGCAGCTGTACTGGCTACATATTTTCAATATTTGATTTTATTAAAAAAAAACTTAGATTAATTAAAACATTTTAATACTTTTGAAATGTTTAAGGACCTTTCAATGTTTGTATCCAGTGTATTAGATAAGTTTTAGATAAGATTTAGAAATTCATATAAAACAGTTAATGTTTCCAATTAAAGCACAAAACAGGTAGGAACTAGAAACGAATGTGAAAATCTCTTAGTTCTTTATACAACTCATTATAATCTCTTTGACTCTAGTAAATGGGTTGAATGGGCATTTTTTCCATTGCTCCTCTAGGGAGCATATGGCTTCCACAAAGCATCTTCATCTCACACGATTCTCCGCTGATGTTTTTCCGCCTTCCAATGTCAGGTCATTAAGCCTTAGTTCTATAGAACTGTGCGTCTCCAGTTGTTTTTTGGTCTGCCACGGCTTCTTGAGCCCTGGGGATTCCACTCTAGCGACATTCTCGTAATACTGTCGGGCTTCTTTCTCAATATATGGCCAATCCACCTAAATTTTTTCTTTTTGATCAGCTTCTGTATGGGTTCCTCCTCTGTTAGAGTCCAGAGATCTGCGTTGCTGATGATGTTGGGCCAGAATATTATACATATGATTCTTAGGCATTTATTGATGAATACCTGAAGTTTTTGCGTGATGGTGTTAGATATAAGCCAAGTTTCGCTACTATATAGTAGCGTTGACTTTACACAAGCGTTGAATATTCTTAGCTTGGTACGTCTAGATATATATGAGCTTCTCCATACGGAATGCAGTCGCCCGAATGCTGCTCTCGCTCTATTGAGTCTGTTATCTACGTCTGTTTCTGCGCCGCCGTTTGTTGTCATAGTACTGCCTAGAATGCAAAAGCTATCGACGTACTCGACTATTTGGCCCTGTAGCAAGATGTTTTCAGGGCTTTGGTTTTCTTGATATTTATCTCAAGTCCAACGTTGCGAGCCAATCTTTCTAGGTGTTCGAGTTTTGACTGCATGTTGGAGACCTTGTGCGAGAGTAGACAAATATCCTCAAGTTGGCGTGAGAGACTCCATGTTATTACTCTTCTCTTTGAACAGACTTTGCTCATGATTTCATTCAGCACGATGGTGAATAACAGAGGTAATAGTGGGCATCCTTGCTTGACTCTAGCGGTTGTTTGAAACGGTTGACTGATGTTGCCGTTGTGAATTTTCTGGGTATTCCTTTATACCTCGTTTGACGGTGTCGAAGGTTTTCTTAAAGTCAACAAACAGTACATTCAGGGGAGAACGCCATTCCAAAGATTGTTCAATAATAATGCGTAAGGTGTTGGCCTGATCTACGCAGCTTCTGTTCGGCCGGAAACCTGCCTGTTCGTCTCGAAATTGGTCTTCAATTTTATCTTGAAGCCTTCCCTGTATTATTATTGCTAAAATTTTTCTCCAGATGTTGCAGTCTTTTGGTAACTTTACAATGATGCCTTTCTTTCAGATTGGAGAGAGCCTTTCTTCCTCCAAGGCCGTTGTGATATATGGCCATAGAAGTCTTGCTGTGGTTGCGATGTCAACCTGCAGAATTTCTGCGGGTATTCCATCTTTGCCTGCTGCTTTGTTTCTTCTGAGTTGTTTGATGGCCAGTTGTATCTCGTTTAGACTGGGAGGGTTGGATGCTATTCTTTGGTTGTTTTCTGCTGCATGGCCGTTGTCGTTTGTTTCGATGTCTACAGTATTGTCTATGATGACGTTACTGATCACTTCTAAATGTACTCTCCACCTTTTCGTCTGTGCTTTATTGCTCGTTAATAGTTCGCCACTACGATCAGCATCTGCTTGGCTACTGTTACATTTCCGATTGGTCAGGCAGTCAATCGTCTGATGTAGTTGTCTCCCGTTATTTAGACTAGCTTCATTCATTCATTCATTATAATCTATTTAACTCTAGTAAATGGGTTGAATGGCTATAAACTTTAGTATTAAATTTGTTTGTTTTCACTTTCGATTAAAGGAACATAATTGCCGATTTTTATAGTAGAGACCTCTTACCCTATAGGCTGGTTAAAATATTTTTCTTTTTTCGAATACAAGGGGTTGTCGTATGAATGAATTGTTGTTCTGAAATTGTGTAGTGTCTTCTAAACTTTAAAATTCTTTGTTTGTTTGTTTTTTTTTTGGTGAAATCCACTGCAAAGAAGAGTTCATATGTCAAATTGTTTTTTTTGTTTGTTTTTGTTGTCACTTTTTTTTTTTTGGTTTCTTCCAAAATCTGTTTCTTTTTTTTTTCTTATTTGTATTCAATTTGTTTTTTTTGTTTTTGATGAAATATTTTAAGATAATCGACTGACTAAATTAAAAAATTCATTATCAACGACAAAGTAAATAACGGAACAGTTGATGATGCATCATAACATTATCAATTAAATGGTTCTTATAGATCGTTGTTGTTTTGTGGTCCATTGCAGACAGAGTGTGCCTGTGTTATTAGTTGAAATTATTTCAAGAATGAAAGCAGAGCTTATTTATTTTGTTTTTAATTTTTAATATTCAACGCAATTTAATTAATTTATTTCGGTTTCTTTATTTTTATAATGGGAATTGCATTCAACACTGTAAAATGGTTTGTTTTTGTCTTAAACAAACTATGTCTGGTAAGTTTAGTTTACATACAAACATATGTATGTATGGATGTATCATCAATGAAATTATTTGTTTGTTGTTTAGTTTCTAGGAGTTGGTGCCATCTGTCTTAATGCAATGGGTATAGAACGGTCTCAACCTGGCACTGATGCTCATACATTTTTCATTCTTGCCATATTACTTTGCTCTCTACTCTGTTTAACCACAATTATTGGCTGTTACGGTGTGTTTAGTGAAGTTTTCGGCATAAACATTATTGTAAGTCAATTGCGTTTGTATTTATTGTATTGAAAATTATTCTAAAAATTTAAACATTTTGTGTCCACAATTTGTTGAGTGTTTGATACATTCAACACATCTACAAGAGTTTAATGAAAAATATTTCTTTTCGCCTTACGTTGTATTGTAAGTGTCCCCATCGGAGCTGTTTGTTACGTTCAAATAGGTCAAATACATTAAAAAACAATTTCAAACACTATAGAGTTGTGTTGTAAATCAACATGTACAGTATATTACGCATAAAAAAATTTCACTCCTTAACGCGTGCAACGAAAAACTCAAAAATGAACTACAGGTACCATTCGGATGTCATACAAAAGGATTTTTCAAGTTCCCACTTAAAGTAATTAAAATCGGAATCTAATTTGAAATGTTTTAAACACATTGCGATAGAAAAAAATCTTTAAATGTATTTGACAGAAGGAATAATGAGCATGAAGTCGTCGTAGTCTAGTGGTGACTTATTAGAAAAAATATTTCTTCGGCAACTTCCTCTCAGCAGATTTCTGGCAAAAACTCTTGGAGTAAATAAATTTGCCATGAAAAGTTTCTCAAATATCTGTCGTTCGGAGTCGACTTTAAACTGTAGATCCCGCCATTCATATATAAAATTAACACACACAACATAAGTGGTGTGAGAAGCTAGGTCGTAATCCTGACTAAGGGATTGTAATGACCAATTATGTATGTATGTATATAGTAATGAGCATATTTAGTTACCTCTTAATTCTATTTATATCTTCTAAACAAGAACATATGTATGTTTACAAAGATTGAAGTCTTTTACAAACTGTGCTTTTTAGTTCTCTGAATTCTGCGGTGCTACAAATTAAAATTCTATTTACGGAACTTTCCGTTTTTTTAATTACTTACTTCTTTATTTAATTAGTCATTACATCTCTTCAGTCAGAATTAATGACCTAAATTCTTAATTTTAATCATGAGTGACGGGACCTACATTTTAAAGTCCATTCCGAATGACAGTTTTTTGAGAAGCTTTTCATGGCAATTTTATTTACTCTCGGAGTTTTTGTCAAAAATATGCTGAGGCAGTCACCGAAGACATATTTTTTATATATAATTTTTTTTCAAGACGTTTGGGTTGGAACCCTGTCCTCATGTCTTAATTGCCGTAGAAATATGATATTAAGAATTTGAAGATATAGTGAACGTTAAGAACCTTTGAATAGTTTTTTTCTTGACGTTATTAAGTATACAAAAATAGTACGTATTCAAATATAAAAATTAAAACTTTAATGTTCAAAAATGAAAATCTGCACAATCATCTTACATGAATTTTGATAATTTGTTAAAGTAGAATTTAAATAAAAACTATATACATACATAACAGAGATATAGTTTAACAAGTTACGTTTCTTTTTTACGGGAATTACAATTTTTTAATAAAAAACAAAATGATGGAAATAAATATAGAAGATGACATATTCAATTTAATTACGTAATGATCCTTTAAAAACTGTTGGTTTTATATTCTAGTATTTATATTATTTTACATTAATTTACTGTAATTGTATTGTATTTTCAGTATTCGATATTTATTTTGTCTCTATTAATAATACAATATCTTCAAATCCGTTCATTTCAACCGCATGAGTTCTACTTTAACAACTTGCAAGACTTGGAATCAGCCTGGCGTTTAGTGGAATCGCAACCGAAACATATGGATAAATTTCAATCTAAAGTAAGTAGAATTATTGCATTAAATTTAGAATTTTTTGAAAATGTTAAAGTTTTTAATAACTTCTCCTACTGATTGATTTTAATTTAAAAAATGTGAATTTTTCGTTTAGTTGATAATGACTTAAATATTTCAAAATTTGAAGAGGGTGTCCGAAAAAGTTTTATCAGTTTTAGTAAACTCTACCAAATTGTGTTTTATTTAAATATAAAGGACTTTAATTTTCAAAAAAAGTTTCGATATATTTATATGAATGTATATGTATATCACTAAAGTAGTGCTCAAACGTTACTTTCGTATATGTTTTTAACCTTTGATTTCTGTTGTACAATTTTTATAATATTTTTTATAACTTTTTTTTAAAACAACAATAAGAAATTATTTTCTGATTAATGACATACATACATACATACATAATTGGTCATTACAATCCTTCAGTAAGGATTATGGACATAGTTTCTCACACCACGCACGTTGTGTGTGTTAATTTTATACATGAGAGGTGGGACCTACACTTTAAAGTCGAAACTTTTCATGGCAATTTTATTTGCTCTCAGAGTTTTTGCCAGAAATCTATTGAGAGGAAGTCACCGAATAAATATTTTTTTTTCATATTTTCGTTTTGATGTCTGACCTGACATTTGAATCGTGGCCTTACGTCTAACAAGCCGGCACACTGTCTACTAAACTACAGCGACTTGACATGCGACTTCAATGAAAATAACAGAAATTAAATTTTGAGCAAGATAGTCTAAATGTTTATAACTCTCGTCCGTCACACCTTATAAATATAAAGAATGTTTTTACTTCCAAAGCTTCATAAATAGCTGTTATCATGAGCTTCTGGGACTTGGAATTTATTAAAAAATTACGGGTTAGTTCTTCAACTATTCAAGAAATAATAATTTTTTCTAAAAGTAATACACGTGGATTTATTCTTTCGAAAAATTGGCGGCAACGAATGCAACTCTGAATTAGAAGAGACAAAGTTTACATAATTATTTTAGCGGAATTTTATAAAAAGGAATTTATTTAACTGAAGTATTCGATAAAAAAAATCAATCATTTTGTCAATATAGTTCAACATAGTCCAAACGGTTATATAAATATCAATATTCTTTCGTGATTTATCCTAAATATCCTCAAACAGTTTATAGAGAAGCAGAACCTGAAATTTTCACGCAAATATGATTACAGATCCTATAGTTTTTGTACGCGTCTGAAGTTTGCTGAGCACCTGTTAATTGGACTCTACAATAACGGAAAAAAAATATTATGATCTTACAAGATTAAATTCGATCAGATAGGCAAATTGATGCTGCAGCATGCATGCGTATGTTTTAGCCACAACTGTATATCCACTTCTATATGCAGTATGTACAGTAAATGAAACAACATTTCAAAATTCATTGTAATCAAAATTCTTTCAAAGATTGCTCCCTAAAGAACCTCCTCGGTCATCCTAAAGATTACAAACATTTTTCCAATAGCTTAGAGTATACGAGTAGTAAACCTTTATTTTTCTCTACAATATTATATCCTATTAGTTCATTAATTATATTCAATTAAATTAAATTTATTTACTACATTTATACTTTTTTATTATTTTATTAAATAAAATCTATAACTTTTATAAAACAATATTCGTAGAGTATTGTTACGTTTTTGCCTTTTAAAAACGTTAAAAACATGAGTTCGTAGATTGCCACTGTTCACAACTTGATGTAACCAACAACAATTTCCTTGTGTGTTATTCCTCTTTACATTGGGTTAAATTGACCTCCGGGTACTGTACTTGTCAAGTAACTATTCTTCTTTACACACTTTTGCGTAAACAATAACAATTGTTCGACAGAATTTGATAACAGAGATCTTCAAACCAAGATTATTCTCTTCAAACACTGCTAGTCTTCATACAAGACTGACTGAATTTTTACTGACTCGTTGCCTGCTTTGCCTTGCCTTTTATATCGCAGGGTACACAGTCTGATGAAGGCGAATGACTACGCCTTCTCGAAATCTCTATAAATGTGAACATGATGTTTGTTTGCTTGTTTTTTGTATTTCTGTTTACATTTATTCTTGCAGTTTTTGTTGTTACATTTTTGTTTACTTGTTTATCACTTTTTCATACTAGTGTTGTGTTGGTATATTTTAGTTTACTTGTCTATCATGTAAACAAGTTCATTGTTTTTTTGTTTTTGTAGCTTTTGTTTATAATTTTAATGGTAAACGATGTAAAAGCAAAACACCATTTCCATTTTCGTAACGCTATAATAAATATTCTACATTTTATGGCTTGTAAGTGATTTCGAAATGAAGTCACTAGAGTGTATTTTTGTCAGAACTTCAACAATATAAATGAGATCCTACATAGAAATTTAATTTTTTTTATAATTCCAGTATCACTGTTGCGGTTTGTTTAGCGAAAATGACTATTCATACAAACATTTGTCGATACCCGAAAGCTGCTTAGTGCCAAAAACAAATATAGCCGAACCCGATCCCACAGCCTATCAAATTAATAATGCCGGTTGTTTAGAAACCGTGTGGCGGTCATATAAATTTGCCATACATCGTCATGTTTTATTTAATTGGACACTTTTCATTACCGAGGTACGTACATTCATCGTCGATCTTTCTATTAATAATTGTTTTTATTAATCATTATTATTATTATTATTATTGTTTAATATTGTTTAAAATTTTTCTTTTTGTTTATTTTATTCTTTAGCTTATAACATTTATTTATTCAATAATTTTAAGTATTTTAATATTTAAACGTCGGCTACAACCACGTTTTGAAAATTTGAATCGTGCTGTCACTAGAGAATTCGTAAATCAAAATCATATCGGATCACGACAACATTTGCTATCAAATTGAATTTCAATACTCGATTATATCACATCGGCACGAACATGTGCTGGCGGATTCAATGGGATGGCAGCCACTCCAGTGTATGTTGCTATCAGATTGTTTAATTTTTGCAATTTAAGTTTTTGTTCCAAATAATATGCCACACTAAGTATTGCTCCATGTAATATCTTTTAAAAAATAAAAAAGAAAAACAATAATAAAAGTAAGTTTAATCACTAGTTGTTTGCGGTAAATAAATATTTAATTTGGTTACTAGCTTCTCACTCCACTTATGTTGTGTGTGTTAAGTTTATATATGAGCGTCGGGACCTACAGTTTAAAGTCGATTCCGAACGATAGATTTTTGAAAAACTTTCCATGGCAGATTTACTTACTCTCAGAGTTTTTGCCAAAAATCTGCTGAGAGGAAGTCGCCGAACAAATATTTTTTCATATTTTCGATTTGATGTTTGACCTGGAGTTTGAACCCGAGCCTTACGTCTAATAAGCCAACACACTACCTACTACACTACGACAACTTCAATACAATTATAAACTATATTTAATTGTGTATATATGAGACCATATGCTCGTAGTGTCACAGACCAGAGTCACTGGTGGGAATCGAACCTACGACCCCTACGCTAATAGTCTAGCACACTATCCACTAGACTATCAGGGCACCTGAATTTTCTTTTTAATCGAAATGTAAAACACATACTTGTTGTTCCTGCTAAGATTGTTTTTTTTTTGTATTTTGACCGTTTGCGGTATTAGTAGTATAGTCTAGTAATTCTACTTACAAAGAGTGAAAATAAAGGTATACCGTTACAGAAAAAAAAAATTATATGAATGGAAAATTTAATTTGAAAAATAAATAAAAATCCCAAAAGTTAATCCAATTTTAAATCGGAGCTGTAACCAAGAATAGACCTTTGATTCCTGTTTTTTTAGACCTACACTCTGGAGATGTCTTCTATTGATGAGGGGCATTGTATTACAATATCTGAAAGATAGTTGCTGGAGAAAGGAAAGTGGCAGCAATTATTGTATGATCAAATTTCCAGAAGTAGTGATAGTACTCTCCGCAATAAAATGGTCCGTAACTCCCTATATATTATGAATTTCAATGTTGAAATTAACACTTATTAGTCTCCCTAAAATTTCACGCAATGAATAGCAGTGATTTCACAATAAAGCTCTCTAGAAATTGATGTCAATAGCTCTGCTCTATCCAAGCAGTGAATATCAACCGCTGAATGCCTCAGAACAGAACAGAAATAGAGGGATTATACGTACGTAGTCGGTATAGGAAGAAGCAATGGAAGATAAGGGTAGCAAGCAAATATTACAAGTACATATAAGGTGGCAGATTTCACATTTATCTAAGTCCTCCCAGCAAGTTCAACGGTTTTAGATTTTCAACGATGTCCACGAACCCAGTTTTAGGAAATGGTATCTTAATTGCAGAGGAGACTTTTCTCCTTCTTATATTAGCAAACTACGGTGGAATTTTTTCTAGGTTTTCCTACAACCTAAAGGATGCTACAAAGATTTAAAAAAAATATACACTGGATACCATATTGAATTTTGGATCCGTTTGTAAGGAATTGAGTACCAGAACACATAGAAATACGTCTCTTCATTTTCACCAGTCTGAGGAGAAGACGGCTTCGGTATAACCAACATAATCTAGTTTGAAGTCTACTAAGTATGTGCGTAATTCTACTAAACACGTAGTCCTACTAGTACCAGTGAAACTCCAACACGTAGTCCTTTGTATTCTTTCTAGTTTAGTAAAGATAAAATTTTGCCAAGAGCCTTCCCCTATAACGGACATCCATAATCAAGACACTATCTGACGGTTGTTTGCGCCAATTAGCAGCGGGACTCTGTCGACATGGAACTACAAAGCTGGAAGGACCATATGGGCCTGTCATAGCATCCTCGGTAAAACATAGGTCTGGACTTTGTAATACAAAGACATACAATATAGGATCAATACTCGAGGACAATCGTGGTTTACAATAATCATTATTATTGTTTAATTTTTGTTTTGTTTTACTAATCTCTTTACATTATAATGCACTTTTGAAATATCACAAAAAAAATCATATTTTCCAAGTTTATCCCATCAAAACTCATAACATGTAAGTTTGAACCAGAAAGGTTCATCTGTCCCTTTTCAAAAACTTGGGATTTTGAAAATAGGTTAAAAATATTTGGGTAATCAATAATTTTGTGTGAAAAGATCAAAAATACCGTTTTTGTCAAATAAAACAATTTTGGAGGGTTCGAGAAATATAAAAAAAATATTTCTGAGTTCTACTCAACAAAACTCACAACCTACAATATATCATTAGATGGGTGTACTTTGACTGTCGCACCGTGTTATCAATATGAAGATGCAATGAACAATAAAATTGTATATGCATTCAGAATGAGAATATTCAATATTTTACTTACCATTGCAAATACTGAATAAGTTGGTATTGTATTCGAAGTACTATAGACCCACAAGACTATTGTTGCAACAATTTTGCTTAAAAATAAATTGGCAGTCTGAAAATACATAAAAAAAATATTGAAATAAAATATTAAAATATTGTAAATACGTACGTGTTGTAATTGAATTGTTGTATCATAAGGTCGATACGATGATTTAATACAGAAATGGCGATTTGGCGATTTTCGTTATTTTAAAAGGAAGTGAATAAAATTGAACAATCAATCGTAAAAATGCATTTTAATTGACTGAGAGTGTACATTAATAAAATTGGGATGAGCGTCATATAATGTATAGTGGATAGCAAAAGTCTAGGTACCCTAATATATTTTTGGAATTTCATGAAATTTAATCAATAATTGATGTTTTTTTATATTTGTTTTATTCATTTATTTCTATTTTATTATAAACAAATAAAAAATGTTTGTGTTTCACAAACCAAAAGAAAAATAAAGAAATGTTTCTGGTGAGTTCATATTTTTACATCACAAAAGTGTGGATACCTCTAAGAATAAAGAAAAAAATGTCGGTTTGATGGCACATAAAAATTACCATCATATTGATGAGTATAAATAATAAAAATAAAAAAAAATTGAATTGAACTCAAAAAGTTGTTTCTTGAACTGCGTAATGATGGGAAATCGATGCAAATATTGCGACCAACCAAGATCATTAGTTCAAGCTGTGGTAGAGTGCCTAAATCCTAAGAAATTTTCTGTTTATAAGCGAATGTGAGACAAGTTTTTTTTTCCTTTAAAGAGCCTTTTATTTCAGATAAGTATATACGAGGTGAGATCAAAAAATAACCGTTAATAATTATGGGTGTATGGCTATAATATTGATACCATTTTTTCGAATAGTAAAAAATCGAAGAGCACATCAAAACACGACTAACCTTTTTATCTGTCAAAAACAAACTGACAATCCAAAATAGCTGATATTGTCAACATATACAACAGACATGTGTACCAACATAACAAAAAAAAAAAATCCGAAAATCGAACATATGTATGTAACTCACGAAATTTGAAAATGACGGTTTTTTTTTTATCACACCTCGTAAAACTAGTTTAGATAATATGATAAAAATTATACTAATAATTCAAATGAGTTCTGTTGAATAGTAGTATTCACACACGAGAGTAAATTTAATATTTTTGACTCAGATGATATACGATTTGTGACCATTGAGAATGTTTCAAATTTTATTTTCGTGAAAATAATAATGAGCATTATTATTATCATTATTTAAATATTTAAAAGGAAAATTTTTTAATGAGCGTTAAAAATTCCTTCACGATAGTGATCCGAACGATTCATCCAGGATTAGAGAATAATGATTTGTACATATTGTTAAAATAGTAATACTTAACAACTGGACTGGGTGTCCACAGATTTTGACACAATAAAGCATTTGTAACTACTAAGTCGCCGTAGTCTAGTAGGTAGTGTGTTGGCTTATTAGACGTAAGGCCACGGTTTAAACCCCAGGTCAGACATCAAAACGAAAATATGAAAAAAATATTTCTTTGGCGACTTCCTCTCAGCAGATTTCTGGCAAAAACTCTGGGAGTAAATAAAATGGCCATGAAAAGTTTCTCAAAAATCTGTCCTTCGAAGTCGACTTTAAACTGTAGGTCCCGCCACTCATTCGTAAAATTAACACACACAACATAAGTGGTGTGAGAAGCTAGGTCGTAATCCAGATTGAAGCGTTGTAATGACCAATTATGTATGTATGTATGTATGTAACTACTAAGCACGTGCTTAATGATACTATGGCTGTAAAAGTCAGGAATATTGGCATAGAAATTACACAAAATCTGGTCTTTTCTATGAAAAATCTTTCCGAAGAAGCTTTTACACCAAAAGACGTCAAACTCGTTATTAAAAATAAGTTTTGAATAAATCAATTGAAAAGCCAATTGATGTACGGATAATTTGAGTTCGTATTGTTTTTGAGTTTTTTTTTTTAATAAAAGAAAAATTAAACTTCTTAAACAAATTTTGTGTATCCAGTTATTATAAACACAAATTGAACTTACAACACAATTTTACTTTGTCAAAATTTGGTAATTTGTTTAAGAAATGTTGTGAAATTAGCTTCAGCCAGCTTGGTGTACGGACAACTGTTTGAAGCAGGCTGACTGCCAAATGTTTGTGTTTGCACAAAATATAGTGTTTCATAAAGCCGCTGTACAAAATAATTACAATGTAAACTATTTCAAAACGTCGTCAATGTGTATTTTTGACGCAATCCAAAAAGCAATCAGGCATCGGATTTATAGTTGATGCATTGTTTGGTAACTTTGCATATGTACATAATTTGCAGTGCATGACAAAACAATGGAAACTTGTTCAAAAATTTATTTATGTGTTACAATCGGACGAAAATTTAAAAATCTTTTTAAGAAATCGGCAAAATATGAATGCCTTTTATTAATATGCACTGTTATTAACATTTCTGTATTTTAAAAAATATATAAAAAGACTATATAATTCAGTAATTAAAAAAATAATTCTATTCACATATTTGAAGTTGACAAAACAATGGAAACTTGGGAAACTTTTTTAATTTTTGAATTATATAATTCATTTTTATACATAATTTTAATATACAGAAACGTTAATAACAGTGCATATTAATAAGCTCCACAAATGTTTTGCCGATTTTTAAAAAATATGTTAAATTTTCGTCCGATTAAATACATTTTTGAAAAAGTTTCCATTGTTTTGTCAAGCACTATATATACCATAGTAGAACTGCATACAAACTTTTTATTGATACATTTTGAAAGTCAGCCACACTATATGTTATTGAAGCATTAAGGGTGGGCTCCGAATTCGGTGCAATTCGTGATTGTCGCTATAAGACATTATTAAGACTGCAGTTTTATGTTCAACATTCTTTAAAATTTGTTCACATATGTACATACATTTCCGGTCAGAAATCTGTAAAATTGATAGCTGTGATGAAGGATGCACGCAATTTGACTTCAAATGTACATCAATTTTCGTTTTTGTGATGTATTCTTTAAGAAACCCATAACAAATTATAAAATTAAGAAAACCGGTTGACATAGTACATCAGCTGTTTAATTGAAAGAATTTTTAAATACTCGAATTTCTTCTTATTCGTTCTGTTTATCATCTATTTGTTGCCTAGAAAAAAGCCGTGTGTGGAAAAGTATTGGATATTAAATACGATATCGAAAAAAAATCCCGCAACGCTTTTATTTCACTAAGCGTCTGTTTCTATAAGACTCAATTTTGTTTGTGTTTCCCGCACAAACAGACTTTCGTCTGAAACCATTCGTCTTAGAGGAACGGGGTATAAGTTATGGCTAAGTATCTGCCAACAACTATGTGCATAAGTGTGTGCAATGAATGCAGACTTACACATTTTGTTTACTTTTATTCATTAATTCAGCATTTTTAAAAATAAATTGTAATAATTGAGAGTGTCTGCTATGGTGAGTCAGTATTGCTTGTCTCACGTATACTTATTTAAATATTTTATTTTGTTTTGTCATTAAATTAAATTTATCCAATGTTGTGTATACACATGTTTGTGACATCGATTAGTTTATTTTATTTATGTATTCCCTAATTGTTGTTTATTAAACATTTTTTTAACTTTTTTGAATTTATGGGGCAATAAAATAAATTTTAGAAATTTTTAGTCTGTTTAACTAGAAACAGAACTTTGATTATCTTAAGAAAACTGTACTTAATAACATTTAACATAAATATACTTACAATCATTAAAATAGTTGGGGATTCCATAACGGCTGCCGCACAACAAAGAGCCGATACAATCATCGATATATAGTTCATAAGCATGTTATCGGTTTTTTCGTTTTCGACCATTGTAAACAATGACACAAGGATGTACAGAATTGCACTGGACTGAAAGATTTTATTAGAATTTCGAAACACCATTTAATTAATTTGAATAATTAATACTTACAACATTTAAACTATTTAAAATGATTAAAATTGATTTAAGCGTTAAAGTTTTCAAAACCATTCTGAGCGGCATCGGAAACACAAATAAAAGAGAAATTGAAATTGAAAGAGTTGTAAAGAGTAGGTTCTGAATCATAAATAATTATTTAAACGTTTTCACAATCTGTTAGCACTTGGCTAATTTGAGCTGCGGTTTGTAACAGAATTATAAAAGTGAACATGAATAGATTTCAAATACCATACGATACAATACAATACAAAGTATGTAATAATTAAACAAATAGTTCAATATAAAATTATAATTCCAACAAATATTTCAAATAAAGATTGATTTAAGCATTTCTATCCAATAACTTATACAAAATTTTATTAAAATATCATATTTTATGTAAGTATGTATGTAAGTATTAAAATAAAATAAAAAATACATTTAATAACTATAGCGTAATGTGTCTGCCGTCAAATTGCATATTAAGACAATCGATAAAATAATGCCAAATATCTAAAACAAAAATAAAAAATAAAAAAAATATTTTTTTAATCAATAAAAATTAAGGAATAAATTGGATGTAAAATGAATGTAAAATGTAAAAAATTTATTTTAGTGCTTAACTTACCTCGAGTCCAATGAGCGATATGTGTGCCCATTTCTCTATACGATAGGTATTTAGATACGCTTTCCAAACAGCTGATATACAGCCCTCGTCATGCGGATAAAATGACTTTTTATTGTTTTCGAAATAGTAACAACTGTCAGGAACTTTCATGGAATTGGTTGTATAGTCGCTATATCCCTGTTTGCCACAACAAACATACTAAAGTAAAGCGATTTATTATTGATTTTAATTAATTACTAAAATGACGAAAAATAATACCGTTTCCTGTAATGGATTCATTTTTCCACGTTCTACCAATTCTTCCACCCACGTGTAGGTGACCATTACTTCCGTTGTTGTCCTTAATCTGAGTTCATCGTAACGCCACAATTTCCAAATGTGACCCACTATCAAGGCAAGTAATATTGTTATAAACTAAAACAAACATGTGCATACACATAGATAACGGTTATAATATCTTTCAAACTGTAAAATCAATCAAAGTTACCACTATCAACATTTTAACAGAACCATGTACAGAGCCACAACAACCAATAAAGGCTGATATAACCAAAACAGTTCCAATGACAATTTGCACGATTTTCTCTGTGAAATCCGGAGAACCATAATCATATTTTTGTAATTCAAAAACACTTTCTACCACACCTAATATACCAAGTATCTAAAAAAGAAAATTAAAATTAAAATAATGTTTAATTTGTCTTAATAAAATACCTATAAAAACAATAAATTAAAGTTTATAGGAGTAAGAGGAATTAAATATTTCTCTGATTATTATTTAATGTGGAATATTATTTATTTTATTTATTTATTTATTTATTTATTTATTTATTCCAATACATTTACAGACTATATTTAATTATTTACGAGCTGAGTAACTTCGACCTAATGCTCGGTGTAGTGTAACAGACCAGAGTCTCTCGTGGAAATCAAACAAACAACCCTTACGCCAATAGTCTAGAACACTACCCACACTATGGAATAATAGCCATAATCACTAAAAAGAAGACGTCACCGTAGTCCAGTAGGTATTGTGTTGGCTTATTAGACGCAAAGCCAGGCCAGACATCAAAACGAACTTATGATAATATTTCTTCGGGGACTTCCTCTCAGCAGATTTCTGGCAAAAACTGTGAGAGCAAAAAGTTTCCAAAAAGTTTCTCAAAAATCTGTCTTTCGGAGTCGACTTTAAACTGTAGTTTAATTTAATAGTTGGTACATGCGAAAAACAGAATATGTTGTTGCAAGTGATGATTGGAATCATATACTGCCATCTGAGACATTGTTGACATCAAAAAGTCTCTTTACAATTTCCGCTTGCAGACTATGCCAAAGTTTAGTGGTGCTAATAAAGTCAAGGCATATTTATTGTGCGATCAATATCAAAATTGCCATTGCTCGTCTAATAGATTTTCAATTACAGAGTTTAAAGGCCATTATTACAACTTGCCGTTAACTAAAGGGAGGATTTTAACGGGCAGATAAATTGTTTTTCATTATTATAAGTAGACAATAAGGTAGAAGTGAGCGTTAATCTCAATGGAGGATTATCCTATTGGTAACTTTTAAAGGTAGCCTTATGTTTGAACTCGCCATATTATATATTATTTTCAATATGGCAACTTCAAATATAAACAAGATAAGCAAGTACAACAAAAAAGAAGCCCGTCGTTGCCACTGCGTTTAAATAAAACTTGTTTAATTGAGCAGTTTTATCGGCATTGCTCGGCACTGCCATATTTTTGAAAAAGTTAACTTTATTTTATCTGTAGGTTGTAATAACGAAATTAAGTTAAAGGTAACTTTACAGTTCCCTTTTCATCCACGTTTCTCGCAGCTGGCTACTATACTACTACTGGAGAAAATTATTCAACGCGGCATCTTTAAGAATATGTTGAATTAAAGTCTCCTATGATGGTTGAGCGAGGAATTATGCAGGGAAAAGTAATTTGTTTGTTAATAAATTGAGGCGCGATCAATTTATGTTTCGAGAGATCCAGAAAATTGCTGTCGGGCTGAATACGAAGAAAATTCCCAGTATGCAGAGCTGCACTGTAAAATAATTAAAATTTTAGGTTCGGTAGTTATGTTTTAAAATAGATACAATACAAACTTGAGAAACTTTTTTTGGGCAATTTAATTTCCTCTCAAACTATTTGCCACAAATTTTGCTGAGAGGAAGTTTGGCTTGAACCCTGGCTTTACGTCTAATAAGCCAACACACTACCTACTAGACTACGGCGACTTCATCTTCGTTGATATATACATACATACATATATAATAATTCGCTAATTACTTCCGAAAGAGTAATACGATGGGAATATAAAATTTTTTCTATATTTTAGTCTGGACTTTGTAGTCGATGGAGGATGCTAATATTTATTCGATTCTAATTTGAGTCACAATTGAAACCTAAAAACTGAAATTAGCCATTTTTGTAAACGTAGCGCAATTGAAACATTTTCTATATTTTCAGTCCGGGTCAAACGACTAAAATTAAAAAAAAATATTGTTTTCCCTGGTTTCCTAGTTTGATATTTAATTTTAATTTTATCTAGTCCTAACGTGAATTTGAACACATTTCTTTAGATTGTACAAGCTTTTCTTGACATTTGTCATAGGAGGGAAAAAATAAAAGCTGGCAATGGAACTTAAATGTTATTGAAAAAGTAACTTTAACGGAATCGCACTAAATTTAATTATTTGGTTCCAAAGTCCAATAGTCTTACATCAATATTATTACATCAAATTTGAATTCTATTTTACCGAGTCTCCCAACAGGGGCTTCCGAACTCTGACGGTTGATAACGGCCTTATTGTTGAAGCTACATCTGTCGTATTAGTTAGTATTTATACACGAAGTAATCATTTATACGCGGGATTAAATACAAATCACAAACTTCTTTTATCAAAACGGGTGTTTTGTCCGAACAACATGTCGCGAGTTTCTGTTATATCACTATCGCCATAATCATCATACCGAGAGGACTATTCGCAATGCGGTGGATAAATTCGAAACACAAAATCCGCCAAAAACATCAGCGTAGTCGCTGAGAGTGTGGAGGAGAATTTCAGGCAGTCGATTTTGTGTCGTTCACAAGTAAACGATCTTAAAAATTATTTTCTTCGTTACCTTAATTGCGAAAATAACGCTTTGCGTCAAAATAAAAAAGTGAAATAACCCAGGCTAATGACATAGTGTAGGTTGCGAGTAGTGTTGTGTAGAACTCAAAAATATTTTTTTTTAAATATTTCTTGAACCCTCCAAGCTTGTTTTATTTGACAAAAACTGTTTTTTTTTTGGACTTTACGCACACATTAATTGAATACACATACATTTCTGAATCGATGTCCAAAACTTAAACTTTCTTAGAAAGGAGAAGGATAGGCCTTTAAAACGATGTACATATATATGTATGTATATTATTTGACTTAATATGGTATGGGGTTTGATGAGGTAGACTTGACAAATCCGAATTTTTTCATATTTTTTTCAAGTTTGTCCGTTCATAGTTCAGTTCAAAATTTTCATAGTTTTAGATGAGTCTTGTTTGTTTATGTGGAAATGTGTCAGTTTCACGTATGAGCGACCACCAGAAGTTGGTCAATGTTTGCGCAAACCGAAATAATAATATTTGCAAAAAAGAAAGAATTTACACATTTTGTGGTAAGCAATTAAGATCCACAAAAAATTATTAAAATTTTTGAACTATAAGTTCATTTGATAAGATAACATATATAAAAAATATAACAAGACTGTTATACTACTTAAATAATGACTACGATGTCACCACTCACTTCATAGATTTTAATTTAATTAAGCAATTAAGAATGTCTAAGCTGGAAAAAATAAGAAATAAAATCATATTTTCCAAGTTTTACCGATCAAAACTAATGTTAGTAAGTTTGAACAATATGTTTATGTACGCAATTTTAAAGGCTCATCTGTCCCCTTTTCAAAAAACTTTGGATTTTGAAAATAGGTTAACAAATATTCGGGTAATTATAAATTTTGTGTGAAAAGATTAAAAATACTGTTTTTGTCAAATAAAACAATTTTGGAGCGTTCGGGAAATATAAAAAAATTTTTTTTTTGAGTTCTACTCAACAAAACTCACAACCTACACTATGTTATTAATTGGGTTGTATTTCGACTGTAGCACCGTGTAATTTTTATAATTTAAATTTGAAAATATTTAATTTATCAATTAATTAAAATGGTACTTAGAAGGTATGGAACGATATAAAATCAAATAAATAAAATTTTATTTAAGATCTTAAATCCGCCACATTTGTTAAAAGTTTATTAATGACAGTTTGACTTACTGTTTGAAACACATGTGTACATACATATGTACATACATTTATTTAACGATCGCAATTATTTATTTTTGTTTTTGTTTTTTTTTAATTTTTATTTTTTGGATGGTTTGGATGGAAATAAAAATAAAGATTTTGTAAAATTTTTAATGAATTCATATGACACGATTAATTTTTGTTTTCTTATTTGGTTTTTTTAAAAATAGAATTTTTGTCCATAAATTCGGTTACGTTCAGAGATCATTAACACTCACCACACATGAGGTATTAAAAACAATTATGGTCCATTGTAAAAAAGTACGACACGTTGGCATCTTGTTTTATATCCCAAAAAAAATTTTGTAAACTTTTCCTTAAAACTTTAATAATTGCACGATATTTCTCGATATTTTATTCAACACAGTGGACTTTTTAATACATAAATTTACGAAATATTTGTTTTTTATTATTATACGAGTATTGTTATTAATTATTTCATACGTTTTAATGCATAAACAAATTTGAAAGAGAAACGTTCTGAACTGAACACGTCTAAACTTTAAATGAGAACATTTCCAAATGAAACTTTTCACGAAAAATACGACACAAAAACCCCGAAAAACTTTTAAATACAAAAAAAAAACAACGAAAAAAAAATTAAAAAAAAAATAGAAAACAGAACAACAATAACAACAAAAACCACCTTTTAATATATTTTGTGGTGTATGTTCCATCATTTTTGCGTTCTCATTTTTTTTTGTTTGTATTCTTTTTGTTTTTTTCTTCTTCCATAATTGTTGTTGTTGTGTTTTTCGCCCGCTTCATTACGACAAGATTTTCCAAAAATATGCAAATGTATTGTGTGTAGCCCGTTTTAGCGTATGTGTATGACTAAGAGTGTTTCGTATGATACCATCACAGGTGGAGGAGACACATATTGCGTTGCTTATGTTTGTATGTTTTAAATTTAAAAGCAACAGCCGTAGTCCTACCTTTGATTACCGAATGATCTCAGAGCATTGTTCTCAGGCACAGATGGGAGAGGAGCTATGATACCATGCAGAAAAAACTTGCTCTTTAAGTGCGAATTGATTTTTAGAATAATTTTCTGTCGATTTAAAGTTTATTCTCTAAACCATAAGCTGCAGTTCCTTCCTTATATACACGAATGTAAGAATGTTTTATGTAAAGAAAAAGAAAATATTATATAAGGCGACTGAATGAATTGAATTTTTTTTAAATCGAATTAAAAAAAATAAGAAATAAATATTTTGCAGAGAGAAAAAAAGGTCATTTGTTTACAATGCGAGTGTAGTAAGTACAATCAACAGTTATACGCACTCATGCGACAGTAAATGTACATTTTTTTCGTTTTATTTTCTACGGTACCCCAAAAGAATTTCTAACCTGTTGCAACGTGGAAATTTTAAAAAACAACACCCATATCAACATTCCTTAATAATTTTAAATTTAATGCTGTTCTGTTTGCTATTCATTTCGTGGTTTTGTACTTCAATTAATAAAAAAATCTTTGATACCAAATAAAATATATTTTTAATTCTGAAGATTTTTCAATTCAATATGTTTTCATTTCATTGTTGTTTGAAGATTTATGACGTATAAAATATATAAGATCCGTATGAATATAAGAAATTGTCTTTAGAATTACGTTGATACGATCCTTATTTTATTGCTACTGCAAGGTATTTGCAAATTTTCATAAAGTTTTTAGTTTTTGGTTCGTAGTAATTTTGTTTTTTTTCATGAAAAGTCTGTAATATTTAAAAAATATGAAGATTAAATGACAAAACAGGATACAAAAACAATAAGGAATATAAACCGAACGCACCTATTTAGAGATTAACTGCTTAAAAAGACACAAGTATTATTACAGTTTTAAGATGCATTAATTTCATAATTAGAGGATAATTATGCTGGCTTAAAATTATTAATATAAGAGCAAATACGTGGTAAAGTACCGCAACCTGTTAGAGACATCTGAAGGTATATGGACTGAATGACTTCTATTAAGTCTTTTGTTATTTTAGTTTTAAAGTTACGTGAGTCGTAATATTGTTAGCCGTGAATAATTTTGGAAAATATATTTCATTTTCGAAATACAAAAGTGCGTATTCCTCAAGTGTTTTTTTTTTTTTGGTCCAGGAAAGAGATCATCAAATGATTACAGTGGCCTCTTACGCATTTAAACAATTATTTCGATTTTTTATTCACATTCCTACCGTATAATACTATTTTCTCTATCATAATGAAATAAGGAAGTCGCCGTAGTCTAGTAGGTAGTGTGTTGGCTTATTAGACGTAAAGCTAGGGTTCGAACCCCATGCCAGACATCAAATCGAAAATATGAAAATATTTCTTCGGCGACGTCCTCTCAACAGATTTCTGGCAAACACTCTGAGAGTAAATAAAAATTGCCATGAAAATTCGTTTGGAGTCGACTTTAAACTGTAGGGCCCGTCGCTAATGTATAAAATTAACACACACAACATAAATGGTGTGAGAAACTAGGAGGTCGCAATCCTGACTGAAGGGTTGTAATGACCAATTATGTATGTAAAGAAATTAGGAAAATTATCAGAAAAGTTGTTTTAATAGTTTTAAAAATTATTATAAAATTTTGTTTTTATTAGTGAAATACATATTTTTAAAAATACCATTGAACACAGTGGTGCCGAGGCGATGAAAATTATATCAATTTGAATCAAAAATATTTCGCTGTTTTATTTTGAATCATTTTTGTGCGAAACTATTTAACAGTAATTAAATCAAACTTTTTAAATCGATATTTTAAATACCAAGGCGAATTGTTGAATTCGTATAAGGCAGTGTCATCAACGTAGCTGAGTATTTCATTTATTTATTGTTGTATCATCTCTGATATGTCAAAAACAGGGCGAAATATTTATTTAAGTTTACTTTTATGTGTGTTTGCTGTTACTTTTACCTGAGATTTGTAATTAAGCAAGGCGAATAAGATTTGATAGTCCGGTGCAGTGTTGAAAAATTCAATACTTTTTTACTTTTTCCAGTACTCTTTTATTACAAAAATACCGCAGTATTTCCGCGACGCTTTCAGTACGTTTTTATTATTACATATTTTATGTCTTGCGCTTTTCTACTTTATTAATGCATTAGCGACACGTTCAACGCAATGCTAAAGTAGAATTAGGATTTAGTCCCGAATAGCCAAGCGTCCGCGGAACTTACGTTCATTTTTAGAATTTGAAGGCAATGAAAACGCTTGCCGAACAGTAATGTAATTTCGGTAAGCATTTGCATTGCTCTTTATATGCTAAAAATGAACGTACGTTACATTACATTCCATCGATGTGACTAAACGGGGCTCTTTCCTTTTGTTACGTTCCGAATCAGCTGTTTTTGTCCTCCTGTATGTGTATTAAATATAAATAAATAAATAGTCTAGTAGGGAGTGTACCCACGATTCAAACCCAATGGCAGACGTTTCTATCAAAACGAAATATGAAAAAATATTTCTCCGGCGACTTTCTTCTGGCAAAAATTTGCCACGATAAAGTTTCTCAAAAATCTGTCGTTCAGAGTCAACTTTAAACAGCTGATCCCGCCACTCATGTATAAAATTAATGCAGACAAAATAAGTGCTGTGAGGATGTTAGGTCGTAATCCTGATTGAAGGGTTATAATGACCAATTATGTGTATATGTATGTATCTTATACAAACGTACTATTTCACCCAAAAAAATACTTTTGTAGTTAAATTCAGTACCATTTCAAAATTTCAGTTTTGCAACACTGGTCCGGTGACTTGAAAAAGAGCAACAAATACATGTTGTTTTTGGCAAAATTTAAAACGAAAACTAAGAAAAGAAAACTTATATTTTTGTACTTACTTCCATTAAAATATTAAATAAAGATGAATAAATTTATTATAATATTATGATATATTTTTCTTAAAATATTTTTGTAATACATTTTATATTATTTCGATTTTAAGGCATAATAAACATATTGTAAATTATTACACAAATATACTCTGTAGATATTTAATATTGTATATAATTATATAAATATACTATATTCTGTATAAATTAACAAATAATTTTAACAAATCTCTGTATCATTCGAAACTAATCATTTTCAATTAATTTCGAAACTGTTCCCTTCGGTTCATATTACGAAGATTCACACCCATTAATGACGAGAGTCCTAAGGCACATAACTGAAAGAAAAAACAAGATAAAATAGTTCAAAGTTTAATAGAATATTTTAATAATTTTGTTTGTCGTACATTTTAATTGTAATAATATTGAAAATAAGAATCCTGAATAAAATTCAATACAGACAATCGCGGGATTAGAAAAAATTAAAAAAAAAATTATTTCCGAACGAATTTAAAAAAAATTTTTTAAGTCGTGTTAAAGTTTCAGAGAAGTTAAAAAGATGTCAAAGCTTCATGGAAAATAAGCTCTAATCAATCAATCAAAACATTCAAATGAGCAAGTAGAACCAAAATGTTTAGTTTTACTTCATCCAGTTCACAGCTATGATAAGTTGCGAAAATCTGATTATTTATCAGAAATAATTATAAGATGACCTTTGAACCTTTTGACCTCCAATGGCTTGGAATCCGAATCAATTTTCGGTATTGGTAATATGTATCATATTTTAAATATATCCTTACGAAAATGGAAACGGTGTAACATCGTTTAACATTAAAATGAGCAAAAGCAACACAAACAAATACAACGAACTTGTTACAAGTAAACCAACAACATCAGTATGAAAGCGAAGGGGATAGAGAAGTAAGCAAGAACGCAATAACAAGCAATGTGAACAAAATACACAAATAACAATGAAGTCGCGATAGAGTTCTCGAGAAAGTGAAACCACAAACGTCCGACTTCAAGAACACATTCATCAGACTGTTTATGTGGGATATAAAGAGAAAAGACAAAGCAGGCAACCAGCAGTCAATCTTGTGTGAAGACGCGTTGCGTGTGAAGAAAGCAGTCGTGGTTTGAAGATTGTCGTTGAAAACATCTGCGTTGTAAGCATAGCTGCCAGATAAATGAGGCACCAAATCGTCAAATATTTGAGAAAAAAATCGTCAAAATCGTCAGAGACGTTTATTAAAATCGCCAAAAAATCGTCAGAAAAAATAAATAAATAAATTAAAAGATTTTTAAAACCAAAAGTATTTCTTTTGTAGTAAACATATAAAGTCTATATACATGTACATGTGTAGATACATATCTGAGTTCAAAAATAAAACATTTAAACATTTTTTTTTCATTTATTAATTTTTTTTTCCAAAAACGGAGAAATTTTATATCATTTTCGGGAAAAAAATTGTTTAAGGATTAAAAAATCTATCCCAGTGATAGTGTTGTTCATTGACATAATCGCAGCAATATCTTAATCTATGGGTATGTGTAAATATTAAGGAGTCAGAAGCTCTTGACATTCTGAGCATGAAAATTCAGTGTAATGTTGGCTTCAACCGGCACATTTTCCAACAACTCTCATGTATGGGTCGGTGCCTCAACGTCTATTTTGAGTTTCCCGATCGTGTACAGGAGAGGCCGTAGTAGCTCGGTAATGACGGTAGTATATCCAACTCCATTGAATCATTGGAGCACCGTTGTATATGGTTCGTGTTTCATTCTTCTATCGCTTTGACAAAAGGATTTTGCTCGAACGAAGTAAGGGGACTGTTCCCGAAAATCATATATTCCTACGTAACGCTCGTCTTTATCGGATACCACTTCCGTATGTGGTCGATTGGCCAGTGGATCGCACACTGTAAAAATACGTTTTTTAGTCGGACTATTCGTATGTGGAACTCATTCCGTGCAGAGGCCTTTCCTGTACATATGGTTTAAATATATACAAGCCTAGTGTCCATAAACACTGTTCTCTCTTTCCTTCTTCACATAACATATTTTCACAGTTCCAAACACAATGCCATCGATCCCCTGAGTGTTGGTCCTACGAAACAAAATAACAGCGCTTGCCTTTGTTCTTCGGATGTTAATATTCGAAGCTATACTCGAATTTTTAAAATTGTCTGCAACGGCAAATGATAACTTATTCTTAACTACGAGGTTATTTAGGAGTTGTAACTTTTTGGCTTTTAAGGGGTTAAAAATGTATAAAATTAAGAAAAATCATCAATACATGTGAAAGTAACTTTAAAATATAATACTTTACTCTTTGTTTTTACTAACATAATTTTCCAATAGTAACAATTGCAAAGTAAATACAAAGCTTAAAGTTGCTTTTAATATACTACAGTAAAGAATATGATGTAAGTTTTTAATTTCCAAAAATCGTCAAAATAAGGACATAAATCGTCAAATCGTCAATATGATATTTTTGGAGCTCAAAATCGTCAAATCTGGCAGCTATGGTTGTAAGCAAAGAAGAATAGCGAACAAGCTATTATTGTTGTATTCGTCAAGTTGTAAACGATGGCACACAAAACTATTGCTAATAATAAAGACTTTAATTGAAACTAAACACAAATTTATTTTTATTTTGTTTGCAATCAACGAACTTATATTTTAAAAGTTTTAAAAAAAGTAAAAACGTAACAATATTATCGAATAAATGTGTTTAATGGGGTAAAGAGTATTTGTAGGAATAATTTTATAAATTACGATGTCAGTCATAACAATCAACATTAATAACTTGAAACAAAATAGCAATTCACACTAAGGCACATAAGAGAAATGAAAAATATTATCATCAGTTTCTAGATTATTCTAACTTAGCTTGTGAAGTTATGAAGAAGTTGATGGTAAAGATACACACAGTTACTAAATTATACGTACGGTTAAAAAATTGCCGAAATTTTTTAACTAATCCGTTTTCGTTGAAAATTTTTATAGTTTCCTTGATGTTAAGACGGTCTTTTGCATTGGTTAAAAAATTTCTGAAATTGAACTGAATTGTGGCCCTGCACACGCCCAAAAAGGTATGCATCCGATTTACAAATTTCACAAATTTCTGAACCAAAGCAAAAGACCGTCTTAAAATCGAAGAAAGATGTCAGACAATTATAAATGAAAAAAAAACGGATTGGTTAAAAAAATTCTGAAATTTGTTATCCGTATGTATACTTCTGTGGCTATGTGTATATTTGGGAAAGGTATATTTACTCATTTAGGGCCATTATTACAACTTGCCGTTAACTAAAGGGAGTATTTTAACGGGCAGATAAATTGTTTTTCTATAAGTGGACACTAAGGCTAAAGTGAAGATCATCCTACCGGTAACTTTTAAAGTTAAATTTATGTTTGAACTTCCCATATTATATATTATTTTCAATATGGCAACTTCAAATATAAACAAAATGAGCAAATACAACAAAAAAATTAATGCCACTGCGTTTAACAAAAAAATTGTTTAATTGAGCAGTGTTATCGACATTGCTTCGGCGCTGCCATATTTTTGAAAAAATTAACTTTATTTTATTATTAGTTTGTAATAACGAAAAGAAGTTGAAGGTGACTTTAAAGATCACTTTAGCTAAAGTAACCTTTAACTAAACCCAACTTTAACAGGAAGTTGTAATAATGACCCTTAGTATCATTACATTATTACAATTATTACATTATTTCCAATTCCTTTATACATTTCCTTTAAATAATTGTAGAAATAAAACTACTACACGTAGTACTCAGTTTTTGCAGTTCTGATGCCGCTATTCACTTTTTTTAGCTGACTTAAATTCTACTCTAAATTCGGAAATTATAAAACGCGTCTGTCTACAATTAAAATTTCTATATCAACAGAAATTACTTTTGTGTCTAATTGCTTAAAGAGTATATCCTAGCTAGAGAATGGAAAATATATTATTAACCTACCAGTAGCCATAGATATGCAAAATAATTAAGAATTTATGTTCAATTTCTCATTTACCAAGGAATTTAAAAATTATAAAATCTATCATAGAATACATCCTAAAAATTATGTGAGGGGTGGAACTGCCCCAAAAAATAAAAAATACAAAAGAGAGAGTTTAGTCAAGGCATCAGTGTTTAACTTAATAATATAATGAATACAAATAAAATAGAAGAAATATGCTCTTAAACATATTCATCACTTCTCTGAAACTGCAGAAGATAAATTTCATTGTCATAAGTCACTTCTGCCAAAATCGAGAGAATAAGTATCAGACGAATTCCTCTCAATCAATGAACAACAAATTATTTCTGAACATAAAAAAAAACTTTCTGATCAGAATAGAAAATTCCATAAAAGGCAATCAAATGTGGAGTGTAATGTTTGTGGATATTACTCGGTTTTTTCATATATTTTAACGTCATGGACTTTAGCTTAAAACATTTAACTACCCAATCAGGGGTTTAACATGTCCGAATGCTACATATACAGACCAAATATCGTCGAATAAGCTTGAAGGGTAAATTAAATTTTAACGAACATATTAAAAAAAACACAGGAGGAAAATAAATAACACATTTACGATATGTAAACAAGTTTTGACATCCATTTTCCAGTATGGTATTCAGTGAATGTGCCTGTTTATCGAATATAAAAAGAATCCATGCAATGGCAGGATGCCTGATTACATTAAGACTTTAACATCAAAGGCGTTTTGTCGGAAATGCAGATCCCATATTATAATTCTGTCCTGAACACTATTAATTTGTATAACAAACAAAAGAAAAATGAGCAAACCAGACAAACACACAACAACAAAATGCACATGTCGTACGATAAACAGATATTATATTAACAAATATGCAGGCAATTAGAATAGAAGCAAAACAAAAATCAGAAATATAATTACAATAATTCATAGGAAGATCGTTAAGCGAATAAACATAAAGAAGAACGATGCTGCCAAGCAGGTGTGAGTGGTCAGTCAGTGTTAAGACGTAAGTCTGTAACTGAGAGTTGCATTAAAATGTGAGTGTTACCTAAAGTGACGTTGAACACCGAAAAGTTTGATCTTCGTTAAAAAGGATCGTGAATAAAATTGATGGCGTAGTGTTATCAGTTAAAGTGTGTTGTTTGTTATTTGAATAAATGGTTTTTGTTGAATAGAGGAACGAAAAACGATCACAAATAAAGAATTTCTTTTATTTCAATTGATATCTTTCAAAGACTTAAAATTACATATTTTAGAAAATAATATTATTATTAAACCTGAAGTTAATTTTATTATTTTAAATTTATAAAAAGAAGTTTGCACATATTGGGATCAATATTGAAAAAAACCAACTGTAAACAAAGATCGTAATTTAGAAAATATTATTTGATCACATTTATTTCGCACCGTGTACAATTGTATCCTAAAGTAACTTGAAAAATGAAATTTATAAGTTAATGAAAATGTGTCGTAATTAATTAAAAGTATTGATATGTCGGAAAACAAAAAGAAAATTGCGTAATTGTAGATCAACCAACTTTTTTGAAAAATATTGGACTTTATTTTCAGCTTGTACGTTCTGAAAGTATAACTTTTAAGGCCAATTTACACTATAAGCATTAACGTTCGTAAATTCAGAGGGATAATATTGCAAAATTACCTACAAATTTAAAAAATGGTAGCAAAAATCTTGCAACAATTTTTTTGCGCTTTCACGATTAGCAAAATACGCAAACAAAGTAAAACAATGCATCCCTGATGCAGTGAAGTGATTGGTTTTTAAAAATTTTAAAAAACGTCTTCAAAATTTCCATCCGTATTTTTTCCTTAAAGTCGTAAGCTCTTTCCACGATATTATTTGCTCTCTTCTACATGAAAACTTGACATCCCGCATGACTTGTTTGATCGTCTAAATCCACATTTAAGGGACAGGCATTCTTAGTTTCTAAAATACGTAATTTTGAATGTTGATATATTGGAAGAAAAAAGTACAATAAACTTTTTTATGGAAGACAATGTTTGTACAATGGGTCAATTCGACCTCCGGGTACTGTACTTGTCTTAATTGGCAAGTACACGTCCTCTATCATAACCTAACCATGTTCTGACCGTTCTTTGTTAAGCTTTATTACATACATACATGCATACATAATTGGTCATTACAACCCTTCAGTTAGCTTTATTAACTATCTGAAAATCTATGAAGAGATATTCTGTGTGAAACTAACGTTATGCTACTTGAGTAGAAGCAATACTACAATAGAACATTCATTATATTAATGTAATATGGTGGATTCTGACAGTTTTAAAGGGTAAATTTGATAAACATATTCTATGTTTGGGTAGTGTGCTAGACTATTTGCGTGATGGTCGTGGGTTCGATTCCCAGCAGAGACTTTGGTCTGTGACACTACACCGAGCATATGGTCAAGTTACTCAGCTCGTATATAATTAGAATATAATTTGTAAATGTATTGTAATTAATAAATAAATAAATATTCTTTGTTCCACATGCATACATATGTACATACATACATGCAAATATTATAAAATGATCATCAATAATTGTATCTCATACTTAAAGAAATAAGATAGGAGCTACCTTTGACTCTCTTAGGGCCATTATTACAACTTGCCGTTAAAGTTGGGTTTAGTTAAAGGTACCTTTAGCTAAAGGGAACTGTAAAGTTACCTTTAACTTCTTTTCGTTATTACAACCTAATGATGAAATAAAGTTAACTTTCTCAAGAATATGGCTGTGGAGGAGCAATGTCGATAACACTGCTCAAATTAAACAAGTTTTATTTAAACGCAGTGGCAATGACGCGCTTCTATTTTTTGTTGTATTTGCTCATTTTGTTTATATTTGAAGTTACCATATTGAAAACAATATATAATATGGCAAGTTGAAACATAAACTTAACTTTAAGAGTTAAAGGTGGATGATCCTCTCTTTAGCTTAACACTCACACATACCTTATCGTTCACTTATAATAATGGAAAACAATTTATCTGCCCGTTAAAGTCCTGCCTTTAGTTAACGGCAAGTTGTAATAATGGCCCTTACAACAACGTTGACGCCTTACGTAAGCCCTCTTTAGCAGTAAGCTATGAATACTAAGAAAATAATCAATTTCTAACGAATGCATTCTACTTTATTAATTACATTTACAGGAGAATAGATTACCTTCTGCCTAAAATAAAATTAAAACATATTTTATTGAATTACTCTTCATTATAACCAAATTGTTTTATATAAAAATATGTATATGGGGAATTTCGTGTCAAGTGACCCAATTTTTAAAATCGATGTCTTCCGATTTGGATCTGATGATGTGTGCTTCTTTTTGTTTAAGGGATTACAACAAAAAGAAGTTAACATTTTCTTTTTGGGAGCGGAAGCCATTGTGAAGATTAATTATGTAAGTAATTAGTAAATAACGCAGGTCCAAACTTTAACACTGTTTATAAAAAACTAATTTCCGAATGTCCTTAGAATGCAAATAAATACTTTTTTAAGATCACTTAGGTTGTACGTTTTCATGCCAAATATTGAAAAATCTTATTCTTGAGTTAAAAAATAATTTTTTTGATAGATATCCCGCTCGCATCCCATTAAGCGATTATAAAGGCCTTAAAGGAAATTGTATAAACTTTCTTTTGAGAAAAAAAGGCCCATTTTGAAAAAAAAAAAAATTTAAAAATTAATAAAAAAAAATTCAAAAATTTTTTTTTAAATTAAAAATTTTTTTGGAAGGATTGAAGAAATAGCTATCTAATATCCTTTGGAAAATTTTTGCTAGGTGAAATTTTTGCTAGGACCAATAGGTGAAAAGTTACACACATTTAAAAAAAAACCCTGTATGGCCCCCTCTAACTCCGGCAGTTCTTGACTGATAGAGCTGAAAATTTGTGTCTGGCCTACTATCCAATAGTACTAACCTTGGTGCAAATTCCATCCATCGGAAGACATCGATTTTAAAAATTGGTTCACTTGACACGAAATTCCCCATTCCGTATAAATCTACGTTAATCAAATGAAATGATTATCAGAATGAACGCCTAAAAGTATGCATGCCATTATTGCTGATTAAATATTGTAAGTTAATGGTTTTCTTTTCTTCATATTCTGATCAATTTTGAATTCAATTTTGTATCCTCAATTAATTGTAAATATTAATTATTATAATTAATTAATTAATTACTATTTAATTAACTGCAATACAACTTCAAATTATATTCCAGTAATCACAAGCTACGTAATAAAAAGCTTATGTGTCGGTACCGGTACCAGCACATGTTTTAGGTTGTTTTATAACAAAACTTTTCACTTTCACTTTTATTCACTAGATTGCAGTATGTTAAACTACACTTCATACTATCATCTCTGAAATCAGTTTTCATTTATTATGTTCAGTAAAGTAAATATTTTACAAGGTTAAGTTTCCGGCGGCTTAAGACAAGAACAATGATTTCAGATTACTATCATTAATTATTATTTTATTATAAATTTAAGGTAGGCGTGCACATAATTTAAATCTACAACCCTTCAATCAGAATTACGACCTAGCTTTTCATACCACTTATGTTGTGTGTGTTAATTTTATAAATGAATAGCGGGACCTACAGTTTAAAGCCGATTCCGAACGACAGATTTTGTGAGAATCTTTTCATGGTAATTATCAATAACTTTACTCAGAAAGTTTTAGCTAAAAATCTGCTGTGAGGAAGTAACCGAACAAATATTTTTTCATATTTCGTTTTGTGGGAGATGTCTCTCTGAAGCGTGGCCACACGTCTAATAAGCCAACACGCTACCTACTAGACTACGGCAACTTCATAGATATACAAACGATTAGTTAAGAAAATCCTTTTTTTAGTACAAATTTGGAGAGTTTTGCGCGCTACAGGTTAATATAAAAAAGTTTTTAAATTTTTTGAACACGTCCGTTAGAAAAAACACGGTAAATGGTAAATCAGTGGCAAAAACACGGTGAATAACGGTAATAAAATAATAAAAAAAAACTTTAAACTCAATACGAAATATGATATTAGTTTTCATACTCACTTCCAAAAAGAATAAAATCCATTTAATGGCTAAACCAATACGGCCACTTTTAAAAGCAGTCTCTTCAACGATTTCCATACAGTTGTCTGTGTATAAATTATTTGGTGTTCTTTCCTCATTTTCATAACAATTTTTTGGTATTGATCTTCCCATCAGAATGTAATCCTGTGAGCCATTCTTACCACAGCAGTGATACTATTTAATCAAATGGTTAGACAAGCCAGTCATTATCAAAGTATGTATAAATATAATATGAATTATTTTTTATATGTTAAATACCTTTCTTTCAACATCAATAATTTGTTCTGAATTTAAAGTGTAATTTGTCCATAAATTATTGAAATTGTTACGGGCATTCTCAACATAGTCGGTGGAGTGGGCTGCGATAATAATGTAGATTTGGAAAGCCAACAAGAATGCCATACACATTGCATACTAAAAATAGTTTCATGTTATTTTCTTTACAAAAAATTATTCAGTAAAGCAAGCAATAATAAGAAACGTCAGTTAACTTACACTCCATACCAGACTTGACGAGTAACGACAGGCACCAATACAGCCCAAAAATGAAGTGAGTATAACGAATGAACCAATAAATATTTGTACCACAATGGCTATGTGTTCGAATGTGCCAGGTGTAGATGAGTTTAGTTCATATACTGACAGCGCTATCAAACCAATGCCTAGTAACTGGTGATTACAGCAGCAGTAGGGGTGGCAAAGAAATTTTGTGTATAAATTTTAACGTTTATTAAAGAAAAAAATACCAAATTTAAGGATTCATTGAGGTTAGAATGTCTAGTGTGACGTATAAGTGTTATAATTACTGAAAAAAATGTATGTATGTATGCATGTAGTATATACATATGTATAGTATACGAGTATGTTGATAAATTACTCATACGTACCGATAACACTGAGTTTAAAATGCTTAATAAAATCTTATAAAATATTAATTGGCAACTCATATTTGTTTGATTTCAATTATTGCTAAAAATACTTCATAAATTTTATTTATTTTTTGATTTTTTTTGTAAAACTTTTAAAAAGGATTTGTCCTTTCTTTAAACTGATTGTACTCTTTTTTGTATTTACACTGACCACTACTACTTGCTTCCACAGTCAACAATATACTGAGGTTTCGTTCATTGTTCATTGTTCATCGGTTACAATTTTGCAGCCAACACACACGCACACATTCTGTGTGTCTCTCATTTACTACGACTTCCATAATTCCTTTCCTTTTTAACGCTTCGTATTGGTGTAAAGGTTTTCTTTTATTGTTATTAATTTTTCTTTCTCTCTTTGTAGTTGTTATTGCTTTTCATATGCTATTTTGTTTTGGTTTTACTATCCATATACATAAATACTAAAGTAATGTTTACATTTTCAGAGTACAAACACATACGTATGTATGTGTGCATGTGTGCGTGAAAATAAAAGGGAGTATTTTACATAGTGATGTCATGGTTTGAGTTTTAATACTTTTCCAACTGACGGGTTCTTTTTTAATGTTTTCTTTGTTTTGATTCTCTCTGCTTTATCAGTGAAAACAACAATACCACCATACATACATATATACATATGTAAGCGTACGATATAAATTTTATTCAAAAAAATTTCATGAATTCTCTATTCTATCAGCATATTAATGGAGAAGAGACCCATGACTCCTTTTTTGGCACATATACGGATAAGGCTAGTAAAACCAAGAACTCACCAGTTATCTACGGCATTCCGTGTGATATTGGGCTGTTCTTATATTCGCTCCCAGCTTAAGCAAGACAAATATTATAAAATGAATCCCTCCAAAGATTTATTTATTTATTTATTAATTACAATACAATTACAAATTATATCCTAATTATATACGAGCGAAGTAACTTGACTATTTGCTCGGTGTAGTGTCACAGATCAGAGTCTCTGGTGGGAATCGAACCCACGACCCTCACGCTAATAGTCTAGCACACTACCCACTAGACTACCAGGGCACCCACCCTCCAAAGATATTGATCATCATATCAGCCCAGGAGGAGAGCTAGGAAGTGCTTTCTTTGCTAGCCAACGCTTGTTAATTTCAGCCAGTTTACTACACATCAATAACTCCCATCTAATGAATCCTAAATTCGCAGAGCAAATTTATAATTTCTTTTTTAAATACAATTTGAACATACATTTTGAATGAAGATTATGATATATTCAATCTAGAAAATACACAAAATATCCATACATATGAAGATTTATTATATTGAAGGTACTACAGCACAGGTTCCTAAGATCTGCACAGCAGTAAAGGAAGTGCACAACTTTTTTTACCACATTGCTACAACTATGATGGTGATCATTAAGCTGTAGAATAATCCATCGGCCATGATCCCCAGATTACGGTAAGTGCAGTCACCCGCCTGAATACATCCCTTCTACTGTTACTTATTAGCCAACTTAACGGCAGGTGTCATATTCAGACCAGGTAAGCATTCTACGGAATGTAAGAGGTCTCCTCAATCAATTAACCTGGAACACGTCTCATCAACTGTCTTATCAACCGATAGATGGTAATGTATAATCGAAGGACAAGTATAGCCATCTGGCTATCAAAGCATCTACGGATGCGCCCACCAGCTTCGAGAGTGAGTGAACAAATGCCAAAGGTTGCCGCTTGAAAAACCCTTGATCCACTACAAAGTCTGTAATAATAATTCAAATTGGCCTCAAATTTGTTAATGAAGTAGGGAAATAGGACAATCGAAGTAGTTCGTCTTGAAGATTCCTGAGAATTCTAGGATGACGTAGAAGTGCAATCCCTTCGAATATCGAAATTTCGTTTACTTAACATTGTTGACATCACTATTTTGAGTAGAATACTAAAGCGAAAAAGAGTATTGTTCTTGATTACACTTTTTTGTTTCATTTTATTTTATTTATAACTTCTTATCAGTTAATTTCATCGGATCAGATATATTATAAGTACAGCATAAATCTAGCTTAACTTAATTGGCGATTACAATCCTTTAGTCAGGATTTCGACCTAGCTTACCATACCACTTATTTTGAGTATTTTAGTTTTATCCATTAGTGGTAGGACGTAAATTGTAACAACTTCCACAACCCACAGATTTAAGAAACTTTTTACTCTTAGTGTTTTTGCCAAAATAGTCGAAAGAAATATTTTTTTTTTAATTTTTTATTCGAGATGTCAGAGCTGAGGTTTGAACAGCGACTTTAAATCTAGCTGGCAAAAAAAAAATTATAAGCATTTTGAATACAAAACATCAACTGCAAATGTAAAATTAATTCTGTTCTATTTAAGCTAAATATTACAGCAGATTTCTGGCAAAAACTCTGAAAGTAAAATAAAATTGCCATGAAAAGTTTTCTCGAAAATCTGTCCTTCTGAGTCGGCTTTAAACTGTAGGTCCCGCCACTTATATATAGAAATTAACACACACAACATAAGTGATATGAGAAACAAGTTCGTACACAATGCGACAAAATAAAAAAAATGAATTACTACACCCAGCTAATTACATAGTGTAGGTTGTGAGTTTTGTTGAGTAGAACTCAAAAATATTTTTTTTATATTTCTTGATCCCTCCAAACTTGTTTTATTTCATAAAAACTGTTTTTTGGACTTTACGCACAAATTTATTGATTACACAAACATTTCTAAACCGATGTCCAAAATTTAAACCTTATTAGAAAGGAGAGGGATGTGCCTTTAAAACGATATGCATATATATATTATTTGACTTAATATGCTATGAGGCTTGATGAGGTAAACTTGACAAATTCGATTTATTTTCATATTTTTCAAGTTTACCCGTTCATAGTAGCAAACTTTAATTATAAAATATAAAATAAGTGAAGACGTTCTGAAAGTGCATTATCTTGTGAAGAAATTGACACTTCGTTTGATCAAATCGGACATTAATCACCGTAGTTATTGCTTAAAGAGTCTAACAGTCGAGTTATATTTATGTACATATATTTTTTCAATGAACTTTTAGTTCAAAAATTTTCAGAATTTTTGATGGAGCTTGATTGTTTATCGGAAAATGTGTCAATTTCACGTTTGAGCGACCACCAGAAGTTAGCCAATGTTTGCGCAACGAGAAGTAATAATATTTGCAAAAAACACAAATATTAGCCGACTTCTGGTAGTCGCCCAAAACGTGAAATTTACACATTTTGTGGTAAACAATTAAGATCCATCAAAAATTCTGAAAATTTTTGAACTGAAAGTTCATCTTAAACAATAAATATATGAAAAATATAACTCGACTCTTAGACTCTTTAAATAATAATCACGGTAATTTTTGTCCTATTTTATCAAAAGAAGTGTCAATCTCTTCACATGTGTTATGTATGTACGTATTACAGAGTTATCACAGAAATGCCTGTTGGGTTAATTTCTAACATCTTAATTTGTCTTTATTGTTTACATGAAAGAATACATCAAATTATTGTTTGTTAAAATATGTGCGATGATAACTAGAAGTTTAGTTTCACAGTTCGTACAGTGTTGGTAAAAACAATTTATGAATTAATATGTAAAGTTTTTAAATAAAAAAATTAAAAATATATGTAGAATTATAAATTAAATTAAATTAAATTAAATAAATTGATATTCTTATAAATATTTGTTAATTCATGTCTTTAGCTATTAAGAAAAGAGTATACGATAATGGGAATCCCCGTTGAACGTGTCTGTCTGCTTAACTCCTTCATATCTGACGATTATAGTCTGATCTCACCTGTAATATCAATATTTGATATTCTCTGACATTAACAAAAAACATTTTAAAGGACTTGGGGCAGCTTGACCTCTACAAATTCGTATTTAAACGCAAGTGAAATGAAATGAAACGGAACCATTACACAGCCCTGCATGGGTTTTGCAAATAAAATGGCTCCAGGTGTTTCCGAAGGCATTTTACGCGCTGAACACAAATCTGGTTCAGTTGGCTGTCGAGGTTTATAAAAATTAATCAGATTTACTTGACCGCCATATTGGATTCGCCATTTTGAATTTTTTAAATTTGAATAAAAATCTGTAATAAGCGACCCCAAAAACCCCTGAGTAACAATTTTCAAGTAAATCTGATTAATTTTTAAGGACCTCCGTAATGTGTTTATTTTTCTCTTGCACCCCTTGACATAAACCCACCCCCCACTTTAAGGGTGCATGCAAACAATTTGGTTTTGGGCTCATTTTAAAGAGCAAAGATCAATTGTCAATTTCTGACAATAGCGATGGTTCTAGCAAGTCAGTGTTTAGCTCTACAATGTTTCAAAAATGGCCAAAAACGCTATTTTTAGGGGTTTCAACCCCATATTCTCGAAAACATGACGTGATGGAAAGTTTTTGAAACCAGATTTGTGTTCAGCGCGCAAAATGCCTTCGGAAACACCTGGAGTCATCTTACTTGCACAAAAAAGTCAAAATGTGCAGGGCTGTGTTATCAGTTTCTTTTTAGTGTCACTGTGCAATTAAAACAGAACTCCATATTCACATCTTAACACCACCTTTGCTCTTTTCCACAGAAAGGTATCTAACATTGGATGACATTGATAACATTTGGGTTAGTTTTACTTGTAGAATATCATCAGTAATGAACATTTGAATCGAAAAACGCTAAAATTATCAGACGGACAGAACTTACTAATTTCAATATGTTTTCAACATTGACTTCTGTTAATATAAGAAAAACATAATTTTAAGGCCATTTATTAGAATAAAATGAAACAAAATAATCCAATACACAAAGTAGAAACACGAACTCAATATTTTATATCTTCAATTATACAGTGCGACAGTCAAAATACACCCGGCTAATGAAATAGTGTAGGTTGTGAGTTTTGTTGCGTAGAACTCAAAAATATTTTTTTTTATATTTCTCGAACTCTTCAAACTTGTTTTATTTGACAAAAACGGTATTTTTGTTCTTTTCACACAAAATTATTGATTACTCAAATATTTTCCAACCTATTTTAAAAATTTAAAGTTTTTTAGAAAAGGGGATTAACACGATATACATAAACATATGACTCAAACTTAAATGTTATGAGTTTTGATGGGGTAAACTTGGAAAAAATGATTTTTGTTTTATTTTTTAAAGTTTAGCCATTCTTAATTGCAAAATTTAATTAAAAAATATGAAATGAGTGGCGACTTTCTGAAAGCGCATTGTCTTCTGAAGAAATTGACACTTCGTTTGATAAAATCGGACAGAAATTATCGTAGTTATTATTTAAATAGTATAACAGTCGTGTTATATTTTTATATATGTCATCTTATCAAATGAACTTTGAGTTTAAAAATTTTCAAAATTTTTGATGAATCTTCATTGTTTACGACAAAATGTGTCAATTTCAAGTTTAGGCAACTACCAGAAGTCGGCTAATATTTGTGTTCTTTGCAAATATTATTATTTCTCGTTGCGCAAACATTGGCCAACTCCTGGTGGTCCCTCAAACGTGAAATTGGCACATTTTCCAATAAACAATCAAGATCCATTATGTGCTATCTAGATCATCCAATTCAGGCCGAAAAGAGGTTGATAGTTATCAACCTACAGTTCCCGCCGTTGACAGTGATTTCTTGTCCAACAACGTTCTCAAAGAAATATGGATCTTGGATCTCATATAGATTGGCATCGTTCAAAATTCGCCAATTTTGTTTATTAACGTACTTATTCGTCTAGAAGTCGCCGTGGTCTAGTAGGTAGTGTGTTGGCTTATTAGACGTGAGGCCTCGGTTCAAACTCCAGGTTAGGCATCTCCAACTAAACGAAATATGAAAAAATATTTCTTAGGCGACTTGCTCTCACAGATTTCTGGCAAAAACTCTGAGAATAAAATAATATTGCCATGAAAAGTTTCTCAAAACCTAACGTTCGGATTCGAATTTGAACTGTAGGTCCCACCACTCATGTATAAAAATTAACGCAGACAACATAATTGGTGTGAGAAACTAGTTCGTAATCCAGACTAAAATGGAAAGAAATGGTTGTCATCCCTGCAGATGATATTAATGCCCAATCGGAACACCTATTTTGATGAAAAAATTTACTCCAAAAAGATGGTAAGATTTCGTATTTCATTTATGTACTTATCTATATGCGCATTATAAAATATAATTAAATCGTTAAAAAGACATTTATTTCAATAATTTCGCAAAATATTGCTTAGTATCTAATTAAGTACATAGTAAAACATTATTTACTCTCCTCTATATTAGTTCACAATTGCAGTTAGTTTTTACAGTTGCTCGTAAAATACAATATTTGCGAATGTCACTGTCAATGTCAATTAAAAACCAATTTAGAAAAAACTATAATATTGTAAATCAGTGGTCAGAGCCGGGATGAGGAAAGAAAGAGCCTTAAAGAAGGTACTTTTTTTATTCACACAATATTACATATTATTTTTAAATTTTATTTCCTATAAAAATTAATAAAGAAAGGTCTTTAAGAAAATGAATATACAATGACATTAAAATATTTATCATTGTTTTGGAATTCACGGGCCCTTGTGTTAAATGGGGCCGTATAGTGGGTCTCTGAATGTGTGTCGTCATTTATGTAAATTATTTCAATTTGTTTTCATGTGCTTGCTTTTCTCTTGTTTTTGTTTTTGTTGTGGAAATGCAACAAGTTGTTGGACAGTGTCTGATACATTTGCAATGTTTTTCTAGTTTTTTTCCCTCATTTTCTACAACTTTTTTTCTTTTGTTGCCATTTCCCAAACAATAAAAACATTGTTGCCACAATATATGTATATGTCTACGCAATTTCCTTTAGGAGAATAAATAAAAATTCCTTTTCAGTCAATAAAATTATTCGCAATTCGTTTCTGGGTCACTTTCTTTATACACAATTTTTATAGACAGAAAATTTACGTTAAAAATAATCGTTTTTTTCTTCTTATTTTACGCTATAGCTACGAAAGCTGTGATTTTTTTGCGGCATTAGGAAATTTTATTCACGCTATGCAGGTAGTATGAGAAAAAAAATTTTAAAGTTAAGGTTTTTTTTTTAAATTTAATTAAATTTCATTGCCATTCACGTTATTTCTTTAGTCTGATATTCTTACCTTTGCGTTTAACCTATAGTTGCATACATACATAACATAATTAGTCATTACAGCCCTTTAGTTAGGATTACGACCTAGCTTCTGACACCACTTATGTTCGAGTCGACTCCGAACGACAGATTTTTGAGAAACTCCCGTGGCAATTTTATTTACTCTCAGAGTTTTTGCTAGAAATCTGCTGAGAGGAAGTCGCCTAAGAAATGTTTTTTTTTTGTACAATTAATGTACTTCTGCACTTCATTAGAATTATTATATTTTTAATTAATTGATCACGTTATTCTTAAGGACACGGATGATATGTAGACGTAGAAATATACGTTTATGCTGACAAAGAAAAATAAATTAAATCGACAGGCAAATGTTAAACAGCCTAAATTCAACTCAACCTTGTCCCAGCGCTAAATTGCACATTTAGATTAGCTCGATAATCAGAGTGTGAGATTCGTGTTAATGCGTCCTTATAATCAAACTGAAAACCAACACGAAAGTTTGATAAATTTTGCGATCGCTCCGAAGAGCGAAGCCTATGTGTCAAACCAGAGACGCTGCGGTATATGCAACGCCTACAGAAAGATCTTTACTTTTTACCCATGGTGTTCATGTTTGCCGAAGAGATAGAGAGAGCTTTTGCCCAAATCAACTTGTCTTTGTTATTTTTGAAAAGAAAAAAAAAGTCCGCGAGGACGATTACTTCAAATTAGGATATGATCGATCGTAACCAATTGTAAGATCCTATAAAACCTATGATTATCACTCACATCAACGTAATAGCTGGAAGGGGAATTGGTGAAAATTAAAAGGTGACGTTGCCAACTTGTTATCCAATGTCTTGGCGCTAGCCGGGAGTGGTGAGTACTGGCAGCTGGAAATATGGAAGGAGACCAAGTTGTCACTTTCGGAACAGAGTAACTTAAGACCATACCAGCGGTACCTAATTTTATAGGAATTATTAAGGGATCAACATCCATGTTAACAGCATTTGAGAGCAAAAGCTATGGTTGTGTGGACAGGTGGTTGCTTTGCTTTCATCTGCATTGGAGGGTTCAATTTTTTTCTTTTTGTTTATTTTAGGTTTGAATTTATTCTGTTTTCACTGTAAATGGATATATGGATATACTATTTGTGAAACAGGGAATGCGAAGTTTGACGCTAGCTTTTATGAGATGTTCAGATTTAGATCAGTTCTAATCCGACAGTTAATGCCAACGTCTGCTTCTAGGATAGCTAATGTAACTGCAGTTGTAACCTGACGGGGAGCCGTTAACATTTCAAGTTAAACCATTCTTACTAGTTCCAGTAGACTATATCTACTAGTCCAAGTCAACGTAATAAAAACGTCGGTAAAACACAAGTCAGATGATAGGAAATGGGTCGTCCCAATGACCGTAATCCAGGGTGCAACACGTATCTTAAATTTTTACAATTAAAGTGTTTCAGAGATTATTTTCTCCTAAAACGTTTGGTAAATTTCTACCCGAGTATTATTTTTATAATTCCATTCGTAACATTTCAGATTACAAGTTACTTTAAATCAGTGTTTGAAATGGTACTGAACTATAAATGAAACCGTACTTTTTTGAATCAAATGGTACTTTTGTAAAAAAATACATACACACATACATAATTGGTCATTATAACCCTTCAATCAGGATTATGACTTAACTTTCCACACTACTTATTTAGTGTGTGTTAATTTTATACATGAGTGGTGGGATCTTCTGTTTAAAGACGACTCCGAACGACAGATTTTTGAGAAACTTTATTTTGGCAATTTTATTTACTCTCAGAGTTTTTGCCAGAATAAAGTCGCCGAAGAAATATTTCGTTTTGATGGAGATATCTGACATGGGGCTTGAACCATCACGTCTAGTAAGCCCACACACTACCTACTAGACTATTTATTTTTTATATTTAATACACATACGGCATATAACAGAAAAACTAACGACTTATACATGTTCCTTATTTATAAAACAAAAACAGCTGATTCGGAACGTAACAAAATGTAAAAGCCCCTTTTAATCAAACCTCGATGGAACGTAATGTAACATACGTTGGTTTTTAGGATATGAGCAGCAATGCAAATGCTTACCGAAATTACATTACTGTTCGGCAAGCGTTTTCATTGCCTTTCGTGTTCTGAAAATGAATGTGCGTTCCGTGGACGTTTCGCAAAGCGGGGCTAAAGTCTAATTCTACCTTCAGCATTATGTTGAACATATTGCTAATCCCTTAATAAAGTAGAAAAGCGCAAGACATAAAATATGTAATAATTAAAAAGTACTGAAAGCGTAGCGGGGGTACTACGGTATAAATACTGAAAAAAGTACAAAAGTACTGAATTTTTCAACACTGCCTTAAAGTTATACGAGTATTTCTCGTGTTTTTGTATAACAAATTAAAATGAAAAATATATTTTGTATCGCTTTTAATTACATTATAACAGTTTTTATTTTTAATATTCTTAAATTAATAATAAAAATTATTTATTTACAATATTTAATACAAATTTATCTTTTGGATATCAAGAATCAATCAACTTAAGGAGGGATTTCCGTGAAAAGTATTCAATTATGATTGAACATATCATCGAATGGTTGTACTGGTAACGTTGGTATAGTTTTGTTCTGTGCAAATTTATTATAAATTTGATTCGTATTTTAGTGTTTTAACGGAAATAAACATTTTAAAATTGCATACGCCTCTGGGTATTGCGGAAATTTATAACCAAAAATGTTGTCAGCAGGAAGCCAAAAAACTAAAAAAATAATGAATTGGATTTAATGTTAGAATATCATGTATACGAATTGTATTTATTGTCTTACCTCAAAAGCGACACATATCCATAGTAAGATAGCATAACGAGAAGATTCCTCTTCGAAATATTTCACCATTTTTTCACTACAACCTTCGGTAAATAGATTGTGAATATCAGATGTATCCTGATCCATAAAACAGCTGGCAGGAATAGGTTTATTCAACAACACATAGTCGTTGGAACTTGTTTTGCCACAGCAATCATGATTTATTTGCAATTCATCCATAGCTTTGGTTTCCCATGCCTTTTCCACCACTTTAACGCCATTGTGTTCTTCACTGTGAACGCCAAGCAGTGCAATAGCAATATTTATCAGAGTCAATGCCAACAGGAACACTGCACACTATAAATTTTCGATCAGTTAATATAATTTATTTTCTAATAATAGTACGGGCAAAACGAAAAAAAAAGAAAGAAAGAATTATAAATACTTACAGTCGCCGTTAAGCACACAGACTCTCTTATCGTAGCGAAAATTCCTAAAATAGCAAAAACAACGCATAGTGATAGAGTCGTATAGTAGCCAATTGAAAATTCTTCTGAGAAATAGTCCGCATTAAATGAAATTCCAATAATGCCAGCAATAGAGATTATCTGCAAATATAAATCATATCCAAAAAAAAATATTAAATTTAAACGAAACCAATTGGAATTGAAGAAACAAATCAAATCATTCTTGATTACATATGTATTTCATTTTTGCAGGACTTATATTTAATATGTAGTATTTTTGTTAATTTTATCATATTTTAGTAATAACGGTAGTAACAGGTTAGGGGCCATTATTACAACTTGCCGTTAACTGAAGAGAGGATTTAATCGGGCAGATAAATTGTTTTCAATTATTATAAGTAGACAATAAGGTAGAAGTGAGCGTTAAGCTAAATGGAGGATCATCCTACCTTTAACTTTTAAAGTTAAGTTTATGTTTTTATATTAGCCATATTATATATTATGATCAATATGGCAACTTCAAATATAAACAAAATGAGCATATACAACAAAAAACGAAACCCGTCGTTGTCACTGCGTATTAAAAAAACTTATTTAATTCAGCAGTGTTATCGACATTGCTCCGGCACTGTCATATATTTTGAAAATGTTTGCTTTATTTTATCATTAGGTTGTAATAACGAAAAGAAGTTAAAGGTAACTTTAAAGTTCACTTAAGCTAAAGTTACCTTTAACCTTAACGTTAGCTTTACGTTAACGAAACCCAACTTAACCGGGAAGTGATTTTTATATTGATTTTCTCATAATTCGTATTGTATTGTATTTATTGTGTTATGTATCTGTACTGCATAAAGAGTGTGACTTAAATTTACTTGTGCAGCTACATTGTAGTTAAAATGTGTTTTAACAAAATCAAATTTGCAAAGCCTTAAAAACCTAAACCATTACCAGAAGACGACATATCAGTTGAAAAGTACTAAAGACTTACAAGTACATTATGAAAGGTATGGCTACTTGTCATATCCTGATATTTTGAATATTAAATCAATTCTTACTCATAACCGGTACTAGCTTCCTGATTAATATGACCAGCATATGCTACCAGCTATGATTGGCAACCAATGAGTTGTTTGAGCATCTTCTTTATATGATTGGAAAAATCCACGAAGTGTGATCTGCTAAAATATTTTGATAAGAATTACTTAAAAGCAGTTGACATTTGTATTGCGAGCTTTCTGAAAAATGTGTTTGGTTTACTCAATTACTGGCATGTGTTATACCAACTTAGCGACCTAGTGGCCAGATGTGATAGACCTTGAAGTCACCAAAAATTTATCCAAGTTCTGGTTTTTAATTGAGGGTTTACAGAACTTGTATTCTAACGTTTGGAAACCCGCATGCTATTGTTGCAAAAATTACAAACTTTAGGATGAGCAATGCATTAACGGGCTAAATTTAAAAAAATATCTTAGATCGTATTGCACGTCTGAGGACAGCCGATAACGTTGATGCTTCTGTTCCCGACTTCAATAATGAATTCAAACTGCCAGCTTTTCTGCCAACTTCTAAACTAAAGTACAAAAGCAAAGTCACACATTTCTATAAATTAATTACCCATAAATTTTTCCAAGTCATAAGAAGTGGATTTGAGTACAAGATTGCTGATGAGAAGACAGTGCAAACGAACGAAATTATGTCTCCCCATTCGAATAAATAAATTGTGCGTCAACACACTAGACGACTGACTGACTTCGAAATTGCCTACAAAAGTAAAATGAGCACAAATTAAGTTGAAATTCTTTGCGATAATTGGTAACTTTGCAGAAATTCAGGCTCAATTTGGATTGCAAATTTCTTCAACAAACGGTTGTTTTACTCAAGCACAATTAGGGGCAAAAAAATTTTTTAATATTTTTAAAAATACTGGAAATTAAATCACTTTTCGAAAATAAGATCTTGGTTTAAATGCCAAATCAATTGCCAGAAATTTTTATTTTATCTCCAGCCATGTTCATACAGTTCAATACTCATGCGAATGTCTCCGTAATTTCGTAACAGAGTCTATTTAAGGGAGAGTGGCGGATGTAGATGCCGTAATCTCATAGGTATTGTGATGGCTTATTAGACGTAAGATCACGATTCAAGCCCCAGATCACATATCTCGAACAAAACGAAATATAAAAAATATTTCTTCGGAGACAATTTCATTTACATAAATATGGACTTTACCAATTTTATTCAGGACCGTTGTCAACAAAAACCAAAGTTTTTAATTTCGCTTGGTTAGTCAAAAACGGACTGACTGTCAACTCTGACTGACTGGCAACATAGTCGTCCGCAGCACGAACTGCGTATTGTCGTTGTTGCCTGTTTCTCTCTTGCTTGATTTGTTTTCATTTATTTTAGTGTTAATTTATCCAAGAATAACAATTTACTGGAAAATATTGTACCATTTTGTAGAAACATTTGTTACACATTTGCTTCTTTAAACTGGAAGAATTAGCCAATAGTTAATCTTTTATTCTATTTTAAATTTTAAAATTTGTTGTTGCGTTCTCGCCTACTTGTGTATTCCCTTTTCTTTCATACCTATGTTGTTGGTTTACTTGTAACAAGTTCGTTGTATTTATTTGTGTAGCTTTTACTCATTTTAATGTTAAACGATATTACACCGTTTCCATTTTCGTAACAATGTCATAGTCAAGTCAATTTGACTTCGGCATAACTATTTGCAAAGTTCACTTCAGTTAACTTCTTAGGGCGCATGAATTTTACAAAACTACTGCTTTTTTACATACTACTATACATTACATAAATTCATTTTTCTTTATGTGAATCTATAAGTGGCAATTTGAAAATTTTTTAAATATTCTGAGTCCCCACCGAGGTCTTAGACTCCTGTTCTGTTATAGTTTTCACAGCCTATGAAAATCTACGCCATCGAAAAACATTCAAGAAAACACGATATAAACATGATAAACACTACGTAACACAATATGAAACAAATCAACGGTGTTTGAAGGAATTTGAAAACACTTTGAAATGCAACAATTTTAAAGAATCATTGGATGAATTCAGTTATTTTTTCATTGATTCCATTATTCATTTATATGTTAAAAGAGATAAATTTAAATTTTTTTTAAAGTTTTGCAGATAAAAATGTTCAGGTTTGCCGCTTACTTCTAGTACCGTTTTTACAACATATGGTTTAAAATCTCATAAGATTGGTTATTTAGAGTATCGAACTTATTTGTGTTGAAACATTGTGGCGTTCAGTTTCAAAAATGTTCCAATCATTAAGAATTGAATACTTAATGCTGTTTTGCTAATTGATCCAGTGTCTCAGTCTTTTGTCACTCGCATGGAATATAAAGAAATCTTTTTAAGCGATTCCCTTCTTCAAATTAAAAGAAAACAAAGCGTGTATGATATATCATCACAAATTTTTATTCGTTTGAAGGACCTAGTAATGTCGTTATGTGTGGAACACAATTGCCGCAACGGCTGCTCTGGGAGGAGCGCATTCACAATGTCTAATTTCCTTGGCGTTGGCACATAAATTACGCTGAATTTGACGGATGGCGCGCAATGGTTGGATGTTATTTGTGGCTTACCGCACAAGGAAAATTATAAAGGGGCCAAATCACACGGTCTACGTGGCCGATTCACATCACCTCCACGTGATTAAGAAATTTCTAGTGCAGAATATACACTATGCATTTGATCGCAGATTAGCTTAAATACCGACTGAGCACGCTCGGTATAGTTATTGGAATAATTACAGTGAATTGCATTATAGTTGCTCATTTAAAACATTGGATTCTTGGCGAATAACGTCTACAGTATCTGTAGACGAAGAAGAGAAGGAAACTATTTTTCACCAATTTAAACGAACTGTCAATGAGAGAAATTAACGGTCAAAGTCGCTTAGAAAACTGTTTATACTTAGTGTACATACATATGAGTACGATCGTCTTGTATGAGTATAGTGACGATGTTTGAGTGTGATGATAATGTATGAGTGTGATGATAATGTATGAGTATGGTGTATGATGTATGATTATAATGATAATGCATTAGGATGTTGATGATTTATGAGTATATTAATGATGTATGAGTGCGGTAAAGATGTATGAGTATGATAATAATGTATGAGAGTGCTGATGATATATTAATTATTTTTTTTATATTGTATGAATAAGATGAATTGAAAACTGCTCTTAATTAAATTTATTATATTTTTGACCAAATTCTTAATACCATTACACGCTTACACAATTCATTTCTAAATGAGGTAAGATAGAAGCCATTCGAAATTAAATTTTTAATAGAATCTTTAGTTAAATTATAATGTATCTTATCTTTCCATATTACATACTGCAATAATCGAAATTAATTTTTGAACTTTTACCATCAATACCAATGATACCAAATCTGGGAGAGGATTATTGCAAGGTAGACTAGTGGAGACCAATAAGTCTTTAATCTGAAATGTTAAAATAATGAAAGCTAACCAATGAAAGTATACAAAGATAATATTTTAGGTGCATACAGAGTTCTGGAATAGAGAAAATCGAATCGGTGATAAAATAATATGACTACACACGCATCGTAAAAACTTTAAAATACATAGCGGTCAGCGCTTAAAGTGGAAGCCTTATAATGAATCAGAATTTGAACAAAAGGCAAGAAAAGCAACCAAAAATTTAGAGCAACTCGACTCCCATTGAAACCAATTAGTCCATGGCATTCAAAATAATAGAAGAGGCACTCTCGTTCTTATCCAAATACGAGAATGATAAATTGGGTCCGATGGCCATTAGTTTTCTTGAAACAAGCTTTAATATCTATGTATGATTAGACATGTTCAATTGCATATACAGCTCGTAAGATTGCAAAACATATTGTCATTTAGTTTAGTTAATTAAATTTTTTTCTATTTTTTGTCTTTCAAGTCAATTATTTTTTGTCAAATAGTTTTTTTTTTATTTAAAAAGTAATAAATATCTCGTTTTGTCTTACGTATTACGTTATTTGCAAGTTTCTGTTCACAAACATTTATTCGTTATGAGTTATGATTCCATATATTCGTACACATGATGGAATCGATGATCAACAATTTCTGTGTTATTTCCTAAAATAATTCATTGATGATGATGCCGCTTATATTTCGATCTTAATTAAATTAATATTCATTATGGTTTTAACCTTGAGGTTAATGGACAACAAAAGCAAACCAAAGCCGAATTTGCACTTTTCTGAAATTATAATAGAATTTTAGTTTTTTATTCTTTGCAAAAAGCCTTTAAGTTGTTTGCTTCTCTTTGTTGTTTGAAATACATTCAAATCGAACAAAATACGAGTATTTGATTTGGTGGAGGCTCTCATAGAAAATAACTGATTTTTAAAACAACACATTTTGAATGAAACAATCAGATTTAGAAATCAAATTCCGCTATTTGATATACACATATTACGTGTATGTATTATTTTGTGAATGTAATATAAAAAAATAAAGAAATTGATGTAAGTTTTCAAAGCTTATGAAAATCTTTTCGACTTAAAATAACGAATAATTCATTTGTTATCGAGCAACTATTATACGTATTGAAATAACAATTACAATTGCTGTAATCATATGAATTAAAATGCAATTGTTAACCATATTTCACCTGTTGACCCGATATTAATTGTCGATAACTACGAATGACAATCGAATTATAAGTGAAAAGTCAATTTCCAATTGAGTATTTGCACTTGAAAAGCATATTTTTTTGTCAACGATTTTTATGTCAAATGACATCATTCTCTATGGTATTCACATTTAACACAAAAAAATATTTTTTCTTTTTTGTTGTTGTTTTTTTAATAACTAAATAACTAAAAAACATATTATTTAAATATGACTAATAAAGCAGATCAAAGACGAACGTTTTTCATGAGGAATTATAATTTTTTCTTAAAAGAAATATTTCTAAAATTTTTCAAAATTTTATTTTACAAAAAAAAAACAAAAAAAATGAACAACAACTATGGCATAACTAACTCACCGCCAAGAAAACATTAAAAATAATCGCAGAGATTTTAACGGTAGTAGTGGCACAACCCATTTTTGAAATTTTATTTTTTTTTACTTCTTGTCTGCTTTTCTTTTTTAAAAAATATTTCGAATCTTAGTTTTTGTTTTTTGAGAAAAACAGAAAATTTTTTCCAATAGTTTTTCTCTTGTTTTTACTAAAGTTTTCTTTTTGTTTTTATTTTATTATGCTGTGGTATTTTCTTTTAAAAAATTATGAATTTGTGTCTAGTGGGAGACCGTTAATCAAGTTCGGATATTCGGAATTTTTTTAAACTTTCACGTTTCGTGTTCAATTGGAAACTGAAAACGAAAAGTTTGTTGTTATTTTTACACCGTTAAAAGTGAGTGGCGTTGATGATGTGGTGTTAGTGTGCCGCAGATGAGCTCAGACAACAATGATAACAATAACAAAAACTTAATAGACAAAACAGAATGTAAAGAAAAAACAAAAAAATAAAAAAACACACACACAAAACAAAAATAACAACAAAAGTCTTTTCTATGATGACAGTAACAACAAAACATAATAGAAATAGAAACAAAAACAAAAACAAAATTAACAAAAACTGAATCGACTTAACTCAAAATGACGTCACAATCTCATACTTACTAACAGACATAAATAAATAGTTACAAACAAAAAAAAAGATTTTAAAGCCACTACAGCAACAACAGTTCAATGAGAAATACAGGCGGGCAGACAAACAGACAAACTGTTTGTTCAAATAGGCGGTATTGAAAATTGTAATTAAGAATCAGAGATAGAGACACACTCTTTTTTTTATTGGTATTGTAAAGAAAAAAAAAGGAAAATTAAAATATTTTTTTTATTTGTTACTCACTTACTTTTGTGTTTTCATGCAAATCAACAGCATTTAGCATTTTGTAAGGAACAGGGTCTTAATATTTGAAGCCAGATTGCTGAAAGAACTAAATCATTGTGATCTAAAATAAATAAATCGCAAAGTAGTTTAATTTAAAATCATAATAAAAATAATAAATTAAAGTGTATATTTCAAGTGACGTAAAAAGATTCCATATATAATAATATATAATAATTGAAGCTCTGTTTAATTTGATTTGATTTCAACAAATTATTCGATTTTATTACAACATTTTCAATAAAGCAAGAAGAACTTTAGTTCTAATAAATAAGTAGAAAATTATACTTTAATGGTCTGCAATTTGAAAACTTGCAAGATTTACTTCAAAGCATTTAGAATAAACGTCTATTTTTAAAATGCTTTCAAGACAAATGAGGAAATTCAAATAGATGACGAAACCTTATTGTATGTGGGTTAGATTGGTGCACAAAAATTTTAAGTAAATTAAAGAAAATTTACTGTTTTAACAGTATAGCAGACGACATTCTTTTTGATTGCGTCAGTAATAATTATAAGAAGAGAAATCAATTAAATAAATTAATAATTCTAAACAATCTTTACAATTGTTTACTGGGTTATACTGCTTGTGTAGTGATCACATTTTGTTGAATTAAATACTGATGTGATCATGATTTGTGTCATTTACAAGATGTATGCATGTAACGTTGTGGTTTTGATGACATTAACATTCGTATTTATTGTTTTTGTAATTTATTTTTGAAAGATGCGTCAACAAATAGTTGTAAACAATAATAATAATAACAACAAACACCAACAACTTTTTTAAGCCGGCCGGTAAAAAAACAATTTAATGCAATTAAAAAAAATGAAAAGATTCGTCACTTTCAGGGTAAACAAAATTTGTAGAATTGTTTTATAATTTGCATAAAGAGTAAATAGAATTCGCATAAGTAATATAATTAAGTTTTAAATCATTTTTATTATTTTCTTTTTGCAATTCTTTTATTTATTGAATCCAAATTTTAAACTGAAGTTAGAAAAATTTGAAAACTCAATATAATAACACCATTTAGATGCGACAAATGCGACGTATAAGTTAAAGCCTTCGTGTTTGATAATGAATGATTATGATATGTAGTCTTCATTCTCTAGACGAATCGGCTTATTAGACGTGAGACGGTTCAAATCCCAAATCAGACATCTTCAGAAAAATGAAAAATGAAAATATATTTCTTCGGCGACTTACTCTCACAAATAAATTGCCATGAAAAATTTCTCAAAAATCTATCGTTCGAAGTCGACTTTAAACTATAGGTCCAGCCACTTATGGATACAACATAAGTGGTTTGAGAAGCATGGCCATAATTTTGTATGAAGGGTTGTAATGACCAATTAAGAAATTAATATGAGATCTGCAATATCCCTTTAATAATAATTTAGAAAAGTACACAGGACCTACTTTCAGGGTTCCCAATAGATTTAATTCAGTACTAATCCTTATTTAATTAGGTATTGTGATCTGACCACTCTTATATTGTATATATTGCTCAAGAATCTGAAACAAATACTTTTTAACGTCCAAATAAGTTTTTCTGTGCATTAAACTTGTTTCAAATATTTGTGCAAATGCTGCCTTATAAGTAGCAAAATAATTTTAAAAGTTATTGCATAGTAAAGAATCATATGATTCGGTCGATTATTGGTTTAAAACTCGTTATTATGTTCTTACCATTATTGTATCTTTCTTTCTTTTTTAATTTTGATTATATTTTCATCTCATATATACATACATACATCTACGTATATATGTATGGGTATGTATGTGTGCCTTAAATTTAATCTTACACAGATTTGTTTCTGATTTCAGCACAAATCTGAAACATGTTTCAAATCGTGTTGTATCCCATAATTTTCTATTTCTAGAATTTACGTCACAATATAAAAATGTTGTTTAAGATCAAACTTTATTATACAGTCATCTCTACGTACATACATACATATGTATGTATGTAGTAATAGTTTGATCTTAAAACACAACTGAAACTCGTTCGAAAGCAATCAAATCTTTCATTTAATCTCTTTGCTTTTTTTACTCTCTTTAAAAGGTTCTCTCCAACGTTTGTGTTACAAAATTTAACGCGTAGTGTAAATTAATCGTTTTTATTACATTTTGGGATGATGCGTAGAAAAATTTTAAATGAGTGTATGTATTGGGTTAGAAACTGTTTAGAAAAGAGAAGTTAGTATTATTTCATAAAGGGTGTTTTTTATAGAGGTATAGAACTTTAAGTTGCAATAAAACAACGATGGATTATTCGATTGACATGAATTTTATGTATCCGGAAGATAATCTTGTGGCATTACATTTTAAATATGATTTCTGGCATATGACCGCCACGGTTGGCGCGGATGTAGTCCAATCTGGACGTCCAATTTTCGATGACTTTTTCCAACATTTGTGGCCGTATATTGGCAATAATACGGCGAATGTTGTCTTCCAAATGGTCAAGCGTTTGTGGCTTTACCTCATAGACCAATGACTTTACATAGCCCCACAGAAAGTAGTCTAGCGGTGTTAAATCACAAGATCTTGGTAGCCAATTCACAGGTCCAAAACGTGAAATTAGGCGGTCAACAAACGTGTCTTTCAATAAATCTATTGTGGTACGAGCTATGTGACATGTTGCGCTGTCTTGTTGAAACCACATCTCCTGGACAACATGGTTATTCAATTCAGGAATGAAAAAGTTAGTAATCATGGCTCTATACCGATCACCATTGACTGTAACGTTCTGGCCACCATCGTTTTTGAAAAAGTACGGACCAATGATTCCACCAGCCCATAAAGCGCACCAAACAGTCAGTTTTTCTGGATGTAACGGTGTTTCCACATTCACTTGAGGATTACCTTCACTCCAAATGCGGCAGTTTTGTTTGTTGACGTAGCCATTCAACCAGAAGTGCGCTGCATCACTAAACAAAATTCGCTTATGAAAATCGGTAATCTCGTTTTGGGCCCATTCGACGAATCTACGCCTTACTTGATGATCGTTTGGCTTCAAATCTTGCACGAGTTGGATTTTGTAAGCACGCAAACCAAGATTCTTCCGCAAAATCTTCCATAAAGTGGATGGACACAGATCCAATTCCTGTGCTCGATGGCGGATGGACTCATTCGGGTCTTCCTCAATGCTACGCTCTACAGCAGCAATAGCTTCTTCTGTACGCACCGCACAGCGTCTCTGGGGATGCGAGTTATCAATAAGAGTAAACGTGGTGCGAAAACGTTCCATGGTTAATCGAATTAACTGCTCTGATGGACGATTTTGTCGACGATAAAATGGACCTAGTGCGCGATACGTTTTCCACACAGAACCATTATTTTCGAAATAAAATTGCACTATTTGCAAGCGTTGTTCAGGCGTGAGTCTATTCATGATGAATTGCCAAACCAAACTGAGAATAAATCACTTGACAGCTGTTAAATCGGTCGAAAAGTAATGCCAACTTAAAGTTCTATACCTCTATAAAAAACACCCTTTATATCGGATTAGTCAGTGAATATAATTATGTCTTCTATGATTGCTTTAAACAAATAATTTATAATACTTTGGGTTTTTAGTGTTATTGTATAAATACCCGCAGTTTTTAGTGCAAATATTTTCAAAAATTTTCCAAAAGTATGGACTATATAGACTTTTTGTTTGTTTGAGTCCTTATTTATTTCAGAAAACGAGGTTGGTAGGTAGGTTTGAGTGGTAGTTTGATACCAAAAGCTCACTTGCGCACGCAAGAAGTTGGTCAGCGTAAGGGCTGCACATTTATCAGAAAACTACAAAGATTGAAATCATTATACATCTTTTCCGATACATGTTATTAACGATACATATGTATGTATATATTTATTAATTAAATATTTCATTCTCCATTCGCTAAGAGGTATACAAGTAAAGGTAAATTTAAAAACAACGATTTCCGTTGGGTTTGACGATTGAAAATTTTAAATAAAATATATTGTTTACATTTATTTGCTGTCAGTTATTTATTTAAATAGACTTCGTATTAATTTTAATTGTTATCACTGCTCTATCAACTTTAACTCTCGATCCTTTTGCTACAAGGTTCAAAAAAACCTCACGAACAACAGTGCCTGGCATTTTCCAGAACTTGCTATTGATTTATTAAGCTTGTTCTTCATTTTTTTGCTTTCGTATTTTCCAATATTGTTTTGTTATGATGTTTAATCTTTGCTTGTCTCCGTTCATATAATGTTTTTGTTGTTTTGTTTTTGTAATTCTAATTTAACTTCTTTGTTGCTTTATTACCATGATTTACGACCTCAATGTTTTGACGCTAAAGATGTCGACCAGTTACCAAACCAGTCGATGAGAACATGAAAAAATTTAGGAAGACCGAAACATAAGCAGCTTAGTCGCTATCAATCCTTTGAAAAAGACAGGAAGAGTACTTTAACGCATTGAATTCCTATTTGCGATGCACTGTTAAAACCGAATGAAATCGAAGGACTGGCCACGTACTACAATAATGGGCTAAAAAGTTTGTGAGCGTTGCAAAGTGAAGCTTCGATGACGGTGGTAAATACAGGTTCGACATCAAAAAAGGCAATGCAATGTGTTTGGTGAGACCTGAAGAAAATTATTAACAATTACCTACTGCGATCTGATCAAACAATTGCTTCTGTTCTCTACTGTCAACAATTAACGAGATTGAAGCAAGCAATATTATTACAACGCCTAGAATTGATTAATAGAAAATAGACAACATCAGACCACAGACATGTCTAATGACACGGAAGTTTTGGCCGTTCCATGATATAGTTCGAAGCTTTTAACTTCAGATTGTCATTTGTATCGATATCTGCTGGATTTCCTTAGTGGAGTAAATTAAAATTCTATACAGACCAGTGTTGCAAAAAGTATTTTCATAAAAGATACATGCATACATACATAATTGGTCATCATAACACTTCAATCAGGATTACGAGATAACTTCTCACACAACTTATTTTGGTGTGTGTTAATTTTATACATGAGTGGCGGGACCTACAGTTTAAAGTCGACTCCGCACGACAGATTTTTGAGAAAATTTATCGTGGTAATTTCATTTCCTCTCAGAGTTTTTGATAGACGGAAATCGCCGGAGATATATTTTTTCATATTTCGTTTTGATGGACATGTCTGCCATTGGGTTTGAATCGTAGGCTCACGTTTAGTAAGTCAGCACACTACCTACTAGACTATTTATTTTTTTATATTTAATAAACATACAAAAACAGCTGATACGGAACGTAACAAAACGTAAAAGCACCGTTTAAGCCCTAGTTATGCTACCGGAACGTAATGTAACGCAATGTAACAGTAATGTGCACGGAAAGTAAAAATGTAAGAGCAATTATAGAACGTAAAAACGTAATCATATGTTTTTAGGTAAACAAAACAATAAAAAAATAAACAAAAACAAAATAAAGAAATAAAAATTGCAAAAACTAAAAGACAAAAAATCAGATATGGATACCGAAGACATGTTTTTGGGTTTGAGTTTTTATTTTATTATATTTATTATTGTTTTTTAAACAAACTTAATATTAATTTCAGATTTTAAAAACTTCGTTTTCACTCTTTTTATCACTTTTAATATGGCGCCTTTTGTTTTACTTTAATTCAGCTGTTAACCAGTGTTATCACTACAGAGTTTTTAGGTTCATTTTAACGATTTTATATTTATTTAAAGGTACTTATTAAAAGTTTTACGTACTGTTTCTGTAAGCCAAACAACTTCACTTTCACTCAAACAAAAACACTCAATTTAGTTAGTGTTGAGGAGGTGCTTTTGATTGTATTTTCCATATAAATAGACAATCAAGTGAAATCGTTTATCCTACAGAAACAGGTCAGGTATTTCGGAAACCAAATTTGTACGAATCTTAAAACGTTTTTAACTTCTCTAATAAAAGTAAAATACAAATTCGAAATGGTTTTCGAACGCTTTAATTAGTTAAAAGTCTATAACTATATTTTACTAATATAAAATAAAAATAAACACTACCTACATAATGTAATAGTAAAATAGTTTTTTTTTTTCGTTTTAAATTATAAAAGTTAATAATGAAATAAATTATAATTTGGGTTTTTAAAATATGTAAAGTTTTATTTAAAGCGAATTCCACATACAGACAAACATACATACAAACATACGTACAAAATGTAAATTCTGTTTATAATTTCAATATTCAGTTTTGGTGGTTTTTAATATTCACATGTTGTTAACACTGCTAAACAGATGTCCCGTAAAAATGTAAGAAAATTCTATTTTTTACAGATTCTTACGTTTCGGTTACGTTACATTACATTTCTATAACCATTCGTATTGCTTTATACATAACAAAAACGATCAGCTGTTTCTTAATGTTGCGGTTACATTCCGTTACGGTAGCATAACTGGGGCTTAAAAGTCACGTCGATGGAACGTAATGTAACATACGTTCGTTTGAAGAGCAACGAAAATGCTTAACGAAATTACATTACGTTTCGGCAAGCGTTTTCATTGCTTTTCGTATTTTAAAAACGAACTAACGTTACGTGAACGTTTGGCTAACCGGGGCTAAATGACTAAAAGACTTGCAAAATGCAACTAGATCAGTTTTATGCTCTGAAAACCCTTTAGTTCTACACTTAGAGAATAATGGCTTTGCCATAAAATATTAACGACGTACATAATGTTTAATATAGGAGAAATCCATTTCGCATTTGGTAGCCAAACTTTCTTCAGAATCCAATATTTTGTTAAGGATTTTATTAAACATTTAATACACGATGTTTGCAGTTTGATATGCTAATAATTTTTTTTGTATTCATTAAAAAACAAATTTCCTAAATAAATTCAAAATTATTATTTGCGATATTTGCGTATAATATGACCAACAAACCACCTATGATTTCATTATTATCATGCGAAACAAGTTTTAATGATTATTTTAATAGCAAATTAACCAAATTTGTTTCAAGCAAACATTTTTTAAAAAATCGATTTGGTTTAATATTTATTTATTTAAAAAAATTCGTAAAAAAGAAACTTAATTACTCTAAGTTTTTTTTATGTTTTTTTGCTTTTCTTATATAAATAATGAATAAATATGAATTTAATTATGTGTGTTAAATTTCGATCAAATTATACAATGAAAATTATTACTGTTCAGGTAGGAATTTATTGATGAAAAAAAATCGATAATTTCTACGTGTTAAGGTACATGTGACAATTTTTCTCTATTTTTTTTGTTTTTTCTTTCTAGTAATTTTTTTTATTTTTATTATTAATTGCAGAGGTAGTGGCAAGTGTATTTATTTAAAAAAAAATTTGATAACAACATTAAACGGTTAAGTAAGAAATTTAATAACAATTTTAGAAATAAAATCATATGAAAGACAAATAAAAGAATAACAAATAATTTAAAGATTAATGTGAAATGAAAGTAGTCTCATCAGTAGTTAAAACGCCGCCTTTGATTGGTATAGTGAATGGCCAAAATTGTTGACAATACCAGAACAATAACCTGTAAAGTAAGCGTTTAAAATACGTAGTAAAAGAAGTGAATTCCTAAGTGCTAATGCTTACATTCAAACCTAATAAACACCATTCGGATATTTCGGTGGTTAGAGCTTCATTTGAAAAGGCTTCCTCAACTTTGGTTAGGCAACCTTTGACGTAAACATTCATTGGATTTATGCAGTTTCGATCTTTGCAACAGCTGGACGGTAATTGACGATTTATGCGTCCATAATCCGCAAATGAATTTCGCCCACAGCATTCATACTAAATAATTGCACAATTATAATTAATTATAATTAATTGTTATAATTATTGTATACAATAAACTTATTGAATCACTTACAATAATTTGTTTACTATCCATAGAGCCGGGATGAATAATTTCCTGATCCCACAGATTGTCAATCTCTTGTAGGGCATGGTTTTTGAACACATCTCGAGTATTGTAACAAATAAATACGATTGTTAAAACCAAAAGTATGAGCAACATAACAGCATACTGAAATTAAAAGATACAAAAAAAATATAAAAAAAAGAAAAAATATATGAAAACAGTTTACTTCAGTTTGAAATATTTCAGATTATATTTACCGTCCATAAACTACGTGCTGACTCCCGTACGGCTCCGAAGCATCCAAATAGAAATGTTAAAAGAATAACGCATCCCAATGCTATAATGCCGATGGCATAATGCTGAGGCATTGCATCCCATCCAAAGCCTGCCAAGAGCAATAAGAGGATTCCTAAAATCTAAACAAAGTATATAATTTTCTTTTAAACGTTCAATATCGAAAAATTAATTAAATTAACAATAATATTCAAAGTATGAAGTCGCCGTAGTCTAGTAGGTAGTGTGTTGGCTTATTAGACGGTTCAAATCCCCAGGTCAGACATAAAAAAAATGAAATGAAAAAATATTTCTTCTCCGACTTCCTCTCAGCAGATTTCGGGCAAAAACTCTGAGAGTAAATAAAATTGCCATGTAAAGTTTCTCAATATATCTGTCGTTCCACTCAGGTATAAAATTAACGCACACAATATAAGTGGTGAGAGAAGCTAGGTCCTAATCCTGACTAAAGGGTTGTAATGACCAATTATGTACATATGTATGTATGTTTAAAGTATATTAGAACAATTATAATATTAATTGTTGAAACGTTGAAAGCTTCAATAAGAATAATAATTCTTTATGAAGTATTTTTTAAAAAACTTTGGAAATTGTGAAAGAAAAAAAGTACTTTGCAAAGTACTTTGAAAAGTCTTGAGTTTGTAGGAGAGAAGGAAAAAACGAGCGGGGGTCATTTCATACTTTTCACACATTTCACAAAGCAAAGTTGCTTTGTCCTTCGTTCGTCGTCTACTGATGTTTGCATTCACAACAAAAAAAAATACCAAGATTTTGTCAAAATAAACTTTGAACGTGCAAAAGTGAAACAAAGTTTAAAAGAAAATGTAAAAGAGTTTGTCAAAATTCATGGCAAAGTACTTTGAAAGTGCAAAAGCCGTCATACAATATTTTTAGTAACAGCAAAGTCCGATTTCAATCACTGTCAACCACTTTGAGGTCATCTTTACTAGCAACCATTCTATCGACGTTTACAGAAAAGTCGCGTAATATTCTATCATCAGTTAGATAGAAATTATAAGATTAGTAAGTAGCCTGTTTGAGATGTCCATTAAAAAAGAAAAATAGAGAAATCTAGAAGCCTTATTATAAAATTTTGATACAAATTTTTAATGAAAATATAAAGTTCTTAAAAGTGAACCTTAGAATGGTTGCACAATATATATCATGACTTTCTTAGAATACCTGAACCTTGGATACTTGCAATCGTAGCATTTGAAACCAAAAATTTTAAAAATAATTTTTGATTTCAGATGTGTGTCTGAGACCTCGAAGCATATCAATTGGCCTTTCTGCAGGAAAGCGTTTGGAGACATGCAGTTCAGCCATTCCTCTCGATCATGGTGTGTTTGTCGAGTCAATATACTGGCGAAAATGAACTATGCAATGTGATTACCATCACTGAGATGTGTCGCCTTTAGGCTAATCACATTTATACATTCGGCTTACAGTGAGAAACTTGCAATAAGTTTTCAATTTACTATTTACCATTACTACTGTCAGTTAGAATATTAAAGGGAATCTTTTCGGAGTTCTAACATACTCAGGAATACAGGAATACTCTCTTGATTTTTTATATTAGAAACTGGTTTGTTTTAAATCCCTTATTTAGATCAGGTTTAAAATCCTTTGGGTCAACGCATTTGTCTTTAGGTAAGACTTGTAGAGTCTTATCACTTTTCGACTAAAAAGTATAGAAACTCCACTTAATTTTTTGTATTTTTCATTTTCTTGAACCAAAATCAGTAACCTCAAAAACTCCCGTATACCGATTTTCATAGTTACATACACTTAACATAATTGGTCATTACAACCCTTCAGTCAGGATTGCGACCTAGTTTTTCCCACCACTTAAGTTGTGTGCGTTAATATTTATACATGAGTGGCGGGACCTACAGTTTAAAGTCGACTCCGATCGACAGATTTTTGAGAAACTTTTCATGGCAATTTTATTTACTCTCAGAGTTTTCGCCAGAAATCTGCTGAGAGGAAGTCGCCGAAGAAATATTTTTTCATATTTCGTTCAGTTGGAGATGTGAGGCCTCACGTCTAATACGCCAACACACTACCTAGTAGGAAATCGTGATGTATGAATGCAGGAATGACGTTCAAAAATTCTATCAAAAGGTTATAAGAAAACGGAAACTTGGTAACAGATCCGCAAGTGGTGTTGAGGTTGTGGAGGAAACACTTGTCTACTCTGCTACAAGGCAATGACGACACCAATACCGCCGGATTCGATCGATGATGACGGCGTGGAGATTCGGCCGCCTAGACATGAAGAGTTCAAAATCGCGATTATGCATCCGAAAAACAATAAAGCTCCAGGACCTGATGCCTTCTCCGCTGAATAGTTGGGTGCATGCACCAGATTCTTTACAAAATATGGCTAGAGGAAAGTATGTCCTACGATTGGAACCTCAGTGTCCTCTGTCCTGTCCTGAAAAAGGGAGACCCTACGATATGCGCCAACTACAGGGGTATAAGACTTCTCCCTATCGCATATAAGGTTCGTACAGGCGTATTGTGTGAACGATTGAAGCCACTCGTCAAAACACTGATTGGACCTTTTCAGTACGGCTTCAAGTCCACCATCGACCAGATCTTCACACTACGCCAAATCCTGGAAAAGACCCACGAAAAATAAGTCGACACACACCATATTTTTGTCGACTATAAGGCAGCTTTCGATAGCCCCATAAGGGATCGTGTTTTTACCGCAATGTCTGAGCTCGGTATACCTGCGAAGCTGATAAGGCTATGCAGAATGACGTTGAGCAATTCCTGCAGCTCCGTCAAGGTAGGAAAGGACCTCTCCGAACCTTTTGGTACCGTGCGAGGTTTCAGACAAGGTGACCCCTTATCATGCGACCTCTTCAACTTCGTCATGGCGAGTGTTCTGCGAAAGGCGGGAGTGCATCGCAATGGCACTATTTTTCAAAAAAGCGCCCAGTTGCTTGCGTATGCTGACGACATTGAAATCATAGTGCTATTGAAAGGGAGTCTACTAAGATGGGTCTGGCAGTAAATGAGGGCAAAACAAAGCATATGTTATCGACAAGTAGAGACTTGCGGCGTATTGATTCTTAGATTACGGCCGGTAACTATACTTTTGAAACGGTCAAGGAATTTATTTATCTTGTCTCCGCCAAGCGCAGGATCACTCTTGCCAACAGGTGCTATTATGGTCTCAATAGGCAATTGAGTAGCAGAGACCTCTCTCGTACGACAAAACTAATATTCTACATGCCGTGCCTCTTTATGGCGCAGAGCATTGACCTTATTAAGCACTGATGCAGCAGCCTTGAGAGTATTCGAGAGAAAATTTCTACGTAAGAGCTTCGGTCCAGAACGAGTTGGCGATTATTTCTGCATCCGATTCAACAGTGAGCTGTATGAGCTCCTCAACGACATAGACGTTGAACAGCGTGTTATATCAAGCGGCTGCGCTGTCTCGGCCATGTCGTTCAAATGGAGGAGGATGCTCCAGCTAGACGGGTATTTGATGCGGAGATCTGCGGAAGTCGGCGAAGAGGACGACCTTGTTTGTGTTGAAAGGACCAAATCGAGGGAGCCCTGTCATCGATTGGTGTGACCAATTGGCGTAGGCGTGCAAGAAGCAGAGCAGCCTGGAAGGATGTGTTGCGGCAGGCAGAAATTAGTTAATCGGGTTGTTAATAGGCAATTAAGTAAGTAAGTAACTTTCGAAGCTTATCAAAGTTAAAGGACATTTATTGTCCCGATGAAATCCTTTTCTTGGATCGAATGGAACGAAAATTCGAAACACAAGTATCAGAAATCCATAAAGTACCCTTTGGGCAGCGATACAAAATGGGAGTCATTAAGTTGTCTACTTATCACGGCATAAAATATTTTACGCTGCCACATAATGAGTGACGCCATTACAAGGTTTTACATTTGGAGGATGTTCTGTTTTAAGAAATAAATTTCCAAAATACCGATTTTAATAAGTGTTAAATACATACATATTTTTTTGATCGATACACTAAAAATAAACTAAATATTACTACATATAAAACTTTATAATTATGATTCCATAGATAACAATCACTATTTTAACTAAGTTCATGTAAGCTATAGAATCTGTTAAAATTAATTGAAAAATATGTATTGAGACATTTATCAGGCTGTAATTTCTTTTATCTTAATCCTATTAATCATATGACATGCGAGTTAAGAGTCACACCTATTCTAGCATATGAGTACATTTTTAAATTACTTCAGATTCATGGAAAATTAATTTAAAAAATTTGTGTTCATGAGATCTTTGGAATTTGTTTTTGTTATTCTGAGTTGTGTTAAATGAAATAATTTCAAACGAAATAATTTTTGTTATTTATTTTATCACTTTATGAACGGCTCTAACAGACCGTATTTAAGTGAAAATATTTCAAAGCCACTTTCATAATTAAATTTGATTATAATTTTCATGTTTACAATTTAATAAGGCAGGCGTACACCATTTCCATCATTTTTGAAAGCAAAAATGTCAAAATTATAACCTGATAAAAGACAAAAGATGGCCATATAAATATAAAATGTTTTTTTTTTTGGACGATCTTAAACAGTATGATTAACACATTAAGGAAGAAAGATTAATATTTAATGAAATTAATTTAAAAAAATTCTTTTTGTGATAAAATCGTTAATTCTTTAATTGAAAACAAAAAAATAAAAAATAACCTGTAACAAAACAAGATAAAAAAAATGTAGAATGCAAGAAATTGAACCCCGACTAGCAACACATGGCTACAAAAATCAACTCGAATGAAAGCATTCGCCAAAGTGGCATTCCTCCAAAATAATTTAAACGAATATTTTCGACAGATTTTTGATAAATTTTGTCGCTGCAATTATGTAATTCGATACAATTATAAAGTTATACTTTCAATACAAGCAATTTGCATGTTTTTGATTTAATTCAATATTCCTTAACCGTAGATCGAGCCTTAAAAAAAACTTCATAATTCTAGCTTATGAATCACTTTTGATACATACTTGTAGTAAAATAGAATTTTCGCAATTATTGATAGATTTTGTTAAAATTTTTTAATATTTTTTATTTATTTTAATTCATTTTAATAAAACTATTTTATATTCTAACATTTTATTATTACTTTCATGAAATTTACACCAACATTTTTGACACGATGTACATTGTAGCATGGCTTTTTTTTAATGTCAGCTTTGTTTTATTTTTTCTAATTGGTATTATTTGGCCATTCCAGCACCCTTGCTTTGTAGCGATTTATAAGTTTCCAATTGTTTAGATGGGACAGCTTATTGTCACTCGCATAAGTAACGCTCTCAATGGAGTAACGATTGTACAAACCATTTTTATATGTCGTTGGAAAAATTTGTTGTCCTGGTCATATGAGGTAAAAAAGTTTCCCGTTGCAATAGAACATCGATTATGTCAATAACAATGCTCTCTCTTTGATACCTCTCTGGTTTCCCCGATACGCGTTTCCCCAAATACGGCTGTAAGTAGTAGCTATGCACGTAGCATGTGCTTGAATCGAAAACTGTCAATTCGATTTCGGTGGACCACGAAATTTATAACGACAATAAAATTTAATTAGTTACTCATCTACAGCCACAAAATTATTGGGAATTTCAATAAGTTCAGCCACTTTTTCGAAAGGGCGTAATAAGTGCAAATTTATCATCATTACCGAGTAGCACATTATCAAAGCGAATGATTCTGTTATCTCATACATATGTACGTACTTGACCGAAATATTATTCTCGTATAATATCTAATAAATAAAACATAGGACGAAACACTTTTTTCTAATGTTTTGTCTGTCACGTGAGATAAATATGAGAAGAGCAGTAAGAAAGACTCTTCAACAGCTGCTAGCAATCTGCACGTAAATTGTAATATTTTCTCTTCCCTGTTCCAAGTAGTACAATCTTTGGATAAACATCATATCGTCATGCCTGTTGCTGCCAATACTTTCGTCAGTTCATAAGACGAGCTTCTGTTTTCTTCTTCTTCTGAGACTTCAGCAGCAGGAATATTACATACATACATACATAATCGGTCATTACGACCTTTCGGTGTAAATTGAAAGTGTCTGAGTTTTGAAACTTGGTCTGACTTATTAGACGTCAGCACGCTTCATACTGGATTACGATTACTTGTATCAATATTATGGGCATATCAAGAACATATAATTCAACTTTTTCACTTTCATCCAACACTTAACTATCAATTCCTTCTCAAATACCATAAATAATGTATACTTAATACGATAAAACTTCACAAAATCTTTGAAAACCAAAGAATACCCAGTAAAGTCGTATGTATCAAAAATGATAAATAAGCCAGAATTGTGAAGTTTTTGAAATTTTATTTTTCAATTTGGTTTAAAATAATGGCGTTAACAATACTAACGAATTAAAAAATATCAGGCATTTAACTTATTCTGAATTAAAGTTATCTCAAATATTGAAATGTAACATTTTTAATACAAAGCTCAATCCAGGGTTAAATCCCTAAAAAAAAATTTTTTCATAAGCTATTGGTATGTTTAAAATATGCCCTTATTTATGAGTAAACATTTGTATGTATACATGTTCATTGTAATTTACTTAATTAGGGATCAGATATTTTTGAAATTTAAATTTTTTAGTCTTGAATTCAGTCTAAAGATGTCTTTCATGTGGCGATTTATTGTATTTCAAATATATTTTTCTTAACAAAGTATCTATATTCAGGTAAAATTGCTGTGAAAGAATATATGTTTTTAAAATTTTGTAAAAGTCCAGGGTTATTGAAATTTCTAATGAGAACAATACATTTTCTAAATGAAGCATGAAGAAGGTATGAAATTTAATTTAAAATCTCTCTCAAATCTTTACTGTGCAGGTAAAATGTTGGAATGTCTTAAGAAATTTACTGTAACATAATATTGTTTATAGTTTATGAAGGATTAGAATTCTTCACGAGAATTCGCAGGACAAGAAATCAGAAAATTTTTGTATAGAATTAATGAACTATTATTGTCATAAGTTCATATGACTGTTATTATTTTGTGTAATTGTAAGGTAATTTAATTGTTTCAAGATAAATACATACTGAAGTTCAAATAACTATCCATACACCATGCTATTGAAAATTTATTACATTGTATTTCAAAACACACCAGATGTATTTGAGTCAACTAGAATTTTTCCAAGAAATGGGGAAAAAAATCTATAAATAACTAAGATAAAAGACTTTATTTTTGGGGGCGTATACTACAGAGATAAATAAAATAAAAAACAAAGAAAAAAAACACAAAGTATATTACATACATATTATTTTATAAGAATAATCAAACAATTGTCCGTACAGCTTAGATGGAGACAAATGTACTCCTTTCTCTAACAACAATTTTAAGTAATTTCTATTGTATCTAAGAATTTTAGATCCCTAAGGGCGATTATTACAATTTTCCATTAAACTTGGGTTTAGTTAAAGGTACCTTTAGCTAAAGGTTAAAGTTAGCTTTAACTTATTTTCGTTATTACAACTTACAGACAAAATAAAGTTAACTTTTTCAAAAATATGGCAATGTCGATAACACTGCTCATATTAAACAAGTTTTATTTAAACGCAGCGGCAACGACAGCCTTCTTTTTTTGTTGTATTTGCTCATTTTGTTTATATTTGAAGTTGACATATTGAAAATAATGTTTAATATGGCAAGTTAAGACATAAACTTAACTTTAAAAGTTACCGGTAGGATAATCCATCCTCTAGCTTAACGCTCGCTTCTACCTTATTATCCACTTATAATAAGAAAATAAAATTTATCTGCCCATTAAAATCCACCTTTAAATTAACGGCAAGTTGTAATAATGGCTCTAATAGTTATTAATTAATTAATTAGTTAATAGCAGTTTATTGAGTGCAATATTTTAAATGTTCAGGCATAATAACATACTCAGTTCAGCTGCTTATTCAATATTCATTTGACAGCTGGTAAACAAAATAGCTGGTTGTTTCAACAACATTGTTTTTATTTTGTTTTGTTGTATTTTTTGTCGTTGTTGACATTTGAGTTGTCAAATATCAACAAAAAGTGTTCAGTTAATTGTAATATGCTCACTAAGCACACTTATGGCATTGCTGCATTTTAAGTTTTACTCAATATTATAACAATTTGCATATTTATTGCGCATTAATTAATTGAAACTTTATATGAAATATTGAGTTCAATATTGGCGTTTATTGCCATTTATGCAATAAAGGTGCATATCTGAACACCGTATTAAAATCCCAAAAATAATCGTATTGACGTTATTGGCAAACATTTGCGTGGAATTCCTGAAAATATTAGACCAAGATCATCAGTTCAATATGCGGCAGAAAGCTAACACAAGAGTAGGCATTCATCTCCTGGAATTAGTTGATCAAAAAGGAAGGAAGCTTGTTTTGGAAGTAAATATGGAGCGGATAGTTTGATTAAAAAAAGGAACCAATACTATGCAAAAAGACAAAACTATTCGAATTTGTGAAAACGTTTTATTAAATTCACAAATCTTATGGAATTGTTCACATGTTTTCGACGTAAAAAGCCTTTTATATCATACAAGGGTATAAAACCATGTTTATATTATGCCCCAAAAGATTTCTGAAAAATAGTTTCAAATACAGACATGAGTTAAATTAAGATTTTTGAATCAAATGATAGACGATTTGTGTGGCGGAATGAAAATACTACATTGCCATTAAAGAACTAAAAACAAACCGTTATACATGAAGTTAGTTTAGTGGTGGTGGTGTGAGATGAAATTACCATTACGAGTGTCTCAAATCATTTGTTTGTGGATAAATAATGGACAAAGTTCATAAGAAAATTTTAAAATGTGCGCCACAAAATTGGCCGTACAATACCATATTCGTTTCTCTCACGATAATAATTCGAATCTCTTATCTTAGATTGAGAAAGAATGAATTTGAACACAATAGAACAATTATGGGAGTTTTTTTTAGAAAATAAAAAATTGACAAAACACACAATCTCTAAGTGTAAGTAAATGTCCAAAGATACCATTCTTGCAGATGTTTTTAAACGTATTGGAACAAAAATCACACAAATTCTGGATTTTTCACCAAAAAAAAAAAATATCATTCAGAAGAAGTTTTTGGCGCAAAAGGACTTTAAACCCGTTATAAAAATTTAATTTCGAATTGTAAATGAATTTGAGTCCCCATTGCCACATGCATAATTACTTGAGTTTGCATTTTGAATTCTTATATGATTATTTTTATATAAAAAATCAATTTCGTTTTATAAACAAATTGTGTGTAAATAAAATGTAATAAACACAGATTGAAATTACAAAACAATTCTTTTTTTTACTCAAATCTCTCCGTCTGCTTGGTGTACGAATAATTCTTTGAGACAGTGTAATTGAATATCCGAATGCTTTTAGCCAAAACCGACTTATTGCCAACTCTAATTTATGGTTGAGAGCTGTTTGCTAGCTGTGATGCCGTTAGTAAACGAAGGCTTAATGTCACATTTAACAACATTGCACGATATGTATTTGGTATCAAAAGAAATAGTAGCTTATCACATTATGCCAAACAAATTTATAATATCACGTTTGATAATTTACTGAAATACCGAGTACTACTGCTTTTGCATAGAATTATCTATAATCAGCAACCGCCCTATTTATAACAGAAAATAAAATTTTCAAGGTCTAATAGAGGAAACAAGACAAATTGTAGAAAATATACCAAAGCTACCTCCGAGCAATACTTTTTCATTAACTCTATTCGTCTTTGCAGCCAACTACCCTCACAATTACAATTAATATCCAATGCAAGCCATTTTAAAACTGCCATATTTAAGCACTTTTCGAATGTGAAGTCGCCGTAGCCTAGTAGGTAGTGTGTTGGCTTATAAGACGTGAGGCCACGGTTCAAACCCCAGGTCAGACATCAAAACGAAAATATGAACAATTATTTCTTCGACGACTTTCTCTCAGCTGATTTCTGGCAAAAAGTCTGAGTGTGAAATAAAATTGCCATGAAATATTTCTCAAAAATCTGTCGTTCGGAATTGACTTTAATCTGTAGGTTCCGCCACTCATGTATAAAATTAACACACACCACATGAGTGGTGTCAGAAGCTAGGTCGTAATCCTGACTGAACTGTTGTATTTATGTATGTAATTGAATGCTAATACTTTGTGTCAAAAATTTTATCAATAAAGACTTGTCTTGAGAAAGTTTTCTTATATGTGCGGATCAGATTTTTAACCAACGGCTCAGCGTAGAAAATAACGAATTGCAAGAACCCAAAAGAAATATTGAAAAAACACTGATGTTTGTTGTTGTTGTGTTAAATGATGCCATGGAAAAGATAAATAAAAACAAATAAGTTTATTCAAATTGAAATCGTCGTAATGTAGTAGATAGTGTGTTGGCTTATTATTGTCATTTGGAGTCGACTTGAAAATGTAGATCCCGCTACGCATGTAGAAAATTAACACACACAACACAAGTGGTGTTAGCTAGCTAGGCAGTTATGTTGACTGAAGGGTTGTAATGAACAAATTATGTATGTATGTATGTATATTCAAATTATATTATTTTTTACCATATAAACTTTATACATACATATGTACATATGTATGTGTTCGTTTTCTTAAGTAATTAAATTTGTATACGAGTAGCAATAAAGGAATAGAATTTGTTTATGTACTATTTTGGTCTTAAAAATTAAGTTTTTTTTTGGTTTTTTAGGTTTTGTTGGAATGTCCTCATGATTATTTTCATCAAACGGAAAGTTTAAAACCAATCCCGATTTTATGGGAAGTAAAATATTGTGGCAAAAGAAAAACTCTAATAGAGACCTTTTAGGATTGAAACAGAATGCAGCAGCAACGATTTTTTCTAATATAAATTGACTATTAACCCTTTCATGCCTATAGGCAAGGCAACATTGTACATTTTTGTTCATAAATTCCGTAATTTTTAATTTTTTTAAAGATTTTTTTTTTTGCAAACAAGCTTGGTTAAAAACGTGTAAAACCAGAATACGTAGGATTCTGAATTTAATATCACTTCATATTTAGGCCACGACTAACAAACACATGTCCTTATAAAAATTTTAGCTCTGGCCCAAAAAATTCGGGCTTGAAAGGGTTAAAATGCGTCGGTAAATGCCAGTAGATTCTATTTAACATTGTCAGCATTTTTTCACACTCTCTTACTTGGCACTTTGGAGAAAGTGTAATTGTTGCTGCTTCCACACCCATGTCAATGAAAATATTTAAAGTTACAGCTGTCTAGCTAAATATGGCTTACGTTTTACTATTTGTATAGCGTTTTCTTCTGAACTCATTGTCGTTTTCTGGTTTAACCCTTGTGTGATTAATAGTGAATAGATTTTAGTGAAATGCAATTAAAAAAAAACCGAACTCCAGCTAATCCAACCATATTAATCGCTAACATTTACTCCAAACATTATTTCTTTTTGGTAATGCAGTCATTAAATTAAATAAATTTTAATGTTTACATTTTGTTTATGTATTGTACTGTGTAGGTTTTAAATTTTTGAAAACTTTAATAGAAAATGAAAAATGTGGTCAGATTTGATTTAAAAGCTTTGTTTAACAATAACAACAATTTATAACGAATGGCATGACGTTATTCAATTGACTTTATATGGGAAATGGTGTAGAGTATTTGATCAAAAACAGCTAACCATATACGAATCGGGATCAATAGACAAGCATTCTAATGAATGAAATCACACAGTACTTATGTATGTAAAAAGCAACAACAAAAAACACACATAGAAACTTATAATTTTAGTTATAAGGTTAAAGCGAGAGTAGCGTGAGAATATTATTGGTTTTAAAGACTTCTATTTGCCATATCAATACATGTGTATATTCTTCTGCTGATATCGAGTTAGTTTCTATTTGTATTCATATTTAGGCTAGCATCCATAGATTAAGACTACGAAATATTTTATATTGAAGTATGGATAAATTAGTTTGAATGGTTAATTTTCATTCTTGTCGAATTTGGTTTGGTTGCTGTCTGCATAATTAATGAAAGTCGCTGTAGCATAGTAGGTAGTGTGTTGCCTTATTAGACGTGAGGCCACGGTTCAAACCCCAGCTCAGAAATCTCCAATAAAACGGAATTTGAAAAAAATATTCCTTCGGCGATTTCCACTCTTCTGACAAAAACTCTGAGAGTAAATACAAAATTGTTATGAAGAGTTCGTTCGGAACAGTCTTTAAAACTGTAGGTCCCGCCACTCATGTATAAAATTAAAACCCCTGACTGAAGGGTTGTAATGACCAATTATGTATGTATACTGTCCGCACAATCCATGAATAAAAGTTTAACCGTGAATGAAAGTTATCGAGCCTAATTTGATACAAATAAGAAAAACTCAGAGTTAAGGCACTTTGTTATTGTGCTAAGTTGGGTTAAGATTGGTCTTCACTCAGTTCCAGACCCACACAAAGTTTAACTTAGAATTTAAATTTGCAACTTGTGGTGATGACGTTAAGTTTAAAGCACCATAAAAGAGTACTTTATGGGCAACTCTTCCAATTGAATGTTTAAATGTTTTAATTAAATGAACGTATGCTTTATCGAACTACCCTCGCAACAGTGAATGGGAATGAGAGAGTGAATGTAATATTTACATAAAATGTTGAAATGAGTGAATACAACGTTATGGCAGAACAACAATTAGCTGTGGCGCAACACGCACATTACTACTAACAACAACAAGAGAAGCAACATATTAGTACTAAATGCGAGTTCGACTGACGGCGGCCAAATAGACCAAATGACTGAAAGTCAGTGCTGTGGAAAAATGATATCATCTTCCGAGGTAACATAGAAAACAAAATAACAGTTTGGCAACAACAAAATAGACAATAATTTATTAACTTTAAACAGCAGGGAAGGGTTTAAGGTAGCTTTATACACCCATTTAATATCTACAAATATTACTCTTTATTTTACATACTCATTATAGTTGCTTTAACTTCTTGTTTTCTTTCAATTGTTATAAGAGTTGTACGAGTATATGTAAACTACGACAAGGAGAAGAAGCCTTAAAAAAACATTCGACTTTAATGGCTTTTTAATTCAAATTCTATTTAAGCCTGGTTTATTTCGAATTATTGAAGATCAACAATTATTTTCATACACTTAATTGTTTTATTGACAATATGCTTTGATTTTTTAAACAATTAATTAATTATTTATTTATTTATTAATTTATTTGTTTTTGTTGTTGTTGTTGTCAATGTTTTATTATACGTAAATATTTACTTACTGCCCATAGTGTATTGAATACAAATAATGTACACTTAATTGTTCGCGTAGCACAACCCATTTTATATCATAATTTATTTCAAATTTTAATTAACTAGATCGCGTCCTCTAAAAGTTAATTATTAATAATCAGCCAAAAAAATTAACGGCCAAAAATTTTTTGGCGGGCACATGAACTGAATTGTTTACAAATTTTAGGCGATATTCAAATCACTTTATATTTTTGGTAGGAAAATATGTATTTTAAGAAAAAAAAAAAACGTTTTTTTTTTATTTAATTTCCAATTTAAATATGCAAAGCAAGAGTAAACATTTCGTCAAGTTTTCCGGTAATAGACGCAGATGAGGAAGGAATAAAAATTAGATGAGTTTTCAAATAGACGACTGTCAAGGGCCACGGTCACGAGCAAACTAAAAAGAAAAAAACTTTTAATATTTGCATTTACTGCGAAAAAAAAAAAAATAAAAAAAAAAAATAACAAAAACAACAACAACAACCAACCACAACACAACAATAAAGTAAGAGCAATAACAAACAAAACAAAACATTGAAATGAAAAAAAAAATAAAAAATAATTTTTTAATACCGATTGTGTGTGTGTGTGGAACATTTTAAATGGAAGTCTGTCAAAAACGAACGTACATATTCTAAAGTCTAATACTCCTCTCATCATTATCATCATTATAATCATCATTGTAAACAAAAAACAAAAAAAAACAATGCTAAAAACAAACTGAACAAAACAAAACAAATATTTTAAAGAATATGTTGTTGTATACGGGCAATTCCATGAATAAAGTGCACAAGAAATTTATGTGTTTAACAGCAATGTACATACATATGTAGCTACGTTTGTTTGAGACATGGTAATGTAATAATTAATGGTCCCGTGTATTTTTTAAAATATCGCGTAGGTCATCTATCGGTATAAATTTAAATCATCGATTATTTCGAATCTGGCAATACAAATGGAATGACCCATTCTGTCACAAAATTCAGTATATTATCTTCACTGAACGTAATGAATCGATTTACATACGTTTGAGCAATGTTAGGATTTGTTGTAAATTTATTTCCAAAGCAAAGATAATTGCTACGATATTGCACGAAAATGTCGTACACAATTTGGTCACAGAGATGGACCAGAAGGAATTTTTTGTTAAAGTTCGTGAAACTAGTACAGTGCGTACACCCGAAAATTTCGAATCTGAGAATCTATCAAGATCAACTCGTAATCGTTCTCAAAAATTTAACATTTCACGCACCAGTCTACGTCGAATTTTGCGAAAAGATCTCGGTACGCCGTATAAAGTTCAATTGGTACAATCGTTTCCGCTTCGCTAGATGGGCCAACGAAAAACTGCACGATGATGTCCATTTTGTTAAAAAAAAATCGTCTTTTCGAATGAAGTTCATTTTCATATTGGTGGGTACGTTAAGAAGCCAAATTACCGAATTTGGGACTCAGAAAGCCCACACGTGGTCTTACAGAAACCAATGCACACATTGCGAGCTAGTGTTTGGTGCGGCTTGTGGAGCGGAAGCATCATTGGCCCATATTTCTTTGAAAGTGATGTCGAATAAGGTACTATGAGGCCTGATCCGAACAATTGTAATTCAAAACAAAAAACAGAAATATGGCAAAATTTCAGACCGTTTTTGTTTTATTGCATTTTTAAATTTAAACTTTAAAATGACCCACCCTTTGTTTATTAAATATGAATACAAGTTTAAACATTTTTAATATGTTTTTCAAGTAGAATACATTAACGTCAGTAACAGAAAGGATAGCTTGAAATTTGTACCGATAGGTTATGTTAGGTTAGAGGACGTGTACTTGTCAATTAAGACAAATACAGTACCCGGGGGTTGAATTGACCCATTGTACAACGTCCTAGTTTCTCACACCACTTATGTTGTGTGTGTTAATTTTATACATGAGTGGTGGGACCTACAGTTCAAAGTCGACTCCGAACGGCAGATTATTGAGAAAATTTTTCATGGCAATATCACTAACTGTCAGAGTTTTTGCCAGAAATCTGCTGAGAGGTTACCGAAGAAATACTTTTTGTATTTTGTCTTAATGTCTGGCCTGGAGCTCGAACCATGACTTTACGTCTAATAAGCCAACACACTACCTACTAGACTACGGCGACTTCTTCTACGATAAGATCGTTATTAATTCAAATACACAGGGTTGCACATGAATTGCAGCTCCTACTACATATGTATGTATAACTGCTACTTTTTCATATTCTGTTTAAGTATTAACTACACCAAAGCGACAAAATAACTGTTCTGGAGCTGTACTTTTATTCTTCGAAATAATCTTTATAGCAGATGGTTCCTATTTCTGTATTTGAATTTATACACCTTTGGTTACTAAACTTGTTTTGAATTCATCTGTCTAGTCGTAGCTTTTTTGTAATCAACTTCCAATCAGATTTAATTTAATTTTAACTACACCAAGAATTCAAACTGAAGTTATAGGGGGCTTTACAAATTTTAGTCTCTTTAGTATTGAAAAGACTATTATGAATGTGGAAAGACCCATATACATAAATATATGAGGAGAAATAACACAGGCTGACATGATTTTTTGCACAGAAACTAGACTCGACTATACTTCTCTAAAGGCATTTCATAATTGATGATTATATTCGAGTGGATCATATGTACACTGGACATACTTTTCTAAGGGTATAAATACATATATTTGAGGGACCAAGTGTTGCGAAGAAATTTGACAATAGGTGCCTTAACCAAACATCATGAAGATTAATTACTTTAATCGAGGCAACTTTTTATTAATGGTGTCACTAATACATACACATATATTAAAGGAGCACATATGCGCAGCACTTGCGCGTCGAATGTGTTTTTGACGTACTGAATCCACGCTAGATTTTTGGGATATCGTAACCTAAAAGTGTAAAATGGGTAGATATCACGTCGCGAATTAATTTTACCATTCCGCACGTTACCATTCAATACTTTTTTCAATCTTTGTGATATCTTTTCTTATCTCGAAGATACCATTGAAAGAAAATTGGTACTAATGAAAAACACTAATTTTCATAATAGTCTCCGAGGCGAAAAAGATATCGTAATAATTCAAAAAGGATTCGAATGGTAAGATTAGAACTTGCAGAGGTTGCAATTAAAAGAAACGTATTCGAATGTTGGACTACTTCGTTTTTTGGAACTAATAGCATTGCATATATAGGAGATATAAGCAATTTCGAATCCAAATTCGGTATAGTATAGTCTGTTGTCTAATTCTTTGAAGTTTTGTTGGACTGTGTAATCGAAATCATTCATAACACAACAGTGCAAAAGCATGAAGTTGATGTTTCACTAGTACGTACATACATACATATCTGTTGAATGTCGTTGGTTTTGATTTTGCTTTGTTAAGAGAAAAAAAAGAGATTTTTAAATTGAATTCATATTCAATTACAACTTCAGCACAATTTGTTTATAGAGACCAAAAAAGCTTAAGCACTAACCGAACAATCAAAACAAATAAACTCAAACAACGAACCACCACCATTTGTTCTCAACATTGTTATCGTCGTCCAAACAAATCGAATAGGGCCCATCATTGTAAACAATTTCTCAACAACAGCCCAAAACCAGATGCTACACACAATTCTATTTACTATTCCATGAGTTCAATGCTTAACTTTTATTTCATATTTTTTTATGTTTGTTTTCATTTTTTCTCTTTGTTTTGCTTTTTTTCATACTCACTGACATTTTTAGCAGATCGGACCCCATTATAAGCAGTTGACATTACAAATTTGTCGTGTTCGTTTGTTGTTCTCATGAACATGAACAAATCCATTAGTTTGCGATGCTTCTACTCTACACTCTCTTACCTATAAGTAGCAAATGTGATCGGAAGCCTGTATTCATTCGTTTGTATTTATTGAGGAAAAAAATAAAAAATAATGTTCTCGTGAAACACGAGAACTAAAAACGATATCCATGAAATATCGTTTCAAACATACAACGACGAAACGCGCAATTCGAGTGATGTCAGAGAGCGATTGAATAAAAACAAACCAGTTTCGTTTTTATGATTTTAGAATTTTCTAAAAATTCATTTGCAATTTCCAAATTCAATTTATAGTTTCGTTTGGCATAATTTTTAAAACTATTTCAGTCAGAGTCATACGAAATGTTACAACAAACACAATATGGAGGACTACAACATTGAAATGAAACAGAAGTGGTACGTGATTTTCTTTTCAATTTAGTCGGAGATGTTGAGTGTTGTAATAATCCAAACAAATGACGTGAGTCTGACTAGAGAGTCACGGGGGTGCCGTTAATAGAATCAAAAATTGTCGTAAACAATTGGACTCGACTATCCGACGCCTCAACATTAGGTCCTATCCGAATATATTAAGACCTTAATTTAAGACGTAAAACTATTTATTTACGCACAAGTACAGTTTTTATTAATCAACTTGTGTCATTTAATATTTCGATATTGTTGGAGAAACTTATTATTGCGTTATAAATCCCCAAAAATTTTGAAAAAAAAAATTTTCATATTCAATTCCCACGAAATCTTTTGGAAAAATTATAGACTGAGACTAATGGAGAAAACTGGATTCGAAAAATTTGTCCGGAAAATCAAGTCCACCAGACGAATTGTTCGTACAAAATATTTTTGAAATATTTTGTCGGAACAACATGGGTGAATCCAGCTTAAGAATATGGTATTAGGCATTAGGTTAGGTTAGGTTAGCGAGTAGCTTGCAGTTCACAGGCAAGTTCACTCGGTGACCCATATTGCCCATTGTTTTACCTAGTGTGAGATAAATCCCCTTGCCATTGCCGGATGAAACCGGCCAGTATACTTAGTGTCACGTTCGCCATCATGTTCATATCTTTAAACGTTCTGACACCCAAAAACCGATGACGTCTGTTCTGAATTGCAGGGTACTCGCATAAAAGGTGTTGTATAGCTTCCGTTTCCTCCACATCATGGCAGCTTCTACAGTAACCCTGGTGTGGCAGACAGAGCTTGTCAGCGAAACTGCCAAGAGCGCAGTACCCTGTTAGAACGCGAACCGTTCTCTTGTCAAACTCAAATAGTTCCCTGGTTGTCCTGCTGTCCTCTGCTGGTCACAGCAGTTTTGTGATTCGGCAACCAGGTATGTTGGACCACCCACGGTTCGTTGAATTCCATGCTGCTTTTTCCATTTTGCAAAAGAATTCTTGTAAAGGCATATATATCTCCTCTATCGTTTCCTCCTCATTCATCTCCGATCCCTTCCATGCCAGTGTGCCCGCCTTTTCGTTTCCCTCTATGACACTGTGGCCCGGAACCCAGTAGAGGCGGGTATTGTGTCGAAGTATATGGCGTAGAGAGTGCATGCAACTCCTGACGCCATTTGATTTGACGATCCCATATCAAAATCGCCGTAGTCTAGTAGGTAGTGTGTTGGCTTATTAGACGTAAAGCCAGGGTTCGAGCCCCAGGCCAGACATCAAAACAAAATACAAAAAGTATTTCTTCGGTGACTTCCTCTCTCAGCAGATTTCTTGCAAAAAAACTCTGAGAGTAAATAAAATTGCAATGAAAAGTTTCTCAAAAATCTGTCGTTCGGAGTCGACTTTAAACTGTAGGTCCCACCACTCATGTATAAAATTAACACCCACAACATAAGTGGTTTGACTAGGTTGTAATCCTGACTGAAGGGTTATAATGACCAATTATGTATGTATATGGCATCCCAACGCTTTGATTGCTGCTTGACTGTCCGCACATATGATCAAGTACGAAGGAGGTGCGTGTTCGATAACAACATACGTGCAGCTTTAATCTCCGCTTTAAATATACTGCCCTGGTTAGGTAGACTGTATGATCCGTTCAGTGCCAGTTTATCGGAATAGAAATGAATTTTAACTTGGCGTACATTTCCTTGAAGCACATTATAAGAGACCAACTAGCTAATAATACACCACCCTTTTGCTTATAAAAAACTAAATAACGTTCAATATTTTTATATATCGCCACACTTGAGTTGTATATTCCTTATGCTTAAGCCAAGTTGATAAACGTCAATGCCTTCAATTTAATGCTATTTCAACTGTAAAAATATCATAATTCTGGCGATAGCTTCATTAGATTTCCGTTCGGATTACACTGAAGTAATGGGTGATTTTTTAAGAGCTATAGGAAAACTTTTCAAAAAAACACATAAAATTCAGAAAAATTCATGAAATCTTTATTTGAATCGATAGTACGGTCCATATAATTTAGTTAATATATTAATATATAATAATAATAATAATAATATTAATATTAATATACAGTGAGCGCCATAAGTGAGTCAACACTTTTGTTCTTAAGTATAAAACAGTTTTGTCCTTAAGTATAAAAGAAGTTCCTTTATCATGAATTGTTGTTTTTGTTTTAACATTTTATAAGTAATAAATAAACGTTTTTATTTTTGGAAATTTATTCGACTATTCTCATTTACTTTTCTCGCTATCCTAAGAAAATGAATTATTTCAGTGGTGTTTAGTCACTTTTGGTGCTCAGTGTATAATAATAAATTTCGAATCACACTGAAATATAAAAAATCCAACATATAATTCATATCTCAGAAAATACATTTTTTCTGAAACACTGATTAACATAAATATACTTTCAATTAAATCAGTAGATTATGAAGACTCCCAAACAAATAAACTATCTGCCTTCAGCAATCTTTAAAACCTCTTAATACATGAATCCCTCTTAAGTAATCTGAAAGGCAGTTGGTCATGAAATATGGCCAAAAAATTATAAAAAAATTCTTGTAATTTCTAGATATCAAAGCTTCTGATATTTATAAAATATGAGTTAACTTGAGTAGAAATGAAAATTGTTGAGTTTATCGGTATATGAAATAGAATTATTCGTCTCAACTACTCGTCGCAAATACAATGACAAATTTCATGGATACCGCAGATAACTAAGTGCCACGCCAGCATTGATACATATAAGCCAAGAAGTCAAGCCTGAGCAAAGTAATTAAATCCTAAATCACCAGTTCAAGCTTCCTCAGAAACACAACACTATTCAACAAATTCATGCATACATACATTCATAATTGGCCATTGCAACCCTTTAGTCAGGATTACGACCTACGGAAGTTGCCGAAGAAATATTTTTTTTTATATTTCGTTTTGATATCTGACCTGGGGTTTGAACCGTGGCCTTACGTCTAATAAGCCAACACACTACCTAGTAGACTACGGTGACTTCACAAATTCATAGCGTAGCAAAAAGAATCTTCGGTATGGAAAGAGAGGATTGTTCTGCTCTTATCTTAGATATTTCTCAAGCCAAACAATAGCGAAAGCTACTTTAATGACAGAAAATTTGTTCTAAAAATGAAAATGTTCTAAGTTCGACTCTAGTATTCGATATATTGTTCCGACGTGCAAACAAGTAAGAACGTATGCATGTCTGTACTTTAACTTTTGCTCACTGGACTGCCTTCATGTTTATCCATGCATTACTTGGTATATAATAATTCAACTCAAACTTAAATATGTACATATGTATGTAATTAACAATAAAATGTTGTAACAAATAAATGATTTTGTTTTTGTAGTTTTTATTTTTGTTGCAATAATATGAAATTGTACTCAATGTGATTAATTCAATTCAATTCAATTCATTTCAATTCAATTTTAATTATGGTCTTGAATACGATTACTAATCGTTCTATTATTAGAAGTATTGTCACTCAATAATATTTCTAAATACGAAGTGAAAATATTCGTATAATATTGTGTGAATTGCATTTGTTTACTTGATATCTACGTGGACTTGACATTGAGTCCAAGCATGACGAGCTGAGTGTTGTTGCAATCTCGATGTTGTTGTTGTTTTTTATTGTATTTTAATGACACACTTTGTTCAAATTCGATGTTTTAGTATACATACGTACATACATATGTATATCAAGTGGGCTGCAGTAGGTGTCTGAAATAAAAAAATTAATATTCATCAAATGAATCCATTTTAATTTGAATCATATTTACACACACAAATGGCCAACGTTTAATTTGCTACAGCGTAGGCTGAAGCATTTGAAATTCATGCAAATACGTTATCAGAAGTGCAGCGAATATTTCACTTTAAAGTGTTAAAAATATTTGAAATTTTTAACAGTTCTGCTACAACGTTAATCTTTTTGTACCAAAAAGAAAAAAGATGAATAAATAAAAATTAAAAACAGTTACCAAATTATAGAAAAAATTAACAAAATTTTCTTGAAAATATTTTTCGCTCCATTTATATGAAATTCCTTTTAGAAGTGATACAACTATACATACCAAAGCTTTTAATAATGCCCAAAGAACCTTTTATCAGTACATTTTAAAGCAGTCTTCAGCATAATAACTCGTCTGCTTTGGAAATAGCGAAAAGTTATTGGATGTCGAATATAAGGAATATAGACTGTCCGAATATTAAACTCATGTCCAAAAAAATATGCAAAAAAATATAGTATTCAAGCAAATATTTACTGACATTAAATATGTTGCCTTATTTTATGGACACAATTATTGTGTTTCATTGATAATAATTATGTGAACAATTTACTTAATAGTTTTCTTTTTTTTTCAATAAATAGATTTAATATTGATGAATTGCAATAATTTGCATATGCTATCAATGTCCTTACAATATGACTAATTTGCTGATTTAAAACTTCGAGCAGAAAAATTATTTAAAAAATAATCAATTGTGGTAATAAAAAAAACTATTTTGTAAGACTGTTCATTACAAGCGTTATATTAAAATTAAATCGAATTGAATTAATAATCGAAACCACATTTCTATTTAAAATTCAATAAACAAACGTTTTAGAAACATTTGTTTCTAGAAATTTTGAAGACTAAAATTATTTGTAGACTTCTTGTCTCTATTCTACTGTAAGATTTAAAATTTTTTATACTATTACCCTATGCGACAAAATAAAAAAAATAATATACACCCAGCTAATGACATAGTGTAGGTTGTGAGTTTTGTTGAGTAGAAATCAAAAATATTTTTTTTATATTCAAGGGGTTCAACCCTCCAAACTTGTTTTATTTGACAAAAATTGTTTTTTTTTTTTTTGACTTTACGCACAAATTTATTGATTACACAAACATTTCTGAGCCAATGTCACAAATTTAAACTTTCTTAGAAAGGGGAGGGATGGACGGTATACATATACAGTGGTGGCCACGAATTTAAGACACGATATTTTACTTATATATTTGTGATAATTTTTACATCTTATCAAAAAAATTTCAGGTCCATGATATTTTTCTTAAGATTTTAGTAATATTAGCCACTGCTTTCCATCAGAGCCGAAGCAGCAAAACTTTGACTCGTCGCTCCAAAGTATATTTTTCCAAAATATCTTCGGTTTATTGAGATGTTCTCTCGAAAATGCTAGTTGGGATTTGATATTTTTTTTTTGACACAAGTGGTTTACGTTGTGCAATACACCCACGCATATTTTTCTCATTTAGACGTCTTCTTATTGCCCTAGACGAAATATCAATACCAAAATCCAATGCAATTTTATTTTTTATTTTACTTGAGTTCGTGAAAGGATTATTAGCAGCTACTTTAGGGTGTGGTTTTTCGGGCTCTAGGTTGCTGTTTGTCATTTTTGGTGGTACCATGTTGCTTGATGTGTTCCAGCGCATTGTAAATCTTGCATTTAGAACATTTAAGCAGCTTGGATATCTCCATTATTATTTTTCCATCAAATTTTAGTTCTTGGATCAATTTTCGCTCGGCATCGGTATTCCAACTACCTCTGGCCATGTATAATTAAATATTTTTACGTATTCCAACATAAAATAAAATAAAACATTCGCTGCTCAACGTTTAGCTTCAAAAAACACTAACAAAATCACTTAAAAACCAGATATTTCTGAAATGTCTTAAATTCGTGGCCAGTTTCAAATAAACGTTTTTACAATAATTTGATCAAAAAGCAACAAAATGTAAAAAGAAACAAAATAAAATATTGGTACTTTTTCTTAATATTATAGGGTACATAGAAGAATAGAGGATATCAATTTTGATATTACAGGATTGTCAATATTATCACAACTAAGTCAGTCATATGTCGTGTCTTAAATTCGTGGCCACCACTGTATATATTATTCGACTTCATATTCTAGGGGTTTGATGATATAAACTTCGCAAACGCGAATTTTTTTTCATATTCTTTCAAGTTTGTCCATTCATAGTAGCAAATTTTAATTGAACAAGTGATGAAATTCTGAAAGTACGTTATCTTGTGAAGAGATTGACACTTCGTTTGATAACATTGACCATAGTTATTATTTAACGAGTATAAAGGGTCCAGTCATATTTTTCATATACATATAATTTTTTTCAAATGAACTTTCAGAATTTTTGATAAGTCTTGATTGTTTATGTGTCGCCAGAAGTTGGCGAATGTTTGAGCAAAGAGAAATAATAATATTTGCAAAGAACACAAATATTAGCCAACTTCTGGTAGTCGTGAAATTGAAACAATAAAGATACATCAAATATTTCCATCAAAAATTTTTGAACTGAAAGTTCATTTGATAAGGTGACATATATATTAAGAAATATAACACGACTGTTATACTCTTTAAATAATAACTATGGTAATTTTCGTTCAATTTTATTTAAAAAAAGTTCCAATCTCTTCACAAGATAAGGCACTTTCAGAGCGTCAACACTTATTTCATATTTTTTAATTAAATTTTGCAAGAAAGGCTAAACTTAAAAAAATAAGAAAAAAATTTTTTTTTTTCAAATTCACCCGATCAAAACTCATAACTTGTAAGTTTGAACAATAAAAAACTTTGGATTTTGAAAATAAGTTAAAAATTATTTGGGTAATCAATAATTTTGTGTGAAAAGATTAAAAATACGGTTTTTATCAAATAAAACAATTTTGGAGGGTTCGAGAAACATTAAAAAAAATATTTTTGAATTCTACTCAACAAAACTCACAACCTACACTATGTTATTAGTTGGGTGCATTTCGACTGTATCACCGTGTAATTAGATATTTTTACTCATATTTCCAGTCATAAAATGTGATAAAATGATTGGAAACGAAACAGCAGATTTTTATTTTAAATTTTTATTCGGTAAATAATTTTCGGGTTAGGCTTTAACAGAACTTCTAGAATTGCTCGTTTCCACCCAAATTTTTGTTTTTAATATATTCATGTGCTTTTAAAAGCTTTACTAAGCAAAATTTCTTCAATTTTCTAAGCGTTTATGTGCTTAGAAAACAATTAAAATACATACACACATACATAATTACATACATAATTGATCGTTACAACCATTCAATCAGGATTACGACCTAGCTTCTCATACCACTCACTTATTTATGTTGCGTGCATTAATTTTATACATGAGTGGCGGGACCAACTATTTAAAGTCGACTCCGAACGATAGATTCTTTAGAAACTTTTCACGGGAATTTTTTCGAGTAGGTAGTAGGTAGTGTGTTGGCTTATCTTAATAATAAAAATATTTTACGTGTACACGATTAGTGAAATACAAACCCAAAGTAAAATAATTGTGTTGCTGATTTAATGATCGTTTTAGGAAAATTAAAAATAAATTTTTAATATCGTGTCTCATTGCATATGGAATTTTTACAATACTATCTGTTTTTCTACACAAAAATTTGACCTTGACAGGACAAAATTATTATGATAACAATAATGTCTTTTAGAAGTCAAGTAAGTGATAAAGCGAAAATTTAGAAACAGTCCTCTTTGGACTGGCAATTTTACACAACAGAAATAAGAGGACAAAACTGCTGATGAAAAAATTTCCCGGAAAATCCATTAAAAATCAGAGTAAAAAATTTATTGTAGACTTGATACATACATAATTACAACCCTTCATTCTGGATTATGGCGTAGCTTCTCACACTACTAATGTTGTGTGAGTTAGTTTTATACATGAGTGGCGGGACCTACAGTTTAGAGCCCATTCCGAATGACAGATTTTTGAGAAACTTTTCATGGCAATTTTATTTGCTCTCAGAGTTTTTGTCAGAAATCTGCTGAGAGAAAGTCGCCGAAGAAATATTTTTTCATATTTTCGTTTTGATGTCTGACCTGGAGTTTGAAACGTGGCCTTACGTCTAATAAGCCAACACACTACCTACTAGACTACGGCCTTTAAATATTCCAATTTTTGTTTGTAGAGATATAGAGGATTAACTGGTTAAAGTGCTCTTTGTAAACAATTATCATTATCCTCACTCGAACGCATATTTGCGGATAAAATGCTCCTAAGATAACATATTTCGTTTTGATGTCTGACCTGGGGTTTGAACCTCGGCCTTATGTCTAATAACCTACTAGACACTACGGCGACTGTACACTTGATACTTAATCGGTTTTGTACAAACATTGAAATCTCTAACGAATGTAAGTGTACTAAAAGCAAATTAGTTTTGAAGCAGTTCGAAATTGTTTTCGTAAGTTAGGGTTAAGGAAATTCATTAAATTAAGGCTCAGTGTGAAATAGAAATGATTTTTATCATGACAGGTAACACAACGTCTTAATTGTAAGAAACAACTCTTTTAACATATAAAAATATTTTTAATAAACCATATGGGATCATTATTCTCATTAACTATATTGTCAAGAGGTCATTTGTCAAAGTTATTTCCCTCCAGGCAACACTATCAGAATCTAATATTTAAAAATCCACTCACGTCTACATATTCTTTACCTTTCGTTACAATATAGTTGGGAGATTTTTGTGTAAGCTGTACTCCAGCTAAGACGCTTTGCAACAATTTACATTTGTGGACAAGTAATTAATTGTGAAATATTCTCTGCTGAACATAGAAATGATTGTTAACTTTTGGGTGATAATGATATTTAAATTAAAAACGGTTAATACAATATTAAATAGAAATATTTTGGTGAAATTTCCCATGTTCTGCTATATCGTTCAGTATGATCATCTGCACTACTGTCAAGGAGATCATTACATACTTACAAAATGCTGAATCTAATGGTGGTTAAACAATGTTATTGAGGGGTAAATTGGTCCTCCTTATATATTTTCCCAAAAATTTATAATTTTTTGTAATTTAAAAAGATGATTTTGGGATGCATCCTACAGAATAATACCACAATCGATTATACTGATGATTATATTTGAGTGGATATTCCAGCAGGACAACGATCCGAAACGTAAGTCTCCATTCGTAACGTCTTGGATTGAAGAGAAATATATTCTCGAGTGGTGGGCTCATACTTCCGATTTAATGACCATAGAGAATCTATTGAGAATTGTAAGTTGGACAGTTTCAATACCAATACCCAATAATAAAATACATTCTGGGATATTATTAAGGTAGAGTGGAATAACAATACTCCTCTGCAGTGTTTGTATTAAATAAATAAAAAGCCAGACAGATGTAGGGAAATACTCAATACAATACTGCCAAAGAGAGTACCAAACAAAAAAACAAAAACAAAAATAAATGAACTAAAAGAATTATATGTCCACTTAAGTTGAAATAGTTAATTAAACAGTACAAAAGTATAGTATCTGAAGTCGCCGTAGTCTAGTAGATAGTGTGTTGGCTTATTAGACGTGAGCCCACGGTTCATACCCCAAGTCAGACTTCTCCAACAAAATAAAATATGAAGAAATATTTATTCAGCGACTTCCTCTTAGCAATCTTCTTGCAAAAACTCTGAGAGTAAATAAAATTGCCATGAAAAGATTCTTAAAAATCTGTCGTTCGGAGTCGACTTTAAACTGTAGGTCCCGCTACATACAATTAGGGTGCCCTCATAGTCTAGTGGGTAGTGTGCTAGACTATTTGCGTAAGGGTCGTGAGTTCGATTCCCACCAGAGACTCTGGTCTGTGACTCTACACCAAGCATATGGTCAAGTTACTCCGCTCGTATATAATTTGTAATCGAGTTAGGCAATAAGTGTACATATATTTTTGTAATATTCGTGGCCATAGAAATATACAACTTCCACAGATAATGTCTTATAATATAATGAATATATCACAATACATATATTTGTGATTGGCAGCAAATGTGTTGAACTAATAAAGAAGATGTGTTTTCGTTATTCTTCTGATCCATAAAGATTAAAAGATTTGTTTGTTGTGGTATTTATGTTCTTAGTTTTCATTTTGTCAACATTAATCTCAGAACCAAACTTGGCTGCACCTGAACAGTGCTCAATATTTAGGTGAAAAAACGTTTCTCATTCCTATAAGGGAATAAATAAGGAATTAAAATATTTAGGATTTCAAAATATGGAACTCTTTTAACATCTTTTTTGTTTTGAGTTTAGAATCTACGGTTCATGATTTTTAAAAAACTATTGAAATATTTTTTATTTATTTCTTGCGATAGTTTTTATTGTATCTTCATTTTTATGAACTAACAATAAGAGTTCAAATCTTAAGTTTAAAGTTAATAAATATTGATGTCCAGCCAGTGCCAGACAAAAATTCTAATTTTTAAATGTTAATAAAAAAAGTTCGATGGTGTCCCTCCTTCTCAAGCGGGTATGTCCACGATGTTGTAGGATATTTCGAGCAAGAGAATTTGGATGTATTTCCAGCTTCTTTAAATATTTGGTCACATATTTTGAGATTTCGCTTTTGACCAGTGGGACGTCAAGGTCTTTATGAATATTGCCGTTTTTAATATATCAAAGGAGCGCCAGTTATCATTCGTAAGATTTTATTTTGACGACGTTGTATTTTTTCAATATCAATATTTCAATATTTCAATAGAAGCAGAAGCCGTGCCCATAACTGGATACCACAACTCCATATTGGCTTCAATATAGATTTGTAGAGCAAGAGTTTACAATCGAGGCTAAGAACGGAATTTCTGCCAATAAGCCAATTGATTTGGACTGCTTTCAGTTTCATTTGGGTCAATTTTGCATCGATGTGATATTTCCATGTGAAACGTCTATCCAAGTGAATACCGAGATATTTATCATGAGTATGTTGCGGCACCCTCTGGTTGTTAATACTGATGGGCGGATATGTTTCTTTCCATAGGGTAAAGGTGATGTGGACGCATTTTTCTTCATTGATTTTAATTCCCCACTGATTAGCCCATATCTCCACCTGGGTAGCATGGTGCTGTAATTGATTTTTGGATTTTTGTGGGTGCAAAGAAAAGCCGTATCATCAGCAAAAGTTGATGTGTGTGTAATACTGCTTGTTGGCATATCTGCGGTGTATAACAAATATAAAATTGGTCCTAGGATACTTCCTTGTACAACGCCAGCCTTTATAAGTTGAGGGCAACTTAAAAAATCTCCTTCTTTAATTAGGAATTTTCGATCGATAACATATTTTTGGAATAGGTTGAAAAAATTCAATGGTAAAAAAATCTGCTTCGATAAAAGACCTTCATGCCATACTTTGTCGAATGCTTGAGAGACGTCAATAAATAGCGCTGAACAATATTCTTCAAAGGCTTTTCCTATTTCTTGCACCAATCGGTGTGTTTACTCAATAGTACTATGTTGTCGTCTAAAGCCAAATTGATGATTGGGCATACAGTTGTTTCGGTCCAGAATAGGTGTCAGCTTGTTAATTAACAATTTTTCGAACAATTTTGACATAGTTGGTAATAGACTTATAGGTCTATAAGATTCCACTTTCAAAGGATTTTTTCCAGGCTTAGGAATCATTTTAACTAGAGAAACTTTCCATGCTGGCGGGTAGTATTCGAGACGCAAAATGGCGTTAAAAATATAAAGGATAATTCTCTTTACTATACGGGGCAACTCGATAAGCATCTTGTTGCTGACTTCGTCGAATCCGGGAGCTCTCTTTGCATTCAAATTTTCAATAGCAATTATAATCTCTTTGATTTGTAATTTTATTTTTACTGGAGGTCGAGCCACTGCAGGTGGTAAATCACTCATGTCAATACATGAATGGGGAGTGAAAACTTTTTTAAATGACTAACAAAAAGGTTACCTTTTTCAGCGTCATTTCTTGCCCAACATCCTCTGGAATCACGCAGTGGGGGAGTTGCCGTTATGGGTCTTTTCAGGTTTTTAACTGATCGCCGTAATGAATAACTGGATTGTTGAGTCGCATCTAGACTTTGCAAATATTCTCTCAGAGTTGCTTCCCTTTGAAATATTAGTAAAAAATTAATTATCTTAGAACTGTTAATCAACCATCAATCGTCATTTTACACAATTTAAATAAGGCAATAAGAAAATCGCACAGATTTAATGTTTCTTTTAAAGTTTTTTATTTAATAATTATTTTTTAAATATAAATAATGTTTATTTAGTTATAATAAAAAAGAGAAAAAAACAGTAAACAATTTAATAAAAACATATTACATACGATATAATACACAATAAATTCAAAATGCATTCGAGTTAAGTTTATTCAATCACTTCATGATGATCCCAAAAATTTGTATTCTTTTGTAAAGTAACGATTTCTTTTTTCTTTTGTTAAATGTTTGCCAAGAATTTCGTAACAGATGAAGAATTTCATATTTGGATTAATAATTATAATGGCGTTGTTTACTGCGGAAACGGAAGACCAGATAAACAGCAAAAAGAAACATGACTGCCTACAGTTGAAAAAAGAGATTCAGAGTTTTTATCAGAAATGGAATTATTTGAAATGGAAAATCATTTGAAAACTTACCGTAATTGTCAATACGACCCACTCGCCTGACGATGCATATCCAAAGATTTCGAGGAAATTGTCTTGGGCGGCTTTAATACATCCTGTAGTATAGATTTTAGTGTTGTCAACAATTTTGTTCGGATAACAGCTATTCGGAATTGTACGCAATAGCTTAGTATAATCGGTTGGTCCTATGAGGCCACAGCAGCCATACTAGAGAAGTTACAAAATAAAAGAAAAAATCAGTTTCATTCACACAATATTAATTAGGAATTAAAGAAAAACACTGAAACTAGAAATAAAATTGAAATTGTAGTTGTACGAATTACTTTTTAATTTTATGATATTTCCTTTCTATTTCTTCACTGTCTATATTGCTACGAAAATGGAAATGGTGTTACATCGTTTAACATTAGAATGATAAACAAAAACAAAAACTATGGACTTGTTAACATGATCAACAAATAAATAAAAATATAGAAACAACATCAGCCTAAAAAAGGGGATAAACAAGTATACAAACAGGCAACAACAACACTGCAAAGACAAACGTAAACAAAATACACAAACAACAATAACTTCAACAACATGTTTAATTTATAGAGATTTCGCGAAGGCAAAGTTATTCTCCGTCAAGAGCATTCATCAGACTGTTTACTCTGCTATATAAAAGGCAAGACAAGGCAGACAACGGGATCAGTAAAAATTCAGTCAGTCTTGTGTAAAGACACGTTGCATGTGAAGAGAAAAATCGTGATTTGAAGATCTCCGTTGTAAAGCTCTAACGAACAATTGTAAGTGTTTACGCAGAAGATTGCAAAGAAGAATAACAAACAAAGCAAATTGCCATCCCGGGAATTAATTAATTTTTTTAATTTAAATAAATTAAATTAATTTCTTTTCCCACTATCTAGGAAATTTTTTTGGATGATTTAAATGTTACAACTCCATGGAAATTACTCTATGATTGAAATCATTAATAAAATCAATGCTATGCTTGGAAAGTTTCTTCTTTTAAATAAGTCAATAGAAGGCCCTTATTGATTTAGAAATGGAAAATATTTGGATACAAGAAAATCTTCCTTTTTCAGAAGGCAAGCTACAAGCTTTCAGTTGCCGGTGGAGGCCCTAATTAAGCGAAGTAAAAACATATTAACTGCTGATGCTATTGTAATTGCTTTGGGCCGTGAAATTAGAGAAAGAAAGTATCGAATTTTTTTAAAACCAATATAAACAAAATAAAATAAGCTTCTAAAACAAAAATAAGTCCGCGTAATAAAAATCTCTCATTATTAACAAAAAAAGGTTGTTCGAACATCTTTTTTTCGATTTAATTTAACTGCCAGAGAGATCAGCAATGAGTATTCAAAAAGATGAAGCGAATCATACTCATAATTTCTGATGTTTATACGCATTCATACTTATTTTAATATCATACTCATACTACTCATATTCAAAGTTTGAAGTACTCATCGTACTCCTACTTAACAACACGTATGATTTTGTTGACTTCGATTCTCCATGACTCAACATTTACAAGAATCACAAAATAAGTATGATTCGCGTACGAACACTACAATACTCACTAAAAGGTTGTGTGTTTGCTTTGGTTGCTGTCTTTGTCTTTTTCTTTCTTCTTTTTTTGTAAATGCAACAACAACTGAGACTGTAAATATTGATGAATGATTCGACTCACTATTTTTTATAAGTTATGAATCTAAATGAGTAGGCTTATGAGTCAAACATATTTCGAATGTTATGAGTTCGATATGAAGGTTGTACTCATACTCAATGCAACCTGCACTTATAAATCAACGTTGTAGTGAGTACGAATGAATCAGAGTAGTTAAATTTCAATATTGTTGACTCACTTATATTCAAAATTTCTTGAAATTTCTTCTTCTTAGTAGCGAAAAAACGATTCATTGCTGATCTCTGTTACAAACTTCACTCTTTGATGACATTTTCGGATCACTCAATAAAGGTCTAAGTATGATTTGGTTGAAGAAGCCTTTGGAACAATTTGAATCAATTGCAGAATGGATCGTATTTTACTAAAAGAATTGCCCGAATAAGCAAACATCAAGTTGAAATGATATTTTTCTGAAAATTTAATATAAAACGTTTAAAGCGAAAATGGAAGATTAATCATTTTTATTTATTTTTTATTACAACAATAATAACCAAGAATAAAGATATGTCTGGGTTTAATTATAACATACCACCCAGTTGCGGTTTTTGTAAAATTTTCCTATTTATGATTAATTTTTTTTTTAAATAAAATTTACAATAAAATTGTGTATTCAGGAAATAGTGGGCGTTTCAGCAGAAACTTCCGAACTTTGACAGTTGATAACGACGTTGGGCAGGCCATCTTTGTCAACGAGAACGCTATCGGACATTTATTATCAACTTTTTTGGGCCTAAATTCGATGATCTGGACACCAATTACATATGATTTCAAAAATATGGCAATTTGGAAACATGGTCGTTTTAGGTGGAGGTGATGTAAACTGACAACCGAGATCGTGTGCTTTGGAAAATTGGACATTCTTCCGCCTAGTTAACGATGTTATATTCAAACATATCTCACAAGTACTTTGTTTGTTCATTTAAATTTAATGAAAGACTCGATATAAGAAGCAAATAGGTTTTGGGAGAAAACTAATATTTATACCCGAGCTAAGCTACCATTTGAGTTCGAAAAGTTCAATAGTCATTTAAATGTCTTCAAAAAATACTTATGCTTTAGTTTACTTAAGTTTCAGGAGTTGCTTTAGCCAGTCTAATGGAACAAGGGCGTTAGATCATGTTAACATATTAAATAAAATCAACTACGAAATATTTAAGGAATTGCTTGGGTTTTGCGACATCTTTGGAATAAATACGATTAGGGACAATATGATGCATTGTCCTTTGCAAAGACAGTTAAATATTCCATCAAGACCAAAGATTACATATCGTCCCAGTTTTTTTTTATTATTAAATACCTTATTTCCCAGGTGTAGACCTGGCCTGTTAAGAGAAATATCTCATTATCTAATGTTAAAGCCACATTTTGCAAAGTGTAACATTTAAGAAAATGGTTGTAGGGAATAATATTCTGTTTTCAATCGGAATTCTAGTGTAAATGATGCTTAAGCAGTCCTTAACTAGACCCATATGAAGTCTAACTGCACATGGAAGATCGGAAATTTTACAAAAGTATTCTTACAATGAAGCCTTTTTGGAACTTCTTAACTTTCTACTAAATTTGGTTTGTAGTGCTATGTAGTTTAACCTCATATTCTTTTAGCTCTAGCCGCATGGTGCAATTATCTAAGTACACTAGCGAATGATAACTCGTGTGTGAATATGGTCCCCACGAGAGATCAGCAATGAATCGCTTTTTCGCTACTCATAAGCACTCATGAAATTTTGAATATAAGTGAGTCAACAATATTGAAATTTAACTATGTACTCTGATTCATTCGTACTCACTACAACGTTGATTTATAAGTGCAGATTGCAATGAGTATGCGTGCAACGTTGACATCAAACTCATACCATTCGAAATATGTTTGATTCATAAGCCTACTCATTTGGATTCATAACTTTAGAAAAATACTTATAAATGATTCGAGTGTCTCGAGATATTGAGATATTGTTTATTATTAAATGATATTGGATGGATACCGAGGAACATTAGATCAAAAGTTTTTTTTTAATAATTATTGTATCTTTAATGCATTTCCCCCTGATAGCGCAAAACGCTTTACTATCAAAACTTTGATAAGAAAATTGGAAAATAATATGTATGCATTGCAGGCTAATGGAATTAAAATTGGTTGGTGTCTGGAATACAAATTGGCATTTCAACGAAATATAAATATCCACTTGATCATCATCTGCGCGCGAGGGTACAAGTGCTTTGTGGTTAAAATGATCATTCCTTAACGTTCTGCATTTTCGTTTTACTATGAGCTTGTACTACTGCGTACAGTAAGAACCCATAAATTCAACATATATTTTTAGCATAAACAATTATACAAAATCAAGACATAGCTTCAAAAATAAAGAAGTAAATAACATAATAAAGCTTCTAAATTGTTGAATATAATGAATGAAGCTGTCTTTAGTGTCTTCGATTCGTTTCATACGTATTCTTTGATGAGAACTCTAGTACAACATATTAAACAACTGCTTAGGTGGAAAAACTTGATAATTGAGATTCAAACAAACACGATGAGGGAGATGTTTCTCACAGCCCCATATTACTTTCAAGTTCAAGAAGAAATTAAAAACCTATTGTAGGCAAATGTACATACATATGTATAGCAAAATTCTTTAGCAACATAGGTATTTACGAATACATATTATATGTCATATATGTATGTATGTATTTGTATATGATATATAATTTAGAATTAGAAGAGTTAGGTGTGTGTGGTTTTTTCTTTGTCAAAATTCTAATTCATAAAAGTTTGCATACGTTTACGTGAAATATTGTCATGTCATTTTGAAAACAGTTTATAATGGCTTTCATGCTTTAAATTTGGTCAACTTAATTTACATTAAAATTTTGTTAATTACAGTCCTTTATCTTTGTAGTTACATTGAAGTGCTAATGGACTGTAAAAGTTATTTCAATAAATGACGTCATTGCAAAATTTTATTAAAAAAAAACATTTCAATTAAAAGAGAATGTTAATTTTCATAGAGAAAATAAATGTATAATGACTTACGGTTTGTTGTGTATTATCCATGGCACCTGGAGCCTGAACTTCCTTCTGCCATGTCTTATTAACATCATCACGAGCGAATTTTCTTATGATTTCTTCATAATCGAAAGAAAATACTTTGTTGCAGATTTGGGCAATTAAAGTGGCCAAACAGATCAGGGCGTACTAAATTTATTCACATTTGGAATGAACATGATTTTGAAAAGAGAAACTTTAATAAAAATTCATTACTTACGGTGGCAGTCATGCAGACATGTTCATGGCAAATACCGCAACAGCCTAACAGTGCAGCTCCTAAATTAACGCCGCCAATAATGTACAAGTAAATTACATAATTCTGTGGAGCGGTTTTCAATATTAAAGTGGCCAATACGATTAATAGAATGCCACTAATCTGTAAATAAACAATAAAAAAATAAATAAAATAAATAAACAAATCGAATTAGCAGGTGGTTTATGTCTATAAAAACAAAAATTTAAAAAAATCCCACTACAATTATTGTTAAGAATCATGAGAAGATAAGTTTCGAATGATTAAGACAATTAGGAATGTTTTTTTTTAAATTTTGTTTTTCTTTTCATTATTTTTATTATTTTATTTTGATGCTGGTCGACTCATTGTTTCCATTTGTTTTTAAAAAAGATATAAAAACACAAGTTTTGTTTCCTATCGTATACGAGTATATTGTTAGCAAAACTGGTTTCTATACGAAGATTATAGAAGAAACCCATTTTTTAATTCCGAATGTATTCTAATTTCATTAAGAACATTCTCTTACACACAGCAGACGTAAACAATATATTTAGTATGTACATGCATACATACATATGTACATATGTATACGTATGTATGTACATACCTATGTAAATAAATATTTAAATGTTATTCTTCTCAAGTTCGTAATACGCAATAACTCAACTCGAATTTTAATATTCAGCCTTTACTGCTGGCTTTAGGGAACGAATATGGCATGTGGTAGTAGGTACGCATACTTCATGTTTTTTTTTTTTTCTAAGTATGAATCAAACAACATTAGAAAAAAATTTAACACTCATACGCATACAACCAGTGAATTGTATTGTGCTAATAGTAAATACAACAACAAATACAAAAATATATAAAAAAAAAAATGAAACTGATGACATCAAAAACATTCCAAAACTATTTGAAGTTTCTGAATTTGGAATAACATTGTCGAATGGGAAGTTAGTTCTTAGAAAACTATTCTAAATCGATTACAATATAATGATGACTGGTATTTATTTTTAATATTTTATTTAAATGACTAAAATGATTTAATGGTTAATGATTTAAATGACTATTGCACTCTGTAACAATGCGACTTCTCAGCAGAGATTGAAAATGGATGCAAATGAAATAGAAGATGTCACCCAACTCTGTTATCTTGGGAGAATTTTGTTTACAATATGCGTTCGGGTGAGGATAATGATAATTGTTTACAAAGAGCATTTTAACCAGCTAATCCTCTATATCTCTACAAACAAAAATTGGAATATTTAAAGGCCGTAGTCTAGTAGGTAGTGTGTTGGCTTATTAGACGTAAGGCCACGTTTCAAACTCCAGGTCAGACATCAAAACGAAAATATGAAAAAATATTTCTTCGGCGACTTTCTCTCAGCAGATTTCTGGCAAAAACTCTGAGAGTAAATAAAATTGCCATGTAAAGTTTCTCAAGAAATCTGTCATTCGGAGTCGACTTTAAACTGTAGGTCCCGCCACTCATGTATAAAATTAAAACACTCAACATAAGTGAGAAGCTAGGTCGTAATCCTGACTGAAGGGTTGTAATGACCAATTATGTATGTATGTATTTACACGATAAGAGCTTGCGAGCGTAAAGTAAGAGAAAAAATATTGAAAAATTTCATTCATATTTTACAAATGAGAGTAAAAACCTTACCATTATTTACTCGATTACTAAAATACCAAAAAACAAAGTAAAATGAATGCGTTCCTGACATATTGAAATACGATGGTTTTTGAGTAATTTGAATTTCATACGCTCTTATTACATATTGTGGTCACATGATACTTTTCTACAAAAAAAACTCGACATGCCGTACGGCTGTGATAAAATAAAATTCACCCCCTTCTACGATTGCGATATATGGAACCATCTCGTGATTAGCGAGAAATACAAGTGATCGTTAATAGCTGTCTTCATTATTCATGTATTCTAGCCGAAAAATTCATCCAATCAAAGGCTTTAGCAAAAGACAGACCAACAGCCCTTATCGATCGAGATAAATGGTCGCAAAGGGCGTTGGAGAGACCATTGCGTTAAAAAGTGGTCAGAATTGCATTGGAATGAAATCTGCAAGGCAACAAGAGAAGATAATGTTCTGCAGGTTGAAGCTGAATCAAGCAAAACTGGAAAGAGTTTTAATCATAAAAAGAAGTTATGGTACCAACTTCTAGAGATTTATTTAGGAAATATATTGAAACCCTATGTTGCTTGTGGGTGCAAGGGGAACATATTTACTTACTTTTATTAAAAATTTAAGAAACAATAATTGAAAAAAGAACTGTTGTGTACAAAACAGATAAACAGTGAATTGTGATAGGTGATGTACCTACCAGTCAGTGTCATGATTTGTAAGCGATATTTAGAAAACAAAACAATAAATCATGCAATTATTTTAAATATTATACGTTGCGGGATTTTTTTTTCTGATTGTATATATTTTTTTCGCATTAAAATCGTATTAATCAACTGAAATATAAAAAAATTATTTTTAATTTTTGGAAAATTTTGTTATCAGAAGCCCGGCTCGAGGTTTAGTTTTCTTATTTATTTCTTTGTTTATTTTGTTTTCTGTTTTTATAACAAATTAATAATTATTGAGAGTGTATGTAAGGCCACGAATCGTATAGATTTTTAATTTCTGGCATATATTTTGAATGTCAAAAATATTGTATTTGCATGTACGTGAATGAATAAATTTTGTTTTTAATCAAGTACAAATGGCTGATGAGTGTTTGTTTAGTATTTTCCCAATAATATGCATGGAGGCATATGGAGTGTTATTTTTTTATTTTATTTTTTTGTTTATTTTTTGTTTTGTATTTATTTTTTATTCTCCTACAAAATAAAGATTCACAAATAAGGTGGAAGGATGAGATCATGCACTGTGTAGTTACGACTTTTATCGTGTGTTTTGCTGTGTGTAGTAATATTTTTAAATTCTCGTTAAAGCACAATAATTTGTGTAAAAAAACAATTTAAATAAAAATAATAATAAAAATAAAATTTCTTAAATGGCAATAACAAGTATAATTGAATGTTTTACATGAATTTTGATTGCAATTGATTGCTCATACTTACCGCCATAAAGGAGTTTAAAATATTTAAAACGCATTTCATTGCTCCCGAAGTACAACCCATTTTGATTTGTTTCTTAAACAGAAATTGAAAAAAAAAACAATAAAATATTAATTAATTTTTATAATAAATTTATTTAAAACACAAAAATAATTTCACTTCTGAATCATATTCATTTTATATCACAAAACACACACGAGTATTTTTTTTAAAATTCATTTTTAATTTCTTTTTTTTTTTTTAAAGAGACAACAACAATATTGAAGTAGAACATCACTTTACCTATTTGTTTATGCTTTTTGTTTTTATATGTATGTATTTATTTATTATTTTTATTTTCTTTTTGTATTTTTTTTAATTGAAATTTTTAAATACAACGTATTGTTTAGAAAAACAAAATTTTATGAATCAACCTCGTCGATATTCTGATGGTGAATGAGCAACAAGCGTACACAATATTTCTTTTAGTCTGTATGAATTATTCATCGTCTTGAACTTGTTGATTTCGAAATTCGAAAATCTGAAATTCTAAAACTGTAAACTTCAATGCACACTTAACAGTATTATAGAAACTTTTTCTTCATTTAACAGAGTTACTCGAAAGCCTCTTTAAAAGCTGTCAACTGTCGTAAAGACGCTTTTCTATGAGCTTACTCGTGTCGACAATATCACGTTCTCAGAATGTTTATTTACTACCACATAAATTACAGTGGTACATATGTATGTATGTTAAAAAAGAAAAAATAGATTATGTGGAAATAATTATTTTTTATAAATAATAAATGGAATACACACACACACATGTTTATTGTTTTAAAGTTCTACAAATAAAAATAATTTTTTTTAAATTTCTTTGAATCATGCGGTATAGTTTCTCCAAAATAATGTCCATTTGCAGAAATTTAAAAACAAATTCTAACGAAATTAATTATTTCTTTTGGGAACAATGTCAAGATGTTTTTCAAGATGTTTTTTATTGAAAATAAAAAATTACTTACAACATAAAAGCAAAAAAATCGCTTTTTTTAATTGAATTTTTTTGAAATATTTTATATCCTGTATTTTGATTACTTACACCCTTGTAGAATGTTCAAATTCCGTTCATTATAAATATATATATAAATATATATAAAAAAGTAGCTCCACCACTACTATTTTTATTTCTAAGTTTAGGGGCCATTATTACAACTTGCCGTTAAACTTGGGTTTAGTTAAAGATACCTTTAGCTAAAGGGAACTGTAAAGATATTACAACATAATAAAAATAAAATAAAGTTAACTTTTTCAAAAATATGGCAGTGCCGGGGAAATGTCGATAAAACTGCTCAATTAAACAAGGTTTTTTTAAACACAGTGGCAACGAACGGACTCTTTTTCTGTTGTAATGTTTCTTCATTTTGTTTATATTTGAAATTGCCATATTGAAAATAATATATAGGGCCATTATTACAAATTGCCTTTAACTAAAGCGAGGATTTTAACGGGCAGATAAATTGTTTTTCGTTATTATGAGTACCTAATAAGATAGAAGTGATCGTTAAGCTAAAGAGAGGATCATTCTACCTTTAACGTTTAAAGGTCACTTTATGTTTGAACTTGCCATATTATATATTATTTTCATTATGGCAACTTCAAATTTAAACAAAATGAGCATATACAACAAAAAAACGAAGCACGCTGTGGCCACTGCGTTAAAAAAACTTGTATAATTGAGGAGTTTCATCGATATTGCCCCGGCACTGCCATATTTTTGAAAAATTTTCTGTGAGTTGTAATAACGAAAATAAGTTAAAGCTAACTTTATAGTTTCCTTTAGCTAAAGGTACATTTAACTAAATGTCGCCATGGTCTAGTAGGTAGTGTGCTGGCTTATTAGACGAAAACCCAGGGTTCGAACCCCAGACCAGACATCAAAACAAAATACAAAAAGTATTTCTTTGGCGACTTCCTCTCAGCAGATTTCTGGCAAAAACTCTGAGAGTAAATAGAATTGCCATGAAAAGTTTTTCAAAAATCTGTCGTTCGGAGTCGACTTTAAACTGTAGGTCCCGCCACTCATGTACAAAATTAACACACACAACATAAGTGGTGAAAGAAAGTAGGTCGTAATCCTGACTGAAGGGTTGTAATGACCAATTATGTACGTATGTATGTATGTACATTTAACTAAACTCAAGTTTAACGGCAAGTTGTAATAATGGCCCTTAGTTTTATACATGAGTGGCGTGACCTACTGTTTAAAGTCGATTCCGAATGACAGATTTTTGTGAAGCTTTTCACACACTACCAACTACGGTTACTTACAGTCGTTTTTTCATTTTAAGTTATTCGAAGAGAAGTACTACATTTATAAATAGGGGACTTACTAAGAAATGTATTAAATATCAACATTTAAAAGGATATTCAAAGTAAATTTTTTTTCTTGAAAAAAAAGTCATAGTAGTGCTTATATTTTTTACCCAACTGTTGTATGTTTGTTTAATATCACAGCAGTCATCCGGCAAAAGCTCTGCGAATAACTTTTATGTAAAGCTTTTCTTTCGGTGTCGACTACTCATGAATAAAACAATAAAAGCCTAACTATAATCTGCTAATTTAACGACAAGTCTGCCCAGTCTGAGTGGCTATTTGCACTGTAACTCCAAGCATATCTTCGTTAAACTAAAAAGTTTTTTATAATTATACTGTAGAATTAATAAGTAAAAATAAATATAAAAAATAAAATTATTTCTTACATTCATTGCAACTTACATAGATTGTTTACAGTCATTTATTGTAAAAACCACCACATTGTTTACTATTTATTCTATTATTGTCCTATGTATGCACATATATATGTATATAAACGACAATCATTATAAATTGTCGATTGTTATTGTATACACTTAAATACCAAATTTCGTTATTTACTTAAAGGAATTTTTTTTGCCTAAATTTGATGAAAAGTTCACTTAGCGCGTTACGGTTAGGCATGTGTGATAGTGATTATTTCAGCCCTAATATACATAGATGGAAGCCGAAAAAGGAAATATAATTGTAATCTTTACATCAAGAGCAGTTATACATAACACCTTGGTTAAAAACGGACAAGAACACACAAATAACAATGAATTGTTTGTTAGAAGTATTTATTTAGAAATCATTACTCGCGAATACATACGTATGTATGGATATGAATCAATGAATGTTCGGGTCTTCACACAGTTGTGAAAAATGAAAGTTCGTCTCTTCTTTCAGCTTCTTCTTATTTTAATTGGATGTACAGCATAAAAATTAATTAAAATTTTTTCTCACGACTGCTTCAATATTCTGTTGCGCAACAAATATTTGACATTAACGTTCTCTAATTTTTTCTTCTTCCGCCTTTAGAAATTATGTACCGAACCCGATCGATGATGATGAGGTCAAAGTCACGATTATGCGTCTTAAATACAACAAAGCTGCAGCTGCTGATGACCGCTGTATTGTTTAAGACCGGAAGCAATGAGTTCGTAGGGCGTATGCACCAGCTTATTTGCAAAATAATACCCAACGATTAAATCCTCAGTGCCCTCTCCCCTGTCCTGAAAGAGGGAGACCTCACGATATGTGCCAACTACAGGGGTATAAGCCTTCTCCCTATCGTATATAAGGTCCTTACGGGCGTATGGTGTGAACGACTGAAGCCACCCGTCAAAACACTGATTGACCATTATCAGTATGGCTTCAGAACTGACAAGCACCGGTGCTGACAAGTACATCATCGGCCATATCCTCACACTACTTCAGATCCTCGATATATATCATTATATTATAGCATACTGCAGCGCTTAGTTCTTTCACGAGATACATATATATTTGTTTCTGATAACTGAATTGCTTTCAGGTACTGATCGATCATAATAGTTTTTTTCTCATATTTAAGTTTATATCAGTTAATAATAATAAAATAATAAAACAAATAATAAATTAACCGAATATCAGAAAACTATTTAATTTTTTACAATAAGCTAGATTAACAAGTAAGTATCATCCATATTTACTGTAGTCATTAAGAAACTTCGATTCTGAAATTGTTTAATTTCTCGATGCAACTCTATATACATACATACATATATACTACTTACCACATTAAGCGGCTTATTCGTCGTCATAAATTAGTGAAAGACTCATAAACGTATGCTCAATGAAAGGGAAGATAAATCGAGACAAAGACTCTTCTCAAACCAAGTGGGTTTGAGGCAATCAAAACTTTTATTGGAAAGGTACAATAAGAGGAGATGATATATGAGTCGTGCATCAGACTATCTAGAAATAACATGAGGTTGATACCAGGTATTTTGGCAGAACAATTATTTAGAATCAGAATTTAACATCGGAATACTGAGTAGGGAACGGGCGTTTCTGACGCTCATAAGCATCTTAGAGTTTGTAAAGGCATTAGAGTTAGAGGTGTCAATATAGAGATACCCTATTTTGTTTGCAGCAAATTGGCTAATACCTACCGGCCTAAACTATCTTCTGTGTAAAATATAGAATATTTTGTTAAAATGTTGTTGTTTTGGTTTGAATTGAAATGAATACAGTCGACTAAAATGATTAATAAATGCCAAAAATTAAAAAAGAGACACATTTAAATGCTTTCTCTATTATTTGTGTTTTTATTTTCATTATTAAAAATATTTATTTTTTATATTATTGTTACTTTTAAAATTTCTTAACTTTAAATAATTGATTGATATCAACACGCTATTAATTCACATTTTTTGTTTCGTTTTTGTTTTCTTATTTTCTTTGGCAAGATAACTTCCTCTATTAACGAGAGCTTATAAAAGTAGATTTTCTTTTGTTTTTAACAATTTTCTTTTTTTTTAGAATTTAACAAAATTAACAAGTTAACTTTCAGCTGATATTTTGATCGATCTAAATGAAGTTTCATTAGTAACATAAGAAAATTGATTTATTATTCCGAAATCACAATTTGTTCACTTTTTTGGCCGCGAGCTTCTAAGCATTTTGCCAAATAATACGAGGATATAATTGCAAGAGCCTGAAAAATACAAAAATACATACTTTTATAAATTAAATTACTCGTTGGATGAAATGAAGAAATAAAATTTACCTCTAAAGCAACAAGGCCAACAATAGTTAAAATCAAGTAATCACTTTGGTCGTCAATAAATTTAACAGCCATTACTTCACAACCTTTGGAGAAAATATTATTGTCATCGGTACAATCTCTGAGGAGACAACAGCTGATAGGCAACTTATTGGTATAATCCTCTGAGCCGTTCTTACCACAACATTCATACTGTGAGATAAAATTAAAAAAAAAAAAAATTAAAAAAGGCAAAAAAAACAAAACAAAAGGAAAGAAAATCATTTCAATGGTAATTTACCTGAGTTTGAAGATCAAACATGCCATCGGGATTATTTTGCTCCTTCTCCCAAGTATCTTCAACACGTTTTTTAATCATATCAATGTAATCGTCTTTCATGGCAGCAAAACTTATCATGAAAATCGTCTCACAAATCACAGTAAATGCACCAACACCGACATACTACCGTAAGAATGGAAACATAAGAATGGAGAACCAAATCTCAATAAAATTTAGAAAATTATCAACGTACCGCCATCGATAGAATATATGACTCTCGCAACGATGCGAAACATCCTAGTGAACATAGGATTAAAACAAGTGATCCCAAAAAGGTGGCCAAATAAGCACCGATTGGAGATCCTGCTCCACCCAATGTCACTACACCAACTGATATGAGTATAACGGCCAATGCCTGTATGAATTAAATTCAAAATAAATATGTATGAAAATATGAAATCATTTAATTATTAATTGCAATAAACAAACACAAAATCTCATTAAAGATCACATCATTTAATTAAAATAAAGAATTTCTATTTTAATAACACCATGCATGCACTCGTTCAATCTTTCATTCTCTCATTTCTCTAATGAATAATTGGCATACAAACACAGCCGACATTCATTCTACCATCATACACATTTCTTTTATAGACATATTCGCATACAATTCATACATAGACGTAGTCAACAGGAGGGTGAGTGCCTTTCCTTTAAATATCATCCAGTCAAAGAGGAAACGAATGTGCACAGTAGCTTATTTTTATTTTTTTTTATATAAAGTATATAAAAGTAAATAAAAAATGAAGACGCCGTGGTCTAGTAGGTAGTGTGTTGGGTTATTAGACGCAAGGCCTGAGTTCAAACCCCAGGTCAGACATCAAAATGAAAATATGAAAAAAATATTTCTTCGGCGACTTCCTCTCAGCAGATTTCTGGCAAAAACTCTGAGAGTAAATAAAATTGTCATGAAATGTTTCTAAAAAAATCTGTCGTTCGAAGTCGAACTGGGTTAACCCAGATATGCCCAATGACCTATATATAGTACACCAGTACATTCTTGTTTACATGATATGTCACGTTTATCAAAGTACAGTCTTTTTTTTTTTTTTTTTTTGTTGACATACTCAGTACTCATCAATACCTCGTGGGAGATTATATGATCGCACTATTTTTTGCTATTAATTCGTGATATTTTCATAATTACTGAATATGGGCCACGTTTGTACGGTAAGTAAAATTTTGTACATTTACAAGTGAATAAATACTATATCTTGTTTGAATTTATATTTATGAAGAGTACCTTGATTGTTATATGTACAAAAGTTTAATTATTGAATTTAAGTTTTGTTGTTGTCACACCTTAAAGTTTGGTGACGTATATGTAGGACATTGGGAATGTAATATTTTTGTTTTTTTCATATATTATTTATTGAATCTTTCCTTTCGGAATTTACAATAAGTATTCAAATCTTAACCTAAAATAATACAATAATAAAAGTTGTTATTGCCACTGCAACGTACAACTAAAAGCGCTCATCAAAAGTAAATTTATCTGATCAGATCATTTGTTTGAACCCTTTTGAGACGTCTGTGACCCTCGAATACAAGTAAGTCTCTTACAAGACGGTTGGGATGTTCTGTAATCCTAGAGATGTAATTGACACTTGCTATTTTTATTTCCTCTCGAACTAAGGGCACCTTCAGATCTTTGTGGATGTTACTGTTTCTCATATACCAAGGAGCACCTGTTATTATTCTAAGAAGTCTAGATTGCCGCCTTTTAAGCTTCTCTACATTGAATGGTGAGGCTGTTCCCCACAGTTGGATACCATAAAGCCAAATAGGTTTCAATACTGACTTATACAAAAGCAGTTTTAGTTCTAAATCAAGGGTTGACTTAGGTCCAATAAGCCAGTAAAGCTGTGCTGTTCTGAGTTTGATCTGGGTAATTTTGGCAGCCCAGGTAAGGTGACGGTCGAGATGGATGCCCAGATATTTTACACTACTATATTCAGGTACTGTCACACCATTAATCTTGATGGGCGGACAATTTTCCCTTCTCAGTGTAAACGTGATGTGCAATCATTGAGAAACATTGGCTTTTAACTTCCATTTCAGCATCCAATTTTCCAAATCACTAACATGAGATTGAAGTCTTTGTGACGCAACTGTAGAATCTCTATGAATACTTAAAAACGCCGTATCATCCGCAAAAGTAGACATGTGAGTCACTAAACTTGTAGGCATATCTGCAGTGAACAATAAGTAAAGGAACGGCCCTAGAATACTTCCTTGTGGTACGCCAGCAGATATCCTTCTGCGGGAAGAGGTGACATCTTTTGATTTTATTTGGAAATATCGATCCCATAAGTACCTTTTTTAGCAATTTATGCACATTCTTTGGTAAAAACTGTGTGATCTTAAAAAGAAGTCCTTTGTCCAAGACCTTATCGAAGGCTTGAGATATATCAATAAATAGCGCAGAGCAATACTGCTTGTTCTCAAAAGCACGTCTAATTAAATTGGTAATTCTGGGCACTTGCTGAATCGTGCTATGTTTTCGCCTAAAACCAAACTGATGGTCGGGAACTATGGCATTGGCACCAATATGCGGTATTAAACTATTAAGCAGCATTTTTTCGAACATCTTAGAAATTATTGGGAGTAAACTTATTGGACGATATGATGATACTTGCGTTATGTCCTTGCCTGGTTTAGGTATCATCACTAAATCAGATAATTTCCAAGATGCAGGAAAGTAGCCTATTCGCAACATAGAGTTAAGGACGGCCGATGTAGGAAAATTTTTAATCATTGTCGCAGTTATTTTGTCACAACCACGTGATTTGTTCGGCTTTAGGCTCTGGATGACGGCAATCGCTGCAGACAGCTGGAACTTGCTCGGCCTACTATCCACATCGTCGATTGTAACTGGGGCAATACTAGAAACAGAATTGTTTGGTGTGAAAACATTCTCTAAGCAGTTGGCAAATATGTAGTTGGTAGTTGGGAATTTAATATGTTATGTATTTTATGTATTTTCCTTGGAGGATTTTCGGATATCGCACTGCTGTAAGAGGAAAAAAAATGGTATTTTCCCATCATAGCACACTGTGTGGATATGGCGGTACATAATGCTTGGCAGATTCACAAGCATAAAGGAATAATTATGGATCAATTGTCTTTTAGAAGAAGTATCGCCAATGCTCTACATGTTCAAAATAAAAAAAGTTCCGGTTCGCCATCTTGAATGCGTTATGATCGATTGGACCATTGGATAATTACACAGGAAAAACAAACAAGATGTCGAGTCTGCCATCAAAAAACCTTAACTAGATGCCGAAAGTGTGACATAGGATTACATGTAAAATGTTTTGTGTCGTATCACACCCAATAAGTCATGTGCCCAATGTCCTATATATATATGACGGCTTTTTTTCATTAAATCGTTAAAAACCTATGACAAAAAAACCTAAAAAACCTATAAGGCAGTTTGAAGATTGCAGGATTCTTGAATTGTAATTCTTCAAGAACGATGATAATTGGAACTTGGTACCGTGACGTGATTACTGAAAGAATTAAACTTCGTTGACATGTAATTTCAACAAAACGACGCCACATAATACAAACATTCAATTCCATGAACTTATTGAGTGGTGAGTTTGGTGAGCGATTAATCTCATGATTTTTTCTTCAACCCAAATAATTTGATTCTACGAGACAAACTTTTATAGGGACATGTGAAGTCACTCGTGTAAGTCCAAACACAATCCCTAGACGACAGTACTGTAATTGCCATGCGTGAGTTACAGACCAAAATACTAGAAAGTATAGTCAAAATTTGACCATCTTTAAGGCATATATTTAAATTGAAAAATAAATGTCATAGATCGCCTCAAAGAAATTTTTTATTTACATACATACGTACATACATAATTGACCATTACAACCCTTCAGTCAGGATTACGACCTAGCTTCTCACACCACTTATGTTGTGTGTGTTAATTTTATACATGAGTGGCGGGACCTACAGTTTAAAGTCGACTCCGAACGACAGATTTTTGAGAAACTTTTTCATGGCAATTTTATTTTCTCTTTGAGTTTTTGCCAGAAATCTGCTGAGAGGCAGTCGCCGAAGAAATATTTTTTCATATTTTCGTTTTGATGCCTGACCTGGGATTTGAAACGTGGCCTTACGTCTAATAAGCCAACACACTACCTATGAGACTTTGGCGAATTTCTTGCATTGCAGAGAAAAAAATTCGGCAATTGACTTCTCTTACACCAAGTGTCCAAGTACAGATTTGAATCACTGTAGATAGTTTCGGGGACATTGTTTCCTTCGAGGAAAATCGTGATTTATGCCCAAACATTATGCAGAAAACATTCCTACTTCAAAGAAAATAGAGTAGGAACTATACATGTAAAGTACATTTTAAAACCCGAAGGATTTGGTGAGAACTAAGCATTTATATAAAGCGATTTGGTGAACACAGTTAATTCCTTCAAATTGTGTCAAATAATGACAATTTTTATTAGTTCAACAGATGTTATGCACATTTTTACGCAAAAGTCTAAAAGCGCCACTTTGATGATATGTTTATCGATATGATAGATTTTTGTAGAAAATTTGTGTATTTTTCATAGTAGTTTTCATAGAACTCTTTCCCGAGTGGCTATTTTTAACAGAATATAACTTTAAGAAACCTCTTATATTCTTCGCATAAAAGTTTCCGTTCATTTAGCATTTAGCAGGGAGCTAAAACACTTTAAAGTGTGGGATGTCGGATAAAGCGTGTTGAACGACTTAAAAATCCTTTCAAATTTGATACAACTTGCATCGCAGCACATTAATTAGTAATTGTATGCGGATAGTAAATACAAAAGAGAAAAGTGAATGAAAACCTTTTGGTTTCGTTTTCAGAAATCGCTTAACAAATGTGATACGAATGTATGTATATTACATGACGTATTTGTTAAAATGCTTATGATGTTGAAATATTTCAAGAATAATTAAAAATGTGTCGAAAGACTTAATGGCTGCAAATATTCACATGAACAGAGTTGCTGAAGTTCGGGTTTCTTTCTCTTCAGCAAATTCACCCACACATGGTACAAGTGTATGTGCGAAAAATTCATACATAAGATTTTTGATGGATATGAATTGAGGTTAGATTAAGAAAATTCAACGAAAAATTTCTAACTTTAGGCACCGTACTGCTATGGATATATTACAACTGTAAGGAAAACTATGGAGGCATTAAAATTTATTAAGCGAACAGAGTTTGCTGAATTTGGTCCGATCAGAAAGCATCACATGGTCCTCGCATTAAACTAAAATTAAACTATGAATTTTTCTTTTCCACAAAATTCTAAATAATTTTCTATTGATAGATAATAAAGCAACGATTGATGCCGATTGATATCCAAAATTGAAATTGAGCCGCAGATATGTCAAAATCGAAAGCATCAATACTATCAGAACATTTCTAGATATCCGTTATCATTCATAAATTATAGATTCTTCAGTACATACGCTTATTAATTAACACATTGTGTAATAGCCGTGAGAATTTTAATTTCGCAGTTCAATCTCAGTAAATCGAAAATTATTAAACTATTCGTATTTCCGCACACCAAGTGTTAATAAAAAAATTCTATACAAAATCTGTACATAATTTGAATTTGGAAATGAGACTCGAACTTGAAAATCCATGTGCACTCTACATGCGCTTATGTTGCATGATAGTAAATACAAATTCTCGACAAATCAATTTAAGAAAAAACACAATTTAATCTCTAGTCTAACTATAATAACAACCGTTTATAATAATATAAATCAAAGGATTAACCCTTTGTGAAATTACAACATCCATGTGTTCAGTTCTTTTTTAATATTTGGTCCTCAGTCATTCCACCGAAGTCACTTTAAAACTATAAGGGCCATTATTACAATTTCCCGTTAAAATTGGGTTTAGTTAAAGGTAACTTTTGCTAAAGTGAACTTTAAAGTCACCTTTAACTTATTTTCGTTATTACAACTTACAGATAAAATAAAGTTAACTTTTTCCGAAATATGGCAGTTTTTTTTAAACGCAGTGGCTTCGTTTTTTTTTTTGTTGTATGTGCTCATTTTGTTTATATTTGAAGTTGAAAATAATATATAATATGACAAGTTCAAACATCAACTTAACTTTAAAAGTTAAAGATAGGATGATCCTCCCTTTAGCTTAACGCTCACTTCTACCATTTTGTCTACATATAATAATGAAATGCAATTTATCTGCCCGTTAAAATCCTCCTCAGACAGGACTTGAAGTACAAAATTGCCAGGTATGTATGTACATATGCATATAGTACATATGTACGTGTGCATTATAAAAAATCACAAACCTAATTAAATTCCTACAGTTAGACATAAATTAAATAAAAAAGTAGAATTCATTTAATGGTAATAATAATGAGGATTTACTCTTTTACCCCCGTCTAAATATACTACGGTGTCCATGTGAAATTGTTAAAACCGTGAACAAAAAAAAAAGAGAAAACATTGTTTGCTTATTGAGCTTAAATTAAGTTTTTTTAACAAAATAATCTGTTACAAATAAAATATTTCTTTACTAAATGGCTGCAGGTCATTAAAGGGTTAATTTCAATTTCATTTGACTACGTCTATGAAATCAAAAATTTAATACAACATTTACTTATTAAAATATGTACGTACATGCATGTGTATGATGTACGGGTATATCACATATGAAAATTGTACGTATATATGTATGTATGTACACATATATGTAAATATAGGAGATATAAATTCTATTTCTGGCCTTTATAGAAAAACGCTTAAGCACATGCCAAACCAATAACGGTGTGCTTTTCATATGTATTTTGGCAGCAGCAGTAAATGGATGTTTCATGACCCTGATACAAATAGTAACAATGTTACTATACGTGTAAAATTAACTATACATACGTATGTACATACATGTACATGTATATATATATGTAACAAAAAAGTTTGTGTTTGTGTAAGTGTTGTGCAATATTATATTCTGGTGTTCCCAATAGAAAACATTGCCTTGAGCTCAACTTAAACTGGCAATTGTTTTTACTTCTGGTGTATTCGTGTCTTTAAAAATACTTTTTTTTGTTTTCGTTTTTATTTCATTTTATTTACCGAAATCAGCACATTCAAGGTTAGTAGAGCATATTTCCAGACACTAGTCGAAAATGACATTTTCATCTTTACGGTAGTTTCCTTGAACCTTGAAAAACCAGCTGAGAGAACTAAAAAAAGAAACAGAAAATAAATTGAAAATGAAAAACTTTTCATTGAAATGAAGAAAACAAAAAAAAAAGAAAACATTTCTATATTAATGGCACACTGCATTGCCGTGTTTTCTTTTTTTAACTTATAAATGAGTGTCTTAACACTTTTAATTAAAGTTTTAAAGTGAAAAACGTTTTTATTTAGGTCGTATACCTACTATCTGTTCGATTTGATTAATAATTATTCAATAGTTTGGCTAGATAGCAAATTAATCCCATGTTTTTGTAAGACGAACGATTTCAAACGTTTGTGAAAGACACAAACAAAAACACACAATTTTGTTTGTGCTTTCCATACAAATAGAAAAACGTTCTTCCAACAAAAACAGGCCCTAAAAGATGGCTTATTTTGCATGCACATGGACGCATACATTATTCATACGTACCCTAGAAAGCTATTGTTGTTGCTGTTTGTATTTCCTATAGATTGTTAGTTTTTATTCCTTTTTGTTTTGTTTGATTGACAAAAATAACTCAAAATGCGTGCTTTTTTGTTGTTTGTGGATATTTTAACCGTTTCAGCTTGTTTTCTTTTGTTTATTTTATTGTTGTTTTTGTTGTTCTTTATTCAGACCCAAAACAAATAAACGCACACAAGACAAACACACAAACGCACGTTTCTTTTTCTTTTAATTTCAACAGAATATTTACTTATTTTTTTTTTATATACAAACACATGTACGAGTATATATATTTATTGTTTCCTTATTGTTGCTGTTGTTGTTTGGTCGAAAGGAAACGAATAATCATAAATAACTCATGCCTGTTGGTATTTGAAATTTTACCCGCTCACAGACTTTACCGAACGAATGCGTCTTAAAGAACAAGTGGTACTGAGGTGAATAGCTGAGAGAAGAAAATCTTATGAATGTTTTCCATTTTCCATTTTATAATAACAGAGATGAAATGCTATTGTTGTCGACATTGTTGTTGTAGTTGCTACAGCTCACGATGACGATGATGATGCTTTTCTTTTGACTATCCCTGAGAGTGGTGTAATTAGACACGTACATGTGTGTTTTCCATTTTCACCACTACCACATGTTTACGTGCCGAAATGATGAAAAGCAAAAACAAATGAAATTAAATGTAATCAAAATGAAAAATAAATCATTTCTCTTCGGTGGGAGAATAAATCATTTCGTATAAGAAGATGTACTGCCGTGTTTAGTTAGGGACGAGAATTAAATAAATTTCATAAGATTTTTAATTTTTTTTCTAAAGACTAATGAAATCTAAACTTGTGTACATATATATGTATGTATTCAAACATCTAAATTCTACCAAAATGTCCATATCAGAAATTAAAAAATAAATATGTAGAGGTAATTGTGAAAAAAACAATGAATACAGATTATGAAATCCGTAAGACTATTATATTATCTCTATGCACTCAAAGCACTCATTTCTTCAGATATCGAACAATTTATTTACGATTTATTTTATTTTGTGTTCTGATTTCATCTGGTTACCCTTTATTACTTCTTGGAAAGCACTAATATTCTTAAAAATATTTTTTTCTCTTTTTAATCCTTTTTCGTTTTTTATTTTTATTTCAACAATGAATGAAGCCATCTATCTTTGAAGAGATATCTCCCATAATTAATTTAAGATTTTTCGATTAATGCATATTTGCTAATACTATTACCTATATTGTTTCTATGCGTTAGCAATTATTTGCATTAATATATGCATATGCGTGCTTCTCGTGGCGGAAAATTGTTTGATTACAAAAAAAGTTTATTGTTCCAAACATTCTCCAAAACGCAATCCGCCTTACAAATAATTAAAATGCAGGCATTAAGAGAGGAAAAATATTAACCCTTTGCACTCGACTGTCTCTTCTGAGGGGACAACGTAAGTCTAGCATATCACTCGGTTGTCCCCTCTGAGGGGATATGATAGTTTGTTAGCGATTACGGACAATGATATTATTTCACCACAATTTTTTAAGAAACACGTGTTCTCCTGTAGTTTTCTGTTAAAATGGCACAAATATGACAAAATTAACAAGATGCATGACAAAGAAATCAACTGTTTTACACGTCGAAAAAGAAAGTTTGAAGTGCTTTCACGACGGACTGTATGCTTCTCTGAAAATTGTAGATATAGTGGATAAGGCGTACAAATCTGTAAGGGGTATGGCTCAATGAAGTGGGAAACTTGATACGATAATAAAGAAATCCTATAACCAAGAGTAGGAATGTACAAGATTTCAGTTCGTACTGAAGCGTCGATTAGAAAATATCTCTGCAGTAATAAGACACTGTTGGGTTTTCGTAATTTACTATTTGTTATTTCCAAAATATTCTTTTACCCTTTCTTTTACTATATAATCAAAATCGATTATTATATAATCAAGTCGAGTTGCTGGTAGGTAACGTCCGAAGCGGTGCAAAGGGTTAAGGAAGATCATTTCAATAGCTCTTGTACATTTTCAGTTAATATATGGTTAATGTCGATCGATAACTTTAGACTTTGAACTAATGGCGGTACCTTTACAATTATTTCTGTCTTAAAAATAAAAATAAATAATCAACGTAAGTAGCATGAAAACATCACAATTTTCAATAATTGTACAATAATTTCTAAGAATTTCCAAAACTTGATGCTGATCTAGTTTGAAAATCTATTTATTATACATTTCCAGAAATCTGGCTGCATCCAAATCGGTCGAATGCTGTTCTTTTCGATCTTTTTAATGTAGTATTACACTGTCAGAGCTTTAGCAGTACCTGTGCAACACCACAAACATGTCTTCTTGAGTCTTGTGGATTCGATTCTGACCACATTCTAATTATAATGCCAGGATTGTTTCTGATGTTATGACCGATTAACTTCCATTTTTTGTACTCTTCGAATGGAGACTTTTTATACGTTTAACAAATAATATACATACGTATATACATACATACATAATTGGCCATTACAACCCTTCAGTCAGGATTACGGCCTAGCTTCTCACACCACTTATGCTGTGTGTGTTAATTTTATACATGAGCGGCGGGATCTACAGTTTAAAGTCGACTCCGAATGACAGATTTTTGAGAAACTTTTTCATGGTCATTTTATTTACTCTCAGAGCTTTTGCCATAAATCTGCTGAGGGGAAGTCGCCGAAGAAATATTTTTTCATACTAGACTACGTCGAATCCAAATAACTTTATAATTCAACAATAATCGATATGTTTAAAAACGATTTTGTATTGAATGATAAAACGTTTAAATTTCTTTCTAATTCCTGAATAACAAGTCAAATTAAAGTCAAATAATTTGTATCAAATCTCTAAATTTTTCAATAAAAACTTTAAAGTTTAAGGCTTTATTGGAAATATTCTATTTTGAATTTTAAATAACTATACGACGTAAATATATTTGTGCCTATATTCATACATACGTATTTACATACATATTTACAAAATGTATACAACTAATTTTGTGTTTACAATCCGCGCAGAAATATTGTATAAAATCGGGAGTAAGTGTATATTTGCCAAATTTTAAAAACAATAGACATTTAAAAACAATTAAAAACTTGATTTTAACATCCATTGAATGCGCCTGTGAATTTGTAAAAGTTCACCTCACAAATATTTATAATTTTATGTGAAAAAAAACAGCAAAAAATTTTTTCTTTCTTTGAAAATAATTGGTTTGAAATTAAATACAAATTTGTAAAGCGAAAAAATTTGCAAAATAAATATTGAAAATCAAGTCGAAGAATTCTTTTTTATTTTTGTACATTAAGAAATAAATCCGTCATCAGCGTTTCAATTTTCAATGATATACCCATTTTTGTTATTTTTAAAATTTCTTTAATTTTAACCCATTAGTGGACGAAGTTCTCTGATCATTTTCCTTAAATAATTTTCACCAATTATTTGTTGTCTAGTAGGTAGTATATTGGCTTAGTAGACGTGAGGCCACGGTTCAAAACTCCAGGTCAAACATCTGCAACAAAACGAAGTAAACAAATATTTCTTCGGCGACTGAACAGTAAATACAATTGCCATGAATTATAAGGCGAACTATAAGGTAATCCCTTATAGATGGTGTACCATAAGTTTCTAGGTAGGATGTAGCTGTTTACGACGAAAAAGCAGAAGTGACGCACAAATCGGATCATTGGGATGCAGCTTCTTTATCAGCAGCCATGCTTTAATAACCGAGGCATTAAGGAGATATGCTAATATTGGCGACCACCATTTCATAACTAATGGATCTATCTTATTTATCAACGCCCACCATGCCCACATTTTATCGATGTAGTACATTTGGTTGGGGAATACTTACTGCACCCTTTACTTTGATGAATGAAGAATGGGCAGGATCCTATTTCATTCACATCAAAATTTCTTGCAATTGTGACAACATTATTATCCTTCCATCGTGTGAGCAATGTATCTCCACTATATGTAAATCTATTATTTAAAGATGCCATTTCTTATTTTTTCATTACCGGATGTGATGCATTTAGGTGGTATATTAGAGGATCTGTTTGAAGATTTTCATTCAAATGAAAATTATTTGATATTTGTTCAAATATCTTCATTCTCATGCTATTACAAAGAAGTTTAGAACAGACAGGTTTGCTTGACCAATACATTCTTTTATTGGAATACTCCGCATATCCAGACATCATTTCAGCTCCTCTAATATTATATCTATATTTATATTCTTTTGGAGTCCATGCTTCTACTTTTGTCTTCTGAGAAAAATTATTTAAAAAATTGGAGTTTTGCATGACTGAGCTTCCTTCATAGCTTGGTGGAATTATTGTATATTTCGCATTTATTTCATATAATGGCTTAACAGTTCGCCACCAATTTGAACTCGTGTTTGTATTTGATAAGTCGGACACTCGCATTTATTTCTTTAGGGGTTCAGCACCATTGTCATACCACTCATCATTTTCCTGTACTACTTCGCATGCTGTAGATAATAACAATTATCGCTGTCTTGATTAGTATCTAATGGATTAATTCTGTAAATTTCAGAAGCTGTTAGTATGTAAATATATGAAAAAGAATTTTACCCAAATTACCAATTTGTATCGTATTACAATTGCACCGCGAACGCATTGTCCCTTTTAGGGGACTTTGCATTGAAAGTCACTATCTGCATGCGGCATTACATTTTGTCATAACTTGTTTAACATCACATGAATCATTATTCTTATTATTTGTAAATAACAATGCAAAAAAAATGTAAAATATTCACATTATAATATATAATATATTGCAATTTTTCTTACATTGCTCGAGATTTTTGTCTTTTCACAAATTGGTATTCCATATTTTGCATAAAACCCAACACACTACGAGTAATCACAATATTTAAAGCAATTCAAAAGAACATGGTTCGTATAAAAGTCAGTAACGGCATAGCTTACTAGTTATTTAAAAATTAAAATTTTTGAAAGTGATAAAGTCGAAAATTCAAGGGTTCCTTAAAAGGGACTCTGCGCACTAATGGATTAATATTGAACATTGGTTTCATGTTTATAGATGAGGAAGAATGGGCGTAACGAACACTCTTATAAACAAAATCACACATTTCGTACAGAGTCCACTAAATTTTGGTTTCATTTTTAATAAACAGTTTCATTTCAAATTTACAGACAAATTTTACAGAATTTTCTTTTGGGTTTTCAATTACTTTTTATTAGAGGAAACTGATTTCAATTACACCCGGAAATAGTTCGTATATAATAACGTAACAGATCACTAATATATTCGGATGGTTTGGCTTAAAACATAAAATATTTTCTTAGATGAAGTGTACATACTTTCATTTAAAAAGGCAAGTAAACAAATATAAATTTTGTGCTTGAAAATGCAGAAGAAAATGAATTTACCGTCAGAGCATTATATGGAATTGGGTCATTAAAACCCTTCAGTCAAGATTACGGCCTAGTTTCTCACACAACATATGTTGTGTGTGTTAGATTTATACATGAGTGGCGGGACCTGCAGTTTAAAGTCGACTCCGAGCGACACATTTTTGAGAAACTTTTCGTGGCAATTGTTATTTACTCTCAGAGCTTTTGCCATAAATCTGTTGAGAGAAAGTCGCAAAAGAAATATTTTCATATTTTCGTTTTGATGTCTGACCTGTGGTTTGAACCGTCAGCTTATTATAATATCATAATCTGTTGTAGTGATGGGACAAGGGTAAATACCCAAATGATAAATTGGGTATATAAAGGTAAATACCCAGGTATTTACCTAAGCACCTGTGTATTTACCCAAAATATGGGTTTAAATCGAATTAAAGAAAAATTTAAATAAATTAAAAGAATTTAATTTTTTATTATGAATTAACTTTTTAATAACAAATGAAATAATTCATAAATTTAGTCATAATCGCTGTCGCTGTCCTATCCGATAAAAACTCATATCGAGTAGAGTGCGTGATTCCTGTTGAAGTTGAAGGGATATCATCTTAAGTATATTCTTCATGTTATTTGCAAATTGAGTGGAGAGCGTGCTTTCTGTTGAAGGTGGTAAACTATTTTTAAAAAGCAAGTTCCAGTTTTCTGATATTTGTGTTGTTAAACGGTTCCTTTTCTTTGAGTGAATGAAGCTGTGGGAGCTAAAGAAACGTTCAGTAGCAGCTGAAGTACAGGGAGCTATTAAAATTTAATAAAATTAAAAACAGCTAATTTGCTTAATTGCGTACTTCCACAAATTCCTTTCCACCAAGTTACTGGAGAAATCTCATCCAAACAGTTCCAGGCAAAAGATTGTGTCCAGAAACCATTTGTGCCTTAGGATCTAGCAAGTTCTCAGCTAAATGTATCGGTTTTATGATTTTTTAAGCTTATTTTTAATTTCATTAAACGCGAAATATACCCTGTGTATATTATATTCATTTGATTCGAGCTTACAAATAACCAAACCAATAACCAATATAAATATATTTGAGCTTAAATTTAATTGATCCCAAAAGATTTCGCTAAGTAGCTGTGATTTTATATCCGCTTGTAGATTAATAAGTTCATGAACTGCTGAGATCTGAAGGGATGCTTTTGTTTTTATTACAGTCTGTATTGAATAGCAGTTCTAATTGTTCACCAATTCCAAAATACACATGTTCGAAATAAATTCCAAATGTCCACATTTCTGTTACGCTACGCAACAACGAGTATTCGTTATTCAAATAAGTATTTACCCGAAATTAGGTAAATACCCGGGTATGAAAGTGGGTATAAATGGGTAAATACCCAGCGTTGGGTAAATACCCAGGTGTAAACCCATCTCTAATCTGTTGACTACTTATTTTTGTAACAGACGATATTTGTGGCAAATGAAATTCTCAAGAACTTGTAAATTAAAAGCGCCAAAAACCACCTGATTTTTATAAAAGTGATCGCTTATTGTTTAGATCAGAATGATGCATCAAATATTAAAAACACATAATAATCTCTTAAAATCCATGGAGATACAATTAAAAAAAATTAATTTCCCCAGTGCTTCTTATCGCCTCGGTTATATATCCCTTGTATAAATAACTCTCTGAACATGGAACACTTCATACTTAATCTCAGAGAGAGCTACTTAAGCTGGATTCACCCATTTTTTTATATGTAGTTTGACGTTTTTTTTTTTTGAGAGAAAGAGCTCGAATTGGTTTAATTTTAATTTTTGTTCTGAAACAATCGTACTGTGCTGCCAGATATTTTAATTTTTGAAGTAAAGTTGAACTGAGCTGCCACATCATACTATATGTATATTTGTATGTATGTATTGTATAATAAAATACAGAGCGTTTGTTTAATCTGTTAGTTTATATTGTTTGTTTAATTATAAAAAACAAATAACTGTTGAATATTACTAAAAAAAAACTAAATAATTAAGCCAAGAAAACAAACGAATTGCAATCATCTGCTACTGTGCTGTCTAATTGTAAAACTAACACGCACCGTTTACAAAGATGGTAGCCTTGTTTTTACAGAACAATTGTTCGAAGTGGGTGAATCGTTTCGGAACAAACTCTCAAAAAACTGAATTTGTTCTGGAACAAGAATTTTGTTCCGAAACAATGGGTGAATCCAGCTTTAGTGTTGTATACTCTTAACTACTCTGTATGGTATAATTCAATAAATTTAGGCTGATCTCAAAACTTTAAAAAAATTCAGATACTCAAAGTAATCTTTTCTTCCCTGCAGCTAGGGATATTTCTAGAAAGAATTTTCCAAAATTAATCCAGTCAATCACTCAAGCATGAGTATAAAATAGGTAATCGAGGATAATCGCCTCAGCAGATTTCTGGCAAAAACTCTGAGAGTAAAGAAAATTGCCATGAAAAGCTTCACAAAAATCTGTCGTTCGAAGTCGACTTTAAACTGTAGATCCCGCCACTCATGTATAAAATTAACACACACAACATAAGTGGTGCGGGAAACTAGGTCGTAACTCTGACTAAATCTTTGTAATGACCAATTATGTATGTATGTATGTATGTGTTATATAATATGTATTGCTTTACTTTCAAAATTTAATTCGGATTTCATCTTCGTCGAAAGAGTCCAGTGCTTTTTTTTTAGTTTTAATATTCAAATATTTCCATGTGAGCCTTCTGTCTAGATGAAGTCCTAAATATTTCACTTTGTTTGAGTTCGGTATACAGCTTCCATTTAAATCAAATGTTGGAGAATCTCCTCTGACCAAAACAAATGTAACATGAAACTGATTTTTGTGAATTAACTTGAAGGTTCCATTTTTCTAACTACTTTTCTATTACATCTAACT